>OY743220.1:11214622-12465642 GCA_963555745.1 Cardamine flexuosa | reverse complement strand
TCAGTCTTTTTCGTGCCGACGTGTCAGTCCCTCTTAACTTTCACAGATTATAGACATTCAAATCTTTTCCCAATAAGACATACGTTTCTGGTGTGAGAAGATAAGGATTTACGTTCTGATGTTTGGAGACGATGAAGAAGACGATAGACTGATTCGATTTGATTTTTAGTGGGCTAGATTTTTTAAGTGAGCTTATCTTATAAGGTTTTAAAGTGGGCTGCATTTTGGTGTTAAGAGTTTTTTTGGTGTTGGTTTGTTTTAAGTGAGTTTATCTTATAAGGTTTTAAAGTGAGCTTCATTTTGGTGTTAAGAGTTTTATTTAATGTTTGTTTGATTTTTTTGTGCCACATGACAAATTAAGAATTGAGAGAGAAGAGTTTTTTTATGATGTGGACATTCCCATAAGCCCCAAAAGATTTTTGTTATATAAGAGATTAGTTAACAAACAAAGTTTTACCGTACATGTTCTATAATAGCAACAAATCCTCAACGAAATGGAAACTTTTTGGCAGATTCTTTGGCAAACATGGCGATTTGCCTTCATCCAAATCTATGCCGCTCTTTTAATATAGAGTTGATGCATGATTTATTATCATTTGACCAGATTAAGCATTTGATAGTTTCACGTGGTTTAATTAATAAGTTATATCTTCGAGATTAAGAGATTGTTATTCATTATATAGAGAAGGTAATTCTATACTTTGAAGTTTATTATTCCTAGTAGAAATCTTGGATGTAATCAGTATCTAAGAGGAAATTTTTGTTTCTCTAGCTTATAGCTAGACATGCATGGATTAAAGATGAAATGGAGACTCTTCGAGCAAAAGTGAGAGAGATGAAAGCACGAACTTGCCAAATTACTCAAGAAATGGGTATCTTGGAAGCGTCACCTTATCTTTGGTGATATGTTCTTGATGAGGAATTGTTTCCCAATTTCGACATCAAGAGAGTGAGATCAAAGTGAGGAGTTTTCAAGGCCTGATTAACAAGCACCTTGCAGTTTATAGATCGAATGTCGCCATAAAATGATGCGGAAAATCCTATTGATAAGACAAGGGTGATCAATCGCTTCACACGAAATGATCTAAGAGTTTCTCGAATCGAATCACACAAAAAAGAGAACAATGATCTATATTTAAAAGAGATTTTTGATTAAAAAGATAGATAGGATCATACAATGATCCCAGCCTCAATATAAAGGAGGAGGAGGCAAAAAGGGAAAGAGACAAAGGAGTAAAAGAAAGAGAGTTACGAGATGTCTCGTAAACACTCAAAAACCATGCAACATAACCAAAGATTCAAATTCAAAAACTAAATAAAGAAAGATAAGAGATAAATAGATCATGGGCCACACAGAATGTGATGAAATGGGCCATGTGATGGATCAGACTAAGGGTTGTCATAGATGAGCTTATGAGCCACAAGTCTCATTAAAAATCTTGCTCGGAAAACCCATTGGGACAAAACCGAGCCAAGGGAAAAAGATTGCAAGTGGATCATATAGTCAAAGCCTTAGCCATCTTGGACTTGTATCACAACCAATGTGGCTTGAATACAACTTCTTGGGTCCAAGTGATCCTCTCGAACATCCCTTGAGAATAAAGACACTCATAAGTCTTGATGAAATGTCTTGAGATGGAAATGACCCATGTATCCTAAGAATCCCTCGTAACATCCATGCAGTTGTCTCCATGCTTCCTTGTAAAATCCATGCATGAGTTTTCATGCTCCATTTGCTCCATGATTCAGTTTCCATGCTCCTTTGGCTTTAACATTCAGTTTCCATGCTCCTTTTGCTCCATGAAGGTTCATTGTTTTCTTGATGCTGCCAATTCTTTGTCTTGTGTTTTTAGGGCCGATCGGGAACGTATGATCCTCCCTGGGTTGAAAAAGATTTGTCCTCAAATTTGCTTGACCTGCTACAAACAACCTTAAGTTAGATACATCATTTACTAAGGCCATTAAACTATCATAAGGATAAAAATGGAAGAGAGTGAAAAGATGATTGAAAATCTCCAAGTGAGATTCTGCATGGTATTCGTGAGCGATCCGAGTAACTCCTTCTCCAAGCTTGTGAACCATATTCCCTTGATCAATATTCTTAAAATTACGCAAGTTGTTAAGAATAATCCATTTCTTGAAAAATCCACTAGATAAAGCCATATTCTGTGAATGGAGCCTTGACGTTCTGTGAATGGAGCCTTGGTGTTCTTTCTCTTCATTAGGTGATTCCATGTTCTGTGAATGGAGCATTGATGTTCTGTAAATGGAGCCTTTTATGTTCTTTATCTCCATTAGGTGAGTCCATGATCTGTGAATGGAGCCTTGATATTCTGCAAACAAGAAATTCTCTATTGCTATGTAAACAAGGAGGCTTTCCAAGGTTAGTAAAATGAAAATCAACAACCGGACCAGGTTGTACTATCCTCTGCTTAAAACCATTATGAGTTATCTTAAAAAGTTTAGAATAGCCTGGTAAGTTGGAGATATCAATGGCTTGAACATTGAAAGGGGTCAAATATAACCCTAGAAGCTACTCTCTCAAATTAAGAGATCGATTGCAGCACTTAGGGATCGACTCCACAAGGACTCTGAAAACTCACACAATAGATTGAACAGATTCGAGTTAAGCTAGACGAAAATAAGAAAACTAAATAGAGCAATGCAATAAACGAAAATAGCATTAAACGGGACTAAATTCAGATGATTAAAGCACTAGACCTAGGGACATCAATCAAGAAAACTTGGGAAAATGAACTGGGCAGTTCGTAAATTAAGTCTAAAGTGTTTGTGCGGTTCTTAAACTCGTAACGCTAATATGGTATCTCATCCAACTCTTGTTGCGACGACATCTATCCTCTAAACAGAAGCAAACCGAATCTTTTTGCGAAACATCAATAAATAGAGTCTCTATGATAGTGCGGGTACGATATGTTTACATCAATAAATAGAGTCTCTCGCTGCGAATATGTTGTTTGCTCATCTAAGATTAGTTTGGGGTATCAATAACACTCTGGTGTCTACCAATAATCCTACTGTACCAGTATTAGGGTGATCAATCCTAAGATTAGTTTAATAATCAAATCTAGATGAAGAACATAATAGATAATTTAACAATACTAAACCCAATTCAATTTTTCTTCATAATCCCTTTTGAAACCCTAGATATAACAAGGTGACTACTCAGACTTAGAAGATGCAACACAAATCATTGTCCAAATAATACTCAAAAATAGAAAATAGAAAAACAAAGGGAGTTCAGAATTGTTCTCTCTACAAAGTTTGAGATCTGAATCTTCTCTCCAAAATAATCTCCTTCAAACTTACAATGAACTTGAAAAACTAAGAGTTATTCAAAACTTAGTCTCTGAGACTTCTAAAATATAGTTTAACCTCAAAACACGATTAGGCATGATTTAAAAATTTTGGAAACTTCTGGGGCAAAGTTGCAATTCTTGAAACTTGATAAAACTCGGAGGCTTCAATATCGTCTAGGTGATGTCAACCGACACAAGGGAAGCGTGTCGATCGATGTGGAGAGAAATATCTATCTCCTTGTTGATTTGCTCAGCTACAAGCCTCCAAATGCTCCAAAGTGCTCATAAGGATCCAATCCGTGTTTGTACCTAATAAGACTCAATATATATAAAAAAGACTCCAAAACCAATACATATATCATGTCATAAAACCATAAAATCCATGATATATCAACTCCCTCAGACTTAGCCTTTGCTTGCCCTCAAGCAAAACAGAAAACCAAACCAAGAAAGTAGTTTGAAAATCGCGAAACTCATAACTTCATAATAACACCACAATCACATTCACTATAGTGAACCACTAAAAATCCTTACTTAACAAGATCCAGACCACCATGTACTTCATTGCAAGCACTCGCATCATTCCTAATTTCCACCACAATTTACTCAACATAATCCACCAAACAACCTTCATCGCTGTTTTTCTATCCTACCAACAGTCTCAATGTCAAGGATCTTCTAGATTTATAACCGTATTTCACTATAACAAACCAGCCATTATCAACCTTTATTGATACTCTTTAAACTCCCCCAGACTTATTATTTATTATTACTTTCTTTTTCTTCTTTTCTCTTTTTTTTTATAAGGATTAAATACATAACTTCAGAGATTATAAACAAATGGTCATCATAAGTTTCTTCCTACCGTTTATAATTCATGTGTGATCTTTTCAATAGAATAAACAAATGACCATCAGAAGTTTCTTCCTACCATTTATACTAACGACAATCATCTCACCTTCATAAATTCATAATTAGGGACAATGGGGAGGAGTACCACATTTAAATCAAACAGGCCAGAGTGTCAAGCTTATACAAAAAATCAAACCCAACAGACATCAATTCCATCAACAAAATAAAATACTTAGCTCGGATCTAAGACGTTAGAAACATGAGGATCTTAAGCAATCTGACTGGCCTTTGAGTTTTCCATTAATCTCGGGTTCAGGTCAAGATAAAATCAAATGGTCACATGAGAGCTTATTGTAAAGTGTGGTTGATTCCTCAGTAACATCATTGTTTCTGGACAAGTTTTGACTCAATAAAACAAAGGTTTTGAAAAAAAAAATTAGGACTGACTCTCAAAATAATAAACATAGTTAGCGACTACCTCCCCCAGACTTAAACTACACTGTCCCTAGTGTAAATAAGGCTAATGAAAGTGATAAAAAGAAATAAAACTGAGTAGAGATTGATCTGTTATGTTTTGAAAAACGTGACCTTATGGTGTATGCACGTCGACCGACACACACCCTGCGTGTCGATCGACGTGAGCAGGGTTGTGGTTTTCTGAAATTTTGCACCATTCTATCTGATCATTCAACTCGTTTTCTGACATCTAGATCCTGATTAAGAGCAAAAACTATCAATAAAAAGCTGGTAGATAACATAAATAGGTTCAACAATATCTCAATATAAGCTAGAAACAAAATATGAAGCAAACACAGAAGAAAATAAAGCAAAAACAAAAGCAATGTCTCAAAGAAAAAAGAAAATGAAGAAACTAAGAACCCGATGACTAAACAAATTTATCATCAGAACTATGAGGAGTGTGAGGATCAACGAGAGGGCTGGGTGGGCGTGTAGGTGATGAGGTATCCTGGGCATGAGTGACACTGGAAGCAATAAGCTGCCACATACTCCTCATAGTACTCACCATGTACCTCCGAAACATAGGACTATCATCCTCATAACCCGCTGGGGACACTGGAAATATCTAGGAGAAGTGGTGTCTCTGGAAGTGGCGGCACAGTCTCATCTTCAGTAGCTGAAGGCGCAGCATTAGAGGAAGCTCCACGACGAAGCTTGCGGCTTGAACTCTCAACCAACAATGTCTCATCTGGCGTGAAGTACAGCATAGCGTGATCCTTCTTGATATGGAAAGACATGTCAGGTAAATTCACATTCTTCACTGTGCCATCTACATCAGCAAATACCCACATGTTGTTAGGCTTCATCCAGGTCACATGCTTGAGATAGTCAAGATCCATGGTGATATGATCTGATTTGCGCGTGGCATTGGACAAGACTATACCGAAGTAGCGGAAGATCAGAGTCAAAAGGTTTCCAACATGCTCAAACTGCTTCTTTCCAAAGGCTTTGGCTTTCAGAGAAACCAAATGATGAGCAAACACAGCACCCAAATTCAGATCAGTATTGGGGACAGCATACTTCCAAACCGCAGTAGGAAAAATGTGGTGAACACCAAGAAAAAGGAGCATAAGATCTGATTTCCGAGCTTTGGTAGGATCAAACCGGCACAAGACGGTGCTAGCAATGAGGCGCAACACATACCTAACAGCGGGATGACGAACATCTGTTTGCTTCAAAGAACCGGTATCATACTCGCCATTCCCGATGTGGGACCAAAAATTCTAAATATCCCCCCCCCTCCACTCTGTATCCATAACAGCCTGAGTAGCATCTCTCTTGAAACCATACAAGTCACACAGATCAGGGATACTGATCCTGTATCTCATACCTTTGCACATGAAGGTCAGAACTCCCTGCTGTGCCACCTTGACACTCTCATCAGCATAGTACACTCTACAGGAAGCTAGGAATTGGCGTGCCAAGTCTGGGTAGAGAGTGTGCGGTATATAACCCATGGTCCTCAAATCCATCTGCAAAGTGATGTGGTTGACATCATCATCAATATCGAGAGCTATCATCGCTTTTTTGTCCTCCAGTCTACTAGGCCTCATATCAACACCTTTCCAAGCATTATAGAACAATGTGTTATACTCATCCCAATACTCTGAAATAGGTCTCTGAGTGCAATCAGGCTTGGATGTCTCAGTCTTTGGATCACTATCCCAGTCACGCTTCACCATAATCATCTGAGTCTCAAGCTTAGGCCAAGGGGCGCGGACATAAGCATTAACCGGGAAGTCAGAAGTGGGTGTGGTAGCTATGATGGTGGTGGGAGTAGTTTCAACACTAGGCTCATCATCAGTAAGATCAATCTCCTCTCTGCGGGTACGCTTGTGCCTCGAAGATCTCCTAGTAGTCATCTACAAAACACAAGAAATCGCAAATTCAGTTCATGTTCAAAATTTATGCATGTGTGTCGACCGACACGAGCATACCGTGTCGATCAACACGATGCCGAATCGTGTATACGTATAAAAAACGAAAATTCCAAGCAAGGTCAATGTCAAAACAGGATTAATACTTCACAATCATCAAAATTACCCACCAAATCCATCTCTATAATTATCAATTCATCATCTAATCAACCCTAAATTCCGAATTTCAATTGGATTAGAGCTAGGTTTTATCAAAAGAAACTCATGACTTCTCAATCAATTCAACCTAAATAGACAACATTCTACACTTGATTCTTCCTAAATTTATCCTAATCAGTCAAGACTAGCAAGCTTTAAGAGTAAAATCGGAATTCCAAAGTGAGAATCAAACCCATGAAAGTTTCAAAATTAGGGGGGGGGGAAGATTTGAGGAACATACCTTTGATTTTGATAGGATGGATGATATAGGAAAATAAGAAATAGAAATCTCTTGAGTTTTAGAAGCAAAAATCAAATGAATTGGTGAAGAACTCAAAATCGCTATTTGGGTTTTATAGAGGTGTAGGGGTTTTACAAAAAGGAAAAGGAGAAGTGGAGAAGAAAAGAAAATTAGGTATTTATACTAACCTCGGGTCCGCGTCGACCGACACAAGATGTTCGTGTCGATTGACACGGACACAAACCTTGTGTTCCTTAGTCAAAAATTTCTATAAAGCTTTTCCAATCCATGCAAATCTTTCCATAATCATCATTAACCACATCTAGTTCCTGAGACAAAACAAAAAAAAAAGAAAAAAAAATTAGTTAAAAAGACACAGAAAAACTTAATTAAAGACTCACCAGTGGGTTCTCTCCCACTAAGCGCTTATTTTCAGTCATTAGCTTGACTTTGTCAGAATTTAGATGGATGGTGGATCTCCAGATGAATCCTAAGGTGGTGAAGATGAAGTCTTGGAGCCGAGATCATCCTCACTTAAGTCAAGCATCTTGGGTTTCAAAACCCTATTCATCATCTCATCCATCGCGGCTTGTCCTTTAGCCTTAAACTCCGGAGTAATGATAGCCTTAATCTTGGCAAATGGCCTGGAACCACTTCCATACTGAAGCTTATACTCAATAGTATCATCAAATTTCTTCACAGGAGTCAAGGTCATATGAGGTCCTGCAGCCACTGTTTTTCTCTGAGCTTTCTTCTTCTTACCCGCAGCTTTCAGATTTTTTGCAGTGAACTCCTTAGTGTGAATCTCATTTACTTCTTCAACAACAAGCTGGGGATTCCACATCACATATCCGTCCGGGTTTGCAGGATAAAACACATCAGGATCAACATCACTCAGAGAAATCCTACTACTCAGCAGATCAAGCACAACTCCAGCAGTAGCAAGGAACGGTCTACCCAAAATTAGTGGCATATCAGAACCGATATCCGTCTTAATAACATGCAAGTCACAGGGAAGCAGACTAACTTGGACTCTCAGATTCTCAATATAACCCATGGATTTCTTCAGAGAAGCATCAGCCAAGGTAATCTCAATTGAAGATCTCTTCATATCATTGATTCCCAACCTCATTGCAACATCATTAGACATTATATTGATACTAGCTCCAGTATCACAGAGTGAATCAGTGAACTTAACTCCAGCAATGGAGCAGGGTACATCAAAACTTCCGGGATCTTCCAACTTAGGCAATTTTCGGAGATAAATTCCATCATTGGGCTGTACAGGTCGACCGACATGGACAGGTGCATGTCGATCGATTTGCATGGAGTCAGGACTGTCCTTATCATGACTTGCATCAAATCCTCTGATAAGTTGGGTGGCGTCGACCGACACGTAACAGTGGTATTGATCGACATGAGCTCCGAGATGAGAGTCTCAAACTTTTCGTTAGCTTCAGAACTCTCCAGAACCTCTTCCTTGATCTCTCTCTTGACCATATCTCCCGAGGACATAACAGCAGCACAAGAGTACCTAGGATAAGTGTCAGTACTTCCAGGTAAGACGCCATCAGGGCGTTTTGTGTTCACGACAGATTGTGCGAACTGAGTATCCAACCTTTTGATGTGGTTATTCAATGTCTCATACTTCTCATTGAGATTGGCATACAGAGCGTCTATCTTACCATTGAAATCCACAGTCATCTTCTGCTGTTCATCAAGTATCTAGTCAAGCATATCCTTCAACTCAGAATCCGTAGTCTTAGGAGGCAAATTCCGATAATGGGAACTTCCAAAGTCCCTAGTGAAACCACTATTGTTTCTCTGAGCTTCTTGAGTCACAGGCCTGGGCGTTAATCCAGAAGAATTCTGGTTGTTCCCGTAGTTGTTTCTCTGGTTGTTGTAACCTCTGAAGTTGCCTTGAGAATTAACAAATCTTTGGCCATTGAAACCGGAACCATTCACATAGTTCACATCCTCTTCAGCTTCAAAAACCTTAACCTCTTGAGCAAAGTGAACTGACTTCTTGTTCACTAGAAGGTTGTGCACAGTATCAAGCTTTGCCTTGACTTCCGCCATCTGATTGTTGTTCAAACCAGCAGCTATCTTCTTCCTCTTAAAATCAGCATTCTTAGTACTACTACTAGATGCCAAGTTCTCAATCAACTTAATAGCAGCCTCTGGTGTCCTGGTGTTGAAGTTACCATCACTAGCAGCATCAAAAGCAACCTGATACCTCCAATCAATTCTGCAGAAGAAGTCCTAATGAGCTGGACTTCATAAATGCTGTGGTGCGGACAATCTCGTTGGTAATCTCGGTGGTACCCCTTTAATCTCAACCAGGCAGCCTTCAAAGTCTCTACACATCTTTGAGTAAACTTAATAATCAAATCCCTCAAGTCCTGTGTCTTAGCATCATCATAGAAGTTATTCAAGAAAGCTGTCTTGATGTCTCTCCAAGTGGTTAAGGAACCCGGTTCCAACTATTTCAACCATTGAGCTGCTTATCCAGCAAGAGAGTATGGGAAGAGCTTACAGAATAGATAGTCTTCAGACATTCCATTGGCTTTAATACTCAAAGGCAAGTCTTCAACTTCTCTACGTGGTCCATTGGATGTTCGGCAGGATGAGCATGGAAGGTGTGTTGCCCCACAAGAGTGTAGTATTGGGGTTTCAACTCAAAATCATTCCTCCGAAAAGCAGGAAGATATATAGCAGACCTGTTGGAGTATAACTCATTGGGTTTGTTGAAATCAGCAAGTGTTCTCCTCACATTGTCAATCCTAGCATCCAAGTTGTCCTGACCGTTTCCATCACCATCACGTCGACCGACACCAACATTACCCGGTCGGCCGACATGACCAGAATTGTCGACAATCTTGACAATGGGGTTCCCATCTGCATCAAGTCTCTGACCCTGAGCATTGTATTGGTTGCCCTCTAAATCACATATGATCCCAGCAGCATCTCTCTCAATCAAAATAGTTCTAACCATCTCTGATCTCCTGAGTGATTTGTGATTAGCTCTCTCTAACTTCTCAATCTCCTCAGTAGCAACTAGTTCTTTGTCCTTGCTGCTTCTAAGTTTCATGCACCTGAAATAAGAGAAAGTAAAGGCGTGAGTAACAAAAATAAAAAGTAAAATCTAGACTAAACCCTAACTGAAATCTAATGTTGAATTTAGAGTCCCTGGCAACGGCGCCAAAATTTGACAGGGGTCAAATATAATCCTAGAAGCTACTCTCTCAAATTAAGAGATCGATTGCAGCACTTAGGGGTCGAATCCACAAGGACTCTGAAAACTCACACAATAGATTGAACAGATTCGAGTTAAGCTAGACGAAAATAAGAAAACTAAATAGAGCAATGCAATAAACAAAAATAGCAATTAAACGGAATTAAATTCAGATGATTAAAGTGCTAGACCTAGGGACATCAATCAGGAAAACTCGGGAAAATAAACTGGGCGGTTTGTAAATTAAGTCTAAAGTGTTTGTGCGGCTCTTAAACTCGTAACACTAATATGATATATCATCCAACTCTCGCTGCGATGACATCTATCCTCTAAACATAAGCAAACCAAATCTCTTTGCAAAATACCAATAAATAGAGTCTCTATGATAGTGCGGGTACGATATGTTTACAAAATTCCTAAACCAACTCTCGCTGTGTATAGGCTTTTTGCTCATCTAAGATTAGTTCGGGGTATCAATAACACTCTCGCGTCTACCAATAATCCTACGGTACCAGTATTAGGGTGATCAATCCTAAGACTAGTGTAATTATCAAATCTAGATGAAGAACATAATAGATAATTTAACAATATTAAACCCAATTCAATTTTCCTTCATAATCCGTTTTGAAACCCTAGATCTAACAAGGTGACTACTCAGACATAGAAGATGAAACACAAATCATTGTCTGAATAATACTCATAAAATAGAAAATAGGAAAATAAAGGGAGTTCAGAATTCTTCTCTCTACAAACTTTGAGATCTGAATCTTCTCTCCAAAATAATCTCCTTCAAACTTACAATGAACTTGAAAAGCTTAGAATTATTCAATACTTAGTCTCTGGGACTTCTAAAATATAGTTTAACCTAAAAACACGATTAGGCATAATTTAAAAATTTTGGAAACTTCTGGGGCAAAGTTGCAATTCTTGAAACTTGATAAAACTCGGAGACTTCAATATTGTCTAGGTGATGTCGACCGACACAAGGGAAGCGTGTTAATCGACGTGGACAGGAATATCCGTCTCCTTGTTGATTTGCTCAGCTATAAGCCTCCAAATGTTCCAAAGTGCTCATAAGGATTCAATCCATGTTTGTACCTAACATAACTCAATATTTATACAAAAGACTCCAAAACCAATACATATATCATGTCATAAAACCATAAAATCCATGATATATGAAACATGTAGTTTAGTTTCGAATTGGTGCCCATCCACAACTTTGAAGACTAATAGAGTCTTCTCGCCATCATAAGCACCCGACTTGGTTTGATCTTTCTTGGAAACAACATGTTTCTTTCGACTCTCTTGCTTGTCTTGTAGCTCTGTTTAATGATGATGTTTCGTTCCCTGGGCTTGATGAATATCCTTTGATGAATCCTGCAAAGCTTGTGAATCACTCGGTAATAGCGGTGCAAGGTTAGTGTAACAAGGAAAGTCATTGGAACTAGTAAAAGCCTTAGGGTCAAACAGGTCATCATACAATGATTTTCCAACCATGTAAAAGAGGTTAGGTTTCTTACATGGACCCTTCTTCCCTTCGAGTTGTATTTGGTCAAGATAAACTTCATGAGAGGACATTGGTACAAGCGTGGTCTTGCGTCCTTTGAACTTGAAAGTATGACGATTGGTGTAACCATCATGTATCACTCTATGATCGGACTGCCAGGGTCTCCCATGTAAGATATGTCCAGCTTCCATAGGCAACACATCACATAGAACCTCATCTTTATATTGTCTGATGGTTATAGGTACTTCCACTTGATGCTTCACCTTCATCTCTCCTTGTTCATTGATCCATTGAAGATCATAAGGCATAGGATAGTTTTTGATTTCTAAGCCCAGCTTTTTGACCATTGTATCACTTGCCACATTAGTACAACTTCCACCATCGATGATCAGACTACACACCTTGCTTTTAACATAACATCGAGTGTGGAACAAGTTCACTCTCTGCGCCTGCTCTTCGGTTTTAGTTTTGAGAGTCAAAGTTCTCATTCCTACAAGAAATTCTCCTTTGACTGGAGACTGTACTACTTACTTCTCCTCTTCTTCTTCTCTTGTCTTAGTGCTACCCTCTTCTTCTTCCGATTCTACTTCCCCATCTTCCTTAAGTATCATAACGCGCTTGTTGACACATTCATTCGTGTAATGCCTTATTCCTTGACATTTGAAGCACTTGATGTTGCTTTTCCTGGTAGTAACCTTAGCTTTCTCTTCCGGTTTAGCCCCAAACGACTTAGCTCTGATCCGTGTAGTATTAGATGGGTTACTACTAGCATGCATCTTTAACTTATCATCCTTGCCAAAGTTCCCTCTTGTAAAAGAATAACCTCCATGATAAGTTCTTGTAGAACTTCTTCTTGTCAGTTGCTGCTGAATAAGGACGGCTTGGTGTAACATTTCTTGAAGGTCAACATGTGGCTGCATTTCTAAACGATCTTGTATTTCTCGTTGTGAGCCTCCAAGGAATCTTAACATAGTAGCTTCTCTAACTTCACGAACATCAGCTTTGATCAATAGGGCTTCCAACTCTTGATAATAGTTCTCCACAGTCTTAGTGCCTTGTACAAGTTTTCTGAGTTGATTGTGCCACTCCCTATGGTAGTACCTTGGAATAAACCGTCTTCGCATAATGGCTTCATCTTTGCCCATGTTTCTATTGTTGGCTCGAAATTCCTTCTTCTTGATGTTACGAGCTGATCCCACCAATATAGACCATAATCATTGAACTCAGTGGTTGCGGCCTTTACTTTATTTTCCTCTGTATAATACTTTATAATCGAACACCATCTTGATTTTTTTCTCCCACTCTAGATAAGTATCAGGGTCACTTTTGCCTTGAAACGGGGGAATGCGTAGCTTCAAACTCCCAAAACTATCTTGAGGCTGTCTCCTTTCTTCATGATCCCGTCGATGTCTCCTAGAACTGCCTCTAGATGATTGATTGTAATACGCTTATATATCTCTATCTATGTGCTCACGCGGCAACTATCTAGGTAGAACCCTAGGATTGTCTTCTTGGCGTACCACCCGCTCATTGTTTATGTCTTGTTGCCCTTCAGAATCCAAGTTCCTTTCACCATTTCGATCTTGATCTTTCCTCGGGTTGTTAGATATGACATCAGCTAATACCGGTACAATCTCTTTATGTAGCATTTCGATCTTCTCATTCATCATTGCTTTGAAAGTTTTTGTGAGTGTGTAGATTAGTTGCTTGTCACTTGATTCCACTTCTTCTTACATGGTACCTGAAAGATTGAAAACAATTACACCAGTAAAATGTTCCTTTTTGAAAGAAATCGAATCGAAAATAACAAGATCACAAAAATGACTTATCAAATTCTGATAAACCCTAATTGCGACTGTCTTATAAGATTGATCTCGAAAACTATCAAATAAACTCCAAAAAATCTAAGAATCCCTCGTAACATCCATGCAGTTGTCTCCATGCTTCCTTGTAAAATCCATGCATGAGTTTTCATGCTCCTTTTGCTCCATGATTCAGTTTCTATGCTCCTTTGGCTTTAACATTCAGTTTCCATGCTCCTTTTTCTCCATGAAGGTTCATTGTTTTGTTGATGATGCTAATTCCTTGTCATGTGTTTTAGGGCCGATCAGGAACGTATCACTTGGCTTGCTCTTGAAGCCGAAGAATTTTGCTATCAAATTTTGCACTGGGTTAGAGTAATGATCAAACAACTCGAGAGTAAAGTTAATATTTTTTGTAAAGACGCATAAGTTATGGAGTTGATGATGGTACAACTTTGTTATAATATGTAAATTATTGATTCGGAATATTATGTGACAAATCTGCGATCCCAAATTTTCAAGATTAATATTTTAAACCATTTATAGTTATATATCTAAACAATCGTATTGCTTAGGGAATGTGCATTTCAAGTCTCTCATAAGAGTCTTTCAACTTCAAATATAATAATAAAATATAAAATATTAATATTTAATTAAAAGTTTCTTTAAAAAAAGTGGAGAAGGTCTCTCAAAGTCTATCAAATGAGAGACTCTCTCTACTTTTTTTAGAGACTCTCTCAATTAAATATTATTATTTTAATTATATTATTTTTCTTAAAATTAAAAAAGTTTTGTGAGAAACTTACAATGCATATGCTCTTACATACCCATAATGGGATCAAGTTAAATCGTACTTTATAAAAAAAAAAGTTTTAGTTAGAGGTTAAAATTAAGCACAAGGAAAGTGAACAATATAGAAGTTAGAAGGTAGTTTATAACATAATATAAATTAAAAAGACATATAATATATGTACAAAAATCATTATGAAAATGTATGTATAATTTAATTTTTTTATTATAATTAGAAGATATATTCTTAGTTTGAAAATAAATAAAAAAACTTACCTAAATAATGGTCCAATATTTTTTCAACTATTTAATAGCAATTTAAAACCAACCCATGTAGCTTAGGAGTTTAGTTAATATGCCCAAGTTTTTGATAAAAAAAGAATAGAGATGAAGTTGATGAGAAGAACAAAAGAATTTTATTTTTCATTTTTGTTAAAAATATTAGACCATTATTTATGTACACATTCATTACCAAATTGTACCTACCTATGATTTTATTTTTTATTAGTTGGAAATAAAAAAACATACATAAATTAACAGTTAAATATATATTAAATATATTTATCAATACATGCATGTCCTTAACAGAAGATATGCATGTCTTTTTGAGTATTTTCTTTTGCAAGTCCTATATAATTATTAAATATTGTCACACATCACACAAGATCACCCTTGTCTTATCAATTAATAATAAAATTAATTGATAAATACCAACTATAGCTGATTTACATTTTATTCTTCGTAAGATTTTTTAACTTTGACATAAATAAGTTAGAGACTAGATATACTTTAAATATACTGTTTAATAATAAAATTGTTATAAATTTTTCATTTTTATAACTATATAAGTTGTAAGGATACATTATTCTTAGTATAGTTTTTGTTATATAATCAAAATTTAAAAAATTGGTTATATTATAATAAAAATTATATACATGTTCATAACTAAAACATTCAAATAATAAGAAATTTATAAAACGATACATAAGTTTAAACATTTAGGTCATAAACCAAACATAACAGTTTTTACTTTGATAAATAAAGAAGGTCACATGGATGATATGATAATTTTGTAGTGAAAATTTTATGTAGAACAGACAAATTCATCATCGCTCCCACTTGTATTTTTTTAACCTATATGAAATATATTACATATTCCATACTAAAAATAAGATTGAAATTAATAAAACTGTAAGGTGATGACAAAATAAAATTATACAAGACCGCATTAAACTTACGCTTGTTTTAATTCAACAATTTGATCAATTGGAAGATCAAAGAGTAGTTTTAGAAATCTTATCACCTGAAATGTTTACTGTTGATCCTGTCAGTAAAAAAGGTTTATGATAAGTTGATGCTAAATTACACATATAATAGTTACTAAAATTAGTAAATTATGTACTAAATTTTCTGTTTACCTTCAATTTTATCAACTCTCCAGTAGCTTAAAACAGCTATAACATAATTTGACATTTCACCATTCCATTCAACATTCAACTTATCAGCATACTCATTCAAAGCGATACAAATAAGATTTCAGTCACAAAAAAAGTAAACTCGGATTGTTATCTAAATAATTAATGTAATAAACTTAAACATAGTTACAACTACAAACAAACAAATTGTATGTTTAACTTGACGGAATTTAACACAAATTTTTTTTATTTTTATAAAGGGACAAATGTCAAAAAATCTATGAACTTTCAAAAGGAACACGTTTTAATCCTGAACTTTAAAAATATCATTTAAATGCTAAATTTTTGTTGACTTTCAAATTAAATAAAAAACTTTTGTTGGCTGAGCAGTTTTAGACACATTGTTAAATCTTTTGACGGAAAAACTAACGGGTTAAATCTTCGGTTTGAATTTCTGTTAACATTCAAAATGACGTGGTTTTGTAAATTTGAAAAAAAAACTACATAGACTGCAACTCGAACTGTCATCCTCTTTGATTAATCAAGGACACAACCAATTGAGCTAACACACCAATTGATTCTATAACACACATACATATTAATATTGGTTATGACAAAATTACCAAATTAAAAACAAAAAAAATCTCAATCTCAAACGCTTTCTTCATCCGAAATCTCTTATTTCCTCTTTCTTTTTTATTTTATTTCTTCAGCAATTGATACTTTGCAACTCCGAGGCCATGTTTTCATCTCTTTTAGCTCCCTCTTCACTATATTCTTTGTTGATTTTGTCTTTCGTCACCGTCAAAGTGCCTCCAGTCACCGGATCTCTGATTCACCATCGTGATCTTCTTTCTATCTATAGCAGGGCTAGCTCGAATCAGATCGTTGCGATTATTTTTTTTACAAATAAGCTTAAATCTTTTGTCAAATCAGCATTTCTCATCGGCGCTGATGTTTCCATGACTGGGAAGTTTTCAACTTTACCGGTGAAAGTAGAGTTTCCGGTGGTGGTTGATGAGTAATTATTTTTACCCATTTTTTCCTTCCTTTTCATATGTTTTTATTGAGTCTAGAGTTATGTTTTCTGTCCTTTTAGTCTGTTTTAGTGTCTTTACAGGTTAAAACTTCATTGGAGCTTAAATGGATGAAATGGAGCAATTTTGGAAATTTTTACACTTCAAGAAATTCATGGAGATGCTCTGGGATCAACCGATCCGAAAAAGGATCGACCAGTTAGAATAATCTATGAGGTGGCGCGATATGAAAAATAAGATCGATCGATCTAAACTGGATCGATCGATACCGATCAAAAATATTCTCCAATCAAGCATTTCCTCTGATTTTTTACCTTAAGACTTCTCTATATAAAGAGATCATTTCCTGAGCGGCCAAGAAAACCTAGACATGAATTTTCACTATTTTTCCTTTGTATTTCTCTCATTTCAGATCTAAACATTTTTCTATTCATTTATTGGATCTACACTATGTCTCCATCTCTTTCTTTGCATTTCATGTTATATTTCCCTATGATCTATCAATCTCGATCACAAATATTCTCGAAATCAAGTATTTACTCTGTTTTTTTTTACCTAAATACGTCTCTATATACATGGATCATTTCCTGAGCGTCCAAGAAAACCTAGACACGAATTTTCACTATTTTTCCTTTGTATTTCTCTCATTTCAGATCTAAACATTTTTCTATTGATTTATTGGTTCTACACTCTATCTTCATCTCTTTCTTTGTATTTCATGTTATATTTCCCTATGATCTATCAATCCTTTGCCATGGTTGAGTAGATCTACTTGTTGGGAGATGAGATATATTCAAAGGGATTTTAATGTTGAATTAGGATGTTGTTGTAAATTAGAGTTATGATTATTAGATGACTATTTCTATGTTCTTAATGCTTTTGTTAGGTTGACGAATCTATCAAATGATCACTAGGGTTTCTAATACAGCTAGCGTTGTTTAGTCTTTCCTGAATCCATAGTTTATAGACTTGAGATTGTCAGCCGACAAGATTCGAGGTTGGATCTACAGGTGAACAATATATGACTTGTTAATAAATGCTGGCATATGGTCCTACCGGATCTATGACCAAGATTATATTCTCATATGAGAGGTGGTTTATTTTTCTATAGTGTTCTGAGTTCTAGATCTAGATCATTAAACTGCTAATTCGGTTAAATGTCTTATTTAATTCTTAAATCCATGTGATTTTCCAGATCCTAACATTTGTTTTAAATTGATTTTATTTCCTTATTTAGTTATTTTTGGATTTATATTCGGATTTATTTTTGTGACACCATTTAATATTTTTCATCCTAGCTCTGTTTAAATCTACAGATCTATAAGTGCACTTTATTCTCTGTGGATTTGATCCCACCACTATACTGTGGCGCATACCCGTGTACTTGCGGAGTCTTTTGATTTGGTGTAAATTCTTTTTAATTTATTTTGGGATTTTGTGATTACTATATTATAATGCATATGTGTGATAGAATCAATGTAGTGTGTTAGATGAGTTGGTTTTGTGTCCTCCATATATTAAAGAGGCCAGCGGATCGTCGTTTTGGAAGTTAACAGAAATTTAACCCTGTTAATTTTTCCGTCAAAGGATTTAACGCCGTGCCTTAAACTTCTCAGTCAACCAAAGTTTCTTATTTAATTTGAAAGTCAACATAAATTTTGGCATTTAAATGGTATTTTCAAAATTCAGGATTAAAATATCTTCTTTTCTTTTTGAAATTTTAGGGTTTTTTTTTACATTTTCCTGTTTTATAAATGTAATGGGTTTAGGCATATTTTTAGATGAATTACGTTTATGCAGGGTTTTAATGGGCCAGTCAAATTAATATTCCGAGAATGGTATAAGATTGATGTTTTTTTTAAAACGAGGGGAGCACCTCTAGAGACACGCAGAGAGACGGCCTACCTACATCTCAGAATCATCCTTCACCACTGCCTCATCCATCCTTGATGTCGCCTCCAACCCTTGAAGTTTCCCTTTGAAGTTTCATCCTTGTTCTTCATTGATTCTCATCTTTTTACTCTTATTCTCTTATTTGGGGAGACAAGTTATCTTCTTTTACTTAATGCATGTTGCTTGAATTGGTCACCAAGCACTGAGCTAAGGGAATAGAGTGTTACCTGCGTAAACCTATTTCCCAGAACTAGTGTTACCGAAGCTTCGCGTCATAACATGCGTGAGTTAAATGCATCATTCACCAAAAAACACAAAACAAAACACCTTCATTATCTTTTCTGAGTTTGATTTATTTGCTTGAATTCAATCTGCATAGCTGTTACTCTTTGTGGGATCGATACCTTAAATACTACTACTGATTTTGCTGTGTAATTGCAATTATATCACTGTGTTGTTCTAAAGGAAAACCTGACTGCATGTCAAGTTTTGGCACAGTTGCGGAGTATACAAGCTTCCTTTGAATTCGATAATAACTCTTGTCTACGATACTTTGTATTTTTCATTTGAATTTATAAATTTTATTTTACTTTGATCTTTTTTGTATCTCGATAACCTCTATTTCCCTTTTAGTTTTTTTTTGTTTTTATGGATTTTGCAGTGCATGACAAGGAGTCAAAACTCTAAAGCCGTGACTCCAATTCAAGACATATACCAACTGGAACGCGAACTTAGAAGACTTCAAAGACAACAACATATGGCCGATTTAAGGAACAACCAACAAGGTGTCCTCGACATCGATCAACAAGCTGCTGCCATTGACTCTGATGGACAGCCGATGCAAGATGAGGATGACAACTCCATCTATGAACCTACTGAAGCACAAGATGACCCTACAGAGATCTGAAATCAAGCTCTTTGTGAAGCTGAACCTTTAGGTGTGGGAGATATATTTGTTTAGAAATGGTTATACACTCTTTAGTGCCCCTTTGAAATCTTATTAAATTAAATTATTTTATATTAAAGTAAAATAAAAATTTTAATTTTATGGATCAAAATTAGAGGTTCAATCGTTTAATCTATTCTTTTTGATTAATAAGCTGGTGTTTGAAACGATATTTCTAACTGACCAGTTCTGATTGATTGGACATTCAGGGAGTTGCTTCCCAGCAAACCCTCTCTTTTTTTTTTAGTTCGTTTAGTTTGTCAAGTAATTCTTGATCACGGGTAAATGTGAATTTTGTTGGTTTATTTTTCTTGATTGTAGAGAATTCATAAATAACGGATTTAAACATTGAACCTAATACAAATTAGTGCATTGTCATCAGAATTATTATACCAACTGCGGCTCTAGATCAAAGTATGACACAGAGCAAAATAAATATATAAAATACATAAAATAAACTAAATAAAACTATTATTCTATTATTTTGTAACTAACGAACCAACATTATGTAAATATTTTCACGTATATTTTCAAGTATTTTTTCTAAGTTGTCTAAATTTGAAAAGAACATGATTTTTTTGACATATGTTTTAATCAAACAAAATAAATTATATATTACTATATAGAAACACTACAATTCGACGACGAACCCACATTATACGAACAAAAATATAACGAACAAGAAAATTATTTATAAACAGTAAAATAATAGCAAGTTAAGTTAAAATAATAAGTTTAAAATACAAATATTTATAAAGAGTACACAATAAAAATAAAATACTAAACTTTTATATGAAAAGAATTGACATGTGATGTAACTCAGGTCCAAATCTACTCTATATTAACAATATGTGTTGAAAAACTTTATAAAAAAAAAAGGTTATGTGTTGAAAAATGAAAGGAAAAATCCATTGTAAGGTCCACGTGTGTTCAAATCCAAGGTTAAATGCTAACCAAAGCTCAGCAATTTTCTCTTCTTTCTATAACCGGGTTGACCTGACTAAGATCCGCACGGGAAAATGGCTAATTTTAACATAAACTATCGGGCTAGACCTATAAATTCAAAATCCTACTTAAATTTTAATTTTTGAGCTAAAATAACCATTGATCTAAACGGAGTTGCTAAATCGTTTAATCATGTTGAATCAGCTGATCGAAAAAAGGTCAATTTCAATATGAACTATTAACATGGTACGTTTTTATACATGAACTAAAACAGCATGCTAAATTTTATTGAGAAATTTTTTTAAATACCACATTTTTATGTTTTGTTGCCAAAAATACCACTATTAATTTAATTTCAAAAAATACCACCAAAACTTTTAATTTTCAAAAATGCCACAGACCCAAAATTGATTTTATAAAGTTTATTATTGAAACTTTTGAGTTTGGATGAATTATTTTAGATTTAAGATAGAGTTTTTATGGGGTGGGAATAGAGTTTATGGCTTATGATTTAGGGTTTAGGGTTCTTTAACCTTAAACCGTAAATCTTAAATCTTAAAAATATTTACATACTTAAAGGGATTTGTGCTCATTTTATGGTATAGATGGAAGTTTTTAAAATTAGTGGTGTTTATAGAAGAAAAACATAATTTAGTGGTATATAAGAGAATTGCCCAATTCTATTTCATCTAACTATAAAATTAAAATTATATTATATTAGATATATAAGCATTTTATATACTCCCTCCGTTTCAAATTATACATATTTCTACAAACAAAAAAATTGTTTCAAATTATAGCTATTTTTCACTTTTCAATGCATCATTACCTTTATATTTCCCATTATACCCTCACTTTTCAATGCATCATTACCTTTAATTAATAATTTTTATTCTTTAAAAATTAATTATTTCATTAACACAAGGTTAAAAATATCATTTCACAGAATTTTTAAAATCTGTGAAAATCCTAGAAATAAGTATAATTTGAAACAGAGATAGTATAATTTAAGGTTTTGGATCATTGATTTATTTTTTTACTAGAGTTTCATCAAGTTGTCTTGCAAGCCGCATCACTAATTTTGACTTTCATTCTCTTTAAGTTTTCCAATAGAATCAATTTTGAGTTATTATTTGAATTGTTTGAATTTTAATTTTAATATTTTACAAGTACAAATATAATCACAAATTTAATGTTTTTTATTTTGAGTTTAAAAATTTTATTTTTATAAAATCATGAAACCATCTACAAAAATCAAAACAAAAATCTAACCAAACCGAACCAAATTAATTACTGTTAAAACCGTAAACCAAATAAAATCAACCGTACCAAACCTTATTTTAAGTGGTTTCTAGATAGTTTTATTTTAATATAGAATCAAGAAACCGTAAAACCAAAAAAGCTAACATGAACTAAACCATAAACTGGAATGCCCACCCTTAGTTAAAGGACCATTCATGTAAATTCACTAAGGGAAAATTTTTCAAATTTTAGTTATAGTTCATATAGAATTTATCATGCTATTTAAGTTCATGTATAAAAATGCATCATGCCAATAGTTTATGTTTAAATTAGTCATTTTCCACTAAGTTGAATAGTTGATTAAACTTGATTTAACTGTTGACTAATTCTGTTTAGGTTAATATTGATTTTGACTTAAAAATTAAAGTTTAAGTAGGGTTTTTGAATTTATAGATAGTTCATGTAGGATTTAGCATGCTATTCTAGTTCATGTATAAAAACTCACAAGTTCGAATAGTTTATGTTGAAATAGGTCCTTTTTTTATTCATATATTTGTGATATGGGTTGAGATTTTTCTTTGTGATTTGATTCTTTATAGATTATTTTTGTTTGTTCTCAGATTTATATTAATTCAGTGACTTTATTTTTTGTAGTATGCAACATCAGAGTTGGTTATTTTGCTAACTGCTTTGCTCAAATAATATAGAGATTTCAGTTGAGTAAAAAACAAAAAAAGTTAATTTCAGTCTATTACGCTTGAAGGTTTCTGATACTAATATTAAAAGACGCAGGCCAGTACTAATAGAGATTATTTTAATGAGGGAAAAATCGAATTTCAAACTTCAAAAAAAGCATTTCAATGATAAAAAAACTAATCATACCTTGACCATTTCTTTTAAAAACTGTTTTCCTGGAAAGAAATTAAAATAGTCTGCACCATTTTTTTTGTTTATTGTTTCCTTTTTCCTTTCAAGAAACCAGTTTCAAAGGTCGTTTTCTTTTTGCCTAGAATCTTCAGAGGTATGTGTCTTCAATTCAGATCCATGTTCTTCTTTCAAATATGCTAGTTATGTCAGATGAGTTGAGTTTTCTTTTTTTCGATGGTCTTATGGTATTTAATAATTACAGACATGGTGATGTCTTGTAAGGAAAGATTTAAAGGATTCTGTGTCTGAATGACTGGTTAAAGAGATGATGAAGCTTACAGCTTTTGGTACTTTTCTCCTTCTTCTTACTCTTTTGATCTTGGAGGCAAGAGGGTTAAACATAGAAGGTCAATACCTACTTGAGATCAAGAGCAAGTTTGTGGATGATATGCAGAATTTGAAAAACTGGAATTCAGATGATTCTCTACCTTGTGGATGGACAGGTGTTAGTTGCAGCAATTATTCAACTGATGTACAGGTTTTGTCACTGAATCTGTCCTCTATGAATCTCTATGGTAACTTATCACCAAGTATAGGTGGATTGATTCATCTTCAGGTTCTGGATCTGTCATATAATGGTTTATCAGGGAAGATTCCTAAAGAATTGGGGAATTGCTCAAGCTTGGAGATTCTAATATTAAACAATAACAAGTTGGAAGGTGAGTTACCTGTTGAAATTGGGAAGCTTGTGTCTTTGGAAAAGCTGATTATATACAACAACAGAATCACAGGTTCTCTTCCTCTGGAGATTGGGAATCTCTTGTCTCTTTCTCAACTTGTGACTTACAGCAACAACATCAGTGGTTCAGTACCAAGTTCTATTGGTAATCTTAAGAGACTGACAAGTTTTAGAGCTGGTCAGAATATGATCTCTGGAAGTTTGCCTTGTGAGATTGGTGGATGTGAGAGTTTGGTAATGCTTGGTCTTGCACAGAATCAGTTGAGTGGTGAATTACCAAAAGAGATTGGAATGCTTAAGAAACTTTCACAGGTGATTCTTTGGGAAAATCAGTTCTCAGGGTTTATACCCAAGGAGATTAGTAACTGCACAAGTTTACAAACTCTTGCTCTCTACAAGAACCAGCTTACCGGGCCAATACCGAAAGAAGTCGGGAACCTGGTGTCTTTAGAGTTTTTATACCTTTATAGAAATGGGTTGAATGGAACAATCCCAAGAGAGATTGGGAATCTTTCAAGTGCAATAGAGATAGATTTATCAGAGAATGGTTTGATTGGAGAGATACCATTGGAGTTTGGGAAGATACAAAGGCTTGAGCTTCTTCATCTTTTTGAGAACAAACTCATAGGTTATATCCCTGTGGAGCTTACTAGTTTGAAGAATCTAACAAAGCTTGATCTCTCCATCAATGCTTTAACTGGTCCTATTCCTTTGGGATTTCAGTATCTAAGAGGTCTCTATATGCTGCAGCTGTTTCAGAACTCCCTTAGTGGGACAATACCGCCAAGACTTGGCTTGTATAGCGATCTTTGGGTGCTTGATCTGTCTGATAACCATCTCAGAGGAAGAATTCCAAGTTACCTCTGTCTTCATTCCAATATGATCATCTTGAACTTGGGTGCTAACAACCTCTCTGGCAACATCCCAACTGGCATAACCACTTGCAAGACTCTGGTTCAACTTCGTCTAGCCCAAAACAACCTCTTTGGTCGGTTCCCACCTAACCTGTGTAAACTGGTTAATCTTACGGCCATTGATTTAGGCCAAAACCGATTTCGTGGTTCCATCCCTCGAGAGGTTGGGAACTGCAGTGCCTTGCAAAGACTGCAGCTAGCAGACAATGGCTTCTCGGGCGAGCTTCCACGAGAGATTGGCACACTTTCAGAGCTTGGAACATTGAATATCTCATCTAATAAGCTTACTGGAGAGATCCCTTCAGGAATTTTCAACTGCAAGATGCTTCAACGACTAGACATGTGCTGCAACAATTTCTCTGGAACTTTACCAAGTGGGGTAGGTTCCCTTTACCAGCTTGAGCTTCTGAAGCTGTCAAATAACCAACTTTCGGGTACAATACCCGTGTCCCTACGGAACTTAACTCGTTTAACCGAGCTACAAATGGGTGGAAACTTGTTCTACGGTAGCATTCCACAGGAGTTGGGCAGTCTGATCGGTTTACAGATAGCATTAAACCTCAGTTACAACAAGCTTACCGGAGAAATACCATCTGAGCTCTGTAATCTTGTAATGCTTGAGTTCCTCTTCCTCAACAACAACTACTTGTCTGGCGAAATACCAAGCTCTTTTGCTAATCTCTCAAGCTTGCTTGGTTACAATTTCTCTTACAACAATTTGACTGGTCCTGTTCCACCTCTCCGCAACATGTCCATGTCTTGTTTCATTGGTAATAAAGGACTTTGTGGCCCGCCTCTCAATCAGTGTATCCAAACACAGCCTTACTCGCCTTCTCAGTCAACCAGGAGGCCAAGAGGAATGCGTACCAGTAAAATCATAGCCATCACTGCAGCTGTAATTGGCGGAGTCTCTCTTATGCTCATTGTTCTCATTATCTACCTCATGAGACGTCCCGAGAGACCAGTCGCTTTATCTGTTCAGGATTTCAAATCATCAGAGACGTCTCTTGACATTTACTTCCCTCCAAAAGAAGGATTCACGTTCCAAGATTTAGTTGCAGCCACTAATAATTTCGATGAGAGCTTCGTAGTTGGGAGAGGAGCTTGTGGAACAGTCTACAAAGCGGTTCTTCCCGCTGGATATACTCTAGCTGTCAAGAAGTTAGCATCAAACCATGAAGGTGGCAACAACAACAATGTGGATAATAGCTTTAGAGCAGAAATACTAACACTTGGGAATATTCGACACCGCAACATTGTCAAGTTACATGGATTCTGCAATCACCAAGGATCAAATCTGCTTCTTTACGAGTACATGCCCAAAGGAAGTCTTGGAGAGATACTCCACGGTCCTTCTGATAACTTGGATTGGTATAAAAGATTTAGAATCGCGCTTGGTGCAGCTCAGGGTCTCTCGTATTTGCACCATGATTGCAAGCCAAGAATCTTCCACCGGGACATCAAATCAAATAATATCTTGCTTGATGACAAGTTTGAAGCCCATGTGGGGGATTTTGGACTAGCAAAAGTTATTGATATGCCACATTCAAAGTCTATGTCCGCCATTGCTGGCTCCTACGGCTACATTGCACCAGGTAAAGTTTTTTCTTTTGCTTTCGTGCAATTTTGTTTCCAAGTGTGAAGACTGAATTAAACCTAAGGGTATTTTTAACAATCCAAACCGAATTTTAAAATAACCGAAATATTATAGAAATTTCTCCAATCCACTAAAAGTAATATAATTAGTTAAATCTTTAAAAAATATATTTATACTAAAAGTTTATAATTTTAATTAACATTAGTTAGTTTACTTTTGTTATAAAGTTGTTTCTTAAACCTAACCGAACCCGTGCCTGAACCCCAGCTGAATAATTTTTTTACCGAGTGGAACATATTTCTAAAATCCGCCAAACAATAGAAAAATTTATAATAATAATTAATGTATTGTTTTCACTAGAAGAAAATGTTTATTACAGTATATATTGAGTAAAATAAAGTAAAGTAAAACCTTTATAAACTAATATCCGTTAAATTAATAAACATTATAAAATAATAAATTTGTTGTTTCCGATTCGGAATAGTGTAAAAATAAGCAAAATTCGATAAGATGATAAGATAATAATTTTTAAAATTTTTTTTAATGTAAATATATGATCTCATTAATAACATTAATTTAGTAATTATATATATATATATATATATTGTATTTTGAAAATGAATTTTTGTTAGAAATCATCACTAGTTTTTTTATATAAAAAAATGTTATAATGTGCTTTTAAACTACAGTATTCTATTGTTGTATTGTCTACAAATATGTCATATAAATAGCCAAAATTTCTGTAAGCTTTCAAATTTTGAATATGTGCAATTTTTATTCAATAGTGGTATAGAAGGTTCAAATACAACATTGGAGGTAACAAATTGTAAATTTATATTTATGTATATTATTTTTATAAGTGAATTCATTCTATAGTCTTTGTTATTTATTGTCAAAATAGTTAGTTTTTCTTCTAAATATTAATTTTCCAGTCCAAAACTATAAAAATGTATAACATCCCCAGCTTTAATCTTATCTAGATAAAATTGTTTTAACTTCTATTTAAAACGTTTTGTAAAAATTGAAACAAAACTCTCTATAAATTATGAAATATTATTTCATACTATAAATTAATATTTATTTATTTATAAATAAATAAGAATATCACTATTATAAATTAATAAAATATCATGATCCCAATATTATTAATTTATTTTAGTTTTACTGTAACTAAACATACACAAATGAATTAGGCTAAACCGAGAATCTAATCTAACTAAGCAATTAATATATAGAAACTAATTTATAACTTTGTGCAGAATATGCATATACCATGAAAGTAACAGAGAAGTCCGACATATATAGCTACGGGGTGGTTTTGTTGGAGCTGGTAACCGGAAAAGCACCAGTTCAACCAATAGATGAAGGTGGGGATGTGGTAAATTGGGTGAGGAGTTACATAAGAAGAGATGCATTGTCCTCTGGAGTTCTTGATGCTCGGTTAAATCTAGAAGACGAGAGAATCGTCTCTCATATGCTAACCGTGCTGAAGATTGCTCTGCTTTGTACAAGTGTCTCTCCCGTGGCGAGGCCCTCAATGCGTGAAGTTGTTCTCATGCTTATTGAATCTGATAGACAAGGAGATGAGGATCACTTGGATACGTTATAATAATGGTATCTTCTTTTTTTATTCCCGATATACTGATTCTTCTATGTAATTTTTTATACGCAGCTATATCAAAAGATATATCTCTTTTTCATATGTCCTCATGCATGATAAACCATGAATGTATTGTGTTTAAGTTCTGTCAAGAAAATCAAAACCTAATAAACACAACCCTTCAAGTCTCCTCGTTTATTTTCCTAGCGGCACCTCAAACTACT
This sequence comes from Cardamine flexuosa, assembly GCA_963555745.1. NCBI lineage: Eukaryota > Viridiplantae > Streptophyta > Magnoliopsida > Brassicales > Brassicaceae > Cardamine > Cardamine flexuosa. The sequence continues at coordinate 12,437,883 of OY743220.1, read as the reverse complement.
AAGAAGAGAAGAAAAGGTCTGCGTGAGAAGGAAAAAAATAGTTAGAAGAGAATTGGGGATAAAAGTATAAGAACAATCATAGAATGCATTGGTGACACCATAACTGGTGTCTAAAAAATTAATTAATATATAGTCTAATAATATTGAAATAAAAGACATCCATTAAGTATGTTTTAGTTTTGGTCTCTCCATTAGTGATATCCTAACAAGGGTGTCTTAAGGGCAAGCCAAAGATTACAAAAAAGCTTGCAAGTTCAAGACGGTAGAGAAGTGTATTACTGAATACAAATTGTGTTTAAGAACATAATGTTGCTTATTAGCAGTGATACTAACACCACTATCAAGAAGAAGTCTGAATAAACTGAGAAATGGAGAACTCACATTGTACAATACAAAGCAGACAAAGATGTGGAGTGGGATACGGAGAACTCACATTGTACAATACAAGCGAGCATGAATGTTGCAAATATGAAACCATGTGGAATTTCCTCCTCATTTGGGCTCAAAGCAGGAGTCCAGAGACCATGATGATATAATAACGGCCATGCCTCGCAAGGAAGCAAGCTGCAGCATCGAACGGAGCAACAGGACCGAGGGAGAGAGAATCCACAAGGTAATTGCCAAGATTCCAGCTAAGATGGCGATTAATCCATTGCCAAGGAATATAGCCTTGGAGAAAGTGACTGATAGCCACTGCTGCTCGAAACCTCTCTTGTTGTGCTCAGCGACTAGCCAAGTTTCAAAGGCAGAAAAGAGTAGAGACGTAGCGATACCACCCAAAACACGACCCACCATCAAACTTTGTACTGAGGAGAATGTTTGGTGATACAACTGAGAATATAGGTAATGCAGTAGGTGATAGAAGCTCTCTTACGACTCCTAATTGAATACAGAGTCAGAATAGCCAATTGAACAAATATGATTTAGAGAGATAAAGATAAGATGCTCACTGTTTGTCAGCAAGAGATCCAACAATGGTGCCAATTGCCAAACAACGTTGAAGATCCAAAACCAGCAATGAAGAGCTGACCGATCTCTCCCTTTCCAAAGCCATAAGTGCCGTAGAGATAGAACACATACGGACCCTGCAACCAGTCCCCAGCTAAACCAGAGACACCAAATCAATTCCGATCAACATTCACCTATCTAATTCCACCGACACTACCACAAATAACCAAAATCATAATAGAGAGAGAGAGAGAGATCTACGAACGAACCCATCATGAGAGAGTAGACGAGGAGATAGTTGTTCTTGATGGAATTGAAGGCGGAGGAGGTGTTGATGCGTTTTTTGTTCGATTTTCTCAGCTCCAAGCCGGAAATCCAATAACTATACACAAAGATCAAACAGAGATCGACATGCAAGTCCGAAATCCACCGGAAACCACCGGAAATCCACATGGAAGTCTGAAATCGAAATCGATTAATCAGACAGAGATCGAAAACCGAGTAATCAGACAGAGATCGAAAGAGATTGTTTGCGAGGAAGAGAGAGTTTCCGAAAAACAAAAAACAATTAACTATGGAACACTGCACAATACAATATTAGAAATATAACAACGACTGTATATATATATATATATATATATATATATATATATGGATTCAAATATTCACATTTTGTTATTTAAATCATAAATTTTCAAAAATTTCATCTCTTTGAATAAAAAATATTTATTTTAGAATATTTATTTTGAAATTAAATATACATATTTATATGACAACATTTTTTTTAGTTTTGCTAATTTAATTTTTTGTTAGGTGGAAATCTTATATACCAGCTAAAATTAAAAAAACCCTAAAAGAATGGATTAATTAAAAATATTAATTATATGTTCTCATATATATATTTACATTTTCCAAACACATATATACAGTTAAATAAAAATAACAAAACTAATAATGACTATCGAGTCATAATAAATTTTTTTTATTTGTTATTAAAATTGTTTTGGTGGAGATTTTGTTAAAATTATAAAAAAATGTTGATTAATTAAAACAATATTAACTATATATATATATGTAAATATTCACAATTAATTTAAAATAACAAAAATTAATATTTGGACATATAATATATATATATATATATATGAGAATATATGATTAATATTTTTTAATTAATCCATTTTTTAGTGTTTATTTTATTTTAATTGGTTGCGAATATGTATATATATATAAGATCTCCACCAACAAAAACAATAAATTAACAAAACAAAACAAAATGTTATTATATAAATGTGTATATTTTAATCCATAATAAATATTTTTTATTCAAAATAGATGGATATTTTGAAAGTCTATGCTTTAAATCTAAAAATATAAATATTTGAATCCACATATGTATATATACATGCGATGTTGTAATATTACTAATATTGTGTCGTGGCTCAGTGGTTGAGTGTTCCTTATGTGTTTACGGGTCAGCAGTTTGAATCTTATTGAATTCAATAAACAACATCGTTTTGAATTAACAGAGGATATTAACGGCATGTTAACCGTCAATCATGATTTATTAACAGAAAGTTAATAAAATGACATTTTGAAAGTTCATGTTTATGATTTAAATGATATTTTGAAAGTTTATGTTTTTTTCGTCAATAAAACTTAGCTATTTTATCTAAATCAAACCAAACTTTATGATTTAAATGACATTTTGAAAATTCATATTTTTTTCGTCCACTTTTGTAAAATTCATGCTTTTTTTTTGACATTTTCCCCCAATTAGAACATTTATATTCATCTCCTCAAGTTATATCCAATCAAAATACTACATAATATTATTAAAAAAAAAGTAAATTAACCAATAAAAACAAATTTGATGCAGGTATATTCAAGTTCTTCTCGCCTTTACAACTGTTTTTTTCCTTTTGCTTTTTTCTTTGGTTTAAATCATCAACTACTCACTAAAAAAGTACAAAGTAAGTTTATCGTTTGAAATGTTTTCTACTTAATTGGTTATTCATCCTCTGGACATGAAAATTTGCTTAGATTTATATATAGAGCTGCTTAACCAGCTAGAGAGTATGGGAAGAGCTTGCAGAATATAGTCTTCATACACTCCATTGGCTTTAATACTTGAAGCCAAGTCTTCAAACTTCTCTATATGATCCATTGGATGTTCAGCTGGATGAGCATGGAAAGTGTGTTGCCCCACAAGAGTATAGTATTGGGGTTTTAGCTGAAAATCATCCCTCTTTTGGTAGGAGGACAAATAACAGACCTATTAGAGTAGAACTCATTGGGCATGTTGTAATCAGCAAGTGTTCTTTCCACAGCATCAACCTCTGCATCTAAACACTCTGGACCGCGTCTGTTGTTACCATGTCGACCGACACAGGCAGCTCCCTGTCGGTCGACACGAACAGCCTCGTTGACGATCTCGACAATGGGGTTCCCATCAGCATCAAGTTTCTGACCTTGATCATTGTATTGGTTGCCCTCTAAATCACGTAATATCCCAGCAACATCCCTCACAAGCACAATGGTGTTAATGATGTGATGTTTTATGCATCAGGTTTTACCCAACCAAATGGTTCCCGCAAGTGTACGGTTGTGCGCGATAGTATAATGGTGGGATCAAATCCACAGAGAGTAAAGAGCACTATAGATCTATATATCTAAACAGAGCTATGATGAAAAATAAGGAAAGTTGTCACAAAAGGAAATTCGAATAAAATCTTTAAATAAGAAAACAAAATCAATTTAAAATAAATGTTGGGATCTGGAAAATCGCAAGGATTTAAATAAAAAAAAACGATATCTAACTGGATTAGAAGTTTAATGATCTAGATCTAGAACACAAACACGGTACAAAAATAAATCTCTTTTAAGGAGTAATATTATTTTAACATAGATCCGCTAGGACCCTATGCTAGCATGTATTTATATGTATAATGTAGATTTGTATGAAAACTTAGTCATTGTGACTTCTGATACAAAGATTTGTATAATGTAGGATTTGTTGATTTGGATGATGCTCCTGATGCTACGGATAAGGGAAAGTCACTCTTGGATATTTATTTCGATGAACCAAAATTAGAGATGAAGAATTATCCTGAAATGTATGTTTTGCAGTATTGGAAAGATAATATACATCGTTTTGGTGCTTTGGCATACATGGCATGTGATGTTCTCAGCATTCCCATCACTACGGTGGATTCAGAATCATCTTTCAGTATTGGATCTCGTGTTCTTAACTAATATCGGAGTCGGCTTCTTCCTAAACATGTTCAAGCTTTATTTTGTACTAGATCTTGGATATTTGGTTATGCCGTCGATGAAAATGGTAAACATATCATCTATAATTGTTATTAGTAGGTATAGTTATTATTAATTTATTATCACACTTAGTTAATTTCTAAGTTTTTTCTTTTCAAATCATTTGTAGACAATGAAGAGGATAAATTCAAAGAGTCGGTCCCTAATGCATCAGATGAAGAAGATTTAAGTGTTATTTATTTTTTTTGGTTTTATGATTTTATTATTTTACGGTTTTATGGACTTATGGTTTTAAGATTTTATTATACTTTATTTATTTTAATAACTAGATCTTTTTATTTAATTTATTATTTGGATATTTTTGTTAGTTTTATAATTATATGGTATGTTTAAGATTTTTGTTTTGTTATATAACTTATATTTAATATATATGTGGATAACCCATTTAACCCATTTAACCCATTTAACCCAGAGGGTTAACAATTAATGGTTTGGGTATATAAAATTATGTCCATGAAATAAATGGGTTAGGGTCGGGTAACCCATATAAATCTCGAATCCATATGGGTTTGGGTTGGGTTACCCATTTTGACACCCCCTACATGGGTGCAGTTTTTGATCCTCGAATGAAATTTAAGCTCCTGAGACGTCTTTATGATGAGCTTGATCCAAGTACTTGTGAAGCCAAGCTGGAATATTTGAGGAAGAATATGGTTATGTTGTTTGAAGAGTACAATAACAAGTTTTTTCGACCATAAACTCTACAAGTACACCATCTTCCAACCATCATTATCTTAAACGTGGGAGAGCAAAGTTTGATGATGTAAGTTTCAAAGTTTTTTCATTTCAAATTTTTAGTAATTAACTAATCATATAGTATAAGAGTAATGTGTTTGATTTTTGTATACTGTAGGGTTTGTTTGATTTGGATGATGCTCCTGATGCTACGTATGAGGGAAAGTCACTCTTGGATATTTATTTTGATGAACCAAAATTAGAGATGAAGAATTATCCTGAAATGTGTGTTTTGCAGTATTGGAAAGATAATATACATCGTTTTGGTGCTTTGGCATACATGGCATGTGATGTGCGCAGCATTCCCATCACTACGGTGGCTTCAGAATCATCTTTCAGTATTGGAACTCGTGTTCTTAAAAAAAATTGGAGTCGGCTTCTTCCTAAACATGTTCAAGCTTTACTTTGTACTAGATCTTGGATATTTGGTTATGCCGTTTTTGAAAAAGTTAAAACATATCATCTATATTTGTTATTAGTAGGTATAGTTATTATTAATTTATTATCACACTTAGATAATTTCTAAGTTTTTTCTTTTCAAATCATTTGTAGACAATGAAGAGGATGAACTCAAAGAGTCGGACCCTAATGCATCAGAAGAAGAAGATTCAAGTGTTATTTATTTTTTTTGGTTTTATGATTTATTATTTTATGGTTTTAAAATTTTATTATACTTTATTTATTTTAATAACTAGATCTGTTTATTTAATTTATTATTTGGATATTTTTGTTAGTTTTATAATTATATGGTATGTTTAAGATTTTTTATTCTGTTATATAACTTATATTTAATATATATGTGGGTAACCCATATAACCCATTTAACCCAATGGGTTAACAATTATGGGTTTTGGTATATAAATATATGTCTATGAAATAAATGGGTTGGGTCAAGTAACCCATATACGAATCCAGATGGATTTGGGTCGGGTTACCCATTTTGACACCCCTACATTGGTGCAGTTTTTGATCCTCGAATGAAATTTAAGCTCCTGAGACATCTTTATAATGAGCTTGATCCAAGTACTTGTGAAGCCAAGCTGGAATATTTTAGGAAGAATATGGTTATGATGTTTGAAGAGTACAATAACAAGTTTCCTTCGACCATAAACTCTACAAGTACACCATCTTCCAACCATCATTCTGCTGAACGTGGGAGAGCAAACATTGATGATGTAAGTTTCAAATTTATTCATTTTAAACTTTTAGTAATTAACTAATCATATAGTATAATAGTAATGTGTTTGATTATAGTATAATGCAGGATTTTTTTGATTTGGATGCTGCTCCTGATGCTACAGATGGGCGAAAGTCACTCTTGAATATTTATTTGGATGAACCAAAATTAGAGATGAAGAATTATCCTGAAATGTGTGTTTTGCAGTATTGGAAAGATAATAGACATCGTTTCGGTGCTTTGGCATCCATGGCATGTGATGTGCTCAGTATTCCCATCACTACGGTGGCTTCATAATCATCTTTCAGTATTGGATCTTGTGTTCTTAACAAATATCGGAGTCGGCTTCTTCCTAAACATGTTCAAGCTTTACTTTGTACTAGATCTTGGATATTTGGTTATGCCGTCTATGAAAAAGGTAAACATATCATCTATATTTGTTATTAGTAGGTATAGTTATTATTAATTTATCATCACACTTAGTTAATTTCTAAGTTTTTTCTTTTCAAATAATTTGTAGACAATGAAGAGGATGAATTCAAAGAGTTGGTCCCTGATGCATCAGAAGAAGAAGATTCAAGTGTTATTTAATTTTTTCGTTTTATGATTTTATTATTTTATGGTTTTATGGATTTGTGGTTTTAAGATTTTTATTATACTTTATTTATTTTAATAATTAGATCTTTTTATTTAATTTATTATTTGGATATTTTTGTTAGTTTTATAATTATATGGTATGTTTAAGATTTTTTTTTTGTTATATAACTTATATTTATTATATATGTGGGGTAACCCATATAACCCATTTAACCCAGGGGGTTTAAAAATTATGGATTTGGATATATAAAATTATGTCCATGAAATAAATGGGTAGGGTCGGATAACCCATAAAAATCTCGAATCCAGATGGGTTTGCATCGGGTCGGGTCAGGTTACCCATTTTGACACCCCTATATGTTATGCTTAAATAGACAAAAAAAACTAAGAAGCATTTCGCTTGGAAAAATAAAATTAAAGAAGCCGATCATTAGATCATTGGCTTAGAATTAAAACAAAAAAAACTAGAGAAGAAGCATTTTGCTTATAACCTGGAACGGAGCCGATCGTTAGATAAATGAAGCTCTGATACCATGACAAAATGTGATGTGAGATATGATAGAAAGAATTATAATGCTCTCATATATTATTCAATAGTCATTCGACACATATCTATACAAGAGAAATAGAATCATTAGAATAATTACAGAATTTGAAATAGTAATGATAAATCTAATTATATGAATTAAGGACATGATTATTGGAATTGAATATTAATATAATTATTCATTCCTTTAATATGAAATCGCTAGATCTAACAAGGTGACTACTCAAACATAGAAAAGATAACAAAAATCATTGTCTCAATAATACTCATAATATAAAATAAGAAACAAGGGAGTTCATAATCTTCTCTCTATAAAGGTTGAGGTCTGATTCTTCTCTCCACAAAACTTACTTGAAACTTATAATGAAAACTCTCTGATAATCTCTGATTATGAAAACTTAGTCTTTGGGACTTTTAATACAAAAAATTAACCTAAAACACGAACTAGGCCTTAATTATAAACATTAGAAACTTCTGGGGCAAAGTTGCAATTCTTGAAACTTGATAAATCTCAAAGGCATTCTTCACGTCGGGTGTGTGTCGACCGACACAGCATAGGCCTGTCGATTGACATGGACAGCAATGTTTGTCTCCAAGTTATTTTGCTCTGCAACAAGCCTCCAAAAGCTCCAAAATGCTCATCAAGGTCCATCTTGTGTTTGTACCTAATAAGACTCAATATATAATGGAAAAATGTCAAAAAAAACCTTGACTTTCAAAATGAGGACGTTTAAACCCTGGATTTTCAAAATGCCGCTTAAACGCTAAACTTTATTCAAAACGACGTCGTTTCTCTTATCAGGAGACGACATCGTTTTGGTCAGTTCGAATTTCTGAAAATTTCCAAAATGACGTCGTTTTGATAAAACAATGACACACTTCCATCAGAGCTAACCCATTATATTGATTAATTCACAAACATATATCTTAAATACCTATAATCTCTGGTTTTCATGGGTTAATTGTTCAGCAACAAATATTTAATAACTTTATTTTAACATTAAATCAAATTTAACCCTATTTAATAGAATTAAACCAGAAAATATCCAATTTTATTTAAAAAGTGAAATATATTTACTTATTGAATTTATTTATTTAAAATGAAATAAAACTAATATAAAAATATGTAATATATAAAATGAGGTTTTATGTATAGAAAATAATATATAAAACATGTAACATCATTTTCTATATTACATACTTTTTTCTATTTCATTTTATTTAACTAATTAATTCAATAAATAAATATAATTAGGTACAAATGCGTGATGGACATTGTTGATACATTATGGAGCAATTATGGAGCATTGTAGCTGAAAAGTTGGGAAAGTTATTGTTCATCAAGTTAGTGTTCATCAGACTGTTCATCGAGTAACTGTTCATCGTTACTGCACGTGAACAGTATCGATCGACATGGTACTATTCACGCTGAAGACTTGCAGTTTTTTCCCATAATTTTTCCTTACTTGCAAGTAGTCCAATTTCGTATTTTAACTTATATATAGTATTTTTAGGTCATTGTTTAGACCTATGCTTTATTTTCTACAGCCACCTTTTCATAGATATTTTGGAGAAGATTTCTTACTCTTTCTTCTCCTGATTTATTTTATGATTTCTGTTATATTCATGATGTTTGTTTCATTCACCATGTATGAGTAGTGTACTTGTTAGATCTAGGGTTTTCAAGGGTTTATGATGAATTGTTGAATTGGGCATAAACATATTAGGATATTCGTAATGTTCTTCATCTAGATTTGAATCTATACTAGTTCTAGGCTAGTCGCCAGAATCTAGAATCTTAGGAATGTTAGTAGGTGCAAGAGTGTTATTGATATCCAGACCTAATCGTAGATGAGCAACCTTCTCGCAGAGAGATCTGGTTTAGGAATTTTGTGAACATATCATACTTGTTATTCATGTAGACTTTATTTAATAGGATTCACAAAGAGATTTGGTTTTCTTCTATTGAAAGGATAGATGTTGTCGCAACAAGAGTTGGATAGATATCATAGTTGTGTTATGAGTTTAAGAACCGAACAAACAATTGCATCCTATTTTTTTTTTTTCATTTTATTTAACTAATAGATATGGTACACAGTCTTCTTGTGGGTAAGAAATCAGTTAAGTTTGTTACAGAGGTTGAAGAAAAGGATGTCAACTACATCAATGGAACTAAATATCAGGGACAAGGATATGGATACCTGCCAAAGTCTAAATACCAGAAGACATATCCAACGAACAACTTCAGCGGGAACTACAGCTCTTCTTTGTACCAAGCCCCTCCAAACACTGAAGAAAGTGAGATGAAATCTATGTTAGAGCAGATATTGGAGGGTCAGCAAAAGATCACTGCAGATTTTAATGGGAAGATTGATGCTTTGTACACAAACTTGAATGGAAAATTTGAAGCTTTTGACAGCCATGTGAAGAAGCTAGATATTCAGATTTCCCAAACAGCTAGTTCTTCAAGAGGATCTGATACAAACAACATCAACCATGCCATGTTGTTACTCTCAGGAGTGGGAAACAACTAGAGCCTGTTGTGAAGAAAGGATTGTCATCTGAGGACAACATAGATCTAGAAGAAGTGGAAGATGATGTGATTTACAAGGAGATTTTGTCCATGTCAACCGACGCGCAATCACCATGTCAGTCGACACGGGCAGTAATACAGAAGACAAAATCGGCTCATGTCAATCAACACACATCTGGTGTCGGTCGACACGAGAACAATAGCAAGCCAATTTCACCTGAAACAGCTCCACAACCTGCTAAGAGGGTTTACAAACCTAAGATTCCATATTCAATGCCTTGTAAGTCTAAGCAAGAGATGGAGGAGATGAGATGCAAAACAATGATGGATAAGGTTATGATTGAGCTTCCTCTGGTTGATGACGTTAAGTTTTCACGTCCACTCAAGAGATATGTTAAGAGAATGGTTACAAATGGCGCCAAAATCCAAGTATCACTCCATGAGCCTCTCGAGAGCCTGTCCCGAGTGAGCCATCTGTCTTCTCTGCAATCTTCACTCCATGAGCCAAAATCCAAGTATGCTCCATATGCTCCATAAGTACCTGGGGACTCATATATCAACCTCTAATATCAATGTCACAGTTATTAGTTCTAGAATGCAATTCACAAAAGTTTTACTTAAAAACTTTAGTCATACTCATCACATTAAATTCAACACTAAGACTCAGCCACAAGCAAACATTCAAAGAAAAATATCCCTTTAACATTGATTAAGCACAAACTGGTGAATTATGCAATAACTGTAACTCATTCGGTTGAGGGACAAGTTTTAAGAGATAAAAATGATCTCTTCTTCCTCTGGTTTTAAGCGCATGTATCAGGATCTCTCAATGAAATGGATTGAATTATAAGAGAATGCTAAAGGTAGAGCCAACTGGTGCATACAGGAGCAGACTATCATCTACCCATGAAGAACCAAATGACTCCCCTAACTCTAAAATCCTAGAAACTTCATCCTAGTTCTACCCTTGTGCTTAAAAGCTTTTCTTTTTTCATTTTTTTTTTGACTCAGGGATTGATTTTCTGTTTTCTTCTAAGGAGATGATACTTTACCTTTTACTTCTAGCGGATTTGGGATTTTTGATTTTTCACTAAGTTATGACTCGACCACTCACTCGAGTGGTCTGGTCGAGTGGCTACTATACGATTTTTTATGTTTCTTTTACTAAGCCAACATTTATCTTTTTCTTTCAAATCCTTTACTAGACTCATTTTTTTCTTCTTGAACCTATCCTCTCCAAAGGCTTATGTTTTGTAGCAAAGTCTTTTTCTCTTTTCTTTTCTTTTCCCAGACTCAAACCTCAACTTATTCAAACTCCTAGCCTAAATCTAGTTCAAAAATTGTGAACCAGAGACTACATGAGAGGCTACTCCTATCGGCAACACCTAACACTTTCTCTCTAATTCAATCCGGAAATAGGCCTCACTTCACTCAAGAATAATGTATGGTCTGAAATGAAGTTTTGGTTTGGTTTTTGTGAAACTGTCTCAATGGTGGAGACAGCTACTTGGATTAGCAAGAGTGGTAAAAAGTGAAAGAGAATCCAAGTATTTTGAGGTATCCATGAGTTAAAGTTTTAGAGCATATCATGATAATTAAGTTTTTCAAATTAGGTTCTAATTGATAAGGATAGTTTGTCAAATCACAATAAGCTTCAACCAAGTGAGAGTGCTAAATCTAAATTCCAATTGTGGCATTGAAATTATATGTTTGGTTCTTAAGCTTTTTACGGTTTGACTCATCATTATCCCTATGCATATGTACAATCCTAAGCGAAATTTCTAAAACTCAATCCTAAAATTGATAATGAAACTACATGACACTATGTTTTTGTAAAATAGTTTTTCTGAAAGTTTTCAAAAATTTTAGGGTTTTTCAATGCACATATATGATGCAAGTTTGAAATAAGAAAATAGAGAAACATGTCAAATATGTCTCTCGAACCCTCCCCCAAACTTAAATTACACAGTCCCTTGTATAAAATTAGTCCGGAAGATGATTGAAGAGACTAAAACAAAGGTTAATAAAAACATGCAATGGTATCTATAATGATGGTGAATTTGGGGTGGTACCTCATGAGATGTAAGCACTGAGGTAGTCGTCCACGGATTCAGCCGTGTAAGCAGGTGGGGCTGTGTAGGAGGGATCGACTGGATACGCTGGCTGGAGTCGTGCTGTCTCGAGTGGATTGGCTTGGTCAACTGTTTCTCTCGAGTGAGTTTCCTTGTGCTCCTACGTCGGATGAGGCATCTTTCCTCAGGTTTTTCTTCCTCTTCGTCTAACACCCTACTGTTCACCCTCCCCTGTGTCGACTCGAAAAGCTCACTCGACTGGTGTACTCGAGTGGGCTGGTCGAGTGAGTGTTCCTCTTCATTTGAGGATAGGGCTCGGATGTAAGTCCTTCTCCTTTTCTGGTTGTCCTCGGCTGATGATTGATGCCTAGGTTGGCTTAGGCTTGTCTGCCTTTGATGCGTGTTGAGGGAGTTGGTCCTTGTCAAACTCCTTGGGTCATGAGTTGGGGCGGAGGGTGGGGAACCACGGTGATTTCTCCTAACATTTTTGACACTGGTTGTCAAGTCCTTCACTGCTGTTGTGAGTTCCTTTACCTTCGTCGAGAGCGTCTTTATGGTTTTGTCTTGCCACTTAGACCACCGCCTTGCAAGACTCAACTTCTTACTTACCTGCTTCAAGCTTGAGCACTTTTCATCACCGAAGTCATACCTATCCGGCTCAGGTATTGTGTCATCTATCTCTTCTTTTATCTTGGCGTGCTGGGCTTCTCTTTGAGCCGTAGAGGTGTAGAGCAACTCTGGTGGTGGGACGAAGTTGACACTTTCTCCTTGCGTGATCTTTAGCATTCCATGAAGTGGGAGGAGGACTTTGGCTCTCCCAAATAAAGGATGTCCAAAGTTGTAAACATACTTGTCCCTAACCATGCGGGATCCCAAAATTTTAGAGCTTTGTAAGTGAGGAATGTCTAACCATAATGGTTCAATCTCTGGAGTCAAACTCAAATCAACTTTGCATGCAAGCAGGATTGGTGTTATCAATCCTCCAATAGAGATGTCACCTTTGCAGTTATTCTTGTGGGGTGTAAATGCATAAGCTTTGCAGTATCAAAGACTTGCTAGCAAGAGTGCAGTGTTCCCTGCATCAGGGTGTCTGATGTCAAAACTGTTAGACTGGGAGGTCCTGAAAGTTGATCTTCCTCCTAGGGTCTCCCACAGGCTAATGAGTTCAGCAGTTTCAAAAGTTTGTTTCTGACCTGATCCTTCTTTAAAGCCGAACAAAGCGTCCATGTGCCGAAAGCGCATTGTGTAATCAACACCATCTATCTTGAAATAATTGTATCCCAAACTTCCATCTAAGACCATTGGGTGGTTCTCATCATAGGGCTAAATCTTCATTGTTGCCAAAAATTGGCAAGTTTCATCCTTATAGGTAGGAAATCTTTGCTTCATCAGAACTTGAAGGTTGGCCGCCTCTATCAAAGCTTCCACTTCTTCTCTTATTCCAAGTGCCTCCATTGTTTCACAGGTGAGGGTATCGAGTGCCTTGGAAATGCATGGTCTTCAAAATTTTAATTAGGTTTTCCTCTGTTTCTTCTGAGGCACGCTGGGCGCTTTGTTTGGTTACTTCATCTGTGTCCATGGGGTGAGGCTCTTCATCGTCACTCAGGATCACAGCTCCCAAGTTTTGGCCTGTTCTTCTCCGAAATCTTGGTGTCTCCTCACACATCATGTTGTCTCGCCTAACAGGAGTTTGATCTTCGAGAGAGGGTTCTCCTCAGTGTTGAAGAGATCGCCTTGCGTTTGCTATGCGCCTTGCTACCACTGCAGCCAGTTGTGGCTCTGCTAACCTGAGAACAAAATGAGTTTTGAAAATTTAGTAGTGGAAGGAGAGTCACTCGAGAGGTCCACTCGAGTGGTTTGCTCTAGTGTGCATAAAAAATTCCATAAATCTCTACAGTAGCCTCAGGGTCACTCGAGAGGTCCACTCGAGTGGTTTGCTCTAGTGTGCATAAACAATGCCATAAATCTCTACAGTAGCCTCTAACTAACCCTTTTACGAAAAATCAAATGAAATGCTAGAACAAAGAGAAAAGTCGGTCCATGATGCGTACTAAATATCAAAGATCTAAGGAGCTATCAAAATTTTTGAAATCATAAGGTGTTTGAAAGGAGCAACTAAGACTTTGAACTAAATCATAAACTCAAAATCTAAAGATCTGAAAAAAAAACTTGTGAACTTTCTTTTTTTTAAAGATGAACCCTAGCTTTTAAAGACCCAAAAATTCGATATCATGCACTTACTGAATGAAATGACCCCTTCTAGACATGATTTCCAGATTTGAAATGAGTTTAAATGCAATGAAATTTTTTTGGAAGATTCAAAGATTTTTTTAGTTGAAAGCGTTTTGCAAGTGATGAAAATAAGATATGGAATAAAAATGAAGTGAAACAAGGAAGAGATGGGATAAAGATGATAGTTTTTGGAACACTCGAGTATTATAGGTCGAGTAGGCCGGTAGGTAGGTGCGGATAAGATGAGATAGACGGCTCAGATCTCAAGCTCAGATCGCATGTGATTTTTCAGCTTATCCTAGCCCACTCGAGTAGGCACTCGACCACCCTGGTCGAGTGGTGTGGTCGAGTGGTATGGTGCTTGGGCCGAAAATTCTTGATTTAGCCTATTTAACCTTCCTGAAACAACATAACTCTAAATAGAAAGGTGAAAACATCAAAACATTAGGAAGAAATTTAAAATATGTACATTGATAAACATGGAACTTCCTCCCAAGTGAGCTTGTTTAGAGTCTCTTAGCTTGACTTTCATACCTTAGGCTTTATCAGAATCACCCACATCTATTGAGGTGTCTCCTGGTATACTTTGATCTGCCATGTATGGCTTGACTCTCTGACCATTCACAGTGAATTCTTTACCATCAGTGTGAAGCAAAGTAACTGCTCCATATGGTAGAACTTCTTTGATTTCGAATGGGCCTGTCCATCTTGACTTCAATTTTCCAGGAAATATTTTTAGCCTGGAGTTAAACAAGAGGACTTGGTCTCCTGCGGTGAAGGTTTTTTGTGTGATTCTTTTGTCATAAAAAGCCTTAGTCCTTTCCTTATACACCTTTGAGCTTTCATATGCATCCAGCCTTATCTCTTCTAACTCATGCAGAGTAATCCTCCTTTTCTCCTGGGTGGAGTTAATGTCAAAATTCAGCAGCTTGGTCGCCCAGAGGGCTTTGTATTCTATCTCCACAGGCAGATGGCAAGATTTACCATATAAGAGTTGGAATGGAGTTCTGCCTATAGGCGTTTTTTATGCTGTTCTGTAGGCCCACAAAGCTTCATCAAGTTTAGTTGCCCAGTCTCTCTTGGAAATTCCCACTACTTTAGCCAAGATTGCTTTAATCGGCTTGTTGGAGACTTCAACCTGACCACTTGTCTGAGGGTGGTAAGGAGTTGCAACTTTATGCTTCACTCCATGCTTTCTTAGTAGGCTCTCAAACTGCTTGTTGATGAAATGGGAACCACCATCACTTATTACAACCCTGTCAAAAGTTGGCTTCTGGCCTAATCCCTATCTAAAGCCAAACAAAGAGTCCAGGTGCCGAAAGCTCATTGTGTAATCAACACCATCTATCTTGAAATAGATGTATCCCAAACTTCCATCCGAGACTATGGGGTGGTTCTCAACATAGGGGTGAATCTTCATTGTTGCCAAAAATTGGCAAGTTTCATCCTTATAGGTTGGAAATCTTTGCTTCATCAGAACTTGAAGGTTGGCCGCCTCTATCAAAGCTTCCACCTCTTCACTTATTCCAAGTGCTTCCATTGTTTCACGGTGAGGGTACCTAGTACCTTGGAAATTCATGGTTTTCAATATTTTGATCAGGTTTTCCTCTGTTTCTTCTGAGGCACGCTGGGCACCTAGTTCGGTTACTTCATCCGTTTCCATGGGTTGAGGCTCTTCATCGTCACTTTGTATCACGGTCTGCGAACTTGGGGCTATTTTTCTCTGAAATCTTGGTGTCTCTTCACACATCATGTTGTCTCGCCTAGCGGGAGTTTGATCTTCGAGAGAGGGTTCTCCTCTGTGTTGAAGAGACCGCCTTGCTTTTGCTAGGCGCCTTGCTACCACTGCAGCTGGTTGTGGCTCTGCTAACCTGAGAAAAATTGAGTTTAGAAAATTTAGTAGTGGAGGGAGATTCACTCGAGTGGTCCTCTCGGGTGGGTTGCTTTAGTGTGCACACGTAATTCCTTAAATCTCTACAGTGGCCTCCAACTACCATTTTCCAAGAAAACATATGAAATGCTAGAATCAAAGAGAAAATTCGATTTATTTTGCATTTTAAATAGTAAAAGGCTAAGGAGCTATCAAAATTTTGAAATCATCAAGGGTGTGAAAGGAAACCAAGACTTCGAACTAAATAATAAACTCAAAATCTATAGATCTGAACCCTAGCTTTCAAAGAACCAAAAATTAAATATCATGCACTTACTGAACGAATTGACCCCTCCTAGACATGATTTCCGGACTTGATAATGAGTGTAAATGCAATGAATTTTTTTTTGAAAGATTCAAAGATTTTTTTAGTTGAAAGCGTTTTTGCAAGTGATGAAGATAAGATATGGAATAAAAATGAAGTGAAATAGGGAACAGATGGGATAAAGATGATAGTCCTTGGAACACTTGAGTACTATAGGTCGAGTAGGTTGGTAGGTAGGTGTAGATAAGATGAGATGTACGGCTCAGATCTCAAGCTCAGATCGCATGTGATTTTTCAGCTTATCCTGGCCCACTCGAGTGGCGTGGTCGAGTGGTGTGGTGCTTGGGCCGAAAATTCTTGATTTTGCCTATATAACCCTCCTGAAATAACATAACTCTAAATAGAAAGGTGAAAGCATAAAAATATTAGGAAGAAAAGAATTTAAAATATGTACATTGATAAACATGGAACTTCCTTCCAAGTGAGCTTGTTTAAAGTCTCTTAGCTTGACTTTCATACCTTAGGCTTTATCAGGATCACCCACATCTATTGAGGTGTCTCCTGGTGTACCTTTATCTGCCATGTACGGCTTGACTCTTTGACCATTCACAGTGAATTCTTGACCATCAGTGTCAATCAAAGTGACTGCTCCATAGGGTAGAATTTCTTTGATTTCAAATGGGCCTGTCCATCTTGACTTCAATTTTCCAGGACTTGGTCTCCTGCGGTGAAGGTTTTTTGTGTGATTCTTTTGTCATAAAAAGCCTTAGTCCTTTCCTTATACACCTTTGAGCTTTCATATGCATCCAGCCTTATCTCTTCTAACTCATGCAGAGTAATCCTCCTTTTCTCCTGGGTGGAGTTAATGTCAAAATTCAGCAGCTTGGTCGCCCAGAGGGCTTTGTATTCTATCTCCACAGGCAGATGGCAAGATTTACCATATAAGAGTTGGAATGGAGTTCTGCCTATAGGCGTTTTTTATGCTGTTCTGTAGGCCCACAAAGCTTCATCAAGTTTAGTTGCCCAGTCTCTCTTGGAAATTCCCACTACTTTAGCCAAGATTGCTTTAATCGGCTTGTTGAAGACTTCAACCTGACCACTTGTCTGAGGGTGGTAAGGAGTTGCAACTTTATGCTTCACTCCATGCTT
Source organism: Cardamine flexuosa (assembly GCA_963555745.1). Classification (NCBI taxonomy): domain Eukaryota; kingdom Viridiplantae; phylum Streptophyta; class Magnoliopsida; order Brassicales; family Brassicaceae; genus Cardamine; species Cardamine flexuosa. The sequence continues at coordinate 12,420,365 of OY743220.1, read as the reverse complement.
TCTTAGTAGGCTCTCAAACTGCTTGTTGATGAAATGGGAACCACCATCACTTATTACAACCCTTGGCACTCCAAATATGGGGAAGATGATGGTCTTGAACATTTTCAAAACTACTCTGGCATCATTGGTTGGGGATGCTATTGCTTCCACCCATTTGGAGACATAATCAACAGCCACCAAAATATAGCTGTTTCCATGAGATGGTGGGTTAAAAGGTCCCAAGAAGTCTATCCCCCAGCAGTCAAAAACTTCCACTTCCAAGATTGGGTTTTGTGGCATCTCGTTTTTCCTACTAATGTTGCCCATCCTCTGGCATGCATCACACTGAGCAATGAAATTTTTTGTATCTTTGAAAATTGTTGGCCACCATAAACCCGCTTGGAGGATTTTCTACGTGGTCTTGAAGATAGCAAAATGTCCACCATAAGAAGAACCATGGCAATGTTCAAGCCCTCTCTGTACTTCCTCCTCTGCGATGCATCTCCTGAATAAACTGTCTGGACCTCTCTTGTAAAGATAGGGCTCGTCCCTGAAATAGTGTCTTGCATCTCTATACAGTTTTTTTTCTATGGTGAGCATCTAGGTGTAGAGGCTTGTAACTAGTGGCTTTGTAGTTTTCCATGTCTGCGTACCAAGGCGTCTCACAGTGCTTTGACTCGACAGCCTTACTCGAGTGAGAGGTCGAGTGTAGCTGTCGAGTGATAATTTCTATGGATATGAGCTGTTCCTCAGGCAGAGAGTCATCCACTGGTGCCGGGTCATCTATTCTCATCCTAGACAAGTGATCAGAAAATCCATTTTCTATGCCTTTCTTGTCCACTATTGTCAAATCATATTCTTTCACTAGGATAATCCACCTCATAAGCCTTGGTTTGGTGTCCTTCTTTGCATAAATGTGCCTAAGTGCGGCATGGTCAGTGTATACTATAATCTTCTGATCCACTAAGTAACTCTTAAATTTCTCTATAGCAAATACCACATCAAGCATCTTTTTCTCTGTTGTAGCATATCTGCTTTGTGCCTCATCCAGGGTTCTGCTAGCGTAGTGGATGACATGCAGCTTCTTGTCTATCCTCTGACCCAGAACTGCTCCTACTGCATAATCTGAGGCATCACATTATTTCAATAGGGTGCTTCCAGTCTGGAGCTTGAACTACTGGAGCTGATACCAACGCCTCTTTTATCATATGGAAAGCCTTAAGGCACTCTGCATCAAAATTAAGTTCGGTTTCTTTGCACAGCAGCCTTGTCAGGGGTCTTGAACCTCCTGTAAAATCCAGCGTGGCCCAAGAAGCTTCTTATGTCTTTAACAGTCTTCGAAGGTTGCAGCTGCATCATAACTTAACCTTTCGCCCTATCCACCTCTATACCCTTTCCAGAGATCTTGTGCCCCAGAACTATACCCTCTGTAACCATGAACTTTTCCCAGTTGAGGACTAAATTTGTCTCTTCACACCTTGATAGTACCCTGCTAAGATTAGACAAACAGGAGGAGAAAGAGGGGCCCTAGACTGAAAAATCATCCATGAATACCTCCACCATCTTCTCTATTAAATCCGAAAATATAGAGGTCATACATCTCTGAAATGTTGCAGGGGCATTACATAAGCAGAATGGCATTCTCCTATATGCAAAGTTGTCATAAGGACAGGTGAAGGTTGTTTTTTCTTGGTCATTAGAGTGTATTGGTATCTGGAAAAATCCACTACACACATCAAGAAAACAGTAGTTTGGGTGATTAGCTAGTCTTTCAAGCATTTGGTCTATGAATGGTAATGGGAAATGATCTTTCCTAGATGCAGCATTTAACTTCCTATAATCAATGCACATGCGATGACCAATTTGTAGTTCTACTTGGGTCAGTTAATTTTTATCAGTTTTAATCACAGTTATTCCTCCTTTCTTAGGTACACAATGTACGGGGGACACCCATGTACTATCAGAAATAGGGTAGATTATTCCAGCATCTAGAAGCTTAATGATTTCTTTTTTACTACTTCTTTCAAGTTAGGGTTTAATCTCCTCTGGTGCTCAACACTAGATTGCATTTCATTCTCAAGATGAATTCTATGAGTGCAAAGAGATGGAGAAATTCCCCTAATATCTTCTAGAGAATAGTCTATTACCTTTCTAAAATTTCGTAATTCGTTGAGCAATTGTTCAAGTTCATCAGGGTTCAGCTTGTTATTGACTATCACAGGGTGAGTATCTTTACTTCCTAAGAAAGCGTACCTTAGCCCTTCTGGAAGTGGCTTGAGTTCAAGGTGCCTTGAGATCCGACCACTCGAGTGGTGCTTCCTCTGTGCAGAGCTCGAGTGGTGTTCCATGCTTGCGCTTGGCAGAATTCAGTGACTCGATTGGGTCACTCGAGTACTGTGGTCGAGTGACTTGTTCGAGTGCTGATATCCCTTCTGGTTTTATCAGACTCTCGAAAACATTCTCAACCGCTGGAAGTTCCTTCACGTTCAAACTTGTTTCATAGTCAGAGATCTCAGAGTGAACGTATCCTCCTTCGTCACACTTGATCAGTGCTGTTTTCAGATATCTTTCTCCACTGCTTCCTCTGCCAAGTCATCCATCTCTCCAACTCCAAATATTTGCATCATGGGCTGTTTCATTGAGGACTTGATGTTAAATTGCATGGTTTCCTTTCCTAACTTCAAAGCGATTGTGCCACTCTAGACGTCTATGGAGGCTCCTGCAGTTGCCAAAAATGGTCTTCCTAGGATCAAAGGATCTTTTGGCTCTTTTTCCATTTCTAGGACGACAAAATCTGTAGGGACTTTAAGATGTCCTATCCTAACTGGCAAATCCTCCAACAGTCCGTGTGGTTGCCTAACAGACCTGTCTGCTAAGACTAAGGAGATTCTGCTAGGGGAGAACTTTGTGAATCCTAGCCGCTGTGCTACTGATAGTGGCATGAGACTCACCGAAGCTCTTAAGTCACATAGGCAATTTTTGAAACTGAGTGGTCCAATAGAGCATGGCATAGTAAAAGAGCCTGGATCTTGGAGCTTTTCTCTGCATATGACTTTCTGCTGGATGATAGCACTGCATTCATGAGTGAGGAGTACCATACTTTGTGCTTCCTTGGTATTTTCCATAACCATATCTTTGATATACTTCTGGGCTGGGGGTATTAGCATCAAAGCATCCAACATGGGTATGTGAAGCTCAACGTCCTTCAGATGTTTCTCAAATAACTTCTTGTACTGAACTGCCTGCTGCTTCTTAATCCTTCCTGGGAAAGGTAAAGGAGGTTCATAGGGGGATGATTCAGAAAATTTGTCTTTCCCTTTAGGATGTGCTAAATTTTTTTCTAGGCTTGCAGCCACTCGACCACTTTCGAGTGGTATGGTCGAGTGCGCTCTCTTCTGCAGCTTTTTTGGGTTGCAATTCTTCCTGATGGAGATCCTCCCCACCCTGATCCTCACTGTCCTCAGTGATTTTTGCAGGCTCTCTTGGTGGTAGCTGTCTGCCACTCCTCAAGGTTTTTCGGTTGTTGATTGTGTATGACTAATCTGGCTGGTCTCTAGGTGATGAACTCTAGAGTGGAGGGTGTTGATCTGCTGTGTGATGTCAAGAAGTGTGCCCTTATTGGATCGCAATTCAGTAATGGTTTGTTCTTGACTACGGGTGAGTTGCTGTAATAATAATTTGATATCCATATCAGGTGCAGCCTGTTCTTGATTCTTCTTAGTGTGAATCAACATCATATCAAACTTCTCAGCAAGTATCTTGATTTCTGCTATGGTGCCTTCATCAGACATTCTGGGATCCCTAATACTCTGCTCATGTTCCTCATTTGAAATGCTGTCTGACCTAACCAAATTTTCTACAAACTCCCATCCATCTTGTACAGCGGTATTAAGGAAATTTCCTTTGCTTGCAGTGTCAATGCATACTCGGACCATTGGGAGTACTCCTCTGTATATAATGCATAGCAGAGATTCTTTAGAGAAGTCATGGTGTGGACATTGTCTAGTGTAGTCTGTGAATCTTTCCCAGGCGTCTGATAGTGTTTCCCCTTTCAGCTGGCGAAACAGTACGATATCTTGGCGAAACTTTGCTGTTCTTTTGTATGAGAAGAACTTGGTAAGGAAAAACCTCTTGCAAGAATCCCAGGATGTTATGGAACTAGGTTGAAGATTTGTTTTCCAGTTGGCAGCTTTTTCTCCTACAGAGAATGGAAAAAGTCTCAATCTGAAACCATCTTCAGTGATTCCTTGAATCTTTGTGAGGCTATATATCCTTTCTAACTTATCAAGATGCGCTATGGGGTCATCTTCTGGCTTACCAAGGAATATGTTGTCATGAACCATAGTGATGACTCCTCTCCCAATCTCGAAATCATTACTCACAGGTGGTGCAACTATACTTCCTCTGCGTGTTTGGTGAGTTGGAGTTTCGTGAGCGCTTATTGATCCTGCCATTGTGTATGGTAGTACGCTCGAGTAGTACCTGCACAAAATTTAAGTGTAACAAAGTGAGTATCCAAAATAAAAATTAAACAGAACTTGATCTCAAAAACAATGAGATCCTAATTGTAATACTAAAAACACCCAAATGGCAACGACAACAAATTGAAACAAGTATTTTGCCTATATGCTAAAATGAAAACAATCAAACAAAGCATGCAAACAGAACACAGGTTTTTCAATCAATCATAGTATAGATATGAGTCAATCTATTGGGTGAATAGCACTAAGCAAAAATGATGTGTACATTAGCAATTAATTCAAGCCAAATATGAAAGTTGTTTAGTGAAATATATCAACCTAAACGAATATAAAATAAAAGATAAAACTAAAGACTAAACTCACTAAAGGCTGTCACACTTTAGTAATTAGCCAGAGACACAAAAACACAGAAAACTTAAAGCTGACAAGGCCACTCGACTGGTCCACTCGACTGGTCCACTCGACTGGTATGGTCGAGTGGGCAAGTGAAACTACTAGATTACTACTCAAATGATCTAAACAGGCGAGACAAACAATATAAAAACTATAGGGATCATAGGGGTGAATTAACTAGCTAGTGAATGCTCTAGAAAGTCTCAGGTGCTAACATGCTCAATCAATAAGGGATTCCCTTAACAACAGACTTCATAACCACCTCAATCCATGGTTCGTGGTGGAGAGCCCCAAGACCCAACCCAGTCAGTATAGTGTGAGGAGTCGGATCAGGCATGAAGAATCAGCCTATTCAAGTCCAGAAGAGTTCATAACAAGTGAATAGGTGGAGTCGTGACATAAATCAATACCTGATGCATCCACCCTCACATTATTGTACTCTAAACCTCGGAAAAAGTCTATATGATGGCTCAAGGCTTGGTTCGTGCTCATGAGACCACCTAAAATCATGCCCTAACTGGCCAGAAAACAACAAGCATTAAAACCACTCACCCAAGATGGAAAACACATATTTTCAAAAAAACTTAGACACCCAAAGCGATCAAGAACATCACAAGCCTTATCCACCCCTAATGGCCCTAATCTAACTACTCACACAAATAATTGATGTTGATCCTTTCAAACCCAGAAATCCCAAAATTCGACATATGTGATAAATAAAGGGGTTATGAACAACTTTTTAGAAGAAATCAAATCCAAATACAAATTATATCAAAAGTTATCCAAGTTACAAAGTGACAGAATGTGAGAATAATCAAGAATAAAAGATGAACTAGAGAGAGAAAATCTAAAAACTAGGTTAAGAGGATAAAATGCGGCGTATCCCTGACATTAGGATCATCAGGGGTTTTTATACCAAGTCTTACATACAAATCCAAGTTTTAAGGGAAAAAAGAGAAAATCGCCCACTCGACCTACCAGTCGAGTGATGTCTCGAGTAGGTTGGTGGTGCTGAAGTCTAACGAGCCTGCGATGCTGTGGTTAAGAGTGCCTGTCTAGAGTGCTTCACTCGAGTGCCTGTCTAGAGTGCTTCACTCTAGTGCCTGTCTAGAGTGGTCACTCGAGAGCCTGTCTTGAGTGGTATGGCCGAGTGAGCCATCTGTCTTCTCTGCAATCTTCACTCCATGAGCCAAAATCCAAGTATGCTCCATATGCTCCATAAGTACCTGATAAGACCCCAAATATGCAAAAATGCATGCAATGCCTACACATAAATATTAAACATCCTATATGAAGCATAACTATCACAAAATGGTATAAACAATGGATAAAATCTACTCTAAGGCATGATAAAAATGTGGTAAAACTTGTATAAAAATGGTGTTATCAGTAGGCCAGTGGATGACCCCATAGCGCATCTTGATAAGTTTGAGAGGATATGTAGCCTCACAAAGATTCAAGGAATCACTGAAGATGGTTTAAGATTTAGACTTTTTCCATTCTCATTAGGAGAAAAAGCAGCCCACTGGGAAACCAATCTTCAGCCTGGCTCCATAACAACCTGGGATTCTTGCAACTCGTCCATAGTCAAGAACACACTACTAATGAATTGCGATACAACGCTCTAGACGTCAATGACAAACTTCTTGACATCACACAACAGATCAACACCCTCCACTCTAAAGTTCATTACCTAGAAAACAGCCAGATCAGTCATACACAACCATCAATACAAAAAGCCCATGCTATCACCTTGAGGAGTGGCAGACAGTTACCACCAAGAGAGCCTGCAAAGATCACTGAGGACAGTGAGGACCAGGGTGGGGAGGATCTCCATCAGGAATAATTGCAACCTGAAGAAGCTGTAGAAGAGAGCTCACTTGACCATACCACTCGAGTAGGTGGTGGAGTGGCTGCGAGCCCAGAAAAAAATTTGGTACAGCCTGAAGGGAAAGACAAATTTTCTGAATCATCCTCCTATGAACCTCATTTGCATTTCCCAGGAAGGAATAAGAAGCAGCAGGCAATTAAGTACAAGAAGCTGTTCGAGAAACATCTGAAGGATGTTGAGCTTCATATACCCATGTTGGATGCTTTGATGCTAATACCCCCAGCCCAGAAGTATATCAAGGATATGGTTATGGAAAAGACCAAGGAAGCACAAAGTATGGTACTCCTCACTCATGAATGCAGTGCTATCATCCAGCAGAAAGTCATATGCAGAGAAAAGCTCCAAGATCCAGGCTCATTTACTCTGTCATGCTCAAGTGGACCCCTCAGTTTCAAAAATTGTCTTTGTGACTTAGGAGCTTCGGTGAGTCTCATGCCATTGTCAGTAGCACAGCTATTAGGATTCACAAAGTTCTAACCTAGCAGAATATCCTTAGTCTTAGCAGACAAGTCTGTTAGGAAACCATATGGCCTGTTGGAGGATTAAATGCCATTTAGGATAGGACACCTTGAAGTCCCTACAGATTTTGTTGTCTTAGAAATGGAAAAAGAACCGAAAGATCCTTTGATCCTAGGAAGACCATTTTTGGCAACTGCAAGAGCCTTCATAGACGTCTAGAGTGGTACCATCGCTTTGAAGCTCGGAAAGGAAGTCATGTAGTTTAAGTCTTCAATGAAACAGCCTATGATGTAGATATTTGGGGTTGGAGAGATAGATGACTTGACAGAGGAATTGTTTAGAGAAGCAGTTGAGAACGATCATATGAAAACAACACTGATTAAGTGTGATGAAGGAGGATACGTTCACTCTGAGATCTCTGACTATGAAATGAGTTAGAATGCGAAGGAACTTCCAGGGCCTGATGATGTTTTTGAGAGTTTGATAAAACCAGAAGGGATAGCGTCACTCGAACATGTCACTCGACTGCAGCACTCGAGTGGTCCAGTCGAGTCAGCAAACTCTGCAAAGCGCAGGCATGGAGCACCACTGGACCACCCACTCGAGCTCAGAACAGATGAATCACCACTCGAGTGGTAAAAACTCAAGGCAGCAACTGTTGAACTCAAGCACTTCCAGAAGGGCTAAGGTATGCTTTCTTAGGAAGTAAGGATACTTACCCTGTGATAGTCAATAACAAGCTGAACCCTGATGAACTTGAACTATTGCTCAGCGAATTACGAAAATTTAGAAAGGGAATAGGCTATTCTCTAGAAGATATTAGGGGAATTTCTCCATCTCTCTGCACTCATAAAAGTCACCTTGAGAATGAAATGCAAACTAGTGTAGAGCACCAGAGGAGATTAAACCCTAACTTGAAAGAAGTAGTGAAAAAAGAGATCATTAAGCTTCTAGATCCTGGAATAATCTACCATATTTCTGATAGTACATGGGTGTCCCCTATACATTGTGTACTATAAGAAAGAAGGAATAACTGTGATTAAAACTGATAAGGATGAATTGATCCCAACTAGAACTATAATTGGTCATCACATGTGCATTGATTATAGGAAGTTAAATGCTGCATCTAGGAAAGATCACTTCCCATTACCATTCATAGACCAAATGCTTGAAAGACTAGCTAACCACCCATACTACTATTTCCTCGATGGGTATAGTGGATTTTTCCAGATACCAATACACCCTAATGACCAAGAAAAAACAACCTTCACATGTCCTTATGGAACCTTCATATGTCCCTATGGAACCTTTGCATATAGAAGAATGCCAGTTGGCTTATGTAATGCCCCTGCAACATTTCAGAGATGTATGACCTCTATATTTTCGGATTTAATAGAGGAGATGGTGGAAATATTCATGGATGATTTTTCAGTATATGGCCCCTCTTTCTCCTCCTGTTTGTCTAACCTTAGCAGGGTATTAGCAAGGTGTGAAGTGACGAATTTGGTCCTTAACTGGGAAAAGTGTCATTTCATGGTTACAGAGGGTATAGATATGGGGCACAAGATCTCTGGAAATGGTATAGAGGTGGATAGGGCGAAAGTTGAAGTTATGATGCAGCTACAGCCTCCATAGACTGTTCAAGACATAAGAAGCTTTTTGGGCCATGCTAGATTTTACAGGAGGTTAATCAAAGATTTCTCAAAACTTGCAAGACCCATGACAAGGATGCTGTGCAAAGAAACCAAATTTATTTTTGATGCAGAGTGCCTAAAAGCTTTCCATATGATAAAGGAGGCGTTGGTATCAGCTCCAGTATAGTTCAAGCTCCAGACTGAAAGCATCCTTTTGAAATAATGTGTGATGCTTTAGACTATGCAGTAGGAGCAGTTCTGGGTCAGAGGATAGATAAGAAGCTGCATGTCATCAACTACGCTAGCAGAACCCTGGATGAGGCACAAAGCAGATCTGCTATAACAGAGAAAGAGATGCTTGCTGTGGTATTCGCAATAGAGAAATTTAGGAGCTACCTAATGGACCAGAAGATTATAGTATACACTGATCATGCTGCACTAAGGCACATTTATGCTAAGAAGGACACCAAACCAAGACTTATGAGGTGGATCATCCTATTGCAAGAGTATGACTTGCCAATAGTAGACAAGAAGGGCATAGAGAATGGAGTTGTTGATCATTTTTCTAGGATGAGAATTAACGACCCGGCACCAGTGGATGACTCTCTGCCTGAGGAACAGCTCATGTCCATAGAAATTCTCACTCGACAGGCCCACTCAACCTCTCACTCGAGAAAGGCAGTCGAATCAAAGCACTGTGAGACGCCTTGGTATGCAGATAGGCAAACTACAAAGCCACTGGTTGCAAACCTTACACCTTGATGCTCACCATAGGGAAAAACTATATAGAGATGCAGGACACTATTTTTGGGACGAGCCCTATCTTTACAAGAGAGGTCCTGATAGTTTATTTAGGAGATGCATTGCAGAGGAGGAAGTACAGGGAGTGCTTGAACATTGCCATGGTTCTTCCTATGGTGGACATTTTGCTATTTCCAAGACTACGCAGAAAATCCTTCAAGCAGGTTTATGATGGCCAACAATGTTCAAGGATACAAAAAACTTCATTGCTCAGTGTGATGCATGCCAGAGGATGGGGAACAATAGTAGGAGAAATGAGATACCTCAAAACCAAATCCTGGAAATGGAAGTTTTTGTCTACTGGGGGATAGACTTCATGGGACCTTTCAACCCACCATCTCATGGAAACATCTATATCTTGGTAGATGTTGATTATGTCTCCAAATGGGTAGAAGCAATAGCATCTCCAACCAATGATGTCAGAGTAGTTTTGAAGATGTTCAAAACCATCATCTTCCCCAGATTTGCAGTGCCAAGGGTTGTAATAAGTGATGGTGGTTCCCATTTCATCAACAAGCAGTTTGAGAGCCTACTAAGGAAGCATGGAGTGAAGCATAAAGTTGCAACACCTTACCACCCTTAGACAAGTGGTCAAGTTGATTAAAGCCATTTTGGCTAAAGTAGTGGGAACTTCCAAGAGGGACTAGGCAACTAAACTTGATTTAGCTTTGTGGGCCTACAGAACAACAAACAAAATGCCTATAGGCGGGACTCCATTTCAACTCCTATATGGTAAATCCTGCCATCTGCCTGTGGAGATAGAATACAAATCCCTCTGGGCGACCAAGCTGCTGAATTTTGACATCAATTCCGCCCAAGAGAAAAGAAGAATTACTCTGGATGAGTTGGAAGAGATAAGGCTGGATGCATATGAAAGCTCAAAGGCGTATGAGGAAAGGACTAAGGCTTTTCATGACAAAAGGATCACATGTAAAGCTTTCACAGCAAGAGACCAAGTACTCTTGTTTAACTCCAGGCTAAAACTTTTTCCTAGAAAATTGAAGTCAAGATGAACAGGCCCATTCCACATCGAAGAAGTTCTACACTATGGAGCAGTCACTTTGCTTGACACTGATGGCAAAGAATTCACTGTGAATGGTCAAAGAGTCAAGCTATACATGGCAGATCAAGGTATACCAGGAGACACCTTAATAGATGTGGCTGATCCTGATAAAGCCTAAGGTATGGAAGTCAAGCTAAGGGACTTTAAACAAGCTCACTTGGAAGGGAGTTCCATGTTTATCAATGCATATATTTTAATTTTTTTTAAAATACTTTGATGTTTTCACCTTTCTATTTAGAGTTTTGTTGTTTCAGAGAGACTAATTAGGCCAAGTCAAGGATTTTCGGCGCAAGCACCAAGTCACTCGACCGCACCACTCGACCAAGGTAGTCGAGTGGCCTACTCGAGTGGGCCAGGATAAGCCAAAAAATCTCATGCAATCTGAGCTTGTGATCTGTGCCGTCTATCTTATTTTATCCGCACCTACCTACCGGCCTACTCGACTACAGTACTCGAGTGCTCCAAAATCAATCATCTTTATCCCATCGCATCCTTGTTCCATTTCATTTTATTCCATCTCTAGTCTTTCATCACTTGCAAAACGTTTTTATGCTGAAAAATCTTTGAATATTCTTAAAAAGTTTCATTGGATTAAATAACATCTCTAGTCCAAAAATCATGTCTAGAAGAGGTCACATTGTTCAGTAAGTAGATGATTTCGAATTTTTGTTCTTTAAAGCTAGGGTTCATCTTTGAAAAATTCGTAAGTTTTTCTTCAGATCTACTGTAGATCTTGAGTTTATGATATATTTCAAAGTCTTGGTTGCTCTATAAAAATGTATCCTTTCAAACCCTTAATGATTTCAAAAATTCTGATAGCTCTTGAAAAAAAAATGTAAAGCATTGAAACCGTTGCTATTTAATGCGCATGATGGACCAATTTTCCTTCTTTGTTTTAGCATTTCATATGAATTTTTGTGAAAGATTTGGTTTGAGGTTACTGTAGAGATCTATGGCACTGTTCACGCCCACTCAACCATACAACTCGAATGGACCTGTCGAGTGAGCCTCCTTCCATTACTAAATCTTCAAAACTCATTTTGTTCTCAGGTTAGCAGAGCCAAAATCAGCTGCAGTGGTAGCAAGGTGCATAGCAAAAGCAAGGTGATCTCTTTAACACAGAGGAGAGCCCTCTCTTGAAGATCAAACTCCTGTTAGGCGAGACAACATGATGTGTGAGGAGACACTAAGATTTCAGAGAAGAACATGCCAAAGCTCGCAAGCAGTGATAATGAGTGATGATGAAGAGCCACAACCCATGGAGACAGATGAAGTAACTGAACAAGGTGCCACACGTGCCTAAGAAGAAACAGAGGAAAACCTAATTAAAATTTTGAAGACCATGCATTTTCAAGGGACTAGGTACCCTCAGTGTGAAACGATGGAAGCACTTGGGATAAGAGAAGAGGTGGAAGGTCTGATTGAGGCAGCCAACCTTCAAGTTCTTATGAAGCAAAGATTTCTTACTTATAAGGATGAAGCTTGCCAATTTTTGGCAACAATGAAGGTTTACCCCTATGTTGAGAACCACACCATGGTCTCGGATGGATGTTTGGGATACATCTAGATGGTGTTGATTACACAATGAGCTTTCAGCACATGGACGCTTTGTTTGGGTTTAGAAAAGGATCGGGCCAGAAGCCATCTTTTGACACTGCTGAACTTATCAGCTTGTGGGAAACCCTAGGAGGAAGATCAACTTTCAGAACGTCCCAGTCTAAGAGCTCTGACATCAGACACCCTGCTTTGAGATATTTTCACAAAGTTCTTGCAAGCACTGTATTCGCCAAGAAGAGTCTTGGGACTGTGAATGATCAAGAGCTGCAGATGATGGATTCAGCCCTTAAAAGATTTCCTTGTGTATTCCTCACCAGATGATATGGACAGAGGGATAACTATGAAGGGTGACATGGGCAATGCAGGGAATACTGCACTCTTGCTAGCAAGTATTTCATACAGCAAGGCTTATGCATTCACACTCCACAAGAATAACCGCCAAGGGGAGATCGCTATTGGAGGATTGATAACACCAATCCTGCTTTCATGCAAAATTGATTTGAGTTTGACTATGGAGATTGAACCGTTGTGGCTAAACATTCCTCACTTACAAAGTTCTAAAATTTTGGGATCCCGCATGGTTAGGGACAAGTATGTTTACAACTTTGGACATCCTTTAGTTGGGAGAGCCAAAGTCCTCCTCCCACTTCATGGAATGCTAAAGATCACGCAAGGAGAAAGTGTCAACTTCGTCCCACCACCAGAGTTGCTCTACACCTCTACGGCTCAAAGAGAAGCCCAGCACTCCAAGATAAAAGAAGAGATAGATGACACCATACCTGAGCCGGATAGGTATGACTTCGGTGATGAAAAGTGCTCAAGCTTGAAGCAGGTAAGTAAGAAGTTGAGTCTTGCAAGGCGGTGGTCTAAGTGACAAGACAAAACCATAAAGACGCTCTCGACAAAGGTAAAGGAACTCACAACAGCAGTGAAGGACTTGACAACCAGTGTCAAAAATGTTAGGAGAAATCACCGTGGTTCCCCACCCTCCGCCCCAACTCATGACCCAAGGAGTTTGACAAGGACCAACTCCCTCAACACGCATCAAAGGCAGCAAGCCCAAGCCAACCTAGGCGTCAATCATCAATCAAGGACAACCAAAGAATGAGAAGGACTTAAATCCAAGCCCTATCCTCAGATGAAGAGGAGCAGTCACTCGACCAGCCCACTCAAGTATACCAGTTGAGTGAGCCATTTGAGTCGACACAGAGGAAGGTGAACATTAGGGTTTCAGACAAAGAGGGAGAAGAACCTAAGGAAGGACATCTCATTCGACGTAGGAGCACAAGGCAGCTCACTCGACCTGTGAAATCGAGCAAACCAGTCGAGCAAGCATTTCCAGAAGTGCAGGCATATCCTGTCGAGCAAGCCAATCCACTCGAGCCAGCACCAGTCGAGCCAGCGTATCCAGTCGATCCATCCTACAGTGCCCCACCTGCTTACACGACTGAGTCCGTGGACGACTACCTCAGTGCTTACTTCTCATGAGGTACCACCCCAAATTCACCATCATTATATATACAATTGCATGTTTTTATTAACCTTTGTTTTAGTCTCTCCAATCATCTTCTAGACTCATTTTACACAAGGGACTGTGTAATTTAAGTTTGGGGGAGGGTGCGAGAGACGTATTTGACATGTTTCTCTATTTTCTTATTAAAATTTGTATCATATATGTGCATTGAAAAACCCTAAAAAATTGAAAATTTTCTGAAAAATATTTTACAAAAACAGAGTGCCATGTAGTTGCATTATCATTTTAGGATTGAATTTTTAGTGTGTCGCTTATGATTGTACATATGCATAGGGGATAATGATGAGTTAAACCGTTAAAAGTTTAAGAACCAAACATATAATTTCAATGCCACAGTTATAAGTTGTCTAATGCATGCACCTAAGTTTGAAACATAAGGCTGAACCCTGTTTGGAATCGGATTTATCATTCAGCCTTAGTTAAAATTTGTTGTGATTTGTAATGCTATCCTTAATAATTTGAACCTAATCTGATTAAAAATTATCATGTTATAAATTATAGTATGTACTCATGGGTGCCCTATACATATTTGGATCTCCTTATCTCTTTTTACCACTCTTGTTGATCCAAATAGCTGTTTCCATCTCTGGAGCATTTCACCAAAGCAACAAACCTTACTTCTCTTCAGACCCTGATAAATTTTGAGTGGAAGGCCTAATTTTTGATTGAACTTAAGAGAAAGTGTTAGGTTTAGGCCGACAAGCATAGGTTCCCATATAGACTATGGTCCATGCTTTTTGGACCATAATAGGCTAGGGAATTCGAAATAGAGGTTAGTATTGAGTCTGGGAAAGAAAACAAAGAGTGAGAAAAGAAAGAAAAAGATAAAAGAGTGCTAAAAACATTTCTTTGGAGAGGATAGTAAGTATATGTGTCTAGTAAAGGATTTGAGAAGATTATATATGATGTGAGAAGGCTCTATGAAGAGAAAAAAAAAAAAAAATTAGTGTATGAAAATACACTCGATCACTCTACTCGACCAAACACCACTCGACCACACCACTCGACTCCTAGGTCGATTGGGCCATTTTCTCTCTTTTCCCTTAAAAATCGGATTTGTATTTGAGACTTGATATAAAAGCCCCTGATTAACCTAATGAGGGGTACGCTGCATTTTATTAGCTTAACCTAGTTTTTAGACTTTCTTTCTCTAGTTCATCTTTTGTTCTTGAGACTTATCAGATTTTGTGATTTTGTACCTTGAATAACTTTTTATATAATTCGTATTTTTGTTTGATTCCTTCTACAAAATTGTTCATCGTCCCTCTCTCTGTTACATATGTTAATTTTAGAGATATCTGGGTTTGAGAATTTTGTGATGATTTTCGTGTGTGAGTAGTTAGATTAGGGTTATTAGGGGTGGATTAGGCTTGTGATGTTCTTGATCGCCTTGGGTGTCTATGTTTGTTTGCAAATTTATTGTTTACCCTCTTGGGTGAGTGATTTTAATGCTTGTTCTTTTCTGGCCAGTTAGGACACGAACCAGGCCTTGAGCCGTTAGATAGACTTTTCCGAGGTTTAGAGTACAATATCGTGAGGGTGGATGCATCTGACATTGATTTATGTCACGACTCCACCTATTCACCTATAATTGTATAGATATTATAAAGTTACAGTAGTGGTTAAAACACAATTATGTACGTGTGGGGTAACAATTGTAAATGAAATTGTTTTGATTTTATCATGTCCATTTTAAATATCAGAATGTGAAATAGTGGAAACATGACGGAAATGGCTAATTAGGGTAGTAAAAATATTATCCAAACTATTCCCATTAAAATATGGAATGCGAATTTCTAGTAAGGGTATAAAAACTGAGAAAATTCGAGTTGTTTAATCAAACTCCTAAAATTTCACTAATTGGGGTAAGATTCGACTTTTAGGTTGGCATTTTATAAAATTTTGGTATTTCTGATAATTTTTAGAGTTTTTTTTATAAATATAATTAAATTTGGTTCATTTTCATAAGTTTTGTAAAAATCAAATACGCAAACAGAAAATGCGGAAATATTGGTGTATATGTCCAAATTCTTCATCCATTAGACTAAAATAAACATTTGAAATGATAGTTATTTAAAAGAAAATTGTTATGCAACAAAAATTATCCAACGGATACGGACGGAATGGGGTTTCCATTCCGAAATGGACAGTCTAGTTACAAAATTTGATTGTAAAGTTAATTACTGTTACATATATATTTTTAAAATATTCAAAATATTTCTTACGGTTTATTTTAGTCCAAATTCATAATTTGATTTCTTAACTTAGGATTATTTTGAATAATTATAAGTTTTTTTTTACTAACCCGTCCATTTAATCCACCTCTCATAGGACTAAAATATTTTGTTAAGAAATCAACCCTAAACAACCTTCAAATATGAAAGCTGGTTCTGTGGATTAACCGTGTTCTGTTAAATTGTTTTATATATAAATGCAGCTACATATAAAAGCATATATTGCACTGGACTAATAAAATTTCCAAGTTTTGGGGGATAGACTAAGCTAGTAATTTAATACAATTCACACTGGACTAATAAATTTCCAAGTTTTGGCGGATCAACCCATAAAAAGACAGTAATCGTAATTCGTAAAATTACCAACCTTTACCATCCATGATACCATTGTGTGTTTTGCAGATAAACCTATATGCTAAAGATCTACCATTTATATATAATTTAATAATTAGGATTTGATATTCGGTTAATTGATTCGATTTCAATACATGTTATTCAGGTTTATGGTTTATGTGAATTAAAAATTAGTTTCATTTGAGAAAGAATTTTATTTTGGTTTAGGTTTTAGGGTTTTGGATTTTTATGAAAATTTCCAACAAAACTCCGAATAGAAAACTAAAGCAACACAAACAAATTTTCTAAAACAAATCTAAATCAGAAACTATAAAAAAAGGTTTAATATAAAATCAAATCATTTCAAAACTAGAGACTCGAGATTATGTAGTCCTGTTTGAAATCTTTGATGCTTCTCCACTATCAGATAATATCGATGGACATGACATTATCATACTTAAAAGTTAAAACATTACAAACGTATACCACCTAATAAAATAAAGATACTTTCTGTTTTATGTGAAATAAGTTTGGAATTTACTGAAAATTGGCTTGAAAAAACAATTATAATTGATCAAAATTTCATTACATATAGAAATAAAATAATGAAAAAAAACGTTTGATTTGGCAAGAAAGATCGCTTCGGACTGATACCTCTATTCATATTACCATATGAGTTTGATAGATTTGCAATGTCATACATGTCCTGTAAACAGTAAAAAACATTATTAGTATATGTACGCATCATAATTGATAAAAAATCTAGTATTATACTGAAGTAGAAGAATAAACAAAAACGTTTAGAAAGATAATTGTATGTATTTTGACTGGTATCTAACTATCTATAATGTAAACGTTTATATAGAGTTTAAATATAGTGATGGTGTTTAGGGTTAGGTAGAAGAAATATTATTAAATCATTTTAGTTATATTTTTTGGGATAATTAATGACAAAAAGTATAATTAGTTTAGAATTGGAATATGCTTTGATTTTGATTAAGGAGAATTTGTAAGTTAATTATTATTTTTGAATTGCATACCCGATTTGTATATATATATATCTATTAATTTTGTTTGATTGTTAAAATAGTGGAAAATTAATTGTGGGATTTGTTTGGTTGCATGGATAAGATTAAATTACAAAGACAATTTTGCCATTAATGAATATTTTATTTTACTCTTTATCTCAATGGCATTTCATGTAAATTCTTACAATTCTATGTCTTCTAATAATTTGTGCTTCCCAATTAATAGTATAGATTTAAATTAATGTATTGGAAAAATAATTATGATTCACATTTAAGTTTTATTTGATCATATTTTCAAACTGTTCTAAACGATTATATAATCTATACACTATTAAAAACGAGCCAATCTAACAGGTATTTTCAAACACCTATTTAAAAAAAACAAATCAGCATTAACATTACAAGTGTATCCAAACATATTAAAATATCAATATTATGGAAACTAACATTGATTTTCATTTGCCTAAAACATATCTACCTAATTTAAATCAATGTATTGGAAAAATAATTATGATTCTCATTTAAGTTTTAATTGATCTTATTTTCAAATTATTATATAATGCATATAGTTAATAAAATTTTAAACATTTTGTTACATATGTTGTGATTAAAATCGTTGTTTTTGCTGGGAAAATGACATATCTATTTTTGCTGGGAAATGACATATCTATTTTTCAAGTTATTTTGAATTAGTATATGATATAATGCATATTGTTAATAATTTTTTTTTTTATATATGTTTCTACTACACTATTAAAAAAAAGTCGATCTAATGGGTGTTTTCAAACACCCATCTAAGAAAACATAAACCAGAATTAACATTAAAAGTGTGTCCAAACAGATTAAAATAATCTATATTATGAAAACAAACATTAATTTTAATTTGCCTAACATAAATCTACCTAATCTAAATCAATGTATTGGAAAAATAATTATGATTCCCATTTAAGTTTATTTGATCTTATTTTCAAATTATTTTAAATTATTATATAATGCATATAGTTAATAAAAGTTTATAAACTTTTTTTTTTACATATGTTGTGATTTGAATCGTTTTTTTGCTGGAAAAATAACATATCCATTTTTGCTGGGAAAATGACTTATCCATTTTCAAGTTATTTTGAATTAGTATATAAAGTAATGCATATTATTAATAAATATATTTTCTTTTTACATATGTTATTTGAATACATATTTTAGACGGGAAAATTACAGATCCGTTTTGGCGGAAATTTTGCAAATTATTTATTTTGGTAGAAAATTATGGATATGAAGTTTTTCGATAAAATTATAAAGTCAAATTTTAATTGGCTAAAAAAGGATAATTGTTTGGAAGAAAATTGTAAAATTTTCATTTTGGCAAAATGAATTTGCAATTTATTAAGAAAATTACGAGATTAATAAAGCAATTCCAGAAGCAATGGTGGAAGACTCAAATATTCAAAACCGGGTTTTGATGGTTCATCGGTTCCAGCCGGTTCACCGGTTTTTATATGGATTTCCGATTTTTCTCATTTCCGGTTTTAGTGATAATCCAAGCCGGATAACCTTCTGAATCTTGGTTCAACCAGTATGAATGACTGGTCGGGTCCGGGTTTTAAAACATTGCTAAAGAGTAAATAACATCATTCATTTGGTGTAGGTTTGATTCAAATAACACAAATTTGCTACTGCTACATGAAAATAAAACAATTGCACCTTCAAGCACATTAAATATATCATAAACATTAATTAAATAAATAAACAAAACTATAGAATATATTTTTTATAAAAATTAAAAATAAACATTATACGATTTAGGTATAAGAACAAAAAAAAATATTTTTAAACATTAAAGTATTAAAAGATGATAATTTATATTAAAACAATTGCCCAGCGGTGTACTGTGGGTACAAATCTAGTGTTAACATATAATTTAGGTTGATGTTCCTTAATTTATAAAAATGGTCTCTTAGAATTCAATTTTTCTAGGAAAGCCTTCCTAAAAGTTTAGAAAGACATCATAAATTTTTATTTGATTAAGTTGTAATATTAGCATACGATATAGGATGATGTTCCTAAATTTATAAGAATACATCTGAAAATTGAAAAAAATATTAAAAACGTCTTCCTAAAAGTTTAGAAAAGTTTCCTAAATTTTTATTTGATCAAGTTGTAGAATAACATATGATTTCAAAAGACTTTAGTTCCTAAGTAATTAAAGAAAACTTCTTAATTTTCATAAATTTAAGAAACAATTTTAGATATTTAGTAAACATTCATAAAACTTATAGAAATAATATCTAAATTTCTATTATTTAGGAAGGTATTCATTAATATGATCAACTTCCTAAATAGTTTCTAAATGAAATAATTTCAAAAATGCTTAGTCAAATTTCAAAAAGTCTTCTTAAATTACAAAACATGTGCATAAACGTCTGGCAGTGTGATCCAAAATACATTTAATTCATGGGTTCTACAATGCCTGACAACTTAGGAAATATTTTTGAATGTTCAAGAATACTTATTGAAATTTTAAGAAAGTATTCCTAAATCGTCTGAAAACACATCTTATACTATTAAAACGGAAGTACAAAATTGAGAACTCGTGTTACCATACACTCTATATCTTATATTTACATCAAAACAAGTTTAAAGTAATTATTGTTTAACAATTAATTATTAATATTAATATTAATTATCTTCTTTCTAAATAAACATTCAATTAGTTCTCTACAATCTCTCCCTTATCTAAATTCTCTACAATTTTTTCCTTATCAAATATTGTGATTTTAATAGTATGAATTATGATTCTCCTTTCATTTTTGTTTGATATTATTTTTAAATTATTTTAAATTATTATATAATACATACAGTTAATAAAATTAAAGATTTTAAATGCATATTTAGTGATTTGAAATTTTATAAACAGACATATATTAGCTCAATCAATAAGGAAAAAAAGTGTGTTCGATATCTCACATCGGTAGAGATTTCAATTGGACCATTGACCTACAGAATATGTATAAGTAAATCCGACATAGGGCGGTTATAGACATAAACTTTTATGCACATTAAAAAATTGGTATCATGAACAAGGGCTTAGTGGACTTTGTCCGCATATTGATAGATACGCCGCAAACTACCTAATTTTAATAAAACTTAATTAAGTATATATAAAAACTAATAATTGTATATAGTTGATGACACATAATATATGATATCTTTGAAAATATAAAGAATTTTATGAATACAATTATAACATTAACTAAAAAATAGAATATTAAAAATATTTTAATTAAAAAAGATATTAATTTTCTTTTAAAAATATTTTTATTATTTTTATTATAATAATCAAATATTTTGACCTTCCTAACATGTTGGACAGTGGGAAAGAGTTGGACATAACAACTACTTACACAAATTTAAGCCAACTAACCAACAACACTAACATTTTATAATTTATAATGAAATTAAAATTTCATATAAAAACTAACAAACAAAATCTAAAAATTTATAAATTATGTGGAAACTGACCACAAAATATAAATATTTATTACAATGATTAAGAAAACATTGACCCGCGGTGTACCGCGGGTTCGACTCTAATTTATAAACTAAAAATAGATTAAAGATGTATTGTGTAATGTAAATGGACAATGTTGAGTAGTTTACCTCTATTGTTTGGTCAGAAGCTTATTAGACCGTGTTTCTAAATACAGTGCTACCGTGTATGGAGTCTCTACCAAGTCAATGAAGCTATCTTATGATAGTAGATAGCACATTGTGCCTACGATACTTTTGATGATGCAGATTCACTTATACAATAGAGGTGGATTGCAGATTTGCAGGTGCGGGTATATTTGTTTGTTTAAAATAATTTCCATCATGTTGCCTCCCAACCAACTCTTGTTTTTGCAAAGTCACTACCTTGACTTAGTTTTATTTCAATTGGGTTATGGGTTTATTGGAGGAATGGTATCTTCCTCATATGGTGGTTGGTTTTCTGCCTTGATCTTGGGCTTTGCAGTGACAGCCCTCATCATGTAGTCAAGATTTTCTTCAGCAGCTTCAAAGTTTTTGTTCGCAACATGTAGTGCCAGCCCTCTTCACCACCATCAGTTCCCGGAGTCATGTTAATTGGTTGAACATAATCAACAGATTCCATATCTTTCACAATGAAAGCTTGACCATTTTTGGTGTGGATTCTGTTGATGGTCTCGAAATAGAAGGTCATGGAGGTGTTTTTAAACCTAAGATTAATTCTTCTCTTTGGGATGCTAATTGAGGCTCTAGTTGTTGCTAGGAAAGGTCTACCAAGTATGATTCATGTCAACTTTTCATCCAGGGAGAGGACAACAAAATCCACTAGTGCATAACTTCCCTTAAACTGGACAGGAATGTTTAAGAGTTCCCCTACTGGTTTCGTTGTTGTTCCGTCAGCCATCTCAAGATCCATGGTAATTGGTTTCATTGTGATCAATCCTAACTTCTTAGCTTGGCTGAGTGGCATCATGTTTACGCTGGCACCAGTGTCAATCAGGCTATCCTTAAAGTGATACTGCCCTATGGTAACCAGGAGACTAAACCTTCCAGGGTCTTCTAATTTTTGGGGGAATTCTTCTGGCTTCTTTTTGTTGCACTCCCCTTGAAGTAAATCAGCCGCCTCTTGCAGAGTTGTCCTTCCAGCAAGGATATCTCTCATGTATACCATGATCTGACGGGTCATTTATTTAACTTCCGGGAAGGGCAATCTAACTCTCATCTCAGTGATTATTTGATCTATCCTTTTCTGCATCACAGGGTTTGCCTTTTCAGGTGGTTGTGGGTTATCTTTTCCAATCCCTCCTTGATCCTCATTAGTTTTCATGTTCTCAGAAGAGTTAATCTCTCTAGGTGGCTGCAAAGTTAAGTTTCTAAACTCTTTGTGATTTCTAATTTTTTTTAGGTTTTTATTAAGCATGAGATCTCGAAATAGTGTCCACGAGGATCGATCGATCTCAACCCGGATCGGTCAATCCTCTCCAATTTTTAAATTCTAATCGGAGGAGTAGGATTGATCGATCTCACCTTCCAGGTCGATCTTGATAGAATCTGGGTCAATCTTCGGATCAATCGATCCAACCTTCGGATCGATCGATCTCAGCGGGCATTTCCATAAAACAATTCCACATCTGTGAAAAGTTCTATGTACTTCAGATATTCTCTGGGATTGGTTTCAGGCTTCTCTAGGAGAGTCCCTATTAATGTCTTAACCATTTCGGCTGACCTTGCTACTTCGGTTTCCAATATCCTCACATGGCCCCCAAGGATTCAAGCCTACCATTTAGATCATTGTACATATTATCAACTTTAAGGTTATCTCTCCAGAAAATTTCTTCTGTCCTTCCATGATTTACTGGAATAAGGACTCAATCTTCCCCATGGAACCAGCATTCCCATATTAGGTGTTGAATCCGGTTTTACCATAACCAGCATTGTTTTGGAAGTTCTCTTGGTTTTGAGTACTCCAAGGTGGATACAATTGATCTCCAGGGTTTTCAATATTAGTACTGCAGTAGGACAGGTTAGGATGGTTCCTAAAGTTTGGGTTGAACCCGGTTTTTGTAGTTTCCCTGTCCACCGAGAAAGTTGATCTCCTGATTTGTTCCTTCTCATAATTGAACTCTTAACGTTCCAAGAGCTTAACAGATCTCTTTTGAGCTCTCATCAGAATGTCCAACTTAGCATTAAGCTCCTCTATGTTCTTATCACTTGCTTGAGTGGGGTTGACTCTCCTATCATAGTCAGAAGATCTGTTAGAGTTGCTTGCTGCGAGTTTTTGAATGAGCTTCATGGCTTCCTCTAGTGTGTTGCTCATGAAGTCTCCCATACTGGCTGTGTCCATAGCCATTTGATACTTCATTTCAACTCCGTTATAGAAAAAACATCTTGTCCGACTCGGTGTAACTTTGAGGGGGACAGTCCCTTAGGTATTTGATGTGATGTTTTATGCATCAGGTTTTACCCAACATCTAAACTCCGCAAGTGCACGGTTGTGCGCGGTAGTATAATGGTTGGAAACAAAGCTAGGATGCAAATATGGAAAGTTGTCACAAAAATCAAATCCGAATAAAATCTTTAATTAAGGAAAGAAATTAATTTCAAACAAATGTTGGGATTTGGAAAATCGCAGTGATTTAAATAAATAAAAAGGATATCTAATCGGATTAGCAATTAAATGATCTAGATCTAGAACACAAAAACTGTACCAAAATAGATATTTTATAAAAGCAAAAATTATTCTAATATATCTTTTAATTAAAAGCAAATATTATTCTACCATAAATCCGCTAGGACCCTATGGTAGCATATTTTGAGCAAGTTTGATAGAGTTCACTTGTAGATCCAGCTTAAACTCTTGGAAATCTGGAAATGAAACCTACAAACTATAGACTCCGGGGAGAATAGCCAATGCTAGCTGTACTATAAAACCCTATGAATCATTTGATAAATTCGTCAACTAACAAAAACATTTGTTTCATAGAAGTAGATATCTATTAACCATAATTCTAATCTATAACAATAACCTAATAAAATATTAAATCCCTTTGAATAAATTCCATCTCCCATAATGCAGATCTACACAACCATGGCAATGAGTTGATAGATCATGATGTTGTATGGTTGAAAATGCAAAGAAAGATATGAAGACAGAATGTAGATCTTGAAAATGCAATGAAAATACTTTAGATCTGAGAAAAATCATATATGAAATGAAAATAAAAATAGCAGAGTAACAATGAAAATCGTGTCTAGGTCTCTCTGGTTGCTTTGGAAATGATCCCTATTTACAGAGTGTCTTCTAGGTTAAAAATCAGAGTTAATGTGCAATCTGGAGAATATTCGTGATTGGGATCGATTGATCCAATTTGGATAGATCGATCTTCTTCCTCTGATCCGTGCCATCTCATAGATTCCTTTGACTGACCGATCTGCTTTGGGATCGGTTGATATTGTCATGCTTGGTCGATCCTCTTCAGGATCGATCGATCCAGAATGTCTCCAAAATCCAATGATGTGCAAAAATGTCCAAATTTGCTACATTTAGCACATTTTAGCTCCAAGGAAGTGAAAACCTGAAAAGACACTAAAACCGGCCAAAAGAACACAAAACCTAACTTCTAGACTCAATAAGACAAGTAAAACAATAGTAAAAATGGGTCAAAATAGACACTCATCACACCCCCAGACTTGAATATTTGCTTGTCCTCAAGTAAGAAACAAGACAATGAAACAAAGTAAAGAAGTGGAAGTTTGAAAAACGGGAACTTACGCTTAGTGTTAGAAATTCATCATGTTGATCATGTAAAACAAGAAGAAACCTTGTGAAAGGTTAGTCGAACTTTAGCAGTACAACATGTACTTTACCATAAGCATAGCAAACCTTACCGTACTCTAGCATCCGAGATCCAAGGGAACTTCTGAAATCTCCATTGACCTTTAACATTCATTAAGTGTTGCGTGCAGTCTCACAAAGGGAGTCGAAATCGCTTAGGGCTAGTAACGGGGGGCCATTTTAAGGATGATGGTTAGGCATGATAGATGAACTCCGGTGCAAGCCAATGCACAAAATCACAGTGAGACGGAAACCAAAGATGGTGCACAACCTCCTGAACCTTGGATCCCAAGCAAGCTTCTATATAATGATCCTAATAGAGTTGCTATTGGTGCTAAAATAAATAACATAAACAAATAGCTAAATAACTAAAATGTTTTATTCTGGTTGCTTCATACTTCTTCCCCTTCTCTTTCTTTTCAGGTTTTTTTTTTTTTGAAAGAGAGTCTCGGGATGAGACGGGATAGATCGATCAAGATAGGATCGGTCGATCCCAGAGCATTTTAATTTTCTGAGAATGGGAAGTTGGAACCGGTTCTAACCATGTACATCAATCCTACTAAAAACTGCACCAATAGTCAACAAAAACTAATATAGATGAAGTACTGATACTAGAAAGCTTACTCGGAAATCTTTAGAACATTTGGTTGTACCGGCTCCCATACTCCGTATTTTTGCACTTGGTTGCACATGCTCCTAATGTTGCAAAAGATGACTGGGGTCTGAATGAAAAAGGGTGTAAGGGTGTGGAATCAAACTAAAAATGAGCTTGGCCATCTGGGGCTCCAATATGAATGGAGTGAACACCAAATGTATATGATCATTTTGCGATATCGAGCCCCTAAGTGAGAAGATTAGTCCAAGTTAAAGGTCCAAGTAGATAGAGCCAACGCTGGATCATTCAGATTTCCAAAGGATATGTCGCTTCGGGTAAAGTTGATTCACTGATGGTGTTTCCAATCTTTCTGAACTAAGTTCAATAAATGTCAACATAAAATGGAAACAAAGAAAATTGTAAAATCTCATGTTTTGACTCAAGAAAAATGAAAAAGTTTTATTTTTGGAAAAGTTTGAAACATTTTTTGGGACAAGTAAACAAAAGAAAACACATTGTTAGTAACATATGAAAGCAGTCACCCCTTCCCCCAGACTTAAATCACTGCGTCCCGCAGTGATATATAATCAAAGAAAATGGGTGCTGCGAAACAACACTGGAGATAATGAATTGTGAACAAGAAATCAAACCATAAACCGTGGAGGGAATTTTAAGACCAAAAGGGAACATTGGTTTGTACATGAACCAATTTTCAGCTTTTCTCGTCTCGGGATCGATCAACCTGGGTAGGATCGGTCGATCCCAGCGTACTGAAACTTCTTGATATTTGCATCTTCTGCTTTTTGCACCTGTTTTCAGTCAGCTTAACTCAAAAATATCATCATATCTTATTTTGAAAAATAAATAAATAAAACAAAAAAACCGAAGGGAAATAATATAAAATAATTTTATTAATTCAAAAGCAAGAATACATGAAAAGAACATGTTGTGTTGCCTCCCAACCAGCGCTTGTTTTTGCAAAGTCACTAGTTTGACTTAGTTTTATTTCAATTGGGTTCTGAGTTCTTCGGAGGAATGGTATCTTCCTCATCCTTCACAGTGGCAGTTTTGCTAACTGCAATTTGGTATCTCTTGATAGTCTCAATGGGAAAGCATATGACCTTGTCCCCAACTTGTAGCTTTATTCTCCTTTTGGGTATGCTGATAGATGCGCAGGCGGTTACTAGGAAAGTTCGTCCTAAGATTAGATCTGATCCATCACAGTTCATATCCAGCACAAAGATGTCTATCAGAACATAGCTTCCACCCAACAGAATTGGTATGTTGGATAGTATACTACAGGGTTTTGGAGTGGTCCATCAACCAATTATATTTGGGACTTGGTTGGTACCATGTGCTTTAGACACAATAGCCTTAGAATTCTTGAGTGATATGATATTTATACTAGCTCCAGTGTCTACTAAGCAGTTCCTTAAAAGAGTCCTTCCAATTGTGACGGGAATATGGAATTCACCTGGATCATCCCTTTTAGGAGGGAGTTTATCCTGCCTCTTTTTGTTTAGGTAATCCTGGAGGTAGACAGTTGCGCCCTGAAGGGTAATCCTACCGGCAAGGATATCCAAACTGAAATCTGCCATCAGAGGTAACACACACTTAATCTCCTCAAAGGGTAACCTTGCCTCCCATTGGCCAACTATCTCATTAACCTTGCTCTCTGTGAGAGGATTCAAATTCTTAGGAGTTATTTTTTCTGCCTCTCCCTGATTTCTAAACTCTTTCTGGGTTTTGTTTTCGGGAGGTTTATAAAGCTGCGTCCGCGGGGATCGATTGATCTCAACCAGGATCGATCCATCTCAACCAGGATCGATCGATCCTCCCCAATTTAAAATCATTTTCAGGGAAGTGGGATCGATCCTAAATGGGTCTGGGTTGATATTCACACCGAGAAAGCAGTGGCTCTCATCTTCAGATCGATCGATCCCTCCCTCGGATTGATCGATCTCGGGGGGATTTTGCTCTTTGATTTCTAAAATTCTCTTCGTTGTGAAAACTTCGGGGATCTAGTTCACTGAGTGAACAACATCGATAGCATCAAAATCATTAATTATGAATGTTTGACCATTGACGGTAGGTTGCATATCGATGGTCTCAACGTAAAGTTTCACAACTGTTTTTCTAAGATGGATTTTTATCCTTCTTTTGGCACATTAATGGATACTCCAGCTGTAGCTAAGAAAGGACATTGTAGGATAAGGTCAGTACCATTATCGTTCAAGTATAAAACTATAAAATCAGTGAGTATGTAACACGAGCCTACCAACATCGGGATATCAATCAGGATTCTGTGTGGTCTCTGAGTTTTTCATCAGCCATGGTTATTTTCTTGGTGGTTTGCTGCATAGTTAGCAATCAAAGCTTATGCAAAACAGAGAGTGGTAGTACGTTAATGCTTGCTCCCAAATCCACCAAGCTGTTTTTGAAGTAGGTATCTCCCATGCATGACATGATGAATTTCCCGAGGTCTCCTAGTTTCTTTGGAAGTTTTTCGTGCATTTGCTCATCAAAATTTTCCCTTAGGAATTCGACGGAGTCTTCCATGGTGGATTCTCCAGTGAAAGTTTTCTTTAAATTATCTTCCACTAAGTGAATCATTGAATAGACCTCTGGAAAGGGTAGTTTAACTCTCATCTCTTTAGCTATCTTTTCACATTTCCACTTATCAAATTCATGGTAGGTTGATTTAGGGATCAGTGGTAATTTATTTTCAGAGGGTGCTGAAAATTCCGTGATTGATTTTCAGAGGTCTTGGTCTTTCAACACAGGAGATTGATCGATTTTATTGGGATCGATTGCTCCTGATCAATTTCCATCTCTCCGAGACTGGCATAATAACGCTCTGGTTCTTCTATCTCATTATCGATGGAGTGATCACTTATATTTTTCAACGTTTCAGGTTCTTCAGGAATTGTCAGCTGCCCTATTGTAAAAGCTATCTTCTATGTCATCATTGAAGAAATTGTCTTCTTCATCGTCAGACAGTCCAATGATTGTCCTATCTCCTCCAGCAGGATAGCTTTTTGGGACAGCATGTTTTCCGCTTCTAAGTTCAACAAAGTGTAGAGATTCATTGGGGTTGTTTTCAGGTTTCCCTGGGAAAGTTCTCATTGGGGCTATATTTTTCTCAGAATTTTGAGCAACTTGGTTTTCTAAAACCCTTCCGTGAGTTCCTAAGGCATCAAATTTCCCATTGAGATTCTCATAAACTCTATCAACCTTACCGTTGATATCCCCAGCGAATTTCTTCTGACCTTCCATGATTTGCCGGAACAGAGAATCAATTATATTCATTGAACCAATGTTTTCGGGTTGGGAATTGAATCCCATTTTACCATAACTGGCATTGTTTTGGAAGTTCCCTTTGTTTTGAGTACTCCGAGGTGGATAAAACTGATCTACGGGGTTCTCAACATTAGTACTGCGGTAGGACAGGTTAGGATGGTTCCTAAAGTTTAGGTTAAAACCTCGGTTTTGATAGTTTCCCTTTCCACCGAGAAAGTTAATCTCCTCAGTCTGATCCTCCTCATAATTGAACTCATCACTTTCCAAGAGATTAACAGATCTATTTTAAGCTCTCATCAGAATGTCCACCTTAGCATTGAGCTCCTCTATGATCTTATCACTTACCCGAATGGGGTTGACTCTACTATCATAGTCTGAAGATCTGTGAGAGTCGCTTGCTGCCAGGTTTTCAATGAGCTCCATTGCTTCCTCCAGCGTGTTGCTCATGAAGTCTCCCCTACTGGCTGTGTCCATAGCCATTTAATACTTAATTTCAACTCCATTGTAGAAAAAGTTCATCCTGTCCGACTCGGTGTATATTCGAGGGGGACAGTCCCTTAGATATTCCTTATAGCATTCCCAACCTTCATAGAAAGACTCGGTACCCGCATGGCGGAATGTGGCTATTTTAATTTTTAGCGCTGCAGATCTAGCTATGTTGAAAAACTGCGGTATGAAAGCACCTCGGCATTCACCCCAGCTTTTGATAGATCCAGGGCTCAAAGATTTCAGCCATCTATGAGCCTTATTAGCGAGGGAAAAAGAAAATAGTTTACAACGGAGGTAGTCTTGGGGGACTCTGTTGGCTTTGGTTGTACTACAGATCTCCTCAAAGATATCAATATGGTCCATTGGGTCGTTAGATAGCCCATGGAATTGATTCTGTTTAACTAGGGCGATTATTTACGGTTTAATCTCATAATCTTGCCTCTAAATAGGAGGGGGAATAATAGCAGATCAGTTCCTATAATAGGCGTGTGGGGCATCTTGCTCGCCTAAGGTAACTCTGCCCGGAGGGACTTGCAGTCCTGGCGCAGCATCTACTCTCACCCAAGGAACTACAGCATCACTGAGAGGTCCTTGATTAACCTGACCCTCTCTTTGATGGATTATCTATGCATCCTCACCATCATTAACGAGGGGAATGTTTCTAAGGTTATTAGGATCAGCCGTACTAACCTTATATTTTGGTTTCATTGTGGCTTTGTTCGTCTTTTTTTCCTTGATCTTCCTTGTGGACTTCCTTGTCAACTCCTCTATGCTCAATCCTTGTAGATATTTAGAAGTCTTGCTCCTTAATTGCATACACCTTAGAAGTAAAAGGATTTTGAAAAATCAGATCCGAATAAGAGGCTTTGTGATCGATCGATCTTGGAAGGGATCGGTCGATCTCGAGAGAAAAAGGATCAAACGATCAAAGAAGGACCAATCGATCTTGCACATAGTTGGATCAATCGATCATGCAAGGGATCGGTCAATCGTGCAAGAAGTAGGATTGATCGATCTAATGTGGATTGGTCAATCTCAGAGATGTAAGAAAATGCAGAAAATACAATATTCTAGACTAGGTCTAAAACTTAGATCTACAGGCTACAATTACTCCCCGGAAACGGCGCCAAAAACTTGATGTGTGGTTTTTATATCAGGTTTTACCCAAACCAATAAATCCTGCAAATGCACGGTTCTGCGCGGTAGTATAGTGGTGGGATCGAATCCACAGAGAGTAAATAGCACTTTAGATCTGTATATCAAATCAGAGCTAGGATGAGAATAAGGAAACTTGGCACTGAAAATCTGAATAAATCCGAATAAAATAAATAAGGAAATAAAATCAATTAAAATAAATGTTGGGATCTGGGAAATCGCAGGGATTTAATTAAATAAAAAAGAGTATTTAGAACTCAAACACTGTATCAAAATAAATCTCTTTTTAAAAAGGAGATATTATTCTAGCATAAATCCGCTAGGACCCTATGCTAACATATAGTAACAAGTTTTTGAAAACTGAAAATCAAGCCAACAAACTATAGATTCTGGGTAGAATAACCAACGCTACCTATATTATAAAACCTGATGAATCATTTGATTGATTCCTCAACCTAACAAAAACATTTGTTCATAGAAGTAGAGATCTAATAATCATAACCCTAATATATAACAATAACCTAATTAAACATTAAATCCCTTTGAAGAAATCCCATCTCCCAACATGCAGATCTACTCAACCATGGCAATGGGTTGATAGATCATGATGTTGTATGGTATGAAATGCAAAAAAAGAGATGAAGACATAATGTAGATCTGAAAATGCAATGGAAAATATTATAGATCTGAGAAAAAAAATTGTAAAAGTTTACTGATCTGAAAATGAAATGAAAATGATAGAGTAACAGTAAAAATTGTGTAGGGCTTCTTGGTCGCTCAGGAAATGAACCCTATTTATAGGGAGTCTTCTAGGTCAAAAATTGGAGTTAATGTGCGATTTGGAGAATATCCGCGATCCGGATCGATCGATCCAGTTGGATCAATCAATCTCCTTCCTTTGATCCGTGCCACCTCATAGATTCCTTTGACTGACCGATCTGCTTTGGGATCGATCAATCCCCTTCATGCTTGGTTTATCCTTATCATGATTGGTTGATCCCAGAGTGTCTCCAAAATCCAATGAAGTGTAAAAACGTCCAAAGTTACCCCATTTTACCCATTTTAGCTTCAATGAAGTGAAAACCTGAAAAGACACTAAAACCGGCCAGAAGGACACAAAACCTAACTCTAGACTCAATAAAACATGTAAAAACAATAGTAAAAACTAGTGAAAATAGAGACTCATAAGAGGAACTTAATGCTAAGGTGGAAATTCTGATGAGAGCTCAAAAGAGATCTGTTAATCTCTTGGAGAGTGAAGAGTTCAATGATGAGGAGGAACAAACTGAGGAGATCAACTTTCTCGGTGGATAGGGAAACTACCAAAGCCAGGGTTTCAACCCGAACTGTAGGAACCATCCTAACCTGTCCTACCGCAGTACAAATGTTGAGAACCCTGGAGATCAGTTTTATCCACCTCGGAGTACTCAAAACCAAGGGAACTTCCAAAAAACTGCTGGTTATGGTAAAACCGGATTCAACCCCAAATCAGGGAATGCTGGTTCCATGGGGAAGATTGAGTCCTTATTCCAGCAAATCATGGAAGGACAGAAGAAATTTTCTTTGGAAATCAACCTAAAAGTAGATAATATGTACAATGATCTAAATGGGAGGCTTTAATCCTTGGGTTCCATGTGAGGATATCGGAAACCGAGGCAGCATGATCAGCCGAATAGGTTAAGGAATTACCAAGGACTCTCCCAGGGAAGCCTGAAACCAATCCCAGAGAATATCTGAAGTACATTGATCTGTTTGCGGATGACAAATTTTTTATGGAAATGTCTGCTGAGATCGACCGATCCAAGGGTGGGATCGATTGATCCAAAGATGAGAGCCATTGCTTTCTCGATGAAAAGATCAACCCAGACCTTATCAGCATCGACCTGCAAGGTGAGATCGATCGATCATACTTATCCAATAAAAATTCAAAAATCTTGAAGGATCGACCGATCCCGGTTGAGATCGATCGATCCATGGAGACACGATTTTGGGATCCCCTGCTTAAAAAAATCTAAAAAATTTCATAAATCACAAAGAGCTTAGAAAATCAATTGTGCAGACACCTAGAGAGATGAACTCTGCTGAGAACATGAAAACTAATGAGGATCAAGGACGAATTGGAAAAGATAACCCACAACCACCTGAAAAAGCAAACCCTGCTATGCAGAAGAGGATAAATCAGGTATGCACTGAGATGAGGGTGAGATTGCCCTTCAGGGAAGTTGCATCAATGACCTCTCAGATCAAAGATTACATGAGATATATCATTTCTGGCAGGAAAACTATGCAAGAAGCAGTTGATTTCCATCGAGGGGGATTGCAACAAAAAGATGCCAGAAGAATTCCCCCAAATATTGGAAGACCCTGGAAGGTTTAGTCTCCCGGTTACCATAGGGCAGTATCGCTTTAAGAACAGCCTAGTTGACAGTGGTGACAGCGTAAACATGATGCCACTCAGTTAAGCTAAGAAGTTAGGGTTACTCCACATGACACCAATTACCATGGAACTTGAGATGGCTGATGGAGAAACATGGAGACCAGTAGGGAAACTTTCAAACATTCCTGTCCTGCTCAAGGGAAGTTATGCACTAGTAGATTTTGTTGTCCTCTCCCTGGATGAAAAATGGACAGGAATCATACTTGGCAGACCTTTCCTAGCAACAACAAGAGCCTCAATTAGCATCCCCAAGAGAAGAATTAAACTTAGGTTAAAAAACACCTTCATGACCTTTTACGTCAAGGATGTCAACAGAATCCCCACCATAAATGGCCAAGCTTTCATTGTGAAAGATATGGAATCTGTTGATGTTGTTCATCCAATAAACATGACTCCGGGAAGTGATGGTGGTGAAGATCCAGCAGAAATAAACTTTGAAGCTGCTAAAGAAAGTCTGGATTTGATGATAAGACCTGTCCCTGCGAAGCCCAAGATCAATGCAGAAAACCAACCACCAGATGAGGAAGACACCACTCCTCCAATGAAGCCAGAACCCAAATGAACTTAAACCAAGGCAAGCTAATGACTTTTCAAAAACAAGCGCTAGTTGGGAGGCAAGCCAACGTGTTTTTTTAATTTATTTTTGCTTTCGAATTAAGAAAACTATTTTATTTATTTTATTTCCCATCAATTATTTTATTTATTTATTTTTTCAAAATAAGATATGATAATGTTTTTGTGTTAAGCTGACTGAAAACAAGTGCAAAACGCAGAAGATGCGAATTCCAAAAAGTTTCAGGATGCTGAGATCGACCGATCCTCCCCGGATCGATCGATTCCCGAGACGAGAGAAATCTGAAAACTGGTTCATGAACAGACCAATGCTCCCTTTTAGTCGTAAAACTCCTTTCACAGTTTATGGTTTGTTTTTCTTGTTCACAATTACTTATCTTCAGTGTTGTTTAGCAGCATCTTTTTTTTTTTTATATATCATAGCGGGATGCAATGATTTAAGGCTGGGGGAAGGGATGTCTGCTTTCATATGTTACTAACACTGTGTTTTCTTTTGTTTCCTTGTCAAGAAGCTTTTTTAAAAAATTCAAAAATAAAACTTTTTCATTTTTCCTGGGTCGTTTTATTGAGTCAAAACATGGGAATTTTATTACATTTTTTTTGGTTTCCATTTTATGTTGACATTTATTGGAGTTAGTTCAGGAAGATTGGAAACACCATTAGTGGATCAACTTTACCAGAACTGACCTATCATTTGGAAATCTGAATGATCCATCTTTGGCTCTATCTACTTGGACCTTTAACCGGACTAATCTTCTCACTTAGGGGCTCGATATCGCATAACAGATCATATACATCCGGAGTTCACCCCATTCTTATTGGAGCTCCGGATGGCCAAGCTCATTTTTAGCTTGGTTCCACAACCTTACACCCTTTTCATTCAGATCCCAGTCCTCTTTCGCACCATTAGGAGTATGTGCAACTAAGTGCAAAAACTACAGAGTATGGAGGCTGGTACAACCAAATGTTCTAAAGATTTTCGAGTAAGCTTTCTAGTATCAGTACTTCATCTATATTAGTTTGAGTTGATTATTGGTGCAGTATTATTGTTTATTGATGTATATGGTTAGGACTGGTTCCAACTGTCTCTTCTCAAAAAATAAGCTTTGGGATCGACCGATCCTATCTTGATCAATCGATCCTATCTAGATCCTTCGATCGCGTCTCATGCCGAGACTCTCTTTCTAAAACAAAAAAAATAAATAACGAAAAAAAGAGAAGAGAAAGAAATCTGAACGACTAGAGTAAAACTTTTATACTTTAGGGAAAAAAACTAGAATGATTCTAAATTTACATTTATTGGTTAATATAGCATCAACATAGGAAAGATTAGTGTTAGATTAGTTCTTTTTGATACCCAAGATACCCTTCAGACCATGTGTTAAGAAACAAGTAGTTACAGAAATGCTTTCACTAATAAATTACACATCAGCATTTTTTCCAATTTAAAAAAGAAAAATATATATTTACAACTTTGCCACTGCCAAAAACAATCTGCAACATAAATATACGGTTCTATGTTATGGCAGATTTATGGCTCTAGTAGATTTTTTGGTTTTTCGTAGATTTTTTTTTACCGTAGATTTCTTAGTCACAGTGGTAGTAGATATTTTAATTCATCACAAATATTTTTTCCTGCCGTAGATTTTGTAGCGGATATTGGGATAGTTACTGCAGATTTTATAATTTTCCAAAACTGTAAGAATTTGTATGGTAGATTTAATTTTGTACTGTAGATTTATTTTGCAGACTTATGTTTTTGCAGTAGATTTATAAATTTAGTTATGGCAGAGCTTGATTTCACATTCAAGTGGCTGTAGATTTTTTGACAACTTTTAATTTCTAGACTAACATTCTAGTTATCGCAGATTATTTTTTCCTGATTTTAGTTATCGCAGATTTCCAAATCTTTTTTGCGTAAAAGATTTGGCGCAATTCCCTTTACCGCAAAGAAAAAATTTACTAGACTGGTATATGTATTGGCTGCAGACTTAATATCGTAGATTTGTTTACTCTACGTTACCGTAGATTTTTTACCATGAGTGTTACCGCATATTTGTTCATAATTTTCTTAATTAATGATGAAAAATAGAAATAATTTTTTTTAAACCATAACTAAAACTCATCTAGGGTTAATTAAGCCTCCATTGGGATCTTCCCCTAATTTATATTCAGTTTTCAACCCTCACCTCCAATTTTTTTCTTCTCATGATATTTCATCTAATTCTTTCTCAATTTGCTTATCATGGAGCGTATCATCCTTGTTTCTAGAAAATGGATGTTTGCAAATAATATATGGTTGTTTGGTGTTGATAGCAAAAGTGGTTCTAGAATACTACAAGGGAATTCAGAAATCAGTTTTGATGAATTCATTGACATGGTATATGAGGATTTTGGGTTGGATAAGAGAGTATGCAATGTTTAGTTGAGTTACATGCTTGGAAAGAATCTCCTTAAAGATCTTCCACCAGAAACGCCTCCAGTTATTATTGGTAACTCTAGACAATTTCAGTTTTATTTGGCTCAGCAATAATCAGAAACATTTAGACTTTGTGTGGAAGTGAAGGAGAAAAAGTTGGCTGAACCACAAGAAGTTGTAGATAATAGCAAGGATGGCGACAACTCTGAGAATGGCGACAACTCTGAGAATGAAGAAGATGAGGATGAAAGCAGATGGAACTGATTCAGATGATGAGAACTTTACCAAGTATGGGATGCAACTAGAAGAAACAGAAGTTCTGACGAAGCAAAGTAAATCCACATTTGTTTTAAGTCAACAAAATGAATATCCTGATTTGGTGAACTTTGAATTGTCGTCCATGAAATTAGCTGTTTAACAATGTTATGCAACCAAAGAGCATTTAGAGAGAAGATTGAAGATCATGACAGTCCTTGAGAGGTTTGATTTTCACGTTGAGTACTCAAAACCAGACTCACTGATTGTCAGGTGTTGGGTGGAAGGTTGTACGTGGAGGCTACGAGCATCACCAACAGAATGTTATCTCAAATTTCATGTTCGTGTTCAGTTACTGAGCGGTCCGCATCATCACGCCAAGCAACCCCAGATATACTTGCAATGTTATACAATGATTTTGTTGGTGGAATAGGACCCACTGTAAAGCCGATGCATGTTGCTGTAGCAATGACTAAACGATTTCTAATCAAGGTAATTACTATGCCTGAAATTTTGTTGCTTACTGAAAATTTTGTTTTAATCCAAAAGTTCAAAGTATTTTTTTTGTTAGATAGATTATTGGAAAGGTTACCGAACTCTACAATTCGAACGACAATTGGTTAGAGGTACTCCTGAGAGCGGATATGACCAGCTACCTGCTTATTTATACATGATACTCAGAGCAAATCCTGGGACACTGAAGCGACTAGAAGTTGATGAGAGTCAAAGGTTCAAGTATTTGTTCTTATCATTTGGTGCTAGTATTACCGGATTTCCTTTCATGAGAAAAGTTGTGGTGGTTGATGGTATTTTCCTACAAGGAAAATACAAAGGTACACTTCTTACTGCAACAGCTCAAGATGGTAATTTTCAGATATTTTCTGTAGCTTTTGCCGTGGTTGATACTGAAAATGATGAAACATGGGAATGGTTTTTCAAGAAACTAAGCTATGTGATCCCAGATGAAAAAAGCTTGCAATTGTCTCCGATATAGACAGATCATCTGGGAAAGAAATACAGAGAGTCTACCCAAAGTCAAGTCAGGGTATATGCACGTATCATCTATACAAAAATATTCTGGTTTGATTTAGAGGAAGAGAAGCATTTGGGTTGGTGAAGAAGGAAGCCAATTCTTTAACATTTGTTGATTTTGACACTGCATTTGATCAGATTTAAGTGTTGAATCCTCCACTTCATAATTATCTTGAAATAGCAGATTTAAAACTGTGGGCACGAGTGCATTTCCCTGGTGATAGGTACACCATTATTACTATCCACATTGCCGAGTCTATTAATAATGTTTTATCACATTCTTGGAGTTTGCATATTGTACACCTCCTAGATGCAGTGAGGTCTATGATGACAAGGTGGTTTTCAGATCAAAGAAATGATGCATTAAAAATGAAAACATCTCTTACACGTGCTCTAGCACTTGGGAACTCCTTATTGGAGGTTTGATCTAACTCAACCATCCATGACGGTAAATACAAAAAAAAACAATTTGTCATCGTCATACATACTAGTTACACTAGTCAAAATTATACAGAACTTACAGGTGATGCATTTGAAGCTTCATCAACTACTTCTCTGTTTGAGTGGACGTCCTCCGGTTGAACATTGTTCTCTTTTTCTTGAGCAGTCTTGACATACTTCATCATCATAGATTACATGTCAGCAAGCTCCTTTTGTTGCTCAGTATTCCTCTCATTGTTTCTCTCATTTGCTTCAACTTTCCTCGCCAAATCCCCCACCAAGTACTTGATGACTTCAACATCACCAGTCACCTTCTCCACCATGTTATAAAGTGCCTGCACGATAGAAGTTTAACAGATCAGGTTAACAATTATTCAACCAGTTATTACACAAAAATGAAGAAGCAACAACATACCTCTCCCTGTTCTGTCCCTTTAATCATCTTCTTCTTCTTAGACGTTTCAACATCCTCTAGAACATCTATTTTGCGTTTCTTCTTCTTCACATTACCGCCCAAGCATTAGTCTACCACTGATAATATCTTCCACCATGTTATTGACACCAAAAATGGTGAAATAGTTCTTCAAACCGGTTATGACTTGGTGATGCGTTTTGGCACCTATTCCGGCTTGAAGAACCCTGCTTTTGAGAGACAGCTCTTCTACATGGAAGAAGTTGAGCGCTATGAAAATAAAAACTTTGGAAAGTTTGAACAGTACTCTCAGACACCATCTAGACCTCCAGGGTTCACAGTTACCATGGGTAGTCACTATGATGGAGCAGTGCAGAAGTTTGATGCATTTGTAGCAGATGGTGACTCTGATGAAGACAGCACATGGCAAACTTGACCAGTCCACTCGACTGCTAGGTCGAGTGACCACTCGAGTCATCACCAGAGAGCACAGCCGACCCCTACAAAACCACCTGGTTCGATTTGGTACTCGGACCAGGAATATTTTTGTACATAGAAGAGCAACTCAACTTACCCACTCACAACACCAGCATCAGACCTCAGCAAAATCCTTGCTCTACAAGGTGCTGTTGTTGAGTTGGCAGGGCAGGTGGACAGGCTTGAGAAGGAAGTTCTGAAGCTCAAGGAAGCTCAACCACCCCCACCAGAGATGGGAAGAAGGAGGCCCAAGCCACCAGGAATGAGTGATAGCTTCTATCACGCTATCATGGCATCAACCTTCATTGTGGAGAAGCCGAGTCCAGAGGGGTCAACACAGTTTCTCAAAGACCAGAGGGGTTTCGAGAGTCCAGAGGGGTCAGCACAGTCACTCAAAGACCTTCCACCTGCCTAAAAGAGTGAGAGTCAAGCTAAGTGACTTTAAACAAGCTCACTTGGGAGGAATTCCCATGTTTATCATTGTATATATTAGCTTTGATTTTTCTTATGTCTTTTTGAATTTTGCTATTTTTAATGTGTTTACTTAGTGTTTTGAGTTTCAGGAGAGGATATGAGTTGAGTATGAGTCAAAGTGGAGTTTCAAAAGGGTCAGCCAAAAATTCGAAAAGTCACTCGACCACACCACTCGACCCCCAGGTTGAGTGGCCAGGTTTTTTCTGAAATCTCAACTTTTAATCTAGGCGGTTCAACTGAAATCACTCGATTATTTAATACCCACGCGACCCACCATCTTCTTCTTCCCCACTTTTTACGATTTGCATCTCTCTAGAAAACACAAATCTCTCCAACTTCTCTCTAAATTTTTTTACTCAAATCTCCAAAGTTTTCAACCAAATTTCAATCATGTCTCACTACTCTAGCAATCCCGAAACTCACTTGTAAAATTTTTAACCCTTTGAACCCATTTTTGCGAAAATACGGGTTCAAAATTTTTTTGAATTTTTTCTGAAATTTTTTGGCTTGCATATAGTTAAAATCGATTAATTAGAGTAGTATAAGGAATCAGAAGAAGTATGCATTGATTTCTATGGTTGAAATTGCTTGAAATCGAAATTTTGTTCTTAGTAGTGCACTTCAAAATTTTCGAAACTTTTTGTAACCTTAGGACAAATTTCGGTTTAGCTATTGATTGTTTGATAATTGGAGAACCCACATTGATCATCATTGTTGAAATTGAACAAGTTTTTGAAAATTTTGAAATCATGCATATATAAAAAACTGCTTTGGAACTTGGTGATTTTGGAAAATTTTTGAGCCTAAGTTGTTTAGATCCTTGCTAGGTTTGAAATTGGATGCATATGATTGATAATTTAGTTACTCGATCAAAGCACTCGAGTGGGTCAAGTCGGGCAAAATTTTATTTGGAAGTTTTTGCCCACTCGAGTGGCTTGGTCGAGTGGTCCAAATGTTTTGCTAAATTTTTGATTTGTGAATTTGTTTCAGGAGTACTGGCACTACAAGGACAAGGGAAACAAGAAGCCAAACCTCAGCAAGAGCCACTCGACCATCTGGGTCATGGCAAGAGAAGGTTAAGGGAAAGAGGGTTCAAGAAGAAGAATCAGTGAGAAGGAACAGTGAGGAGGAGACTGGTTTCGTGAGCTCAGAGGACATCCAGGCTGAAACCTCTGAGGAAGCTAAGCTCATCTCCATCCTCGGGAGGGTGAAGTTCCTTGGGACTAGGTACCCAGATCGCCCCACCATGCAAGCTTTGGGAATTCGTAGAGAGGTGGGGAAGCTCTATGAGTCTGCCGACATAGTGGGACTCGCCCACAGCCCTCGTGATGGTTTCAAGACTGAGACCTGCCATTTCTTGGCAACAGTGGATCTGCACCTCTATGAGACGAGAGGCATGGCTGGTACAGCAGAGATGGGGCATGTGAGCTTCAGAGTCAAAGGGATAGACTATCAGCTGCCCCTGAGTGTGCTCGACATCTTGTTTGATTTCCGCAGAGGAACATGGCAAGCTCAGGACTTTGGGAAGAAAAAGTTGAATGAGTTGTGGTTAGCGTTTGGAGGAAGGGAGCACTATCAGTCTGCTAGAGCTAAGAGCAGTGAGATCAGGCACCCTGCAGTGAGATACCTCCACAGGACTCTTGCAAACATGATGTTTGCGAAGAAGGCCACAGGGCCAATGAATGAGAGTGAGTTGAAGATGCTGGACAAGGCTCTTTGCGACTACATCATCTACTCATCAGAAGAGAACCGGGCCAATGGGATTGAGATGCGAGGCGATAGAGCCTACACAGGGAACTCCATCGTTTCGGTGAGACACTTCATGAGCTACAGAGCTACTGCTGTCAAGACTGACAAGATGCTGAACAAGGCAGAGTTCACCGTGGGAGGGATTGTTACCCCATTTTTAGAGGCTGCTGGAGTTGAGCTCATATCAGCACCCACACCATACACTCGGATGGACTTGGATCACATGAAGGACACTCAGACTATTGGTGCAAAGGTTGGAGAGAAGTACATCTACAACTTCTCACATCCCAGGAGCAGCAAGAAAAAGATTTTACTACCTTATGGAGGTCTAGCCAAGCTCTATGCTAGAGGACGGAGACCGTAGTGTCCCCTTTGTACCACTAGTCAGAGATCTCTACTTCTCTGATGATGGAGTTAGACTCCAAGAAGATGAGACATTTCAGGACTTCATGGGTAGTGTGCAAGCTCCAGAGAGGTTTTATTTTGAGGAGACAGAGTTCAAAAGCCTCAAGGAGGCTAACCATAAGATCTCCACACTTCAGAAGTGGTGCAAGTAGCAGGACAACCAATTCAGCAAATTCATGAGTGGAATGAATGCCACAATGAAGGGGATCACCAGCCGCTTGACAGCAGCTGAGAGGAAGTTGAGTGCTGGCTCATCTAGAAGGACTTTGGCTGAGCAAAAGGAGAGAAAGAGGCGCCAGATCATTTTATAGAGGATCTAGAGCATTCGTCCCCAGACGAAGCCACTCGACCACATAGGTCAAGTGAACCAGTCGAGTGCTATCAGACTTTCGACCCAAGTGCACATGTCGACCCGTACCCATGCAATGATCAGGGCGCAGAGCTTCCACCTTACCCAGGGTACTACCAGACCGAACCATTCGACCACGCTGGCTCGAGTGGACCACTTGAGTCACACCCCGCAGCTGATCCTCTCACCACTACAGTTCCAGCATACACTCAGGAGAGCATGGAGGCTAACACAAATGCCTTCTTCACTCTGACAGAATGAGGTACCACCCCACTTCCTTATCATTGTTTATATCTTTGCATTTTTGTTCTCTTTTGTTTTAGTCTCTCAAATCATCTCTTGAATTTATTTTACATAAGGGACTGTGTAATTTAAGTTTGGGGGAGGGTTTGAGAGACGTATTTGACATATTTCCTTATTTTATTATTCAAATTTGCATCATCTATGTGCATTGAAAAAACATAAAAATTTGAAAATTTTCAGTAAACCATTTTACAAAAACAGAGTGTCATGTACTTGCATTATCATTTTAGGATTGAGTTTTTAGAAATTTCGCTTAGGATTGTACATATGCATAAGGGATAATAATGAGTCAAACCGTAAAAAGCTTAAGAACCAAACATCTAATTTCAATGCCACAGTTATAAGTTGTCTAATGCATTCACCTAAGATTGAAAATGAAGGCTATACCTTGCTTGGAATTTAGATTTAGCACTCTCACTTGGTTGAAGCTTACTGTGATTTGTCAAACAAACTATCCCTATGAATTTGTACCTAATTTGAAAAACTTAATTATCATGATATGCTCTAAAAATTTAACTCATGGATACCTCAAAATACTTGGATTTTCTTTCACGTTTTACCACTCTTGCTAATTCAAGTAGCTGTCTCCACCATTGAGACAGTTTCACAAAAACCAAACCCAAAACTTCATTTCAGACCATACATTATTCTTGAATGAAATGAGGCCTATTTCCGGATTGAATTAGAGATAAAGTGTTCGGTGTTGCCGACAGGAGTAGCCTCTCATGTAGTCTCTGATTCACAATTTTTGAACCAGATTTAGGCAAGGAGTTTGAATAAGTTGAGGTTTGAGTCTGGGAAAAGAAAAGAAAATAGAAAAAGAGTTTGCTAAAAATCATAAGCCTTTGGAAAGGATAGGTTCAAAAGAAAAAAAAATGAGTCTAGTAAAGGATTTGGAAGAAAAAGATAAAAGTTGGCTCAGTAAAAGAAACAGAAAAAAAATCATATAGTAGCCACTCGACCAAGCCACTCGAGTGAGTGGTCGAGGCATAGCTTAGTGAAAAATCAAAAACCCCAAATCCGCTAGAAGTAAAAGTAAAGTATCCTCTCCTTTAAAGAAAACAGAAAATCGGTCATGGAGTCAAAAAAATGAAAAAGAAAAGCTTTTAAGCACAAGGATAGAACTAGGATGAAGTTTCTGGGATTTTAGAGTTAGGGGAGTCATTTGGTTCTTCATGGGTAGATGATAGTCTGCTCCTGTATGCACCAGTTGGCTCTACCTTTAGCATTCTCTTATAATTCAATCCATTTCATTGAGAGATCCTGATACATGCGCTTAAAACCAGAGGAAGAAGAGATCATTTTTATCTCTTAAAACTTGTCCCTCAACCGAATGAGTTACAATTAT
The DNA here is from genome assembly GCA_963555745.1 of Cardamine flexuosa. Classification (NCBI taxonomy): domain Eukaryota; kingdom Viridiplantae; phylum Streptophyta; class Magnoliopsida; order Brassicales; family Brassicaceae; genus Cardamine; species Cardamine flexuosa. The sequence goes on along the minus strand of OY743220.1, from coordinate 12,377,408 downwards.
TGCATATCATGATTCACCAGTTCGTGCTTAATCAATGTTAAAGGGATAGTTTGCTTTGAATGTTTGCTTGTGGCTGAGTCTTAGTGTTGAATTTGATGTGATGAGTATGGCTAAAGCTTTTAAGTAGAACTTCTGTGAATTGCATTCTAGAACTAATAACTGTGACATTGACATTAGAGGTTTGTTTAGTTTGCTTAGGTTCTTAGTCCCTACTTTTCACACTACTCCTTTCATCTTATCTTTTCTATTTGCTTGAGGGCAAGCAAAGGATAAGTTTGGGGGAGTTGATAACACCACTTTTATACACGTTTTTACCACCTTTTTATCATGCCTTAGAGTATATTTTTTCCATTGTTTATACGATTTCGTGCATTTATCCTTCATATAGGATGTTTCATATTTCTGTATAGGCATTGCATGCATTTTGTATATTTGGGGTCTTATCAGGTACATATGGAGCATATGGAGCATACTTGGATTTTGGCTCATAGAGTGAAGATTGCAGAGAAGACAGATGGCTCACTTGACCAGACCACTCTAGACAAGCTCTCGAGTGACCACTCTAGACAGGCACTCGAGTGAAGCACTCTAGACAGGCTCTCAAGTGACCACTCTAGACAGGCACTCGAGTGAAGCACTCTAGACAGGCACTCGAGTGAAGCACTCTAGACAGGCACTCTCAACCTCAGCATCACAGGCTCGCTAGACTTCAGCACCACCTGCCTATTCGAGAAGCCACTCGACCATCCCACTCGACTGCTGGGTGCAGTGGGCACTCTCCGACTTTTTCTCCTAAAAACTCGCAAAATATAATAAGCGTTTGAGACTATGTATAAAAGCGCCTCATTAAACCTAATAAGAGAGGATCGAATAGCGACGCTTTGGCCTAGTAATTTTTAGGTTTTACTCTCGTTTTTTCTCTCTCTTGTTCTTGCTGTTCTTGACAGTTTTTCAATTTCCAGAAATTTTGTAGCTTTGATAACTTTGTAACTTTTTAATAAATCAGTACTTGCTTTTGATTTCTTCTCCAACCTTGCTCACTAGATTAAAGACTATAACATATGAAAAGCTCAAGCTTTTCTGGGTTTCGGACCCCAGCCATGATCACCTTGTGTGAGTAGTAAATTTGGGAATTTTTGGGATGGATTACGATAGCTTCTCTCTGTTTTGTTATTTCTTAGATAGTTTGATCATCACTCAGTTTCAACTCCCTCTTGGGTCAGTGATTTTAATGCTTTTTCCCCCTGATCAAGGAGAACATGACCTTAGATGGTCTCATGAGCACGAACCATGCCTTGAACCATTGGATAGACTTTTAACGGGGTTTATAGTACAATAGTGTGAGGGTGGATGCATCAGACATTGATTTATGTCACGACTCCACCTATTCACTTGTTATGAACTCTTCTCGACTTGAATAGGTTGATTCTTCATGTCTGATCCGACTCCTCACACTATGCTGACTGGGTTGGGTCTTGGGGCTCTCTACCACGAACCATGGATTGAGCTGGTTATGAAGTCTGTTGTCTAGGGTAGTCCTGTGATGAAATTGCTAGTTGATAGCTGCAATAGAACATAGTGTTTGCAATCTAGTGATTTCCATCCCTAGAGTCCGTGTTTTTCCCCATAGTTTCACAGATTGCTTAGTATTAGTTCATTGTAGTTTTTCTCTGTTTTTACTGTAGCACTCGACCTCACCACTCAATCAGTGTGGTCAAGTCCTCCTAGTACTGTGATTTTTCCTGCTTAGTTCCATGATGTGCTAAAGTGTGACAGACTTTGGTACCTCTAGTATCAATTAGGGTTTTAGTAGATTTCTCATTTAGACTGCTAGTACCACACCCTTTTGATAATTACTTGAATAACTAGCCTTAATAATCAACTAGTTGCTGTAGACCACTCTTGATTGGTTCGACATTGTTCTCAACTCTTACCACTATACTACAATTGATAAACTTGGTATTTGGTCTCTCTAGGCTTAGGTTGATTGCTTGGCTGTCTTTCTTTGCTTCGAGTAGGCTAAAATCTTAGTTTCAGTAGCCTCCATAGGGACGTGGGAAGAGCCCGGTTGCTCTGGATCGAATGGTGATTCCACTCCGGGGTTGAGCTCGACCAGTGGACTCGACCCATCTGGTCGAGTAGAGGTGTGAGCCTCCAACACTTCAGCTGTGAGATCCGATCTTCTCTTCCTTGGCATGTCCCTGCGAGCCATCCTCTCTTATGAGGACCTTGAGCTATGCATCATGGATCTTCCTGTGGGAGTTTTGCTTCTCTCCTTAGCTCTTGAGCTCTCACCTTTCTTTTGCAAGCTCTTAAGCTGCCCTGAGATGACCTTGATAGTATTTGCCATTGACTTAATGGCCTTGTCCTGGAACTTGTTCCACTGCTGGAGGAGCCCTATCTTGTGGTTGGCCTCCTTCAAATTCTTGCACTCAGCATCATCAAAATAGTACATCTCTGGTTCTTTGTGGGTTTGAGCGAATTGCCTCAGGGGAACTTCAAAGTCATCTGATCAATCATATTTCCGGTATAGGAGTTCCATTGGCAAAATAAATGCCATGTTTCCATTTTTGTACAAAGTTCTGTAGGCATCCCTTGGCAAAGGATGGAGTACCTTTGCGTTTTCTAGCTCTGGGTGACTGAAGTTATAAGCATACTTCTCTTCCACCTTCTCATTGTCGATGATATGGGAGCTCCTCAGGTAAGCCATGTCCAGGAGGGTGAAGGCTGTTGGGTTGTCTGTTATTTCCACTTTGCATTTGAGCAAGATGGGTGTAATGATCCCTCCTACTGCTAACTCCACTTTGTTCATCATCCTTTGGTGCTTCAGAAGCGTGTCCCTACAACTCATGAGTTTTTTGATCAAGATAATCAAGTTGCGTACTTGAGCTCTGTCTCCTTCCATAGGGAATGGTGCATAACTCTTGAAGGCCTTGTCCATCATTCGAAGTTCTCCATCATTCACTATCCAGGTTATCTTCCTTGCGAACAAAGTGCTAGCAATGGACTTGTGAAAGTATCTGATTGCTGGGTGTCTAATTTCTGAACCTTTTGACCTTGAAGATTTGAATTCATCCTTGCCACCCAAATGAGCCCAGAGTTTGGTAAGCTCCTCCTTGCGATACTCTTGATCAGTTCCAGTGCCTTTTTTGAATGTAAAACCTCATCTATCAAATTTAGAGGGGGGAGTGAATCTCTTTCCTCTTATGTTGAAGCTTATGAAGCCCTACTCCCTTTTGTTGCTTTCCTTCTCTTCCTCACTGTATAAATGTAAAGCCAGAGTGCCAAGGAACTGACAAAACTCTTCTTGAAACCCATTGAATTTCATGCTGGTGAGGTTCACCACATCGGCTTCATGGAAGTTACCCAACTTCCTTGTAGATTCCTAGTGCTTGCATGGTATGCGTATCCGGATATCTTGTTCCCAAGAACTTCATATTCATCAGGGAATCAATCCTCCTGCTCTCAGTCTGTGTCAGCTCCCTTTCCTCAACAAAGTCTTCACTTGATTCACTTCTTTCCGAACCAACTTCCCTGTCACATTCTTCCTTGTCTTCTTCCTCATTCACTGGTCTCTTCCCTCTTGCAATGTCATCCCTGTTTCTGGAGTAGTCATCAAATTTTGCAGCAGCCTTAGAAACTTCAAATTGCAAATAGTAGTTTTAGAGAGAGAGCGATCGTGAAAACTGAGGTAGGGGAGATAGAGAGAGGTGTGCGTTGGGGTTTTAAAAAGTAGGGTAGGGTTCAGATCAGGTTTAAGATGGACAGCTCGGATTAAAAGTTGGGTGATTTTTAAAAATTAAACCTGGTCACTCGACCTCAGGGTCGAGTGGTGTGGTTGAGTCCGGCTCTGGATCGGTTTTGATCTTCTTTCAATCATCATGATATGTATTCTCCTTGATCAATGACACTCTTCAACCTATTCTTGGATTACTAGACACTAGATAAAAGCATTAAAATAACAAAATAAACATTAACTTGAAAGATAAAAAAGTTTATATACAAGAGATAGTCATGGAATTTCCTTCCAAGTGAGCTTGTTTATAGTCTCATAGCTTGACTTGCTTACAGAGCTTAGATGGGTGGTGGATCAGGAACAGGCTCTAAGGTTATTTCCTTGTTGTCATTTGGTGGTTTTCCATAAGATGAGGCTAGAGTTGCTATCTTCCACCATCTCTTGTTCTTAGCTTCATTCATACCTCTGGAACCATACTCAAACCTCTTGAGCTCTATAACCTTGGTCTTGAGATAGTCAACCACTTTGATCAAAACTCCAACATCTTCTTGTAAAGAGATAATAGCCTGGCCTTAAGCTATGCAGATTGGATCTGGTGATGTGCTTCCTGAATACGATTCAGCATCACTGAACTCCTTCACACTCTCCCTTGCTGAATCATTCAACTGGTTCTCAAGTGTCAAGTTGTTCAAGTAGACTATCTCCTCATCACTTTGGTAATCTTTCTGATTTATCCAAGACAAAGATTCTGGTGGTGGACTTGGGATTTCTATCTCACCACTGAGAGGAATGTAACTGGGAAGACCAGTAGATATCACATCAGGCTCCTGATAATAATCCTCAATAGCATACAACTGCTTCAGACTGTTGTGACTTCTGGGTCCTCGACCAATATAAAACCTCATCACTAAATCTTTCCCAAACTTTAGATCAATTTTTCCTCCTTTGACATCAATAACTACACCAGCACTAGCCAAGAATGGTCTTACTAGAATCAGGTGACTCAATGATTCCTCCTCCGTCTTAAGGATTATGAAATCAGTAGGTACTTTCACATGTCCTATCCTTACTAGTAAATTTCAAGCATACCATAGGGCCTTCAAATTGTCTTGTCAGCTAACTCAGGGAGATCCTACTTGGTTTGAAGTCTTCAAATCCAAGCTTTGTTGCAATGTTCACGGGCATTATGTTCACAGATGAATCTCTAAGGACTATTTCCTTTATACAACAGGCGATAGTAAAGGTCCCTGGATCTTCAATCTTTTCCTGGACTATTATTTCTTTCTCAGTGATCATCTTACATTCATGATACTTTGCAACTGACTCTTCTTCCTTCTGAGTCTCTTCCACTAAGGTTTTCTCAGCAGAAACTTCTGATGGATCAGTTTCTTTACCAGCATCACCCAATGATCTCTCAGGTTCTTTCTCTTTCTTCTGATCTTTCATAATGTCCTCATAGATTGCTGTTATCTGTTTCTTGCACCTCCCAGGGTATGGACATGATATATGCTCTTTCAGATAGGCAATCTTCTTGTTTCTTGCAAGGATAGCTTCTACTCGACCTGCTACTCGAGTAGAGTGGTCGAGCTGATTTCTGAGATGAGATTCTCAGCTATAACTCCTGGAGAAGGCACTGCTTTTTGATTTTTCTGAACCAAATCCTCCCCATCTTGAACATCACTGTCCATAGTGTATGAGGAATGTCTTTTCTTGAGTGGGAGATGAGAATCTGGCCTTGAAGGTACATCATATACATTAGCTTGATCCTTTGGATTCAGAACTGATTTTCCAGGCAGTTGACCTTGTGTTTTGGTAGAGGATTGTGCAGCCAATGTCTCAAGGTACTTGAGTCTGAAATTCAAGGTTTCCACCTTGTTGTTCAACTCATTGTAAGAGTTGTCAGTGTGGTGCTTCAGTTCAGTAAGCCACTTACTCTGCTCTATGGCTTCATTTGTTTGACACTGCATGATCTGTTGTAACATGTCTTTCATATCAGGTTCTGGGAGAATGGGATTTTGCTGAGATGCAAATCCTGGTGGTGGATTCAGACTATGAGCTTGTTGCTGGAAACCAAACTGTTGTTGCTTAGGAACAAATTGCTTGTTTTGATTGTATTGAACAAAAGGTTTGTTCTGAGCTTGTTGCTGAGCTGGATATACTTGATCCTGTGGGTTTGCCACATTAGTATTCTTGTACGAGAGACTGGGGTTGACCTTGTAGTGGACAAATCTTCTATTGTAGCCACCTTGATTCTGGATGAAGCTGACCTCTTCTTGCTGATCAGCCTCCCCATCTTGAATCTGATACTGATCTTCTTCACTAACAAAGTGCACTACCTTCTGATTCACCAACAACAAACGATCAAGCTTCTCATTCAGTAACTGGATTTCCTTCTTGTATCTATCATTACTGTTCACAGATCCTCTTGTTGTCCGGTCATACTCCTCAAAATGGTTTCCATCAGCTTGAGCCAAGTTCTCGATGAGCTCCTTGCCACTTTCCACATTTCGATTCAAGAAGTTGCCATTGCTGTTGTATCAAGAAGAGTCTTGATGGAGGGTAATGAACCTCTGTAGAGAGTACTAAGGAGTAAATCCTCAGTGAAACCATGATGAGGGCATAGTGAGATATACCCTTTGAACCTTTCCCATGCTTCTGAGAATGTCTCTCCATTCTTCTGAGTGTAGCTTGAGATTTCATTCCCGAGCCTTGCTGTTCTTGACTGAGAGAAGAACTTGTCCATAAAGGACTTCTTGCATTCATCCTAAGTGGCGATGGATCCATTAGGCAGATTCCTCTCCCACTTGTAGGCTTTGTCTCCTAGTGAGAATGGAATCAATCTGAGCTTGAAAGCATCTTCACTCACTCCATTTATCTTAGTGAAGCTACAAAGGCGATCAAACTGATCCAAGTGTGCAAGAGGGTTCTCCACTGGTAAGCCATGGAATATGTTCCCTTGTACCATGTTGATGAGGCTTCCACGGATCTCAAATTTGTTGTTCTGAACTGTTGATGGAACTATTCCTTGCCTCTGTGTATGAGTACTGGGAGCATCGACAATTCCAATGACCCTAGGTCTTGGTTGAGGTTCAGCCATTGCAACTGGTTGAATAGGTCTGACTCTGTCCTGAGGTGTTATAGGTTGTAGACGGTTGATATGATTAAGATACTGAATGAGATTGTTGCTGCCTTCAGATCTTGTATGCATTCAGTAGGTAAATGTAACTCAGTATAAGTACTCGACCAGGGTGATCGAGTAGGTAAGTCGAGTCGAGTACCTAATACAAACAGAAGGCAAAAACCAAACCAAATCAGTAACCAAGTTAAAGTAACAAAAGAACTTAAGCTTAATAACAATGAAATTGTAAATGGAACACAAATAAAACCCAAATGGCAACGACACCAAATTGAAACACGTATTTTCTCAGTGATAAGAATGCATGGATGGTTTCAATTCCTCATTGATGTTGTAGTACATGAGGTGTCAATCCATAATGGGTTTGGTGTAAGCAATCACAAATATCAATGCTAATAAGTTAAGCCAAATCAGAGATGATAGTGAAACTAACAACCTAATGATTGAAAATGTAAATAACTAATAAGTAAAGCAATGAACACTTGAGATGTCAATTCAAATGCACAAAGAGTAAACAAACAAAGCAGAAAAGCAAAAGTAAAAAGCCACTCGATCGATCTGGTCGACTGGAATGGTCGAGTAGGAATATGAAAACACATAATCACCAATAGAACTTGTAACTGAACGTTTTAATGCAAATTATAAGGAGATAGGGATCATATGGATGAACTAATGGACTAGGGGATCACTTTCATAACCTGGGTACTTAACAAATACAACCTATTTCATGGCTAATCCTTTGACGATTGATATTTAAGCCAATCACACCCACTGTCGTGTTGAATGATCTTGAACCCAATAACTCAGCATACCCAATTTTGCCAGAGCCAAGCTATTGGACAAGCTTTAAGAATCAACCTACCTAAGCAAACATAATTTCCTAACAACAGCTTTGAGTATCATGAGTTCCCAAACACCATTGAAGCATACTCTCTACAGGCTAATATAACTATGTCTCTGGAAAAAGCTAATCAAACAACCTACAAGCACTAGCGTGAACAGATTATCAAGGATCATATTCAAGTTGATCAGAAATGAATAAGCATTAAGATCTCTCACACCAAAATGGATTTAAAGCATTTAAGAACATTTAAAACTACCAGGTTAATCAAGATCCTCCCTAATCTAATCCATCCCTAATAACCCTAAGGTAAACTACTCACTAAGCATAAGGAAAGCTAAATTTTCAAACTCAGAAAGTTCTAAATCTGACATATGAGATAGATCAGATTGAGAGAAGAGGGTTTGCTGAAGAAAATAATTGCAAGTACTGATTTTATTGAAAAGATAAAAGGTTTATAAAGGTCTAAAATGAAGAACAAGAGAGAGAGTAATTAGTAGGCAGAGAGAGATAATATCAGGTCTAAAAAGGAGCACACCCTTTATTAGGGTTAACACATGTGCTTTTATACTAAAGATAAGGTTTAGGATAAGACAAAATACAATTCCTACTAATCCGGAAATACTACTCGATCATCGTGGTCGAGTAGCTGGTCGCGTAGCTTCCATCTTCCTTCAATCTCCTTCTTGAGCTGATCCGAAACTACTATTCAGCTCCTCAATGATGCATACCTTCCTTATCATCCATTTTTACCTGTAAACAACCCACAATATGCAATATATGTGCAATGCTCATGCAAAGGACCCTAAAACTCAAAACGAAGTGAAATATGCATATAATGGTTCAAAAGGGGATGGTTATGGACTAATATGATGATAAAAGTATGCTTAAAAGTATGCTTACAACAAATAAAATCTCAAATTGTGAACCTAAAAGACAACATCTTTCGCTGCCCTGCAGAACGGGTTACGGATTGGTACCAGATTTCACAAAGAAATAACAGTGTGGCAACCTGTATTTTACCTATTTTAAGCATACATTTATCATCATATTAGTTCATAATCATCCCCTGTTTATACCATTATATGCATATTTCACTTCCTTTTGAGTTTTAGGGTCCTTTGCATGAGCATTGCACATATATTGCATATTGTGGGTTGTTTACAGGTAAAAATGGATGGTAAGGAAGCTTTGGAGCATTGAGAAGCTGGATATGAGTTTCGGATCAGCTCAAGAAGGATATTGAAGGAAGATGGAAGCTACTCGACCAGCTACTCGGCCACTATGATCGAGTAGTATTTCTGGATTAGTAGGAATTCTATTTTGTCTTATCCTAAACCTTATCTTTAGTATAAAAGCACATGGGTTAACCCTAATAAACGGTGTGCTCGTTTTTAGACCTGATATTATCTCTCTCTACCTCCTAATAACTCTCTCTCTTGTTCTTCATTTTAGATCTTTGTAAACCTTTTAGCTTTTAAAAAAAATCAGTACTTGCAATTATTTTCATCATTAAACCCTCTTATCTCAACCTGATCTATCTCATATGTCATATTTAGAACTTTCGTTTTCATTATGCTTAGTCAGTAGTTAACCTTAGGGTTATTAGGGATGGATTAGATTAGGGTGGAGCTTGATTAATCTCGTAGTTTTAAAAGTTCTTAAATGCTTTAAATCCTTTTTGGATGAGAGTGCTTAATGCTTATTCATTTTTGATAAACTTGAATCCTAAATAATCTCTTCACGCAGTGATTGTAGGTTGTTTGATTAGCTTTTTCCAGAGACATAGTTATATTAACCTGTAGAGAGTATGCTTCCATGGTGTTTGGGAACCCATGATACTCAAAGCTATTGTTAGGAAATTATGTTTGCTTAGGTAGGTTGATTCTTAAAGCTTGTCCAATAGCTTGGCTATGGCAAAATCAGGTATGCTGAGTTATTGGGTTCGAGATCATTCACCACGACAGTGAGTGTGATTGGTTTAGACATCTATCATCAAAGGATTAGCCTTGAAATAGGTTGTGTTTGTTAAGTACCCAGGTTATGAAAGTGATCCCCTAGTCAATTAGTTCACCGCTATGATCCCTATCTCTTTATAATTACATTAAAACGTTCAATTACAAGTTCTACTAGTGATTCTGTGTTTTCATATTTCAACTCGACCATACCACTTGACCATATCGATCGAGTAGCTTTTTACTCCTTTTTCCTGCTTTGTTTGTTTACTCTTTGTGCATTTGAATTGACATCTCAAGTGTTCGTTGCTTTATTTATTAGTTATCTGCATTTCCAATAATTAGGTTGTTAGTTTCCCTATCATCTCTGATTTGGCTTAACTTATTAGCATTGATATATTGTCAATGCTTGCACCAAACCCATTATGGATTGACACCTCATGTACTACAACATCAATGAGGAATTGAAACCCTCCATGCATTCTCATCACTGAGAAAATACGTGTTTCAATTTGGCGTCGTTGCCATTTGAGTTTAATTTGTGTTCCATTCACAATTTTATTGTTTCTAAACTTAATTTATTTTGTTACTTTTACTTGGTTACTGATTTAATTTGCTTTTTGCCTTCTGTTTGTATCAGGTGCCCGACTCAACCTACCTACTCGATCAACCTGGTCGAGTACTTATACTATGTTACATTTACCTACTGAATGCACACAAGATGTCAAGGTAGCCACAATATCATACAGTATCTTGATCATATCAACCGTCTACAACCTAGAACACCGCAGGACAGAGTCATACCTGTTCAACCAGTTGCAATGGCTTAACCTCAACCAAGACCTAGAGTCATTTGAGCTGAGGATGCTCCCAGTACTCATACACAGAGACAAGACATAGTTCCACCAGCAGTTCAGAACAACAATTTTGAGATCCGTGGAAGCCTCATCAACATGGTACAAGGGAACAAATTCAATGGCTTACCAATGGAGAACCCTCTTGCACACTTGGATCAGTTTGATCACCTTTGCAGCCTCACAAAGATAAATGGAGTGAGTGAAGATGCTTTCAAGCTCAGATTGTTTCCATTCTCACTTGGAGGCAAGTCTTACCAGTGGGAGAGGAATCTGCCTTATGGATCCATCACCACTTGGGATGAATGCAAGAAGTCCTTTCTGGACAAATTCTTCTCTCAGTCAAGAACAGTAAGGCTCAGGAATGAAATCTCAAGCTACACTCAGAAGAATGGAGAGACATTCTCAGAAGCATGGGAAAGGTTTAAAGGGTATATCTCACTATGCCCTCACCATGGTTTCACTGAGGAATCACTCCTTAGTACTCTCTACAGAGGTTCATTACCCTCCATCAAGACTCTTCTTGATACTGCCAGCAATGGCAACTTCTTGAATCAAGATGTAGAGAGTGGCAAGGAGCTCATCGAAAACTTGGCTCAAGCTGATGGAAACCATTCTGAGGAGTATGACCAGACAACAAGAGGATCTGTGGACAGTGATGACATACACAAGAAGGAAATCAAGCTACTGAATGAGAAGCTTGATCGTTTGTTGTTGGTGAATCAGAAGACAGTGCAGTTTGTTAGTGAAGAAGATTAGCAAGAAGAGGTTAGCTACATCTATAATCAAGGTGGCTACAACAGAGGATTTGTGATGTGTTCCTCGTGAGGAAACACTTCCCAATTTCGACAACGAGAGAGTGAGTTCAATGTGAAGGGTTGCAATACCTGATTAACAAGCACCTTGCGGTTTAATGGATCAAATATCACCACAAACGGATGTGGAATAGCCTTTTGATGAGACGGGTTGGTCAATTGAATCACACGTAATGACCTAAGAATTTTCCTAGTTCGAATCAGTCGAAAAAGGATGAACAATGATATTTTGAAAGGGGTTTTTGATTAAAAAGATAGATAAAGATTACAATGAGTCTCAGCCTGAATATAAAGGAGAGGAGGCGAGAAGGAGAAGAAACAAAGTGATAAAGGCTAAGGAAAGTTACGAGACATGCCTCTTGAACACTCAAAGACAATGCAATAAAGCAAGTTCAAATTAAAACTGGGCCACGCCAAAAGAGATACTGGGCCACGCCAAAAGATGAAGACCGGCCATGCAATGGATCGGACTTGGGGTTGGCAAAGATGAGCATATGAGCCACACGCCTCATTAAAAACCTTGTTCGGAAAACCCATTGGGACATAACCGAACTAAGGGAAAAAAAAATGCTAGTGGATCAGATGGTCAATTCATTAGCCATCTTGGACATGTATATCAACCAATATGGCATGAATACAACTCTTAAGGTCCAAGTGATCCTCTTGAATATCTTTTGATGATAAGGACACTCGTAAAGCTTGACGAAATGTTTTGACCGGGAAGAAACACATGGATCCTTGGCGACTCCCATGCAATCCTTGACACACCTTCTTGTAGACTATACGCATGAGTTGCAATGCTCCTTGACTTCCATGCTTTAGTTTCCGGTTTCTTTTTGTTCCAAGATTCAGTTTCCGGTTTCTTTTTGTTCCAAGATTCAGTTTCCAGTTTCTTTGCGTTCCTTGGTAGTCCACTGCCTTCTTGATATTGTCCATTCCTTGACTTGCGTTTTTAGGGCCAGCCAGGAACGTATCATCCTCCCGGGGTTGAAAAAGATTTGTCCTCAAATCTGCTAATCCTGCCATAAAAAACCTCAAGTTAGATTTAATTGTCCGCAAATAATCAAAATGAGAATGGGAGGGAAAATAAAGATGATTAGAAATCTTTAATGGAAATTCTGCTTGACGGTTGGGAGCAATCCAGATAAGTCTCTGATCAAGCTGGTGAACCAAATTTCCTTGACTAATATTTTTAACATTACGGAAGTAATCATTAAGAACAATCCACTTGAAGCAAAATATACTAGATGAGGTCACATGGAGTCTTGATGTTCTGTGAATGGAGCCTTGATGTTCCTGTGAATTGAAGCCTTGAAGTCCTGCCAGTTAAATTTTCTCTTTTGCTATACAAGCAAGGAGGTGTTTCCTAGTTAGTACAAAGTAAATCAATAACCGGACCAGGTTATACTATCATCTGCTTAAAACCATTATGAGTGATTTTGAAAAGTTTAGAATAGCCTGGAAGGTTAGAGATGTGAATGGCTTGGACATGAAGGGTAGTTCCAAGTTGGTGCTCATCCAAGATCTTGAAGACAAATAGAGTCTTCTCGCCATCATAAGCAAAGTGTTTGGCGTTTGGTGGGGTTTGCTCCTTTGGGAAAACAACATGTTGCTTTTGATTCTCTTGAGTGTCTTGTAGCCCTGTTCTATGATGATGCTTGGTTTCCATCTCGACATGTTTTTCTTTGAACAATACCTGCAAAGTTTGTAAACTACTCGGTAATGCCGAGGCAAGGTTAGTGTAACAAACAAAAACATTGGGACTGGTATAGGCTTTGGGGTCAAAAGGATCATCATACAATGTTTTCCATTCATAGCAAAAAGTGTAGGTTTGTTACCTGGACCCTTCTTTCCCTTGAGTTGTATTTGATCAAGATAAACTTCGTGAGGTGTCGTTGGTACGAGCGTGGTCTTGCGTCCTTTGAATTTTAAAGTATGACGATTGGTGTAATAATCATGTATCACTCTACGATTGGACTGCCAGGGTCTTCCAAGTAATATATGACCAGCCTCCATGGGTAAAACATCGCATATAACTTCATATTCATAGTTTCCAATGGATATGGGTACTTCCACTTGATGCCTCACTTTCATTTCTCCTTGTTTGTTGATCCAATTAAGGTCATAAGGCATGGGATTCTTCTTGATTTCCAATCCTAGTGATGCATTCCTTGGGAGGAGACACTTCCCAATTTCGACAACGAGAGAGTGAGATCAATGTGAGGGGTTGCAAGACCTGATTAACAAGCACCTTGCGGTTTAATGGATCAAATTTTGCCACAAAAGGATGCTGAATAACCTTTTGATGAGACGGGTTGGTCAATCGAATCACACGAAATGACCTAAGAGTTTTCCTAGTTCGAATCACACGAAAAGGGGGAACAATGATCTATAATTTGAAAGTGTTTTTTATTAAAAGATAGATAGGTTTTACAATGAGTCTCAGCCTCAATATAAAAAAGAGGAGGCGAGAAGGAGAAGAGACAAAACGATAAAGGCAAAGAGAGATATGAGACATACCTCGTGAACACTCAAAGACCATGTAATATACACAAGTTCAAATTCAAACTAAAGATGGCGAGATAAGAGATCACGGCCACGCCAAAAATTGAAGACGGGCCATGTAATGGATCAGACTAAGGGTTGGCAAAGATGAGTATATGAGCCACAAGCCTCATTAAAAAACTTGTTCGGAAAACCCATTGGGACAAAACCAAACTAAGGGAAAAAGAGTGCTAGTGGATAATATGGCCAAAGCCTTAGCCATCTTGGACATGTTTCACAACCAATGTGGCATGAATACAACCCTTAAGGTCCAAGTGATCCTCTTGAGTACGCTTGGATGATAAGGACACTCGCAAGCCTTGATGAAACGTTTTGGCCGGGAAGAAACCCATGGAAACTTGGCGACTACCATGCACTCCTTGACACACTTTCTTGTGGACCTTATGCTTGAGTTGCAATGTTCTGGAGCTTCCATGCTTCAGTTTCCGGTTTCTTTTTGTTCCAAGATTCTGTTTCCGGTTTCTTCTTGTTCCAAGATTCAATTTTTGGTTTCTTCTTGTTCCCTTGTATTCCATTGCCTCCTTGTTATTGTCCATTCATTTACTTGCGTTGTTAGGCCCAACCAGGAATGCATCACCTAGCTTCTTCACCATTTTCTCACATGTCACATTAGTACAACTCCCACCATCGATGATTAAACTACACACCTTTCCCTTTACATAACATCGCATGTGGAACAAGTTAACTCGCTGCACCTGCTCTTCGGTTTTGTGGATTTGTGGCTAATTGTTCGCATAGCTACAAGTAGCTCTCTTTTCACTGGAGACTAGATTACATCCTTCTCATCTTCTTCTTCTTTTGTCCTAGTCTCTCCTTCCTCTTCTTCCGTTTCTACTTCACCATCGCCTTTGAGTATCATCACTCGTTTGTTAACATCACTCGATACGATTTCTTCATGTAGCATGCCAACCTTTTCATTCATCATGGCTTCGAAGGTCTTAGTGAGGGTATCGATCAGCTGCTTGTTGTTTGATTCTACTTCTTCTGACATGGCACCTGAAATATTGACATAAACTACAATTGAAAGATTGATCCCGAACACGAAAATGACCTATCAACTTCTGATAAACCCTATTCGCGACTGTCTTATAAGATTGATCCCGAACAATTATCAAAGAAACTTTAACAATTCTCAAATCAATTTTAACAAATACTAGACTCAATCTAGGTTCAGATCCAATTTATTTCACGATTTTATCACAAGTAGTTGATTTATGAAAATTAAAACAAGAACACAGAAATATCACTTAACTCTCGATGCGGCTCGGATACCACATAATGCGTTCCTTGGGAGGAAATACTTCCCATTTCGACAACGAGAGAGTGAGTTCAATGTGAAGGGTTGCAAGACCTGATTAACAATCACCTTGTGGTTAAATGGATCAAATATCACCACAAAAGGATGCAACATAGCTATTGATGAAAAGGGTTGGTCAATCGAATCACACAAAATGACCTAAGAGTTTTCCTAGTTCGAATCACTCGAAAAAGGATGAACAATGATCTATATTTTGAAAGGAGTTTTTGATTTAAAACATAGATAAAGATTACAATGAGTCTCAGCTTCAATATAAAGGAGAGGAGGCGAGAAGGAGAAGAGACAAAGTGATAAAGGCCAAGGAGAGTTACGAGACATGCCTCGTGAACACTCAAAGACCATGCAATAAAACAAGTTCAAATTCAAACTTAAGATAGAGAGATAAGAGATCATGGGCCACGCCAAAAGATAAAGACGGGCCATTCAATGGATCAGACTAAGGTTTGGCAAAGATGAACATATGAGCCACAAGCCTCATTAAAAACCTTGTTCGTAAAACCCATTGGGACAAGACCAAACTAAGGGAAAAAGAGTGCTAGTGGATCATATGGCCAATGCCTTAGCCATCTTGGACATGTATCACAACCAATGTGGCATGAATACGACTCTTAAGGTCCAATTGATCCTCTTGAATATCCCTTGATGATAAGGACACTCGTAAATCTTGACAAAATGTTTTGACTGGGAAGAAGTCCATGGATCCTTGGCGACTCCCATGCAATCCTTGACATACCTTCTTGTAGACTTTATGCATGAGTTGCAATGCTTCTTGACTTCCATGCTTCAGTTTCCGGTTTTGTTTTGTTCCAAGATTCAGTTTCCGGTTTCTTTTTGTTCCAAGATTCAGTTTCTGGTTTCTTCTTGTTCCAAGATTCAATTTCCGGTTTCTTCTTGTTCCAAGATTCAATTTCCGATTTCTTCTTGTTCCTTGGTAGTCCATTGCCTTCTTGATATTGTCCATTCCTTGACTTGCGTTTTTAGGGCCGTCCAGGAACGTATCAATTTGTGAACTACAAGGTCAACCCCAGCCTCTCTTACAGGAATACTAATGTGGCAAGCCCACATGATCAAGTATATCCTGCTCAGCAACAGGCTCAGAACAAAATTTTTGTTCAATGCAATCAAAACCAGCAGTTCTTTCCTGAGCAACAACAGCTTGGTTTCCAGCAACAAGCTCCTACTCTGAATCCACCACCAGGATTTGCATCTCAGCAAAATCCCATTCTCCCAGAACCAGATATGGAAGGCATTTTACAACAGATCATGCATGGAGAAACACATGGAGCCATAGAGCAGAGTAAGAGGCTTACTGAACTGAAGCACCACATTAACAACTCTTACAATGAGTTAAACAACAAGGTGGAAACCTTGAATTCCAGACTCAAGTATCTTGAGACATTGGCTGCACAATCTGCTACCAAAACACAAGGTCAACTGTCTGGAAAGTCAGTTCAGAATCCAAAGGATCAGGCTACTGTATATGCTGTATCTTCAAGACTCTATTCTCATCTCCCACTCAAGAAAAGACATGCTTCATACAATGTAGACAGTGATGTTCAAGATGGGGAGGATTTGGTTCAGAAAAATCAAAAAGCAATGCCTTCTCCAGGAGTATTAGCTGAGAATCTCATCTCGGAAAAGCAGCTCGACCACTCTGCTTGAGTAGCAGGTCGAGTAGAAGTTTTCCTTGCAAGAAACAAGATGATTGCCAATCAGAAAGAGCTTTTATCTAGTCCATACCCTGGGAGGTGCAAGAAACGGATAACAGCTATCAGTGAGGACATTATGAAAGATCGGAAGAAAGAGAAAGAAGCTGAGAGATCCTTGGGTGATGCTAGCAAAGAAATGTATCCATCAGAAATTTCTGCTGAGAAAACCTTAGTGGAAGAAACTCAGAAGGAATAAGAGTCAGTTGCAAAGGATCATGAATGTAAGATGATCACTGAAAAGGAAATAATAGTCCAGGAAAAGTTTGAAGATCCAAGGACCTTTACTATCCCCTATTCTATAAAGGAAACAGTCCTTAGAGACTCCTTGTGTGATCTTGGTTCATATGTGAACATAATGCCCTTGAACATTGGAACAAAGCTTGGATTTGAAGACTTCAAACCAAGTAGGATCTCCCTGAGTTTAGCTGACAAGAAAATCCAAAGGCCCTATGGTATGCTTGAGAATTTACCAGTAAGGATATGCCATGTGGAAGTACCTACTGATTTCATAATCCTTAAGATGGAGGAGGAATCATTGAGTCACCTGATTCTAAGAAGGTCATTCTTGGCTAGTGCTGGTGCAGTTATTGAGTGATGAGGTTTGATATTGGTCGAGGACCCAGAAGTCACAACAGTCTGAAGCAACTGTATGCTATTGAGGATTATTATCAGGAGCCTGATGTGATAATTAGTGGTCTTCCCAGTTACACCCCCCTCAGTGGTGAGATAGAAATCCCAAGTCCACCACCAGAATCTTTGTCTTGGATGAATTAGAAAGATTACCAAAGTGATGAGGAGATGAGGAGATAGTCTACTTGAACAACTTGACACTTGAGAACCAGTTGAATGATTCAGCAAGGGAGAGTGTGAAGGAGTTCATTGATGCTGAATCTTATTCAGGAAGCACATCATAAGATCCAATCAGCATAGCTCAAGGCAAGGCTATTATCTCTTTACAAGAAGCTGTTGGACTTTTGATCAAAGAGGTTGACTATCTCAAGACCAAGGTTATAGAGCTCAAGAGGTTTGAGTATGGTTCCAGAAGTATGAGTGAAACTGAGAACAAGAGATGGTGGAAGATAGCAACGCTAGCCTCATCTTATGGAAAACCATTAAAGGACAACAAGGAAAGGACCTTAGAGCCTGTTCCTGATCCACCAACAATCTAAGCTCTGTAAGCAAGTCAAGCTATGAGACATTAAACAAGCTCACTTGGAAGGAAATTCCATGACTATCTCTTGTATATAAATTTTTTTTATCTTTCAAGTTATTGTTTATCTTTTATCTAGTGTCTAGTGATCCAGGAATAGGTTGAGGAGTGGCTTTATCACAAGGGAAATGCAGAGCATGGAGATTAAAAGATGATCAGAATGATCCGAATACAGACTCGATCACACCACTCAACCCCGAGGTTGAGTGACCAGGTTTATTTTTGAAATTTCCAACTTTTAATCTTAGCCGTCCATCTTAAACCTGATCTGAACCCTACCCTACCTTTTTAAAACCCCAACGTACACACCTCTCTTTCTCCCCTACCTCAGTTTTCACGATCTCTCTCTCTCTAAAATCACTATTTGCGATTTGAAGTTTCAAAAGATTTCCCAAATACTTTTTGATTTTCGTTTAAACATCAAGCATGTCTGGATTGAACCTAGATTCTGATGCCGAATTGTAAGTAATTCCAGTCTTTTGATATGTTCTGATGAGTGTTAGAATCCGTGAATCTTTCCAATCTTTCCAATCTTTTAGATTAAACTATTTTATGGATGCATGCAACTAAAGATTGGGTATATAAGCTTTAGGATGTTGAACCTTGTTAGAAATATGGGTTTGAACGAAGAAATCAAATTGGTTTTTCATTTATTACTCTTTGCAAAAAAATTTCTTGTGAATTTGTCTAAGAACAACAAAGTACTTCCTTGTTTTGATAGTCTCTTGTTTTTGTGGAATTATAGATATGAACCTTGTTAATGCACCCCTGTTATCCGTTGGTATTTGGACGAAAACTGATTTCAAAATAATTTGAATCAAACCTACTTGACCAGTAACTCGATCTCACTGGTCGAGTCATATTCGGTAAAAGTTTTAATTTCAAATTTTCTCTTTTTTCAGGCACCAAACTGGTAGAAGAACTCGTTTAATGGCTGCTGCACAAGGCCATGACGACTACTCCAGAAACAGGGATGACATTGCAAGAGGACAGAGGCCAGTGAATGATGAAGAAGACAAGGAAGAAAGTGAAAGGTAGGTTGATTCAGAAGGAAGTGAATCAAGTGAAGACTTGGTTGTGGAGAGGGAGCTGACACAGAGTGAGAGCAGTAGAATTGATTCTCTGATGAATATGAAGTTCTTGGGAACAAGATATCCAGATAGGCACACCATGCAAGCACTAGGAATCTGCAAGGAAGTTGGGAAATTCTTCAACGAAGCCGATGTGGTGAGCTTCACGAGCATGAAATTCAATGGGTTCCAGGAAGAGTCTTGTCAGTTCCTTGGCACTCTGGCTTTACATATATACAGTGAGGAAGAGAAGGAAAGCAACAATAGGGAGTTGGGCTTCATAAGCTTCAACATAAGAGGAAAAAGATTCACTCCCCCTCTGAGTTTGATAGATGAGGTCTTTACATTCAAGAAAGGTCCTGGGACTGATCAGGAGTATCGCAAGGAGGACCTTACCAAACTCTGGGATCATTTGGGTGGCAAGGATGAATTCAAATCTTCAAGGTCAAAAGGTACAGAAATTAGACACCCAGCAGTCAGATTCTTTCACTAGTCAATTGCCAGTACTCTGTTTGCAAATTAGATAACCGGGACAGTGAATGATGGAGAAATCCGAATGCTGGCAAGGCCCTGAGGAGTTATGTACCATTCCTTATGGAAGGAGACAGAGCTCGAGTAGGCAACTCGGTTATCTTAATCAAACAACTCATGAGTTGTAGGGACACACTTTTAAAGAACCAAAGGATGATGAAAAAAGTGGAGTTTGTAGTAGGAGGGATCATTACACCCATCTTGCTCAAATGCAAAGTGGAAATAACAGACAACCCAACAGCTTTCACCCTCCTGGACATGACTTACCTGAGGAGCTCCCACATCATCGACAATGAGAATGTGGAAGAGAAGTATGCTTATAACTTCAGTCATCCAGAGCTAGAAAACGCCAAGGTACTCCTTCCTTTGCCAAGAGATGCCTACAGAACTCTGTACAACAATGGACGCATGGCCTTCATTTTGCCAATGGAACTCCTATACCGAAAATTTGATGGAGCAGATGACTTTGAAGTTCCCCTGAGGTAATTCGCTCAAACTCACAAAGAACCAGAGATGTACCACTTTGATGATTCAGAGTGAAAGAATCTGAAGGAGGCCAACCACAAGATAGGGCTCCTCCAGCAGTGGAACAAGTTCCAGGAAAATGCCATAAAGTCAATGGCAAAGACTATCAAGGTCATCTCATGGCAGCTTAAGAGCTTGCAAAAGAAAGGTGAGAGCTCAAGAGCTAAGGAGAGAAGCAAATCTCCCACAGGAAGATCCAAGAGGCATAGCTCAAGGTCCTCTGAAGAGGGGATGGCTCGCAGGGACAGGCCAAGGAAGAGAAGATCAGATATCACAGCTGAAGAGTTGGAGGCTCACACCTCTACTCGACCAGATGGGTCGAGTCTGTTGGTCGAGCTCAACCTAGGGGCAGAACCAACATTTGATCCAGAGCAATTAGGCTCTTCCCACATCCTTATGGAGGCTATTTACACTGAGGAGACCATGGCAGCTGTTGTGGATGCTTTCTTCACAGCTCCAACCCATCAAGATCCACCACAATGAGGTACCACACCATTGTATAAACCACTTGCATAATTAGTTTGTTTTTATTTTGTCTTTAAATATCTCAGATAATCCTCTGAATTTTTATTACACAAGGGACTGTGTAATTTAAGTTTGGGCGAGAGTCTGAGAGATTCATCTAATCATGTTTTCTATTTTCTTATTCAAATTTCATATCATCTAAGTGCATTTAAAAACCATAAAAAGTTGAAAATTTCTTGAAAACAAATTAAAAAAACAGAGTGTCATGTAGTTCATTTGCATAATTAGGATTGAGTTTAGAGTCATTCATACTAGGATTGTTGCATTGCATAGGGGATAAAGATGAATTTAAACCAAACCGCCTCATAATTAAAATTTTTATCTCATTGCCATGGTTTTTAGTTGTTCAATGCTTGCATTTGATCCTGAAAACTAAGGCAGCACCATGTTTGGAATTAAAATTCACCATTCATACTTAGGTTGAAACTTGCTGTGAATAAGAAACTCTATCCCTAATTATAAGAACCTAATCTTAAACTTAAGCATTGGTTATGAACTCATGGCTACCATAAAATAGTTGGATACTCTTATTCCCTTTTTCCACTCTTGTTTATCCAACTAGCTGTTCCCACCTTTGGAACAGTTCCAAATAATCACCAAATCTACCTTCTTTTCAAACCATGAATTAATCTTGAGTTGAGGCCTATTTCCGGATGGAACTTAGGAGCAAGTGTTAGGTATAAGCCGACCGAAATAGCTTCTCATGTAAACTCTGGTTCACAATTTTTGGACCAGAATAGGATAGGAAGTTTGAACTAGGGGTTGGTTGATGTTTTGAGTGGTAAAAATAGAGAAAAAGAGTGCTATAAAATCTTTGGAAAGGATTAAATACCAAAAATACAATAATGAGTGTCTAGTAAAGGATTTTGATGATTATATTATGAAGATAGGCTCATGAAATAGAAAAATCAAAGATAAGCAAAGTAAAAAGACGTGACTCGATCACACAGCTCGACCAAGTGGTCGAGTAGATGCCTTTGCCCAGAAAAAGAAATTTCCATCCGCTAGAAGAGTTAAAAGAGTAAAGATCCTCTACTTAGAAAATAAAAAGAGAGAAATAATCCTAAGTTGAGTGAAAACAATGTATTGCCTTGAGAGAAAAGAAAAAGAAAGGTTGAAAAGCTAGGATATATTTCTAAGTACAGATTTAAGTAGAGTCAGCTGTGTGTTCTTGGGTAGATGAGAGTCTGCTCCTGTATGCATCAGTTGGCTTTAACCTTTAGCATTCTCCCAAAGTTCAATCCATTCATTGACATATCCTTGTTACTAATGCACTTAAACCAGAGGAAGAAAAGACGATTTTTGTCTCTTAAAAGTTGTCCCTCAAACCAAATGAGTTCTTAACCAATGCTTAATTTGATCCACTGTTCTCGCTTAATGAATGTTAAAGGGATAGAGTTATTTGAATGCTTGTTGTGGCTTAGGATGAATTTTGAATCTTTTGTGATGAACATGACTAAGGTTTTTAAGTATGGATCATCTGCATAGCATTATAGAACTGTTAACCATGACATTGAGGTAAAAGGTTTAGTCATTTGGGATTGGTTCTGAATCCCCATTTTCAAAGTACTTCTCCAATCAATCTTTTATTTGCTTGAGGGCAAGCAAAGGCTAAGTTTGGGGGAGTTGATAACACTGTATTTTACCTATTTTAAACATACATTTATTATCATATTAGTTCATACTCATCCCCTGTTTATACCATTATATGCATATTTCACTTCTTTTTGAGTTTTAGGGTCCTTTGCATGAGCATTGCACATATATTGCATATTGTGGATTGTTTACAGGTAAAAATGGATGATAAGGAAGCTTTGGAGCATTGAGGAGCTGGATAGGAGTTTCAGATCAGCTCAAGAAGGAGATTGAAGGAAGATGGAAGCTACTCGACCAGCTACTCGACCAGCTACTCGACCACTATGATCGAGTAGTATTTCTGGATTAGTAGGAATTCTATTTTGTCTTATCCTAAACCTTATCTTTAGTATAAAAGCACATGGGTTAACCCTAATAAAGGGTGTGCTCATTTTTAGACCTGATATTATCTCTCTCTGCCTCCTAATTACTCTCTCTCTTGTTCTTCATTTTAGATCTTTGTAAACCTTTTATCTTTTTCAAAAAATCAGTACTTGCAATTATTTTCATCGTCAAACCCACTTATCTCAATCTGATCTATTTCATATGTCAGATTTGGAACTTTATGGGTCTGCAAATTTAGTTTTCATTATGCTTAGTGAGTAGTTAACCTTAGGGTTATTAGGATGGATTAGATTAGGGTGGATATTGATTAATCTGGTAGTTTTAAAATTTCTGAAATTCTTTAAATCCTTTTTGGGTGAGAGTTCTTAATGCTTATTCATTTCTTATCAACTTGAATATGATCCTAAATAATCTCTTCATGACAGTGCTTGTAGGTTGTTTGATTAGCTTTTTCCAGAGACATAGTTATATTAACCTGTAGAGAGTATGCTTCAATGGTGTTTGGGAACCCATGATACTCAGAGCTATTGTTAGGAAATTATGTTGGCTTAGGTAGGTTGATTCTTAAAGTTTGTCGAATAGTTTGGCTCTGGTAAAATCGGGTATGGTGAGTTATTTGGTTCAAGATCATTCACCACGACAGTGGGTGTGATTGGTTTAGACATCTATCGTCAAAGGATTAGCTTTGAAATTGGTTGTGTTTGTTAAGTACCCAGGTTATGAAAGTGATCCCCTAGTCAATTAGTTCATCCCTATGATCACTATCTCTTTATAATTGCATTACAACGTTCAGTTACAAGTTTTATTAGTGATTCTGTATTTTCATATTTCGACTCGACCATACCACTCGACCGTATCGATCGAGTGGCTTTTTACTTTTGTTTTCCTGCTTTGTTTGTTTACTCTTGTGCATTTGAATTGACATCTCAAGTGTTCATTGCTTTATTTATTAGTTATCTGCATTTCTAGTCATTAGGTTGTTAGTTTCACTATCATCTCTGATTTGGCTTAACTTATTAGCATTGATATATTGTGATTGCGTGCACCAAACCCATTATAGATTGACACCTCATGTACTACAACATCAATGAGGAATTGAAACCCTCCATGCATTCTAATCACTGAGACATTACGTGTTTCATCCATATTTAAGTCCAGGTAGGTTTTGGGCAAATATGGACAGGAATTCGGGGCGAAGCCCGGGTCCAACAAGAAGCATCGATGAAGATTATTCATGTCATTTTCTACGATTTTTTCTTGAAATCTTCATCTTTTTCATTCGTGTTATACTTTGTATTACGATTTTTGATGCTTTGTTCATTGTTTCTGGTTGTTTCTTATCCGTAATTGGAAACATGTGGGGTGAGTTTCGAATAGTTGTTTCCATTAACAGCGATTTGAGTTTATCGGTTTGGATTGTGAATCTTACGTTAACACAAATATCTGCTATCTATTTGATCTGCGAAACTACAATCAGTATTTAAATATGAACGACCATGGAAAATCATTACAAAACAGTTTTACAATATATTATTTCTTGTTAATTCTAAATTTTAAATAAATGACTATTATTAAATTATTCCGTTTAAAATTATATAAAATTTTGATAAGAACTCGCCAGATGGACGGGGTTTAAATTTTAAAATTAATTAACATTAAACATTTTTGTTTAATAAAATACTTGGTATTAATAATATATTTTAAATTAATTTAGGAAAAGAAATAAAAATCATGTTTTGTAAGAGAAAATAGTTATATCCAAAATCTCAGCTTTTTCATGAAAAAAATTAATTAACTTTCTATATTACAAATTTGTTATAAACATACTAAAAATCAATATAATGTCCAAATGGATACCCTAAACTCTTATATTCGAAAGACCAAATCTTAACTGAACTGAAATGAGAACTAAATGGATACTCAAAACACTAGAAATACAAATATATACCAAAAAGTATTAATAAAATTTAGACTTGATATAACTCAATTACTCTACAATTATGAACCCAAAAGTATTGATTAATTTTATATCAAATAACTAAAATTTTCAAAGTTAACCAAAATATATGAAATTTATTGGTTATTAACTCTTTTTTAAATCAAATGTTTTTTCTACACACTTGATTTTGCTATATAACTTAATTTAATCTTCAATCATATGTCTTACTCTAACCTCATATATATTTCATACAAATTAATATAAGTCAAACAATATATATAAAATAATATTCATTATATAAAACAAATATCCATAAATAACTAATATTATAAAATAATTAAAATAAATAAAAACACTATTAATAATTGAGTAGAAAAATATGAAACTTAGAAAACTAACATTGCAAATAGTCTAAATTTAGGTAAAAAATTTAAATTTTTATTAGATTCAAAAAAATATTGGAATCTAACTATCTGAATTTTAAAAAAATTTAATAGAAATAATCAGATTGAATATATATACGGTAACTTAGAAAAAAATTAAAAATTGGATCAAGTGAACGACATCTATGCTCTAATGAGGAACTTGTGATCTAAAATTTTGTAGTTTTAATAGCAATTTGCACAATAATTTTGCTAATTTTAATCAGATTTCCTTTGATAATTGATTCAAAATTTTATCAGAACAGAATAGTAGATTAACAAATTTTTGCTTGCCTTTTTCTTATAAATTTGGTTTTATTTCTGTATTTGATTTTCTTAATAATTATTATTGATTAGATTAACTAATAAACTCTTAGCTTCCTTGTTCTCTTTAATCTGAGTTTCCTTTCTTCTTTAAGATTTGGTTTGTTTATGTTTTTAAGTTTTTTTTAATAATTATTACTGATTAGATAAATTAACCAATTATTGGTTTCCTTTTTTTTCTTAAGATGTGATTTAAAATAAAAATGTATTTCTTACTTTTAGTTATTGATTAGCCTAATTAACAAGTTCTTAGTTTATATATATTTTTAAAGACTTTATTTCTGTATTTTATTTTTAGTAATTATTATTGATTAGATTAATTAACAAATTATTAGTTTCCTTTTTTCCTTAAAATATGATTTTCTTTTCGTTTTGACTTAATTTTAATTATTGATAAGATAAACTATTGATTAACAGAAATAAAACCAAGAATAATATTAAATTATTTTAATATTCTTATTGGTTTCCCTTTTTTTTAAAAAAATATTATTTTATTTTTGTTATTTTAAATTTTTTAATAATTTTAGTTATGAATTTGACACATGACAATCTCTGAATGATTAGTGACGTGTGTCAAGATTTTGTGAGTTATAATTTTGACACGTGTCGGTATTTTGGTAAATGTAACTCAAATTTATATAATAAAATATTAGTCCATATGATAAGTACTTGATTAGGAATGAGTGAAAAATAAAAGGATACTAAAAATAGCCGTTTGGATTTTTAGTGTACATCTCATCCTTTGATATCTCAAAAAGGTTTTTCATTTGCTTGTGCGGTTGGGAGAGAGAGAAATGAGAACGTAAAAGAAGGAAAACACGAAAACAACACAAAAGGATTTGGTTGGTTTACTTTTAAAATGCTAAATGACAGATGCATACGGGTAAGAAGGCGTGACTCCCTCTCCTCCCCTCTCCATCTTTTCATTCCCATTTTATAAATTTATAATCTCATCAATTCACTCTAAATCTCATCTTCTCACGTTTTTGATGACATGGAGGGTTCATCTACAACAAGCCATAAACGTAAGAAAGTTGATGAGCAAACAAAGAAGAACAAGAAGAGACAACATGTGAGAGCAAACAATATAGAAAAGAAGATGAAGGAGAAGAGAAGTGGGAGTAATGAGAATAGTTTTGGAGTTTTTGAGTTTCCTTGGATGAAGGAGAGTATGATCTCGACCTCTCTTGATTGGAGTCTACCGGAGTCCCTTTTCCCGGTTTTAGATGATGGGAATGAGATGTTTGAAGAGATTAGTGATGTGACATGGCCAGTGAAAAGGGTTAGTAATTTAAGGTTTGAGTTTGAGGCCTTTGAATGCATTTGGACTTCTCTTTTGGATTAGATTGAAATATTTGTTTGCCTTGTACTTAAAAATTGCATTGAGAATGAGTCTAGGAACAAACAAGGATACTTTTTAAATTTCTTTTAGTGTTTAAGAATAATGCGTTCGTTGAGATGTAAAAGAGAGTAGAAAGGAGTAGAATTTGGTGATTTAGGCAAAGATAATATAAAGAAAATAGTTTTGTTAAATTTTGGATTCCTATAACTGTGGATGTTAACATTTTCATTGCGATTAAATTAGTCAGTTCTTCAATTTTGTCAATTGCTGAGCTGTGGCCTCTCTCTAGTGCCTGAAAAATACGATTTGAACATTTTCTCCGATGGCGTTGGTTCCATATTCCATCATCACACACATCCACTGTCTGGAATCATATACATTTTCCGACATAAAACTTCAACACATAAGCCATTATTAGGAATATTAATCTAATGGTTAAATGATGATGTGATCTTAATAAACGGTAATGCATAACTGGAACTAATACGCAATGAATAGTTAGAAATCCTTAATATTTTTACCAATTAAAGTCTTAATAGAAAAGACAACGCTTGCTCCTTAACAATGCTTTGATAAGACTGAGCCAAAAATTAACTCAAGATATATAAGCTTGAGAAAAAATGGTATTTGTTTAAAATCTACTCTAGCATTCTCTTTATAAATTCAGTAATTACATGAAAGGACAAAATTTTGGAAACAAGGTTTTTCTTTTCTTTCAACCATACATTAAATAATCAGAAACTCACTTCAGAATTATTTGCCCACACATGACAAAAAATATTTACAAACGTAAATTCAAAAAATAAAACTTTTGATGTTCATGCTAAGCACACCACAAGAAAACATGCTAGACAAAATTTTACGTCGAATAATGCTCATCGTATTTACAACGAACACAGTTGGAAAACAACTTAACGACGACTGTACGATGAACACAATTGAAAAACGAGTTAACGATGACTGTATGATGATTTAGTATTTTGTCGTAAACTGGTCATTACCATAACAACGGATTTACGATGAAAACCTCTTACGACTAATTTGCAAGAAATGTTAAATTGGTAGGTGAGCACATGTATTAAATGCCAACCAGACACATTACAACAAAACATTTCAACAAAAATTCATCGTGAAATCAACAGTAAATTCATCGTGAACATCTTTCGTTGTATAACCACATATATGTTTGTACCTACCATCCAAAAAATTTTCCTATAAATAACACACATTCACCCTCACAACATCACACCCCCCAAACAACAATTCCTTTGAAAATATACACCAAACAAATGTCATCTACAGATAATGTACGGACGCAACGAAGACTGATGTATACACATAAAGATTCTTAGAGGAAATTGATAGAAGGGTTTATGAACAGTCTGGAGCTATTCATGCATCAAGCAATGAAGACACAGCTCAACATAGGAGCCGGTAAAATGTTATGTCCTTGTCGTAAGTGTAAATGTTCAAGATTTACACTTACTGAAAATGTGTGGAAGCATTTGTTGAATAGAACACTTATGCTCCAAAATTATATTTGGTTTCAACATGGAGATGTTTATAGTCAGAAGGAAGGAAGTAGTTGTAATAGTAAAATTTGAAGCTGTAAGTAGAGATCAACCTAGTAATTTGCATAATCATGATCATTACAATGTAGATTAGGGTGATCTACATCATGATAGGGTTCATGAGATGGTTACATATGAATTGAATCAAACCACTACACATTTGATGATAATACAATTGAGGAACCTAACTTAGATGCAAAAAGGTTGAACGAAATGTTAGATGCTGCTGATAAGCCATTCTACGATGGATATAGAGAAGGTCTGTCAAAATTATCATTGGCATATTTGATGATGAACATTAAAACAAATCATAATCTGGCGGAGGTTTGTATGGATGTATGGATGCATGGGCTGATTTATTCAAAGAGTATTTGTCATAACACAACTTTTCTGCCAAATCATACTATGAGATTCAAAAGCTGGTTTTTAGACTTAGGTTGCCTTCTAAAATGATAGATGTTTGCAATGATAATTTTATGATCTATTCAAAAGATAATGATAAGTTACAGGAATGTTGATTCTGTAAGAAGCAAAGATTTAAGCCACAAAGTGCTGGAAGGAATAAGGCACCATACCAACAGATGTGGTACCTACCAATAACATAAATGTTTCAATGATCTCATGTTTGTACCTACAAAAATGGTATTTGTTTAAAATCTACTTAAATATTCTCTTTATAAATTCAGTAAATTATGTGGAAGGACAAAATTTTGGAAACAAGCTTTTGTTTTCCAACCATACAGTAAATAATCAGAAAAACACTTCAGAATTGTTTGCCTACACATGACAAAACATATTTACAAACATAGATTCAGAAAATAAACTTTTGATGTTCATGCTAAGCACACTACAAGAAAACATGGTAGTTGCGACAAAATTTTACATCGAATAATGCTCATCGTATTTACGACAAACACAATGGGAAAACAACTTATCGACCAATTTACGATGAACACAATTGGAAAACAACTTAACAACGACTGTACAAAGATTTAGTATTTTGTCGTAAACTGGTCGTTACCCTAATGACGGAGTTACGATGAAAACCTGTTATGACAAATTTGCGAGGAATGTTAAACTGGTAGGTGAGCACATGTATTAAATGCCAACCAGAAACATTACATTGGAAATATTTGATATAAATTCATCGTGAAATCAACGGTAAATTGATCGTGAACAACTTTTGTTGTAAAACTGCTGACATGGTTGTACCTACGAACCACTAAAGTTTCCTATTAATAATACATACTCACCCTCACAACATTACACACCCAAACAACAATTCCTTTGAAAATAAACACCAAAAAAATGTCTTCTGCAGATGATGTACGGAAGCAACAAAGATTGATGTATACGCATAAATATTCTTAGGGGGAAAGTGCATAAGGGTTTATGAACAGTCTGGAGCTAGTCATTTATCAAGCAATGCAGATACCACTCAGCATAAGAACCGGTAAAATGGCATGTCCTTGTCGAAAGTGTAAAAATTTATGATTTGTGATTACTGAAAATGTGTGGAAGCATTTGTTTAATAGAGGATTTATGCTCCTAAATTATATTTGATTTCAACATGGAGATGGCAATAGTCAGAAGGAAGGAAGTAGTGATGGTATAAAAGTTTTTCTCAAGGGAACCACACAATGAGCAAGCTTCAAGTGCACAACAATCAATTGTAGTACTTAAGGTATATCGATCCCACAGAGAGAGAAGATGTATTGCAAATCAAGAGGAACAAGTAAAGCTAGAACTCAATAAAAAAACAGGTTTTGTGTCACACAAATCACGCAAAGCAAATAAAACAAATGCAAATCAATATGAGATGAATGTTGGGCGCTTAAGGGGGTCTCTAGGGTTCAATGATCTATCTATTCAAAATAAGTTTAATGTAATGCATGTCTACTCCTAAGTCTCGGACTATCAAACACGAAAGTTTGGCTAACCTAATGTCATAGAGAAAACCGGCTGAGATCTACAAGTCCTATTACTCAACTATGGCAGGCAATAACACAAGCTTCAAAGCATTAAAATCAAGTTCAATCCTAATCCATAAAACTCCATAACTAAGGGGTATGTGCTTGTTATGACGCAATACTCATCAAATATAGGTTCCAACAGACTAAGGAAACGGTTCAAATTACTTAGATGCCTACGATCAATAACTAGTTCATTACTCTAACTATATGCATTAAGAATGAGATAAGACCAAAAGACACTGTAGACAGATATGAAAATACAATAAAACTGGCCACTCAAAAGACAATGATCATCTCACCCCTTTGACTGGCCCTTTAGACCCAACATGATAGTCTACTCGGCCATGCTCAAGTTTGTCATCGATGATATGAAAGAATAAAACATAGATCTAATGCAATAAGGTAAAGGTTTAGAGATTACTTCTTTAGATCCGAAAATACAAGATGTAAGGACTTCTTCTTTGACAAAGTACAAAAGAATAGAGAAAGAGATGGTTGAACTTCAAAGCTTTAGTGAATCAATTGGCTTCTTGTTGTTGTGGTGAACTTAGGTGGTGGTTGAAACTTTGATGAGGCACACAAAACCCTAGTTCCATAAACTTGTATATATAGGTCTTGGGGCGTAAGAGATTGGCTTCTTGGGTTTAGGAAGGACATACTCGTCATCTTGGTGAGTGTGGAGGCAATGGGACGATCTTGGTGATGGGCACATCGTCTAAGGCGGCGAAGGAGGCTGGCCTTGGTCACAAGCTTAGTGACCGGGGTGCCCAAGAGGCCTGGCCTTGGTCACGAGCTTGGTGACCGAGGTTTTGGTGCTTTGGCTCTGGTTTGACATGGCTTCATCTTCTGTGATGCATCTTCCAAACAGCTGTATAGATTGCTTTGATTCTTGTCCCATACTAATCTTGACTCTTCAACATTTCCAATGATATAGAAAACTCCAATTTTTAGTTAACATGAAAGTCTCCAAATGTTGTCAAACTTCTGATGCTCTGAAACTGCCTCAAAACGGGTCTTTGCTTTTTTTTTATCCATATTCCCATAAAACCTGTAAAACCTCTTTGAAACTAAAAATACTTTATAATAGACTATTTAGCTTTGAAATCATACCAAATCTCTCTTAAAAAAATATAAGAACCATCGTAAAAACAAGTCAAAATACGATATTATCAAGTAGTTGTAATAGTAATTTTGAAGCTGTGCTTAGAGATCAACCTAGTAATTTGCATAGCTATGATGATTACAATGTAGATTAGAGTGATCTACATCATGATAGGGTTCATGACTGATAACACCACTTTTAGCACGTTTTTACCACCCTTTTTATCATGTCTTAGTGTAGATTTTACCCATTGTTCATACCATTTTATGCATTTATCCTTCATATAGGATGTTTTTAGTGTTTTGTATAGGCATTGCATGTATTTTGAATATTTGGGGTCTTATCAGGTGGTTTTGGAGTTGATTAGAGCATGCTTGGATTTGGGCTCATGAAGTGATGTTTTGTCAAACTGCTGGACTAAGGAGGATGTGTAGTAAAGCTTTATGGACATAGTGAGGATTTGCAGAGAAGACAGATGACCACTCACTGCCCACATGACTGCCCACTCGCCCCGCCTACTCGAGTGACCACTCACTGCCCACACGACTGCCCACTCGACCTGCCTGCTCGATTGACCATTAACTGGCCAATCAGTGCCCACTCGACTGTTGGGTCGAGTGGGCACTCTCCGACTATTTTTCCTACAAACTCGGATTTTTGTTAAAGTTGTTTTGTCACTTAGTATATAAGAGGGCTGATTAGGTTAACATTAGACGGCAAGTAGAATCGCCCTTTTTAATGTAATCTAGGTTTATCTCTTAGTTTTTTCTCTCTTTTCTTCATTTTTTGCAACTTTGTAACTTTGATTACTTTTAATAAAATCAGTACTTGCACTTTATTTCTTCTTCAATCTTGCTTATCAGATCATCAGCTATCATATATGTCAAGTTTAGGTTTTCTTGGTATATTATGAGTGAGTAGTAAAGTTTGGGGTTTTTGGGGATGTATTAGGGTAGCTTCACTCTGTTTTGCTATGGTTTAGATAGGTTGATCATCATTCAGTTGCGATTCCCTCTTGGGGTTTAGAGTACAATAGCGTGAGGGTGGATGCATCAGACATTGATTTATGTCACGACTTCACCTATTCACTTGTTATGAACTCTTCTCGACTTGAATGGACTTAGTCTTCATCCCTGATCCGATCAACTCACACTATGCTGACCGGGTTGGATCTTGAGGCTCTCTGCCACGACCCATGGATTGAGCTGGTTATGAAGTCTGTTATCTAGGGTAGTCCTGTGATGAAATTGCTAGTTGATAGCTATAGTAATACAGAGTGTTTGCAAACCTATGATTTCCACCCCTAAAGTCCCTATGTTTTCCCCATAGTTCACAGTCTGCTTAGTATTCGTTCGCTGTAGTTTTTCTTGGTTTTTACTGTAGCACTCGACTACCCTACTCGACTGCTTAGGTCGAGTGGTTAGTTTAGCTTAGTTTTCTCTGATTTTGCTTGCTTAGTTCCACGATGTGTTAAAGTGTGACAAAATTTGGCATCTCTAGTATAATATTAATTCATTTAGATTGTTAATAAACCAACCCCATTTGATAAATTTGCTTGAATTGCTAGCCTTAATTATGTACTAGTTGTTGTAGACCACTCTTGATTGGTTCGACAATTAACACACCCCATACCACTATACTTTGATTGATATACCTGTGTTTTTGTCTCACTGTGTTTAGGCTGATAGTTTTTACTGTCAACCTGTGCTATACACTTTGACAGGCTAAAAATGCTAGTTTCAATTTGGTGCCGTCGCCAGTTTTGAGTGTTTTTGTCTGCACAATTAGTAGTTTAAAGCTTACTAGATCAAGTCTGTTACTTTTGAAATCTGGATACTGATTTGGTTTTGAAATTTTGTCTGTTTTGCATCAGGTACTGTAGCACTCGACCCCCACTCGACCTTACCACTCGAGTACTAGATCTAGTCACTACTTCTCTGAATGCAAACACGTTCTCAAGGCAGTCAAAACCTAATCTAGTTACTTGATGACATACATCGCATCAACCAGAATACTCGTCAAGCCACACCTGCCCCTGCTACCCCCATTCCTTCACAACCAGTTCCAGAGACACCTGGGAACGAGCACTGCCTCAAGGTGCTATAACCACCTGGGAAGACTGCAAGAAGGCTTTCCTGCTGAAGTTATTCTATATGTCAAGGACTGTTAAGTTCAAGAACAAAATCTCCAGCTTCACTAAGAGGACCAATGAGAGTTTCTCTGAAGCATGGGAGAGATTCAGGTACACTACTCAGTGTCCTTATCATGGCTGCACCGAAGAATCTCTACTCAGTACACTCTACAGAGGAGCAAGCACTAATATAAGGATGTTGTTGGATACTGCTAGTAGTGGCAACTTTCTCAACAGAGATTTGGTAACTGGCTGAGAGCTAGTGGAGAACCTTGCAATTTCTGATGGCAACTACAGTGAGGAGTTTGATAGATCTATCAGAGGACCATCTTCGTCATCTGATAAGACTAAGCCGGAGATCCAGTCTCTTAGTGACAAACTTGACAAGATCATCCTGGCTCAGCAGAAATCTGTGAACTTTGTTGGTGAAGCTTCTGCTACCCAGGCTCAGGAAGGTGAAGATGATCAGGTTGAAGAGATTTTGTACATACAAAATTAAGCTGGATTCAACAGAGGGTACATCAATTATAGGAAAAATCCTAATCTCTCCTATAAGAATCCCAACGTAGCCAACCCTCAAGATAAAGTCTACCCAACTCAGAACCCAGGGTAGAACAAGCCTTTTGTGCCAACAGCTCCAGCCAATCCACCTGGATTTTGTCCAAGACCAGCTCAGCCAGCTGATGCTGACCTTAAGCCCCTTCTACTCCAACTTCTTCAAGGCCAGAGTACTGCTACTCAAGAGACATCAAAGAGGTTCACTGAGCTTAGGACCCACATCTATTGCTCTTATGATGATTTGAACCATAAGATTGAGGTGCTCAACAGCAGAGCGAAGTTTGTTGAGTCTAATTTTGCATCAGCATCTACAAAGACCACATGCCAACTTCCTGGAAAAGCTGTGCAGAACCCTAAGGAACCTGCTACTCTCTATGCAGTGAGCACAGCATGATACGCAAGTCAAGGTATCGACAATATCAAGAAGGCAATGGACTACCAAGGAGCGAATTGAAACCAGAACCTGAATCTTGGAACAAAAAGAAACCGGAAACTGAATCTTGGAACAAAAAGAAACCGAAACTGAAGCATGGAAGTCAAGGAGCATTGCAACTCATGCATAAAGTCAATAAGAAGGTGTGTCAAGGATTGCATGGGAGTCGCCAAGGATCCATGGGTTTCTTCCCGGTCAAAATATTTCGTCAAGATTTACGAGTGTCCTTATCATCAAGGGATATTCAAGAAGATCACTTGGACCTTAAGGGTTGTATTCATGCCACATTGGTTGTCATACATGTCCATGATGGCTAAGGCATTGGCCATATGATCCACTAGCATTCTTTTTCCCTTAGTTAGGTTTTGTCCCAATGGGTTTTCTGAACAAGGTTTTTAATTAGGCTTTTGGCTCATATTCTCATCTTTGCCAACCCTTAGTCCCATCCATTGCATGGCCCGTCTTCATCTTTTGGTGTGGCCCATGATTTCTTATCTCTCTATCTTAAGTTTGAATTTGAACTTCTTTTATTTCATGGTCTTTGAGTGTTCACGAGGCATGTCTCGTAACTCTCCTTAGCCTGTATCACTATGTCTCTTCTCCTTCTCGCCTCCTCTCCTTTATATTGAGGCTGACACTCATTGTAATCTTTATCTATCTTCTTAATCAAAAACCCTTTCATAATATATATCATTATTCATCCTTTTTTGTGTGATTCGAACTAGGAAAATTCTTAGGTCATTTTGTGTGATTCGATTGACCAACCCGTCTCATCAAAAGGCTATTCCACATCCATTAAAGTGCATGGTGCTTGTTAATCAGGTCTTGCAACCCCTCACATTGAACTCACTCTGTTGTTGTCAAAATTGGGAAGTGTTTCCTCACTAGGAACGCATCATGTCGTATCAGAGCCGCATCGAGAGTTAAGTGATTTTTATGTGTTCTTGTTTTAATTTTCCTAAATCAACTACATGTGCTAAAATCGTGAAATCATTTGGATCTGAACCTAGATTGAGTCTAGTATTTGTTAAAATTGATTTGAGAATTTTTAGAGTTAATATGGTAATTGTTTGGGATCAATCTTATAAGACAGTCGCGATTAGGGTTTATCAGAAATTGATAGCTTATTTTCGTGTTCTTGTTATTTTCGATTATTTTCCTTTCAAAGGAACATTTTACTGGTGTAGTTTGTGTCAATCTTTCAGGTACCATGTCAGAAGAAGTAGAGTCAAGCAACAAGTAACTGATCGATACCCTCACTATGACCTTCGTAGCCATGATGAATGAAAAGATCGGCATGCTGCGTGAAGAAATCGTACCGGTGCTTGCCGATGTCACGTCTAACAATCCAAGGAATGCTCAAGATCGAAATCATGAAGGCAACATTGACGCTTAAAGGCAACAAGTCGTCAACAATGGTCGGGTGTTACAACAAGAAGACCATCTCCGGGAATTACCTCGTGAGCACCAAGAACGAGACTCCGAGGCATACTACAGCCAATCCTCTCGAAGCAATTCAAGAAGGCATAGGAGTGATCGTGAAGACCGGAGACCACCTCAAGACCATTTCAGAAGCTTAAAACTATGCATCCCTCCGTTCCAAGGAAAAAGTGATCCTTATGTATATCTCGAGTGGGAAAAGAAAATCAAAATAGTTTTTGATTACCAATACTACACTGAGGCAAACAAGGTCAAAGCCGCAACTACCAAGTTCAGTGATTATGCTCTATGTTGGTGGGATCAACTCATTACATCTGGAAGACAAAATTTTGAGCCGACAGTGGACACTTGGGCTGAAATGAAAGTGATCATGCGACGATGGTTTATTCCTAGTTACTACCATCGGAAGGTTCACAACCAACTTAGGAAGCTTGTGCAAGGCACTAAATACGTGGAAACATATTACCAAGAGTTGGAAGCCTTATTGATCAAGGCTGATGTTCGTGAAGATCGAGAAGCTACCATGTCCCGATTTCTTGGTGGATTACAACGTGAAATACAAGACCGGTTGGAAATGCAGTCTCATGTTGATCTACAAAAAATGTTACATCAAGCCGTCCTGATTGACCAGCAATTGACAAGGAGAAGTTCTACAGGAACTTATCATGGAAGCTCATTTCTTACAAGAAATTTGGGAAAGGATGAAAGGATGAGGATACCTACTAGTAGCAACCCATCTAATACTACGCGGATTGGGGCTAAACCTTTTGGAGCCCAACTAGAAGAGAAAGCTAAGGTGGCTACCAAAACTAGCAATATCAAGTGCTAAAAATGTCATGGAATAGGACATTATGCGAATGAGTGTGTTAACAAACAAGTGATGATACACAAAGGCGATGGTGAAGTAGAAGCAGAAGAAGAGGAAGGAGACACTAGGAAAAAAGAAGAAGAAGAGGAGAAGGAAGTAATCGAGTCTCCAGTGAAAGGAGAGCTACTTGTAGCTATGCGCACCTTAAGCCTCAAATCCAAAACTGAAGGGCAGGCACAGCGAGTTAACTTGTTCCACACGCGATGTTGTGTAAATGGAAAGGTGTGTAGTTTAATCATCGATGTGGTAGTTGTACTAATGTGGCTAGTGAGACAATGGTGAAGAAGCTTGGATTGGAAATCAAGAAGCATCCCATGCCTTATGACCTTCAGTGGATCCACGAACAAGGAGAAATGAAAGTGAAACATCAAGTGGAAGTATCCATATCCATTGGAAACTATGAAGATAAAGCACTGTGCGGTATTTTACCCATGGAGGCTGGTCATATATTACTTGGAAGACCCTGGCAGTCCGATCGTAGAGTGATACATGATGGTTACACCAATCGTCATATTTTCGAATTCAAAGGATGCAAGACCACGCTCGTACCAATGACACCTCACAAAGTTTATCTTGATCAAATACAACTCAAGGGATAGATGGGTCCAGGTAAGAAGCCTACACTTTTTGCTATGAATGAAAAAACATTGTATGATGATCCTTTTGACCCCAAAACCTATACCAGTCCCAATGTTTTTGCTTGTTACACTAACCTTGCACCGACATTACCAAGTGATTTACAAACTTTGTAGGTATTGTTCAAACAAAAACAAGCCGAGATGGAAACCAAGCATCATCATAGAACAGGGCTACAAGACACTCAAGAGAATAAAAAACAACATGTTTTTTCCCAAAGGAGCAAACCCCACCAAACGCCAAACACTTTGATTATGATGGCGAGAAGACTCTATTCGTCTTCAAGATCTTGGATGAGCACCAACTTGGAACTACCCTTCATGTCCAAGCCATTGACATCTCTAACCTTCCTGGCTATTTTAAACTTTTCAAAATCACTCATAATGGTTTTAAGCAGATGATAGTACAACCAGGCCCGGTTATTGATTTACTTTGTACTAACTTGGAAACACCTCCTTGCTTGTATAGCAAAAGAGAAAATTTAACTGGCAGGACTTCAAGGCTCCAATCACAGGACATGGATTCGCCTAATGGGACAAAGGAACATCAAGGCTCCATTAACAGAACATCAAGACTCCATCTGACCTCATCTAGTAGATTTTTCTTAAACTGGATTGTTCTTAATGATTACTTCCGTAATGTTAAGAATATTGCTCAAGGAAAATTGGTTCACCAGCTTGATCAGAGACTTATCTGGATCACTCCAAACCGTCAAGCAGAATTTCCATTGAAGATTTACGATCATCTTTATTTTCCCTCCCATTCTCATTTTGATTATTTATGGAAAATTAAATCTAACTTGAGGTTGTTTATGGCAGGATTAGCAGATTTGCGGACAAATCTTTTTCAACCCCGGGAGGATGATACGTTCCTCGCTGGCCCTAAAAATGCAAATCAAGGAATGAAAAATATCAAAAAGGCAATGGACTACCAAGGACTATCAAGGATTGCATTGGAGTCGGCAAGGATCCATGGGTTTCTTCCAGGTCAAAACATTTCGTCAAGATTTACGAGTGTCCTTATCATCAAGGAATATTCAAGAGGATCACTTGGACCTTAAGGGTTGTATTCATGCCACATTGGTTGTGATACATGTCCAAGATGGCTAAGGCATTGGCCATATGATCCACTAGCACTCTTTTTCCCTTAGTTAAGTTTTGTCCCAATGGGTTTTCCGAACAAGGTTTTTATTGACGCTTGTGGCTCATATGCTCATCTTTGCCAACCTTTAGTCCAATCCATTGCATGGCCCATCTTCATCTTTTGGTGTGGCCCTTGATCTCTTATCTCTCTATCTTAAGTTTGAATTTAAACTTGTTTTATTGCATGGTCTTTGAGTGTTCACGAGGCATGTCTCGTAACTATTGAGGCTGGAACACATTGTAATCTTTATCTGTCTTTTTAATCAAAAACCCTTTCAAAAATATAGATCATTTTTCATCCTTTTTTGTGTGATTCAAACTAGGAAAACTCTTAGGTCATTTCGTGTGATTCGATTGACCAACCCGTCTCATCAAAAGGCTATTCCGCATCCTTTTGTGGCGACATTCGATCCATTAAACCGCAAGGTGCTTGTTAATCAGGTCTTGCAACCCCTGACATTGAACTCACTCTCTCGTTGTCAAAATTGGCAAGTGTTTCCTCACGAGGAACGCATCACAGCACCAGCCCTCCATCTTCTTCCATTCAAGAAGAGGTTTTCAAATATCACTGAGGATAGTGATACTCAAGTTGAAGGGGGGGAGGCAGTCTTTCGATCTGCTGCTGAAATTTGCTCGGGCACTGTAGCCCTCGACCACACAACTCTAGTGAGTGGTCGAGTGGAACCAGAAACTGCAAAGAAGAAGCGGATAATGGACCTGCATGCGATGATGACAAGTCCTTTTACAGGAAGGTTCAAATCAGAGATTGAGAAGGAATATGCCATTATGCTTGAGGAAGAGCTATTAGAGCTGGAAGCAACTATGACTTGGGAAGAAGCTGTGAAGTCATTAGGACCATTTAAGAGTGGCTTGAGAAAAAGAGCCTTGATGAAAATTCAAGAGAAGAGGGAAGCAGCCGTTAAGAGTTATGAGTGTAAGGTGATCACTAAGTAGGAGGAGGTCTTAGTACAAGAAAAGTTGGAAGATCCTGGATCTTTCACAATACCCTGCTCCATCAGAAACCAGACCTTCAAGAACACTCTATGTGATCTGGGTGCTTCAGTGAGTATAATGCCATTGACTGTGGCAAAGAAGCTTGGATATCACATGTTTTTACCCAGCAAGCTGTCTCTAGTCCTAGCTGATAGAAGTACCAGGCATCCACATGGTTTGTTGGAAAATGTTCCAGTGAGGATATACCCCATAAAGATCTCCACAGACTTCATAGTGATGAAGATAGAAGAGCCAATGGACCCCCTTATACTAGACAGACCATTCTTGGCATCCATTGGAGCTGTTATTGACACCAAAAGTGGTGAAATTGTTTTTCGAACCGGCAAGGACTTGGTGATGCGTTTTGACACCTCTTCCAGCTTGAAGAACCTAAATTTTGAGAGACAGCTCTTCTTCATGGAGGAAGCTGAGGGTTCAAACAGTACTCTTAGACACCATCCAGACCTCCAGGGTTCACAACCACCACGGGTAGTCACTCTGATGGAGCATTGCACAAGTTTGATGCGTTTGTAGCAGAAGGTGACTCTAATAAAGACTCCACAGGGCACACTCGACCAGCCCACTCGACTGGTCACTTGAGCGGCCCCTCAAGTCCTCACCGGAGAGCACAGCCAACCCCTACAAAACCACCTGGTTCGATTTGGTACTCGGACTAGGAATACTTTTTTATAGGGAAGAGCAACTAAACATACCCACTCCCAACACCATGATCAGACCAGAGCACAATCCTGGCTTTACAAGGTGTTGTTGTTGAGTTGGCAGAGAAGGTGACAAGGCTTGAGAAGGAAGTTATGAAGCTCAAGGAGGCTCAAAAGCTTCCAGAAGGACAGAGGATGAGGATCAGGCCACAAGGAATGAATGATAGATTATATCAAGCCAGCACGGTATCATTCTTCATACCAGAGAAGCCAAGTCCAGATGAGTCAGCACAGCCTCTCTAGACCCTTCCACCTGCCTAAACAGAGTGAGAGTCAAGCTATGTGTCTCTAAACAAGCTCACTTTGGAGGAATTCATATGCTTATAAATTTTGTTATTTTTGATGTGTTTTATTAGTGTTGTGAGTTTCAGGAATGTATAGGAGCTGAGAATGAGTCAAAGTGGAGTTTCAAAAGGGTCAGCCCAAAATTTATTTTCTCACTCGACCCCCAGGCCGAGTGGCCCAGATTTTGTCTGAAATCTCAACTTTTAATCTCAGCCTTTCATTTGAACAAAGCAGAGTTCACTGTGGGAGCTTGGAGTTGTGGTTGGAGCTTGGAGGAAGGGAGCACTATCAGTCTACCAGGACTAAGAGCAGTGAGATTAGGCACCCAGCGGTGAGATATCTCCATAGGACCCTCGCAAACACACTGTTTGCAAAGAAGTCCACATGCCCAGTGAATGAGAGCGAGCTGAAGATGCTTGACAAGACTCTTTGTGATTAC
Source organism: Cardamine flexuosa (assembly GCA_963555745.1). Lineage (NCBI taxonomy): Eukaryota > Viridiplantae > Streptophyta > Magnoliopsida > Brassicales > Brassicaceae > Cardamine > Cardamine flexuosa. The sequence continues at coordinate 12,336,321 of OY743220.1, read as the reverse complement.
CTCATCTACTCATCTGAGGAGAATAGAGCCAATGGGATTGAGATGCGAGGTGATAGAGCTTACATGGGGAACTCCATTTTCTTGGTGAGGCATCTAATGAGCTACAGAGTGAATGCCGTCAAGAATGATAAGATGTTGAAAAAAGCAGAGTTCACTGTGGGAGGCATAGTTACTCCATTTTTGGAAACTGCTGGAGTTGAGCTCATATCCGCGCCTACACCATACACTTTGATTGATATGGATCACATGAGAGATACTCAGGCTATTGATGCATAGGTTGGAGAGAAGTACATCTATAACTTCTCTCACCCAAAGAGCAGCAAGGCCAAGATCCTACTACCTTATGGAGGTTTAGCCAACATCTATGCAGAGGAAGGTGACCGTAGTGTCTCCTTTGTACCACCAGCCAGAGATCTCTACTTCTTTGATGAGGGAGCTAGGCTCCAGGATGATGAGCCGTAACAGAACTTCATGGATAGTGTGCAAGCTCCAGAGAGATTCTACTTTGAAGAGGCTGAGTGCAAAAGCCTCAAGGAGGCCACCCATAAGATCTCCACGCTTCAGAAGTTGTGCAAGTGGCAGGATAAGCAATTAAGTAAGTTCAAGAGTGGGATAGAAGCCACAGTGAAGGAGCTCACCAAGCGGTTTATAGCTGCTGAAAAGAAATTGAGTGCTGGATCATCAAGGACCTCAGCTAAACAGAGGGAGACGAATTGCTTAGAGGACTTGGAGCATTCATCACCAGACTCCATAGATCAGACGGCTCAAGCTGGGAACACAGACACAGCCACTTGACCAGCTGGGTCGAGTGAGCCACTCGAGTGCTATACAGGATTTGATTTTAGTGCACCAGTCGCGGCTTACCCGTCTTATGATCAGGGTGCACAGTTACCATCTTACCCGGGGTACTATTAGAGCATACCACTCGACCACGCTGAGTCGAGTGTACCATTGGCTCCTACCCACTCTAATTCTGGGTCGAGTGGACCACTCGAGTCACACCCTGGAGGTGATCCTCCCACCACCTCAGTACCAGCTTACACCCAGGAGAGCATGAAGGCTAACAATGATGCCTTTTTCACTCCACAAGAATGAGGTACCACCCCACTTCCTTATCTTTGTATATACCATTGCATTTTTTGTTCTTTTTTTGTTTTAGTCTCTCAAATCATCTCTTGAATTTATTTTACACAAGGGACTGTGTAATTTAAGTTTGGGGGAGGGTTTGATAGAAAAATTATTTGACATATCTTTTGTTTTCTTATTCAAATTTGCATCATATATGTGAATTGAATAAACTTAAAAATTTGAAAATTTTCATAAAACTATTTCACAAAAAACAGAGTGTCATTTTGTTGCATTTTTATTTTAGGATTGAGTTGTAGTATATCACTTAGGATTGTACATATGCATAGGAGATGATGATGAGTTAAACCGTAAAAAGCTTAAGAACCAAACATATAATTTCAATTCCACAGTTATGAGTTGTCTAGTGCATTCACCTAAGTTTGAAAATTATGGCTGCACCTTGCTTGAAATTTAGATTTAGCACTCTCACTTGGTTGAAGCTTGCTGTGATTTGTCAAACTATCTCTATGAATTAGAACCTAATTTGAAAAACTTAATTATCAGGATATGCTCTAAAACTTTAGCTCATGGATACCTCAAAATACTTGGATTTTCTTTCACCTTTTACCACTCTTGCTAATTATAAGTAGCTGGCTCCACCATTTGAGAGTTCCACAAAAACCGTCCCCAAAACTTCATTTCAAACCAATACATTAATTTTGAGAGACGTAAGGCCTATTTCCGGATTGAATTAGAGAGAAAGTGTTATGTTTTGCCGACAGGAGTAGCCTCTCATGTCGTCTCTGGTTCACAATTTTTGAACCAGATTTAGGTTAAGAGTTTGGATAAGTTGGGGGTTTGAGTCTGGAAAAAGAAAAAAAAGAGAAAAGAGTATGCTAAAAATTGTATAAACCTTTGGAGAGGATAAGTAAAAAGAGTATGAGTCTATAAAGGATTTGGAAGAAAAAGATAAGATTTGGGTTAGTGAAAGAAAAGAAATAAATTGTATACATACCCACTCGACTCGACCATGTGGCCGAGTCATAGCTTAGTGAAAAAAATTAAGAATCCAAAATCCGCTAGAAGTAAAAAGTGTAAAGTATCCTCTCCATAGAAGAAAAACACAAATCGATCCTTGAGTCAAAGAAAAGAAAATAAAAGCTTTTAAGCACAAGGGTAGAACTAGGATTAGTTTCTGGTGTTTAGAGTTAGGGAAGTCACTTGGTTCTTCATGGGTAGATGATAGTCTGCTCTTGTATGCACCAGTTGGCTTTACCTTTGGCATTCTCTTATAATTTTATCTATTTCATTGAGAGATCATGATACATGCGCTTAAACCAGAGGAAGAAGAGATCATTTTTATCTCTTAAAACTTGTCCCTCAATCATGATATTGCATATCATGATTCACCAGTTCGTGCTTAATCATTGTTAAAGGGATAGTTTTCTTTGAATGTTTGCTTGTGGCTGAGTCTTAGTGTTAAATTTGATGTGATGAGTATGGCTAAAGCTTTTAAGTAGAACTTATGTGAATTGCATTTTAGATCTATTAACTGTGACATTGACATTAGAGGTTTGGTTAGTTTGCTTAGGTTCTGAGTCCCCACTTTTCACACTACTCCTTTCATCTTATCCTTTCTATTTGCTTGAGGGCAAGCAAAGTGTTGTGAACCCGGATCCACTGATGGATACAAGCTCATATGATGGAGTGAGAACCTTGAAGAGAATCTCGATCCAAGCTTTACACGGAAGAAAGGAAGGATAGTGGCAGATTGGAAACCAAAGAGAAACTCGATTTGGGGAACCAATGAAGAGATAAGCGGATTGAACAGCAACACTTGAGCTATGGAAGGACTCAAGATATGGTAGACCTAAATGAAACCAAGCCCGGCTCCAGGAATCATGAAGGAGCCGTCTAGAGCTTCTCACTCAAAGACAAAGAAGGAGTTTGGCTCAACTTTAAGGTTTCTTATCAAAATGAAATCTGTGTATTACAAGAGGAGGGTTACACCTTATATATGGCGTCCCTAGGTTAAAAGAGAAGGGAAATAACATAACAAGTCTCTAGACTTTGCCTATTACACAATGATGACCTAAAAGTATTAAAAAGAGAAAATAAGCACTTATTATTAAGGAGTGGACTTCTTGTGAGATAGGCTAACTTCTCATGTGTGTCCTTACTTGTCATAGGAAGCTTTCCAAGTAGAACAAGAATTGGAGATGAGAAGTTAGGCTCCAAGTATTCATGCCTCATTGAAAACCCTCGGTAAACCCAATGGGACAAACCCAAGGTGGGGAAAAAGAGTGCATTATCCTTGGCGGCTTAAGTTATGTCTTCACACTCGAATGATGGTGAAGGCACCCAGCAATGCTTTCCAAAGCATGGGGAGTTCCAAGGAACCTCAAGAATCCCGATTAGAGATTCTGGTGCCACATGCGTTTTGTGGACATTGTGAGTGATGCCATGGGACTTCTTGTCGTTGATGCTTGGTCTTGGCTGGTCCTTGGTTGTCTGATGATCTGTGATGCTTGCTGGATGTGTGCTTGGTGTCAGGAGCCCAAGGACTGGTGCTCGGTAGCCTCAGGGACGTTTCTCGGAAGCTTGGTGGGATTCGGGGAGAGTAACCCGGATGATCGGTGAGGACCGCTAAGGGTTTCATGGGTGCTAGTTATGATCAGGGAAGATCTTCCAACTACTTGGGATGTCCAAGGAAGGTTCTCCGGATGCTTGGGAAACAGTTTCCGGAAGCTTGGAGTGATCCAGATAGCTAGGTCCTAACATTCCCTCCCTCTTATAGAAGTTTTATCCTCAAAACTCGTCCAAAAATCTTGGCAATAAGGAAACAACTAAGCAGCATCCACAATGGTATTGCTGAAAATATCACACTTTTTCATCCTTGGCTCGGGGTGATTTGCTGCAAACAATGGAATTGCTGGAGCTTCCCAAGGATGACTATAAATCACAAGATCGTGATCCAACAGCAATAACTTGCGTGCCCAATGTTCTAGGAGAAAAATTGAATGACAATGGCCTGTGTAAGGCCAAGGGGAGCCTCGTGGAACATCTCTCAAAGCAGCTCGATCAAGGCATGTTTTGGCTCGTTCACTGGCTTCCCCTTATGCAATCTTCTGATGAAAATGGAAACCAAGAGAGAAGACAAGTCGGACCAATATATGTGAGCTTTCCTCCTTGTGTGTCGGAAGCCTCGGATAATGTTATCGACTGATCGGTCTGAGCTGGCAAGTATTCGGACTCTGTTGATAATTGCTCGGACTCGAGTGATAAAAGCTCGGGCGCAGCCGATGAGTGCTTGGGCATGGCTGGGAGATCTCCGGCCAGAGATTACGGGTGCTCGGGCACAACCGATGGGGGCTCGGGTAAAGCTAGTGAGTGCTCGGGCACAGATGACCAATGCTCTCGATGTGCGTTCCATTTGCTGAGGCATTGGAGGTACGCTTCAATAGAAGCTATGGCATCCTCAAGAGGAGAGGATCCTCCTGAATGCAAGGTAACGGCTGTCCCGCTGAGGGGATGCTTGTTGCTTGGATCCTTCCCGTGGTGAGTCTAGGTAACTCGGCTTTGCTTGATCACCCATGGTGACTCACGCAGATACATGTAACCATCATCAAAATCCTCATTCGTTACCGACCAAGGCTTGTGTAGTCGTTGTACCTGCAAAGATGGCCAATGGGAAGGGTCTGGTGGTTTGAAGCAAGGATCATCATCGCTAGAGTCACACAACTCTACTTCCTCTTCTCCACTATCGTACAATGCATCAAACTCGGATTCTTCCTCATAGTAATCCGTACTTATGTCAAACTCATCATCCCATTCCAAGGTCGATGGATGGTCCTCGGGTAAGGATAGAGGAATGCTCGGACCCGGGCAGATGAATGCTTGGGCACAGATAGATGATTGCTTAGGCACAGATGGAAGAATGCTTGGGCAAGACAGGAAAGACAGGTGCTCGGGCACGGAAGGAAGAATGCTTGGGGAAGAACAGAGGAGTGCCCGGACACGGTTCTCGGAAAGATCATATGATCAAATCTGATTGTACGGACAGCAGAGCTAGGAGATCCGATGGTGGCTGACCGGAGTACGAACGGCGGAGGTTGGAAGTACGGACGGCGGAGGTAGGAGATCCGACTGTGGCTGACCGGAGTACAGATGGTGGAGGTCGGAAGTATGGACGGCGGAGCAAGTAGTCCGGTAGTGGTTGGCCGGAGTAACACGACAGCATCCAGAGAAGTTGGCCGGAGACGGGACCGGGGACAGTGGTCCGATGACCTGACGATTAAACCTTGGCCGGGGTCAGGTGCACTGTGATCGGGGCTCCGGAGTGGTCTAGTCGTGGTCTGATGATCTGACTGATGACTCATGGTTCGTGGAACATTGCACAGGCTGATCGATGATCGGTACGGGTTGCGCTCAGATGGGTCAAGGCTCGGGCACGGAAGGATCAATGCTTGGGCACAGACGGATCAAGGCTCAGGCACGGAAGGATCAATGTTCGGGCACAGATGGATCAAGGCTCGGGCACGGAAGGATCAATGCTCGGGCATGATGGTAAAATTCCTGGGCACGGCTCGGTGAAATCACACAAAGTTACCTCGCAAAATTTCAAAAGGGAGGTAAATAACTAGGTGTAAATGGTGCAATGGATATATGTGCAAATGAGAGAAAAAACACGAGAATTTTAAGACTAAAAGACAAGAAAGCAAAAGCAAAAGGAATCAAAGGACAAAGACCAATTTACACCACACAATTCAAATTCGCCTAGCCTATTAACCACACAAAATCTGGGACCACTAGGAAGAGAGAGACTCGGGCTAAACCCTAGGAAACAAGATATAGTTTAAGCTTTGGGACCACAATGGATCAAAGCAAGAAAATTCTTCTTCTTCCTTACAACCTAGAGTCAAGAACACCAAGAACTCAACAATGGCAAAGCTGAAACAAAGCTTAGACCTAAGCAAAAACTCTATCTAACAACACACAAATGCAACAAGCTCAAAGGATAACACACGACAAAGACCTATATGAACAAAATTCAATTTTAATGAACTTCTAATGCAACCTAAGGTGAACAAACGTGATGAACGTGATGAGAGACGAACCAATGGACACAAGAAGCAAAATCTAGGACCTAAAGACAAGAGAAACTCAAGCAATCAACTCTCAAAGCAAGAGACTTAATCCTAAGCAAACGGCAAATGCAACAATGAACAAAAATGCATTTTTATGGGGTTTTCTTTTATGGATGCAACAAGGTGAGCGAATGAGATGAATGACTAACAACCTAGATACAAAGCAATGATTTTAATGGGTTTTCAATAAGGGTTATGCAAGCGGAAAGAACAAGAGAGGTGATGAACACAAGATGAACACTAAGAACACAAAAACGAAAATGATGCAAATGAGATAGAGAGACACAAACTTTTAGGGATTTTGCGCTCTGATACCAATGTTACGAACCCAAATCCACTGATGGACACAGCTCATATGATTGAGTGGGAAGCTTGAAGAGAATCTCGTTCCAAGCTTTACACGGAAGAAAGGGAGGATAATGGCGGATTGGAAACCAAAGAGAAACTCAATTTGGGGAACCAATGAAGAGATGAGTGGATTGACCAGCAACACTTGAGCTATGGGAGGACTCAAGATACGGCTAGACCTAAATGAAACCGAGCCCGGCTCAAGGAGTCATGAAGGAGGCGTCTAGAGCTTCTCACTCAAAGACAAAGAAGGAGCTTGGCTCAACTTTAGAGTTTCTTATCAAAATGAAAAATGTATATTACAAGAGAAGGGTTACAGCTTATATATGGCGTCCCTAGGTTACAAGAGAAGAAAAATAACATAACAAGTCCCTAGACTTTGCCTATTACACAATGATGACCTAAAAGTATTAAAAGGAGAAAATAAGCCCTTATTACCAAGGCGTGGACTTCTTGTGAGATAGTCTAACTTCTCATGCATGTCCTTACTTGTCATAGGAAGATTTCCAAGTAGAACAGGCATTGGAGATGAGAAGTTAGGCACCAAGTATTTATGCCTCATTAAAAAGACCCTTGGTAAACCCAATGGGACAAACCCAAGGTGGGGAAAAAGAGTACATTATCCTTAGAGGCTTCAGGTATGTCTTCACACTCAAATGATGGTGAAGACACTCAGCAATGCTTTCCAAAGCATGGGGAGCTCCAAGGAACCTCAAGAATCCGGTGCCACATGCGGTCTGTGGACGTTGTGAGTGATGCCATGGGACTTCTTGTCGTTGATGCTTGGTCATGGCTGGTCCTTGGTTGTCTGATGATCCGTGATGCTTGCTGGATGTGTGCTTGGTGTCGGGAGCCCAAGGACTGGTGCTCGGTAGCCTCGGGGATGTTTTTTGGAAGCTTGGTGGGATGCTGGGAGTGACCTGGATGATCGGTGAGGACCGGTAAGGGTTTCCTGTCCTCCAAAGTTATGATCAGGGAAGATCTTCCAACTACTCGGGATGCCCAAGGAAGGTTCACCGGATGCTCGGAGAACACTTTTCGGAAGCTTGGAGTGATCCGGATAGCTGGGTCTTATCACAAAGGGTAAGTTTGGGGGAGTTGATAACACCACTTTTAGCATGTTTTTACCACCCTATTTATCATGCCATAGTGTAGATTTTACCCATTGTTCATACCATTTTATGCATTTATCCTTAATATAGGATGTTTTAGTGTTTTGTATAGGCATTGCATGCATTTTGCATATTTGGGGTCTTATCAGGTGCTTTTGGAGTTGATTGGAGCACACTTGGATTTTGGGCTCATGAAGTGAAGTTTTGTCAAGCTACTGGACTAAGGAGAATGTGCAGTGAAGCTTTATGAACAGAGTGAGGATTTGTAGAGAAGACAGATGACCACTCACTGCCCACACGACTGCCCACTCGACCTCCCTACTCGAGTGACCACTCACTGCCCACACGACTGCCGACTCGACCTGCCTACTCGAGTGACCACTCACTGGCAAATCACTGACCACTCGACCATCCCACTCGACTGCCTTGTCGAGTAGGCACTCTCCGACTATTTTTCCTAAAAACTTGGATTTTTGTTAAAGTTTTTTTGTCACTTAGTATATAAGGGGGCTGATTAGGTTAACATCAGACACCAAGTAGAATCGCCGTTTTTAATATAATCTAGGTTTATCTCTTTGTTTTTTCTGTCTTGTTCTTCATCTTGTTCTTCATTCTTTTACAATTTTGTAACTTTGATAACTTTTAATTAAATCAGTACTTGCACTTTATTTCTTCTTCAATCTTTCTTATCAGAACATCAGCTATCACATATGTCTAGTTTAGGATTTTATGGGTTTTGGACCCAAGTGATGAATCTGATGAGTGAGTAGTAAAGTTTGGAGTTTTTGGGGATGGATTAGGGTAGCTTCACTCTGTTTTGCTATTGTTTATATAGGTTGATCATCACTCAGTTGCGATTCCCTTTTTGGTGAGTGTTTTAAATGCTTGTTTTTCCCTGATCAAGGAGAACATGATTTTAGATGGTCTCATGAGCACGACCCATGCCTTGAGCCATTAGATAGATTTTTTTCCGGGGTTTAGAGTACAATAGTGTGAGGGTGGATGCATCAGACATTGATTTATGTCATGAATCCACCTATTCACTTGTTATGAACTCTTCTCGACTTGAATAGACTGAATTTTCATGCCTTATCCAATCAACTCACACTATGCTGACCGGGTTGGATCTTGAGGCTCTCTACCACGACTCATGAGTGGAGCTGGTTATGAAGTCTGTTGTCTAGGATAGTCCTGTGATGAAATTGCTAGTTGATAGCTATAGTAATACAGAGTGTTTACGAACCTATGATATCCACCCATAAAGTCCTTATGTTTTCCCCATAGTTCACAGTCTGCTTAGTATTCATTCACTGTAGTTTTTCTCTGTTTTTACTGTAGGACTCGAGCACCCTACTCGACTGCTTAGGTCAAGTGGTTAGTTTAGCTTAGTTTTCTGTGATTTTGCTTGTTTAGTTCCACGATGTGTTAAAGTGTGATAGATTTTGGCATCTCTAGTATAATAGTAATTCATTTAGATTGTTAGTAAACCAACCCTATTTGATAAATTTGCTTGATTATCTAGCCTTGATTATGCACTTGTTGCTGTAGACCAATCTTGACAGGTTCGACAAGTTACACACCCCATACATCTATACTTCAATTGATAAACCTGTGTTTTTGTCTTACTGTGTTCAGGCTGATAGTTTTTACTGTCAACCTGTGCTATACACTTTGGCAGGCTAAAAATGCTAGTTTCAATGACATGGTTACATATGCGTTTAATCAAACACTGAATCATTTGTTGATAATACAATTGAGGAACATATAGATGCAAAAAAAGTTGTATGAAATGTTAGATGCTGTAGATAAGCCAATCCACGATGGATGTAGAGAAGGTCTGTCAAAACTATCATTGGCATCTAGGATGATGAAAAATAAAAAAATCATAATCTAGCGGCGGTGTGTATGGATGCATGGGATGAATTATTCAAATTTTGTCATAACACAACTTTTCAGCTGAAACATATTTTTAGATTCAAAAGCTGGGTTTTAGACTTGGGTTGCCTTATAAGATGATAGATATTTGCATTGATAATTGTATGATTTGTTCGAGAGATGATGATCAGTTACGGGAATGTTGATTCTGTAAGAAGTCAAGATTTAAGCCATACGGTGTTGAAAGGAATAAGGTACCATACATACAGATGTGGTACCTACCAATAACAAAAATGTTGAAAAGATTGTTACAAGTATGAAAGGACAACTATATCTATGAAATTGTACGGAGAACATTCAAAAATTGAAGGGGAGCTCAATAATCCTTCAGATGCAAAGAAAGGGAAACATTTCAGAACTTTACATCCTAATTTTACTAGAAATGTCCTAAATGTTTACCTTGGATAATGCACTGGTGAATTTAGTCCATTTGGGAGGTCTGGTAGGCATTGTGGCCAGTAATCATCACGCCTTACAACCTTCCATCAAGGGTGTGCATGGAAAATTTATTTATATTCATTAGTATACTAGTTTCTGGTCCTAAACATCAGAAGCAGTCACTAGATATTTTTCTCCAACCCTTTTACATGATGTCAAGGAGTTATGGTATAGTAAGGTATGAACCTTTGATTGTTCGGTAAAAAAAGAATTTTAATAGAAAAGTTGTGCTTATATGGACAATAAGTGACTTTCCTGCTTACTGGATGTTGTCAGGTTGGATAACACATGAGAGATTATCTTGTCCATATTGCCTTGGAAGCACGGATGCATTTCATCTAAAGTACGGAAGGAAAACAAGTTAGTTTAATTGTCATCGTCGGTTCATCCCATTGAACCATCCTTATCGACGAAACAAGATGTTATTTCAAAAAAAGTAAGCATACGTGTTCTACCACTAGTGTATTTAACATGAGAGCAATTTGAAGCGTAGCTCAAATTGATCACTATGGTGCTCAGGAAACTGTAAGGCGTAGAGGTAATTGGCATATCCCATGTAATATGTTGGACAGATACGAGGAACACTTGTATTGGCACAAGACAAACATATTTTGGGAACTTTAATATTGGAAGGATCATCTCCTCCGACATAATCTTGATGTAATGCATATAGAGAAATTTTTTTTGATAATATCATGCATACAATATTAAACGTTGCAAAAAGGAAAAAAGACAAGAAAAAGTTGATATGTTCAAATATACCATTAGAGTTACTCTCTCAAATTAGATCTGAAATACAAGAGGTAGGGACTTCTCCTTTCACAAAGCAACAAGAGAATATAAAAAGAGATGGTGGAACTCAAAAGCTCCTGTGAATCAACAAGGCTCGGTGCGGCTCCTTAGAGGCGGCAAGGCCGTGATGTTGTGATGAGGATCTTCTAGGGGTTTGGTGAGGAAGCAGTGGTGTACATATCGTACCCGCTAATCATAGAGACTCTATTTATTGGTATTTTGCAAAGAGATTTGGTTTGCTTCTGTTTAGAGGATAGATGTCGTCGCAGCAAGAGTTGGATGAGATATCATATTAGTGTTACGAGTTTAAGAACCGAACAAACAATTTAGACCTGATTATAGAACTGACCAGTTCATATTCTTGATTATGCCTGATGATTATCCCTAGGTTTATTGCTCTTAATCACTTGAATTCAATCTCGTTCATCTTGTTTACTTTTAATTGCATTGCTTTATCTATTTCTATTTTATTGATCTAGCTTAATTCAAATCTGTGTTTCTATTGTGTGAATTTTCAGAGTTCTTGTGGATTCGACCCCTAAGTGTTGATATCAATCTCTTAATTTGAGAGAGTAGTTCTAGTGTTATATTTGACCCCTGTCAGGTTTGTTCCCAATCCCTGAAGGTTTCAAAATTAATTTCTAGATCTGAGTAAACTTAGCAGTTTATTTCATGTCTTTCTTCCCTTGAGTTTCTTTTGGATTTAGCTCTTGTCATATCCTTTCACTATGGAGTTATAAGGAGTGTTTTTAGCAGTTTATTTCCTTGTTTTTCTTCCTTTCAATGTATGGTTTTTTTTTAGATCTGCATTTAGATTATAATCAGTGAATTTTAGCCTCATATAGTGTATGATTTTGGTTTAGATCTTCATGTTTTTTCAGTTTATGTGTTTGATATCTGAATTTAGGTTAGAATCTAAATGTTGATTTTATTCCGTCATTGCCGATTTATGATTCAGTCATGGACGATTTATGATTCATTCATGGCCGATTTATGATTCAGTGATGCTGATTTATGTTTCAGTCATGGCTGATTTATGATTAAGTCATGGCGGACTTATGATTCAGTCATGACCGATTTATTATTCAGTCATGGCCGATTTATGATTCTGTAATGGCCGATTTATGATTCAGTCATGGACGATTTATGATTCAGCCATGACCGATTTATGATCCCGTCATGGCAGATTTATGATTTAGTCATGGCCGACTTATGATTCAGTCATGGCTGATTTATTATTCAGTCATGGCCGATTTATGATTCAGTCATGGCCGATTTATGATTCATTCATGGCTGATTTATGATTCAGTAATGGCAGATTTATGATTCAATCATGGCCAATTTATAATTCAGTCATGGCTGATTTATTATTCACTCATGGCAGATTTATTATGGCTGAATTATTAATTTTTTTATTTTTTTTACTTACAGCACATGGCTTTGTATTTTGGACTGCTATGGAAAAGGTTTATGCAAGTGTCATTTGTTTTTCACACTAATGGAGAAAATGGTATTTGATAAGATGCTAATGAAGGTCTAGAAAAAGGTCTTTGAGAAAGTATAATGTTTTTTGACTGAAGCCAAAACAAATATGAAGAAAATGATCAATCTTGTTATCGTTGGATGTATGATCATTGTTGGGATTGTGAAACTCATATGATATAAGATTTGACTTACGAGGAATATCTTAGCATGAATAATTTGTTTGTTTAAGGTATGGCTGATTTATTCTACAAGTTATGGCTGATTTATCGTATGATTTGACTGACGAGGATTGTATTAGCATGAAAATTTTGTTGATGATTCTTCTGTTTGAAACAATGTGATTCAATAAGAGCAAAAAAGATTGAGGTTTATGAAGACAAAAATCAAAACATCATTAAGACCAGATATAACCCGTGTCTTGGCAAATACAACAATTCAAGAAGACAAAAAGAGAAACATTCATTATGACCAACAATAAAACTAAATATTTCATGAGATTGATAAAGAGAAAGGGCAATGAAGAGAAGAAAAAAAAGAATGATGATAAGAAAGAGAACCTGAAGCCAACAGATGTGTTGAAAGTTGACAGTAATGTGTTTTATATAACTGACAACTTGTTGTCTGAATCTGAAGATAACGAGGAGGAGAAGCTTTGGCAAGCAAAACTATCAACTGCAATAGATGCGCTGCACAATGGTTTAATGTCTTTTGACAAAGGTTTTGATGGTGTTGGTAATAAGAAAATGTTTCTTTTTTTTTTGTTAAATACGGATGGTTTAGGGTTTATCCGATTTATGATTCAGTCATGGCTGATTTATGATTCAGTCATGGCCGATTAATGATTCAGTTATGCTTAATTTATGATTAAGTCATGGCTGATTTACTATTATACTACGGCTGATATATAAACCGATGGAGTATCTCGCGCCATTCTTGCTTGAGAATATGTAGTTCAGCTGAATCTTACAGCATTGCTTATCTAACCCATAGTCCTCACCAACCATCTTCAGAAGATCAATGAAACATGTTGATAACATCGTATTTTGACCCGTTTTTACTATGGTTTTTATATTGTTTTAAGAGAGATTTTGTATGATTTCAAAGCTAAATATGCTATTATCAAGTATTTTTAGTGTCAAAGAGGTTTTACAGGTTTTATGGCAATATGCATCAAAAAGAAGCAAAGACCCGTTTTGAGGCAGTTTCAGAGAATCAGAAGTTGGACAACATTTGGAGACCTTCCTGTCAACTATATTTGGAGTTCTCTATATCATTGGAAAGCTTGAAGAGTCAACATTCGTATGGGACAAGAATCAAAGCTATCTGTTCAGCCGTTTGGAAGACACATCTCAGAAGATGAAGCTATGTCAAACAAGAGCCAAAGCACCAAAACCTCGGTCACCAAGCTCGTGACCGAAACCAGACCTCTTTGGCACCAAGTCTCATTCACCACCTTAGACGCTTGGCCCACCACCAAGCAAAAGCTAAGTCTGGAGGAGTTGATATATCATGGATTTTATGGTTTTATGACATGATATATGTATTGGTTTTGGAGTCTTTTGTATATATATTGAGTCTTATTAGGTACAAACACGGAATGAATCCTTATGAGCACTTTGGAGCATTTGGAGGCTTGTAGCTGAGCAAATCAAGAAGGAGATGAATATTCCTGTCCACGTCGATCGACATGCTTCCCTTGTGTCGGTTGACAACCCCTAGACGTGAATGACGCCTTCGAGTTTTATCAAGTTTCATGAATTACAACTTTGCCCAAGAAGTTTTCAAAGTTTATACTTCATGACAATTCATGTTTTTAGGTTAAACTATGTTTTTAGAAGTCTGGGAGACTAAGTTTTCATAACCTAAGTTTCTGAAGTTCATTGTATGTTTCAAGGAGATTATTGGAGAGAAGATTCAGATCTCAAACTTTGTAGAGAGAAGAATTCTGAACTCCCTTTGTTTCTTATTTCCAATTTTTATGAGTATTATTCAGAAAATGATTTGTGTTTCATCTTCTATGTATGAGTAGTCATCTAGTTAGATCTAGGGTTTCAAAAGGGATTGTGAAGGAAAATTGAATTGGGTTTAGAATTGTTAAATTATCTATTATGCTCTTCATCGAGATTGTTACACTAGTCTTAGGATTGATTACTCTAATACTGGTACTTTAGGATTATTCATAGACACGAGAGTGTTATTGATACCCTGACCTAATCTTAGATGAGCAAACAGCCTATTCACAGCGAGAGTTGGTTTAGGAATTTTCTCTGCGGCTTCTTCTTCTTGCACACAGCTTTTGGATTCCTTGCAGTGAACTCATCGGATTGAATCTCATTCACGTCTTCAACAAAAACCTGGGGGTTTCACATCACATATCCATCCGGATTAGCAGGATAAAACACATCAGGATCAACATGCCTCAGAGAAATCCTGCTACTCAGCAAATCAAACATAGCTACAGCAATAGCAAGGAATGGTCTACGCAAAATCAGTGGCATATCAGAACCGATATCCATATCAGAACCGATATCCATATCAACAACATGGAAATCACAGGGAAGCAGACAATCACCAACCTGAACTCTCATATTCTCAATAAAACCCATGGATTTCTTCAGAGAAGCATCAGCCTATGTAATCTCTATTGAAGATCTCTTCATATCATTGATTCCCAACCTTATTGCAACATTATTAGACATGATATTGATACTAGCTCCAGTATCACAGAGTGAATTAGTGAACTTAACTCCAGCATTGGAGCAGGGTACAGCAAAACTTCCAGGATCCTCCAACTTAGGCAGTTTTCGGAGATAGATTCCGTCATAAGGCTGAGCATGTCGACCAACACGGCCAGGTGCCTGTCGATTGATTTCAGTGTGGTCGGGACCATCCTTAGTCGTGACTTGCATCAAATCCTCTGATGAGTTGGGTGATGTCGACCGACACGTAAGGGTGGTGTCGATCGACACGTAAGGGTGGTGTCGACCGACACGTAAGGGTGGTGTCGATCGACATGAGTTCCGTGATGAGAGTCTCAACTTTTTCCTTAGCTTCAGACTTCTCTAGAACTTCTTCTTTGACCTCTCTCTTGACCATACCTCCCTAAGAGAGAACAGCAGCACAAGAGTACCTAGGCTTATTTTCAATACTTCCAACTAAGACATCAGGGCGTTTAGTGTTCACAGCAGATTGTGCAAACTTAGTATTCAACCTCTTGATGTGGTTGTTCGAAGTCTCATATTTCCCGTTAAGATTTGCATACAATGCATCTATCTTACCATTGAAGTCGACAGTTATCTTCTGCTGTCCTTCAAGTGTTTGGTCAAGCATATCCTTCAACTCAGAATCTGCAGTTCTAGGAGGTAGATCCTGATAAGTGGAACTTCTTATATATCATGGATTGTATGGTTTTATAACATGATATATGTATTGGTTTTGGAGTCTTTTGTATATATATTGAGTCTTATTAGGTACAAACATGAAATGGATCCTTATGAGCACTTTGGAACATTTGGAGGCTTGTAGCAGAGCAAATCAACAAGGAGACGAATATTCCGGTCTACGTGGATCGACATGCTTCCCTTGTGTCGGTTGACAACCCCTAGACGTGAATGACGCCTTTGAGTTTTATCAAGTTTCAAGAATTACAACTTTGCCCCAGATGTTTCCAAAATTTATACTTCATGCCAAATTGTGTTTTTAGGTTAAACTATGTTCTTAGAAGTCTCGGAGACTAAGTTTTTATAACCTAAAATTTTGAAGTTCATTGTAAGTTTCAAGGAGATTATTGGAGAGAAGATTCAGATCTTAAACTTTGTAGAGTTCAGAATTCTGAACTCTCTTTGTTTCTTATTTCTGATTTTTATGAGTATTATTCAGACAATGATTTGTGTTTCATCTTCTATGTCTAAGTAGTCATCTTGTTAGATCTTGGGTTTCAAAAGGGATTATGAAGGAAAATTGAATTGGGTTTAGAATTGTAAAGTTATCTTTTATGTTCTTCATCTAGATTTGATAATTACACTAGTCTTAGGATTGATCACCCTAATACTGGTACTTTAGGATTATTGGTAGACACAAGAGTGTTATTGATACCCTGACCTAATCTTAGATGATCAAACAGCCTATTCACAGCGAGAGTTGGTTTAGGAATTTTGTAACCTTTGGCTATTAAAACCGGAACCATTCACATAGTTCACATCCTCTTTATTAGCTTCTTCTTCAGCTTCAAAAACCTCAACCTCTTGAGCAAAGTGAACCGACTTCTTGTTCACTAGACGGTTGCATAGTATCCAGCTGTGCTTTGACTTCCACCATCTGATTATTGTTCAAACCAACTGCAATTTTCTTACGACTTCCCGGAAAAATAACCTGACTTGCTACACGGGATGAAATGGGCAATGTTCGAGAACCGGTCCACAACGACAAAGATCATGTCCTTGTGGGAGATGGTTGGGAGGCCAACGACAAAGTCCATGGATAGATTAACCCATGGGGAAGTGGGAACATGCAGTTGATGATACAACCCTTGAGGTTGAACGTGGGACTTGGCCCAAAGGCAAGTAATGCACTGGCTGCAATTCTCGGCCACCAATCTCTTAATCCCTGGCCAATAGAAATGCTCCCGTAGAACGGTCTTTGTATTGGCGATTCCATAGTGCCCCACCAAGCCTCATCCATGGGCTTCCCGTAACAACAATTAACGCAATGATCCCCGGGGAATGCACAAACGTTTTTCCTTGAAGAGGAATCCATCATGGAGATAAAAAACTAGCGTCTAGCCCCTTCCCATGATCACGGTAGGTCTCACTAAGCTCTGGGTCTTCCTCCTACTGATCCCTCATTCCCTCAAACCCTAATGCCTTGGCTTCCATAACGGTGATCAATGCGTACCTCCGGGACAAAGCATCGGCCGCGACGTTATCCATAAGTTATCCTTGCCTTTCTTGTACTTGATCACATAAGGGAAACTCTCTATTAACTCCAACCATTTAGCATTCCACTTCTTCCGATTTGTCTGCCCCCTAAGCTGCTTCAGCGTCTCATGGTCCAAATGTATGACACATTGCATGGCCAGCAAATAGTGTTGCCATGTTTCCATGGCCTGGACCAATGCGTAGAGCTCCCGGTCATAAGTAGGGTAGTTAAGCACGGGCCTTCCTCCTTGAGTGAGGACAGCCCCTATACCTACTCTCGAGGCATCATACTCCACCTTGAATGTCTTGGTGAGATCCGGTAAAACAAGTAGCAGAGCATGAGTGAGATTTTGCTTGAGGTCACGGAAGGCTCGGTCATGTAGATCTTCCCAATGGAACCCTACGTTCTTCTTGATGACCGCAGCCAACATGCTAAAGTCCTTGACAAATCGTCGGTAAAAACTCGCCAAACCGTGGAAACTCCAAACATGGCTGATACTAGTCGGGATCGGCAACTCTTGGATGGCCTTGATCTTCTTTGTGTCCACCCTCAATCCTTGGGCCCTCACAATTAAACCCAAAAATACGAACTCAGAGTCTCTGAATACACACTTCTTCAAGTTGGCGTATAGCTCCTCTTCTCGAAGGGTCCGGAGGACTAGTTCAACGTGTTCGGCATGGGCGGTTAGGCTGCACCTGTAGACAAGGATGTCGTCAAAGTAGACGACCACAAACTTGTTGATGAATGACCGGAGGGTGTAATTCATCAATCTCATGAAGGTGGACGGAGCGTTGGATAACCCGAATTGCATAACGAGCAATTCATACAAGCCTTGTAGGTGTTTGAACATTGTCTTCCATTTGTCCCCTTCCCTCACTCTCACTTGATGGTATCCGTTCTTGAGATCTATCTTGGAGAAGATAGCAGACCCACTTAGCTCTTCCAACATATCATCGAGTCGTGTTATCGGGTGCCGATACTTGATGGTGATATTGTTCACGGCCCTACAATCGACACACATGCGCCATATCCCATCCTTCTTTGGAACAAGTAGAACAGGTACGGCACATGGGCTGAAACTCTCCCGTACATAGCCTTGCCTCATCAGGTCCATGACTTGATGCTCCAATTCCTTGGCTTCTTCCGGATTGACGCATTAAGCTGGCCGATTGGGTTGTTGGGCTCCAAGGATTAGGGCGATCTGGTGCTCAATGCCTCGGAGAGGTGGCAAACTGGGTGGGAGACATTCGGGGAAGACGTCCGACTAGGAATCCAGCAGTTGCTTGAGCTACCGGGGCACGGTCTCGTCGGGGGTACCTGAAATCAAAAATTCTCAATACAAATTAACAACATGCAACAAGTCGAATCAATTAACGATTTCCTAACTATACTAGCATTGATGAAAAAGTTTAATTTAGTGCTAGCATCCTTATTCACTTTAACTTGCAATTTAGCGACTTGTGAGGGTGAGACTGGCTTGAGACTAATCTGTTTCTTAAGATGACTTAACGTATATTGGTTGGATCGGTCATTGTGAACCGCATCCTTATCAAACTGCCAAGGTCTACCAAGTAAGACGTGGCCAACTTCCATAGGAACGACATCACAAATGACTTGGTCGTTATATGGGCCAACACTAAAATCAACCATGAATTGTTCCTCTACGTGGAGAACAGTCTTAATGCTTAGCCATCTAAGCTTATAAAGTTTGGGATGTGTGGTGGTGGTGAGTTGTAATTTATTGACCATATAAGAACTTGCCACGTTAGTGCAAGATCCTCCATCTATGATCAAGCCACACACTTTCCCGCTTATCGTACACCACGTGTGAAAGATGTTGTCACGCTGCTGAGCATCGTCCAGGATGTTGGTGGCGCTTAGGACGCGTCAAAGCATGAGCGTTTCCCCCACATCGGGTTCGGTGACCTCTTTCTCAAGCTCGTCCTCCTTCTCGGCTTCATCAGGCTTGTTCTCATCTTGGGACTCGTATTCCTGATTTGGGGTAACGATCATCACCCGTTCGTTCGGGCAGTCTCGGGCATAGTGGCCATGGCCTTGGCACTTGAAGCACACAATGTCCCAAGTCCGGGTGGCATAGGGAGGCCTTCGCAGATCTTGGCTAGCGTCCTGGGGTGCATCCGTGATCCGGGGCTTGAACAGGGTGTCGATCACAGCAGCCTTAGGTCAGTCTGCGTATAAGGGTACACTTGCCGGAGAGGAATTCGGGGAAGAATTCGGTGACCAGGTTAGGGCACCTTGGGCTCGGAGTCGGGGAGCATGGGATGCCTTGGTCTTGATCAGTTGCTTCACTTGGTTGGCGAGGCGGAGCATTTCTTCGAAACAATCATAACTTTTCCTTTCGACCTTCCAGGCAATACGATCGTTGATTCCATCGAGAAACTGTGCCATGAGAGCTTCCTTGGTCTCATCAAGTTGGAGCCGGTTTTGGAGATGTTTAAACTTCTTGAAGTACTCCTCCACAGAGTTGGAGCCTTGGGTGAGTCATCGGAAATGTTTTTGGAGATTGTGATGGAAAGGAGGTGGAACGTATCGTGTACGCATGGCAAACTTTATGACTTCCCAAGAGGGAACGGGATCTTCCTGATTTTTGATTCGCTTGGCCATGTCGTAATCCTACCATGTAAGCGCATGTCTCGTGAGTTGGGCGGCCGCATACATGACCTTTCGAGGCTCGTGATAAGCGTAACAAGAAAAGATATCATCCATTCGGCATTCCCAGTCGAGGTATCCCTTGGGGTCAACCTTCCCGGCAAACATAGGAGCTGTGAGTCGGAGGTTAGTTACAGAAGGACGTTGCTGGGGATCATCCTGACCGTCTCCGGCTCGGCGAGCTTGCATTTGACGATTATGAGGCTCTGGAGCTGCCATGGGGTAATCTTTATACGAAGGTTCCGCCGGTTTGGGTTGGACGAGTGGGGGAGGCGCGGATCTGGGTGGGGCGGGTCCGGGTCATGGAGGTTGTTCCTCCATTCGGGCCATATGTTCCCCTAATTGAGTCAGGGAAGCTTGAATGGCTGCGAGTGCACCTCCCAAGTCAGGTGGGGCAGGTAGGTCATCTATTGTCGGATTCGGACAATCTGTATGGATTGTTGAGGTAGGAGGGCCGACGGTGGCTGGCCAGAGTTCGGACGGAGGAGGCCGGATGTACGGATGGCAGAGCAAGAGTTCCGGCGGTGGTTAGCCAGAGTAGTACGGCGGGGTCCGAAGGTACAGACGGATGGACCGTTGGTACGGACGGTGGTGAGTAAACACCGGTACCAGAGGTCTGGTGGTGCTCAGCTGTGCTGCCGGTGACTGATGTTGGTCGGAGATTGGTTCCTGGTGGTCAGAGTAGACGTCCGGCCAATGAAGGAGGTGGTTGCCAGCGAGGGCCCCGCTTCCGAGACGAGTCCAGGTGATGTGTCTGAGTACCAAGTGACTCGTTCGGTAATGAGATAAATTCTGGATCAGGCTCGGTAACTCTTCAGGTAATCATGTGGTAAGCCCCGACAATGTTACGTCACCGGAAACAAGATGGATAAGCTTTAATGACAACGTTCAGATTTGACCAAAAGAGGACAAACGGTACGATTAAAAGCGCGTGGGTTACGAGTGGATGCAAAAGGAATTTCAAATATGCTTGGTAACAAAAAAAAACACAAAAGTAACTCAATCCTACACCGTTCAATTCTAAAGCTACAAGCGACAACCACAAGATTAAACGTGTGAATGCAAAGGACTTGTCTTCAATCTAAGCTAAGATAAACCCTAACAATGGCAAAGATGAACCTATCAACATGAACGAGCTTAAAAAAAACTCAAGCAAACGACACGAAAATGAACGGAAAGACAAACGTGGATGCATGGCTCGACATTTAGCGGTTCATTTTCTGTTTACGGATGCAAAAGAGATGAAACTAAATATCTAGGTGCAAAGATGATTTTTATGGGTTTTTATGGTTAAATGAAAATGTTAAGGATAGAAAGACACAACCTTGTAGGAAGTTGTGCTCTGATACCAGCTGATACGAACCCAGGGAGTCGTATGACCGATGAGGGGATAAAATGGTCTGAAGAAACAGCAAGAAACTCGAGCCGAATGACCAGGAAGTGATGGGAAACAATGCAGAGCCGGGACCAAAGAGAAACTCGATTCAGGACAAGCAAAATGGATGAAGGTGGGATGAGATGTGACACACGAGCTATGGAGAGTCTTGAACGAAATGAGCCCGGCTCAAGAGTCTTGAAGGAAACGTAGATCTAGAGACGACGACTCGATAAAACTAAGAAGAAGAGAAAATTTTCTAAGTGTATTTGTTTATAAAATAGTGTAACCGGATGATGACAAAGGTTCAGCCCTTTTATAGGAAATGTGGAAACAAGCAAGGAAGCCCTAAACAAACGGGGCAAAGCGCGAGTTACATTCACTGTAAAACACAATGGTCTAGTAACAAAGTAAAAGTAAAAATAAGAAAAGGAGAGTTTTATTCGTGGGACCTCCTTGGGATAGATCTGGGGAGTAAATGCATAGGTTTAACCTGTCTACGAAAGCTTCCAAGTAACTACGCATGGGAACTTACTCACCGGGGATCAAAACGGCTACCTCAATAAAAACTCTACTGAGAAAACCCATTTGGGACAATACTCAGTAGGGGAAGAATAGTATAACCTCTTGACGTCTTATAGGGGCTGTCTTCATCCTTGGGTAATGGGCTTCTCGTTGCCTCAGCTAGATAGTGGGTTCCCGGATACGTTGCCAGGGTCATGGTCACAGAACTCTATGGCAGCTTGGGAAAATATGTCTAACTTGTGCCTGCATGCTCGGGTCATTGTCCGGCTCCTAGTTGTGGCACCCAGGTGGATTTGGGGGGCTATCGGGGTAACCTCAAGATTGTCTGAGTCGTTGTTGACGTCTAAATCAGGATCTCGGATGACTTGGGTTCCATCACTAACTATATGCATTATGAATGAGATAAAACCGAAAGACAGTGTAGACAGATATGCAAAAACCATAAAACTTGCCTACTCAAAAGACAATGATCTCGACCCCATTGACTGGCCCGTTAGACCAACCTGGATAGTCTATTCGGCCATGCTCAAAGTTGTCATCGATGATATGAAAGGGTAAAACATAGATCTAATGCAATAAGGTAAAGGTTTAGAGATTACTTCTTTAGATCAGAAAATACAAGATGTAAGGACTTCTCCTTTGGCATAGTACAAAAGAATAAAGAAAGAGATGGTGGAACTTCAAAGCTTCAGTGAATCAATTGGCTTTTGCGGGTCCTTTGAGACGGCGTTGGCTTTTTGTTGTGGTTATGAACTTTCTAGGGTTTATGTGGTGAAATTAGGTGGTGGTTGATACTTTCATGAGGCCTGGCCTTGGTCACGAGCTTGGTGACCTAGGTTTTGGTGCTTTGGCTCTGGTTTTACATAGCTTCATCTTCTGGGATGCATTGTCCAAACGGCTGAATGGATTGCTTTGATTCTTGTTCCATATGAATCATGACTCTTCAAGCTTTCCAGTTATATAGAGAACTCTCAAACTGCCTCAAAACGGGTCTTTCCTCCTTTTTGATCCATATTCCCATAAAACGTGTAAAACTTCTTTGACACTAAGAATACTTGATAATAGCCTATATAGCTTTGAAATCATACCAAATCTCTCTTAAAGAAATATAAAAACCATAGTAAAAACGGGTCAAAATACAATGTTATCAACTCCCCAAAACATAAACCTTTACTTGTTCTCAAGCAAAATAGAATGGAAGAGAGGTTTGAAAATCACGGGAACTTACTTAGCTTGTAGGGGATGTCTGGACTTCAAACTGTTCATCACTGGGCGTTGGAACATGGTCCAAGATTAACCACAAGGATCATCTTAAAACCTTAGTTACTCCAATACAAAGGAATTTTTGGAATTCCATTGTCATCTCTTTACATAAATTAATGGAATGAAAGGTACGGTGGTCTTACCAAACGGAAATTGACTGAAAGGCAGTGAAATTTCTTCTTACCAAGGCCTTCTCTAGCATATTTTCCCTCTCCTATTTTTATTCCAAACTCCTTGATATCATGTTTACAGCCACCAAGTTTGGTTGTTTCCAGTGCTTCGCCTTTTATTCTTCTTCTTCTTTTTTTTCCCTTCTTTTGTTTTCTTTGGGACGAGTCTCCTTAGAATCACAAAGGATACTCGGGTCTACGTATCATCCCTTGCCGATTTGACTCTTAATGTTTCCCTTACACCAAAATCCTTCCATGAAGTCGCAAAAGATACACGGGTTTAAGCATCGTCCCTTGGTTCACTTGGGCTTGTTGCTTTGATTGTTTTCCTTCTCCTCTCTTTTTACTTTATTTTCTTTCTTTTCTGCTTTTCCTTCTTTACTGTTTTTCCAAGTTTGCGAAGAGGAAGAGAGGTAATTGTATGCTTGGTGGAAAATTGCATGGCCTTGTATGGTTCGAATAGGTCTATGTCCAATGAGTGCCAATCCCTGAAGAAGAAATTGAATGTCAAGTTAGGTTCAAATAGATTTAGAGACAACTTTGGTTTACCCCTATTTTCCAACAAAAATAAGCTTTTGGGGAATGTTGAATCCTCCTACGGCCTTTCCCAAACGGGACCTAGGCAAAACTGTGAGTCATTAGAGTAATCACCAGTCCAGAGAATCCAATAGATCAAGGTCCTCATTCCCTAACAGTTTTGACACAATAAAAAATTTTTGACTTGATAAAGTCGCATAAATAGGCATAATCATTGATGTAAAAAGTGGAAAAAGGTCTCAGGTCAACAAAATAGAGGTATCAGTAAAGGATGAACATCCTTCCGCCCAGACTTAAATCACACCATCCTCGGTGGGAAAACAAGAAGGAGAAAAAGATGGAAATCATAAGGAAAAGTTGAGTTAAGAACAATGTCACCTGAATTGGAATGTTGGTGACTAACCGGTGTTTCTTCCCTTGAAACCTGACATCACATGGACTTGGTTCTAGTCCATTAAATTATTTGTGAAGATCTTATTCTAAATGCAAGTATGTTATTCCATCCTTCAAAATGCTATGTGGTCGGATTGGTGAAGTGAAGTTATCTGATCAGTGAAGTGAAATGGTGTAAAAGAGGTGTAGTATGGAGGCACTAGGGTGAGAAAAACTCAGTCACAAGTGGTCGTGACCGGGGCTGTCCCTCCTTCACGCCTTGGTCACGGCCCTCGTGACCAGGGCCGTCCTTCCAAACCCAGAACGGATGTGGCTGCCCTCTTCTTCCTCGTTCCTTCTTCTTATCATGAAAGTATATCATTCCATCCTTCAAAATGTATCAAAGGAATGTACACTCACTTGTGGATCCGAGATTTGGATGCCCCTATTGACGTTTTACCCATTATGGCCCGAGTATACCTTCAAAATAGGGTTCAATGGATAATCTCAAAATCTAGACAAATCATGGCTACATTTTCTTCGATCATAACTTCCCAAATATCCTCATATCCTTAGATATTGAATCTTGTGTCAATTCATCAAACCATCAGCAATATGGCCTAAGATTTGTGAAACTTTTAGCCGCAGATCGGTTTTGGCAAATAACAGGGGGAATTTATAGTTTCAAATTTCATTCTGAAAGATATTCCTTGATCATCACTCTCAAGAATACTAAAACATGTTGAGTACCCAATTATAACTCATTTGACCAAGTATTTCTTAGAAATTCTCTTACCTTGGTGGGTTTCATAGCCGTGGAACAATGCCAACTGCGGACTAAATTTTGATGATTGGCCATTTTTTTCTCTGAGGTTATTTTTCTGAAATTAATCCAACCAAAACTTCTCCATGGTCAACTCTTAGGCGTGTGTCATGTTGGACCAATTTGGCTCGAGTAGATTTTGATATCCTTCAACTTTGGAGAATTATGCAACCGCGAAGCTTAAGATGGGATAATCTTCTAACCATGAATCTTTTTCGAAAAAGTGACTCGACCATTACTCCTAGAATACCCATATGATGTTGAGTACCCGATCCTTGATCGTTTGGCTGAGTAGAACTTGAAAATGCTTCATGAGGCTTGGTTTTGACCTAGTTGCGGCCCGGTTTTGAACTTTGGCCATGAGTTGGTTAAACTCAATGGATGAGGACGGGGAAAGTTGCATAGCTTCCAAAGGTGATGTAATTAGCTCCAATAAGCTCCATAAAGGTCAGAACTGTACCAGATCAACAAAATTCTCCAAAATTTCCTCAGAACCCAGAAAACCTTGGTCACTGGCTTCGTGACCGGGATCTGGCCTTCTTGGGGCCTTTGTCATGGGGCTTATGACCGGGGTATGGCCTGATATCGTCCTACTTCAAGTTGGAGATGAGTTGTGCTTTGTGGGGACTTTTAGCATTGATCTTGGACATAACCAATCTGTTGCCTTCTGCATTCATTGATCAAAACAAATTGGACCAGACTTGTGAAATCTTTTTGCCACTTGTGAAACATAATTTCGGAGGCTGCCATCTTCCAAAACCTTGGTCACAGGCTTCATGACCGGGGTTGGCTCTCCTTGGGACCTCGGTCACAAGACTTGTGACCTAGGTCGGATCCAACTTGATTTTCTTCTCTTTTTCTGCTTTTATATTTTCTTCTTTTGTATTTTCTTTTCTGTTTATGTGGAATACCTGAGATGAAACTTGCAAAAATCAAAAGCAAAAGGAAATCTAATCTATAAGGGAAAATAAAACTTACAAAGTGGGTTGCCTCCCACTAAGCGCCCTTGTTTAAAGTCCTCGGCTAGACCTTGTTCTTCTCTTATGAGAGATGAGAAGAATCCTCCGTCCTTAGAAAAAGTTTCTTGGCATTTGCCTTGTCATCCTCGTGTTCAACTACTTGAGAGAATAATGTGTCGAGACTCTTGCTTAGTTCCTCTAGCTTGTCATGTAGACCTTCGCACCATCTTCTGGAGTATATTGGGATGTCTTCATTAGGAGTATGAGGCTCTTCCTGATATTTTCTAGGTTTGAAAGCCTGACCTCTCAAATTTCCCTTACTTTCATTGGTTCTGTTCTCGGTCAGATCTTCCAATCTCCATGTCAATTCTGTCACTCGACTACCAAGTCCCAACACGCTTCTTTCGACAGTGTTCATCTTCTTCATAAGCTCTTCTGAATTCTTCTCTTGATTAGCAAGGCGTTGCATGGTTGATCTCTCGAGTCTCCTTGCTTTAACCTTTGGTAGACTTCTTTGTAACAAGGCTTTGGAACGGATGTAGTTGCGGGGCTGACTTATTGGAAACCGTCTATGGCATCTTTTTATCAAAAAATGAAGCTTCTTGTGATCAAGATTATAGGCTGAGGGTGGTATAGGGCCTGCTCGGTGGTCACATTCAACTAGACTTTTTGAGACACCTCCATCTTCAATGTTTTTCGCAAGGGATCTCCATGGTCATAAAACATGGCTTTTCCTTGAAATATTCTTCTGTGTTTCTTTAATAAAGTGATCACACTCTTCATAGTTGAAATCTTCATTCTCGGCCCACTCCACTGATTCAGTTTTAGCTGTGAGTTCTTTGCTTAGAACTCTTTCTTCTTCTTCCTTGTCATGAGTTAACTAGTCTTGCTCATTTTTCCATTCCGCATAGTCATTCAGATTGTTGAAACCTAGTTACAGTGCTTCGATCTTCCACTCCAAGTGTTCTTCCAGCTGGTCCATGTTGCTCTTCATGCAATATAACCTTAATCTATGCTCATTTATATCCACTCTATTGAGGCCTCCTTGGATTTGGATTTCTTGAACTCGGCTTTCTAATCTTTGAACGTGGCTGGTTAGGTCCAAAATTTTTGAATCAAATTCAGCTCCCATCTTAGTGAACTTGGCGTCAAGCTCTTCATGATGCTTCTTTTGTTCATAGGAGAATTGTTGCATAAGCTTCATCATCTTATCAATGAAAGCATCCGAGAGTGGTGCTTCATAGCCTTCATATGCTTCAACTCTCATGATTTCTCTTGAATCAAAGTGACGATCCATTAGAGGGACATATTCAGTCCTGGTAGTATGGACTGAAAGAATGAGATAGTCTCAATGGACGATCTCCAAAAGATCAAAAAAGTAATGGACATCCAGAGCGTCTCATCATAGGTGTACCACGAGATGGCTGAGAGTAGCCGTGGTAAGCTCCAGAAGGTGAGCTAGAGAATGGTCTGGAAGTGTCTCCATCCATAGAGTTGTGTTGCGCCAACAGCTGCGCAAGAGTAAGGTTGTAAAACTTCTCTGGGAGAGCATCGAGGTTCATCCTCAAGGTATCCTGAAACAATGCAAATCACAAAGTAAAATCAGTAGCACAATGTTCTAGGCGTTACTCTAGTTCATAAATTTGCAAACAGAGC
Source organism: Cardamine flexuosa (assembly GCA_963555745.1). NCBI lineage: Eukaryota > Viridiplantae > Streptophyta > Magnoliopsida > Brassicales > Brassicaceae > Cardamine > Cardamine flexuosa. The sequence continues at coordinate 12,308,729 of OY743220.1, read as the reverse complement.
AATCTCTCCCTGGCAACATCGCCCAAAACTTGATGGGGTATAAAAAGTTTTCCTCACGGGAACCACACAATGAACAAGCTGCAAGTGCACAGCGATCAATCGTAGTACTTAAGGTATATCGATCCCACAGAGAGAGAAGATGTATTGCAAATCAAGAGGAACAAGTAAAGCTAGAAATCAATAATAAAAAGGGGCTTTGTGTCACGCAAATCATGCAAAGCAAATAAAAAAATGTAAATCAATATGAGATGATTGTTGGGCACTTAAGGGGGTCTTTGGGGTTCAGTGATCTATCTATTCGAAATAAGTTCAATGTAATGCATGTCTATTGCTAAGTCTCAAACTATGAAACACGAAAGTTCGGCTAACCTATTGTCATAGGGAAAACCGGCTGAGATCTACAAGTCCTATTACTCAACTATCACAGGCAATAACACAAGCTTCAAAGCATTAAAATCAAGTTTAATCCTAATCCATAAAACTTGTTATGACGCGATAATCATCAAATCTAGGTTCCAACAAACTAAGCAAATTGTTTAAATTACTTAGATGCCTAAGATCAATAGCTAGTTCATGACTCTAACTATATGCATTAAGAATGACATAAAACCAAAAGACCGTGTGGACAGATATGAAAATACAATAAAACTTGCCATTCAAAAGACAATGATCATCTCACCCCATTAATTGGCCCTTTAGACCCAACTGGATAGTCTACTCGGCCATGCTCAAGGTTGTCATCGATGATATGAAAGAGTAAAACATATATCTAATGCAATAATGTAAAGGTTTAGAGATTGCTTCATAAGATCTGAAAATACAAGATGTAAGGACTTCTCCTTTGACAAAGTACAAAAGAATAAAGAATGATATGGTGGAACTTCAAAGCTTTAGTGAATCAATTGGCTTTTGCAGCTACTTGGAGATGGCGTCGGCTTCTTTTTGTGGTGATGAACTTTCTAGGGTTTCTGTGGTGAAATTAGGTGGTGGTTGAAACTTTGGGGCGCAAGAGATTGGCTTCTAGGGTTTAGGAAGGGCGGTCTCATCATCTTGGTGAGTGTGGTGGCAATGGGCCGATCTTGGTGATTGGCCAAGCGTCTAAGGTGGTGAAGGAGGCTGGCCTCAGTCACGAGCTTTGTGACTGGGGTGCCCAAGAGGCCTGGCCTCGATCACGAGCTTGGTGACCGAGGTTTTGGCGCTTTGTCTCTTGTTTGATAAAGCTTCATCTTCTGGGATGCATCGTCTAAACGGCTGAATGGATTGATTTGATTCTTGTCCCATACAAATCTTGACTCGTCAAGCTTTCCAGTGATATAGAGAACTCCAATTTTGGTTCCCCGGAAGATCTCAAAATGTTGTCAAACTTCTGATGCTCTGAAACTGCGTCAAAACGGGTCTTTGCTCCTTTTTGATCCATATTCCCATAAAACCTGTAAAACCTCTTTGACACTAACAATACTTGATAATAGCCTATTTAGCTTTGAAATCATACCAAATCTCTCTTAAAAAAATTTAAAAACCATAGTAAAAACAGGTCAAAATACGATGTTATCACTAATCCAAGTAGATGTCTCCACCATTGAGACAGTTCCACAAAAACCAAACCCACAACTTCATTTCAGACCAATACACTAATTTTGAGAGAAGTGTGGCCTATTTCTGGATTGAATTAGAGAGAAAGTGTTAGCTGTTACCGACAAGAGTAGCCTCTCATGTAATCTCTGGTTCACAATTTTTGAACCAGATTTAGTCTAAGAGTTTGAATAAGTTGGGGGTTTGAGTCTGGGAAAAGAAAGAAAAGAAGAAAAGAGTTTTCAAAAAATTGAATAAACCATTGGAGGGGATAAGTTAAAAAATGTGAGTCTAGTAAAGGATTTGGAAGAAAAAAGATAAGAGTTGGCTCAGTAATAATAAAAGAAACAAAACATATAGGTAGCCACTTGATTAGTCACTCGACCATGTGGTCGAGTCAAGCATAAAAATTTAGAAAAATCCCAAATCCGCTAGAAGTAACAGTGTAAAGGGTAAGTTTGGGGGAGTTGATAAAACCCAAATCCCCACTTTTTACACTACTCCTTTCATCTTATCCTATCTATTTTCTTGAGGGCAATTAAAGGGTAAATTTGGGGGAGTTGATATAACCATATTATGCATGTTTTTACCACCTTTTTATCATGCCTTAGTATAGATTTTAGCCATTGTTCATACCATTTTATGAATTTATCCTTCATATAGGATGTTTAGTGTTTTGAATAGGGATTGCGCATTTTGCATATTTGGGGTCTTATCAGATGCTTATGGAGCTGTTAGGAGCATACTTGGATTTTGGGCTCATGAAGTAAAGTTTGGATCAAGCTGCTGGACTAGGAAGGATGTGCAGTGAAGCTTTATGGACAGAGTGAGGATTTGCAGAGAAGACAGATGGCACCGACTCCCCACTCGACTGCCCACTCGACCTGCCTACTCGAGTGACCACTCACCACTACCCCCTCAACTGCCAACTCGACCTGCCTACTCAAGTGACCACACACCACTGCCTACTCGACCGCCCACTCAACCTGCCTACTTGAGTGACAAATTACCAGTGCCCACTCGACCACCCCACTCGACTGCTATGATCATGGTGAGTGAGTAGTTTTACATAGGGTGTTTGGGGGTGGAATAGGCTAGTTTCATTCTGTATTGCTATGAGTTTGATTTATTTATCATCACTCTTGGGTGAGTAATTTTAATGCTTGTTCTCCCCTGATCAAGGAGAACATGATCTCAGATGGTTTATTGATCCCGACCCATGCCATGAATCATAGATCTACTTTTTCCAGGGACTAGGATACAATAGCGTAGGGGTTGATGCATCAGATGTTGATTTACATCACGACTCAGCTTACCTACTTGTTATGAATCCTCTTTGGCTTTAACAGACTGAATCTTTATGCCTGATCTGATCAACTCACACTATGCTGACAGGGTTGGATCTTGAGGCTCTTTACCACGACCCATAGACTGAGCTTTATATGATGTTTGTTGTCTATGGATGTCCTGTGAGACCAGTTTTATTGATACCCATAGTAGTATAAAATATTTGCAAACCCATGATTCCATCCCTGAGGTCCCTATTTTTTTCCAATAGCTTAAGTCTTTTTAGTTACTGTTCAATTTAGTGTTTCTCAACTTTTACTATAGCACTCGATCTCACCACTCGATCATTGTGGTCGAGTAGTCAAAGTTTGTGTGATTTTACTTGCTTAGTTCCACGATGTGTTAAAGTGTGATAGACTTTGGCATCTCTAGTATCATAGTAATTCATTTAGCATGTTAGTAAACCAACCACCTTTTGATAAAATTACTTGAATATTTTGCTTTAATCATGTACTAGTTGTTGTAGACCACTCTTGATTGGTTCGACAAGTTACACACCCATACCACTATACTTCAATTGATAAACTTGTGTTTTGTCTCTCGGTGCTTAGGTTGATAGTTTTTACTCTCACTCTTTGCTACCCTGACAAAAGACGTGTTTCATTGACGTGGTGAAGTAGGCTGGGCACAAGTAACACCAGAAGCTATGAGCTTCCATATACTCCTCATGGTACTTGACATGGGTCAAATATAACCCAAGAACCACTCTCTCAAACTAAGAGATCAGTTGCAGCACTTAGGGATCAAATCCACAAGGACTCTGAAAACTCAAGAAATAAATATATCAGATTCAAGTTAAGCTAGATCAATAAATAAGAAATCAATAAAAGCAATGCGAATAAAGTAAATAGATTAATGGGGTGTAATTCAAGTGATTAAAAACGCTACACCTAGGGAAGATCAATTAGGAATACTCTATAATGTGAACTGGGCAGTTCAATAATTAGATTGCATGTGTTTGTTCGGTTCTTAAACTCATAACACTAAATATGATATCTATCCAAATTTCGCTGTGACGACATATATCCTCTAAACAGAAGTAAACCAAATCTCTTTGCGAAATACCAATAAATAGAGTCTCTATGATGAACTAGTATGATATGTTTACAAAATTCCTAAACCAACTCTCGCTGCGAAAAGGCTGTTTGTTCATCTAATATTAGGTCATGATATCAATAGCACTCTCGCGCCTACCAACATTCCTATGGTACCAGAATTAAGGTGATTAATTTTAAGTCTAGTGTAATTAACAAATCTAGATGAAGAACATTATAGATAATCTAACAGATTTATGCCCAATTCAACAAACCATGATAAACCTTTTGAAATCCCTAGATCTAACAAGGTGACTACTCAGACATAGAAGAGATAACAAAAATCATGGTCTGAATAATACACATAATATAAAATAGAAAATAAAGGGAGTTCAGAATCTTCTCTATACAAAGGTTAAGTTCTGATTCTTCTCTCCACAAAACTTGCCTAGAACTTCCAATGAAAACTTACACAATGATTACCTAGTCTTTGGGACTGCTAAAAACATAAGTTTAACCTAAACATGAACTAGGCCTTAATTATAAACATTAAAAACTTCTGGGAGAAAGTTGCAATTCCTGAAACTTGATAAATCTCGAAGGCATCATTCATTTTATGTGTGTGTCGACCGACACGGGCAAGGCTTGTCGATCGACATGGACAACAATGTTCATCTCCAAATTGGTCTGCTCAGCTACAAGCCTCCAAAAGCTCCAAAGTGCTCATCAAGGTCTATCTCGTGTTTGTACCTAATAAGGCTCAATATGTAATACAAAATACTCTAAAACCAATGCATATATCATGTCATAAAACCATAAAATCCATGATATATCAACTCCCTCAGACTGAATCAAGGAAGAAGTTTGAAAATTGCGGAACTCACCTACTCTTTAGAACATTGTACTTACCAGTCATCATATAATCCACATTGTACAAGAACCATTCAGAGACTAACCACCATGTACATTCACCGTAGTCACTCGCAGTCTTCTAAATACCCACCACAACTTAACAACATATCCCTTTCGTAAGCAATAATTGCTCGGTCTCATCTTTGATCTCAATGTTAAGAACCTTTTAGACTCAGCTGTCTTCCTATACCATAACAAGATAAACCTCACAACAATAATGGTGTTTTCGTCTCCCCCAGACTTAAAATCCTTTATTATTCTGGATTTTATTATATTTTCTTTTGTCTATGAAGCTAGGCTATTAGAAGTGAATAATGGGTCACGGGATCGCTCCTACCCTCACATCAATCCCTACTTTCATCATCTCCTTAAGAAGTAAAAATATGGGGGCATAGATTTCTCTTACCCGCTTTTACTTCAGGAAATCATGTGATCATTCATAAATTCTACCATAAAGACTTTTATTATTAATAATTACTTTTGGGGAGACTATACATCATAACTTACTTTGGTTTTATAAGATCAGGTATGAATGAAAAGTCAAGCTCTTAAGCATCAATCACATCAATGAGGTAAAAGGAACTGACAGAAATTAGCTCAGCTATACCGCGCATCTGTTGTAAGTATGGAGATCTCAAGTTAACCGGTCAGACATGGGGTTTTTCCATTAGTTGAATCTGAATAAGTTATGCAACAATGGTCACCCAAAAACATAGCAAAGACAAATAGACCAAGAGATAGTTCATAGTTTCTAAATAGGTTTGACTCAATAAAACAAAAAAATTAAAATTAAAGAAAAGTTGACACTACCTCTCAAAAGAATAAATAGAGTTAGTAACAACCTCCCCCAGACTTAAACTACACTGTCCCCAATGTAATTAAGCATAAGGAAGGTGAGAAAAATAAGAAAATTTGGATAGAAATTGAACTGTTAAGTTTTGAAATTGTAACCTGACATTGGTGTCTGTGTCGAACGACACTCAATGTGTGGGTCGGTCGACAAAACTGAGAAGGTCGTGCAATGTAATCTCACACCATTCTATGGTCAATCAATTCGTTTTCTTACACTAGTTCCTGATTAAGAGCTCCAAACACTGTCAAATAACAAGATAATAGGATAAACAGAATAAGTTCAAGACACTATCCAAAGAAAAACTGAAGCAAAAACAGAAGCAAACAGCAAAAATAAAAATTGTCTCAAAGGAAAAAGAAAAAGGAAGAAAAACTAAGAACCAAATATCTGAAAATATGACTAAACATAGTCATCATCAGAACTCTGAGGAGTGCGAGAATCAACGGGAGGGCTGCGGGATCGCTGATGTGCTAAAGTAGGCCGGGCACAAGTGACACCCAAAGCGACAAGCTGCAACATACTCCTCATAGTACTCACCATGTATCTCCTACACATAGGACCATCATCCTCATAACCTGAAGGAGGCTATGGAAACACAAAGTCTGGAGTTGAAGTGTCTGCAGGTGGTGTCTCTGGAGGTGGCTGCACAGTCTCATCCTCAGTAGCTGAAGGTGGGGTGCTAGTTGAAGCTCCACTGCGAAGCTTATGGTCTGAACTCTGAGTCAATAATGACTCGTCTGGTGCAAAATACAGCACGGCCTGATCCTTCGTGAGTCTGAAGGACATGTTGGGTAGCTTCATGATATATCATGGTATTTATGGTTTTTAGCCATGATATAAATATTAGTTTTAGAGTCTTTCTATTATTATATGAGTTTTATTAGGTACAAATGCGAGATGGATCTTGTTGATACATTATGGAGCAATTCTGGAGCATTGTAGCTGAAAAGTTAGAAAAGTTATTGTTCACCAGTACTGTTCATCGTTACTGTTCATTTCAACCGACACACGTGAACAGTGTTGATCGACATGGTAATATTCACGCCGAAGATTTGTAAATTTGCCCCAGAAGGTTTCCTTATTTTCAATTAGTCCAATTTCGTGTTTTAACGTATATATAGTATTTTTAGGTCATTGTTTAGACCGATGCTTTCTTCTCGACAGCCACCTTTACAGAGATTTTTGGGAGAAGATTTCTAAACTCTTATATCTTCTCTTGATTTATTATATAATTATTATTCAGATTATGATTTGTGTTTCATTGATTAGACATAGTAATCTCCTTGTTAGATTTAGGGTTTTCAAGGGTTTATGATGAATTGATAAATTTGGCATTAATATATTAGGATATTCATAATGTTCTTCATCTAGATTTGAATATATGCTAGTTCTAGGCTAGCCGCCAGAATCTAGAATCATAGGAATGTTAGTAGGCGCGAGAGTGCTACTGATATCCTGACTTAATCTTAGATGAGTAAACAGTCTTTTCGCATCGAGAGTTGGTTTAGGAATTTTGTTAACATATCATACTTGTTATTCATGCAGACTTCATTCATTAGGAATCGCAAAGAGATTTGGTTTTCTATTGTTTAAAGAATAGATGGCGTCACAGCGAGAGTTGGATAGATATCATAATAATGTTATGAGCTTAAGAGCCGAACACACAAATTGCATCCTCTATAGAATCACCCAGTTTGCAATTCAAAGTATTCCCAAATTGATTTCCCTAGGACTAGCTTATTCTCTTATTGAATTTAAATCCTTATTTTATTGTTTTTGTTAGATATGACTTGAATAGATTAGGCCCATAATTTAGGCCTAATCCGTTAAGGTTAATCACGGTTCTGTTGGGCCCATATTAGGCCCAACCCGCTGAGGATTAATTAGAGTTCTGTTAATTAGGGTTTTCTATTAATACTCTTTTAGCCCTAGCCTCCAATGTATTCCAAAAATTTGTATTATCTCCAGTAATAAACTCAGCTTCTTTTCCCGTGGACGTAGCCAACTAGATCGTTGGTGAACCACATAAATCTGTGTCATGTTCTTTACGTTTTCTGTTATCTTGCTCACATCCGTTATAACAAAATGATATCAGAGCTTAAAGTTTTGAGAATTTCCGCATCTGTAATCTGGCGATGAACGTAAAGATTGACAAGTTTTCTGGGAGGAACAGTTTTGTTCTGTGGTAGATCAAGTTGAAAGCTTTGTTAAAACACCAAGGTTTATGGGCGGCGCTGTCGAAAGACAAGGGAGACGACGCTGCTGAGATGGCTACTCTTGAAGAGAAGGCACACGCAACAATCTTGTTGTGTCTTGAAGATGAAGTCCTCGTTGAAGTTTCTGATCAGACGACTGTTACCGGTCTGTGGAAGAAGTTAGAGAGTTTGTACATGACAAAATCTCTACAGAAATAATTTTTTTAAAAATGGTGCATGTTTGCATTAAGGATGCAGCCAGATACGCGACTCAAAGATCATCTAGATCAGTTAAACTCAGTATTACTAGATCTGCGTAATATTGATGTTAAGGTTGAAAATGAAGATGCTGCTCTACTTCTATTGATATCTCTACCATAATCATATGAGAATTTTGTGGAGTCATTCATTGTCAATAAAGATAAAGTTACTTTGGAAGATGTTAGATCTGCTCTTCACAGCAGAGACTTGCAACGTCAGGCGGCTGATTCAGCTACAGATAATCAGACCGCTGGTCTAGTAGCCAGTGGCAGCAACGGGCTGAGACATAGTAATAACATAAACAAAAGGATGTCTTTTAAGGGTCCTAAGCCAGATTATATCTGTAATTACTATAAGGAAAAGGGCATTGGAAGTTTGAATGCCCTAAGAAGAAACAATCTGGTTCTGCTGCTGTAGCAGAAGATGACATCAAATCTGAACAGGACGTTGCTCTGGTTGCTGGTGGAGACACACAACCCTTTGATGTGTGGGTTCTTGATACAGGAGCTTTGTATCATATGTGTCCAAGGAGAGAGTGGTTTTCAACATATACATTTGTAGATGGTGGCAACATTAAGATCACCAACAGCTCGGTGAGCAAGGTTGCAGGAATCGGCTCAATCAAGATAAGGACACATGATGGTAAATTTGTTACATTGAATGATGTTAGACATGTTCCGTCAATGGAGAAGAATTTGATATCTGTGAGCCTGCTTGATAGCAGAAGGTTTCCATATTCCGGTAGAGACGGAGTTCTCAAAGTCTGTCAAGGCCCTGATGTGATTCCGAAGGGTGTGATGCGTGGTACAATGTATTATTATACAAGGGTCCACAGTCTCAGGTTCTGTGAATGTTGCATCTCCAGAGATTCACAAGGATAATATGACTAAGTTATGGAATATGAGACTTGGACATATGAGTGAGAGGGGGATGCAAATTCTATCAAAGGAAAATCTTCTATGTGGTCATGAGGTCAAGAGTCTGGAATTTTGTGAACATTGCGTGTTCGGGAAGCTCCATCGTAGTAAGTTTACTAAGGCTGTTCATATAATCAAAGACACATTAGATTATATCCACTCTGATTTTTGGGGTCCAGCTCAGGTTGATTCTTTGGGAAGTCACAGATATTTTGTATCTTTTATTGATGATTATTCAAGAAAGACGTGGGTCATCATTAAAGCACAAAAGTGAATGGAAAATACTGGTGGAAAATCAAACAGAAAAGAAGATCAAGAGGCTGCGGACAGACAATGGTCTGGAATTTTGTTCATCAGAGTTCAATCAGTTATGTAAGGATCAAAGGGTTGCTCGACATCACACAGTCAGGAATACACCACTGCAGAATGGTGTAGCTGAACGGATGAATCAGACACTGTTGGAGAGAGCAAGGTGTATGCTCTCAGATGTTGGGTTGGAAAGAAGGTTTTGGGCTGAAGCAGTAACAACAGCTTGCTACTTAATCAACTGTGGACCGCACACTAGTATAAATTGCAAGATACCTGTAGAGGTGTGGTCAGGCAAATCTGTTGATTACTCTCATCTTAAGGTTTTTGGTTGCACTGTTTACTATCATGTCAATGAAGGAAGATTAGAACTAAGAGCAAGGAAGGGAGTATTTGTGGGCTATAGAGATGGAGTAGAGCCATATAAGATCTAGTCTTCATCAGAGAATAGAGTGATTCTGAACAGGAACATGGTCTTTGATGAATGTTCTATGCTCGGATACTATACAAGGTCTGAAGAAGAGATATGTAGTTTTGACAAAAAGGTGGAGCTGCAGAACAATCATCAAGGAGGTGATCAGCAGGAACACAATCAGAGTCAAGACCCACAGACTACTGATGGTCTGACGGAAAATCAACAGACTGATGTTACACCATCAGAAACAATAGTACCTCACAGTGTTGATCAAGACAAAGTAAGAAGAGTATGAATAGGACCACCTCAAAGATATGGTTATGAGGATATGGCAGGGTATGCATTGCAGGTTGCTGAACTGGTGGACACGCATGAGCCATCCACTGATAGAGAAGCAATCTCAGGATCTGAGGCTGAGAAATAGTTTGCTACAATGGGAGAGAGAAGGCGTGGACTACAATGAGATTTTCTCACCAGTGGTCAGACACACGTCCATCGCAACGCTGTTAGCAATAGTGACGCCTCAGGATTTGGAACTTTAGCAGCTGGATGTGAAGTCTTCATTTCTTCATGGTGAGCTAGAGGAGGAAATATATATGACTCAGCCAGATGGTTTTCAGGTCCCTGGTAAGGAAAATCACGTGTGCAAGTTAAACAAGTCTCTGTATGGACTTAAGCAGTCTCCCAGATAGTGGTATAAGATGTTTGACAGCTATATGATGAAGTTAGGCTACAATAGATGTCTGGATGATTGCTGTGTTTACTACAATAAGCTGAAATATGAATCATACATTTATCAGGAGTTGTATGTGGATGACATGCTGATAGCTGCCAAACAGGTGTGTGATGCTCAAAAATTAAAAGATTTTCTGAGTGCTGAGTTTGAAATGAAGGATTTGGGTGCAGCAAAAAAGATTCTGGGAATGGAAATTCTGAGAGACATAACTCATAAGAAGCTTTTCTTGTCACAAAAAGGTTACATTCAGAAGGTTTTGGATAGGTTTGGAATGTTGTCCTCAAAGCCTATTGATACACCAAGTGCTGGAAATCTTCATCTAACTTTTTGTATCCCTCAGTCTGAAGATGAAAATGAGTATATGTCTCGGGTTCCTTATGCAAACGTTGTAGGAAGTCTGATGTATGCAATGGTCTGTACAAGGCCAGATATTGCACATGCAGTTAATGTTGTTAGCAGGTTTATGAGACAACAAGGAAAAGAACATTGGCTTGCGGTGAGGAGAATCGTCAGGTATCTGAGAGGTACGTCTGATGGTTGTCTCATATATGGAGGTGAGGTTTTGTGCCTGGTAACAGGCTATTCTGATTCTGACTATGGGGGTGATGTAGACAACTGAAGGTCGATGACTGATTATGTATTCAATTTGGGTAACTCTGTGATTAGCTGGAAAGCAACTCTGCAGCCAACTGTGACGTTGTCAACTACTGAAGCAGAGTACATGGCTTTTACAGAAGCTGCTAAGGAGGGTATATGGTTAAAAGGATTGATCAGCGATTTGGGTTTGCATTATGATCAGGATACAGTATATTGTGACAGTTTGAGTGCGATCTGTTTAGCCAAGGATCAGGTTGATCATGAAAGAATCAAGTATATTGATGTGAGATATCATTTCCTGAGAAATGAAAAGAGGATTCTAGTGAAGCAGGTAGGGATTGCTGATAACCATGCATATATGTTCACTAACCCGGTTCCTCATAGCAATTTTAAACATTGTTTGGATCATGATCAGGATACAGTATATTGTGACAGTTTGACTGTGGTCTGTTTAGCCAAGGATGAGGTTCATCATGAAAGAACCAAGTATATTGATGTGAGATATCATTTCCTGAGAAATGAAAAGAGGATTCTAGTGAAGAAGGTAGGGGCTGCTGATAACCCTGCATATATGTTCTCTAAGCCGGTTCCTCATAGCAATTTTAAACATTGTTTGGACTTGCTGAATATCTCAAGCTGTTAGTCGCACTGAAGGGCGAGCATGCCCTTGATAGGACATCAGGCCTCTGTTGAGGCATCAGGGTCCTGATGGAGCATCAGGTCCCTGGGGGGACATCAGGCTCCAGGTGGAGCATCAGGCTCCTGACAGAGCATCAGGTCTGTGGATGGACATCAGGCTCCAGGTGGAGCAGCAAGTTCCTTACATGGCATCTAGTCCAAGAAAGTGCATTCTGGCTTCTGATTAAGCATCTGGTCTTAGTAAAGTGGTTTGGTTCTTTGATAGAACATCTGGTCCCAGTGGGGCATTCTGGCTCGACGAAGCATCTTACTTCTGAAGACACTCTGGGTTTTGAGGGAACATCTGGGTTTTATTAGGGAATTCTAACTCGACGGAGCATCGGGCTGCTGAAGGAGTAGCAAGTTTCTGATGGAAACATTTGGCCAAGTGAGGCATTCTGGCTCAGCAAAGTATCTGACTTGACTTACCAGTTGACTTGAGAAACATCTTGTTACAAACCCGGATTCATTATTGGATACAAGTTCATATGATGGAGTGAAAGCTTGAGAAGAATCTCGATCCAAGCTTTACACAGAAGAAAGGGAAGATAATGGCGGATGGGAAACCAAAGAGAAACCCGATCTGGTGAACAAACAAAGTGATGAGCGGATTGAATAGCAACACTTGAGGTGTGGAAAACTCAAGATACAGCCAGATCCTTCATGAAACCAAGCCCAGCTCAAAGAAATCAAGAAGGAGATGTCTAAAACTTCTCACTTAAAGACAAGGAAAGGAGCTAGGTTCAGCTTTAGGATTTTCCCATTACTCAAAGTCTTAAGTTTTATTATTACAAGAGGAGGGATACACCTTATATATGGCGTCCCTAGGTTACAAGAGAAGGGAAATAACATAACAAGTCCCTAGACTTTACCTAATACAAAATAATGACTTAAAAGTAACAAAATGAGAAAAGAAGCACTTATTATCAAGGCGTGGACTTCTTGTGATAGGAAGCTTTTCAAGTAGAACAAGCATTGGAGATGAGAAGTTAGGCACCAAGTATTCATGCCTCATTAAAAACCCCCTCGGTAAACCCAATGGGACAAACCAAAGGTGGGGAAAAAGAGTGCATTATCCTTAGCGGCTTTCAATGTGTCTTCACACTTGGATGTAGGTGGAGACACCCAGCAATGCTTTCCAAAGCATAGAGACGTCCAAACAAGTCCAAGGAGCTAAATAAGAGCTCCCAAAGCTTCAAGTGATCCGCGGATGACTTCGGGGAGTTTTCCTTGGAACTAGGCAAGGATGCTTGGTCCTGGCTGATGAATGGTTGTCTGATGATCCATGGTGCTTGTTGGATGTGTCCTTGTTGTCGGGAGCCCACGGACTGGTGTTCCGTAGCCTCGGGGACGTTTCTCGGAAGCTTGGTGGGATTCGGGGAGAGTGACCCGCATGATCGGTGAGGACCGGTAAGGGTTCCCCGGGTGGTAGTCGTGATCAGGTAAGGCTTTCTGGATGCTCAGGGTGCCCAAGGAAGGCTCTCCGGATGCTCGGGGAACAGTTTCTGGAAACATGGAGTGATCCGGATAGCTGGGTCCTATCATTCCCTCCCTCTTATAGAAGTTTTGTCCTCAAAACTCATCCAAAACTTTGGCAATAAGGAAACAATTCAGCAGCATCCACTGTGGTATAAACATGTAATGTACCGGGATCAAAAGGGAAAAGTAGAAGTTTGAGGGAGATGGCGAGAACTTCCCCGAAAAGATCAAACTCCTTTGTCCGTGGCTCGGCATTTCTTAAGCTTCCCAAGGACAAATATATTCCATAAGAACGTGATCCCTCAACAAGAAATTGTGTTCCCAATGGCCTAGAGGCCAACACAAATGACAACGGCCGGTGTAAGGCCAAGTGGAGCCTCGTGGAACATCTCTTAAAGCAGCTCGATCAAGGCATGTTTTGGCTCGATCACTGGCTTCCCCAAATGCAATTTTCTGATGAAAACAGAAACCAAGAGGAGAAAGACAAGCCTAACCAATATTGGTGAGCTTCCCTCTTTGTGGGTCAGAAGCCTCGGATAATATTACTGAGTGATCGGTCCGCGCTGGCAAATTTTTGGGCACTGTTGATGATTGCTCGGACTCGGGTGATAAGAGCTCAGGCGCAACCGATGAGTGCTTGGGCATGGCTGGGAGATCTTTGGCCAGAGATGGCGGGTGATCGGGAATGACCGATGGGTGCTTGGGTAAGGCTGGTGAGTGCTTGGGCACGGAAGGACAAATGCTCGGGCACCACTAGGAATGCTCGGACACGGTTCTGCAAAAAGTAGTACGGTCAAATCTAATTGTACAGGCGGCAGAGCTAGGAGATCCAACGGTGGCTGACCAGAGTACGGACAGCGGAAGTCAGAAGTACGGATGGCAGAGCTAGGAGATCCAACGGTGGCGGGCTGGAGTACGGACGGCAGAGCAAGCAGTTCGGCAGTGGTTGGCCTGAGTAACACGGCGGCGTCCAGAGAAGGTGGCCGGAGACGGTGACCAGGGACGGTGGTCCGATGACCAGACGGTTAAACCTTGGCTGGGGTTGGGTGGACCGTGATTGAGGCTTGGAAGTGGTCCGGTCGTGGTCAGATGAATGGTCTGATAACTCGTCGTTCGTGGAACATTGCACGGACTGATAGATGACCGGTACGGACTGAGCAATGCTCGGGCTCAGACGGGTCAAGGCTCGGGCACGGAAGGATCAATACTCGTACATGAACGGATCAAGGATTGTACACGGCTCGGTGAAATCACACCAAGTTACCTTGCAAAATATCAAAAGAGAGGTATATAACTAGGTGTAACTGGTGCAACGGATATATCCACAAGAGAAGAAAATCACTAGAGTTTTTAAGAATAAACGACAAGAAAGCAAAAGCAAAAAGAATCAAAGGACAAAGACCAATTTATTCCACACAGTTCAAAATCGCCTAGCCTATTAACCACACAAAAACTGGGACCCCTAGGGAAGAGAGAGACTCGGGCTAAACCCTAGGAAACAAGAAATTATAATGCTTTTGGGACCACTATGGATCAAAAATGCAAAATTCTTCTTCTTCCTTCTCTATACTCAACAAGAACACAAGTGAACTGAACAATGGTGAAACATAGACAGAGCTTAAACCTAAGCCAAAACTTGATCTAACAACACACAAATGCAACAAGCTCAAAGGATAACACACGACAAAGACCTATATGAACAAAATTCAATTTCAATGAACTTCTAGTGCAACCTAAGGTGAACAAACGTGATGAACGTGAGGGAAACGAACCAATGGACACAAGAAGAAAAATCTAGGACCTAAAGACAGAAAAAACTTAAGCAATCAACTCACAAAGCAAGAGACTTAGTCCTAAGGAAACGGCCAACGTAACAACAAACAAAAATGCACTTTTTATGGGGTTTTCTTTTATGGATGCAACAACGGTGAGTGAATGAGATGAATACTAACAACCTAGACACAAAGCAATGATTTTATGGGTTTTAAATAAGGGTTATGCAAGCAGAATGAACAAGAGATGTGATGAACACAAGATGAACACTAAGAACACAAAACCAAAAATGATGCAAATTAGATCGAGAGACACAACCTTTTAGGGATTTTGCGCTCTGATACCATTGTTACGGACCCGGATCCACTGATGGATACAAGCTCATATGATGGAGTGGAAGCTTGAAGAGAATCTCGATCCAAGCTTTACACAGAAGAAAGAGAAGATAATGGCGGATTGGAAACCAAAGAGAAACTCGATTTGGTGAACCAACAAAGAGATGAGCGGATTGAATAGCAACACTTGAGGTGTGGAAGAATCAAGATACGGCCAGATCCTTCATGAAACCAAGCCAAGCTCGGAGGAATCAAGAAGGAGATGTCTAGACCTTCTCACTCAAAGACAAGGAAAGAAGCTAGGCTCAACTTTAGGGTTTTCCCATTAATTAGAGTCTTAAGTCTAACTATTACAAGAGGAAGGTTACACCTTATATATGGGGTCCCTAGGTTACAAGAGAAGGGAAATAACATAACAAGTCCCTCGACTTTACGAAATACACAATAATGACCTAAAAGTAACAAAATGAGAAAAGAAGCCCTTATTATCAAGGCATGGACTTCTTGTGAGATAGGCTAACTTCTAATGCATGTCCTTACTTTTTATAGGAAGCTTTCCAAGTAGAAGAAGCATAGATATGAGAAGTTAGGCACTAAGTATGCATGCCTCATTAAAAACCCCCTCCGTAAACCCAATGGGACAAACCCAAGGTGGGGAAAAAGAGTGCATTATCCTTAGCGGCTTTAAATGTTTCTTCACACTTGGATGTAGGTGAAGACACTCAGCAATACTTTCCAAAGCATAGTGACGTACAAACAAGTCCAAGGTGCTAAATAAGAGCTCCCGAAGCTTCAAGTGATCCGCGGATGACTTCGGCGAGTTTTCCTTCGAACTAGGGCAAGGATGCTTGGTCCTGGCTGATAAATGGTTTTCTGATGATCCATGTTGCTTGCTGGATGTGTCCTTGGTATCGGGAGACCAAGGACTGGTGCTCGGTAGCCTCGGGGACATTTCTTGGAAGCTTGGTGGGATTCGGGGAGAGTGACCCGGATGATCGGTGAGGACCGGTAAGGGTTCCATGGGTGCTAGTCATGATCAGGGAAGGCTGTCCGGATGCTCAGGGTCCCCAAGGAAGGCTCTCCGGATGCTTGGGGAATAGTTTTCGGAAACTTCGAGTGATCCGGATAGTTGGGTCCTCTCACATCTGGTACGCTAATAAGACATCTGAGGAAAAAGGAGAAAAGTCTAGTACGTTTGTTTGCAACATAAGTTTACAACAGTCTGTTGGCGAAATCTAGTACATCTGTCTGAAGGAGAAGTTTGGTACATCTATTTTTTGGAAGATTCAAGTGAAGGTGAAGATTTGTTAGATATGACTTGAATAGATTAGGCCCATAATATTAGGCCCAATACATTGAGGATAATCAGTTTTCTGTTGGGCCCATATTAGGCCTAACCCACTGAGGATTAATTAGAGCTCTGTTAATTAGGGTTTCCTATTAACATTCTTTTAACCCTATCCTCCAATGTATTCCGAAAGTCTGTATTATCTCCAGTAATAAATTCTGCTTCTTTTGCCGTGGACATAGCCAACAAGATCGTTGGTGAACCACGTAAATCTGTGTCCTGTTCTTTACATTTTCTGTTATCTTGCTCACATCCGTTATAACAGTTTTCATCTTGTTTTATTTAATTTACATTCATTAGTTTAGCTTAATTTGAAACTAATAATCTATTGTGTGAACTAGAGTCATTGTCGATTCGATTCCTAAGTACTACAGTGATCTCTTAATTTGAGAGCGTAGCACATAAACCTTCATGCACCTCCCTCATGACAACTTCTATTCCCAAATCGTGAATACATAATAAGTAAGGGTCGCTAGCACCTCGCTTGAAAAGGGAATCTTTAATCAAACAATATTTTACACTAACAATTCTTAATTTTCGTGCTTCCGTCTTCATTTCGGAAGCGCGTCAGTTCTGATATATTCTTTTATCGGATCTCTCCAATCAGCCCCCCCCCCTCCAATCGTTAGTAGGAGTATTGATAACACCATATTATGCACGTTTTTACCACCCTTTTATCATGCCTTAGTATAGATTTTTCCATTGTTCATACCATTTTATGCATTTATCCTTCATATAGAATGTTTAGTGTTTTGTATAGGCATTGCATGCATTTTACATATTTGGGGTCTTATCAGGTCCTTATGGAGCTGATTAGAGCATGCTTGGATTTTGGGCATATGAAGTGAAGCTTGGATCAAGCTGCTGGACTAAGGAGGATGTGCAGTGAAGATTTATGGCTCGACTGCCCACTCGACTGCCCACTCGACCTGCCTACTCGAGTGAGCACTCACCACAGGCCTACTCGACCAAGCACTCGAGTGACCACTCACCACAGGCCCACTCGACCAACCCACTCGACTGCTGGGTCGAGTGGGCACTCCTCCGACTATTTTTCCTTAAAATTGGGATCTTTGTTAAAAGTTTTTTGTCACTTAGTATAAAAGGGCCTAATTATGTTAACATCAGGCACCAACTAGTATCAAGTAGAATCGCCGTTTTTAGTATAATCTCTAGGTTTATGTTAGCTTCTATCTCTTGTTCTTCATTTTGTTCTTAATTTTCAGAAACTTTGTAACTTTGATAGCTTTCAATAAAACTAGTACTTGCAATTTATTTTGTCTTCACTCTTTCTCATCTGATCATAAGCTATCACATATGTCTCTTTTAGAGATTTCTGGGTTTTGGACCCAAGTTATGATCTTGGTGAGTGAGTAGTTTTACTTAGGGTTTTTGGGGGTGGAATAGACTAGTTTCATTCTGTATTGCTATGGGTTTGATAGGTTGATCATTGACATGGGTCAAATATAACCCTAGAACTACTCTCTCAAATTAAGAGATTGATTGCAGCACTTAGGGGTCGAATCCACAAGGACTCTGAAAACTCACACAATAGAAACGCAAGTTGAGTTAAGCTAGATCAATAAATTGGAAACAAATAAAAGCGATGCAAATTAAAGTAAACAAGATGAACGGGATTGAATTCAAGTGATTAAAAGCGCTAGACCAAGGGACAATCATCGGGAATAAACAGGAATGTGAACTGGGCAGTTCTATAATCAGGACTAAATTGTTTGTTCGGTTCTTAAACTCGTAACACTATTATGATATCTTATCCAACTCTTGCTGCGACGACATCTATCCTCTAAACAGAAGCAAACCAAATCTCTTTGCGGAATACCAATATATAGAGTCTCTATTACTAGCAGGTACGATATGTTTACAAAATTACTAAACAAACTCTTGTTGCGAAAAGGCTGTTTGCTCATCTAAGATTGGGTCAGGATATCAATAGGACTCTCACGCCTACCAGCATTCCTATGATACCAGGATTAAGGTGATCAGTCTTAAGACTAGTGTGATAATCAAATCTAGATGAAGAACATTATAGATAATCTAACATGTCCATGCCCAATTCAACAAACCATCATAAACCTTTTGAAACCCTAGATCTAACAAGGTGACTACTCAGACATATAAAAGAAAACACAAATCATTGTCTGAATAATACTCATGAAATAGAATAGGAAGCAAAGGGAGTTCAAAATTATTCTCTCTACAAAGTTTGAGATCTGAATATTCTCTCCAAAACTTGCTTGAAACTCACAATAAAACTTAGAACTTAGAAAACTGAATACGACCCAAAACTTAGTCTCTGTGATTTCTAAAACATAGTTTAACCTAAAAACACGATTAGGCATGAAATATAAACTTTAGAAACTTCTGGGTCAAAGTTGCAATTCTTGAAACTTTATAAAACTTGAAGGCGTCATTCACGTCGGGTGTGTGTCGACCGACACAGGATAGGCTGATAACACGACATTATGCATGTTTTTATCACCCTTTTATCACTTTTTAGTATAAACTTTTATCCATTGTCCATATCATACTATCCATTTATCCTTCATATAGGGCGATTTGTGTTTTTGTATAAGTATTGCATCTATTTTGCATATTTGGGGTCTTATCATGTGCTTATGGAGCTTACGAGGAATACTTGGGTCTTTGACTTGTGCAATGAAGCCTCATGAACTCAAGTGAAGCTTACAGAGAAGACAGGCAGACTACTTGACTCGCCCACTCGAGAGCCTATTCGAGTGCCTACTCGAGACACCACTCTTCAGAGGCTAACCATACCACTCGACTGCTAGGTCGAGTTGGCCACTTCTCTCTTTTCCCTTAAAACTCGGAATTGTATGTGAGATTTGATATAAAAGCCCCTGATTAACCTAATGTCAGGGGGACGCTAAATCTTATCCTCTTAACCTAGTTTTAGACTTTCTCTCTCTAGTTCATCTTCTGTTCTTGATATTTCTCAAATTCTGTGACTTTGTACCTTTGATAACTTTTTATATAATTGTATTTGCATTTGATTTCTTCTACAAAGTTGTTGATCATCCCCTCATCTATAATATATGTCAAATTTAGAGATTTCTGGGTTTGAGTTGATTTTCATGATTTTAGTGTGTGAGTAGTTAGATTAGGGTTATTAGGGGTGGATTAAGCTTGTGATGTTCTAGGCCACCTTGGGTGTCTAAGTTTGTTTGCAAATTCGTTGTTGTCCCTCTTGGGTGAGTGATTTTAATGCTTGTTCTTTTCTGGCCAGTTAGGGCATGCTTTTAGATGGTCCCATGAGCACGACCCATGCCTTGAGCCATTGGATAGACTTTTTCCGAGGTTTAGAATATAATAGCGTGAGGGTGGATGCATCAGACATTGATTTATGTCATGGCTCCACCTATTTACTTGTTATAAACTCTTCTCGACTTGAAAAGACTGAATCTTCATACCTGATCCGACTCCTCACATTATGCTTACTGGGTTTAGTCATGAGACTCCTTACCACGAACCATGGACTGAGCTGGTTATGAAGTCTGTTGTTAAGGAATCCCTTATTGATTGAGCATGTTAGCACCGGGGACTTTCTAGAGCATTCACTAGCTAGTTAATTCACCCCTATGATCCCTATAGTTTTAATATCATTTGTCTCACCAGTTTAGATCATTTGAGTAGTAGTCCAGTAGTTTAATTTGCCCACTCAACCATACCACTCGAGTGGACCAGTCAAGTGGCCTCGTCTGCTTTAAGTTTTCTGTTTTTTTGTGTCTCTGGCTACTTACTAAAGTGTGACAGCCTTTAGTGAGCTTAGTCTTTAGCTTTATCTTTTATTTTGCATTTGTTTAGGTTGATAGATTTCACCAAACATCTTTCATATTAGGCTTGAATTAATTGCTAATGTACACATCCTTTTTGCTTAGTGCTATTCACCCAATGGATTGACACTTTCTAAACTCTGATTGATTGAAAAACTTGTATTTAGTCTCTTTGTGCTTAGATTTGATTGCTTTGCTGTCTGTCTTTGCATACTAGGAAAAAATACTTGTTTTAATTTGGCGTCGTTGTCGTGTGGGTGTTTTTAGTATTACAATTATGATCTCATTGTTTTTGAGATCAAGTTCCTTTAAATTTTTATTTTGATACTCACTTCGTTACACTTTGTCTCTCGCAGGTACCACTCAGATTGACCCTCCACTCGAGCCCTCTACTCAAGCGTACCACCATTCCCAATGGCATGATCAATAGGTGCTTATGAGACACCAACATACCAGACACACAGAGGAGGCATAGTTCCACCACCTGTGAGTGATGATTTCGAGATTAGGAGAGGTGTCATCACTATGGTTCAAGACAACATATTCCTTGCTAGGCCAGCAGATGACCCCATAGCTCATCTTGATAAATTTGAGAGGATATGTAGCCTCACAAAGATTCAAGGAATCACTGAAGATGGTTTCAGATTAAGACTTTTTCCATTCTCATTAGGAGAAAAAACAGCCCACTGGGAAACCAATCTTCAGCCTGGCTCCATAACAACCTGGGATTCTTTCAAGAGGTCTTTCCTTACCAAATTCTTATCAATCAAAAGAACAGAAACATTTCGCCAAGAAATCGCAATGTTTCACCAGCTGGAAGGTGAAACACTATCAGATGCCTGGGAAAGATTCACAGACTACACAAGGCAATGTCCACACCATGACTTCTCCAAAGAGTCTCTGTTATGCATTATATACAGAGGAGTAATCCCAATGGTCCGGGTATGCCTCGACACTGCTAGCAAAGGAAATTTCCTTAATGCTGCTGTACAAGACGGATGGGAGATGATAGAGAATTTGCCTAGGTAAGACAGCATCTCCAATGAGGAACATGAGCAGAGTATTAGGGATGCCAGAATTTCTGATTAAGGCGCCAGAGCTGAAATCAAAGATCCTTACTGAGAAGTTTGATATGATGTTGCTTCAAACTCAGAAGATTCAAGAACAGGCTGCACCTGATATGGATATCAAGTTATTGTTACAGCAAATTGTCCGTAGTCAGGAACACACTACTAATGAATTGCGATCCCACGCTATTGACATCACACAGAAGTTCAACACACTTTCCTCTAAAGTTCATTACCTAGAGAACAGCTAGATCAGTCATACACAACCATCAACAGAAAAATCCCATGCCACCTTGAGGAGTGGTAGACAGTTACCACCAAGAAAGCCTGCAAAGATTACTAAGGACAGTGAGGACCAGGGTGGGGAGGATCTCCATCAGGAAGAATTGCAACCTGAAGAAGCTGCAGAAGAGAGCTCACTCGACCATACCACTCGAGTAGGTGGTCGAGTGGCTGCGAGCCCAGAAAAAAATTTGGTACAACCTAAAAGGAAAGACAAATTTTCTGAATCATCCTCCTAAGAACCTCCTTTGCCTTTCCCATGAAGGAATAAGAAGCAGGAGGCAGTTAAGTACAAGAAGCTATTCGAGAAACATCTAAAGGACGTTGAACTTCATATACCCCTGTTGGATGCTTTGATGCTAATACCCCCAGCCCAGAAGTATATCAAAGGTATGGTTATAGAAAAGACCAAGGAAGCACAAAGTATGGTACTCCTGACCCATGAATGCAGTGCTATCATCCAGCAGAAAGTCATATGCAGAGAAAAACTCAAGATCCAGGCTCTTTTACTCTGCCATGCTCAATTGGACCCCTCAGTTTCGAAAATTGTCTCTGTGACTTAGGAGCTTTGGTGAGTCTCATGTCACTATCTGTAGCACAGCGATTAGGATTCACAAAGTTTTCCCCTAGCAGAATCTCCTTAGTCTTAGCAGGCAGATCTGTTAGACAACAACACGGCATGTTGGAGGATTTGCTAGTTAGGATAGAACACCTTGAAGTCCCTACAGATTTTGTCGTCTTAGAAATGGAAGAAGAACCAAAAGATCCTTTGATCCTAGGAAGACCATTTTTGGCAACTGCAGGAGCCTCCATAGACGTCCAGAGTGGTACCATCGCTCTGAAGCTGGGAAAGGAAGTCATGCAGTTTAACATCAAGTCTTCAATGAAACAGCACATGATGCAGATATTTGGGGTTGAAGAGATAGATGACTTAACAGAGGAATTTTTAGAGAAGCAGTTGAGAAAGATCATCTGAGAACAGCACTGATCAAGTATGATGAATGAGGATACGTTCACTCTGAGATCTCTGAATATGAAAGGAGTTTGAATGCGAAGGAACTTCCAGGGGTTGATGATGCTTTTGAGACTTTGATAAGACAGCAGGGATAGCAGCACTCGAGCATGTCACTCGACCACAGTACTCAAGTGGACCAGTCGAGTCAGCAAACTGTGCAAAGCGCAGGCATGGAGCACCACTGGACCACCCACTCGAGCTCAGCACAGATGAATCACCACTCGAGTGGTCTGAACTCAAAGCACCAACTGTTGAACTCAAGCCACTTCCAGACGGGCTAAGGTACGCTTTCTTAGGTAGTAAGGATACTTACCCTGTAATAGTCAATAACAAGCTGAACCCTGATGAACTTGAACTATTGCTCAGCGAATTGCGAAAATTTAGAAAGACAATAGGCTATTCTTTAGAAGATATTTGGGGAATTTCTCTATCTCTCTGCACTCATAGAATTCACCTTGAGAATGAAATGCAAACTAGTGTAGAGCACCAGAGAAGATTAAATCGTAACTTGAAAGAAGTACTGAAAAAAAGAGATCATTAAGCTTCTAGATGCTGGAATAATCTATCCTATTTCTGATAGTACATGGGTGTCCCCTGTACATTGTGTACCTAAGAAAGGAGGAATAACTGTGATTAAAACTGACAAAGATGAGTTGATCCCAACTAGAACTATAATTGGTCACCCCATGTGCATTGATTATAGGAAGTGATCTAGGAAATATCACTTCCCATTACCATTCATAGACCAAATGCTTGAAAGACAAGCTAACCAACCATACTACTGTTTCCTTGATGGGTATAGTGGATTTTTCCAGATACCGATACACCCTGATGACCAAGAAAAAACAACCTTCACCTGTCCTTATGGAACCTTTGCATATAAAAGAATGCCATTTGGCTAATGTAATGCCCCTGCAACATTTCAGAGATGTATGACATCTATATTTTCAGATTTAATAGAGGAGATGGTGGAGGTATTCATGGATGATTTTCAGTATATGGCTCCTCTTTCTCCTCCTGTTTGTCTAACCTTAGCAGGGTACTAGCAAGGTGTGAGGAGACGAATTTGGTCCTTAACTGGAAAAAGTGTCATTTCATGGTCACAGAGGGTATAGTTCTGGGGGACAAGATCTCTGGAAAGGGTATAGAGGTGGATAGGCCAAGAGTTGAAGGTATGATGCAGTTGCAGCCTCCAAAGACTGTTAAAGACATAAGAAGCTTCTTGGGTCACGCTGGATTTTACAGGAGGTTCATCAAAGATTTCTCAAAACTTGCAAGACCCCTGACAAGGCTGCTGTGCAAAGAAACCTAATTTAATTTTGATGCAAAGTGCCTGAAGGCTTTCCATATGATAAAGGAGGTGTTGGTATCAGCTCCAGTAGTTCATGCTCTAGACTGGAAGCACCCTTTTGAAATAATGTGTGACATTTTAGACTATGCAGTAGGAGCAGTTCTGGGTCAGAGGATAGACAAGAAGTAGTATGTCATCCATTACGCTAGCAGGACCTTGGATGAGGCACAAACCAGATATGCTACAACAGAGAAAAAGATGCTTGCTGTGGTATTTGCAATAGAGAAATTTAGGAGCTACATAGTGGATCAGAAGATTATAGTATACACTGATCTTAGAAGTGGAAGTTTTTGACTGATGGGGGATAGACTTCATAGGACCTTTCAACCCACCATCTCATTGAAACAGCTATATCTTGGTAGCTGTTTATTATGTCTCCAAGCGATAGCATCTCCAACCAATGATGCCAGAGAAGTTTTGAAAATGTTCAAGACCATCATCTTCCCCAGATTTAGAGTGCCAAGGCTTGTAATAAGTGATGGTGGTTCCCATTTCATAAACAAGCAGTTTGAGAGCCTACTAAGGAAGCATGGAGTAAAGCATAAAGCCGCAACACCTTACCACCCTCAGACAAGTGGTCAAGTTGAAGTTTCCAACAAGCAGATTAAAACCATTTTGGCTAAAGTAGTGGGAACTTCCAAGAGGGACTGGGCTACTAAACTTGATGAAGCTTTGTGGGCCTACAGAACATCATACAAAACGCATATAGGCAGGACTCCATTTCAACTCCTATATGGTAAATCCTGCCATCTGCCTGTGGGGATAGAATACAAAGCCCTTTGGGCGACCAAGCTGCTGAATTTTGACATCAACTCTGCCCAAGAGAAAAGAAGAATTACTTTGCATATGTTGGAAGAGATAAGGCTGGATGCATATGAAAGCTCAAAGGTGTATAAGGAAAGGACTAAGGCTTTTCGTGACAAAAGGATCACACCTAAAGCTTTCACAGCAGGAGACCAAGTCCTCTTGTTTAACTCCAGGCTAAAAACTTTTCCTGGAAAATTGAAGTCAAGATGGACAGGCCCATTCCACATCAAAGAAGTTCTACCCTATGCTTGACACTGATGGCAAAGAGTTCACTGTGAATGGTCAAAGAGTCAAGACATATATGGCAGATCAAGGTATACCAGGAGACACCTCAATATATGTTGGTGATCCTGATAAAGCCTAAGGTATGAAAGTCAAGCTAAGGGACTCTAAACAAGCTCACTTGGAAGGAAGTTCCATGTTTATCAATGTATATATTTTAAATTGTTTCTTAATATTTTGATGTTTTCACCTTTTTATTTAGATTTTTGTTGTTTCAGAGAGGCTAACTAGGCCAAGTCAAGGACTTTAGGCCCAAGCACCAAGTCACTCGACCGCACCACTCGACCAAGGTAGTCGAGTGGCCTACTCAATAGGCCAGGATAAGCTGAAAAATCTCATGCGATCTGAGCTTCTGATCTGAGCCGTCTATCTCATCTTATCCGCACCTACCTACCAGCCTACTTGACTATAGTACTCGAGTGCTCCGGAATCAATCATCTTTATCCCATCTCATCCTTACTTTATTTCATTTTATTCCATCTCTCATCTTTCATCACTTGCTAAACGTTTTTTATGCTGAAAAATCTTTGAATCTTCTTAAAAACATTTCATTGCATTAAATCTCATCTCTAATCCGAAATCATGTCTAGACGAGGTCACTTTGTTCAGTAAGTACATAATATCGAATTTTTGTTCATTAAGGCTAGAGTTCTTCTTTGAAAAATTCATAAGTTTTTCTTCAGATCTACTTTAGATATTGAGTTTATGATATATTTCACAGTCTTGGTTGCTCTATAAAAATGTTTCCTTTCAAACCCCTTATGATTTCAAAAATTTTGATAACTCTTAAAAAATTGTTAAAGCATGGAAACCACTGCTATTAAATGTGCATGATGAACCAATTTTTCCTCTTTGTTCTAGCAAGTTCATGTGAATTTTCTTGACATATTTGATTTGACGTTACTGTAGAAATCTATGGCACTGTTCACGCCCACTCGAGGGGACCTGTCGAGTGAACCTCCTTCCCTTACTAAATTTCAAAACTCATTTTGTTCTCAGGTTAGCAGAGCCACAATCAGCTGCAGTGGTAGCAAGGCGCATAGCGAAAGCAAGGCGATCTCTACAACACAGAGGAGAACCCTCTCTTGAAGATCAAACTCCTGTTAGGCGAGACAATATGATGTGTGAGGAGACACCAAGATTTCAGGGAAGAACAGGCTAAAGCTCGCAAGCAGTGATACTAAGTGATGATGAAGAGCCACAACCCATGGAGACCGATGAAGTAACTAAACAGGGCGCCACACGTGCCTCAGAAGAAACAGAGGAAAACTTAATCAAAATTTTAAACACCATGCGTTTTCAAGGGACTAGGTACCCTCACCGTGAAACGATGGAAGCACTAGGGATAAGAGAAGAGGTGGAAGGTCTGATTGAGGCAGCCAACCTTCAAGTTTTAATGAAGCAAATATTTCCTACATATAAGGATGAAGCTTGCCAATTTTTTGCAACAATGAAAGTTTGCCCCTATGTTGAGAACCATACCATGGTTTTGGATGGAAGTTTGGGATACATCTATTTCAAGATTGATGGTGTTGATTACACAATGAGGTTTCGGCATCTGGACGCTTTGTTTTGGTTTAGAGAAGGATCAGGCCAGAAGCCAGCTTTTGACACTGCTGAACTTATCAGCTTGTGGGAAACCATAGGAGGAAGATCAACTTTCAAGACGTCCCAGTCTAAGAGTTCGGACATCAGACTCCCTGCTTTGAGATATTTTCACCGTGTTGTTGCAAGTACTGTATTCGCCAAGAAGAGTCTCGGGATTGTGAATGATCAAGAGCTGCAGATGATGGATTCAGCCCTTAAAGATTTCCTTGTGTATGCCTCACCAGAATATATGGACATAGGGATAACTATGAAGGGTGACATGGGCAATGCAGGAAATAATGCACTCTTGCTAGCAAGTCTTTCACACTGCAACGATTATGCATTCACACTCCACAAGAATAACCGCCAAGGTGACATCAACATTGGAGAATTGATAACACCAATCCTGCTTGCATGCAAAGTTGATTTGAGTTTGACTGTGGAGATTGAACCGTTGTGGCTAGACATCCCTCACTTACAAAGTTCTAAAATTTTGGGATCTCGCATGGTTAGGGACAAGTATGTTTATAACTTTGGACATCTTTTAGTTGGGAGAGCCAAAGTACTCCTCCCACTTCATGGAATGCTAAAGATCACGCAAGGAGAGAGTGTCAACTTCGTCCCACCACCTGAATTGCTCTACACCACTAGCACTCAAAGAGAAGCCCAGCAGGCCAAGATAGAAGAAGAGATAGATGACACCATACCTGAGTCGGAGAGGTATGACTTCGGTGATGAGATGTGCTCAAACTTAAAAGAGGTGAGTAAGAAATTGAGTCTTTCAAGGCGGTGGTCTAAGTGGCAAGACAAAACCATAAAGAAGCTCTCGGGGAAGGTAAATGAACTCACAACAGCAATGAAGAACTTGCCAACCAGTGCCAAATCAGGAGAAATCACAGTGGTTCCCCACCCTCCGCCACAACTCATGACCCAAGGAGTTTGACAAGGACCAACTCCCTCAACACGCATCAAAGGCAGGTACGCCCAAACCAACCTAGGCGGCAATCACCAATCGAGGATACCCAAAGGAGGAGAATGACTTATATCTAAGCCCTATCCTCAGATGAAGAGGAGCAGTCACTCGACCAGCCCACTCAAGTATACCAGTCGAGTGAGCCATATGAGTCGACACAGAGGAGGGTGAACATTAGGGTTTCCGACAAAGAGGAAGAACCTGAGGAAGGATGTCTCATTCGATGTAGGAGCACCAGGCAGCTCACTCGACCTGGGCACTCGAGCGAACCAGTCGAGCAAGCATACCCAGAAGTGCAGGCATATCCTATCGAGCAAGCCAATACACTCGAGCCACCACAAGTTGAGCCAGCATATCCAGTCAACCCATCCAACACAGCCCCACCTGCTTACACGGCTGAGTCCGTGGACGACTACCTCAGTGCTTACTTCTCATGAGGTACCACCCCAAATCCACCATCATTATATATACCATTGCATGTTTTTATTAACCTTTGTTTTAGTGTCTCCAATCATCTTCCAAACTCATTTTACACAAGGGACTGTGTAATTTAAGTTTGGTGGAGGGTTTGAGAGATGTATTTGACATGTTGCTCTATTTTCTTATTCAAATTTGGATCATATATGTGCATTGAAAAACCCTAAAAATTTGAAAATTTTCTGAAAAATATTTTACAAAAAACAGAGTGCCATGTAGTTGCATTATCATTATAGAATTGAATATTTAGTATGTCTCTTAGGATTGTATATATGCATAGGGGATAATGATGAGAGAAACCGTAAAAAGCTTAAGAACCAAACATATAATTTTAATGCCACAGTTATAAGTTGTCTAATGCATTCACCTAAGTTTGAAACATAAGGTTGAACCCCGTTTGGTATCAGATTTATCATTCGGCCTTAGTAAAATTTTGTTGTGATTTGTAATGCTATCCTTAATAATTTGAACCTAATCTGATTAAAAATTATCATGTGATAAATTATAGTATGAACTCATGGGTACCCTATACATATCTGGATCTCCTTATCCCTTTTTACCACTCTTGTTGATCCAAATAGCTGTTCCCATCTCTGGAGCAGTTCCCCAAAGCACCAAACCTTACTTCTTTCAGACCTTAATAAATTCTCAGTGGAAGGCCTAATTTTCGATTGAACTTAAGAGAAAGTGTTAGGTTTAGGCCGACAAGCATAGGTTCTGATATAGACTCTGGTCCATGCTTTTTGGACCAGAATAGGCTAGGGAATTCGAAATAGGGGTTAGTATTGAGTCTGGGAAAGGAAACAAAGAGTGAGAAAAGAAAGAAAAAGATAAGAGAGTGCTAAAAATGTTTCTTTCGAGAGGATAGTAAATATATGTGTCTAGTAAAGGAGTTGAGAAGTTTATCTGTGATATGAGAAGGCTCTATGAAGGGAAAAAGAAAAAAATATATTAGTGTATAAGAATCCACTCGATAACCCTACTCAACCACAGGGGTTGATTGAGAGCCTAGCAGTAAAGAAAAAAATCCCCAATTCCGCTACAAGTTAAAAAAATGAATGTAAAAGTGTCCTCTCCTTAGAAGAAAAAAAAACAAAAAAACAGAAATGAATCCTTAAGTCAAAGAAATGAAAAGAGAAGTTTTTAAGCACAAGGGTAGAACTAGGATGAGTTTCTGGGAATTTAGAGTTAGGAAAGTCATTATTGTGTGTGCTTGGGTAGATGGGAATCTATTCTTGTATGCATCAGTTGGCTTTTACCTTTAGCATTCTCCTAAAGATCAATCAATTCTCTGAGAGATCCCTGCTACTAAATGCATAAACCAGAGGAAGAAGAGATCATTTTTATCTCCTAAGCCCAGTCCTTGAACCAAATGAGTTTTTACTTAATGTATAGCATGATCCACTGTTTGCGCTTAATAAATGTTAAAAGGATAGTTTACTTTGAATGCTTGTTGAGGCTGAGTCCGCTTGGTAAGTTTGGTTGTAATGAGCATGGCTAGGTTTTTAAGTGTGCATTGCATTCTAGAACTATTAACTATGACATTGACATTAGAGGTTTGCTTAGTCTGCTTTGGTTCTGAGTCCCCACCTTTCACACTACTCCTTTCATCCTTTCAATTTGCTTGAAGGCCAGCAAACAGTACGTTTGGGGGAGTTGATAACACCACATTATGTATGTTTTTATCACCCTTTTATCACTTTTTAGTATAAACATTTATCCATTGTCCATATCATTCTATGCATTTATCCTTCATATAGGGTGATTAGTGTTTTTGTATAAGCATTGCATGCATTTTGCATATTTGGGGTCTTATCAGGTGCTTATGGAGCTTACGAGGAATACTTGGGTCTTTGACTTGTGCAGTGAAGCCTCATGGACTCCAGTGAAGCTTGCAGAGAAGACAGGCAGACTAAACCTGTTTTTACACTTTCTCTCTCTAGTTCATCTTTTGTTCATGATATTTCTCAGATTCTGTGACTTTGTACCTTTGATAACTTTTTATATAATTTGTATTTGCATTTAATTTCTTCTACAAAGATGTTTATCATCCCCTCATCTATAACATATGTCAAATTTAGAGATTTATGGGTTTGAGTTGATTTTCATGATTTTTGTTTGTGAGTAGTTGGATTAGGGTTATTAGGGGTGGATTAAGCTTGTGATGTTCTAGATCGCCTTGGGTGTCTAAGTTTGTTTGCAAATTCGTTATTTTCCCTCTTGGGTGAGTGATTTTAATGCTTGTTCTTTTCTGGCCAGTTAGGGCATGATTTTAGATGGTCTAATGAGCACGACCCATGCCTTGAGCCATTGGATAGACTTTTTCCGAGGTTTAGAGTACACTAGCATGAGGGTGGGTGCATTAGACATTGATTTATGTCATGACTCCACCTATTCACTTGTTATGAACTCTTCTCGACTTGAACAGACTGAATCTTCATGCCTGATCCGACTCCTCACATTATGCTGACTGGGTTGGGTCATGAGGCTCCTTACCACGAACCATGGACTGAGATGGTTATAAAGTCTGGTGTTAAGGGAATCCCTTATTGATTGAGCATGGTAGCACCTGGGACTTTCTAGAGCATTCACTAGCTAGTTAATTCACCCCTATGATGCCTATAGTTTTAATATCATTCGTCTCACCAATTTAGATCATTTGAGTAGTAGTCCAGTAGTTTCACTTGCCCACTCAACCATACCACTCGAGTGGACCAGTCGAGTGGCCTAGTCTGCTTTAAGTTTTCTGTGTTTTTGTGTCTCTGGCTACTTACTAAACTGTGAAAGGCTTTAGTGAGCTTAATCTTTCGCTTTATCTTTTATTTTGCATTCGTTTAGGTTGACAGATTTCACCAAACTTTCATATTTGGCCTGAATTAATTTCTAATGTACACGTCCGTTTTGCTTAGTGCTATTCACCCAATGGATTGACACTTTCTATACTATGATTGATTGAAAAACATGTATTTAGTCTCTCTGTGCTTAGATTTGATTGCTTTGATGTCTGTCTTTGCATACTAGGCAAAAATACTTGTTTCATAGGCCTGTCGGTCGACATGGAAAGCAATAATTGTCTCCTTGTTGTTTTGCTCAGCTACAAGCCTTCATAAGCTCCAAAGTGCTCACCAGAGTCCATCTCGTGTTTGTACCTAATAAGAATCAATATATATGCAAATGACTCTAAAACCAAAGCATATATCATGTCATAAAACCATAAAATACATGATATATCAACTTCCCCAGACTTAGCTTTTGCTTGCCCTCAAGCATACAGAAAACTCAATCAAGGAAAAAGTTTGAATATCGTGAAACTCACCTACTCTTTAGAACATTTTGCTTACCAGTCATCATGTAATCCACATGGTACAAGAATTATTCAGAGACTAACCACCATGTACATTCACCGTAGTCACTCACAGTCTTCTCAATACCCACCATAACTTAACAACATATCCCTTTAGTAAGCCAATCATCTCTGGGTCTCATTTCTGAATTCAGTGTTCAAGAGCCTTCTAGACTCAGCTGTCATCCTATACCATCACAAGACAAACCTCACAATAACAATGATGTTTCGTCTTCCCCAGACTTAAATCCTTGGTTATTTTTGATTTCATATTATTTTATTTTTGTTTATGAAGGTAGGCTATTAGAAGTGAATAGTGGGTCATGGGATCACTTCTACCCTTACAGCAACCCTATTTTCATAATCTCCTTAAGAAGTAGAAATGTGGGGGCATAGATTTCTCTTACCCGCTTCTACTTCAGAGAATCACTTGGTCATTCATAAACTATACCTTAAAAGGCTTTTATTATTAGTAACAACTTTTGGGGAGACTAGACATCATAACTTACTTTGGTTTTATCAGGTCAGGTATGAATAAAAAGTCAAGCTCTAAAACACAAAATTTGTCCATGAGGTAAAAGGAACTGACAGAAATTAGCTCAGGCTATAGCGGGCATCTGTTGTAAGTATGGGGTTCTCAAGTTAACCAATCAGACTTGCGGTTTTTCCATTAGTTGAATCTGAATAAACGCTGCAACAATGGTCACCAGAAAACATAGAAAACAACAAATAGACCAAGAGATAGCTCATAGTTTCTAACTAGGTTTTGACTCAATAAAAACAAAAAATGTGAAAAATAAAAGAAAAATTGGGACTGACTCTCAAAAGAATAATTAAAGTTAGTAACTACCTCCCCCAGACTTAAACTACTCTGTCCCCAGGGTAATTAAGCTTAAGGAAGGTGATAAAAAGGAAAAATATTGAATAGAATTTAAACTGTTATGTTTTGAAAATGTGACCTGAGATGGTGTGTGTGTCGACTGACATGAGCAAGAATATGTGTTTCCGAAGTCTCACACTATTCAACTGATCAATCAACTGGTTTTCTGACATTAGATCCTGATTAAGAGCTCCAAACACGTCAAATAGTAAGGAAATAGATAACATAATAGGTTCAACAATACTCAATAAGAGTTATAAACAAAAAAACTGAAACAAAACCAGAATCAAAAGCAAGAAATAAAAAATGTCTCAAAGAAAAAGAAAAAGAAAGAACTAATCCTCTTCCGTAGAGGGGTCTGAAGACGGAGATGGAGTGGGGATCAAGATAGGCATGGGCTGAGTAGGAACTGCATCGGTCCAACGAACATATCCACAGCGAGACAATGAAGCAATCGTGTTCCAGATGCTCTGGAAACTATCTGCTACATACCTCTGAAAGACAGCGTTCTCCATTGGAATATGAGGTGTAGCGGGAAGTCCGAACTGAAGTGTAGATAAGTCTGGGATCGGATCATCCTCGGATGCTGTAAGGACAGACTGAGAGGAGGCGCCTCTGCGACGGAGAGTCTGGGGTGCAAAGCGGCACAACGTGTGATGCGGCTGGAAGAGAAGGCGAGCGTGACTGCCTGTGATACGCGTGAGTTCCAGCTGCGGAAGCTTAACCAAGTAGTCTACCCCCCTTAATGCGGTAGCACCAAGTCCAATCTGCCTTAATCCATTTGGCATGAGTCAAGAATGCCTCGTTCATGACGGATCTCTCAGTTAGCACCTTGACTCCATCCGCGCTGATGCCGCAGAAACGTAAGATAGGAGTCAACAAACTAACAACAGATTCAGACTTGTCTTTCGTGCCCATGAATGGTCTGATCTTCAAGCTAACCAAGTGATGCGCACAGATCACGCCGAGGTTCACTTCGGGGTCTAGCTCGGTCCAATCCTCAGAAAACAGGCCCTGAATGGCGTAGCACATCAGCACAAGCTCAGTCTGTCTCATCTTGTTATCCTCCATCTTGCACAAAAGCGTGTTCGAGATAGCTCGAACCACTTAACGAAGGACCGGATGCCGAATGTCAGAATGCGTAGACTGGTTAGCGCTGTAAATCCCGTCCGCGAACTTAATCCAGTAAGTCTGAAAATCTATCGCCATGTTCGATGCCAAAGATATACATGGCTTGGTCGGATCAAACCCGTAGACAATGCAAAGATCGAGGATGGTGATCCTGTACCGAACTCCCCATATCCAAAACTTAAGAACACCTGTCTGAGTCTGCGCCTCAGGTGAGGTGTAGTAGAGCTGAACCATGGCTATGAACTGCCGTACCAACTCTGGGTACACCTCATAGTATTAGGCGCACATAGTACCTAACCCAATCTTCTGCATAGCCAGCGGACACTCCTCCTCGATCCTCATGCGACACATGGCAATGTTATCCATAAACTAGGTGGGTTTTATAGCCATGGTCAACCAAGCATTGTAGAACAAAGTGTCATACTCGTCCCACTCCTCCGAGATCTCGCGATTGTAGCACTCGGGTTTGTATACCTCTTCCTTAGGGGTTCCTTCCCAATTGTATCGAAGCCTGATCCTCGTCTCCTCTCGATGAGGCCATGGAGGATGAGATACAATTGGTGTTGACGGTCCACTACTTGGATCTCCATGTGCTTCTGAAGTCCGTGGTCTCTTTCCCCTAGTATTCATCTTGCACATGAAAGAGAAAACAAGAGACAAAGTCCAAAATCACATAAATCAAAAATCTGAGTACCCGTCTCGACTGACACGAGCATACTGTGTCGGTCGACATGGTGCCAAAATCGGCGAATCCAAAATCAAATCAACCTCAAATCGAAATTTCATCAAAGATTAAGCATAATCAAAAATCAAAATCATTATACCAACATCTATCCATCACCCTAAACAACTCTAAATTCCGAATTTCATGTCAAAATAATTCAAGTTTCATTCATAAAAATTCATGATTTTTCTATCAAATCAACCTAAATTAGCAACAATCTACACTTTAATCCTTCTAAATTCAACCTAATCAACTAAGATTATCAAGTATTAAGACCAAAAATGGATTATAAAAGTGACAATCTAAACCTTGAAATTTTGGATTTAGAGATGAAAATTTGAAGATCATACCTTAGTTTTGGAGATAATTAGTGGTAAAGGAGTATGGGAAATCAAATTCTCTTGAGTTTAGAGACAAAATTCGAAGGATTTGATGAAAAATTTAGAAATCTCGATTTTGAGTGATGTAGGCGGCGCTTTACGATTTTTGGAAAAAGAATGACGTGGAGAAGAAAAGAAAATTAGGTTTGTGTCGACTGACACAGGGTGTGCGTGTCGATCGACACGGACACAAACCTTGTGTTCCTTGGTCGAAAAATTATGCAAATTTCTCCAATCCATGAGCGATTCTTCCAAATTTGTCATTAAGCTCGTCTAGTTCCTGAGACAAAATAAAATCAAAGAATAATCAGTAACAAGACACAGAAAAACATATACTTACCGGTGGGTTGCCTCCCACCAAGCGCTTATTTTCAATCATTAGCTTGACTTTGTCAAAAATCAGATGGGTGAGATGTCTCCCGATGAATCCAAAGGTGATGAATATGAAGTCTTTGAACCGAGATCATCCTCACTCAAGTCAAGCATCTTGGGTTTCAGAACCCTATGCATCATCTCATCCATCGCGGCTTGTCCATTAGCCTTAAACTCTGGGGTGATGATTGCTCTAATCTTGGCAAATGGTCTTGAACCACTTCCATATTGAAGCTTATACTCAATGGGATCATCAACTTGTCTCACAGGAGTTAAAGGCTTCAGGGGCTCATGAGTCACTGCCTTTCTCTGCGGATTCTTCTACTTAACCGCAGCTTTTGGATTCTTTGCAATGAACTCCTTAGAGTGAATCTCATTCACCTCTTGGTGACAAACCTTGTCAACATCTTCAGCAACAACTTGAGGGCTCCACATCACATATCTTTTCGAATTAGCTGAAACAAATATTTTTGGTGTATCTAAATTAGCATGGAGGGTTTCAAGTCCTCATTGTTGTTGTAATACATGAGGTGTCAATCCATAATGGGTTTAGTGCAAGAAATCACAATATATCAATGCAAGATAAGTTAAGCCAAATCAGAGATGATAGTTGGAACTAGCAACATATTGATTGTAAATGCAAATACCTAATAATTAAATCAATGAACACTTGAGATGTCAATTCAAGTGAACAAAGAGTAAACAAACAAGCAGGGAAACAAAATTAAAAAGCCACTTGATCGATATGGTCAAGTGGTGTAGTCGAGTTGACTTGTAAAGTCACAGAATCACTAAATGAAACGAGTAACTAAGCTTTTAATGCAATAATAAAGAGATAGGGATCATAGGGATGAATCAATGGACTAGTGGATCACTTTTATAACCTGGGTACTAAACAAACACAACCTATTTTAATGTTAATCCTTTGACGATAGATGTTTGGACCAGTCAAACCCACCGTCGTGGTGAATGACCTCAAATCCAATGGCTCAGCATACCTGATTTTACCAGAGTCGGGCCATTGGACAAGCATAAAGAAAAAATCTACCTAAGCTAACAAAACTTCCTAACAAGAGCTTTGAATATCATAGATTCTAAACGCCATTAAAGCATATTCTCTACTCGTTAGTGTAACTAAGTCTCTGGAAAGAGTTGATCAAACAACCTCAAGGCACCGTCGTGAAGAGATCATCTAAGATCATATTCAAGTTGATCAGAAATGAATAAGCATTATGCAGTCTCACCCCAAAAAGGATTTAAAGAAATTAAGGACTTAAAACTACCAGATTAATTAAGATCCACCCTAATATAATCCAGTCCTAATAACCCTAAAGTTAACTACTAACTAATCATAATCATAACTAAATATGCAATCCCAGAAAGTTCTAAATCTGACATATGAGATAGATCAGATTGAGATAAGAAGGTTTGCTGAAGAAAATAAATGCAAGTGCTGATTAATTAAAAAGATATCAAGTTTACAAAGATCCAAAATGAAGAAAAAGAGTGGTAGTAATTAGGAGGCATACAGAGAGATAAAACAGGTCTAGAAACGAGCAAGCCCCTTATTAGGGTTAACACCTGTGAGTTTATATGAAAGGATAAGGTTAAGGTAAAGACAAAATAGATATCATACTAATTCGGAGTACCACTCGACCATAGTGATCGAGTGGCTGGTCGAGTAGCTTCCATCTTCCTTCCATGTTCATCTTTAGCTGATCCAAAACTCCAATCCAGCTCTCTAGTCCTCCAAAGCTTCGAAAGCATCTATTTTACTTGTTAATACGCTCAAATTTACCCTTAGAGATATTCTCTCAAATTAAGAGATCAATGTAGTACTTAGGGATCGAATCCACAAGGACTCTAATTCACACAATAGATTATCAGTTTTGAATTAAGCTAAACCAATAAAAGTAAATAAAATAAAATAGGATGAAAACAATAAAATAAGGATGTAGATTCAATATTACAAGAAGATAGACCTAGAGAAATCAATTAGGGAATACTCTGGAATGTAAACTGGGTAGTTCTATAATCAGGATACAATTGTTTGTTCGGTTCTTAAACTCATCACTACAAGAAAACATGGTAGTAACAATGAAATTTTGTGTAGAATAAATTTCGTCGTAATTTAGAAATGAGTTTACGACGAATTTACGACAAATAATCAATTCATCGTCCATCCGTCGTAAATATACGACAAAACAATTCGTCATAATCTCGTCGTAAAATACCATGCGCATAGCGTCGAGTTTACAACGAATGATGAATTTGTCGTAAATGTGTCGTTATATTTACGACAAATGTACAACAAAATACATTTACGACGAACTAGCAAGGATAATTAAACTGGTAGGTGGTGACGTTTATTTATTGCCAATTTGAAATTTTGCGACGGATATATTCGACGTAAAACAGTCGTAAATTTGATGGTATATCGTCATGAAATATATTCGTTGTAAAACTGTTGTTATGTTTCTACCTACCAATAACAAAAATTTCCTATAAATAACACACCAACATTATCACAACTTCACATACCACAAACAACAATCACTTAAACACACAAAAAATGTCTTCTGCAGATGATATACGGAAGCAACGAAGATGGATGTATAAGCATAAAGATTCTGAGGGGAACGTGACACAAGAGTTTATGAACGGTCCGGAGCAATTCATCGATGAGGCTGGACAAACACCACTCAGCCTAGAAACCGGTAAAATGTTATGTCCTTGTCGGAAGTGTAAAAATTCAAGATTTACGCTTAGTGAAAATGTTTGGAAGCATTTGTTGAATAGAGGATTTACGCCCCAATATTATATATGGTTTCAACATGGAGACGGTTATGGTCAAAATGAAGGAAGTAGTAGTAATAGTAATTATGAAGCTGTGGGTAGAGATGAACCTAATAATTTGCATGACCATGCTCATCATTATAATGTAAATCATGGTGATCTACAACATGATAGGGTTCATGACATGGTTACAGATGCATTTAGTCAAACCACTGCATCATTTAATGATAATATCATTGAGGAGCCTAACTTAGATGCAAAATGGTTCTATGAAATGTTAGATGCTGTAAATCAACTAATCTACGATGGATGGAGAGAAGGTTTGTCAAAAATATCATTGGCATCTAGGATGATGAACATTAAAACAGATCATAATCTAGCGGAGGTTTGTATGGATGACTGGGCAGAATTAATCAAAGAGTATTTGCCAAAAGACAACTTGTCTGCTGAATCATACTATGAGATTCAAAAGCCGGTTTTTAGTATTGGGTTGCCTTCTGAGATGATAGATGTTTGCATGATCTATTGGAAAGATGATGCTCAGTTACAGGAATGCCGATTATGTAAGAAGCTAAGATTTAAGCCACAAGGCGCTGGAAGGAATAAGATACCGTACCAACGGATGTGGTACCTACCATAACAGAAAGGTTGAAAAGATTGTATCAGTCTGATAGGACAGCTGCATCGATGAGATGACATGGAGAACATTCACAAACGGAAGGAGAGATCTGTCATCCTTCAGATGCAAAGGCGTGGAAACATTTCAAAATGGTATATCCTACTTTTGCAAGAAATGTCCGAAATATTTACCTAGGATTATGCATTGATGGTTTTAGTCCTTTTGGGATGTCTGGTAGAAAATATTCTTTGTGGCCAGTAATCGTCACGCCTTACAACCTTCCGCCTGGGATGTGCATGGAAAAGGAATTCAATTCCTTAGTCTATTAGTTCCTGGTCCTAAACATCCGAAGCGGTCTCTAGATATTTTTCTCCAACCCCTAATACATGAGTTGCAAGAGTTATGGCATAGTGGAGTTCGAACATATAATTTTTCGGTAAAAAAGAATTTTACAATGAAAGATGTGCTTATGTGGACAATAGGTAACTTACCTGCTTACGGGATGTTGTCAGGTTGGACAACTCATGGGAGATAATCGTGTCCGTATTTGCGTTGGAAGGACGGATGCATTTCAGCTGAATTACGGAAGGAAAACTAGTTGGTTTGATTGTCATCGTTGGTTCCTCCCAATGCACCATGCCTATCGAAGAAATAAGAAATTGTTTCGGAAAAAAGAAAGTGTACGTTCTCTGCCACCGGTGTATTTAACAGGAGAACAACTCGAAGCGCAAATTGACCACTATGGTGCTGAAGAAACTGTTAGGCGTGGGGGAAATTGGCATGTTCCACGTAATATGCCGGACGGATACGGGGAACATCATCACTGGCACAAGAAAAGCATATTTTGGGAGCTTCTATATTGGAAGCATCATCTTCTCCGACACAATCTTGATGTGATGCATATTGAGAAATACTTTTTTGATAATATCATGCATACACTTTTAAACGTGGCAAAAAGGACAAAAGACAGCAAGAACTCAAGGATGGACTTACCTGCTATTTGTTGAAGGAGTGAGTTGCATATTACAGAAGAGGGTGCAGTGCCATTTCCAATTTTTAGGTTGGAGGCAAATGCAAAAACTGCATTGTTCAAATGGGTCAAAGAATACGTGAAGTTTCCTGACGGCTACGTTTCAAATCTCTCCAAATGTGTTGAAGAAGGGCAAAAAATTTTAGGTTTGAAGAGTCATGAAATATCAATAAATAGAGTCTCTATGATAATCAGGTATGATATGTTTACAAAATTCTTAAACCAACTCTCGCTGCGAAAAAGCTATTTGCTCATCTATGATTGGGTCAGGATATCAATAGCATGCCTACTAAATTCTAGATTCTGGCGGCTACCCTAGAACTAGTATAGATTCAAATCTAGATGAAGATAAATTATAGATAACCTAACATGATTGCCCAATTCAACAAACCATCATAAACCCTAGATATCCCTAGATCTAACAAGTAAACTACTCAGACATAATAAATGAAACACAAATCATTGTCTGAATAAATTGCATAACATAAATCAAAAGGAGATAAGAGTTTAAATATCATCTCCCAAAAATCTCTGAATAGGTGGCTGTAGAAAATAAAGCATGGGTCTAAACAATGACCTAAAAATACTATATATATGTTAAAACCCAAAATTGGACTAATTGCAAATAAGGAAAATTTCTGGGCAAAAACAGTAAATCTTCGGCGTGAATAGTACCATGTCGACCGACACTGTTCACGTGTGTCGGTCGACATGAACAGTAACTTGATGAACAGTAACTCGATGAACAGTGCTGATGAACAGTAACTTTCCAACTTGTCAGCTACAATGCTCCAGAATTGGTCCATAATGTATCAACAAGGT
Source organism: Cardamine flexuosa (assembly GCA_963555745.1). Taxonomy (NCBI): domain Eukaryota; kingdom Viridiplantae; phylum Streptophyta; class Magnoliopsida; order Brassicales; family Brassicaceae; genus Cardamine; species Cardamine flexuosa. The sequence continues at coordinate 12,268,221 of OY743220.1, read as the reverse complement.
CCATCTTGCATTTGTACCTAATAAGACTCAATATATATACAAAAGATTCTAAAACAAATATGTATATCATGGCTAAAATCCATAAAAAACTATCATATATCAACTCCCCCAAACTTAACTTTTGCTTGCCTTCAAGCAAACAGAAAACTGAAGCAAGAAAGAAGTTTGAAAATCGCGAAACTCACCTACTCTTTAGAACATTGTGCTTACAAGTCATCATGTAATCCACATGGTACAAGAACTATTCAGAGACTAACCACCATGTACATTCACCGTAGTCACTCATAGTCTTCTCAATACCCACCACAGCTTAACAACCTATCCCTTTTTAGTAAGCCATTCATCGATGTGTCTCATTTCCAAATTCAATGTTCAAGAGCCTTCTAGACTCAGCTGTCATCCTATACCATAACAAGACAAACCTCACTACAACAATGATTTTTTCGTCTCCCCCAGACTTAAATCCTTGGTTATTTTGGATTTCATATTATTTTCTTTTTGTTTATGAAGGTAGGCTATTAGAAGTGAATAGTGGGTCTCAGGATCTCTCCTACCCTCACAGCAACCCTACTTTCATCATCTCCTTAAGAAGTAGAAATGTGGGGGCATAGATTTCTCTTACCCTCTTCTATTTCAGAGAATCACTTGGTGATTCATAAACTATATCTTAAAGACTTTTATTATGAGTAACAACTTTTGGGGAGACTATACATCATAATTTACTTTGGTTTTATCAGGTCAGGTATGAAAGAAAAGTCTAGCTTTCAAACACAAAATTCGCCCATGAGGTAAAAGGAACTGACAGAAATTAGCTCAGGCTATAGCTGGCATTTGTTGTAAGTATGGGAATCTCAAGTTAACCGGTCAGACATGAGGTTTTTCCATTAGTTGAATCTGAATAAGTTGTGCAACAATGGTCACCATAAAAACATAGCAAAGACAATAGACCAAGATATAGTTCATAGTTTCTAACTAGGTTTGACTCAATACAACAAAAATTTGAAAAATAAAAGAAAAATTGGGACTGACTCTCAAAAGAATAAATAGAGTTAGTAACAACCTCTCCCAGACTTAAACTACATTGTCCCCAGTGTAATCAAGCTTAATGAAGGTGAAAGAAATAAATAAAAATGGAACAAGAGTGAATTGTTAAGTTTTCAAAATCGTGACCTTAATGTTGTGCGTGTGTGTCGATCAACATGTAGTCCATTACAGGACGGTGAAGTTCCACAATCATCTATCCTTTGCTGTTCAATTCGTTTTTCCATAAGATTTCCTTGATAAGAGCTCCAAAACAAGTCAAATAGCAACATAATATCATAGCATAACAAGTTCAAACAAGTTCCACTGAAGATCAAAAGACAAACTGACTCAAAAGCAAGAAGAAATATGACTCAAAAGGAAAAAGAAAAAGAAAAACTTACAAGTGGGTTGCCTCCCACTAAGCGCTTGTTTTGAAATTCATTAGCTTAACTGGGCTGAAGCATGGGCATCTGGTGGACGAGTGAGTGGCAATGAATTTCTCTCGGGAAAATGTCTCCTCATCCATGGTGGAGTATAAGCATTGGGTGCATGAGGACGACCAAGGTAATGAGGAACATCAACTGGCAGGATATTGGTATGGGTGGGATGTGATAACATTGTATTGTGATCCGTTTTTACTATGGTTTTCATACCCTTTTAAGAGAGATTTGGTATGGTTTCAAAGGTAAATATTCTATACCAAGTATTGTTAGTGTCAAAGAGGTTTTACAGGTTTTATGGGAATATGGATAAAAAAAGAGCAAAGACCCGTTTTGAGGCAGTTTTAAAGCATCCGAAGTTTGACAACATTTGAAGACCTTCCCGTGGACCAATATTGAAGTTCTCTATATCATTGGAAATCTTAAAGAGTCAAGATTTGTATGGGACAAGAATCAAAGCAATCCATTCAGCTGTTTGGAAGATGCATCCTAGAAGATGAAGCTATGTTAAACCAGCGCCAAAGCACCACACCCCGGTCACTAAGCTCGTGACCGAGGCCAACCTCCTTCACATCCTTAGAAGCTTGGCCCATCACTAGGCTAGGCCCATTGACTCCAAACTCATCAAGATGACGAGTCTGCCCTTCCTAAACCCTAGAAGCCAATCTCTTGCGCCCCAAGACCTATGTATACAAGTTTATGAAGCTAGCTCTACCCTCACCGAACAAGTCCATCATATTGAAGATCAAATTCATGGCATTAACCAGAAGTTATTAAAGTATGGTGAATAGTTTCAAGAACAAGATGACAAAATCCTTGATGCAATGTACTCTACCTACCAAGTAGAGGACCGGCTGCAGCAAAAGTTGGAGATTTTACAGCAGAAATCTGATGATGGAGACTTAAGTCACGAGAGCTTTAGATATCAGTAAGGAGAAACCACCATCTCATCTAACCTTACATAAGGGGAGGATGAACCCAGAGAAGCGTGCTGCAACATGATAACTAGGATCCCTTAAGGGGAAAATCCCGAGACCAGCAACTTTCATCAATCCCGGAACCAAGGAAGCATCTACTCCCGAGGTAACTACGGACCTCCTCTGGCTCCTTTCCATCACTATGAAGGTTGGAAGACACCCCCAAGTCGTCACCAATCTCATTTTCCACATCCATACCAAAGGAAGCCCGAGGATCTTCAAAACCGGTTCCCGCGGAAGCACCATGCCTATCATTCACCACAGCCACCTCTTCAACACTATGGCCACGCCTATTCACATCAGAAGAATCTAGGGGAGAGACTTGAAAGCTTATTGAAGCAATGCTTGGAGCTACAGGTGGTAACTTCAAGAAAACTCCATGAGAGATTTGATATGATTGAAAGGAGCATATGGGGACTTACAAGAAGGATCACTAAACTTAAGTGGAAGAACGAAGATAAAAGGCGAGCATTGGAGGCCACATCCAAACTTCAGGAAGGATTTGAAGATAATGAGAATTCTGAATCTCCACCTCATGTTTGCTGCAATGTGATTACACCCCACAAGTTGGTACAACCATTGCAAGAACTAGAAGGAGGTGAGATATTTCAAGGAGGAGCAAGAGACCTTAGGAAAGAAACCAATGGTATCCGCAGACTATAAGCAACTACCAAAAGGCACATCTTTCGACACTATGGCCACAGAGACTATAAGCAACTACCAAAAGGGACATCTTTCGACAAAGCCTGTTCCAAGTATGGAATAGACCAATTTTTCTTGGAGAGTTATGAGACTAGGGCTGAGATAAAAGAGCTTTATGAACAAGCATGGAGATACGCAAGACCCCCAAGGAAGCTTACGGAATCCAAAAGTCCCGAAGATTCCTTATATCTTGTACTATAAGAGGAGTCAAGTTCAAAGATGCATTATGCAACCCTGGTTCATGCATCAATCTGATGTCCTCAAGAGATGCAGAGAAGAATGGTTTGAAGGATCTTCAGGCATCTGACATTTGCATAGGGTTTGCGAATTGTTCGTCCATAGTTCCCATGGGAATTGTCTTGGACATTAGCGTGAAGATCAGAAATGGTGACATTCCCACTGATTTCCAAGTGGTTCATACTGAGAAGGGAAAAGCTTCACAACTCATACTAGGAGGATCTTTTCTTGACACAACTGGAGCAATAATGGATTGGCCAAACAAGTGGATAAGTTTTGCCAACATTGATCAAAAAGTTTTCTACGGAGCTATACCTTTTGTACCGACATCTTAACAACCAAAGAAAGGTTATCTTAATCCTAATGGAACCCCACCAGAGCTTGTCAAGACCAAGAAACTTTTTCTTAGGACAGAGGATTCTTCTCATCTCTCATAAGAGAAAGATCAAGTCTAGCCAAGGACTTTAAACAAGGGCGCTTAGTGGGAGGTAACCCACTTTGTAAGTTTTCTTTCCCTTTAATAGATTAGACTTCCTTTTGCTTTTGATTTTTGCATGTTTTATCTCAGGTATTCTATATAAACAGAAAACAAAATACAAAAGAATAAAATAGAAAAGAATAAAATAGAAAAGCAGAAAAAGAGAAGAAAATCAAGTTCGATCTGACATAGGTCACATGGCCCGTGACCGAGGACCCAAGGAGAGCCAACCCCGGTCACGAAGCCTGTGAGCGAGGTTTTGAGTATGGCAGCTCCAGAGTTCATGTTTCCAAGTGGCAAGAAGATTTTACAAGTCTGGTCAAGTGTTTTTGATCAAAGAATGCAGAAGGAAACAGATTGATTATATCCAAGGTCAATGCTGAAAGTCCCCAAAAAGCATAACTCACCTCCAACTTGAAGAAGGACAACATCAGGGCCATACCCCAGTCACAAGCCTTGTTACCGAGGTCCCATGAAGGCAACACCACGGTCACGAAGCCAGTGACTGAGGTTTTCCGAGCAAAACCTCCGAGAGCCAATTTCCAGGTTCTAAGGATATTTTGAAGAATTTTATTGATCTGGTACTTTTCTGACCTTATGGAGCTTATTGGGTCTAACTACATCATCTTAGGAAGCTATGAAACCTTCCCAGACCTCATCCATTGAGTTTTATTAAGCCAAGGCCAAAGTTGAAATCCGGGCCGCGACTAGGTCAAAACCAAGTCTCATAAAGAATTTTCAAGTTCAACTCAACCAAACGATCAAGGATCAGGTACTCAACATATTATGGGTAATATAGGAGTAATGGTCAAGTCATGTTTTGGAAAAGGATTTATGGGAAGAAGATCCTTCCATCCTAAGCTCCGAGGTTGCATTTTTCACTAAAGTTGAAGGATATTAGAATCTAGACGAGCCAAAGTGGTCCAACTTGATACATGCCTAGAAGTTGACCCTTGGGAAGTTTTGGTTGAAGAAATTTCAGAAAAAAAGCTCAAAGAAGAAAAGGGCCAATCATCAAAAATTATGTTCATAGCCGGGAACCCGCGGCTAGGAATTTCACAATCTTGGGCCATTTTGCTATTGGTTTGATAGATTGACAAAAGATTCAATATATAAGGATATGAGGATATTTGGGAAGTTATCGTCGAAGAAAATGTAGCCTTGTTCGGGCTAGATTTAGAGATTCACCATTGGACCCTATTTTGAAGGTTACTCGGACCGTAAGGGGGTAAAACTTCAATGGGACATCCAAAATCTCGGATCCACAAGTAAGTATACATTCCTTTGCTACATTTTTAAGCATGACAAGAAGAAGGAAAAAGGAAGAACAGGGCAGCCAGATCCGTTCTGGGTTCGGAAGGATGACCCCGGTCACGAAGGCCGTGACCGACGCGTGAAGGAGGGGCAGACCCGGTCACGACTACTTGCGACTGAGGTTTGTCACCCTAGTGCCTCCACATCACTCCTTTTTTACCATGTCACTTCACTGATCAAGATCACTTCACCAAATCTGACCACAAGCATATTTGGAGCATATAAGTCACCATGGGAAGATCTCAACTGTGGCAACCATGACATCAAAGAGATAACATCACCCCCATCTCAACATCAACACCCCCACCATTATATCCTTATCTTATTTTATTTATCTATATTTATTTTTTAGCATGTCATTGATGGTTTTTAGGTTTTTGTCTCAGGAAATATGCATTTAGAAAAAGATCTTCACAAAGAATTCAATGGACCAGAACCAAGTCCATGTGATGTCAAGTTTCAAGGGAAGAAACACCGGTTAGTCACCAACATTCCAATTCAGGTGACATTGTTTTTAACTCAACTTTTCCTTATGATTTCCATCCTTTTCCCTTCTTGTTTTCCCACCGAGGACTTTGTGATTTAAGTCTAGGGGGAAGGATGTTCATCCTTTACTGACACCTCTATTTTGTTGACCTGAGACTTTTTGCCACTTTTTACATCAATGATTATGCCTATTTATGTGATTTTATTGAGTCAAAATGTTTTTATTGAGTCAAAACTGTTAGGGAATAAGATCCTTGATCTGTTGGATTATCTGGACTGGTGATTACTCTAATGACTAACAGATTTTCCGAGGTTCCATTTGGGAAAGGCCGTAGGAGGATTCAACATTCCCCAAAAGCTTATTTTCATTGGAAAGTAGGGGTAAACCAAAGTCGTCTCTAAATCTATTTGAACCTAACTTGACATTCAATTTCTTCCTCAGGGATTGGCACTCATTGGACATAGACCTATTCGAACCATACAAGTCCACACAATTTTCCACCAAGCATACAACTACCTCTCTTCCTCTTCGCAAGCTCGGTAAAACAGAAAAGCAAGAAAAACAGAAAAGAGAGAAAGGAAAGAAGAAATAAATCAAAGTAACAAGCCCAAGTAAACCAAGGGATGATGCGTAAATCCATGTATCTTTTGCGACCTCATGGAATGATTTTGTTGTAAGGGAAAGATTAAGAGTCAAAGCAGCCAAGGGATGATGCATAGACCCGTGTATCCTTTGTGATTCCAGGGAGACTAGGAAAACAAAAGAAAGAAAGAAAAACAAAAGAAGGAAAGAAAAAGAAAGAAAGAAAAAGAAGAAGAAGAAAAGGCGAAGCACCGAAAATAACAAAACTTGGTTGCTGAAAACATGATATCAAGGAGCACCGAAAAGGCAAAGCACCGAAAATAACAAAACTTGGTCGATTTTCCTTTGGTAAGACCACCGTACCTTTTATTCCATTAATTTATGTAAAGAGATGACAATGGAATCCAGAAAACTCCTTTGGATTAGAGTAACTAAGGTTTGATGATGATCCTTGTGGTTAATCTCGGACTATGTTCCAACGCCCAGTGACAAATTGTTTGAAGTCCAGACATCCCCAAAAAGGTAAGTGAGTTACTGTGATTTTCAAACCTCTCTTCCATTCTATTTTGCTTGAGGACAAGCAAAGGTTTAAGTCTGGGGGAGTTGATAACATCGTATTTTGACCCCTTTTTACTATGGTTTTCATATCGTTTTAAGAGAGATTTGGTATGATTTCAAAGATAAATAGGCTATTATGAATTATAGTTAGTGTCAATAAGAGAGATTTGGGAATATGGATCAAAAAGAAGCAAAGACCCGTTTTGAGGCAGTTTCAAAGCATCAAAAGTGTGACAACATTTGAAGACCTTCCTGCGGACCAAAATTGGAGTTTTCTATAGAATTGGAAACCTTGAAGAGGGGACAAGAATCAAAGAAATCCATTCAGCCGTTTGGAAGATGCATCCCAGAAGATGAAGTTATGTCAAACCAGAGCCAAAGCACCAAACCTCGGTCACTAAGCTCGTCAACGAGGCCAGGCCTCTTAGGCACCCTGGTCACTAAGCTCATGACCGAGGCCAGCCTCCTTCACCGTCTTAGAAGTTTGGCCCATCACCAAGATTGGCCCATTGCCTCCACACTCACCAAGATGACGAGTCTGCCCTTCCTAAACCCTTGAAGCCAATCTCTTGCGCCCTAAGACCTATATATACAAGTTTATGAAGCTAGGGTTTCGTGTGCCTCATCAAAGTTTCAAAACACCACCTAACTTTACCACAGAAACCCTAGAAAGTCCATCACCACCTCAAGAAGCCAACACCGCCTCCAAGGAGCCGTAGAAGCAACTTGATATCGCTGATGGTTTGAAGTTCTACCATCTTTTTCTCTTTTCTTTTGTAACTTTGTTAAACGAGAAGTCCTTGCATCTTGTTATTTTCAGATCTAAATAAGTAATCTCTAAACTTTTAATTTATTGCATTAGATCTATGTTTTACTCTTTCATATCATTAATGACAACCTTGGGCATGGCCAAGTAGATTATCCAGTTAGGTCTAAAGGGTCAGTCAATAGGGTAAGATGATCATTGTCTTTTGAGTGGCGAGTATTATTGTATTTGCATATCCGTCTACACTGTCTTTTGGTCTTATCTTATTCTTAATGCATATAGTTAGGGTCATGAACTAGCTATTGATCTTAGGCATCTAAGTGATTCGAACAGTTTGCTAAGATTGTTGGAACCTAGATTTGATGAGTATCACATCATAACAAGCACATACCCCTTAGTTATGGAGTCTTATGGATTAGGATTGAACTTGATTTTAATGCTTTGAAACCTATGTTATTGCCCGCGATAGTTGAGTAATATGATTTGTGGATTTCAGCCAGTTTTCTCTATGACAATAGGTTAGCTGAACTTTCGTGTTTCATAGTTCGAGACTTAGGAGTAGACATGCATTACATTGAACTTATTTTGAATAGACAGATCATTGAACCCTAGAGACCCCCTTAGGCGCCCAACATTCATCCCATATTAATTTACATTCATTTTATTTTCTTTGCGTGATTGGCGTGACACAAAACCCCCTTTTTATTATTGAGTTCGAGCTTTACTTGTTCCTCTTGATTTGCAATACAACTTCTGTCTCTGTGGATTCGATATACCTTAAGTACTACGCTAGATTGATGTACACTTGCAGCCTATTCATTGTGTGGTCCCCTTGAGGAAAACCTTACGACACAACATCATAGAAGTGTCAGGCATCCACATGGTTTGTTGATAGAAGTGTCTCTAGTGTTAGCTGATAGAAGTGTCAGGCATCCACATGGTTTGTTTGAAAATATCCCAGTGAGGATAGGCCACATGGAGATCCCCACAGATTTCATAGTGATGAAAATAGAAGAAAAGCCAAAGGACCCTCTGATACTAGGAAGACCATTCTTGGCATCTTCAAGAGTTGTGATTGACACCAAACGTGGTGATATCATTCTTCAACACCTCTTCCGGAATGAAGAACACAACTTTTGAAGGTCAGCTCTTTTCCATAGAAGAAGCTCAGTATGATGAAGAGACTAGGCCTGAGCAGTTTGTGCAGAGTTCACAGACACCATCTAGACCCCCAGGGTTCACAGTCAACATATGCAGTCACTCTGATCAAGCAGTGCAAGAGTATGATGCCTTTGAAGCAGGAATAGAGTCTGATGAGGACAGCACAAGACACACTCTACCAGCCCACTCGACTGGTCACTCAACTGGCCACTCGAGTCCTCACCCGAAAGCACAGCCGACCCCTACAAAACCACCTGGTTCAATTTAGTACTTGAACCAAGAATATTTTTGTACAGGGAAGAGCAACTCAACATACCCACTCACAACACCAGGATCAGACCAGAGCACAATCCTGGCTTTACAAGGTGTTGTTGTTTAGTTGGCAGAGAAGTTGAAAGAGCTTGAGAAGGAAGTTCTGAAGCTCAAGGAGGCTCAAAAGCCTCCAGAAGGACCAAGGAGGAGGATCAGGCCACAAGGAATGAGTGATAGATTTTATCAAGCCAGCAAGGTATCAACCTTCATTGGAGAGAAGCCAAGTCCAGAGGGGTCAACAAGCCTCTCAAGGCCCTTCCACCTGCCTAAACAGAGTGAGAGTCAAGCTTTGAGACTCTAAACAAGCCAACTTGGGAGGAATTCCCATGTTTATCTTTGTATATACTAGCTCTGATTTATCTTAAGTTTTTATGAATTTTGTTATTTTTGATGTTTTTCTTAGTGTTGTGAGTTTCAGGAGAGTATAGGAGCTGAGTATGAGTCAAGGTGAAGCTTCAAAAGGGTCAGCCTGAACTTTAATTTTTTCACTCGACCATACCACTCGACCCCGAGGGTATAGCTAGGATCAGTTTATGGGGTTTAGAGTTAGGGAAGTTATTTTTTTCTTCATGGGTAGGTGATAGTCTGCTCCTGTATGCACCAGGTTGCTTTACCTTTAGCATTCTCTTATAATTCAATCAATTTCATTGAGAGATCCTGATACATGCGCTTAAACCAGAGGAAGAAGAAATCATTTTTATCTCTTAAAACTTGTCCCTCAACCAAATGAGTTACAATTATTGCATATCATGATTCACCAGTTCTTGCTTAACCAATGTTAAAGGGATATTTTGCTTTGAATGCTTGCTTATGGCTGACTCTTAGCGTTAAAACTTCTGATGAGTATGGCTAAAGCTTTTAAGTAAAACTTTTGTGAATTGCATTTTAGAACTATTAACTGTGACATTGACATTAGAGGTTTGGTTAGTTTCCTTAGGTTCTGAGTCCCTACTTTTCACACTACTCCTTTCATCTTATCCTTTCTATTTGCTTGAGGGCAAGCAAAGGGTAAGTTTGGGCGAATTGATAACACCATACTATGGACGTTTTAACCACCCTTTTATCATGCCTTAGTATAGATTTTAGCCATTCTTCATACCATTTTATGCATTTATCCTTCATATATGATGTTTAGTGTTTTCTATAGGCATTGCATGCATTTTGCATATTTGGGGTCTTATCAGGTGCTTATGGAGCTCATTAGAGCATGCTTGGATTTTTGGCATATGAAATGAAGCTTGGATCAAGCTGCTGCTCTAAGGAGGATGTGTAGTGAAGCTGTATGGACCGAGTGAGCATTTTCAGAGGAGACAGATGGCTCGACTGCCCACTCGACTGCCCACTCAACCTTCCTACTTGAGTGAGCACTCACCACAGGCCCACTCGACCAGGCACTCGAGTGACCACTCACCAAAGGCCTACTCGACCAGGCACTCGAGTGACCACTCACCAAAGGCCCACTCGACTGCTGGGTCGAGTGGGCCCTCCTCCGACTATTTTTCCTTAAAACTCGGATCTTTGTTAAAAGTTCTGTTGTCACTTTGTATAAAAGGGCCTTATTAGGTTAACATCAGGCACCAACTAGTATTTAGTAGAATCGCCGTTTTTAGTATAATCTCTAGGTTTATCTTAGCTTATCTCTCGTGTTCTTCATTTTGTTCTTCATTTTCAGAAACTTTGTAACTTTTGATAGCTTTGAATAAAGTTAGTACTTGCAGTTTATTTCTTCTTCACTCTTTCTCATTGATCATAAGCTATCACATATGTCTCTTTTAGAGATTTCTGGGTTTTGGACCCAATTTATGATCATGGTGAGTGAGTAGTTTTACTTAGGGTTTTTAGGGGGTAGAATAGGCTAGTTTCATTCTGTATTGCTATTGGTTTGATAGGTTGATCATCACTCAGTTTTGATTCCCTCTTGGGTGAGTGATTTTAATGCTTGTTCTCCCCTGATCAAGGAGAACATGATCTTAGATGATTTCGTGAGCATGATCCATGCCTTGAATCATTAGATCTACTTTTTCCAGGGACTAGGATACAATAGCGTAGGGCTGATGCATCAGATGTTGATTTACATCGCCACTCAGCTTACCTACTTGTTATGAATCCTCTTTGGTTTTAACAGACTGACCCTTTATGCCTGATCGACGCACACTATGCTGACAGGGTTGGATCTTGAGGCTCTTTACCACGACTCATGGATTGAGCTGGAAATGATGTATGTTGTCTAGGGATGTCCTGTGAGACCAGTTTCATTGATACCCATAGTAGTATAAAATGTTTGCAAACTATGATTCCATCCCTGAAGTCCCTATTGCTTTCCTATAGTTTTAATTGTTCTTAGTAATCGTTTCATCTAGTGTTTTCACAATTTTACTTCAGCACTCGACCTCACCACTCGATCAGTGTGGTCAAGCAGTCCTAGTTTGTTTGTATTTTGCTTTCTTAGTTCTACGATGTGTTAAAGTGTGACAGACTTTGGCATCTCTAGTATCATTTAGGGTCCTGGTAGTAGTTCATTTAGCTTGTTAGTAAACCAACCCCCTTTGATAATAACTTGAATAACTAGCTTTGATTATGTGTTAGTTGCTGTAGTTCACTCTTGATTGGTTCGACAAGTTACACACCCTTACCACTATACTTCAATTGATAAACTTGTGTTTTGTCTCTCTGTGCTTAGGTTGATAGTTTTTTCTCTCACTCTTTGTTACCCTGAGTAAAAGCCTAGTTTCAAGTATCTCCTAAGCCATCATTACCGCAAGATTCTAATTCATGAATGTCACTATTAGGAACCATAAAAGTAAATTTCTTGTTCCTCATTATTCCGAGTATCTTGTCCTGAACACTTGAACGAGATCGTGTAATTGCCATGGTCTCATTCGTGATATGTATGCTTTGAGATTCAATTCACTCGACCGGTATAAATCTTTTTAAATAAGGGTCAGAAGTGGAAGTTAGAGCTGCCAAAGAATCGGCAGAAGTGTTTTCACTTTAGGGAATCCAGGCTAAGTCCAATTTATCGAATTTCTCCACAAGTTTCTTTTGCTTCATATTCTCCCTTAAATTGATTTACAATAAGTTGTGAGTCACTATATGCGGTGATTGCCCGAGCTCCTACTTCACTTGCAAGGCAAAGACCAGCTAATAATGCTTCGTATTGTGCTTCATTGTTTGAGCCAGGAAACCCCAAACGAAACGACTGCTCGATCACCTCACCTGTTGGAGTTACCAAGCTGATTCCAACTCCCAAACTTGCCTTGAGGATTACACATCAACATTAAGTTTCCACACCTTATCTTCATTTTCGTCTAATGTGCCATTGGTAGGAAGCTCAGTTAAGAAATCTGCTAACACTTGGGCTTTTGTGCTGGTTTGATTTTGGTACTCAATATCATACTCGCTTAGATCAATTGCCCATTTTGCCAAACATCCGGACTGACTTGGAACATTCAATATAGTTCGCAGAGGTTTCATAGTTAACACTTCTATTGGATGAGATTGGAAATAAGGCCTTAGCTTCTGTACTGAAACTACAACTGCAAGTGCTAACTTCTCTATCATGGTATATCAAGTTTCTGGGCCAGTTAAACTCTTGCTTATGTAATAAATTTGTCGTTGTTCTCCTCTATCTTCTCGCACAATGACTCCGCTATCAGCATGTCCAGAAACAGACACATACAAAAACAACCTGTCTCTCAACTCAGGTTTCGAAAGTACCAGTGGGGTAGTAAGATAGGATTTCAGCTGCCTGAAAGTGTCATCGCATTTTTCATCCCAAATGAACTGCTTATTTTCTTTTCATATTTGGTAAAACAGAAGACATCTATCGGTTGAACAAGATATGAATCTGTTTAACGCGGCAATCTGACTCTTTGATCGTTGTACTTTTTTTTTGTTCCTCGATGATGGCATTGTTAGGAACGCATTAATTTGGTTTGGATTGGCTTTAGTTCCTCGTTTTGTTACTATGTACCCAAGGAACTTCCCACATGGAACGCCAAAGGTACACTTTGCTGGGTTCAGCTTAATTCAGAACTTATTTAGGATTTATACACATTGAGAAAGTTGCTTCACATTATCAGTCTGTTGGAGAGACTTTACTAACATATCATCTATGTAGACCTCCATGGTTTTCCCGAGTTGTTTCGCGAACATCCGATTAACAAAACCATGGTAAGTTGTTCCTGCATTTTTTAAACCAAATGGCATAAGAATATAACAATATATACCTTGATCTCTTATTGAATTATTTCCTTATCTTCTGGATGCATCTTGATTTAGTTATACCCTGAAAACGTATCCATAAAACTTAAAAGCTCGTGTCCGGCTGTTGATTCCACCAACCGATCAATATGTGGGAGAGGAATGTTTTCCTTTGGGCATGCCTTGTTGATGTCAGTAAAATCAACACATACTCTCCATTTTTCTTTCTTTTTCTTTACTACCATGTTGTTTAGTTTTCTACCTTGTCATTGACTGCTTTAGCACGATCTGGTCCGAGTTTTCTTCTTTTCTGCTTAATAGCTTTAAGAATTTCGTCTACTTGCAACTCATGTGCTATTATGCACGGATCAATTCATGGCATATCTTCAACAGACCATGCAAAAGAGTTCTTGTTTTCTGATAAGAATTTAATGAGTTCGGATTTAGTCTCATCATTTAGTCCCAAACCAATTTTAACTTTCCAATCTGATCTTGTATGATCGATTGAAACTTCCAGCGTTACATCATCCGGCTTCTTTCCGCTGGGAAAACAAGGCTCCTTTGCTTATGTAGAGGTCATTAATTGCTATTGCAATTTCATCCTATGATTAGCGAGGTTACACGACCTTGAGATTTCTTGATCCCCCTTGATTGTTTCTACTCCTGTTGGTGTTGGGAATAATATGCACTGATGATAAGTCGATAGAACGGCCTTAATTTGGTATAACCAAGGGGTTACCAAATTATATTATATGTAGCCGGCCTGTTGAAAAATGTGAATTCTACAATTTTTGAAACTACAGAAGCAAACACATGAAGCTTAATCGTTCCAAACGACATTGTGTCTCACTTTTGAATGCTATTACTGGAGCTGGTGGTCCCATGATTTCAGTTCGGTTTATTCCCATCCGATGTAGCATGCTTAAGAAAATCAGATCAACTGAGCTGTCAGTATCAATTAGTATCCTTGATACTTTGTAATTTGCCACGTCAAGTGTTATAACTAAGGTATCATCATGAGGCTTAGCTAGATTTCGAGTCTTGGATTCTTGAAAGGTTAAAGTGATATTATACTCGAAGGGTTCAGCCTTTACATTGACTGCCATAACCGCTGCTCGTTTATGTCTCTTAATCGCTGGAAACAAATCATGGCAAAGTTTAGACCCTCCAATGATAACATCAATTTGCCCTCTTGACGGTCTGGCCTGATCATTTTCTCTATGTCTCGTTGCCATCGGTTCAGAACTATCGTCTTTCCGATCTTTATTATAGTTTTGAACCAACTCCTCAAGATTAAATTATGCAAGGCCTCCAGAAGACCAAAGCTCGGCAAGATGTCATTTTAACACACTGCAATCTTTGGTTGTGTGCTCGTTCACCTGATGGATTTCACAATAGGCGTTCTTGTTTTGGACCCATGTGGTGGATGACGAATATCCGGACCTTTCACCTTGGGAGTATGGTCGTACAATATTTTTGTTGCTTGGGATTGTTCCAAAACGCTTTATTCCGCCATTTTTTCTTGGGTCAAACTTTCTGGGGGGCTGATTCATCGGACGTATTGGAAAAATAAATTTTTTCGCAAAATTTGCTTTCTCTTCTTTGGCCTCAATCCAACTATTAGCTCGGTCAATTAACTGTTAATTCTTCCCAGAATCTAGTCTCGTGCCAGAGTCCATTTTTTAGTGTAGATAAAGCTATGGTTTGAGAAATTCTAGGGATTTTAGGCAATAACTCTTTGAATTTAGCAATATGCTTTTGGAGCGGTTCTTGTGGTTCTTGTTATAAATTCCAGAGATTGCTATCCGATTTTCCGGTTCTCCATCAGTAGGGAATACTGCATAAGAAAAGCAGAAGATATCTCGTTGAACCTATTGATTGTTCCTGGACCGAGCCGAGTAAACTATAGAAGGGGTTGTCCAGAAAGATTTTCTGAAAATAACTTGCAAAAGCCAGCGTCCTCTTCATGAAGTTCAAGGTCTATCCGCCCCGCTGCAATTTGAAAGGCGGCCATATGACTTTTTGGGTCGCCCTGCCCATCAAAAGTAGGTAGGATTACTCTCCGAGCATCTTTGATTTTTAATCTTGCAATTTGCGCATTGAACAGAGATCGTCTTGTTTCTTCAATTACTCTGTCAATATCTGGAGCCTAACTGGTAGGGCAGTGAAATTTTGACTTCATCTCCTTTATTTCACGTCAGACACAATCAAGCTCTTCATCAGGAAGTTGAATGAGAGGATCGTCACCAGCTTCAATGTGGCGGTTAACTGTGTTTTGCTCCTCTGTACTGGCTGGCGGTGGTGTTCCACCCACAGCGGGATTTGAAGAAGTGTTTACTGTAGGAGTGGCTAATAATGCTCGTTGATGAGGGCCTCATGTCATGTTTCCTGTAGACAATGAATCCACACGAGCAGAAACAGATGATGTAGTTTCAGTTAGTGTTACCTGACCTGCTTTTATTGTTTTATTTTTTGCTGCACAGTAACAAGCTTCTCGGACAACCTCGCTAAATTGTCATTTATTTCAGTCAAAGCACTGGCGATGTCGGCCATG
The DNA here is from genome assembly GCA_963555745.1 of Cardamine flexuosa. Lineage (NCBI taxonomy): Eukaryota > Viridiplantae > Streptophyta > Magnoliopsida > Brassicales > Brassicaceae > Cardamine > Cardamine flexuosa. Next base: position 12,252,427 of record OY743220.1, on the reverse strand, counting down.
GTTTGATCTTGTAGGATCTACGGCATGTTTGTTGAAAATATTCCTTGATTCCAGCACGTAAACCCCCTCCTTCTAGCCCTAAAATGTGGATACATGATCCGCACTCAGAATATTCAGTAAAAAGAATTTGTAAAGGAATAATAATATTTGCTTCAGTATATTTTTCTCTCAAATGGGCTGAAAAAAGATCCCCTTACAATACTCTCCTCTCCTCTCTTTATACACTTTTTGACTATAAATGTTATTTAACGGATTACAATTAATTCTATGATTCACCTTAAATACATCAGTTCTGATTTGGTCTTAAATGCTGTAACGCCTTGTGCTTTGAAATAGATCCTTCTCTGACTCCATGGAACAGACTCTTCTTGCGAACTCTTTATATTCTCCGAGCTCCTACTATCAGTCAAACTCATTGATATTGAGATCAAGAAGACATTTCGTGCAAAATGAGGGCGTCTAAATCTTGGGTTGTGTACGGACTGTATGGATCCGGACAGACATGGTTTTGCACGATCGCAAGAAAATATTATTTCGGTTATGTGCAAATTTTGGGTTAAAATAAAATATCCCAGTGAAGTCATTTTATGATGTAATCTATTTTGTCTTATTCATTTAGGGCTTTCTCTCCTTATGACTATAAAAGGAAAGAGCCTCTCATTTTAAACCTTAACCTAGTTTGTGCCTCTTTGGCCTAAGAATGGATCTGCCTATTTTCACAACATTCTCTCTTCATAACTTCATCTAAATTCATATTCAATTCCGTAATTTCTCATATGGTATCAGAGCATGGTTACTAATTCTTACATTCTCTTCACTTTATTCTAGTTAATCACTGTTTGGTTTCTAAAGCTTCTATCTCTAAATCTCTTATTCTCTGGGTGGATCTGTTATTTTTGTTCTCTTTGGTTCTCATTTGATCTTGTCTAATCTGGTGTTGTTCTTGGTCTGTCTTCATCAATCAGTTAGTTGATTCAGTGTATTCACCAGATCTGTTTCTCAAGCTCTTGGTAATCTCTTATCAATCAACAATCGTGGTTGAGTCATGGATTCTTGAAAACAAGTGAACTATTTGCTATGGGCTAGAACCACCAAGACAGCTTTGTGTGGTCGTGGCTTTTTGAGCCACATTGAAACCCAACAATATTTAAAAGGAACTTTGAATGGAGATCGGAAAGAAATTGTTGAGTCCTCAATCTCTGATGATGGCAAATGGATTCAAGAAAATCAAGGTGTACTTGGTTTACTTCAAAACTCACTTGATGCTCCAATACTTGAAGCTTACTCCTATTGTGAAACAACTAAGGAGTTATGGGACACTCAAGAAAATGTTTATGGAAATGTGTCTAATCTTACTCATGTGTTTGAAGTGAAGAAATCGATCAATAGTCTCAGCCAAGAAGACTTAGAGTTCACAAAGCACTTTGGCAAGTTTAGATCACTTTGGGCAGAATTGGAAATGCTTAAACCTTTCTCAGTTGATCCATTGGTGCTTAAGGAAAGAGGTGAAAAATACAAGGTCTTTGGGCTCCTTCTCACGTTGAACCCAACATACAACGATCTGATCAAGTATATTCTTAGAGGAGAAAAACTACCAAGCTTAGAAGAAGTATGTTCCTAAGTGCAATGATGAGTCTCTATTTTCACTAGTTTTTACTGTTGTTTTTACATGTTTTATTGAGTCTAGAGTTAGGTTTTGTGTCATACTGGCTGGTTTTAGTGTCTTTTCAGGTTTTCACTTCACTTGAGCTAAAATGGGTAAAATGGAGCAACTTTGGATGATTTTACACATCATTAGATTTTGGAGACACTCTGGATCGATCGATCCTGAAGAGGATCGACCAAGCATGAAGAGGATAGACCAAGCATGAAGCAGATCGGTCAATCGAAGGAATCTATTAGGTGGCATGGATCAATGGAAGGAGATCGATCAATCCGGATCACGAATATTCTCCAAATCGCGCATTAACTCCAAATTTTAACCTAGAAGACTCCCTATAAATAGGGATCATTTCCTAAGCGGTCCTAGATGATAACACCACGTTTAGTATGTTTTTACCACCCTTTTTATCATGCCTTAGTATAGATTTTAGCTATTGTACATACCATTTTATGCATTTATCCTTCATATAGGATGTTTTAGTGTTTGTATAGGCATTGCATGCATTTTGCATATTTAGGGTCTTATCAGGTGCTTTTGGAGTTGATTGGAGCATGCTTGGATTTTGGGATCAGGAAGTGAAGTTTTGTCAAGCTGCTGGACTAAGGAGGATTTGCAAAGAAGCTTTATGGACAGAGTGAGGATTTGCAGAGAAGAAAGATTACCACTAACTGTCCACACGACTGCCCACTCGACTTGCCTACTCGAGTGACCACTCACTGCCCACACGAGTGCCCACTCGACCTGCCTATTCGAGTGACCACTCACTGGCCAATCACTGCCCACTCGACTGTTGGGTCGAGTGGGCACTCTCCGACTATTTTTCTTAAAAACTCGGATTTTTGTTAATGTTGTTTTGTCACTTAGTATATAAGGGGACTGATTAGGTTAGCATCAGCCACCAAGTAGAATCGTTGTTTTTAGTATAATCTAGGTTTATCTCTTAGTTTTCTCTCTCTTGTTCTTCATCTTTTTCTTAATTTTTGCAACTTTGTAACTTTGATAACTTTCAATAAAATTAGTACTTGCACTTTATTTCTTATTCAATCTTGCTCATCAGATCATCAGCTATCACATATGTCAAGTTTAGGCTTTTCTGGGTTTTGGACCCAAGTGATGAATCTGATGAGTGAGTAGAAAAGTTGGGGTTTTGGGGGATGGATTAGGGTAGCTTCACTCTGTTTTGCTATGGTTTAGATAGGTTGATCATCACTCAGTTGCGATTCCCACTTGGTTGAGTGATTTTAATGCTTCTTCTTCCCTGATCAAGGAGAACTTCCACCCACCACAAATTCTATGGACTTCCTATGGAGAACCAGCTTGCTCATTTGGACCAGTTTGATAAACTGTGCGAGCTCACCAATATCAATGGGATATCAGAGGATAGCTTCAAACTACGCCTCTTCCCATTCTCTCTCGGTGACAAGGCTTCCTACTGGTAACGAGCACTGCCTCAAGGTTTTATAACCACCTGGGAAGACTACAAGAAGGCTTTCCTGCTGAAGTTCTTCGCTATGTCAAGGACCGCCAGGTTCAAGAACGAAATCTCCAGCTTCACTCAGAGGACCAATGAGAGTTTCTCTGAAGCAAAGGAGTACAGTACTCAGTGTCCTCATCATGGCTTCACCAAAGATTCTCTACTCAGTACACTCTACAGAGGAGCAAGCCCTAAGATAAGGATGTTGTTGGATACTGCTAGTAATGCAACTTTCTCAATAGAGATGTGGTAAATGGCTGGGAGCTAGTGAAAAACCTTACAATCCCTGATGGCAACTACAGTGAGGATTTTGATAGATCTATCAGAGGACCATCTTTGTCATCTGATAAGACTAAGCAAGAGATCCAATCTAATAGTGACAAACTTGACAAGCTCATCGCGGCTAAGCAGAAATTTGTGAACTTTGTTAGTGAAGCTTCTGGTACTCAAGCTCAGGAAGGTGAAGATGATCAGGTTGAAGAGATCCTATATATACAGAATCAAGCTGGCTTCAACAGAGGGTACATCAACAATAGGAACAATCCTAATCTCTCCTATAGTAATCGCAACATAGCCAACCCTCAAGATCAAGTCTACCCAACTCAGAACCCAGGCCAGAACAAGCCTTTTGTGCCAACAGCTCCAGCCAATACACCTGGATTTGCTCCAAGACCAGCTCAGCCAGCTGATGGTGACCTTAATCCCCTTCTACTCCAACTTCTTCAAGGCCAGAGTACTGCTACTCAAGAGATGTCAAAGAGGTTCACTGAGCTTAGGACCCACATCAATTTCTCTTATGATGATTTGAACCATAAGATTGAGGTTCTCAATAGTAGACTGAAGTTTGTTGAGTCTAGTGCTGCATCAGCCTCTAGAAAGACCACAGGCCAACTTCATGGCAAAGCTGTGCAGAACCCTAAGGAACCTACAACTCTCTATGCAGTAAGCACAGCACCAGCCCTCCATCTTCTTCCTTTCAGGAAGAGGTTTTCAAACATCACTGCGGACAGTGATACTCAAGTTGGGGGGGGGGGGGGGGGGGGGGGCAGTCTTTCGATCTGCTGCTGAAATTGGCTCAAGCATTGTAGCATTCGACCACACCGCTCGAGTGAATGATCGAGTAGAACCAGAAACTGCAAAGGAGAAGCGGATAATGGACCTGCATGCGATGATGACAAGTTCTTTCCCACGAAGGTTCAAATCTGAGATTGAGAAGGAGTATGCCATTATGCTTGAGGAAGAGCTATTAGAGCTGGAAGCAGTTATGAATTGGGAAGAAGTTGTGAAGTTATTAGGACCATTTGAGAGTGGTTTGAGAAAAAGAGTCTTGAATAAAATTCAAGTGAAGAGGTTTGCAGATGTTAAGAATTATAAGTGTAAGGTGATCACTAAGCAGGAGGTCTTAGTACAAGAAAAGTTGGAAAATCCTGTATCTTTCACAATACCCTGCTCTTTCAGAAACCAGACTTTCAAGAACTCTCTATGTTATCTGGGTGCTTCAGTGAGTATAATGCCATTGACTGTGGCAGAGAAGCTTGGATATCACAAGTTTTTACCCAGCACGTTGTCTCTAGTCTTAGCTGATAAAAGTATCAGGCATCCACATGGTTTGCTGGAAAATTTTCCAGCGAGGATAGGCCCCATAGAGATCCCCACAGCCTTCATAGTGATGAAGATGGAAGAAGAGCCAATGAAACCCCTTATACTAGGCAGACCATTCTTGGCATCCTCTAGGGCTGTTATTGACACCAAAGTGGTGAAATCGTTCTTCGAACCGACTATGACTTGGTGATACGTTTTGACACCTCTTCCGGCTTGAAGAACAGTACTCTCAGACACCATTCCATACCTCCAGGGTTCACAGCCGCCATGGGTAGTCACTCTGACGGAGCAGTGCACAAGTTTGATGCGTTTGTAGCAGAAGCTGACTCTGATGAAGACAGCACAGGGCACACTAGAGTCCTCACCAGAGAGCACAGCCGACCCCTACAAAACCACCTGGTTCGATTTGGTACTCGGACCAGGAATATGTTTGTACAGGGTAGAGCAACTCAACATACCCACTCACAACACATGCGTTGGACCAGAGCACAATCCTAGCTTTACAAGGTGTTGTTGTTGAGTTGGCAGAGAAAGTGTCAAAGCTTGAGAAGGAATTTCTGAACCTCAAAGAGGCTCAAAATCCTCCAGAAGGACAGAGGATAAGGATCAGGCCACAAGGAATGAGTGATAGATTTTATCAAGCCAGCAAGGTATCATTCTTCATACCAGAGAAGCTAAGTCCAAAGGGATTAGCACAACCTCTCCAGACCCTTCCACCTGCCTAAACAGAGTGAGAGTCAAGCTATGTGACTCTAAACAAGCTCACTTGGGAGGAATTCCCATGCTTATCATTGTATATATACTTGCTTTGAATTTATCTTAATTTTTTATAAATTTTGTAATTTTTGATGTATTTTCTTAGTGTTGTGAGTTTCAGGAAAGTATAGGAGCTGAGTATGAGTCAAAGTGGAGTTTCAAAAGGGTCAGCCTGAAATTTATTTTCTCACTCGACCACACCACTCGACCCCAGTTCGAGTGGGCCAGATTTTGTCTGCAATCTCAACATTTAATCTCAGCCGTTCATTTGAAATCACTATATTCCCTCAATAATAACGGCTCGACTTCTCCTTCTTCATTTCTCACCCAAAATTTAATCTCTCTAAAATCGCAAAAATCTCTCAACTTTTCTCAAAAAAAATTTCAAAAATGCATCAAGTTTTTCATCAAATCTGCAGTATGTCTCACTACTCTAACAATTCTGAAACCCAAGTGTAAGTTTTTAAGCCATTTGAATCGTTTTTGTCAAATCTGGGTTCAAGGCTTGTTTTTGAAATTTTTCGAAATTTTTAGCTTGCATGTAGGTAAAATTGATTGACAAGAGTAGCATAAGGAATCCGAAGAAGTATGCATTGATTTCTATAGTTGAAATTGCTAGAAATTGAAATTTTGTTCTTCGTGATGAACTTGAAATTTTTGAAAATGTTTGTGAAACCTTAGGACAAATTTTGGTTTAGCTATTGATTGTTTGATAATCAGAGAACCCACATTGATCATCGTTGTTGAAATTAAACAAGTTTTAGAATCAATAAAACCATGCATAGAAAAAACAAATTGAACCTTGATGAATTTTGAAAATTGATGATTTTGAGTTGATTGAATCATGGTTTAGCCTGAAATCTGATGATGATGAGTGTTAGTTTAGTTACTCGAGCCAAGCACTCGAGTGGGTCAAGTTAGGCAAAATTTTATTTGACAATTTTCGCCCACTAGACCTCACCACTCGAGTGACTCGGTCAAGTGGTCCAAATTTTTGCTAAATTTTCATTTTTTGAATTTTTTTTCAGGTACTCTGGCAACACAAGGTCAAGGGCAAAGAGAAGCCAAACCGCAGTGAGAGCCACACGACCCGGAGCCACTCGACCATCTGGGTCACGGCTAGACAAGACTAAGGGCACGAGGGTTCAAGAAGAAGAATCAGTGAGAAGGGATAGTCAGGAGGAGACTGGTTCTGATAATCTAGAAGAGAACCAAGCTGAGATCTCCAAGGAATCCAAGCTCATTTCCATCCTTGAGAGGGTGACATTCCTTGGGACTAGGTACCCAGATCCCCCCACCATGCAAGCTTTGGGAATTTGCAGAGAGGTGGAAAAGCTCTATGATTCAGCTGACACCGTGTGACTTGCCCACAACCCACGTGAAGGTTTCAAGACTGAGACCTGCCACTTCTTGGCAACAGTGGACGTCCACCTCTATGAGATGAGAGGCATGGCTGGTACAGCAGAGATGGGGCATTTGAGCTTCGGGGTCAGAGAGATAGAGTATCAGCTACCACTCAGTGTGGTTGATATAGTGTTTGACTTCCGCAGAGGAACAGGGCAAGCCCAAGACTTTGAGAAGAAAGAGCTCAATGAGTTGTGGTTAGAGCTTGGAGGAAGGGAGCACTATCAGTCTGCTAGGACCAAGAGTAGTAAGATCATGCACCCAGCAGTGAGATACCTCCATAGGACCCTTGCAAACACAATGTTTGCAAAGAACTCCACAGGCCCAGTGAATGAGAGCAAGCTGAAGATGCTGGACAAGCCTCTTTGTGATTACCTCATGTACTCATTTGAGGAGAATAGAGCCAATGGGATTGATATACGAGGTGACAAAGCCTTCACAGGGAACTCCATTGTCTTGGTGAGGCATCTTATGAGCTATAGAGTGAATGCCATCAGAAATAACAAGATGTTGAACAAGGCAGAGATCACTGTGGGAGGCATAGTTACTCTGTTTATGGAAACTGCTGGAGTTGAGCTCATATTCGCGCCTACACCATACACTCGGAATGACATGGATTGCATGAGAGACACTCAGACCATTGGTGCAAATGTTGGAGAGAAGTACATCTATAACTTCTCTCACCCAGGGAGCAGCAAAGCCAAGATGCTATTACCTTATGGAGGTTTAGCCAAGATCTATGCAGAGGAAGGTGACCGTAGCGTCTCCTTTGAGCCAGAGATCTCTACTTCTCTGATGAGGGAGCTTGGCTCCAGGATGATGAGCCGTTTCAGAACTTCATGGAAAGTGTGCAAGCTCCAGAGAGATTCTACTTTGAAGAAGCTGAGTGCAAAAGCCTCAAGGAGGCTAACAATAAGATCTCCACGCTTCAAAAGTGGTGCAAGTGGCAGGATAAGCAATTCAGTAAGTTCAAGAGTGGAATGAAAGCCACAGTGAAGGAGCTCACCAAGCGGTTAGTAGCTGCTGAGAAGAAGTTGAGTGCTGGCTCATCAAGGATTTCAGCTGAACAGAGGGAGAGGAAGAGGCGCCGAGATCTCCCCATAGAGGACTTGGAGCATTCACCACCAGACTCCACAGATCAGACGGCTCAGGATGGGCAAACAGACGGAGCCACTCAACCAGCTGGGTCGAGTGAGCAACTCAAGGGCTATACAGGATTTGATCCTAGTGCACCAGTCGCGCCTTACCCGTCTTATGATCAAGGTGCACAGTTTCCATCTTACACGGGGTACTATCAGAGCATGCCACTCGACCACGCTGGGTCAAGTGCACCATTCGCGCCTGCCCACTTGACTGCTGGGTCGAGTGGACCAGTCGAGTCACACCCCGGAGCTGATCCTCCCACCACCACAGTACCAGCTTACACCCAGGAGAGCATAGAGGTTAACACTGATGCCTTCTTCACTCCACAAGAATGAGGTACCACCCCACTTCCTTATCTTTGTATATACCATTGCATTTTTTGTTCTTTTTTTTTTTTAGTCTCTCAAATCATCTCTTGAATTTATTTTGCACAAGGGACTGTGTAATTTAAGTTTGGGGGAGGGTTTGAGAGACGAATTTGACATATCTTTTGTTTTCTTATTTAAATTTGCATTATATATGTGCATTGAAAAAACCTAAAAATTTGAAAATTTTAGAAAAATATTTCACAAAAACAGGGTGTCATGTAGTTGCATTTTTATTTTAGGATTGAGTTTTAGTATATCGTTAGCATTGTACATATGCATAGGGGATGATGATGAGTTAAACCGTAAAAAGCTTAAGAACCAAACATATAATTTCAATGTCACAGTTATGAGTTGTCTAATGCATTCACCTAAGTTTGAAAATTAAGGCTGCACCTTGCTTGGAATTTAGATTTAGCACTCTCACTTGGTTGAAGTTTGCTATGACTTGTCAAACTATCCCTATGAATTCGAACCTAATTTGAAAAACTTAATTATCATGATATGCTCTAAAACTTTAACTCATGGATACCTCAAAATACTTGGATTTTTTTCACCTTTTACCACTCTTGCTAATCCAAGTAACTGTCTCCACCATTGAGACAGTTTCACAAAAACCAAACCTAAAACTTCATTTCGGACCATACATTATTCTTGAGTGAAGTGAGGCCTATTTTCGGATTGAATTAGAGAGAAAGTGTTAGGTGTTGCTGACAGGAGTAGCCTCTCATGTAGTCTCTGGTTCACAATTTTTGAACAAGATTTAGGCTAAGCGTTTTGGATAAATTGGGGGTTTGAGTCTGGGAAAAGAAAAAGAGTATGCTAAAAATTGTTTAATCTTTGGATAGGATAAGTAAAAAGAGTATGAGTCTAGTAAAGGATTTGGAAGAAAAATATAAGAGTTGGCTTAGTGAAAGAAAAGAAACAAATTGTATACATACCCACTCGACCACTCGACTCGACCATGTGGTCGAGTCATAGCTTAGTGAAAAAATTAAAAATCCCAAAACCGCTAGAAGTAAAAAGTGTAAAGTATCTTCTCTATAGAAGAAAAACAGAAACCGATCCTTGAGTCAAAGAAAAGAAAAGAAAAGCTTTTAAGCACAAGGGTAGAACTAAGATCAGTTTATGGGGTTTAGAGTTAGGGAAGTCATTTGGTTCTTCATGGGTAGATAATAGTCTGCTCCTGTATGCAGCAGTTGGCATTACCTTTAGCATTCTCTTATAATTCAATCCATTTCATTGAGAGATCATGATACATGCGCTTAAAGTAGGGGAAGAAGAGATCATTTTTATCTCTTAAAACTTGTCCCTCAACCAAATGAGTTACAATTATTGCATATGATGATTCACCTGTTTGTGCTTAATCAATGTTAAAGGGATAGTTTGCTTTGAATGTTTGCTTGTGGTTGAGTCTTAGTGTTAAACTTGATGTGATGAGTATGGCTAAAGCTTTTAAGTAGAACTTATGTCAATTGCCTTTTAGAACTATTAACTGTGACATTGACATTAGAGGTTTAGTTAGTTTGCTTAGGTTCTGAGTTCCCACTTTTCACACTAGTCCTTTCATCTTATCCTTTCTATTTGCTTGAGGGAAAGCAAAGGGTAAGTTGGAGGAGTTGATAACACCACTTTTAGCATGTTTTAATTTTTTGTATACGCATTGCATGCATTTTGAATATCTGGGGTCTTATCAGGTGCTTTTGGAGTTGATTGTAGAATGCTTGGATTTTGGGCTCATGAAGTGAAGTTTTGTCAAGCTGCTGGACTAAGGAGGATGTGCAGTGAAGCTTTATGGACAGAGTTAGGATTTTCAGAGAAGACAGATGACAACTCACTGCCCACACGACTGCCCACTCGACATGCCTACTCGAGTGACCACTCACTGCCCACACGACTGTCCACTCGACCTGGCTACTCGAGTGACCACTCACTGGCCAATCACTGTGCATTCGACCACCCCACTCGACTGCTAGGTCGAGTGGGCACTCTCCGACAATTTTTCCTAAAAAGTCGGATTTTTGTTAAAGTTGTTTTGTCACTTAGTATATAAGGGGACTGATTAGACTAACATCAGCCACCAAGTAGAATCACCATTTTTAGTATAATCTAGGTTTATCTCTTAGTTTTCTCTCTCTTGTTCTTCATTTTTGCAACTTTGTAACTTTAATAACTTTTAATAAAATCATTACTTGCACTTTATTTCTTCTTCAATCTTGCTCATCAGATCATCAACTATCACATATGTCAAGTTTAGGCTTTTCTGGGTTTCAGACCCAAGTGATGAATCTGATGAGTGAGTAGTAAAGTTGGGGTTTTTGGGGATGGACTAGGGTAGCTTCACTCTGTTTTGCTATGGTTTAGATAGGTTGAGCATCACTCAGTTGCGATTCCCTCTTGGGTGAGTGATTTTAATGCTTGTTCTTCCCTGATTAAGGAGACCATGATTTTAGATGGTCTCATGAGTATGACCCATGCGTTGAGCCATTAGATAGACTTTTTTCGGGATTTAGAGAACAATAGCGTGAGGGTGGATGCATGAGATATTGATTTATGTCACGACTCCACCTATTCACTTGTTATGAACTCTTCTGGACTTGAATACACAGAATCTTCATGCCTGATCCGATCAACTCACACTATGCTGACCGGGATGGATCTTGAGGCTCTCTACCACAACCCATGGATTGAGCTGGTTATGAAGTCTGTTGTCTAGGGTAGTTCTGTGATGAAATTGCTAGTTGATAGCTCTAGTAGTACAGAGTGTTTGTGAACCTATGATTTCCATCCCTAAAGTCCCAATTGTTTTCCCCATAGTTCAGAGTCTGCTTAGTATTTGGCCACTGTAGTTTTCCCTAAATTTACTGTAGCACTCGATCTCACCACTCAATCAGTGTGGTCGAGTCGTCCTAGATTCTATGATTTTGCCTGCTTAGTTCCACGATGTGTTGAAGTATGACAGACTTTGACATCTCTAGTATAGGAGTAGTTCATTTAGCTTGTTAGTGAACCAACCCTCTTTTTATAAATTTACTTGAATAGCTAGCTTTAATCATCTACTAGTTGTTGTAGACGACTCTTGATTGGTTTGAAAAGTTACACACCCCTTACCACTATAATTCAATTGATAAACCTGTGTTTTTGTCTCTCTGTGTTAAGTTGATAGTTTTACTGTCAACATGTGCTATACACTTTGACAGGCTAAAAATGCCAGTTTCTCTAGACACAATTTTTCACTGTTACTCTATCATTTTCATTTTCATTTCAGATCTGTAAACTTTTACATTGGTTTTTCTCAGATTTATAATATTTTCTATTCTATTTTTATATCTACACTCTGTCTTCATCTATTTCTTTGCATTTTACATCATACAACATCATGACCTATCAACACATTGCCATGGTTGAGTAGATCTGCATGTTGGGAGATGGGATTTATTCAAAGGGATTTAATGTTTAATAAGGTTATTGTTATACATTAGGGTTATGATTATTAGATCTCTACTTCTATGAATTAAATGTTTTTGTTAGGTTGACGTATCTATCAAATGATTCATAGGGTTTTATAATACAGGTAGCGTTGGTTATTATACCTGGAGTCTATAGTTTGTGGGCTTGATTTTAAGCATCCCAAGAACGGGTCTGGATCTACAAGTGAACTCTTTCAAACTTGCTAAATACATGCTAGCGTAGGGTCCTAGCAGATCTATGTTAGAATAATATTTACTCCTTAAAAGAGATTTATTTTGGTTCCATGTTTGTGTTATAGATCTAGATCATTAAAGTGTTAATTCTGTTAGATATCTTTTTTATTTATTTAATTGATTGATTTTAATTTATTTTATTTCCAATATTTATTTTAATTTATTTAATTTCCTTAATTATTTTGTTCGGATTTATTCAGATTTTCAGTGACAACAACCTTTCCATATATTTTTCATCCTAGGTCTGTTTAGATCTATAGATCTAAAGTGCTCTTTACTCTGTGGATTCGATCCCACCACTATACTGCTGTGCACAATCGTGCACTTGCGGAGTTTAGAGGTTTGGGTAAAACCTGATGCATAAAACATCACATCAAGTTTTTGGTCTCGTTTCCGGGGAGTAATTGTAGCCTCAAGATCTAAGCTCTAGGCCTAGTCAATGATATTTTAATTTTTGCATTTTAATTTTTATTTACCCCTCTGAGATCAACCGATCTACATAGGATCGATCGATCCTACTTCTTGCACGATTGACCGATCCTTTTCGTGATCGACCGATCCTACTTCGTGCAAGATCGATCAATTCTTCTTTGATCGATCGATCCTTTTTCTCTCGAGATCGACCGATTCCTTCCAAGATCGATCAATCCTATAGCCTCTTAATCGGATCTGACTTTCAAACTTCTTTTACTTCTCAGGTGTCTGAAATTAAGGAGCAAGGCTTCTAAATATTTACAAGACTTGAGCATAGTAGAGTTGACAGGGAAGTTCACAAGGAAGATCAAAGAAACAAAAAAGAACAAAACCACAAGGAAAACAAAAAATAAGGTTAGTATGGCTGACCCTAATAACTTAAGAAACATTCCCCCTATTCTTGATGGTGAGGATGCAGAGGTAATCTGGCAAGAGAAGGTCAGGTTAATCAAGGACCTCTCAATGATGCTGGAGTTCCTGGGGTGAGAGTAGATGCTGCGTCGGGACTTCAAGTCCCACCACGCAGGGTTACCTTAGGCGAGCACGATGTCCCGCACGCGTACTATAGGAACCGATCTGCTTTTATTCCCCCTCCTATCCAGAGGCAAGATTATGAGATCAAACCTCAAATAATCGCCCTGGTAAAACAGACTCAGTTCCATGGGCTATCTAACGAGAACCCAGTGGACCATATTGATATCTTTGAGGAGATCTGTAGTACCACCAAAGCCAACGGAGTCCCCCAAGACTACCTCCATTGTAGGCTATTCTATTTTTCCCTTGCTGATAAGGCTAATAGATGGTTGAAATCTTTGAGTCCTGGATCTATCACAAGCTGGGGTGAATGCCGAGCTGCTTTCTTACAGCAGTTCTTCACCAAACCTAGATCCGCAGCACTAAAAACAAAATAGCCACATTCCGCCAAGCTCGTACCGAGTCCTTCTATGAAGCTTGGGAACGCTATAAGGAATACTTAAGGGACTGTCTCCCTCGAAGCTACACCGAGTCGGACATGATGAACTTTTTCTATAACGGAGTTGAAATGAAGTATCTAATGGCTATGGACACAGCCAGTAGGGGAGACTTCATGAGCAACGTGCTGGAGAAAGCAGTGGAGCTTATTGAAAACCTGGCTGCAAGCGACTCTAACAGATCTTATGACTATGATATGACAGTCAACCCCACTCTGAGCAAGTGATAAGATCATAGAGGAGCTTAATGCTAAGGTGGACATTCTGATGAGAGCTCAAAAAAGATCTGTTAATCTCTTGGAAAGTGAAGAGTTCAATGATGAGGAGGAACAAACTAAGGAGATCAACTTTCTCGGTGGACAGGGAAACTACCAAAACCTGGGTTTCAACCGAAACTTTGGGAACCATCCTAACCTGTCCTACCGCAGTACCAATGTTGAGAACCCTGAAAATCAGTTTTATCCACCTCGGAGTACTCAAAACCAAGGGAACTTCAAAAAAAATGCTGGTTATGGTAAAACAGGATTCAACCCCCAACCTGGGAATGCTGGTTCCGCGGTGAAGATTGAGTCCTTATTCTAGCAAATCATGGAAGGATAGAAGAAATTCGCTGAGGATATCAACGCTAAGGTTGATAAAGTTTATTAGAATCTGAATGGGAAATTTGATACCTTAGGAACTCACGTAAGGGTATTGGAAAACCGAGTTGTCCAAACCACTGAGAAAAGTAGAGCACCAACCAGAACCTGGCCAGGAAAACCTGAAAACAACCCAAATGAATCTCTACACTTCGTTGAACTCAGAAGCAGAAAACGCGCTATCCCAAAAAGTGATCCTGCTATAAGAGATCGGACAATCTTTGATCTTTCTGATGATGAAGAAGACAATTTCTACAATGATGACATAGAAGATAGTTTGTACAACAAAGAGCTTAAAATTCTTGTAGAGCCTGAAACATCGGATAATATAAGTGATCACTCCATGGATGATGAGATAGAAGAAGCAGAGCATTATTATGCTAATCTCATAGAGATGCAGATTGATCAGGAGCGATCAATCCCCTGTGTTGAAAGACCAGGATTTCCCGACCGAACCCATTAAATCAATGACAGAATTTCGCCGCACCCTCTGAAAAGAAATTACCACCAATCCCTAAATCAACCCACCATGAATTTGATAAGTGGAAATGTGAAAAGATAGCTAAAGAGATAAGAGTTATACTACCTTTTCCAGAGGTCTACTTAATAATTCACTTAGTGGAAGATCAATTAAAGAAAATATTTCATTGGGGAATCCACCATGGAAAACTCTGTCAAATTCCTAAGGGAATATTGCGATGAGCAAATGCACGAAAAACTACCCAAGAAATTAGGAGACCCCAGGAAATTCATCCTGTCATGCACCATTGTAGATACCTGTTTCAAAAACAGCTTGGTGGATTTGGGAGCAAGCATCAACGTTCTACCACTCTCTATTTCGCATAAGCTTGAACTGCTAACTATGCAGCAAACCACCACGATAATCACCATGGCTGATGGAACAACCAGGAAACCACATGGAATTCTGATTGATATCCTTATATTGGTAGGCTCGTGTGATGTGATGTTTTATACATCAGGTTTTATCCAAACCTCTAAACTCCGCAAGTGCACAATTGTGTCCAGCAGTATAGTGGTGGGATCGAATCCACAAAGAGTAAAGAGCACTTTAGATCTGTAGATCTAAAATGAGCTAGGATGAAAAATATATGGAAAGGTTTTTGTCACTGAAGATCCAAATAAAATAAATAAGGAAATAAAATTAATTAAAATAAATGTTGGGATCTCAGAAATTGCAGGGATTTAAATAAATAAAAAGAAATATATAACCGGATTAGCAATTTAATGGTCTAGATCTTGAACACAAACACAATATCAAAATAAATCTCTTTTAAGCAGTAAATATTATTCTAACATAGATCCGATATGACCCTATGCTAGCATATATTTAGCAAGTTTGATAGAGTTCACTTGTACATCCATACCCGTTCTTGGGATGCTGGAAATCAAGCAACACAAACTATAGACTCCGGGTAGAATAACCAACACTAGCTGTATTATAAAACCCTATGAATCATTTGATAGATTTGTCAACCTAACAAAAGCATTTTGTTTCATAGAAGTAGAGATCCAATAATCATAATCCTAATCTATAACAATAACCTAATTAAACATTAAATCCCTTTGAAGAAATCCCATCTCCCAACATGCAGAGCTACTCAACCATGGCAATGGGTTAATAGATCATGATGTTGTATGATGTAAAATGCAAAAAAGGAGATGAAGACAGAGTGTCCATCATGATGTTGTATGATGTACTCAATCCGCAAGGATCAATCGATCTCCTTCCTTTAATCCGTACCCACCTCATAGATTCCTTTGACTAACCGATCGGCTTCAGGATCAGTTGATCCTCTTCATGCTTGGTCGATCCTCTTGAGGATCGATCGATCCAGAGTGTCTCCAAAATCCAATGATGTGTAAAAAAGTCCAAAGTTGCTCCATTTTGTTCATTTTAGCTCCAATGAAGTGAAAATCTGAAAAGACACTAAAACTGGCCAGAAGGACACAAAACCTAACTCTAGACTCAATAAAACATGTAAAAACAATAGTAAAAAATAGTGAAAATAGAGACTCATCAAACCCCCAGACTTGAATCCTTGCTTGTCCTCAAGTAAGCAACACGACAATGAAACAAAGTACATAAGTGAAAGTTTGAAAAACGGGAACTTACGTTTAGATTTAGAAATCCACCATGTTAATCAAACCTTAGCAGTACAACATGTACTTTACCATAAGCATAGCAAACATTACCATACTCTAGCATCCGAGATCCAAGGGAACTTCTAAAATCTTGATTGTTGGCCCTTTAACATTCATTAAGTTTTGCGTGCAGTCTCACAAATGGAGTCGAAATCGCTAAATGCTAGTAACGGGGGGGCCATTTTTAGGGTGATGGTTAGGCATGATAAATAAACTCCGGTCCAAGCCAATGGGCAAAGTCACAGTGAGACAGAAACAAAAGATGGTGCACAACCTCCTGAACCTAGGATCCTAAACAAGCTTCTATATAATGATCGTAATAGAGTTGCTATTGGTGCTAAAATAAATAATATAAACAAATAGCTAACTAAATAAATAAATAAAGAAATAAATAAAAGGTTTTATTATGGTTCAATACAATCAAAACCAGCAATTTGTTCCTAAGCAACAACATCTTGGTTTCCAGCAAGAAGCTCCTCCTATGAATCCACCCCCAGGATTTGCACCTCATCAAAACCCCATTGTCCCTGATGTTGATATGAAGAGCATGTTACAACATATCATGCAAGGACAAGCAAATGGAGCAATAGAGCAGTGCAAGAGGCTTACTAAACTGAAGCACCACATTGACAACTCTGACAATGAGCTGAACAACAAGCTGGAAACCTTGAATTCAAGAATCAAGTATCTAGAGACATTAGCTTCACCATGTTTGGCAAAGACACAAGGAAAACTGCCTAGAAAGTCATTTCAGAATCCAAAGGATCAGGCTAATGTATATGCAGTATCATCAAGGCCAGATTCTCATCTCCCACTCAAGAAAAGACATGCCTCATACACTGTGGACAGTGATGTACAAGATGGGGAGGATTTTGTTCAGGAAAATTATAAAGCAGTGCCTTCTCAAGGAGTTTTAGCTGAGAATCTCATCTCTGAAAGTCAGCTCGACCACTCTGCTCGAGTAGCAGGTCGAGTAGAAGCTATCCTTGCAAGAAATAAGAAGATTGCCAACCTAAGAGAACTTATATCTTATCTATACCCTGGAAGGGTCAAGAAGCAAATAGCAGCAGCTTATGAGGATATCCTCAAAAGATCAGATGCAAGAGGATGATGCTAAGAAGTCTTTGAATGATGCTACCAAAGATATGGATCCCTCAGCAACTTCTATTGGGAAAACCTTAGTGGGCAAAACTCAGAAGGAAGAAGAGTCAGTTGCAAAGGATCATGAATGCAAGATGATCACTGAGAAGGAAGTAATAGTCCAGGAAAAGCTTGAAGATCCAGGGACCTTTACTATCCCATGTTCCATAAAGGAAACAGTCTTTAGAGACTCTTTGTGTGATCTTGGCTCATCTGCGAATATAATGCCCTTGAATGATGCAACAAAGCTTGGATTTGAATACTTCAAACCAAGTAAGAACTCCCTGAGGTTAGCTGACAAGAAAATCCGGAGACCCTATGGTATGCTTGAGAATTTACCAGTAAGAATAGGCCATGTTGAAGTGCCTACTGACTTCCTAATCCTTAAAATGGAGGAAGAGTCATTGAGTCACCTGATTCTAGGAAGGCCATTCTTGGCTAGTGCTGGTACAATGATTGATGTCAAAGGAGGAAAAATTGATCTGAAATTTGGAAAAGATTTAGTGATGAGGTTTGATATTAGTCGAGGACCCATAAGTCACACCAGTCTGAAGCAGCTATATGCTATTGAGGACTATTATCAGGAGCCTGATGTGATAACAAGTGGTCTTCCCAGTTACATTCCCCTCAGTGGTGAGATATAAATTCCAAGTCCACCACCAGAATCTTTGTCTTGGATAAAGCAGAGAGATTACCAAAGTGATGAGGAGATAGTCTACTTGAAGAACTAGACACTTGAGAACCAGTTGAATGAGTCAGCAAGGGAGAGTGTGAAAGAGTTCTGTGATGCTGAATCTTATTCAGGAAGCACATCACCATATCCAATCAGCATAGCTAAAGGCAACACTATCAATTCTTTACAAGCTTCTGTTGGAATTTTGATCAAATAGGTTGACTATCTCAAGATTAAGGTCATAGAGCTTAAGAGGTTTGAGTATGGTTCCAGAGGTATGAGTGAAGCTGAGAACAAAAGATGGTTCAAGATAGCAACTCTAGCCTCATCTTATGGAAAGCCAGCAAAAGACAACAAGGAGAGGACCTTAGAGCCTGTCCCTGATCCACCACCTATCTAAGCTCTGTAAGCAAGTCAAGCTATGAGACTATAAACAAGCTCACTTGGAAGGAAATTTCAAGACAATCTCTTGTATATAAAAATTCTATCTTTCAAGTTACTGTTTATTTTGGTATTTTATGCTTTTATCTAGTGTTTAATAATCCAGGAATAGGTTGAAGAGTGCCATTGACCAAGGAGAATGCAGAGCATGGAGATTAAAAGATGATTAAAACCATCCGGAAACGGACTCGATCGACCCCAAGGTCGAGTGGCCAGGTTTATTTCAAATATCCAACTTTTGATCTCAGCCATCCATTTGAACCTGATCTAAACCCTACCTTTTAAAAACCTCAAGCCACACATCTCTCTCTCTCCTACCTAAGTTTTTGTGATTTACTCGCTCTCTAAAAACATTATTTGCGATTTGAAGTTTCAAAGGATTTTTCAACTCTTTTCAAATTTTCGTTTTAACATCAAGCATGTCTGGATTAAACCTTGATTCTGATGCTCAATTGTAAGTAATCTAAATCTTTTGATGTGTCTTATCATCAATTCAATCTCGTAAATACTTTCAATCTTTTGATTGAACTTTTTAATTGATGCATGCAACAAAAGATTGGGCATATAACCTTTAGGATGTTAGATTTTGTTAGAAATCTGGGTTTGAACGCAAAAATCGAATTGGTTGTTGATTAACACCTCTTTGCAGAAATTCATTTTATAAACTTGTTAAGAGCAACATAGTGTTTCCTTGATTTTCATATTTTCATATGAAAATAAACCTTAATAATGCACCCCTGTGATCTAGTGATGTTAGACGAAAACTGATTCCAAAGCAACTTGAACCAAATTGACTCGACCAGCAACTCGATCCCACTGGTTGAGTCATGTCCGATAAAATATTTTAACTTCAAATTTTCTGTTGTTTCAGGTACCAAACTGGGAGAAGGACTCGTTCGATGGCTGCTGCACAAGGCCACGATGACTACCCAAGAAATAGGGATGACATTGCAAGAGGGAAGAGGCCAGTGAATGAAGAAGAAGACAGGGAAGGAAGTGAAAAAGAGGTCAGTGTCGAGGGAAGTGAAGCAAATGAAGACTTTGTTGAGGAAAGGAGGCACACACAGAATGAAAGCAGGAGAATTAGCTCTCTGATCAACATGAAGTTCCTGAGAACGAGATACCCAGATAGGCACACTATGCAAGCACTAGGGATTTGCAAGGAAGTAGGGAAACTCTTCCACAGTTCCAATTTGGTGAGCTTTACCAGCAAGAAATTCAATGGGTTTAGGGAAGAAACCTGTCACTTCCTTGGTACTCTGGTGTTACACCTATACACTAGGGAAGAAAAGGAAAGCAACAATAGCAAATTGGGATTCATAAGCTTCAACATAAGGGGCAAGAGATTTACGCCTCCTCTGAGTCTGATGAATGACATTTTTGAATTCAAGAAGGGTCCTGGGATTGATCAAGACTACAGTAAGGAGGAGCTTTCCAAAATCTGGGCTCATTTGGGAGGTAAGGACGAGTATCAGTCTTCAAGGTCCAAGTGATGAGGGATCAGGCACCCGGCGATCAGATACTTTCACAAGTCTGTTGCAAGTACACTATTTGCAAGGAAGATAACCGGAACTGTGAATGATGGAGAGCTTTGAATGCTAGACAAAGCCCTCAAGGAGTATGCACCATTCCCTATGGAAGGAGACAGAGCTCGAGTAGGAATCTCGATGATCTTGATAAAACAGCTTATGAGCTGTAGAGACACACTTCTGAAGAACCAGAGAGCACAGGACAATGCTGAGTTGGCTGTACGGGGAATCATTACCCCTATTCTGCACAAATGCAAAGTGGAGATAACTGACAAGCCAACAGCTTTCACAATCCTGAACATGACCTATCTGAGGAGCTCCCACATCATTGACACTGAGAAAGTGGAAGAGAAGTATGTTTATAACTTCAACCATCCAGAGTGATAAAACGCCAAGGCACTCCTGCCTTTGCCAAAGGATGCTTACAGGACTATGTACAACAATGGAAGCAGGGCCTTCATTTTACCAATGGGACTCCTATACCGAAAGTCTGATGGCACGGATGAGTTTGAAGTTCCCCTGAGGCAATTCACACAAACGGACAAAGAGTCAGAGATGTACTACTTTGATGATTCAGAGTGCAAGAACCTGAAGGAGGCCAACCACAAGATCAGGTTGCTCTAGTAATGGGACAAAATCCAGGACAAAGCCATCAAGTCAATGGCAAAGACCATCAAGGTCATCTCGGGGCAGCTTAAGAGTTTGCAAAATAAGGGTGAAAGCTCAAGAGCGAAGGAGAGAAGCAAGTCTCCTAAGGGAAGGTCTAGGAGGCACAGCCCAAAGTCTTCAGAAGATAGGATAGCTCGCAGGGAAAGACCAAGGAAGAGAAGATCGGATCTCACAGCTGAGAGTTGGAGGCTCACACCTCGACTCGACCAGGTGACGAGCTCAACACCGGAAGAGATCTGAATTTCGATCAAGAGCAACCAGGCTCTTCTCACGTCCCCATGGAGGCAACCTACACAGAGGAAACGATGGCAGCTGTTGTGGATGATTTCTTCACAGCTCCAACTCAGCAAGATCCACCACAATGAGGTACCACAATCAACCCACACCATTGTACAAACCATTTTCACATTAGTTTGTTTTTCCTTTCTCTTTAAAATCTCTCATATAATCCTCTGAATTTTTATTACACAAGGGACTGTATAATTTAAGTTTGGGGGAGAGTCTGAGAGATTCATCTTATCATGTTTTCTTATTTTTTATTCAAATTTGACATCATCTAAGTGCATTAAAAACCATAAAATTTTGAAAAATTTCTGAAAAATTATTTCAAAAACAGAGTGTCATGTAGTTCATTTTCATAATTAGGATTGAGTCTAGAATCATTCATTTAGGATTGTTGCACTGCATAGGGGATAATAATGAATTTAACCAAAAACGCCTCATGATTAAAATTTTAATCTCAATGCCATGGTTTTTAGTTGTTCAACGCTTGCATTTGATCCTGAAAATTAAGGCAGCACCATGTTAGGAATTTAAATTCACCAATCATACTTAAGTTGAAACTTGCTGTGAATAAGAAACTCTATCCCTAATTATAAGAGCCTAATCTTAAATTTTAATTATCAAACTTAAACATTAGTTATGAACTCATGGCTACCATAAAATACTTGGATATTCTTATTCTCTTTTTCCACTCTTACTTATCCAAGTAGTTGTTCCCACTTTTGGAACAGTTCCAAATAATCACCAAACCTTCCTTCTTTTCAAACCATGAATTAATCTTGAGTTGAGGCTTATTTTCGGATTGAACTTAGGAGAAAGTGTTAGGTATAAGCTGGCAGGAATAGCTTCTCATGTAGACTCTGGTTCACAATATTTGGACCAGAATAGGATACGAAGTTTGAACTAGGGGTTGGTTGATGTTTTGAGTGGTAAAAAAGAGAGAAAAAGCTTGCTAAAAAATTCTTTGGAGAGGATAAAACACCAAAGTATATTCATAAGTGTCTAGTAAAGGATCTGGATGATTTATTATGAAGATAGGCTCATGAACCAGAAAAATAAAAGATAAGCAAAAGTGAAAAGATGTGACTCGATCACACAGCTGGACCAAGTGGTCGAGTAGGAGCTTTAACCCAGAAAAAGAATTTTCCGAGATCCGCTAGAAGAGTTTAAAAGATTAAAGATCCTCTCCCAAGAAAATAAAAATAGAGAAATAATCCTAAGTTGAGAGAAAACAATGTATGCCTTGAGAGAAAAGAAAAAGAAAGGTTGAAAAAAATAGGATATATCTCTAAGTATAGATTTAGGTAGAGCCAGTTCTGTGTTCTTGGGAAGATGAGAATCTGCTCTTGTATGCATCAGTTGGCTTTAACCTTTACCATTCTCTTAAAGTTCAATCCATTCATTGAGAGATCCTTGTTACTAATGCGCTTAAACCAAAGGAAGAAGAGACCATTTTTGTCTCTTAAAACTTGTCCCTCAAGCCAAATGAGTTCTTAACCAATGCTTAATTTGATCTACTGTTCTTGCTTAATGAATGTTAAAGGGATAGAGTTCTATGAATGCTTGTTGTGGCTTAGGATGAATTTTGAATCTTTTGTGATGAACATGGCTAATGTTTTTAAGTATGGATCATCTGCATATCATTCTAGAACTGTTAATCATGACATTGAGGTTAGAGGTTTAGTCATTTGGCATTGGTTCTGAATCCCCATTTTCAAACTATTTCTCCAATCAATCTTTTATTTGCTTGAGGGCAAGCAAAGGATAAGTTTGGGGGAGCTGATAACACTGCATTTTACATGTTTTAAGCATACATTTATTATCCTATTAGTGCATATTCATTCCTTGTTTATACCATTATATGCATATTTCACTCACTTTAGAGTTTTAGGGTCCTTTGCATGAGCATTCCATACATATTGCATATTATGGGCTGTTTACAGGTAAAATGGATGCTTTGGAAGCTTTGGAGCACTAGGGAGCTGGATTAGAGTTTTGGATAAGCTCAATATGAAGATTGAAGGAAGATGGAAGCTACTCGACCAGCCACTCAATCACTATGGTCGAGTGGTAATCCGGATTAGTAGGATATCTATTTTGTCTTTACCTTACCCTTATCCTTTAGTATAAAAGCACATGTTTTAACCCTAATAAGGGGTGGGCTCGTTTTTAGACCTGTTTTTATCTCTCTCTCTGCCTCCTAATTACTCTCTCTCTTGTTCTTCATTTTAGATCTTTGTAAACTTGATATCTTTTTAATTAATCAGTACTTGCTTCTATTTTCTTCAGCAAACCTTCTTATCTCAATCTGATCTATCTCATATGTCAGATTTAGAACTTTCTAGGCTTGCATATTTAGTTATGATTAGTGAGTAGTTAACTTTATAGTTATTAGGAATGGATTAGATTAGCGTGGATCTTGATTAATCTGGTAGTTTTAAGTCCTTAATTGCTGTAAATCCTTTTTGGGTGAGAATGCTTAATGCTTATTCATTTCTGATCAACTTGAATATGAACTTAGATGATCTCTTCATGACGGTGCCTTGAGGTTGTTTGATTAACACTTTCCAGAGACTTAGTTACACTAGCGAGTAGAGAATATGCCTCCATGGCGTTTAGAATCCATGATATTCAAAGCTCTTGTTAGGAAGTTTTGTTGGCTTAGGTAGATTGGTTCTTTATGCTTGTCCAATGGCTTGACTCTGGCAAAATCGGGTATGCTGAGCCATTGGATTCGAGGTCATTCACCATGATGGTGGGTTTGACTGGTCCAGACATCTATCGTCAAAGGATTAGCCTTAAACTTGGTTGTGTCTGTTAAGTACCCAGGTTATGAAAGTGATCCCCTAGTCCATTGATTTATCCTATGATCCATATCTCTTTATTATTGCATTAAAAGCTTAGTTACTTGTTCCATTAAGTGATTCTATGACTTTACAATCCGACTCGACAACACCACTCCACCGTATCGATCGCGTGGCTTTCTACTTTTGTTTCCCTGCTTGTTTGTTTACTCTTTGTTCATTTGAATTGACATCTCAAGTGTTCATTGCTTTAATTATTAGGTATTTGCATTTACAATCATTAGGTTGATAGTTCCAACTATCATCTCTGATTTGGCTTAACTTATCTTGCACTGATATATTGTGATTGGTTGCACTAAACCCATTATGGATTGACACCTCATGTATTACAACAACAATGAGGAATTGAAACCCTCCATGCTCATTTAGATACACCAAAAATATTTGTTTCAGGCGGTCCATCACAGTTCATGTTTGACCATTTACAGTAGGTTGCATATCGACGGTCTCAACGTAAAGTTTCACAACTGTTTTTCTGAGACGGATTTTTATCCTTCTTTTTGGCACATTTATGGATACTTCAGCTGTAGCTAAAAGACGACACCCTAGGATAAGGTCAGTACCATTATCATCCAAGTCTAAAACCATAAAATCAGCGAGTACGTAACACGAGCCTACAAATATCGTGATATCAATCAGCCATGGTGATTATATTGGTGGTTTGCTGCATAGTTAGCAGTCCAAGCTTATGCGAAATAGAGAGTGGTAGCACGCTTATGCTTGCTACCAAATCCACCAAGCTGTTTTTGAAACAGGTATCTCCAATGGTGCATGTCAGGATGAATTTCCCCGGGTCTCCTAGTTTCTTTGGAAGTTTTTCGTGCATTTTTTCATCGCAATTTTTCCCTTAGGAATTTGACGGAGTTTTCCATGGTGGATTCTCTAGTGAAAATTTTCTCTAGTTGATCTTCCACTAAGTGAATCATTGAATAGACCTCTGGAAAAGGTAGTCTAACTCTCATCTCTTTAGCTATCTTTTCACATTTCCACTTATCAAATTCATGGTGGGTTGATTTAGGGATTGGTGGTAATTTCTTTTCAGAGGGTGCTGAAGATTCTATGATTGATTTAATAGGTTTTGTCGGGAATTCCTGGTCTTTCAACACTGGGGATTGATCGATCTCACTGGGGATTTATTGTTCCTGATCAATCTCCATCTCTCTGAGATTAGCGTAATAATGCTCTGCTTCTTCTATCTCATCATCCATGGAGTGATCACTTCTATTATCCGAAGTTCCAGGCTCTTCAGGAATTGTCAGCTCTCTGTTGTAAAAGCTATCTTCTATGTTATCATTGAAGAAATCGTCTTCTTCATCATCAGACTGATCAAAGATTGTCCGATCTCTTCCAGCAGGATAACTTTTTGGGACAGCACATTTTTGCTTCTTAGTTCAACAAAGTGTAGAGATTCATTTGGGTTGTTTTCAGGTTTTCCTGGAAAGGTTCTGGTTGGTGCTCTATCTTTCTCAGTGGTTTGGGCAACTTGGTTTTCCAATACCCTTACATGAGTTCCTAAGGCATCAAATTTCCCATTGAGATTCTCATAAACTCTATCAACCTTAGCGTTGATATCCCCAGCTAATTTCTTCTGTCCTTCCATGATTTGCTGGAATAAGGACTCAATCTTCCCCGTGGAACCAGCATTCCCAGGTTGGGGGTTGAATCCTGTTTTACCATAATCAGCATTGTTTTGGAAGTTCCCTTGGTTATGAGTACTCCGAGGTGGATAAAACTGATCTCCAAGATTTTCAACATTGGTAGTGATGTAGGATAGGTTAAGATGGTTCCTAAAGTTCAGGCTGAAACCCCAGTTTTGGTAGTTTCCCTGTCCGCCGAGAAAGTTAATTACCTTAGTTTGTTCCTCCTCATCATTAAACTCTTCACTTTCCAAGAGATTAACAGATCTCTTTTGAGCTCTCATCAGAATTAAGGTAAGCTCCTCTATGATCGTATCACTCGCTCGCGTGGGATTGACTCTCCTATCATAGTCAGAAGATTTGTTAGAGTCACTTGCTGCCAGGTTTTCAATGAGCTCCATTGCTTCCTCCAGCGTGTTGCTCATGAAGTCTCCCCTACTGGCTATGTACATAGCCTTTTGATACTTCATTTCAACTCCGTTATAGAAAAAGTTCATCTTGTCTGACTCGGTGTAGCTTTGAGGGGGACAGTCCCTTAAATATTCCTTATAGCGTTCCCAGCTTGGTGGAATGTGACTATTTTGTTTTTTAGGGCTGTGGATCTAGCTTTGGTGAAGAACTGCTATATGACAGCATCTCGGCATTCACCCCAGCTTGTGATATATCCATGACTCAAAGATTTCAACCATCTATGAGCCTAATCAGCAAGGGAAAAGAGAATAGCCTACAACAGAGGAAGTCTTGGGGGACTCCGTTGGTTTTGGTGGTACTACAAATCTCCTCAAAGATCTCAATATGGTCCATTGGCTTCTTGTTAGATAGCCCATGGAATAGATTCTGTTTTACCAGGGCGATTATTTGAGGTTTAATCTCATAATCTTGCCTCTGGATAGGAGGGGGAATAATAGCATATCGGTTCCTATAGTAGGCGTGCGGGGCATCTTGCTCACCTAAGGTAACCCTGCGCGGAGGAACTTGCAGTCCCGACGCAGCATCTACCCTCACCCCAAGAACTCCAACATCATTGAGAGGTCCTTGATTAACCTACCCTCTCTCTGCTGAATTACCGCTGCATCCTCACATCCTATAATAGGGGAAATGTTTCTTAAGTTATTTGGGTAAGCCATACTAACCTTATTTTTTGCTTTCCTTGTGGTTTTGTTCTTCTTTGTTTCCTTGATCTTTCTTGTGGACTTCCTTGTCAACTCCTCTATGCTCAAGTCTTGTATATCTTTAGAACCCTTGTTCCTTAATTGCATACACCTGAGAAGTAAAAGAAGTTTGCAAGTCAGATCCGATAAAGACGCTCTGGGATCAATCGATCTTGGAAGGGATCAGTCGATTGTGAGAGAAAATGATCGATTGATTAAAGAAGAATTGATCAATCTTGCAAGAAGTAGGATTGGTCGATCTCGAAAGGGATCGGTCGATCATGCAAGAAGTAGGATACATCGATCTTATGTGGATTGGTTGATCTCAGAGACATAAATAAAATTGAAAATGCAAAAATAAAAATATCCTAGGCTAGGTCTAAAGCTTAGATCTAGAGGCTACAATTACTCCCCGGCAATTGTGCCAAAAACTTGATGTGATGTTTTATGCATCAGGTTTTACCAAAACCCCTAAACTCCGCAAGTGCACGGTTGTGCGCAGCAGTATAGTGGTGGGATCAAATCCACAGAGAGTAAAGAGCGCTTTAGATCTGTAGATCTATCCAGAGCTAGGATGAAAAATATATGGAAAGGTTTTTGTCACAGAAAATCCGAATAAATCCAAATTAAATAAATAAGGAAATAAAACGAATTAAAATAAATGTTGGGATCTGGGAAATTGCAAGGATTTAAATAAATAAAAAAGATATCTAACCAGATTAGTAATTTAATGATATAGATCTTGAACACAAACACGGTACTAAAATAAATCTCTTTTAAGGAGTAAATATTATTCTAACATAGATTCGTTAGGACTCTATTATAGCATGTATTTAGCAAGTTTGATATAGTTCACTTGTATATCCAGACCCGTTCTTGAGATGCTGGAAATCAAGCCCACAAACTATAGACTCCGGGTAGAATAACCAACGCTAGCTGTATTATAAAACCCTATGAATCATTTGATAGATTCGTCAACCTAACAAAAGCATTTGTTTCATAGAAGTAGAGATCTAATAATCATAACCCTAATGTATAACAATAACCTAATTAAACATTAAATTCCTTTGAATAAATCTCATCTCCCAACATGCTGATCTACTCAACCATGGCAATGTGTTGATAGATCATGATGTTGTATGATGTAAAATGCAAAGAAATAGATGAAGACAGAGTGTAGATATAAAAATAGAATAGAAAATATTATAGATCTGAGAAAAAACAATGTAAAAGTTTACAGATCTGAAATGAAAATGAAAATAAAAGAATAACAATGAAAAATCATGTCTAGGTCTCTCTGGTCGCTCAGGAAATGATCCCTATTTATAGGGAGTCTTCTAGGTTAAACCTTGGAGTTAATGCCAAATTGGAGAACGTATTTCTTTTCTTCTTCTTCCTACTTTACTCTTTTACTCGCACATCCTTTTACTGATTTTTTCCAATTCCCTCAATCTTCCTCAAGAATGGGTAACAATTCAAAATCTTCGGTGGCCTACCCTACAAGAGCAAACGACAAGTTCGTTCCCCATCCTCAATCACTAATTACTTATGTAATAAATTGGCCGCTGTTCCCCCCTTGTCTTCTCAGACAATAACTCCACTAACTGCGTGCTCTGAAACAGATATGTACAAAAACAATCTTTCCCCGGACTCTGGTTTAAAAAGGACCGGCGGTGAAGTTAAGTATGATTTTAGCTGCTTAAAAGCATCATCACACTTATCATCCCACACAAAGTGTTTATTTCCCCTTAGTAATTAGTACAATGGGAGGCATCTCTAGGTTGATCGAGATATAAATCTGATAAGCGCCGCGATCCTCCCCGTTAGGCGTTGTAATTCTTTCTGATTCCTTGGTGGTAGCATCGTTAGAAAGGCATTTATTTGAGCGGGGTTAGCTTCGATCCCTCTTTTTGTTACAATATAACCAAAGAATTCTCTAGACGGAACTCCAAATGTGCACTTTGCTGGGTTCAGCTTCATTCCAAACTTATTTAACACTTCAAAGCAATCATTTAGGTGCTTGATGTGATCTGCTTGTCGGAGTGACTTTACCAGCATATCTTCTATATAGACTTCCTTCGTTTTTCCAAGGTAATCCGCAAACATCCGATTCACAAGACGCTGATAGGTTGCTCCTACATTCTTCAAACCAAATGGCATCACAATATAGCAATAGATACCTCTATCGGTTATGAAGGATGTCTTTTCTTGATCTTCTGGATGCATTTTAATTTGGTTATAGCCTGAAAAAGCATCCATGAAGCTTAGGAGTTCGTGGCCAGCAGTTGACTCTAGAAACCGATCGATATGTGGAAGTGGAAAACTGTCCTTCGGACAAGCTTTATTAATATCTGTAAAGTGCACACAAACTCCCCATTTTCCATTATTTTTCTTTACTACAACTGGATTGGCGAGCCAATCAGGATACTTTCCTTCTCGTATAGAACCTGCTTTTAACAATTTTTCTACTTCGTCATTTACCGCCTTAGCTCGATCTGGTCCGAGCTTTCTTCTTTTTTGCTTTACTGGTTTGAAACTCTCATCTACTTGCAACTCATGCGATATAATATTTTGGTCAATACCCGGCATGTTTTCTATGGACCATGCAAAGGAACCTTTGTTTCTTGACAAGAACTCAATGAGTTCGGACCGAAGTTTAACTCCTAGGTCCGAACCGATCTTAACTTTTCGATCTGTTTTTGTTTTATCGATTGAAACTTCTTGAGTCACATCATCATATTTCATTCCACCAGGAAAACATGGCTCTTTTACTAGTGTCGAGCTCATTAATTGCTATTGTAATTTCATCCGATGATTTGCGAGATAGCAAGTCCTTGAAATCTCTTGATCACCTTTGATCGTCTCCACTCCGGTTGGCGTAAGAAATTTTATAAACTGATGATATGTTGATGGTACTGCTCTCATCTGATATAGCCATGGGGTTCCCAAAATGACATTGTATGCAGCAGGCCTATTAAAAACTGTGAACTCCATGATTTTGGAGACTTCAGATGTAAACACTGGGAGCTTTATAATCCCAAGGGACATAGTTGTATCGCCTGTGAATGCTATTAATGGCGCTGGTGGTCCCATAATCTCAGTTTGATCATTTCCCATCCGACTTAATGTACTGAGGAAGATTAAATCAACCGAACTTCTCGTATCAATTAAAATTCTCGTCACCTCGTAATTTGCCACGTCGAGTGTTATGACTAGAGCGTCATCGTGTGGTTTTGCTAAACCCCTAGTTTCGGACTCCTCAAATATTAAAGTACCGCCATACTCGAAGGGTTCAGCTTTTGCATTTACAGCCCTAACTGGTGCTCGTTTGTGCCTCTTGATTGCCCAAACTGAATCATGACAAAGCTTGGATCCTACCATGATTACATCGATTCGTCCTTTTGATGGACCAGCATGATCAGATACTTTCTTCTTTTTTGGGTTTTGCTCAGCAACTCGATTTTTTGGGTTTGTCTCAGCAATTCGTCCTTAAATTTTGCAACTTCCCCAGATGACCAGATCTCGGCTAGATGTCGCTTCAAAACACTACAATATTTTGTTAAATGCCCGTTCATTCGATGGATTTCAGAATATGATCCTTCACTTTGGATCCAAGTTCTAGAGGAGGGAAATATTAGTCTTTCTCCCCTTGAAAGTGATCATTCGATGCTATTACTATTTGGGTTCATCCCAAAATGTTTTACTCCACCATTTTCTCTTGGTTCAAATCTTCTTACTGTAGGATTCACTGTCGGTCTGGGATTACAATATTTCTTTGCAAAATTTGCTTTTTCTTCCTCAGATTCTATCCAACTGTTAGCTCGGAAAAAAGCATCTTGAATCGTTTCAGGTTGATTCACTGTTAACTTTTCCCTGAACCGTGTCTCAGGCCAGAGTCCGTTTTTAAGTGCTGATAATGCTGCAGCTTGAGAAATTCCTGGAATTTTTGCCAACAACTCCTTGAATTTGGCAATATGCTTCAAGAGTGGCTCCTGTGGTCCTTGTGATAGGTTCCACAGATCACTATCAGACTTTCCTTTTTCCATTAAATGGAGTACTGCATGAGAAAAGCGGAGGATAGTTCGGTGAAGCTGTTTATTGTTCCCGAGCCTAGTCGAGTAAACCAAAGTAACACTTGTCCGGATAGATTCTCTGAGAATAGTTTGCAATAACCGACATCTTCTTCATGAGGCTCCAAATAAATTTGTCCTGCAGCAATTTGAAAAGCTGCCAAGTGGCTCTTTGGGTCTCCTTGTCCGTCATATGGTTGTGAATTTACCCTCCAAGCATCTTTGATCTTAAAGTTTGCAATTCGCGAGCTAAAAGGGGACCGCCTGGTTTCTTTTATAACCCCATCAATATCCAGGGCCTAACTAGTAGCTTGATGAAATTTTGACTTCATTTCCCTCATTTCGCGGCAAACAGAATCAAGCTCGTCATCGGTGATTTGGAACCCGCCTCCTCACCATTGATTTGTTGGTCTTCTGCAACTTGTCCCTCTCCGTCGCCCGGCTGTGGTGTTCCTTCAGCGGTCTGATTGGAAGAGGTAGTTGCTATGGGTGTTGGGAAAAACACACGCTGGTGGGAGGTCCTGCGCGTAGTACCTGCAGTTGAAGCATTAACACGAGCAGTAAGAGTTACCTGACCATCATTCAGTTGTTGGATCTCTTGTTGCACGGCCATCAGATTCGTGGTCAGAGTCATCAGGCTATCGTTGATTTTCGTCAAAGTGTTAGCTATATCACCCATGGTTTGGTATATGAAGATATCTTAGCTTGATTATTGAAAATACTTCTTGTTTTAGCTTCAAGATCTCCTCCTTCTAGCGCCAAAATGTGGATCCAGAATCAACACTCAATTTTCAGATATAAATTACTATGCCCAATGAAACTGTTCTTGTATAAAATGTGTTTATTACTCTCTATTCTCCAAAATCCTATCCCCTTTACAATGCTATTTGTCTTATATTTATACATATTTTGACTTTCAATGCTATTAATAAATTACAATAAATTTTATTCTAATTTGAACATGTCGGATTTGATTCGGTCTTGAATGTTGTAACGTCCTTTTTGGAGCAGCTTCATTTCTTTATTTAATGCTTTAGATTCATTTCCACAAAATCTTCATCTTTTCCGGTCTCCTATGACTTTCCAAACTCTCTGGATCTGTCACTTCGATCTCGTACTAGCTCGCTGATATTCTTATTTCACTCCGAGATTTACTCATGCGAACCGAGCTCTTGCCAAGATGACTTGATTGACACGTGTCCCATATCTTTAATGGTCATGGATCCTCGGTGTGAGATCCGGTATCAACATCCATCAGATAGAGCTGCTAGTCTCCAACATCTCCTAAGTCATCTTGGTAATCCTCCTCCGGAGAGACCACTCAGATACTACTGGAACCAATAAACAAGGGTTGGAATTCCAGAAGCACAACCCAATACCATCATTGGGAACACTCATGAGACTCCAAAAACATGAAAGAAACAAAAACTATTCAGCCGGAACCAATCCCACTTGACATAGAACAAGACCAAGATCAAGAAGAAGGTTGTTACCGAAGAAATGGTTCAAGGGAATCAAGACCATGGAGTGGAGCAAGAAGAAGAGACTTTGCCTCCTCTTAGGAGAAGCACACGTCAAAAGACTACTAGAGCCTACTACATTAATCAAGGGAATGAAGCCGTTGCACATCCAATACAAGACCTTTGTTCACTTGACCTTTTGCCAACTACTCATCAAGCTTTCCTTGGAAAAATTGATGTTCAATGGATCCCACAGAGTTATGAAGAAGCCAAAGAAAGCAAAGAATGGCTAGAAGCAGTTCATGATGAGGCTGGTGAATCATATCTTCCTCCAGAAAAGAAGGCTGTTAGCTCAAGATGGATCTTTACTATCAAGTATTTGAGCAATAGAGATATTGAGAGGTAAAAAGCTAGATTGGTTGCAAGAGGGTTCACACAAACCTATGGAGATGACTACACGGAAACCTTTGCTGCGGTAGCTAAGCTTCATACTGTTAGAGTTGTTCTTTCCTTGGCAACAAATCTGGATTGGGAGTTATGGCAAATGGATGTGAAGAATGCTTTCTTACAAGGAGAACTTGAGGAAGAAGTTTACATGACTCCACCACCAGGAATATAAGACTCCATTGCTCTCGGAAAAGTGTTAAGACTTAGGAAGGCTATCTAGGGGCTGAAACAATCTCCAAGAGCTTGGTACCATAAGTTAAGCTCCACACTCAAAGAAAGAGGATTTAAGCGGTTTGAAGCTGATCATACCCTATTCATTCTCCAAAGTTCAAAAGGAATCATTGTGGTCTTAGTCTATGTTGATGACCTTATCATTTCCGGCAATGATAAGGAAGATATTCAAGAAACTAAAACATATCTTAAGACTATTTTTGATATTAAAGATCTTGGAGAACTAAAATATTTCCTAGGGATTGAAGTATGCCGTTTTCCGGAAGGCTTATTTCTTTCACAAAGGAAATATACTCTTGATTTATTGAGTGAGACAGGTAAATTGGGAGCAAAGCCAGCCAAAACTCCACTTGAAGATGGCTACAAGGTAAAGCAAAAGGGGGAGAAAAATGACAAGAAGGATGGACAAGAAGATGATCCATTAGATAAACCATATGCCGATCCTCTCCAATACCGGAGATTAGTGGGTAAGCTTATCTATTTGACTCTTACTAGACCTGATTTGTGCTTTGCTGTGAATCAGGTGAGTCAATACATGCCAAAGCCCACGATATATCATTGGAACATGGTGGAGAGGTGATGTGTGTCAGGTTTTCCTCAAACAACACAATGGTGAGACTGCAAGTGCACAGCCAAATCGATTGTAGTACTTAAGGTATCAATCCCGCAGAGACTAATAAGCTACGCGACGAGTTTTAGAGATGAATAAAGCTGAGACAAAAGAAAAAGAGGTTTGTTTTAGTATTAATAGTGAACGAAATAGGAAGCAAATATCAATGGATGAAGTGTTGGGGTGCAGGGAATTCTCAAGGTATCATGGATCATATGCAAGGAAATCAAACAAAGAACTTTCAGTTAATTATGCTCATGAACTCAAATTTTGATTAATGCAACTAGCCTACTCCCGTAGAACCAATAAATGTTTAACAACCTATATTACTCTATTTCTGCAAGTGATCAAGATGTCAAACATGCATAAACAATCCAAATTCAATATGTCCACAACAAAACACCACAACTCAACTTTCAATAGATTATGAAGCCTTGTTAATCAAGGTTTAATAGGAGAATTATCAAGCTTTCAAAAAGTTAAACTCCTAAACAATAACTAGCATGCCGTTCAAACAATAACTAGCAAATTCAAACCAAGATGAAGCATAGTACACGAAAATACCACAGATCTAACAACCTAGTTTAGCAACCCATGAATCCCCCTTGAAACCCCCTTAAACCCAACAAGAGAACTACTCACACATACTCAAGCAAAGCAAAACCATATGATGAATGATTGAATAAACAATTAAGAGTATGAGAAAAGGGTTTAGAGATCTTCTCTGTGATACAAAGTAGAAGAAACTTCTCCCTTATACAAGTAGGAAACAAGAGATTATAGAAGAGATAAAGCTAGAGAGAGAGGTGGTGACTCCGGTGGTCCAACGGTGGTGGTGAAGCTTCAACAGCCTTCCGGCGGTGATGAGATCTTCTTCTAGGGTTGAGGACGGTGATGATGAGGCAGGGGGCAGCACAAGAGGCACCAAGATGAAGCACACCTTCTCTTTAGGTCAAAACAAGTATTTATATGTCTTTGGATGCATTAGGGTTCAGTTTTAGGGTTTTCGGGGCAAACTCGTCCTTTAGATGAATGTAGGGGCATGGGCCAGGCTTTTACATGGGCCTGATGTTCATAGAGATCTTGAAGATGAACCTCGGTCATAGGTGCCCGTGACCGGATTCACCAAGAGGCTGGACCTCGGTCACGGTAGGTGGGACTTAGGTTTGACAGTGCTTCACTCTTCGGGATGCATCTTCCAAATGGCTGAATGGATTGCTTCAACTCTTATCCCAGGTGAATCTTTACTTTTTTAGCTTTCTATAGACACAAAAAACTCTCGTTTTGGTCAACGGAAGGTCTTCAACAATTGCCAAACTTCTGATGATCTGAAACTGCCTTAGAATGGGGTTTTGCTCCTTTTGGGTCCAATGCTCCACAAAACCTAAAAAAAAAACCCTTTTGAATCCAAAAATACTTGATAGTAACCTTTTTAGCCTTGAAAAACAATCAAATCTCCATAAAACCATGAGAAAACAATGGCTAAAATAGGTAAAAAATCGATGTTATCAAGAGGATACTTCGATATCTCAAAGGGAGTCCTGGGCAAGGCATATGGATGGGAAAGAATGGAAATGCCGAGATTTTTGGTTATTGTGATGCGGTCTATGCTGGTGACACAAATGATAGGAAGTCAACAACCGGATATTGCACATTCATTGGAGGGAATTTGGTGACATGGAAGTCTAAGAAGCAGAAAGTAGTGTCATGTTCAAGTGCTGAATCTGAATATAAAGCAATGATGAAGCTCACGGATGAACTGATTTGGCTCAAGGCGCTATTCAAAGATCTTGACATTGAAACTACAAGACCCATCACGATGCATTGCGACAATAAAGCTGCTATACACATTGCTAGCACCTCGGTGTTCCATGAGAGGACAAAACACATAGAGGTTGACTGCACAAAGTTTGAGAAAATATCGAAGAAGGAGTAACTCTACCGTGTTATACAAGGAGTGAATACCAACTCGCAGATATCTTCACCAAAGCCGCAAGTCTCAAGGTTTGCAACCACATCTATAGCAAACTCGGGCTTGTGGATCCAACGCACCCTTGATCATATCCCCTACTCATAGACGTTATGCTCTTTTCCTCATCGTAGATTTTTTTCCCAAGTGGTTTTTTCTATGATGAGGTTTTTACCGAGGTAGCACCTATGTAGGTCCAAGTTTAGCCTTTGATCACTAACAGCTAAGCTTAAGGGGGAGTATTGAGATCAAGAAGACATTTTGTGCAAAATGAGGGCGTGCAAATCTCGGGTTGTGTACGGACTGTATGGATCCGAACAGACACAGATTTTGCACGGTCGCAAGAAAATATTATTTCGGTAATGTGCAAATTTTGGGTTAAAATAAAATATCCCAGAGAAGTCATTTTATGATATAATCTATTTTGTCTTATTCATTTAGGGCTTCCACTCCTTATGGCTATAAAAGGGAGGAGCCTCTCATTGTAAACTTTAACCTAGTCTCTGCTGCTTTGGCATAAGAATGGATCTGCCTATTTTCACAACATTCTCTCTTCATTTCTTCATCTAAATTCATATTCAATTATGTAAATTCTCATAATTGAGTCCGTTTCTTGGACTCCTTGTAAGCTCGCTTGTTGTTTCTTCTTAAAGCGGATTGTTCCGTTCCGAACCGGACTCTTCCTCTTTATTATGATGGTATGACTGACACGTGTTCATAACTTAATAGTGACAGATCCTTGGTGTGGGATCCATATCAACACCAAATAAATGGGTTGTTGGGTTTTATAGCAGAGGATGCTGCATTACCGTTGATCATGAGCTATATTTAGAACTTGCTGTTGAATTATGGAGAAAACAAAAAAAAAGTTTGATAAAAAAACTGTAATTTCAAAGTAGAGAAGAGAAGCTTGATTTAAACAATGTAATTTCAAAATCAGAGTCGAGAAGTTTGATAAAAAATTACAGAATTCACATATTCAAAAGTCAAATAGAAAATTGATTAAAAGAAGAAGAGAAGTTTGAACAAAAACACTCTAATTTAGCTGAAAATAAGAGAAACTTGATCAAAACACAGTAATTTTGTAGTTTCACAATTATGAGAAGCTTGATCAAAAATCAGTCTGTACATAACGAAAATTACCAAATCAAACTGAAATTGACTGAAACAAAGAACAAAAACTTGAGCAAAACACTGTAATTTCAAAGTTTCACAATAAAGTTTAAACAGAAATTAAGGAGGAAAGAAAAATATCAAACTTTATTTATGAGAAGGAACATAAATTATGGAGAATGGACGCAAGGAAAAAGATGAATTGAGGACGGGAGGAAGAAGATTTAGACACTTCGTCTTCCCTTCAATAACGCCAATTTCGCTGTTGTCACCTCTACCAGAAAATGAAGAAAATTGTTTGAGTGGCAAAAAATTAAAAAAATACATAGCACATCTTTATATTTTTATTGTCATCATTAAAATATAGGTATTTTCGTCTTTTAGCAACATAAAAATGTTATTTATGTCAAATTATTTTTTCCTACTATTTGTGTCCAAAGTTGTACCATTATAAAGAATTTCTCTAAAAAATCTTATAACGAAAAAATTCATGTATTTGATCGCATATTTAATAAAGAGAAATCCAAGTCACATAAAAACGGGGCAGTTGTCCGCTCGTTTTTATGTAAGCAACAACAGGGGCAGTTGCTCCCCTTGAAATTTTTAAATTTACCCTAATTCTTTAAGAATTTACAATATTGCTCTCTCTAAAATTTCAAAATATAGCTTAAATTTATAAAGATTTGCAGTACTGTCCCGAGTAAATTATATTAGATCCGTCCTACACCTTAGTATGCCGTCTGAGCTAAATTGGTTCTTCTCTCATACACCGACGAACAAAGAAGTATCGTGGAATCGAATTCTTCACTTCTCGGTCAGTGTAGCTCTTCAAGCTCTCTTATACTTTTAATTCTCAGTTTTCTTGTCGTTCCTGTACACCACATGTTCGACGAAATTACTAAAACGATTGACTCGTTGTCTCTTCCTCGGATCTTCCTTCAAATCCTCACAAATTTCCCTAAATGTTGCAGGGCTTGAAGAAAGTAGTCATTTTGAGCATATTTCTAGTTTGGGGTCGTCCTCACAAGTCAACATGCTTATGGTTTATCCTCAGCCAATTGATTTTTCTGCCAGAGGCTCTTACGCACTTTGCTTTCAGGTTTTAATTTTCATCTCCTGTAACTTTGATTCTTAGGATTCAATCTTGAGGTTGATCCTACGTTTTTTCTTTTATATGCAGATTCCTAAAAGAGAATGTTCAGTGAAGTTAAGAACCTTGGTTTGTTTCAATGAGAAACCTACAAAGCACACAGCTTTCAAGAAATGGCAAGAGTTTACACAAAATGTTGATCTTCCTCCTATTTTACCAAAGAAGAAGAAAAAACCTTATCCTATTCCTTTTAAGCAAATTCAAGAAGAAGCTAGGAAAGATAAGAAACTTGCTCAGATGGGTATTGAGAAACAATTGGATCCTCCCAAAAATGGATTGCTAGTTCCCAATCTTGTCCCTGTGGCGTATCAAGTGATTGATAATTGGAAGTTGCTGATTAAGGGTTTAGCAAAACTTCTCCATTTTGTTCGTGTCTTTGCTTGTAGTGAATGTGGAGCGGTTCATGTGGCTAATGCTGGTCATAATATTAGGGATTGTAATGGTCCAACGAATTCAAAGCGGCGTGGTTCTCATTCATGGGTCAAAGGTACTATTAATGATGTTCTTATTCCTGTTGAGTCGTATCACATGTATGACCCTTTTGGGCGGCGGATAAAGCACGAAACACGGTTTGACTTTGAAAGAATCCCAGCTGTTGTTGAGCTATGTATACAAGCTGGAGTTGAGATCCCGGAGTATCCTTGTCGTAGAAGAACACAACCAATAAGAATGATCGGGAAGAGAGTGACTGATGGAGGTGGATATGTTAGAGAGCCTCAGACGTTGTCGTCGTCATTATCATCTCCACTAGCTGAGCTTGACACACTTGGTGCTTGTGAGAGGTATACACCTCCCACACCAGAGGAGATACCTCAGATAGCACAGGAAACAATAGATGCGTACGAAAAAGTAAGACTGGGAGTGACGAAATTGATGAGGAAATTCACAGTGAAAGCATGCGGATATTGCTCTGAAGTGCATGTAGGACCATGGGGGCATAGTGTGAAGCTTTGCGGAGAATTCAAACACCAATGGAGAGACGGGAAGCACGGATGGCAAGATGCTCTTGTGGATGAACTCTTTCCTCCAAACTATGTATGGCATGTGAGAGACCTTAAAGGAAATGCCCTTACCGGAAATCTCAGGAGGTTTTATGGTAAAGCCCCTGCTTTGGTTGAGATTTGTATGCATAGCGGAGCTCGTGTTCCTCATCGCTACAAGGCGATGATGAGGCTTGACATTATCGTTCCTGATTCACAGGAAGCCGATATGGTTGCATAGGTCTTTAGACATTTCCGTTGTTAGGATGGTTGATGATGGTTTGTTAGGAGGATCTTTCTTTATGGGGAGACATTAGTAATCTTGTCATATAGTGTGTATTTTGCAATTTGGGTATCAAATATTTCGAAACAACCTGACATCTTAATAGGACGAGAATAATAGACAACTTGCTGGCTTTAAATATACTTTTGATTCTCTGTTATTTCATCGGTCTTTTTTTTTTTTAATTTAAATCCCTGTTTTAGAAACTTTATAAAGATGTTTTGATCCAACCATTTTTTGTTTGACTAACCAAACGATGGAAAAAGATTTCTCGTTAATTCGCAAGGAGGAGGAAGAAGAAGAAGATAACAGGAATGAGAAATCTACGGAAGAGACGGAGATGATGAAGAAGGTGAGCTACATGGCTGCTCCAATGGTAGCAGTTTCTGTTTCTCAGTTCCTCCTTCAAGTCATCTCTATGGTCATGGCTGGTCACTCTCAAGCGTCGCAATAGCCACTTCCCTGACCAACGTCACGGGCTTCAGCATACTTTTTGGGTTGGCAGGTGCGTTAGACACTCTGCAGTCAAGCTTTTGGAGCAGAACAATTTGCAAAAATTGGTGCATACACTTAGAGCTCAATGCTCTGTCTTCTCTTTTTCTGTTTCCCTATCTCTCTTTTATGGGTTTTCATGGACAAACTCTTGGAGCTCTTCCATCAAGATCCTCTTATCTCTCAATTAGCTTGCAAATACTCGATTTGGCTCATACTGGCTCTGTTTGGATACGCTCTTCTTCAACCTATGACTCGCTATTTCCAGTCACAAGGATTGGTTCTTCCTCTCTCCTGAGCTCTCTTGGAGCTCTCTGTTTTCACATTTCTTTTTGTTGGCTTCTTGTCTATAAACTGAGATTTGGAATTGTTGGTGCCGCTTTGTCCATTGGCTTTTCATATTGGCTCAACGTATTTCTGCTTTGGTATTTCATGAGAAACACCGCTTTGCATCGCCAAAATGATAAATCCTCGTTGATGTGATCATGGAAAGGAATCAAATGCAGCTTGAATCTGGAGAGGATATACATGAAGTTGAAAAAAAATTGGTGGTACCAAGTGGACCTATGACAAGAGCAAGAACTAAGACATTCCAGAAATCAATCAATGATTACTTGTTCAAATACAAGATCATCAAGCGTCTAAGGATCAAATGAAGTACAATGGATATCACAAGATGTTGATGGCGTTTCCTTCTCAAATGGACTAACAAAGAGGGTGATTCATTTGTACTCTTTTTCCTTACTTTTGGTTTTATCCCACTGGGTTTTCCATAGGAAGGTTTTAATGAAGCAATTGGATCACTTATTCATCTAAGTCCATGAAAGAATTATCAAGCCCAAAGAAGATCTCTTGACCCAAATAAAATCTCCAAATTCGTGGAACTGAAGAGGAGTGCAAAAAGCATCTTTGAATTCAAGTCTCTTTAGTTAAATTCCGCAATTAATAAGTTTTTGATATTTTCTCTTTTCTTTTTGCTATTTAAGCATGTCTAAACTCCAGAGTTATTCAATCAACTTTTCTTTTATCAAATTTTGAGATTGAATCTCTTCTGTTCTTTGTGAACAATCCTAGATTGGTGTGTAATATTCGATATGTTTTCTTTGTTTCTATTTCGGTGTGTCATATCTGAAGGATTCAAGATTGGTCTCGTCCAAGGGTGTCATATCTTGGGAGGCTACACGGTGTATCAGAGACTATCCGCAATCTCTGTGTGACCATTGGATCCATCCATCTATAAGAACCGTTGAGAATTCACTAAGAATAAGATCATGAGAGATTAGAGTGAAACATTTTGTGAGATCAAAAGAGAAACACTTTAAAGAGAGAAACACTTGTGAGAAATATTTTTGTTGTTTTACTAACCCTTTGTTTTGCAGGAAAACCAATATGTCTCATTCTGAAGATCAATCTCATGATGGAGATCAATCAGGAAATAGTTGCAGTAGGAAACATGCATCTAAAAAGTTAGAGATGTAAGCTTTATTGGGAGAGATGAAGCGTCTGTTGCAGAAGGAGTTGGAACCGGTCCATACAAGGTTAGACAATATGGAGAATTCAATACAACAAGGACAACCAGATGCAACTCAGCAAATGCAACAACAAAACCCTGAAGATAGGGGAAGGAGAACGCAAGCTCGTCAAGAAAGAAGTGAAGAAGAACTCGATTATTATAGCCAAGGCAGTCATGCTTCAGTTCGAAGTCGGAGAAGGCCGAGACGTGATCAAGAAGCAAGGAGACGAGATGACAATAATCTCAGTGGTCTTAAGTTAAAGATGCCACCATTTTATGGGAATAATGACCCAGATGCTTATTTGGAGTGGGAGAAGAAGATAGAGTTTGTGTTTGATTGTCAAACCTATCCGGATTACAAGAAGCTTCAAGTGGCAGCAACAGAGTTTTATGATTATGCTATCAACTGGTGGGATCAAATTGTGACTTGTAGAAAGCACCATAAAGAGCCTCAAGTTGATACTTGGGAGGAAATGAAGAATTTGATGAGGAGGAGATTTGTTCCAAGCCATTTTCACCGAGAGTTACATCAGAAGCTTAGGAGGTTGTCTCAACGATCTAAAAGTGTGGAGGACTATTTTCAGGAAATGGAACTCTTAATGATTAAGGCAGACATTGAAGAAGAAGCTGATGCAGCTATGGCAATGTTCCTTGGAGGGTTATCTCGTGACATTCAAGACAGATTGGAGATGCAAACATATGATAGCATAGAAGAAATGCTTCATAAAGCTATTTTGGTGGAGCAAAAAATCAAGAGGAAAGGTACTTCCAAGCCATTTCGTGGAGCAGTTGCTACTTACTCTAAGCAGAGTTACAACCGGGAGGATAAGATTGATACCAAGGCCAGCACAGATTCCAAACCAATCGCTACTACTCAAGATAACAAAGTAAAGGCGGTAGCAAACTCATCTCGGAATCGGGAAGTCAGATGTTTTAAGTGCCAAGGTAGAGGGCACTATGCCAATGAATGCATCAACAAGAGGACCACATTGTTGTTGGAGAATAGAGATATTGAAACAGAGGAAGATTTTGAAGAAAATGATTACGTTTAGGATGAAGAAGAGGGGCATGTAGAGTTGCCAGTCATGGGGAGACTTTTGGTGGCAAGAAGATCATTGAGTGTTAAAGCTAAGGCTAATGAACAAGAGCATAGGGAAAATTTGTATCACACAAGGTACTTAGTGCAAGGAAAGGTCTGCAGTCTTATCATTGATGGAGGAAGTTGCACCAATGTAGCAAGTGAAACAATGGTGACAAAGTTGGGGTTGAAGGGGAAAAGCATCCAAAGCCTTATAGTCT
Organism: Cardamine flexuosa; assembly: GCA_963555745.1. Taxonomy (NCBI): domain Eukaryota; kingdom Viridiplantae; phylum Streptophyta; class Magnoliopsida; order Brassicales; family Brassicaceae; genus Cardamine; species Cardamine flexuosa. The sequence goes on along the minus strand of OY743220.1, from coordinate 12,210,067 downwards.
TCAATGGCTGAATGATGTAGAAGAGATGAATGTGAGTAACCAGGTATTGGTACCTATTACCATAGGCAAGTATGAAGATGAGATTTTGTGTGATATTTTACCTATGGAGGCGAGTCACATTTTGCTTGGCAGACCATGCCAGTTTGATCGTAGGGCTATGCATGATGGTTACACCAACAAATATTTGTTTGACTTGAAGGGAAGGAAAACAATTATTGCTCCATTAACACCACAAGAAGTTTATCAAGATCAGATCCAAATGAAACAACAAGGCAAAGCAACTGTGAGTGAACCCCTAAACACTCCACCACAAAAAGAAATAGAGAATTTTAGAAAAACCAAGAAAAAGCCATGTGAGAGTAAACCCGTGAGGCAATCAAACTTCTTGGTGAGATCTAAAGTGGTTAAGAGAGTTCTTTTCTCTAAAAAAACCCATGCTTTTATTTGTTTACAAGAAAGTTCTTACTAACCTCAAACCGGATTTGCCGAGTAAGATTACTTCTCTTTTGCAGGATTTTAAAGAAATGTTTCCTGAAGAGAATCCTAAAGAATTGCCACCTATTCATGGGATATAGCATCAAATAGATTTTTTCCAGTAGCTTCACTTCCAAACAGACCAGCTTATAGAACTAATCCAGTGGAAACCAAGGAGTTGCAAAACAAGTGTCTGAACTCATGGACAAAGGATACATCAGAGAAAGAATGAGTCCTTGTGTTGTACCAGTATTACTCGTACCTAAGAAGGATGGAACATGGAGGATGTGCATTGATTGTCAAGCCATCAATAACATCACTGTAAAGTATCGCCATCCTATTCCTCGTTTAGATGATATGCTAGATGAATTGCATGGATCTAGTGTCTTTTCTAAGATAGATCTTAAGAGTAGATATCATCAAATTTGGATGAGAGAAGGAGATGAGTGGAAAACTGCTTTCAAAACTAAACATGATTTGTATGAGTGGTTAGTTATGCCCTCTGGATTAACCAATGCACCTAGTACTTTCATGAGTTTAATGAACCATGACTTAAGGAATTTCATTGGATTGTTTATTATAGTTTATTATCTTAATCTACAGCAAGAATTTAGAAGATCATGTCAAGCATCTACAGGCAGTTTTGATTGTTTTTAGGGAACAAAAAATGTATGCCAATCTTAAGAAATGCACTTTTTGTTCAGATAACATTGTTTCTAGGCTTTGTTATAAGTGCATATGGTGTTCAAGTTGATGAGGAGAAAATGAGAGCTATCCGAGAATGGCCAAGTTCAAGTACCGTGAGCGAAGTGAGAAGTTTCCATGGACTTTTAGGATTCTACAGGAGATTTGTGCAAGATTTCAGTACCATTGCTGCTCCTCTGACTGAAGTGATCAAGAAGAGTTTGGGATTCAAATGGGAAACAGCCCAAGAGAAAGCTTTTCAAACTCTTAAAGAGAAACTTACTAATGCATCACTCTTATCTTTACCAGATTTTATGAAAACTCTTAACATTGAATGTGATGCATCTGGTATAGGTATTGGAGCTGTTTTGATGCAAGAGAAGAAGCCCATTGCCTTTTTCAGTGAGAAACTTGGAGGAGCCACGCTGAACTATCCAACCTATGACAAGGATTTATATGCTTTAGTGAGAGCTTTGCAAATGTCGCAGCACTACTGTGGCCAAAGGAGTTTGTCATTCATACTGATCATGAATCTTTGAATCACTTAAAAGGTCAGCAGAAGCTCAACAAGAGACATGCTAGGTGGGTAGAGTTTATTGAGACTTTTCCATATGTGATCAAATACAAACAAGGTAAGGAAAATGTGGTTGCAGATTGATATATCATGTATTTTATAGTTTTATGACATGATATATATATATATATATATATATATATATATATATATATATATATATATATATATTGGTTTTAGAGTCTTTTGTACTATATATTGAGTCTTAATAGGTACAAACACGAGATGGACCTTGATAAGCACTTTAGAGCTTTTGGAGGCTTGTAGCTGAGCAAAACAACTTGAAGGCGAACATTGTTGTCCATATCGACCGACATGCATTACTCGTGTTGGTCGACACACACATGACGTGAATGACGCCTTTGAGATTTATCAAGTTTCAAGAATTGTAACTTTGCCCCAGAAGTTTCTAATGTTTAAAATTAAGACCTAGTTGGTGCTTTAGGTTAAACTTATGTTTTTAGCAGTCCCATAGACTAAGTTATCATTTTGTAAGTTTTCATTGAAAGTTCTAAGCAAGTTTGTGTGGAGAGAAGAATCAGAACTCAACCTTTGTAGAGAGAAGATTCTGAACTCCTTTTATTTTCTATTTTATTATGAGTATTATTCAGACTATGATTTGTTTTATCTCTTTCATGTCTGAGTAGTCTTCTTAGATCTAGGGTTTATCAAGGGTTTATAATGGTTTGTTGAATTGGACATAAATCTGTTAAGTTATCTATAATGTTTTTCATCTAGATTTGTTAATTACACTAGGCTTAAGGCTGATCATTTTAATTCTGGTATCATAGGAATGTTGGTAGGCACGAGAGTGCTATTGATATCCTGACCCAATCTTAGATGAGCAAACATCTTTTTCGCAGCGAGAGTTGGTTTAGGATGCAAGATCACTTCTATTTGCCGCATATGAAGAGAAATGTAGAGAGAGTATGTGGAAGATGTGTCACTTGCAAACAAGCCAAGTCTAAGGTACAGTCCTAAGGTTTGTACACTCCTTTACCAATTCCAACCCAGCCGTGGAATGATATATCTATGGATTTTGTGCTTGGATTGCCTAGAACTAGGACTGGAAATGATTCAATCTTTGTTATTGTTGATAGGTTTTCTAAAATGGCACATTTCATTGCTTGTCATAAAACCGATGATGCTTCTCATATAGCTAACTTGTTCTTTAAAGAGATAGTTTGTATTCATGGCATGCCTAGAACTATTGTTAGTGATAGAGATACTAAGTTCTTGAGCTGTTTTTGGAAAACACTTTGGTCTAAGCTAGGAACTAAGTTGTTATTCTCGACAACTTGCCATCCTTTATCTGATGGACAAAGTGAATTTTTCAATAGAACTTTGTATGCTGTGTTACGTGCCTTGATTAAGAATAACTTGAAAACTTGGGAAGATTGTTTGCCACATGTTGAATTTGCATATAATCACTCAATGCATTCAGCTACAAAGTTCTCTCTGTTTGAACTTTTTTATGGATTTAACCCCATTTCTCCTTTGGATCTAAACCCTTTACCTTTGAGTGAAAGAACAAGCATAGATGGGAATAAGAAAGCATAACTTGTTAAACAGATCCATGAGAAAGCTCGGAAGAACATAGAAGAGAAGACAAAGCTGTATGAAAAATATGCCAACAAGGGCCGGCATAAAAAAGATCTTTGAGGAAGGAGACCAAGTGTGGATACACCTGAGGAAAGAAAGATTTCCAGCTGAAAGAAATTCCAAACTTCAACCAAGAGTTGATGGTCCATTCAGAGTGACCAAAAGGATCAATGACAATCCTTACCAGCTTGATCTACAAGGTAAGTACAATGTGAATTCCAGTTTCAATGTTGCTGACTTAATTCCATTTGTGCCAGATGAACAAGATTTGAGGACAAATCCTTTTCAAGAGGGAGAGGATGATGTGATCATGGAAAGGAATCAAATGCAGCTAGAACCTGGAGAGGATATTCATGAAGTTGAAGAAACATTGGTGGTACCAAGTGGACCTATGACAAGAGCAAGAGCCAAGGCATTCAAGAAATCAATCAATGGACTACTTGTCCAAAAGTAAGATCATTAAGCGTCTAAGGATAAAATGAAGTAAAATGAATATCACAACATGCTGATGGTGTTTCCTTCTCAAATGGACTAACAAAGAGGGTGATTCATTTGTACTCTTTTTCCTTACCTTTGGTTTTGTCCCACTGGGTTTTCCAAGAAGGTTTTAATGAGACAATTGGATCACTTATTCATCTAAGTCCATGAGAGAATTATCAAGCCCAAAGAAGATCTCTTGACCCAAATAAAATCTCCAAATTCGTGGAACTGAAGAGGAGTGCAAGAGGCATTTTTGAATTCAAGTTTTTTTAGTTAAATTCTGCAATTAATAAGTTTTAGATATTTTCTCTTTTCTTTTGCTGTTTAAGCATGTCTAAACTCTAGAGTTATTCAATCAACTTTTCTTTTATCAAAATTTGAGAGTGAATCTCTTCTTCTCTTTGTGAACAAATCCTAAATTGGTGTGTAATATCCGATCTGTTTTCTTGTTTCTGTTTCGGTGTGTCATATCCGCAGGATTCAAGATTGGTCTCGTCCAAGTGTGTCATATCTTGAGAGGCTACACGGTGTATCAGAGACTATCCGCAATCTCTTTGTGACCATTCGATCCATCCATCTATCCATTAAAGTTTCTATCCGTTTTACCATCTCGAAAGTTGTAATCCTTGGGAAGAAACCCATCACTCGCTTGCAAGAAATCTTCTCGAGCATGAAACAGTTTATTGCCCTCGCGATCCCCTCTGGAATGATGATATGGTAAATTACATATCCATGTCCAAAAAAAACAACCATCTTTGCAACCTTTAGAGCTTTTTTTTATCTGATCTGATCTTTAATGTATCGTAAAACTCAATTGTTTCTTCTTCTTTTCTGCTTGGTCTAAGTAAAGCCTTCAATGGTGGTCTTTTGAGCTTCTACTACTATTTTCTGGACTATTACCAAACTCAAAGCTCGAAACATCGGTTATATTCATTTGGTATGTATATATATATATCTTACAGTTTGTACAAATTCAAACATTCATTAAGCGTTGTCGTAAATTCTGTAGATTTCTACTTGTTCACAAGAATCTATTTTTGGTCGTAAATTCTGAACCATTTTTTGTCATTATAACACATGTCTCAGACTCTCAAACGAGCTAGGAGCTGGAAATCCACGTGCAGCTCGAGCAGCGGCTAATTCCGCTATTTTCCTGGGTGCTGTTGATGCAACCATAGCAAGCATCGTTCTTTATGATTAGCGAAGAAGCTGGGGTTATATATACAGCAGCGAGATAAAAGTAGCTCAATATGCAACACAAATCACACCAATTCTTTGCCGATCCATTTCGGTTAACAGCTTTATTGCCGTGATCTCAGGTGAGATGATTGTAGTTTATTACTTGAATTCCAAGAAAAGTAAATTCAACTCTAGAGTTGTTTGATTTCTCAGGGGTTGTGAAGAGGAATGGGGTGGCAACATATAGGAGGTTATACAAGCCTAGGATCATATTATCTTGTCAGAATCCCATTGGGTTCCATCTTGTGTCTTGTCATGAAATTGAGAGGGAAATGACTTTGGATTGCTATACTAATAGCTTCCACTCTCCAACTCTTTGTTCTTGGTCTTGACTTTCTTCACTAATTGGGAAAAAGAGGTACATAATATTTATTTTTTAAATTGAACTTAAATTTATTCTCGAAAATACCTTTTTACTACTGTAGGTGTTTATCGTTTAAAAAAAAATAAAGTTGTTTCAAAATAGTTAAAATCAATAGAAAAAAGAGATGTTGATCCAGTTTTTCTATTTTGTGGCAAACCAAGTTTCCATTTCTTTTTTGTACTCTTGATCTCCCATTTGTCTAATAAAAGATAACATGTTTGGTTGGAGTATCTCTGGGTTTGTTTTTGGTGCTTCTTCATGTCTTCGGTTATTCTTATCTTTACAGTTTTGAATTTACTTTTTCTTTGGGTTTCAGGCAATGAAAGCTGGGGACAGAGTATTTGAGATGACACCCCTAGTCCAAGGCAACTCAAAAACGGATATTATACCGCAAGACGATGCACAAAATTTACTTCATGATATTTCAGAAACAGTATAAAAATAAGTTTTCTACTTATTATATTGGCCGTGCTGAAATATTTGTGGCGTAGTAGTCGTATATGAAACATAAGGAGCTCTCTTTCCGGTGGCGCAACAGCAGTGCAAGAGAACTTGACACATGTCCATGTTAAAAATGTTAATAAACCTTCTCTTTCAAACGTTTTGAATTCCATTCTCTTCTTTCCAGCTTCTCTTTTTTTGTCCTTTTGGCTTTCTCAATCAGAGAATTTCATTAATTTATTTTCGAGAATTCTTGTTTTTTTTTCAATTCGTTAATCTCAGTATTTGTGTTGAAGAAACCCAGTCGCTACAAGGAGGAAGAAGCCAAGAAGGTTGAGTTTCAGACTAAACTAACGCTTTTGAAATGGATGAATTGGCTTATTTGAAACATTTTAGGATTTGTGGTGATTAAATGTAAAACGTAGGTAAGGCAATAAATGCAAAAATTAAGGATGCAATGTTCTCTGAATATTGAAAATGAAAAAAATATATTTGGTATTTTAATCATATATATAAAGATGTTGCAAAAAAAAAGAGAGTCAGATATACATAAATTATAGAAAATTTACCTAACCACTAAAATATGTTTGTGTGTCAAATTTTGACAAAGATAATAAAGGGTACTAATTTTATATTTTTATTTGGGTTAAGTATTAGGAATGTTGTCCATTTGCCACAAAAAAAATTATGACATTAAAAAACTGCCATTTTTGTTTTTGTTTTTCATTTATGCCAATTTTTTTATGACATGAGATAAATATGCTTACTAATATACCATGCATTATTTGTGGTCCACACACAAAATACAACTGGTTTAAAAAAATTGCTGATGGACAAGTTGATTTCATCCACAAGAGACATGTTTATACTGATAGTGGACAAGTTAATTTCGTCTACAAGAGACATGATAATTTTTTCCACAAGAGATAAATAGTGAACACATTAATTTCATCTACAAGAAACAAATGATGGACAGGTTAATTTTGTAATAAAGACACTTGAAAGTTATGTCGTAGACAAAAAAATCATACTATGGATTATCCAATACTTCTTGATAACATGTAAAAGTGGTTATATGATAAAAAATGTAGACAATTTCTTTTTTTGTGGACAAATATATAGGTTAATCTAACATAATCTTTGTGGACAAGCATTACTTCTTGATAACATGTAAAAGTGGTTTTTTTTTTACGGCAAATAAACTTATATTAATTTGAAAGAATATTATCACGATACAAACAGTTTGTTATCGAAAAGGTGGATAAATACAACTAGAAAATAAAATGTTATTTGGAGGTCCAAATTTAGCTAAAATATGTGCTGCTTCGTTATTGCTTCTGAAAACATGATTGAAATGTGTATCTTCGAGTTCTTTTCTCCATGTTCTTATATCATTGCATATGTTGTGGATCGAAGCTTCTTCAAGGACACCATTGATGGTATGTACACGTTGTTGACAATCTCCTTCGAAAATAATTTTCCTATAACCTCGAAACCAAGCTGTTTGTATTGCAGTCAAAAGTGCTTTAGATTCAGCTTCCAAAGGTGTTAAGGTATAGTTTAGATTAGATGATCCCCAAAGTTGTGGAACACCATAAACATCTTGTATCATCCAACCTCCAATTTCATGATTAGTCCTTTGATTAAATGAAGCAACCTAATTACATTTTAACCAATCACTAGGAGGCCTTGTCCATGGCTGAATAGAGGTTTGTTTGGATTTGATCACCTCAGGTATGTTATTTTGAAGCCATTCGTAGACATCGGAATTAGCAAGGTCCATTTCTCTTTTTGGAATGATTTGTCTTTTTTGGAAAATTAAATCATTCTGAGATTTCTGTATTCTCCACATAACCCAAAACGGTAGTACCTTTTGTGTCTTTGTTAAATTGTTGTTATTTTGAAAATGTAGGAAGAATTTAAATTTCTCCTCTATATTATTGATTGGTCTGAACTGAACATATAGGGTAGATGTGTAAGTCTCCAGAATTGAAGAGAGATGGAACAAGTAAATATGAGATGATTAATAGATTCATCTTCTCTACAGCATCTTTGCCATTTCTTGTCCATTTTTACACCTCTTGTGTTTATTCTTGTTGATGTTCCTATTGCTTGCGATAAGACCCGCCATAAAAAGTGTTTGATTTTAGGCATAATTGGTAACTTCCACACTTGATTTTTTATTATTGGATTTCCATATGGTGCTAAGATGGGTTGATGAGCTTTAGCGGTTTCATGTACAAATCGATATCCCGTTCTAACTGAGTAATGACCATGAGGAGTTAAATTCTAAACAATCCTATCTTCATCTTCCGTCTGTGCCAAATAGAGTCCTTGTACCTGCTGTTTGTCTTCATCAGTTAGAAAAGTATCGAGTGCATCTCCATTCAATGACTTGTAGCTCCCTTGTTGTTTGATCAATTCGCTAACAAAAATATTGTTAGGTTGTTGTCCCGGGTGAGTAGATCTTGGTGGATCCGTGGGTAGCCATGTATCGGTGAAAACCTTTGTCATTTTTTCGTTTCTAATTATAGATCTGCAACCTTTCCGTAGTAGATCTATACCAACAAGAATTGATGACCAGCCATAGGATTTTCGTGTTTTTGATTTTGCTTGGAGGAGATGATCGTCTTTGAAGTAACGGGCTTTAAATAGGCGAGCAAAGAGGCTATTCGGGTGTTTGAGTAATCTCCAGGCCTGCTTAGCTAACAGAGCATCATTAAATTGTTCTAGGTTTCGAACATCATCAATTTTTCCGGTTAGCTTGGCAAAAGAAAAGAGAATCATCGGCAAATAATAGGTGGGTAATACGAAAAACACTATTAGAGCATGTGCAGTGGGAGGTTCTCAAAGAGGTTCTCATCAATATAAAAAAAATAAAATAATAAAAAGTAGAAGAGAGAGGTGAGGAACTAGTTCTCAAATGAGAACTTTTGAGAACCTCTTTGAGAGACTCTCTCACACATGTCAATATATTATTGCGTTTTATGTTTTTTTGTTAATCAAAATTTAAATAAATAACTAAACTAAATTATGTGTATTAAAATAATATTTTTGAGAGACTCTGAGGGTTTCTACCCACTGCACATGCTCTTACTAATTTTAGTACCATTGATTTTCCCTTGTCGAGCTTTTTCCTCCAATAAATGACTCATGAAATCTGCACAAAAGATAAATAGATATGGTGATAAAGGATCACCTTGTCGTAATCCTCTTTGTGGATTTATACAACCTTGTGGATTTCCATTTATTAAGACTGAATATTTAATAGTACGAACTGTAGCCATAATCCAACGTATCCATGTTTCTGAAAAACCAAAAGCCTTCATTGTTTGTTCCAAAAAATCCCACTCAACACGGTCATAAGCTTTACTTATATCCGTTTTGATGGCCATATATGTTTTGGAGACTCTTTTCCATGATTTTAAAGAATGCATTAATTCATGAGCTACCATGATATTATCTGAGATCAAACGACCCGGTATAAAGGCGGCTTGAGATTCTGAAACAATCTTATCAAGAAAACATTTTAATTGTGAGACCAGAAATTTAGAGAATTTTATAAAACACATTACAAAATCCAATATGTCGGTAATCAGATAGAGTTTTAGGTTTATTGATTTTTGGAATCATGCATATATGTGTGTGATTAACTCCTGGTCTCATTGAAGATGTCTGAAAGAAATGTTGGACCTCACTGATAACATATTTGCCTACTATATCCCAACATTTTTGGTAAAATCTGGCTGTTAAGCCATCAGGCCCAGGCGCTCTATCTGCCCCAATGTTACATATTGCTTTATATATTTCAGAATCCGAGAATTCTTGTGTGATGACCTCATTTATTTAAGTTGTAATGGTTGGTTTGAAATTATCAAAGATAGATTGGATGATTGGAGTGTTGTTGCTTTTATAAATATTTGTAAAAATATTATTCTGCATGAACTCCAACATCTTTATCTCCTTTAATAGAATTACTTAAGGAATCGTTGATGGAATGGATTATATTCCTAGAATACCTTGTTTTAGTGTAGGCATGGAAGTACTTTGTATTGCGATCTCCTCCTTCTAGCCAATTATTTCGACTTTTAGTTTTCCAATAGGTTTCTTCATTTCGAAATGCTATAGTCAACTCCTTTTGTAGCCCTGGTATTCGTTTTCTAATAGGACCAGATGATGCCATTTCAACATCTATAGCGTTCTTCAATCTTCGATCTCTTTTGAAGCATTTAAATTATTTCAACGTCTACATGCAGCCATCGACTTTCGACATTAGCGTATTTGATCTATAATTGTGTAGTTCTGACGAGAAGATGGATATTTCCATCCCTTTTTGACATAATCTTTGAAGTCAGGTACCAAAACTAATCTCTTATCAAAACGGAAATGACGTTTTTTTGTTCCTTCATCAAAATTCACTATTAATTCGATAGGTCTATGGTCTGAACCGTAGAACTGGAGCTAATTTGCCTTTGATGCCGAAAAAGTTGCCATAAATTCATCATTACGCATAGCTTGATCAAGGCAACATTCGAACAGTAAGTTTACCTCTGACTCCCACCCATGAAAACTTATCTCCATTGTGTCGGAGATAAAAAATGTTACAAGTGGAAACCATGTTTCTAAAGTCTTGGAAAGTCCATTCATCTCTATCTGGTCCTCCATATTTTTCTTCATTTAATAGAGTTTCATTAAAATCACCAACAAGTATCTACGGACCTTGTCTATTTAAACTTGTTCTTTCTAAGCGTTCCCATAGTTCATGTCTAAATTGTGGATTTGGGTGCCTATAAAGACAAGATAAATAGAAATTCATACCATTGTATTCAACATAAACATCAAGCATCCTTACATCTTGGAAAAGCTTATTTATGATTATATCCTTTTTCCAGAGTAGACCTAAGCCTCCATTTCTTCCCGAAGAGGGCACAGTACACACATTATCATAACCTAAATAAACACATAAATCCCTAATAACATCACACTTATTCATAGTTTCAACAAGAAATAAAATATCTGGAGGAACTTTGCCACATAGCTCCTTTAGTCTTGATTATGTCAGCAGCGCACATGTAAAAGTGGTTATATGACAAAAAAATGTAGACAATTTATTTTTTGTGGACAAATATATAGGTTAGATCTAACATAATGTTTGTGGACAAGCACAATTCTGTGGACAAGAAATCAATCATACTTGTCTGTAGGAAAATGCAGGAGAGAGAAAAAAATAGAAAAATAGAAAAAGAAAAAAGAATAGTAAAACAATCATTACGTATTAAAATAAGTGGTATGTTTGAAATAAATCTGAAAATGATATATATATTTTTAATAAAAAAAAACTAAAATATGTTCATTTTGCTAAAAATCTCTTAAGTATTTTAAGATTTAGAGTATAGTTTTTAGGTGGTATGAGGTATAGTTTATGGTTTAAATTTAGAGAATTTCCCTTTGATAAAATGCTATTTTTGTATGTATAAAATGAATTATATGCTATTTGTGGTATAAGAGCTTCAATTTATGCTATACTAGTATTTCACGTACGGGAAAAGAAATGAACATATATTTTAATAAATATATTTAATTTAAATGATATATATTGTATAAACAGCTAAAAATATGAGAAAATATTTCATAGAATACAAACCACAATATATCTTATCTAATTAGATTAGTGTTGACATCATGTCAAAAATTGATATAGGAGGATGCCTCTTTCTTCAAACAATAATTTAGTTAGGATAAATATATCTAACAAACATAAAAAAAAGTGATGGAGATAAAAAGAGAGCGAGAGTAAATAGAGATAAATTAGTGTGAAGATTGAACACAAAATACATGTGAGAAACAGAAAATGATGAATATATAAAAAATAGAAAAATATGGTGGAGAAGAAGAAGAAGAAGAATGCAATAATCAATTTGGACGTAAAGAGATTAGAGAAAATACCATTCTAACACCATTTTTCAATTCTTATTCTCATTTTAACACCCTTTTGTGCGCTAACACCCTTTTTCAAAAAAAAATTAAATGTTTTGACTTTTATACCCTCTAACAACAATAACAATTATATTTTTTATTTGTTATATACTTCTATCTTTATTTTAATTCAATATATCTCTCTCTCTCTCTCACCACTTCTAAGTGAATTTCTTAATTGATTATCCATTTTTTTTTCTTTGTTTATATTTTGTTTTGGGTATTTGTAATTTTGTTTAATTAAAGAAAAGACTGATATTTTACACTGTAATTTAAAATAAAGTTTCTATAAGTTAATAAAAATAATTATATTCATTTTTTAAGTTTTAAAATCTATAAGGCTAATGTATGATGAATTTATGGATTTATGTTTAAACCAATAAAAATCAGAGAAAAAAAATAATTTATGTCCATAAAACTAAATGACGGCCATGTTTTAGGTTATATGTCTTGTATGAAGAAGATGATATTAAATTTACCATTTTAGCCATCATTAAAGACAAACCACAAAATTTAAAAAATATGGCCACTCCCTTCTCTCAAACCTTAGATATGATGAACTTATTTGAAACTTCCACCAACTGAGCTACTTCATTACTAATATATTTTTTGAAATGTGAATATTTATATGTATATATATATATATAATATTTAAAACTAATCCTCGATTAAAACACTTGAGTAGTCATGGTTATGTCTAAGTGGACAAACTATATTGGACATGAACTATATACATATTTTTGGCTCTTTTGGATATGTAGAAAAATTAAATAATTATACACCAAAAAAAATCATTATATTGTTGATATTTGAATGCTCTATTCTTGTGGTAAAATCATATACTTTTGCTTTTGGTAAAATAAATGTTTTTTTTCTTTTGAATTAAGTGGATATTATTGCTGACAACCTTATACAAGATTAAATTTGTTTGATAATTTTGTTCATCTCTCTACAAACTATATCGTGCAAATGTAAAAAAACTCTAAATATGGTGAATAAAAAGAATTTAAATAGATAAATCATTCGGATCATTTTGTTTTAGTAGGTTTCGATCACTTGTTTCTTTCGTCTTTGCGAGCCATTTTATTGTTTCCACATGGTTAAGTATTAGTAGACATACGGTTTAATGTTTAGGGTTTAGAATATAGAGTCATGATTTTAGTTACTATTTCCACATGGTTATGTCTAAGTGGATAGTTTTTCCATACTTTTTCTTTTGTTAAGTATAAGTGGATAGTTTTGTCCAACAACAACTCAGAGCATAAACCATACTACATACTTAGAGTTAAGGGTTTAGGAAAATCATTGTCCAAAAAAAGTGGTAGAGTATAAACCATACTACATATTTCTGAACCCAAATAATTTTCTTTTATCTGATATATAATAATAATACAGACCATTACAGAACTATAATTTAGACCTACAATAGTTATTACATGAATAGCAACAACAACACAATGTTTATGGATCAGAGTTAACCTGGATACATCCATGTGGCCAAGGTTTGGTGGATATACTTGGATGCTCTTTCTTGCTCTTAAAATCATGAATATGATTCTCAAATTTGGTGTTACCTAGAAAGATATTAAACCAAATATATACCAACAACAAAGCATATGTTGTTGGTATGTGAATGCTATATTCTTATGGTAAAATCAATACTTTTGCTTTTGGTAAAATAAATTTTTTTGCTTTTGAATTAAGTGGATATTATTGCTGGTAACCTCATACAAGATTAAGATTTTTTTGATAATTATGTTCATCTCTTTACAAACTATACAGTGCAAATATAAAAAATAAACTCAAAATACTGTGAATAAATAGAATTTAAACACTCGGAAAAAAATAATTAGATAAATCCTCGAATCATCTCGCTTTAATAGCTAGGATTTGATTTCTTGTTTATTGCGTCTTTGGGAGCCATTTTATTGTTTTCACATGGTTAAGTATTAGTGGACATAAGATTTAATATCTAGGGTCAAAAGTTTAGTTTATTGTTTCCACATGGTTAAGTCTAATTCAATACTTTGTCCATACTTTTACTTTTGTTAAGTGTAAGTGGATAGTCTTGTCCAACAACAACTCAGAACATAAACCATACTACATACTTAGGGTTAAGGATTTAGAAAAAAATTCATTGTCCAAAAAAATGGTAAAGTATAGACCATACTACATATTTCCAAGCCCAAACAAATTTATTTTATCTGACATATAAATAATTATACAGAACATTGCAAAACTATAATTTAGACCTATTCTTACATGAATAGCAGAAACAACACAATACTTATGATAGTAAATATGAAAATAGTCTCTGGATCAGAGTTAACTTGGATACATCTATTTGGTTAATGTTTGCTGGATATACTTGGATGCTCTTTCTTACTCTTAAAATCATGAAAATGATTCTCAAATTTGGTGTTACCTAGAAAGATATTATGATTTACATTCTAATACTCTTTTTGGGTAAGACAAAATATGATTTTAATCCAAAGAGATGAGGAGGATTACACTCTAATACTTATTTTGCTATACTTATTTACAAACTTTATTAAAAAAAACTTTGTCTTACCAAAAAAAGTATACTCAGTTTATACAAAAACAGAAAAAAAAAACTGACACTAAAAATTAAATAAATAAACTGACACAAAAAAATATCCTCTTTATATCCACACCGTTCTTTTTTAAAAAATAAATAAAATCTAATACCTCTAAACAAAAATCTGAGCTGCTACAAAAAACAAAAACAAAAAAATCTGAGCACTAAAAGCTAACCATTATATTCAAAATATTATTTTCAATATAATTAGACATCTTCTAAACTCTAGTTATAACCAAACAGCTTCCCAACGACAAAATTATCATAAAAATTTATCAAAACTTAAAAAAGGTGCTAATGAGAGAAAAATATATATTTCATCATCATAAAAAAACTTAGAAAGGGTGCTAATGTTCATCACTAAAATAATCTTAATTTCATCATCATAAAAAAAATTGAATTATAAATATCTTCAAAATTCATTTTTTCTAGAAATTTATACAATCAATTTGCATCAATCAGAACAAAACTACAAGATCTCAACAATCAATTTGCATCAATCAGAACAAAAAAAAAAGAGAGAAAAATATTTTTCTGACGTTGAAGAAGAAAAAAAATATTTAAATCTTACATAAATCTCAACCACAAGATCTTAATTATTAACATCCATCAGATTCAAGTTGTTACTTTATAATCTAATGGTTCACAATCAACCATGCCTAACTGTAGGTTAACTATGTGATTCCAAAGAAATAGCTTCCTACGGGCAATTTTGTGGTCCCAAAGAAATAGCTCCCCAAGGACAATTTTGTCCAGAAAAACACACACAAACAAAAAACGGTGTAAGTGCAGAAAAAGGTATAAAATGCAAACATCTTATGAAAAAGGGTGTTATAGTGTTATTGACTCAAGAGATTACCAGTTTTTGATTCATAACATTACAAAGTTTTATATAAGAAAACTGTGGTAGTTTCTTATTGTGGGATTGTGGATTTATTATGGAAGAGTGGAAGAGTGGAATAACAGTTAGCTAAATTTATAAATTAGTTATTAAATTTAAATTTGAAATCTTTTGCCTATCATAAATGGTTGAGTGATTCGAAAATAATTTTTAAAATAACTATTAAATTCCGAAAATAATTATTAAATTAAAATTAAAAATATTTTTCCTAACATAATTGGTTAAGAGGCTTTGCAAAATAATTTTTAACTATGACATACATTATTTTATTGGTCAAAGTGATTTATGATTTACAACTTTTACTTTTAAAAGAGGCGGTTTTTAATTTTAGTTATGCATCTTTTTTCTTATTTTTAGCTTTCATTTTTCTTTTTTTTAAAATTTTTTTTAGTGAGATTTAAATTTTAAAAAAAAATCTATGTGATAGAGTTTTATTGGTCATGTGACATGTGCTTTATAATATAAATTATTTTTGAAAATTTCCCTAAATTATATATAGTTTTGGTTCCTTAATTCGCTAGTTGAGTTACTTATAATTACTGCTTTTACAGATAACTAGGGATGGACCGCGCGGTACGCGCGGGGATAAAAGGGTTTATAAAACTTATTGATCCAATAATTTTTTTCGAAAGTGAAACATTTTATTGAATATAACACAAAAAAACAGTATAAAATAAAATTAAGGATAATCTATACGAAAATAGCTAAAGATAATGTTTTTTGAAAAAATTGACGTCATAATATTATATATTATTAATCAATAAACAAAGATTTCCGAGCCATGATTCTGAAACATGCAAAATAAAATTTTAAATGAGTATCAAACATAGAAATATTAAAGCAAAAAGAAAGTTCATATAAGAAATCAACATACAAATAGATAAAAACTATTACATCTCACGCAACTCAACAATTTTAGGAAGATTGGGATTTTAAAATACATCATATAAATTATTAATGGTAAGACTACCGATAAATTAATATACATGCGTATATTCATCATATTTTGTTTTAAAAAATAAAATTGTAACAGAATAAAAAATCAAATAGTAAAACAAACCTTTGGACATAGGACTATGCACAAGCCACCACCTTAGTACAACAACCAGTCAGGACCACCAAAATTATCGAAACCACTAAACATAGATCCACCCCATTTACACCCATCAAAATAAAATGAATCTTTTTAAATTCATTTAGACCCATTTGAATAATATAAATTAATAATTCACTATTTTTGTTTAATATTAAATGCGCTCGCCAGAATTTTGTTTTTCCACCAAAATTGTGTGTTTCATTTTTAACAAATCAAGTGTTCTCGCATTTCCTGCCAAAACCATGGTTCTTGCCAAAATGGTTACATCCACCAATTTCCCTCTGAGACATGTAAAATTGTTCGTGTGAGAAAACAGTTCAAGGAAGATATAGTCCAACATTTGATAGTGTTTAGCCCTGATTTTTGTTAATGGTCATGACAAATGAAACTGCAACAGGAATTGTCTATGTCTCATCCTAGATAGGAATCTTGTTTCTGGTGGAAAAACAATAATTCTCAGAATCAACACTTGTTTACATCACCATCTTCATTAGTTATAATCTTTGTTTCAATCATGGGATCAACTAATTGAGTAACTTGAGTACTGTTGCATAAACATTATTTATGGTCAATATTCCTAAGTAGCATTATCAAACTCCCAATCTTCGACCGCAAAATCATGATTATGAAATCCATAATGTTAATGTCATTAAAAAATTCTTGAGAATAAATCATTGAATCATCTCAGTACCTTCTGGCGGTTCAATACTCTCAGAGCTTAGATTAGTTTTTTTCCTCACCTAAATCCAAATTTAAAGTGTTAAAATCAAAGCAAAACAAAAAAAAAATTCTTAATGTAATCATACGTAGAACTAAACGTCTAAGATTCGACAAACAAAGATCATATAGTACATTCGAAGCTGGAGAGCATAAAATCGTTTATCATATGAACGTTTTTATTAGGTGGGCTCAATACGACTCTTTGTAGTAGAAAGTGACATCATTGACCAAAAACTCCGATGACTATGGCTTTACGGGTTTTTCACGATCAGTTATAAGCAAATCTTCATATATATCAATTTCCAGTTCACTTTAGTTAGGTTCATTTATCTTTTCTTCAACAATAGTTACAATATCCAATATATGTTTCAAAATAGACTCAAGTTCCTGTGCATCAACATAATTAATACCCCTAAGAAGCCTCATATTATTGTATGCATGAGAATTGTGCAATTTTTCCAAAGCTTAGATGAATTAGTAGCAGCCATAATGGTATGTTCCATTCCAGCCCCAATGGTAACATGTACAATCCGTTTAAAGCTACCACTAAACACAATGACATTCCCTCCGAAAGTCTTGTCTAGTCTGCATCAAAAAACTTCACACATGCTCCTATCTAACGTCTCAAAATAGTACATGCTCATCATCAAACCCTCATCCCGCACTATTAGTTTGGATATTTTAACTAACTCCATAATGTCAGATCCTGCAACATTAAGAACTATCAAACCCTTAGAACGGAGAGAAGCAGGCCAAAGCGACCAAATAAACGTTTTCCAGTTCTTACATAATGATATACGAAAAAAACACCAAACAACATAGCTATCGTCAATTAAGTTGTTCCTAAAACCATGATTTTAACAAAAATAAGGTAAGGGCATACCTTTATTATTAAGCCCCAGTAACCCGACTTATGATTGGTGATATTGTCGTTGGTGGGTTTGGCGAGATTATGTCTGCAAATGAACATCATATTTCCTTCATGTACCCACATTGAAAGGATAAATGGGCATGTGATTCTTTCTCTATGTTGAATAGGACAAAAACATGTGGTATATTCATGCCCCATGAAGCCATGATAGTAGTTGGTCTTCTCCTCATTGAATGCTTCAGAACTCAATTCTTAAATATAGTCGTTATTGAATTTCTTGGTCTTGGAAATTGAAATAAAATTGCTTAAATAAAGTCATTATTGATTTGCTTGGTCTTGGAAATTGAAATAAGATTGATTATGCTGAAATGGAGATGAGAATGGAATTGTTTTTGATGAATTTTGTCTCTTAAAGAAGCGGATGAGAATTTGGAGAAGCAGCCAAACCTTTTGAACTATATTTGATCCTAAAAATTTCATCTCTTCATGCGCGATATTATACGATTTAGTTCAAAGCTTTAGAGATGGTTTTGCCTGAGAAGAGACCAGATTTATCTTCTTCCAGTTCTGTTATGAGTCACCAGTGGTTTGGTCCATTGACACAACTGTTGATTTTCTTAGGCTGGATATCATTCTTTTGAATTGCATATTATGTTCCTGTTGAAAGCATCACTCTGTTTTTAGAAATTATAAACTTCATATGTTGTCTACATAAGCCAAAACTTATCATGTAATAGATTTAGTGTAAGGGACATCCAGAGAACAAATATATCAAACTTCTGAATTTGAGTTAAATAGAAGTGACAAACATAAGCATTCAAAATTGTGAAATTATCAGCAAGTTCACATATCACTAATTCAACTCTCAATTTTATAGAATTCATCATGAAAAGTCTCTTTGAATGTCGTGTTGTGAACAACAGAAAAACAGCCATCAATTGTTAACTAAGAAATTAATGGAGAGAAATAAAGTTAATATTTTACTTGTGACAAAAACCGACACTGTTGAAAGGGTCTGAAAATTACCTGACCTGCTAATGTTGAGTCATCTGTTTTTTTTTTTTTTTTAGGTTAAAAAGAGGAGTTCCAGGTTAAAATTTGGATAGTTAGCAAGTGATTTCTAACCTGGTAACCCAAATAAATAAAAAAACCACAAATCTGAGTTGGTGAAGTAAGGCTCTGCAACCGAATATAACAACAGGTTCATAAAATTAGTAAATGGTATTTGTCAAGCAACTTATAGCAAAAACACCTCACAATAAAATTTGGTAAAGCATTTAACCAACCAATCATTTTATAAATGCCAAGTAATATGAGGCACTGAACATACATCAATGAGCAAGAATCATATTTTTTATCTATTCAGATTGGGCTATAAAATATATATTTTTGGACCACAAGCAAAATATCAGATCCAAGAAAAATGAAGACTTTGAATCCTTTATGTGTTGTCTTTGCATAGCTTCAAACTCAGATTGTCATGTCATGTCTCACTCCTACAAAAGTTATACACATCTCCTTAATTTTTGAGATTCCAGTTCCAGCATCTTCCTCTGCGCATCTCCTGAACATGAAAAGCAAGAATCTTACTCACAAACTAAATTACTCTATTGAGTGCTTCAACAAAATCAACATATCATGTACGAATTGAATACAACAAATCAAAACGTTAGCAAAGACAAAGAACCCTGACCTCCTAACGTTGAGTACTCTATTTTTGTTGTAGTAGGTCAAAGAGAGTAGTTGCTTAGTTTGCTTATTTCCTGACCTGGTAAGCAAAACAAAAAAAAAACATCCAATCATTAAAAAAACAGATTAGGGTTACAAGAAAATAACATGTTCCTCAAAGCTAGCTTCATAGTATAATATAAAGAAAGGGTTTAGGGTTTTGGGTATAGGGTTTAGGGTTTATGGTTTACGGTTTAGGATTTAGGGAAGTCCCAAGTATATCAATCAGCATCAAAACTGCAAATTTTTTACGAAAAGCAAGAAGACCACTAACCTATGAAGATACCCACCTAATAGTCAATGATTTTTTAAGATAAGGATGGTGTGCTTCCTTGTCCTCACAACAGATGTTGTGTTAAATACAACATGAGGTCTCTATACAAGAAACTGCGCATACATACTCAGTTCAAGGAGAGAAGCAAACAGAAGAATCTAACAAAACAGATGTATCATTTACTCACTGTAAAGAAAAGTCTGCTCCTTATTGAACTCGAGTAAGGATCACCGTGGCATGGCGTGATGTATATAGATAGAGAGCACCAAATTAACATCAAATCCATTGAAATCCATTTGACAAATAGCGGCATAATTGAATAAGAATATAATTTTCTTTAACACCTCTCGCTCTCTGATCAGAGGATTGGGACACATGATAACAAAAAATACTGGAAGCCTAAACAATTTTGAATTGCCCAAATCTAAACTTGTCCATCAGAAAAATCAAAACGGCATAGCTCTATCTCTAGAGAACATATAGATAAGTACCTTGGTATAATCCATAGATAGACTCTTGGTTTTAGAGAGATCTAAGTGAAGAAGAAATATGAACATGTATTTTTTTGTTATTTGTACCTTCAAACTGAGAAGAGATAAACAGCAACAAAAACTTACCTTCATATTAGCATATATAGGTCTCCTTGGTATTCTTCTTTGGGAAAAATGTCAAAAAAAACTTCGACTTTCAAAATGAGGACGTTTTAAACTCTGGACTTTCAAAATGCCGTTTAAACGCTAAACTTCTCGATTGACTTTCAAATAAATACCAAAATTTTGTTGACCAGGCTATATTAGACATGTCGTTAAGTAAACTAACAGAACCTTATTACGGAGTTATCAAACCGTTAACAGCTCCGTCTATTCAATACGACGTCGTTTGCAGCATCAGTGGAAGAAGTTGTTGCATTTTATAAAGGGATCGGCGACGAGGTTTCTTCTTGTCTCTGTTATCTTGGTGGTTATTCCTTATATGTTCAATTACTTACAGTTTCCCGCCATTGTCATGATGTTTTGCATAGATCACCATCGGCTACTGAGCCAAAAGACGATGCCGCACATATGACAGACGACTCTGAGGTTTGCTTTATTTAATTTCCGTTACTGGGACCGGGCTTGTCTCCCATACATCGTGACTGGTAATTTATTTGTTTACTACAGGGAACTGAAACGGACGACCCGACTGGAGATTGTCTAAATGTAAAGGAACTTCTTGATAAACACATTAACAGATATTTTTTTCTGTAATGATTACTTATTACTTATCCGGGCTTGTGTTGAATGCAGACTGCTGCAGATCTCGAACCCACCTCACCGGTACACATGGCCGCAGCGAACGAGCATTATGCAGGAGCGTCCGTTAGCGTAAGCTCCCGGACTCGACTCAACTGTGTTAATGTGTATAGTACCGGATACGTTTAACATAATTGTAAGTTGTACAATCATTTCGCACCTCGATGGATCTCGCTAAAATGCAGCCTGCCTGTGTTACTGCCAGCCCAACCGTCCAAGTATTGTGGCCGACAATATTACCAAACCACAGTCTGTCAACAACGTTGCCTCCGCCGTGGTAAGAGTAAGTTTAGTCCAAACGATTATGTAAATACTTGTTAATTAGATTAGCGGCTAACAAGTACATAGTAACATAGTATACCGGATAACAACAAATTGCACAGTAAATACATAACGGATAACAAACAACGTTCCTAATCATGACAGGGCAATAGCGAATGCATCCTCCCACTCCTGCAAGATTCGATGACAGAGAACGAGGGAGATGCTGTGCCGGTGACTGTGATGGTTGTTGTCACAGGAACTGTAAGTTGTCGGCCATATACAACTGTAACCTTCTAATAAATTTATATATTCAGTGTTAGTACGGTGAATATAAGTATTCTTATGCTCATAGGTCGGTAGCGCTAGTGGGCAGCCAACTGATGTGGTCAAGACACTGGGCTATCAAGTGGTGCTAACTCACCCAGGCGCCCTGACGTAAACTCGACGGCAGACACCCCCGCTGACTGTGGAAACGTAAGTTGTACTATTGTTACTATGTTCTAACCTGTTTACCAGATAACATGTATCACACATTTTCGTGGGTTACCCGCTATTTTGCTACTTTGAATGTCCGCTAACGAACCACCATAATTCATTTATTCAGCGTAGGAAGAGTAAAAGGTAGCGCACTCTATCGTCTTGTTTGGACGGTAGGTTCATGTGTGACAAGCGGACGAAGCTCCTTGTCGGTCACCCTTCTCCGGCTGGAGACAAGGATATTGAAGACGCGGGGGGGGGGGGGGGGGGAGAGGAGAGGTTCCCATGGTCGGTTGAGAAGCTGAAGGTGACAGCATAAGTGGTACATCTATCCAACTAATATAGGTTTGCTACCCCGCTAACTGTCTAAACTGCCTTTAAATGCTTGACTGCAGGTGCATAAACTTTGGTGGCAATATTTCCCTTACCGACAAGGAGATTTTTGATTTGTTCGGGCGGAAGAAGCACGTCAGGAGTAAGGTTATGGATGCTTTAATAAGATTTAGCCGGGTTCTTCTTAGGTCTGACAATGTGGATGGGGAGAAGCTCCTGCCGGGGGGTGTTGAAGAATGCAGGGAATTTGACACAGCGTTTATCGAGTCACAGGCAAAAAAACTTGTATCCGCTATTATCCTCATGTATTCCACTTGATCTGCAGTTTGTATCTCTCCATTCTATCCGGCTCTATGGCTCCTAAGAGGCCTAAATCTAAATTAATGTTTCCTGTGTTTTCCGG
Source organism: Cardamine flexuosa (assembly GCA_963555745.1). Lineage (NCBI taxonomy): Eukaryota > Viridiplantae > Streptophyta > Magnoliopsida > Brassicales > Brassicaceae > Cardamine > Cardamine flexuosa. Next base: position 12,187,275 of record OY743220.1, on the reverse strand, counting down.
CTTCGGCTAAACTTGTTTCAAAACCTACATGCTATCTTTTTTTATTTACTTATGTGTATTTTTATCTAGTGATCTTTTAATATGTCGTAAATGTGTTAGGGTACAGTAAGTTATCCATCTATATACAATAACCAGTACGACCTTAGCATTTTGACATGAAGTTATCCAGCTAACCATTTATTGAATATCTACGTTAGAAACAAAGCAGCTATCAATCTATTTACAATAGCCTCTAAGTTATCCAGCTTACCAAACTATCAAACTATCTATCCGCCGACCATCATGTACATCTGCCGCAACTGCGTGTGCACAGGGGATAGCGATTAGCTGGAACTCCCAACAAGTACACAGGTGAACAACGATGCTGCGTGCGAGGCCATGGGGTAAACCTGAGGTAACGCAGATAGATAATTCTGGCCTAGTTATCCATTAAATTATATTACAGTCACTATATTTTTTTCACACAGGTAATACTTTGATATTGTAGATAAATACAGTCTTATCTAGATAACTATAAAAATTGTCTTACAGATAACTACTGTATTATCTCAGATAACTATATAAGTTGGGTTAATATATAACTACTGTATTATCTAGATTTACCATACAGTAAATTTATCTTACCTTTTTTATGGCAGCGTAGATGGATGAGTGTCTATCCGAGACGAACATGACCTCTGCTTCGTCCGGTCAGCTTTTCAAGGAACCATGTCCATGCATCATCTTTTTTGCTATTGACGATCCCAAATGCAAGCGGGAACACCTGGAATTTAGCGTCATGGGCGCTTGTGGCTACCTGGCACCCCCATACCAGCCTCGGAGATGCGTGCCATCAATGACAACCGCTTTACGCATGTACAAATAACCTTTAATCGACGCCCTCAGCGCGAGGAAAAGGTACTTGAAACGTTCCGTCCCAGCTGAATCTCTCTCGGTTTCAATGGAGACCAACGAGTTTGGGTTCGTCTCCAAAAGCAGTTTGAAGTAAGGTTCTATCAACGCGTAGCTTCCCAAGGATGAACCCATCGCATTGTCCATGGCCATCTCGCGTGCTCTCTAGGCTTTCCAGTAAGATACATGGAGACTGAATTCCTGCCTTAGGATATGGCGTAGTTCATTTGGCCTGGGGCCTTTCCCACCACACCCATATCGGGCTCGCATTAGATGGCCGATGACAGCTGTTGAAGCTTGCTTATGGAATTTGCCTCTAGCGTCAACACTACAGGTGTGTTGTGGTGTGGTTGTTTGTATCTCATAGCAATCACTGTCGATTATTTTTGTCGCATACACTCTCCATTTGCAAGTGTCGCTAACGCACACAGCCACCACCATGGTGGGGGATGATTTGGCGTATAGGAAGTGAAAATTTCGATGGATGGTGTGGATCACGAGTTTTAGCCTGCACTCGTCCTTGTTTTTGAAAACCCGGCCCACATAAATCTCATCCCCTTCATACTCGATGTCTTTGATAGCCCTTTCCAAGTGATCTGAAAGTTTGATATATAAGATATATTCGTGGCTATATTAGATACCTATTATAATGATACATACCGAATACATATTTTAGTGGATATATCTAATTCACAGTACATGTTTTACTCACTAACTAATGATGTTATCTGATATATAATTTTACTACAAACTTGATACAATCCGAATACTAATTAAACCTATATATTAGACCATCATTTCTTCTGTACCTTCTTCGTCTGGGTCATCAAAGTATGGTGCAGCGTCCATGAGGTGACGCATTGTTGGTAGTGGAACGTCTGTCAACACTACCCCGGCAGAAGGCCCTTTGAGAGTTGATCTAGATGCGCTGCCTGTTTCCAATTCTGTCTGCATGTTTTCCAACACCTCGTTGGGTCTGCTGTATCTTGTAGGCATGCAAGTAGAAAATCCTAGAGGCTCGTTCGAGTCCGATGTACAATGCGCCAACATGTCTTCATCCTCTTTTATCCAAACAAAATAAACTTTTTCAGATACAACGGCAATTAGACAAGTAACATGTAATGTAATGCTGTGGTAGGTTAACGGTTATCCGATACAATCACAATTATAGAAGTAACAAAAATGTTCTGACCTAATAACGACACTGTTTGGTTCCCATTGCTGTCGAACTCACAAAGTAACTCATCAGCTAGGTCGTCATCGGATGATGATGTTGTAGCAGATGTCATGGGTGTATCAATCAACGATGTATCGGTGGAAGATACGGTAAGTATTTGCCGCTGAGGTGGGTTCATGCCGGCCGCTCGATTCTCGTTTAACCAATTACCGTTTAGGCTCAGCTGGAGACACATATCGGCGATAGTCGTCGGTGTTTTGTCCATCACATATGGATTGACATCTCCATGCACATCTTTCGCTGGCACCGGACGCGGTGGTGCGGGAATGTTACCTAAATGTAGGCGATGGACACGTTCGGCAACAAAACTCCTCCACACCTCCAGGGGATCACTTGTTGGGAATGAGCCAGGGTCATCCCAGTACGATGGTCATTTATCCGTAGCCGTTGTATCGTCTATCTCGACCTGCTTTTCTTTCTCACGCGCTGTTAGATGGCTCTGGCTAGGATCTGCTGGATGACATGCACCCGCGCCCGCAACACCGGCAGAATTACTTAATCCGGCAAACTCGTTTGGCTCGTCACAGAACAGGCGCCACGAGACACCATCTACACTGCCAGCAGGAATATGTTGCGACGATATATGACCGACCCCTGTGAATTCTTCCATTCTACTACCCCTCTCCGAGGATCCCGACGGTCTGGCTCCTCCTACATCGCTTCGCCATTTTCTCGTATCGAGTAAGAGTCTTGTTACTTCCGTAAGCGAGTAGTTACCTCCTATATCGATAACACTCCTGTACGAATTAACGGTTTGCTCTCGCGGTACTACAGTTACTTTGCAACACAAATGTATTTCCTCTAAGTCAGCCCTGATTGCGAGAAAGAGGGACACATCTTCGTCGTCTCTGACGTTGATTGGGGTAGCGAGGTTCCAATTCGGCCCCAGCATCCACGGCGGCCACTAATACGTTATATCGATTTTATCACCAGCCGACAACCGTAGTTGGTTCCGTATTGCACCTTCCAATCCGGTGTATGTCTCTGTCTCCCGTAAAGGCATGCAGATGGTGTAACCATCCGCACGGGCAACATGCTCAAATCGACCGTCTATATCTTCTTTCCACTCGCCGAGCACCAGGCGGACGAGGTACGTCATCTTGATGGATCTGTGTAGCATATACATAACACGAGTAATATTATTACCGGATAACAATAACCATGCCTACAAATAAACGGTTTAAAACCTGATGGATCATATACATTCCGATTCATTAAATTCGAAGTGTACCTGGGTTATATGTTCTTGGTTGTTGCGCTTCTACGTCTTCTGTTAACCTACAAGTGATCTTTTAGTGGTGTAAGTTGTTCTACTTGCAACAACCTATTTGAGATAATATATAGCGAGTGGATACAATATATTTTTGAGCACAACCCAATGAATATCTTATGTGAAGATATTATTGCATCGGTAAAAATTACAAAGTCGACTTAAAATTTTTGTGTTAAGAAATGTATCGGCGCATTTAATGCTGCATATCTTCGCTGGATATCGTCTCAATCGTCCATAGGGGCAAAACCGTCCAGAATTGACGCTGCCATTTCTCCATTTAATAATTAAATCATCTCTCATATTTTCCTAATTTTTCGATTGTTTGGGTATATACACCTAACTCACCCAATTAACAACTACAAAATATAGGAATTCAAAAATAGAGAACAAAAATATGCAGCATGATTTAGGGTTTTGGAAAACAGTGCTAAACTTGAATTACTAAAATAATATACCTAGATTGATGCATATATTAAAACTCACTTCCCCAATTACCAGAAGTTCAGTTTACTCCCGCCAAATTTTAGCTCATTAAGTTCCAAACTAAGCAAATAATAATCCAAATAAAACAAATAACAATCTACCATTATATTAATAAGATTCTGACAACTAAAAATACTTACATCATTCGAATGTCCTCAATCTCAAAGAATTCAGGATTAATAATATAAGTAAAATATGTTCACATTTGCGAACCCTAACACAACTTGCATGGTCGAAGAAATGATAGTACCATCACACACTCACTTATAAATTTCATAGAAATCAACGGCATTTTAAACGGTGCAAAAATATCGATGACTTTTTATATTTCTGTATTATCCACACAAAATGGAACAATCTATAAACTTTGACATATGGGGAACCTAATAGAAAAAAAACTGATAAACCTCTGTCTCGAATTCTGAAGGAGATTCTACGTCTATCAAAGTCACATTAGAAAAAAATACCCATTTTTTGTTTTTGGAAAATAAATACTTAAACTTTAATCACAGTTCCAACCACAACTTGAAAAAAAGCTAATCAAGTCTAAATTTAAATTTCACCAAAATTTTAAAATTGTATTATATTTGTTTAACAAAAAAGTCCATAAAGCAAATCAAATAAATATTTGTTTCAATCAACATTGCATGGAAATGGGTAAGTCGAATCGAAACATAAAAAAACGTAGATTTTTATTAAAAAAAATAGGAAACAGGTGTTGGAAACATGATTATATATGTCTCGTTAAGACGGGTAGATCCGTAGATGCATGGACCAGTTCTTCTACACTGCCTCTTGATCAAACTCTGTTATTCTTTGTCCGAGAATCGAGATGATCGTATAGCAAAGGAAAATCAGAAAAGGATATCGTTGTTTCTGATGCAAGTTTCAAAATAGACTCAGTTGTCTGCACATTTGTTAACACACAATTCCGGAGAAAGCTAGCAAAATAAACCCTTCTGAAATATAAGTAACATAATGTTTCAAAGACTCATTTAATAAATGTTTCAGAGATTCAAGCATTCCATATTTGTAAGCATTTGATCCTAACCCCTAAAAATGAATTATATGCTATTCTTTAATCCATATGCCTAAAATCTGTTAGTTGGAATAAATTTGTATAAATAGTTGTTATGTCCCACTCTTTCCCACTATCTACCATATTAGCAAGATCCGAATATTTGATTATTGTAAAAATAATAAAATTATTAAAAAAGTAAAATAAAAAACATTTAAAATTAAAACATTTTTAATATTCTATTTTTTAGTATCTATTATAATTTTATACATAAAATTCTTTATATTTTCAAATATCTCATATATTATATTTCATCAACTATATATAACTATTTATTTTTATATATAATTTATTTAGTTTTATTAAAATTAGGTACTTTGCGATCGATCTATCAATTTGTGGACAAAGTCCAATATATATGCGGTCCACTGTGTCCTTGCTTATGATATCCGCTTTTTAATGTGCATAAAAGTTTGTCTATACCTGCTATATGTCGGATTTACTTGTACTTATTCTGTATATATCAATTGAAATCTCTATCGATGTGAGGTATTGAATGCATACTTTTTTTTATTGGTTGAGGTAATATATGTTCGTATAAAAAATTTAAATCATAACATATGCATTAAAAATTTATAATTTTATTTTATCATATATATTATATAATAATTTGAAAATAATATCAAACAAAAATGATAAAAGAATCATAATTCATACTATTAAAATTATAATATTAGATAAGAAAAGATTATAGAGAAATATTAGATAAGGAAGAAATGGTAGAAAATTAATTAATTATTTATTTAAAACTTAAATAATTAATATTAATAATTAATTAAATAATAATTACTTAAAACTTATTTGGATGTAATTATAAAATATAGGTAACAGGAGTTCCTAATTTTGTATTATATAAAATAAGATAGATAAAGACTATGTTCTAAAAATTGGACACCTAGCCATCTAGGCGGCCATATAAACGCTCATCGGAGGTTACCCGCGGCGATTTTAACCAATCGGTATCATTAATCGGAAACCGATTTTTTTAATTAAAATTTGGGCTTAATTATAATTTGGCCAAATAAAAAGGAAGCCCCTAATTTGGCCTTATTTCAATGAAGTCCAAAATTTGATTTTCTAGCAGAGGAAGCATATTTATAAGACGTATTTTTGAGTATGTATTGCTGCTCTACTCGATGTGCGACTTTCTGTTTCTCACCATGAAAGGACATGTGTCCCAATTATTTGTGTGTGTGTGTAAATGGCTCACTAATTTTCCGTGGGCTATGACAAGTTTTGAGGCCCAACAACACAATTATTATATACACACACAATATATTTATATAGATAATTTTCCTACCTAAATTAAAACATTAATCAATGTTGGATTACTATAATTTGTAGAAAACTTGTATTTATTTTAAAATTTTGATCAAACAACAAAATTTTATACTAAAAAAACTATAAAATACTAGATGTAAAATTATATTTGACATCATATATCTAAACATAACACTAAATGATATAAAATACTTTTCAAAAAAATCTCCTATTAATCTCCTATTAATCTTAGATTTTTCATTAATCGTTAGGCCCATCCCCGGCCGCCTAGCTAACGCCTAGCAATTTTTTAATATGGGATAAAGGTAATAATATATTAGACAATTTTGATAAACAAAAACTATAAACATTCAGTAAACAACAAAAACATAAACAAAGAATTAAAAAAAATAGTCAAAAGGATATATATCAGAAAAAAATAAACAAAAGGATAAAACTACAGTACAATTAATTACAGAGAAATACCTCATAATCGAGTTAGTATGCAGAAAAAAAAGTCAAGTTAGTCTACTCAACATTTTAAAATAAAACCACATAACCAGAAATAAATATAGATCATAAAATAATGTAAAACAATTAAAACGTAGATAAACGGTAGATCTTAGAACATGTGCATCAAGAGATACCCATTTTGGGTATCTCAAACTTTATATATTAATATTTTATATAATTTGTTTGTTTATTTAATTTTTAGTTATGAAATAAAATAAAGAACCAATTAAAATGTAACAAGTGTTATAACAGTATCTCAACTAGAAATTTGAATCTCTCATCTGAGAGACTCTTTCCTTTTCTCTCTCCTATTTTTTTTATTTATTTCATTATTTTTAATAAAGAGTATCTCAATGAGATACCTTATTGGAAATGCTCTTACTACAATTCAACTATAATAAACATATATATATATAAACATAATCATATATAAGATATAACCCAATCGATTTAAGAAAACAATAGAACTATTAAACAGAAACAAATATTTTAAATTACAAAAAATATAATTTAATTACTACACATAGACTATAGCTTGGAAAAACTGAATTGTTGATCCTTACCACCACCGATGCCAACATCGAAGCCGCATATTGAAGGATAAATAAACAAAGAGGTAGTTCCAGTACCACAAACCACCTATAGAAAAAAAAGAAAAAAAATGAAATCAATTGTATGATCAGAATGATAAAATATACAAAAAAAAACTATTAAAACCTAGAAAACTAAACCTAACGACTAACTAATGATGCAGCTCATTTCATCTCAATATTTATAAAAGAGACACATTTAAATCGAGATTAAACCGAATTAGTGACATTTTAGGCCATAATTATTTAAAAAAACAAACATAATATGGGCCTAATCTTGGCGCTAAAATAAGTTAATTAATAGCTTTAATTAATTAAATAAAAACTAATTAATAGAACATAATTAATACATAATGAGTTGGTTAAAATTAAGGCTAAATTGTCTCATTAACTTCATATTCCATTTACTCTAAAACGACATTCATTAATGGACTTTGATTGTGGTGCGAACTAGTTTTGTTATAATAGTAGTATAGATATAGATGTTTTATGACAAAATAACTTATTTGAAAATTTTGTCAAATAGTTAACTTCATTTTAATAACATTTCAGCAAAATATATTTCTAAAATATTTACTATTAAATATAGAGAAATTTCCTAAAATAACACGAAAATAAAATTTTGCTTCAAATTTAGCACACATTTTTTTGTTTAGAAAAAAATAATATTTTTATAAGGATTAAATACCCAATATGGATCCTTTTAAAATTTTATTTTGGGTAATAGTTTTTTTTTTTTTGAGTTAAGTATTTTATAATTTACAGTATAGTTTGTTGGGGGATGGAAGAAATGATTTAGAGTTTATGGCATAGGGTTTAGAGTTTTTTAAACCCTAAATCCTAAACCATAAAATATTAGATTAAAAAATTTGTGCTATATAAGAGAATTGATTTTTAATAAAAAATTGTTATTTTTATCATATATGAAAATATGTGCTATTTGTAGAATAAAAACTTTATATGATGTTATTTTTGAAAATTTCCCCTAAATATATTGTAGTCTTCTAGGTTTTCTAATTCTATTAAAAGACAGGCTATATACACTTCAACTTGTGTTTTTTTTGTTTTTCATCAAACATACAACTTGTTAGTGAAACAAAAACTAACGCTTCTGAAATAATTAAGTCATCAAACTTTGAACTATAAAAAGGAAGAGTAAAAATCACAAAGCTCATATAATCCAATTGTTTCAACCAATACTTGCGTTGCTACTACATTTGCATAAGTTATTCGAGTACTTGACTATGAACACATTTATTTTGGTGACCAAACTTTGCAATCTGAGAAGCTTAACTTGTATCAGAAGTCACCCACACAACTGCAAGAGTCACAAGAGAAGCATAGATTGAAGTAGGCAGCTTCTGCACAACTTTCCCAACTCCTGGGACACCTTCCGTAGCTCTCTTTGTAGCTATAGCGACAGTCGGAGCCACAATCAAAGATATGATCAAACCCTGACTCACCACAGCGAATGTCTCACCCGAAAGCTGCTCAATAAACTTCACAAACTCATCTCTATCAATTTCTCCATCCAAGTTGAGATCACAGTCCTATTAGAAGAGCATCACACAAATAATATGAGCACTCAATTTTACAAAAAGTTACAAATACTAGGATTGTTTATCCGTCTCCATTTTCTTTCAGTGTGTATTCTTTTTTCCGAAAGCATCTACAAAATTTACTTTTAAATACCAAAGTTAAAAAAAAAAATTGGCATTTTTTTTATTTGCTATTGTATCTATTATTATATTTAATAGGATACTATTACCAAAAAAATCAAATTTTTAAAGAGCAATTCCATCAAATAACACTAAAATATGTTTTATTCCAAATTTAACACATATTTTTATTTAAGACAAAATAATGTTTCTATGAACAGAAATTTTTTTATTTTTTTATATGTTATGCTCATTAAGCTCTGCAAAATTTTCAATTTTGATTTTATTATTAATTTTGTGAATATTATTTTGTCCTAAATAAAAATGAGTGTTATTTATGTCGCAAAAACTTTATTTTAGACTATTTATGAGAATTACCTATTATGAAATTATTTTGTAGATGCTAATCAAGTGTTGGAGGACGCTTTAGTACTACCAAGCCATCGATTTGTTTTCAGTTATAGTATTAGATTTGAATTATAGTATTGTATTTTTATATTTTTTAACAAAGTAAAAGTAAAATATATTATCCTAAAGATACATTTTGGGGTCTGATTGAAGTCATACAAAAAATGAAAGGCAGTTCTAACAGTAAAGAAAATTATACATATATTTTGTTACTATTAGAGCTGCCCAACAAATGACAACATCATGCGGAACTATCTATATTTGGGATTAGTATATGCTTTTTCTTTTTATCAAAAGCACAATGAAAAAAAGTAAAAGATTAGTTAATTGGTTCCCTTAGACCGACAAATAGTTAAAATTTTCATCTCAACCAATTAGGCCACAATTGGAGCATCTAGAAGATTTTTGATTTTAAGAACTGTGGTGGAGTGACAAAAAAAAAAAAAAAAAAAAAAAAAGAACTGTGGTGAATTTGAAACATTAAAGCCAAACGCGAAGGCAAAAGTAGGAAATTAGCGTTTGCGTTTTGAAAGCGTTTTAAGAAAGTACCGTCATCATGCTTTTGACAAGATCCTTAGAAGGCGGATCGAAATGAGGACCAGGCAATCGCTTGTTTATGTCACTGACAACACAACCCCAACAACAAAACATCTCAAAATTATAATGATTTTCTGAATCTGTAAAAACTAAAGATGTTATACAACAGAAGATCTTACTTGTAAACAAGGAGAACAGCGATGTATAGCTCTTCAAACGTTAAATTGGCTCTTCCGGTTTGAATCTTGAACCGGTCAAAAACACGATCACATATCGCTTGTACCTGCTTCTGTCTCCACTCCTTGCCTGTAATTAACCATTTCGATTCAATATTTTACAGATCAAAACAAGTAATTTCTAAGAAAACTGATTTTGAATTTATATCACCACCTCGGAGCTTGTCAAAGACTTGTCCCATGGAGATGACCTTCTTTTCCTATGGTTGCACAAAAATGATTTGCTAATTGGTTTTTTTTTTTTTAATAATAATTATTATGTGGATCTGAGTAAATGAGTGGCCCTTTGTTTCGCTCCTTGGCGTAATCTTCAACAGACTAAATATTTTTTTTTTTTTTGTTCACCCTTATATAGTTTATACGAATTTGAGCCCACATGTTTTTAATTTATATGTTGGTTAGTGATGAGATGACACATAAGGAAGAGGAGAGACTTGGCAGGAGAAGGTCAAAGAGGGAGAGAAAATAAAATAAGCGATACCTCGACTAAGTCGATTGACTAAGTCTTTCTTTATTTTTGCAAATAATCACGTGGTCCACTCAATCCTAGTTTGTAGGATCATGAACTGATCACGTACCTTTTCTCATTTCAATTTCCCTTCCTGTATTGTAGGAACTGAATAGTTCCATCCTATCTATAAATGAAAAAACCAAAAACAAATAAAGGCAGAGTTCATTTTGTTGAAAACAGTCTTATTCAAATTCTTTGCTTGGATCTCTTAGCTTCCGAAGACGGACTGCATCAACGTGGTATCAGAGCAGTTAATTTTTTTTCTTCTTCTTAATCAATTCCTTCAAACACATTCACAATTAGTCTCCGAATATCTAAGCGACAAGGGAAGCAAGTCGTGGTTCAAGACGTTCCGATTGCGGCCATGGCAAGCAACAAAGATCACTTGGATGAGTTAGAGACAAGTTGCGGACTTATGCAAGACGAAATACACAAAGTTACGGTTAGAATGATTGACTTACGAGTCGATCTGGATGAGAAACTTCAACGGATATAAGAAAATTTGGCGAGAGTAATGGAAATGGTGTCGAGCATCCGTGAAAATGGAGGATCGAATGCTTCATGGGGAAGTCGGAGGCCAGAATTTCACCATCAACATCACCGTAGAGACAATGTCAATCCTTTTGCAACAGCCGCTACTAGTAATAGACATGTCAAATTGGATTTTCCAAGGTTTTCTGGGGGAGATCCAACCGAGTGGGTGAGCAAAGTCAAACAGTACTTTAAGTATCAAGAAATGTCGTATAATCAACATGTCAGATTTACACCATTTCATCTAGATGGGGTCGCCAGTGAATGGTGGCAAGCAATTTCCAAAGCCCTGCTTGATGATCGGGTGGTGATCACATGGGAAATATTTGAGGAGGAGTTGTGGGCAAGGTTTGGGCTGATAGATGGGGAGAATTTTCATGAGGCCTTATCAAGCATACGACAGACCGGTTCCTTAACTGACTATCAACAGGAGTTTGAGAGGTTACAGAACAAGGTTCGCGGTTGGTCCCAACAGGCACTAGTGGGCAGTTTCATGGGAGGATTGCAACCTGCAATAGCTGATGGTATAAGGATGTTTCGCCCAAAATCTCTTAAGGAGATTATCAACTACGCCTGCTTAACGGACGGACAACTACAGAGACAAAAGAAGCTAACCCCAGTAAAGCCAACGTTTCGACCCTTTAACCAGGCAAGAACACCATCGATGCGGGAATCACAAGCGCCGGTGCAAGGGCCTAAGAAACTTAGCTGGGAAGAGCTGAAGAGAAAACGCAGTCTTGGTCTCTATTTTAGCTGCGATGAGCGTTATGCTCCCGGTCACAAATGTAAACAGCCACAACTGTTTATTATGGAGGGTGAACAGGACACGGATATGGATACCGGAGACGATGAGAAAGGGGAGAATTCAAAACCCGAGATTACGATGTATGCTCTAACGGGGTGGGGGACGTTGAGCACCATTCATATTCAGGCGTCAATCAAGAAACAACAATTAGTGGGATTGATCGATAGTGGATCTACCCACAATTTTATCAGTGAAAAGGAGGCCAAGGAGCTGAATCTTAAACCGACTACAATGTCCCCATTCACGGTTCGTGTCGCTAATGGCTCACCCCTGATATGCCGACGCAGTTATGAGGCAATTCCGATTACGATGGAGCACACTGTATTTCCGGTAACGTTATATGCTTTTCCATTGCTTGGTCTGGATTTGGTGATGGGAGTTCAATGGCTCATCAGTCTCGGTCCAACCCTCTGCGATTGGGGGAAGCAGACGATGACATTCCAGTGGGCTGGGAAAGAAGTAAACCTTAATGAGCTGGATGCAGTAGGACTGCGGCCCATGAAGCAGTCAGCAATCTCAAAAGAGGCCCGCCAGGGTCAGACTATATTCGCTATAAGCATAGCCCAACCAAAGGATAATCAACAAAACGTACCAACGGAGATGGGTAACCTGATTGCGATGTTCTCGGATATATTCGCAACACCAATGAAGCTACCACCGGAACGAGATATTCAGCACCATATTACGCTGAAAGAAGGAGCAGATCCGGTGAATGTTAGGCCCTATCGTTATGCATATTATCAAAAGGATGAGCTTGAGCACCATGTACAGGAGATGCTGCGATCTGGTATTATCCGGTCAAGTTCATCTCCATTTTCATCACCAGTTTTACTAGTGAATAAGAAAGATGGTTCTTGGAAGTTTTGTACGGATTACCGCACACTGAATTCAGTCAAAATCAAAGACCATTTTCTAATTCCAACCGTGGAAGACATGTCGGATGAACTACATGGAGCAAAGTACTTTACAAAATTGGACTTGACAGCCGGATACCACCAGGTCCGAATGTATCCACAAGATGTTCCAAAGACGGCATTCCCGACTCACAAAGGGCATTACAAGTACTTAGCAATGCCATTCGGGTTGTGTAACGCCCCGTATACTTTCCAAGCTTTGATGAACACCGTTTTCTGACCGCTGCTCTGCAAATCAGTACTAGTATTTTTGATGATATCCTTATATATAGTGCCTCACTGGAAGAACGTATACAGCATATCCAGACTGTGTTTGACATTTTACGACGCCACAAGCTTGCTGTTAAGCAGAAGAAATGTGCATTTGGACAGCTAGAATTGGAGTATTTGGGGCACATAATTTCCCGAGAAGGAGTTAAGGTGGATAGGGAAAAGATAGCGGCGATGCTTGACTTGCCAACGTCAACCACAGTGACTGAGTTATGTGGATTCCTCAGCCTCACCAGGTATTATAGGAAGTTTGTCAAAGACTATGGGCTAACTGCAAGGCCGCTGACCAATTTGCTGTGTAAGGGTCAGTTTGCATGGAGTTCAGAGGCGGAAAACGCTTTTACATCTTTGAAATAGGCGTTAACGACCGCACCAATATTGGCGTTACCTGATTTTTCAATACCATTTGTTATAGAGACCAATGCTTCCGGCGACGACATTGGCGCTGTGTTGTACACTGGGAGTCTCCAAGCAATCATGGTTAACGTTTGCACGGGAAATGTTGGCTATTGTTATTGCTATCCAGCTGTGGTGTTTACAAGGGTCAAATACAATCCTAGAAGCTACTCTCTCAAATTAACAGGTCAGTTGCAGCACTTAGGGGTCGAATCCACAAGGACTCTGAAAACTAACGAAATAGACGAACATATTTGAATTAAGCTAGATTAAATAAATAGAAATTAAATAAAGCAATGCAAGAAACGAAATAGCAATTAAACGGGATTGATTCAAGTGATTAAAAGCGCTAGACCTAGGGACATCAATTAGGAAAACTCAGGAGAGTGAACTGGGAAGTTCGTAAATCAAGTCTAAAGTGTTTGTGCGGTTCTTATACTCGTAACACTAATGTGATATCTCATCCAACTCTCGCTGCAACGACATCTATCCTTTAAACAGAAGCAAACCAAATCTCTTTGCAAAATACCAATAAACAAAGTCTCTATGATTAGTGTGTACGATATGTTTACAAAATTTCTAAACCAACTCTCGTTGCGAAAAGGCTGTTTGCTCATCTAAGATTGGGTCAGGGTATCAATAGCACTCTCGCGCCTACCAATAATCCTACGCTACCATTATTACGGTGATCAGTTTTAAGGCTAGTGTAATTATCAAATCTAGATGAAGAACATAATAGATAACATAACAAGACTATGCCAAATTCGACAATCCTTCATAATCTCTTTTGAAACCCTAGATCTAACAAGGTGACTACTCAAACATAGAAGGTGAAACACAAATCATTTTCTGAATATTACTCATAAAATAGATAATAAGAAAACAAAGAGAGTTCAGAATTCTTCTCTCTACAAAATTTGAGATCTGAATCTTCTCTCCAATAATCTCCTTGAAACTTACAATAAACTTAGAACTTTCAAAAACTTAGAATATGACAAAACTTAGTCTCTGGAACTTCTAAAACATAGTTTAACCTAAAAACACGATTAGGCATGAAGTATAAACTTTGAAAACTTATGGGGCAAAGTTGCAATTCTTGAACCTTGATAAAACTCGAAGGCGTCATTCACGTCTAGGTTGTGTCGACCGACAAAGGTGAAGCCTGTCGATCGACGTGGACAAAAATATTCGTCTCTTGTTGATTTGCTAAGCTACAAGCCTCCAAATGCATCCAAAGTACTCATCAGGGTCCAATCCGTGTTTGTACCTAATAAGACTCAATATATATAGAAAAGACTCCAAAACCAATACATATATCATGTCATAAAACCATAAAATCCATGATATATCAGGTGTCCATATATTTTTGGATGCCGATTCATTATCCAGACTGATCAGAAAAGTTTACGATTTCTCCTGTAACAACGTATACTCACGCCTGAGCAACAAAAGTGGATGGGTAAGCTTGTTGGGTTTGACTCTAAAATTACCTATAAACCAGAAAAATAAAATTCTGCGGTGGATGCACTATCGCGGGTTCACGGGAGCCCACTGTTGGCAGCCATGTTTGTTCAGCAATCTTCGTTATGGGATGAGATCAGGGCATTGAATAAATCGGATCTGTATTTGTTACGCATCGGGAAGTTGGCAGAAACAAGCCCTGGGCAGCCTTATGAATGGAAGAGTGAACTTATTTGCTACCACAATCGGGTTGTGATTCCGCCATCCTTGCCACTTATCAACTAACTGTTGCGTGAACATCACAACACACCTGTGGGGGGGGGGGGTCACCTCGGGATTTTTGAGGACTTATCGTCGCTTGGCTCAGCAGTACTATTGGCCCGCGATGCACCGATCAGTCCGTGAGTTTGTGGCAGCTTGTGAGGTATGTCAAAAGGCCAAATAATCTTCCTTTTCACCAGCAGGTCTATTACAACTGTTATCGGTACCATCACAAGTCTGGGAGGATATATCAATGGATTTTGTGGACAGTTTGCCACAATCCGAAGGGAATACAACTCTAATGGTGGTGGTTGATCGCTTAACCAAGTCGGCGCATTTAATCCCTCTGTGCATCCATACACAGCCCACACAGTAGCTAACAAATTCATTACACACGTTATCAAGCTACACGGGATACCACGATCGATTGTGAGCGATCGAGACCCTATTTTTGTGAGTTCATTCTGGAAGGAGTTTTGGAAGTTGTCCAGAGCACAGCTACGCATGTCGACAGCTTACCATCCTCAGTCTGATGGGCAGACCAAAGTCGTTAATCGGTACATTGAGCAGTTCTTACACTGTTTCGTTCATCAGCACCCAAAACAGTGGATCTTGTTCATTCCGTGGGTGGAGTGGTGGTATAACACGACATGCCACGCTTATACCGGAATTTCACCTTTCCAGGCTTTGTATGGACGTCCACCTCCACCAATCCCAGCTTATGAAGTCTGGTTAGCTCTGATCGGGGAATTAGATGAGCAGCTAGCCTCAAGAGATGAGCTATTGACAGAATTGAAACAACACTTGGTCACTGTGAATAACCGAATGAAACAACTCCCAGAATTGAAGAGGAGAGATGTGTCGTTTCCTGAGGGGGATTGGGTTCTGTAGCGAATTTAACAATATAGGCAAAAGACGTTATTTCGTCGCAGTTCGCAGAAGTTGTCGCATAGATTCTATGGACCGTTCCAAGTTCAAGCAAGGGTAGGGGAGGTAGCATATCGTCTTCTACTTCCGGAAGGTACAAAGATCCACTCTGTTTCCATGTTTCCTTGCTTAAACCATGGATTGGCGACGGTACACCAGAGATGGGGAAGTTACCTCTATTATGAGACAATGGCATGTTGAAGCTTCAGCCTGAAGAGGTGTTGCAAGTACGTTGGAGTACACAAGGGAAGGAAAACATGCAGATGTTTTGATACGTTAAAAAGGGTTACATAAGGATGATGCTACATGGGAACCAATGGATCAGATTGAAGCTAGTTTCCCAGGTTTTAACTTGAACCTTGAGGACAAGGTTCGTCTTGAGGACGGGGATATTGATGAGATGGCACATAAGGAAGAGGAGAGACTTGGCAGGAGAAGGCAAAGAGGGAGAGAAAACCAAACAAGCGATACCTCGACTAAGTCTTTATTTATTTTTGCAATTGTTCAAATAATCATGTGGTCGACTCAATCCTAATTTGTAGGATCATGAACTGATCACGTAGGTTTTCCCATTTCAATTTCCCTTCCTGTATTGTAGGAACTGAATAGTTCCATCGTATCTATAAATGAAAAATCCAAAAACAGAAAAAGCAGAGTTCATTTTGCCCAAAAACAGAGTCTTATTCAAGTTCTTTGCTTGGATCTCTTAGCTTCTGAAGAGGGACCGCATCAGTTAGCGACTCAGCGGCCCATAAGTTTGTTGAAATGAATTTGAAACCAAACTTTTGGTTTATGTTCAACACAAAATTTAGGTTGTACACGAATTGCATGGAATTTTAAGATAGGGATATTTGTCAATTGGACTGTGTTTGGTGAAGTACGGACCATGCATGTAGTCGAGAAAACTGTTCAAAAATTAGCCTTGGGTGACATGAAAAATGGTAGGAACGATAAATTAGATCTTGGTTTGGGAATTTGTTTAGCAAATTATTGGGAACCGTCCACCAATGCTTTCTGTGTCCAGCCGTATACTTTGTTATGTAGGCGCTCAAATTCTCGCTGGTCCTCGTGCAAGGATCTGGTTTGTAGGACTCATGACAGTGCTTCGTCAAAACTGTCTCCTTCCGATGGTCCAAACCGTACCCAAAGCTCTTCCTCATATACCTTCCATGTATATGAATTATATATTTGGTCGTTAGGAAGAGCTTTTATTGTAGCTTCCCACCACTCATTAGCCTCCCATTCAAGATGATATGAAGTGAAACTAACTTGTTGTATATGTCCGTCTGTGGCACCTCCTGCTATTCAAAATAGAGAAATTCCCTAAAATAGCACCAAATGAAATTTTTGTTTTATAAATAGCAAACAATTTTATTTATGACAAAAATAGAATTTTTTTAAAGGGCAACAATTAAAATTTTATGTTTGTGTTAAGTATTTTAGAAATTAAAGTATAGTTTGTTAAGGGTAGAATGTATAATTTAGGGTTTAGGACTTATAGTTTAGGGTGTTTACTTTTTAAACCCTAAACTCTAAATCCTAAACCTTAAAAATATGATGTTAGGAGATTTTGTGCTATATAAGAAAATTAATCTTTCTTAAAAATATTAATCTTTTTTTAAATAAAAATGTGTGCTATTTGTGGAACAAAAAGTTATATTACTGCAATGTTGTATCAAGTGTATTGACCTGCGTGTCATTTGTGAGTCAGAGATATTCGTTTCTAGTAATTCTAGGGATCTTTTGTGTAAATATGTACTTTGTTCATCATTAATAAGAAGTTGACAGTTACATTCTTATCAAATAGTGTGCTTGTGAGCATGGATCGAACACGCGACCTTCAGATAAAAGAGTTCACTTTACTTTGAGAGGTTATGCAATGATGTATCAAGTATATTGACATGCGTGTCATTTGTGAGTCAGAGAGATTTGTTTCTAGTAATTCTAGGGATATTTCGTGTAAATCAGTACATCATTCATCGTTACTAAGAAGTTGGCAGTTACATTCTTATCAAATGGTGCGCTTGTGAGCGTGAATCGAATACACCACCTTCAGATAAGAGAATTCACTTTACTTTTAGAGGTTATACAATGTTGTATCAAGTGTATTGACCTGCGTGTCATTTGTGAGTCAGAGAGATTCGTTTCTAGTAATTCTAGGGATCTTTCGTGTAAATCAATACTTTGTTCATCGTTAATAAGAAGTTGGCAGTTACATTCTTATCATTTCACGTTGACAATGTGGTGTGGTGGTGAATGGATTGGTGTTATCTCCTCGTTAATTTTAAATGTGAGTGTGGTTACCATCTGATTGCTGAATTCCCCGGTGGGTCCTCCAACCTTCCCGGTTGCTAGTCACCGTCTCTACTAATAACCAGTTGAAATTTTCCGCCATTGCTGCGTGTATTTTCTGCAGTTCGTCCTGCATCATACCGTAGCGGGTTTCTAACTCCCCAAGCATGTCCTTTATGCTAGCCATTAACTCCGTAGAGATGGCTTGCAACAGGACCTTTCCTTTCTTCTTTGATTTTTTTGGTGGAATTGTAAATGATGTGAGAAATGGAATATGGTGGAAAAAAGGTTTTGAACGATGCTAAAATACCAAATGTTGGTCCCTAACACACAAAACACAAATAGAACTTTTTGACTGGCAGATTAAGACCTCCTATTTTTTTTTTTTAATTTTAATTAGTTAAAGTAGAAGTACAGAAGCAAAGAGTTGGAGGCACAGCTCCAAGCCTCCAACATCCAAGGGAAATATGTTTACGTGATTCCTAAACATAAAGAAGTAATAATTTTCTAACAATTAAACATAAAGAAGTAATACTTCTCTTCTTATTACAACTGAAACAATTAAAAGACCTAGTCAAAGACATAAGATCTGAACAAATCAATCCAACTATTTGCGGTTTGGAACTCTGTTTCGGTTCGATGTTCTCCGGTCTGGTTCAGTTCTTGGTCATGCACTCGAATCAAATTATCATTTCAACAATTGTGAGAAGCAAGAAATCGAAGCTCCATCATTTCATAGTCAATGAAATAACAAAAAAACAGTAGATGTCTTGCGAAGAGTATCATAACATTGGGCTGTATGATATTTATACTTCTCAAACAGCCGATGGATAATGCCATCTCCAAAATGAGCAGAAAGCAACGGTTCAATGAGGGATCTTACCATGTTAATCCTCTTTTGAACGACTTCAAATTGACATGATTCGTTCACATCATCATCTTTTACTTCACTATGACCACTTTTGTTTGAATAAAGAAGCCCAAATATTGTCTCAAAATTGTTGATCTTGAATGAGTCCTCGTTTTCGATAACTTCTATCACCTCACTATCATCAGGATTATAGAACGACATGTTGAACGATTCCATATCTGATTCCTTCACAACTCCCTGAAACACTCATATAATTAGTCCAAAATCGTATTAAAACTACGACCAAGGCTTTAATCTACTGATGGAATTGATGCATGATATATCGTGGATTTTATGGTTTTATGACATGATATATGTATTGATTTGAGAGTCTTATGTATATATATTGAGTCTTATTAGGTACAAACACGGATTGGATCCTGATGAGCACTTTGGAGCATTTGGAGGCTTGTAGCTGAGCAAATCAACAAGGAGACGAATATTTCTGTCCACGTCGATTGACAGGCTCTACCTGTGTCGGTTGACACAACCACGACGATATTAACGCCCTCGAATTTAATCAAGTTTCAAGAATTGCAACTTTGACCCAGAAGTTTTCAAAGTTTATACTTCATGCATAATCATGTTTTTAGGTTAAACTATGTTTTAGAAGTCCCAAAGACTAAGTTTTTTCATTCTCTAAGTTTTTTGAGAAGTTTTAAGACTATTGTAAGTTTCAAGGAGATTATTGGAGAGAAGATTCAGATCTCAAACTTTGTAGAGAGAAGAATTTTGAACTCCCTTTGGTTTCTTATTTACGATTTTATGAGTATTATTCAGACAATGATTTGTGTTTCATCTTCTATGTCTGAGTAGTCACCTTGCTAGATCTAGGGTTTCAAAAGCGTTTATGAAGGATTTTTGAATTGGGCATAGTCTTGTTAAGTTATCTATTATGTTATTCATCTAGATTTGATAATTAAACTAGTCTTAAGATTGATTACCTTAATACTGGTATCGTAGGATTATTGGTAGGCGCGAGACTGCTATTGATACCCTGTCCCAATCTTAGATGAACAAACAGCCTTTTCGCAGCGAGAGTTGGTTTAGGAATTTTGTAAACATATCGTACCCGCACATCATAGAGTCTCTATTTATTGGTATTTCGCAAAGAGATTTGGTTTACTTCTGTTTAGAGGATAGATGTCGTCTTAGCGAGAGTTGGATGAGATATCATATTAGTGTTACGAGTTTAAGAACCGCACAAACACTTTAGACTTGATTTACTAACTGCCCAGTTCACTTTCCCAAGTTTTCGTGATTGATGTCCCTAGGTCTAGCGTTTTTAATCACTTGAATTAATCCTGTTTAATTGCTATTTCGTTTCTTGTATTGTTTTCTTTTCGTTTCTTATTTATTTGATCTAGCTTAATTTGAATATGTCTGTCTATTGTGTGAGTTTTCAGAGTCCTTGTGGATTCGACCCCTAAGTGCTGCAACTGACCTCTTAATTTGAGAGAGTAGCTTCTAGCGTTATATTTGACCCTGTCAAATTTTGGCGCCGTTGCCGGGGACTCTAAATCCACCATTAGATTTCAGTTAGAGTTTAGTCTAGATTTTTCTTTTATTTTTTTATTTACGCCTCTACTTTCTCTTATCTCAGGTGCATGAAACTTATGAGCAACAAGGACAAAGAACTAGTTGTTATTGAGGAAATTGGAAAGTTAGAGAGAGCTAATCGCAAGGCAGATAAGCAATCAGAGATGGTTAGGACTGTTTTGCTTGTGAGGGATCTAGCTGGGGTCTTACGAGATTTAGAGGGCAACCAGTATAATGATCAAGTTCTGAGACTTGATGCTGATGGGAGCCCCATTGTTGAAGCTGTCGACAACACTGGCCATGTCGACCGACATGGTAACACTAGTGTCGATCGACGTGATGGTGACGGAAACAGTCCGGATAACTTGGATTCTCGGGCTGGAGTTGTGGGAAGAACACTTGCTGATTTTAACAGACCCAATGAGTTTTACTCCAATAGGTCTGCTATATGTTCTCCTGCTTTTCAGAGGAATGATTTTGAGTTGAAACCCCAATACTACACTCTTGTGGGGCAACACACTTTCCATGCTCATCCTGCGGAACACCCAATGGACCACATAGAGAAGTTTAAAGACTTGGCTTCGAGTATTAAAGCCAATGGAGTGTATGAAGACTCACTCTCTTGCTGGGGAAGCAGCTCAATGGTTGAAACAGTTGGAACCAGGTTCCTTAACAACTTGGAAGGATATCAAGACAGCTTTCTTGAATAACTTTTATGATGATGTTAAGACAGAAGACTTGATGGATTTGATTATTCAGTTTACTCAAGGACCTGCAGAGACTCTGAAAGCTGCTTGGTTGAGATTCAAGGGGTATCAAAGAGATTGTCTGCACCATAATATTGATGAAGTCCATCTCGTTAGGACTTTATTTTATGGAATAGATTGGAGATATCAGGTTGCTTTGGATGCTGCAAGAAAGGGTAATTTCAAGACTAGAACACCAGTGGAAGCTATTAAGTTGATTGAGAACTTGGTGATTAGTAACAGTACCAAGAATGCTGATTTTGAGAGGAAGAAACTAGCTGCTGGAGTAGAAAATGATCAGATTGGAGAGGTTAAGGCAAGACTTGATCCTATGCACAATCTTCTAGTCAACAGGAAATCAGTCAAATTTGCTCAAGATGTCGAAAGCATGGAACTAGAGAGTGACTGCAAAGAGGAAGATGTGAATTTCGTTAATGGTTCTAGGTTTAGTGGTCAAAGGTTGGGAAACTCTAGAAATTTCAGTGGTAGTGGTAAGAAAAATAGTTATGGAAGCACTCAGAATTCTGGACCTGCGCCAAGACAAGATCTTTGCAAAGAGTTCCAAGGAAGGAGTTTCACTGAGAACTATGAAAACACTTTCCGTCCAAACCCTCCTGCTAAAACTTCTGAGCATGAGATCAAGGTTATGCTTAAAAAGATCTTGGAAGGACAACAACAGCTGAAGACATATTTTGATGGCAAGATTAATGCCTTATATGCAGATTTAAATGAGAAGTTTAAAATTATGGATAATCATGTTAAAAAGATTAGATGTTCAAACTTCACAATTGGCTAGTTCTTTCAGAGTGATTGAAGGGAGACCTGGTTCACCTTGCCATGCAGTTAGCTTGAGAAGTAGGAAACAACTAGAACCTGTGCTGAGAAAAGGATTGTCATATGAAGAAGTGATAGATCTTGAAGAGGTGGAAGATGAAGAATTTCCCGAGACAGCCGTGCCCGCGTCGATCGACTCAGAACTCCCATGTTGGTCGACACACATGGGAAACCCGGCCATAAAATTTTTGGAAAACAAGGACGAGAGCGAAATCCCTGATCATGTCGATCGACAACCCCCTGCCTAGGATGTGTATAGATTACATGAAGCTTAATGCAACCACAAGGAAGGATCACTTCCCTTTGCCCTTTATTGATCAGATGCTTGAGAGGTTGGCTAATCACCCATACTACTGATTTTTGGATGGATACTCAGGGTTTTTCCAGATCCCTATTAACCCAGATGACCAAGAGAAGACTAATTTCACCTGCCCCTATGGTACCTTCGCCTATGCTAGGATGCCTTTTGGTTTATGCAATGCCCCAGGAACTTTTCAGAGATGCATGATGTCTATCTTCTCTGATATGATTGAGAAGCTTATGGAGGTATTTATGGATGACTTCTCAGTTTATGGCCCTTCCTTCAAGGATTGTTTGAATAATTTATGCTTGGTGCTTAAGAGATGTGAAGAGAAGCATTTAGTTCTGAATTGGAAGAAGTGTCACTTTATTGTTAGAGATGGTATTGTGTTAGGAGATAGAGTTTCAGAGGCTGGTACTGAGGTGGACTGCGCTAAGATAGAGGTTATGATGAGTTTGCAGCCTCCGGATTGTGTGAAAGCAGTTAGAAGTTTCTTGGGACATGCTGGTTTTTATAGGAGATTCATCAAGGACTTCAGCAAGATCACTAGGCTGCTTACTGCGCTGCTATGCAAAGAGGTTAAGTTTGATTTTACACCTGAGTGTCTTGCAGCTTTTGAACACATTTAGAAAGCTTCGATTAGTACCCCTATTGTACAACCACCAGATTGGGAATTACCTTTTGAGGTGATGTGTGATGCAAATGATTATGTTGTTGGTGCTGTATTGGGTCAGAGAATGGATAAAAAGTTGCATGCTGTATACTACGCAAGTAAGACATTGGATGATGCTCAAAAGAACTATGCAACTACTGAGAAAGAATTGTTGGCTGTGGTGTTTGATGTGGAGAAGTTCAGAAATTATCTTCTGGGTTCTAAGGTTTTGTTCATACAGATCATTCTGCTTTGAAGTACTTAATGAACAAGAAGGATGCTAAACCAAGGTTTTTGCGATGGATACTTCTTCTCCAAGAGTTTAATATTGAAGTTAGAGACAAGAAAGACATTAAGAATGGAGTTGCTGATCATCTTTCAAGGATAAGGATCACTGATGACGTGCCTATTAATGATTTCTTACCAGAGGAGAACATTTATTTTGTGGAAACAAGTTTGGATGGAAAAACTTTCAAGGATGGACGTGTTAGCGCTCATGTCGACCGAAAGGCTTTCCCTGTGTCGGTCGACACGTTGCCAAGTGAACGCTCCAGAACTCTTCTTGTGCATACATGTTTTGCAGTGAGAGCTGTCCCCACCAAACCTTGGTATGCTGATATTGCCAATTATCTTGCTGCTGATGTACCCTCGAATCATCTTAAGGATTATGCAAAGAAGAGATTCTTTAGAGAGCTTAGAAGGTATTTTTGGGATGAACCTTATCTATTCAAGCATTGTTCTGATGGGATGTATAGAAGATGTGTAGCAGAGACAGAGGTTGTTGAGATTCTGTTTCATTGTCATTGATCTGAATATACTGGACACTTTGCAACCTTGAAAACAGTGTCTAAGGTACTTCAAGCTGGATTTTGGTGGCCTACAATGTTTCGTGATGCTCATGCATTCATAGCACGCTGCGATGTCTGTCAGAGAAGGGGAAAGATCAGTAAGAGGAATGAGATGCCACAGAACTTCATTCTAGAGGTAGAAATGTTTGACTGCTGGGATATTGATTTTATGGTTCCTTTCCCATCATCTTTTGGGAATAGATACATCCTTGTTGCTGTGGATTATGTTTCTAAGTGGGTAGAAGCGGTGGCTAGTCCCACCAATGATGTAGCTGTTGTGATCAAGCTTTTTAAGTCCATAATCTTTCCCAGATTTGGAGTCCTCACATAGTCATTAGCGATGGTGGATCACACTTCATCAATAAGGTATTTGCTAAACTTTTGAAGAAGCATGAAGTGCACCGTGTCGCGACACCTTATCATCCACAGACAAGTGGTCAAGTGGAAGTTTCGAATAGGCAGATAAAGGAAATCCTGGAGAAGACAGTAGGTTGGACACGCAAGGAATCAGACAGCTTATAAGACCCCACTTGGAACCACACCTTTCCATCTTCTTTATGGTAAAGCTTGTCATCTCCCGGTTGAACTTGAACATAATGCCGCCTGGGCTGTTAAGCTGCTGAACTTTGATATCAAACCTGCTGCGGAAAGGAGATTGATACAGCTGAATGAGTTAGATGAGATAAGACATCACACCTACGAGAATACAAAGCTGTATAAGGAGAGGACTAAAGTATATCATGATAAGAAGATCATACACAAAACCTTTGAGCCAAACGACCAAGTACTCTTCTATAATTCCCGTTTGAATTTATTTCCTGGGAAATTGCGTTCTTGTTGGACAGGTCCCTTCACAATAAAAGAGGTTCGGCCATATGGTGCTCTGGTCTTGAACAATCCCAATGGAGAGGTTTTCACAGTCTATGGTCAGCGAGTCAAACATTATTGGTCTGAGACGACAATTCCTGATGGACATCTTTTGGACCTGGAAGAGCCTCCATAGACCTGATTCACCACCATTACGTCTAGCTCATGACTTTAAACAAGCGCTTAGTGGGAGGCAATCCACTCTATCGTATCTTCTTACCTTTTGTTTTGTTTCTAGCTTCTATTGAGTATTGTTGAACTCTTTTATGTTATATATTTGCTTGTTATTTGACATGTTTTGCTCTTAATCAGGATCTAAATGTCAGAAAACGAGCTGAATGATCAGTTGAATGGTGTCAGAATTTTGGAACATCACATTCCTGCTCATGCAGGGTGTGTATCGGTCGACATGCACACATCATCTCAGGTCAAATTTTTCAAAACATAACAGTTCAATCTCTATTCAATTTTATTTCTATTTATCACTTTCCTTATGCTTATTTACACTGGGGCAGTGTCGTTTAAGTCTGGGGGAGGTAGTTGCTAACTATGTTTATTCTTTTGAGAGTCAGTCTCAATTTTTTTTATTTTTCAAAACCTTTGTTTTATTGAGTCAAAACCTATCCAAAAACAATGATGTTACCAAGGAATTAACCACATTTTACAGTAAGCTCTCATGTGACCATTTGATTATATCTTGACCTGAATCCCAGACTAATGGAAATCTCAAATGCCAGTCAGATTGCTTAAGATCTCCATGTTTCCAATGTCCTAGATCTGAGCTAAGTATTCTATTTTATTGATGGAATTGATGTCTGTTGGGTTTGATTTTTTGTATAAGTTTGACACTCTGGCCTGTTTGATTTAAATGTGGTACTCCTCCCCATTGTCCCTAATTCTGATTTTATAACAGTGAGATGATTGTCATTAGTATAAACGGTAGGAAGAAACTTTCGATGACCATTTGTTTATTCTAATGAAAAGATCACACAAGAATTATAAATGGTAGAAAGAAACTTCCGATGACCATTTGTTTATAATCTCTGGAGTTATAGATTTAATCCTTATATTGAAAAAGTAATAATAAACAATAAGTCTGGGGGAGTTTAAAGAGTACCAATAAAGTTGATAATGGCTGGTTTTTTTATAGTGAAATACGGTTATAAATCTAGAAGATCCTTGACATTGAAACTATTGGTAGGATAGAAAAACAACAATGAAGGTTGTTTGGTGGATTATGTTGAGTAAACGGTGGTGAAAATTAGGAATGATGCGAGTGCCTGCGATGAAGTACATGGTGGTCTGGATCTTGTTAAGTAAGGATTTTTAGTGGTTCACTATAGTGAATGTGATTGTGGTGTTCTTATGAAGTTATGAGTTTTGCGATTTTCAAACTACTTCCTTGGTTTGGTTTTCTGTTTTGCTTGAGGGTAAGCAAAAACTAAGTCTGGGAGAGTTGATATATCATAGATTTTATGGTTTTATGACATGATATGTATTGGTTTTAGAGTCTTTTGTATATATATTGAGTCTTATTAGGTACAAACACGGATTGGATCCTGATGAACACTTTGGAGCATTTGGAGGCTTGTAGCTGAGCAAATCAACAAGGTGACAAATATTTCTGTCCACATCGATCGACAGGCTTTATCTGTGTTGGTTGATACAACCACGACGATATTGACGCCTTCGAATTTTATCAAGTTTTAAGAATTGCAACTTTGCCCCAGACGTTTCCAAAGTTTATACTTCATGCCTAATCTTGTTTTTAGGTTAAACTATGTTTTAGAAGTCCCAGAGACTAAGTTTTGTCATTCTCTAAGTTTTTTGAGAAGTTCTAAGATTATTGTAAGTTTCAAGGAGATTATTGGAGAAAAGATTCAGATCTCAAACTTTGTAGAGAGAAGAATTCTGAACTCTCTTTGTTTTCTTATTTCCAATTTTATGAGTATTATTCAGACAATGATTTGTGTTTCATCTTCTATGTCTGAGTAGTCACCTTGCTAGATCTAGGGTTTCAAAAGGGTTTATGAAGGATTGTTGAATTGGGCATAGTCTTGTTATGTTATCTATTATGTTCTTCATCTAGATTTGATAATTACACTAGTCTTAAGATTGATCACCTTAATATTGGTACCGTAGGATTATTGGTAGGCGCGAGAGTGATATTGATACCCTGACCCAATCTTAGATGAGCAAACAGCCTTTTCGCAGCTAGAGGGTGTTTAGGAATTTTGTAAACATATCGTACCCGCACATTATAGAGACTCTATTTATTGGTATTTTGCAAAGAGATTTGGTTTGCTTCTGTTTAGAGGATAGATGTCGTTGCAGCAAAAGTTGGATGAAATATTATATTAGTGTTACGAGTTTAAGAACCGCACAAACACTTTATTCTTGATTTACAAACTGTCCAGTTCACTTTCTCGAGTTTTCCTGATTGATGTCCCTAAGTCTAGCATTTTTAATCACTTGAATTAATCTCGTTTAGTTGCTATTTCATTTCTTGTATTGTTTTCTTTTAGTTTCTTATTTATTTGATCTAGCTTAATTCGAATCTGTCCGTCTATTGTGTGAGTTTTCAGAGTCCTTGTACATTCAACCCCTAAATACTGCAACTGACCTCTTAATTTGAGAGAGTAGTTTCTAAAGTTATATTTGACCTCTGTCAATGCATTCACCAAAAATCTTTGATTTAAAATTAAAAAATCAAAACTAATCTTACATCATTATTTAAATGAATGTTTTGACTTAAAAAATTATACATAATCAAGAAGCAAATAGTTGTACAACAAAGAAAAACAGTTATTCATACTGTCTATAAGAAGGAATTATAGAAAGAGGTCAAAAATTTGTTACGGTAGCCAAAAAACTAAGAATTATGATCATAGTAAGTACCTCAGCGACCAAATCGAGGAGTGAATCAGAAAGCGACGACCAAATCTGGAAACAATCTTTGGATAAAGGGTCCATAGCTTTTCTGCCTCCGAATGTGAGAACCATACGTCCACTAGGCACTGTCTCTTCTGCACGCATTCTTAGGAACATTGAGAAATCATTGATTCAAATAACTCTCAAACAAATTGAGAGGACATGAACTTCTAAGAGCATCATTATCCGTCACATTTATGGTGAGTATCTTCAATATTTTTATAATTAATTTAATATGAGTGTCTTTAAAGGAAGTATTAATATCTTCCTAAAAACTCTGAAACAAAATATGGGTGTCTTTAATTTTATTTTATAATTATTTATTATTATTTTTAAGACACTCATCCCTCCATTGTGTCACCAATATGAAAACAATTATAAACAATTATAAACATATATGGTAATGGTAATAAATAAATTTTTTTAAACACAAAATTTTATTATGATTAAAAAAATCTAACACTTGAAATACACTAATCATATCAAACATTTTATATATTTCAGATTAACAAGTTAAGAGAAAAGTTGACTAAACAATATGCTGAAAAAGGCAATACTCGAATTTTGTCTTTCACAAATTCAACTCACCAATGATATCCTCATATTTACATCTATGTAATTTATAGGCTTTAAATACTTAGACTAATTATTTACCAAACAATTTATATTATTCTCAAGAGCAGATTAAGAGCATCTCTAATGGTACTCTATGTTTAGAGATTTCTCTATTTTTAGAGCAAAATCATCTCCAATAATACTCTATATGTTGCTCTAAAAATAGATAAATAAATCGTGTTTCTCTATATTTGGAGAAACACTATTCATTCCTCTAGTTTTAGAGAAATATTTTTTTATCTACAATATGATTCTTTAATTTTATATATTTATTAATTTTATACTTAAAACAAAATTATGTTTTCATTTATGTACTTATATACAACTATATTATTAAACTTGGTTATTTAGTTACTATAACATGGAACACAAACTTATACTAAATTAGAAATACAAGTTACATGAAGATGATAAATTAAAAAAAATCTACAAATAAAACAAAATAAATGGATCATATTTGTAAAATTAGAGAGTAAAAGGTTTTAGTTTAATTTAGTTAAGAAGATAAAACTATTATATATATTTTTAAAATAAAAATAGAGACAACAATGAGAGCAAATCCCTCCTCTATTTTTAGAGATCTCTATTTTTGAAGGAAAAAATAGAACAAACCATTGGAGATTGTCTAAATCAAGAGGTAATTTGGGAACATCCCTAAATGAACATTAAAAACTTTATGATATAATTTCGATAGTTCTCCTCCATTTCTCACCATACAACTCATTTGATTTGAATGACCTCAATTTAGCTAATTTGATTCATTTCAGCTCTAGCATTAAAACATATCTAATTAAAGTAGATAAATTATTAAATAAATCATAAAAATCCAACGTCTGCATATTATTAATGAAAATGAAAATGAAAAACTTATGATTTAGTTTCTATATCATTTGATTAGACTGTCGTCAATTTAGTTAATTTGCTTAAAATCAGCTAGAGGATTGAATCAAGGTATATCTAACTAAATACAAAACTTCTATTATAAATCATAAAAATCCAACGCACACAATACCTACACTGATCTCAAATCCTAAACATATGCGTTTTCTCCAGAACTCTATTAGAGTTTTCTTCCTCCTTTAGATTCTGAGATTTAGTTTTTTTTTATAACATTTTTGTCTAATTGAAATATTTTCATATGAGAAAATTATAACATATATGTTGTAGGTATCCTTTTGTTGTATACACCATTAAGTTTCTTCAAAATCTCATTTTTCATTTTTTTACTGTTTGTTTTGTTTTTGTTAGATACTTTTTTTTCTCTTTTTGTTAGTTACTTTGCTTCTTCAGTGGTGAAGATCTCTGTATTTATATACTAAAAATTACCTCCGATAACTGATCTTTTTTCCACCTGTATTTCCGATGTAGATGTACTATATGTACCAATGGAGTGGGATGACTGTCATTGGGTAGGCCTCGTTGCAAACCTCAGTTCAGGGAGTATAGAGATTTTGGATCCTTTTAACAACGACAAGAAGCATAAGACAGAGGTTGGGAGACAACTTGGACCGGCGTGTGAAATGCTTCCATGGCTAGTTACACAGTTTGCAGCGAGGGAGATGACTGATAAAATTGTAAGAAGGCCTTACAAGTGGAGCTTCAACTGGTATATTCCACAGTGATTGTATAGCAGACGCAGGGCCGCTTACAGCAAAGTACCTGGAGATGCACGCTTATGGGACAATTATGGAAGAGATGGAATCAATAAGGGAAGTGGCTGTTGATAAAATTAGGAAAGTGTATGCTATGGAAGCATATAATGTGTTTGCTCGTTTTTCAGAGCTGCAGATGTGATCTACTAATCTCCCCTTCAGTTTGTATGTTTTAAAACAATTCGTGTTATTGGTGTTTCCCGTTGTGTGGTACAATGATCCAAAAAAACATTTGTCTTGGGTTTGTAATATATGCTTAAAAATGGTACACCTCGTATGTGTGTTTGTTAATTTTAAATTTAAGATTATATGATATGGTGTACCATACCATATATGGTGTACATCCAAGGTGTACCATATATGGTGTACATAAGAAATGTTACTTATACCACCCTTTACCAATGTTTGTAATATATGGTTAGAAAATGGTACACCTAGTATGTGTGTTCATTTTGTTAGGAGACCGATAAAGAGAGTGATCATATTAGTAGTATGGGAGGAAAATAATTGAATTTAAGATTATAATATATGGTGTACGTACAAGGTGTACCATATACCAAAGAAAGATTTAGGTTTATAAGACCATTGGAGAAACGTACACAAAAATGGAACACCAATATTGTCTACATAGTATTCGTTGTACTTAATAAGAAATCAATATGGTGTACGTTGCTTTGGTTTGCATGGTGTATGTTACTTTGGTGTGCATGGTGTACGTTGCTTTGGTGTACCTAGAAAGTATTCGGTCAACGAAATAAATTTATCATATAGTATGCATGGTGTATGTTGCTTTGGTGTATATTTGTTTATATGTGGTGTACATATATTGTGGTGCATTACGGGTGTACCATCTGACCCATATAGCAACTTTTTAGATCAAAAATGAAACATCGCAAACTTAACATGTGTACATGTGTGTAAGAAAATTATATGATATAATGTTTTAATCTAGTACCATAGGACAAACGTACACCAACATTGATTATGGTGTACCTTGTCTGTGTTTGGTGTACTAAAATTGATGATATAATGTTATAATCAAGAACATCTACCGTCATAGATGTGAATAATTTGAAATTTATACATTATACACCTACTAAGTAGTGAATGAGGAGAAAAAATTAAAAATCAATGAGATGCTGAAAGAAAAACGTTATTCAGTGTACCATAGATAATGGTTACACCATAGCACAAATACGATAAGCAGACCAATATAGATGACAAATTTTACAAAACATTTCTAATTCGTCGTCTTGGTCGTAGGCACAGGGCGGAATACGCACTACATCAGTTAGGATAGTTGAAACTTCCTCCATAGGTATTTTGGTAAGTTAGATTGTGCTCTGCAAAATCTCTGCATACACAGTGTGCGATAATTTCAAGGACATATGATCCCTCGACAGCATGATAGGCGAAGAGACTACTGAGGGTGTCGATAGCCATTTCTTCTTCCCCAAGGCAAATGTAAAAGATGACGCATGAATATGTGGAGTATGGACATAGTGGCACATTTAAGAGGAGGTATTTGATTGCTTGAGGGAGATGACGAGGTTGGGAAGCAAACCTTATACCCTCAGCGTAATTTGCCTGCTGATTCCCAGCTTCGAGACATTTCTGGAAAAAACAATGATATCTCCCTGCAGGGGAGGAAACAAAAGCACGGTAGTAGTCTAAAGGGTTTGGAAAAATATTAGTTATATCTGCAGTCTTCAGCACATCAGGGGAGAAAAAAATCAAGTTCATCGTTTTGGCGGCTCGAATCCAAGAACCAAGCCTCGAGAATCCTCCTGCTCCAGATTTCTTGATGATAAGCTCCAAAATCTCTGTTGGTAGGTCTGGGAGTGCCATGTATGAGGGTATAGAAGTTGATACTGAGATAAAGTGTTTGAGATATTAATGAGGTGAAAATAATGTAGTGTTTTAGAAGATATCTAAGAGGTAGAAGTAGGTATGAGGGGTGAGAAGTAGGATAAGAAAATAATAAATTGTTGGGGGCATTATTTATAAAAATGGGGTGAGATTGGTGGCCTACCAGGAGGGCGTTTAGTCTTCGGGGCACACAATACTAACACCCTAATATCTTCGGGGGGACGTCCACCTCTAAAGGGTCTTTAACATGAAGAATAGTTCCACACAATCAAGCAGCCCATTTTTTGACAATTTACACCTCTCCAACTAATGTCCTATAGTCAATATCCCTAACGTCGGCTGCAGCCATTGCATGAGAGCAGGGAATATCTAACATTTGGAATTGCAAACAAGTGCATTCCTTTTTTTCTAGAGATACATGATTTCTTTCACCAACCTCAAATACGCCAGCAGCCATTACAGAAAACTCAACAGAATAAAACAAACGTTTCAAGCATACCTTCTCCACCGCATGAGTTAAATGAGTTTCTTGTTTGGAGATCTTAACACGCCTAGACGCAAACCACTTAGATATCATTCTCCTGATGAACTCGAGCATAGAAACAATTGGACTACCCCTGGCGGGTACAATAGCATGGTTTAGTGACTCAGCTATGTTGCTTGACATAAGGTTGTACCACTTTCCCGCAAAATGAGCACGGGTCCAATGACCCAATCCAACGTTATTAAGCCATTTCCAGCACTCCTTATCCCTCTTATTAATCCTTTCAAAAATCTTATGGAAGTCTTTGACCCTAAACATATTACCAGCACGCCAAACCAAAGGGGCAACCAAACTCTTTTTATACTTAGCTTTAGCGTTACAACGGAGGTGTACAAGATATGCACCATGGTGAGATTTTGGGAATACATTCTGTTTAGCTTTGGATATAGACTGCTGACTATCAGAAACGATAGTAAGATCATCGCCATCAATACATATCTGACTAAGCTTCTCAAAAAACCAAATCCAAGCATCATCGTTTTCACTATCCACCACAGCAAATGCAATTGGGAAAAGAGTTATTTGGGTGAATGGACCATTTTTCAAACTTAATTAGGTGAAAGAGACATTTACTATTTACAATTTGTAAAAAAGGCCTGACCCCACATCTCTTCTAATACACCTCTTCCTCTAATAGATTTCTCTCTCTATGACCAAAATTACAAGTAAGGGTACTAATTAAAGCTTTGCACACTACCACCATCCCACGTGTAAGAGAAAGATAAAAATGAAAAAAACAAAACAAGTATTTTATCTCTCTTCTTTTAAAAATTTTCTAATTTAATTTCATTGCAATTGTTTCATAAATTTTATTTAATGATGATTTTTTTGTCTTTATTTTTTACGAATATAAAGAGTATACAATTTTGTTACTTTTGTGGATTTTAAAATAAATCATTCATTTATCATATTTTATTTTAACAATAGACAATATAATTTACTAAATTTTTGTACAAATAAAAGATAAAGAAAGAGTGAGAAAAATAAAAACTTCTTTGTATTATAAATTTATTAATTCTTCAAATGTGATGTACAAATACGATAAACAAAAGTGGTATACAAATACGGTGTACAAACATCAATATACAAGTCGGGTGTACAAATGTGGTGTACGATATATAATGGTGTACGGGATCTGGTTAAATTAAGAAAATAATTTTAAATAATATAAATTTGTACTCAAATGTGATGTACAAATACGATATACAAATACGTTGTACAAAAGTGTACAGTGGTGTACAAATACGGTGTACAAAGGTAATGTACAAAAGTGGTATACAAATGTATTAGTGTACAATAAATAATAGTGTACAAAGCATCAATATACAAACCGGGTGTTCAAATATGGTGTACGACCCATATTATGGTACGAAATTTGGTTAGATTAAGAAAATGATTTCAAATAATATAAATTTGTACAAGAGTTTTTTTAAACGTAATAAAGAAATTTAAAATTAGAAATAAAAGTAAAAGAAAGAGAGAGAAAAACAAAAACTTTTTTGTATTAAATTGTTCAAATGTGATGTACAAATACGATATACGGTGTATAAAACTATATAGTGGTGTACAAATACGGTGTACAAAGCTGGTGTACAAAGGTAATGTATGAAGTTGTATACAAATGTATTAGTGTACAACAATTAATGGTGTACAAGATATCATTATACAAGTCGGGTGTACAAATACGGTGTACGGTACATAATAGTATACATGATCTGGTTAGATAAAAATATGATTTTAAAAGATATAAATTTGTTTACTTTTTTAAAAAAACGTTATAAAGAGATAAAATTAGAAATAAAAGAAATCGAAAGAGAGCGAAAAATAAAACCTCTTTGTATGATAAAGTTATTAATTGTTCAAATGTGATGTACCAACACGATATATAAATACGGTGTACAAAAGTGGTGTACAAATATAGTGTACAAATTAGTACAGAAATACGGTGTACCAATATAACGTAAACATACGGTGTATGTATGTGGTGTACAAATGTGGTGTACAAATGTGGTATACAATACTGTGTATAAGTATATTATACGAAATATATTTTTAATTGTAAAATGAGTGTACAAAACAGTATACAAACAAATGAATATGGTGTAAAAATGTAGTGTACAATGATAATGGAAACGAAGGTGTACGAGATATATTTTTAGTTTTAAAACTATACAAAATAGATTTTTTTAGATTCAAAATAATATTTTAAAAAATAAAATGTTATTTTAAAAAATTTCTGATGATATAATTTGTTATAATCAGAGAAAACAAAAATTGGAAAGAAAAATATAAAGAGAAGAAAAAGAGAGAGAAAGATACATTTGGCGGTAAGAAAAATAATAATTTTGATATGAGTATTGTAAATATATCAATTTATCAAGCCTCGTTATGTTATTGCACATGGCTCAAATAGTGTCCATGTACTACATTGCTAATTGTAAATAGTAATTTGTCTTTCTAACCAATTAAGTTTAAAAATGTCTCAATCTCCAAATTCACCCTTTGAGAAAATGGGGAGATTGGAATCCTGTCCACTAGCAGTTAAAAGAACACCTTTGAATTTGCCATGAAGATGTGTGCCGTCTACAACAACTACACGACGTAAATGCTTCACCCCCAACACACATGCACCAAGGGCAAGGAAGAGGTACTTGATGCGGTCATCACCATCGTCGTCCTTCTCCGTATCCAGGTGATAGATAGTGTTGGGATTTGCAAGCTGAAGCACATGAAGGTAGACGGGCAGTAACAAATACGAACTTTCTTCTGTACCCTGTGCCGACTCAACTGCCAATTCCTTGGCTTTCCAAGCTTTCCAATATGATAGTCTAATATGATGGTCATCAAGGCAAATGTCTGGTAAATCTCTTGCTCTAGGGCCTGATATAGCATTGACATATTTAGATCTAAGCAGGGCGGCTACAATATTTGATGTTGCATGTTTGGAAAACTTTCTTCTGGTATTAACATCACAGACGTGAACCAACATTGCTTTCTTAACAATATACTCATCAGAGTCGCCAATTTGGTGGGCGGTTACACGCCAAGGACAGTTCTTGTCGTAGTGCGCAATGAGATAAGTAGTTTCAAACCTCAGAAACTTGAACCTAAAAACACGGTTAATAGCATAAATAGAGAGGGATATTTTGAAATCTTCCCTAGACAAAAATTCCCTACCAACGAATATCGTATCATCTTCTTTAGAGAGATCGACTTTGTGTGCCCTAAGCTGATCTGAACCGTTATCATCATACATAGGCTCTATATCTTCGTACCCATAAATTTCTGACAATGTGATACCCTTCTTAATTAGCTCTGAATATTTGGTAACATGAACTATATCTTTGGCTTTGTTTGACTTTGACATCAACTTCTTCTTGGGAGGGTCAATAAAATCATCGTCACTATTACTCCTTACAACAGATTCATCATTCTCCTTCAAAGAAGATCCAATGACACACCCAACCGAAGGTGGGCCGCTGACCGAATTGAAAGTTTTGGAGTTACCTTCAACTAATATATGAGGGTCTTGCCCATAATTCCTAACAAATTTGTCCCAACCATCGTAATTGTAGTCCTCCGATTCATAGTCGCTATGGCTATTAGAATCTTCGCCATCATCAGTCTCAACGTCAGTTGAGTCGTCTTCAAACAGAATTTCAACATTCGATGGGATACCTCTACCCTTGTTTTCTTTCTCAGCAACAGCGAAAGATACCTCTATGGCTTCCACATGAGCAACGAGAGCTTCATCGTCAGGGGAACTAAAAATCCCCATGTTGGTTAAATATGATGAAGATGGTACCGTTGATGGGGCGTCTGCCTCTAAGAGTACGTCAGGCAATACAAATAAAGACCTACTCACATCGGGGATATTTTTGGAGACATCTGCCAATAGTACACCAAATGCAACAGGATCGACGGGCCCAAGGATCTTCAACTCAGAACCAACCAACTCTCGAAATGTAACAAACAGGTTAACTGATTTGTCGCCACCGTTTAGAGATCGGAACCTCCATACAACGCTATCCGTTCTCATAAAACACGGCTCCACAATCAACCCAGCCCGTACTCTAAGGATGTCTTCAACCCAGTAAGTCAACTCATTAAAAATCGTGGTTCTAACCACGCCAAACTCTTCTTTAACCATAGCCTCAAGATCAGAATAAGAATTAATACCCTTCATATTGATACACCTCCCCATTCTAGACTTTTCAAGGTTAATACCCATTCTTCGCCACCGTACACTATCCACCGACCGACCATTACAACAGAGAAATCGTCCACTAAAAAAATAAATGACCGGTTAAGAGAAATCAAAATCATTTATATGCAAAAGTAAATTTACATAACATACTAGATTAACTCACCTTCCATTGAAGAACTCCAGATCGTTTGAGAAAATAAAAATTTAACTTTAGAGGATAAGGACAACTATTGTGTAACTTAAGAGGACAAGACTCTAGAAACTGTATCCACCATTAGATATAACCAGCATTATCAAATTCGCTAAACTATATTATATGGAAAGTAATGGCTTATAGGGGTGGTGGGACGTCTAATCATGTTTCCCACCATTATGTATTTCAATTTTCCCCCCAAAAAGAAAAAAATCTAAGTACAAGAACAATTGCAAATCAATCTCTTGGGCCACCTGTTTATTATAATATACAAACCCATTATACAGAAATTTGTAATCGAAATTCAATAGGGTCGAAACATAAAGAAGCCCAGTATAAAATGGATCACTTCATGTGTCAGAACCAAAAATGTGAGATATGTGGTCCTACTAAAATTACCCTTGGCGTAAGTAGGAGGAGAGAGAACGCCATTAGTGTAACATTTCTATTACACAGACATATGGGCCATGTCTATTCCCACAACTATGAATAGTGCATGTACTTCATGCCCAATAAATTTCGAAAATATGTACTAGTCTCACAATTATGTTTTACTTTTAAGGGTAAATTTACCAAAAGAGTAGTTTTTAAGTTTTAATAGAGAAAATGAGTAGTTTTTATTTGTTTGTATGTTTTAAGTTTTTAACTCTTTTTAGTCCATATCCATTTTCACGTATTACCGAAATGCCATTAACTAATTTCAATTTTCAAATTTAAAATTTAAATCATTATTTCAATTAATCAACGATTTTAATTTTTTTAATTAGCAAATTTTTCTTCTTCTTCTTTTTTGGTTTCTGACAACGACCAACCGAAGGTTTCTGGCACCGGCGTACAATCGGAAATTGGAGCTCCAGCTCAAATTCTAAGTTTAAAAATCTCTTCTTTTTGTCTACATCTTCTTGTGAAATGGTGACAAGGAAAAGTGGTGAAACCAGGCGGAGTCACCGGAATCGGTCCTCCGCAAAAACGAAGCTCCAATCTGAGAAAGGTATGTTGAAATTAATTTTGATTTTGTACCGTTTAGACCTTCAATTGCATGTTAATTAGTTAAATTTAAGGTTAATTGAATTGACGGTTATGAGGAACGAAATTTAAGAGATTGTGGAAGTTGAAACTTTCAAATTCCATGCAATTCGATAACCGTCGAACACTCTATAAAATCTTGGAAAATTAGTTCAATTTTATAAATTTCTAACTGAAGAATTAGGTAAGTGAAAATAATTTTTTTTGTCAAATTTTCAGAAATGCAAGAAGGAAACGAGTCCAAGTTCAGTGAATCCAAGTTCACTGGGGAGGCTGAACCTCCGCGTCTTCCCCCCCCCCCCCCCCGCATGTTTGCCGCGAAATGCTACCCGCGTGGAGCTAGGTTGAACATCTACTCCAAGGCGAATCTCATCGGGATTCTTTCCGAACCATTATAAGGTTCAGAAGCACTACAGACACTTCTGAAGTCACAATTTAGGAAGCTATTCAAACTTCCGGTGGCAAGGTGCCCAAATTCCGCCTAAATCATACACGCTTTGCTTGCTCGGCAACTAATCATAAACAAGAAACATGAGATGTGGTCGGTGTATGGGGCGAAACCAGTAAAATTTTTCACTTCGTGAATTTCACATCATATCTGGCCTTTCTTGCGGTCAAATACCAACGCAGGCCACTATTGAAGACCACTCCATAAC
This sequence comes from Cardamine flexuosa, assembly GCA_963555745.1. Classification (NCBI taxonomy): domain Eukaryota; kingdom Viridiplantae; phylum Streptophyta; class Magnoliopsida; order Brassicales; family Brassicaceae; genus Cardamine; species Cardamine flexuosa. Next base: position 12,148,353 of record OY743220.1, on the reverse strand, counting down.
ACCGACGCATACCCCATCGATGTGGAAAAGGTTATTTGGTAAAACCTCATATGAATAGTCAAAGGAGGATGATGATGAGGCGGAGTCAGAGGATGATGAGGGCGCAGAGGATGATAACGCCGGAGTGGATGATGATGGCACAGACGACGATGAGGCAGAAGATGAGTCAAACACCGAGGGGGGAAAATAGCGAGTGCGAGTTTCAGAGGTCGTGCAAATGCTCCAAAACCCAAATAATTATAACTGGAAGAGGCTGCCTCTTGTGTTGATTGTTCTAGTTGATGGCCTGCTCCTTTGTAAGAACAAAAAACTCTATGTTGATGCAGACCACGTGGAGATGCTGAATGACGAAACATTTTTCCTTGAATACCCATGGGGAAGAGTTTCTTTTCAGGATGCTCTGGCTCGGTATGGCCCTCCTAAACCAACCAAGGAAGAGCCTGATCCAATTAAAGCTCTGATCTGGCGGATAAGTCAATGCTCAAGTTGATGCTATGGTTTCCCTTTGCCTTTACAGCTTATAGCATTGGAATCCATTTCGCTATTGTTATCCAAGATTCCTGCAGCAGATGACTTAACCGACTTTGTTCAGAACCCAACCGGTTGTTATGTCCACTCTATACATGTTGGATGGTTAATTTCCTTGCAACTTGGAAAATGCCACAGATCAGCAAATGTCATAAAGCTTCCGCCATATCATAAAGCTCCAAATGATTGGCAAATGCCACAGGGGTGAAAAACTTTCGATTGTGCTGACCAAAGCTTCTCCCATATCATAAAGCTCCAAATCATTGGAAACTGGACATCCAAATGTGGAAAAAAAACTCCTCAAAAACATCCCCAGCTTTTTGGAAATTACCAGCACAGATTTGGAATATTGCATTAGCTAGAGTTGCATACTCGTACTTTGGCACTAGTTTGAGAAGGTGTGCAAGCGCACCATGAATATCTTGTGATTTTGTTACTAATCAAATTGCTTCATAGTATAAGGCATGGTGGTTTTCATAGTGTACACATTTGGAAAAAAAAACTTCTACCAACCTCACCAGGATAAATTTGCTGAGGATTCCTGGCGCATAGAGACGTGATGTTCGTGGACTCTAAGGTTTGTTTATAGAAAACCATGTATTTACCAACTCTACCAGCCCGTAGAACTGGTCCAAATAGTTTGAAATCTTCATCTCCCAACTTCTTCACAATGAACCGCAAAATATCCTCTGGTAAGTTCATTCTCATCATAGTATAGTTGATCTCCCCTTCTTTCTATCTCCTCTATTTTTTCTTTCTACTTGCCAAACCTCTCTTTCACCTTCTATACACCACATACTTCATTTAAGTACTACAACATAGTAGTTGATGGAGATTTAATTATCACACATATCAATGACAATATAATATACGTCATTACTAGGAGATTTAGTGATAACAATACCGTACACCTAACGCACCCGTACACCTAACAAAACCATATACCCCAAACCCTAAACCTTCACTTATAGTATCGTTCTATACTTGAAGTGTTAGCAATGTTTATTAATTTCTCCCTTTATTGTACATTTTAATAATGTTTATTTTACATTTATGTTTATTTAGTTATGTATAGTTTACATTTTAATTATTTTAATTGTTTTTATATTACATTTACATTCAGTATATATAGATTTATTGGTTATATTTGAAGAAAAAGGGGGGACTTGTTTGTAAATATACATAATTCTTAACCTAATAAAGGGAGGTTGTGGTACCCTATAAAAGAAAAACTTTTACAGAGAGGCTTAGGGGAAGAAAAAAAATAAGAAGACATGGTAGATCTACCAGAAGATATATTGGAGAATATTATAAAAAATGCGGGTGAAGAGGATTTTGGAGGCTTGGACCCTTTATACGAGCTGGGAAACAAACAAATTGGTGTTCAGCAAGCATGTCTTAACGAGGTGTAACATTGATTCAATAACCAATAACCCATCTGAGTTTGACGAAGGTTGTATACTTTGGGACGAAAGGAACTGCAGAAACTTTTTCACAAAGTGCTTGAAAGCAAAAAACACTGACGCCATGTACGCCGAGGGGATTAGGATGGCTGTGGCAGGGTACCCGCTTCAGGAAGCGATAGATCTGGTGGAACACAAAGTGCCTAAATGTCAAACTGCAACTCTGGCATCCGCTTTCCTTTATATGTGCATCGGTCAGGTGAAGATAGCGTCCCTAAATTTGAGCTTGCTCTTCGAACTCCATGCTAAAGAGGGGACCAACGCAATAGGGATGATTGGCGAAAACGTCAAAGCTGAGCTATTTGCTCACAATCCAGGCTTCTTGGGTAAACATGCTGAAACTTTCAAATATCTTGAATGTCAATGGGTTTGCACACCGGATTGTGCTGTGGATGGGTTGAGATGTGATGAGTTTTGTGACAAATGTTACCTATATTGGTGTGCACGCCATATTTGTTACATGTTATGAGGTGTTTGTGTTACCTATGTTTGTGTTATTTATCTCATGTACTTTTTATGTCTAACTTCCGCAACTTTGTTATGTTTAAAAAAAATATTATGAGGTGTTTGTGTTATTTATCTTCTGTTACCTATGTTTGTGTTATTTATCTCCTGTATTTTGAATTTGTCACTTTCCGCATAAACTTTCAATATCGTACAATCCAAATGGTATATAATCCATTTGGTGTACAGAGATACAGATGGTGTACAGAGATAAAGATGGTGTACAGAGATAAAGATGGTGTACAGAGATACAGTTGGCGTACAGAGGTACAGTTGGTGTACAGAGATTTCACTTCGTACACCAAAAACAATATAACTTAACAATCTTTAAAAAACAATATTACATTAGCCGTTATAATAGGAAACTAATTGCCACTGCATATTAGTTTCCTATTATACCAAAACAAATTGTTTGGGTATCAAATGGTCTACATTAGTTCCATTGTTCCAAAAAAAAAAATCAACTTATTAATATTATCCAACTAATCATTCGGCTCCCCGCAGGTTACACGATTATGCCCTCCTTTATTGCACCTTCCACATTTGTTAGGTTTCTTCTTCTTATTCCTAACCTATTCATATAAACAAAAAAAATTGCAGAACATTACATATCAATCTCTAATATATTTGACCGCTAAGGAGGCAAAGAGAATACCTCAAACTCGCCAATTGAAAGGATTCTCTTTTTTGGTGGCCTTCTTGATTGTCTCCGAGTTTTTGGAGGGAAAACAACTCTATCTCTTATTTCATCCGGGAGGATAATGTCATCGGGATCAGGACCTGGTAGAATAACACCCGCTACACTTGACGCCCACACTTTCTTATTGTAGACCTCGTCAACCAGTCCCATATACTCCACCCCATGGAATCTTGCAGCAGCCATTGCATGTTGGCAAGGTACCTTTATAAGTTTGAATTCTCTACAACTGCATATTCTATTTAGAAGGTCCACGCGGAATTGATAGGTACTAGCCAAACCGGTACTAACTTCGAAATCCCATCCAGAGCACTTAACAGTAGTTAAACCTTTGGAGTCTTCTACCCGGACCTCCAACTCCTTCGCAACTTCCTCTGGTATTTGCCCACCCATCTTTCCAATTACTTCCCTCCTACTTTGCAACCACCTATATACCATCTTCCGAATAAATTCCATCAACGCAATAATAGGAAAATCTCTGCTTGGAAGGAGAGCCTTGTTCAATGACTCATCAATGTTACTTGTCATCAAATTATACCTCTCCCCTTGGAAATAAGACCTTGTCCAATGCTCCAAACCTATTTTTTCCAAGAACTCCCATGTGCGGTAATTTTTCTTTTTAGTGCAAGCGTAGTAACGATCAAACTGTCCAACTTTGTAAGCTTCCCTTGCCCGTCCCACCATCATCTTCATTGCAATCCCATACTTACTTTGCATATTTCTGTGTATGTGTAAAAGACAAGCGTTGTGGTGTGCTTTAGGATACACGATGTGTTTCACAGTATAAATTGAGGTGTTCCTATCTGATATTATGGTTAGATCAGAAATGTCTTCAACAATGGCAGATAGCTTTTCCATAAACCAGGTCCATGCATTATCATTCTCACTGTCCACCACCGCAAAATCTATTGGAAATATTTGGAAATTTGCATCTTGTCCACTTGCAGTCATGAGACATCCTTTGTACTTTCCGTGTAAATGAGTTCCATCAATCACAATAACTTTTCTCAAATATTTCCATCCCTGAATACTTGCTCCCAAAGCCAGAAAAGAATACTTGAACCGGGAATTCCCCTTGTCATCCACTTTTGTTTCCAAATGTGTTATGAACCCCGGATTTGCTAACTTTATAACATATAAATACACGGGTAGTAACCGATATGAAGACTCCTCTGTCCCTCGAGTTGAAACCAATGCTAACTCCTTTGCTCTCCAACACTTCCAATATGACACTTTGATATTGTACACTTTTTGCATCAATTCCGGCAAATCTCGAGCCCGTGGACCACCAAACATTGTTTTGTATTTGGACCTAAAAAGCTTTGCTATCACTTTAGATATGGCGAGTTTTGAGAACTTATTTCTTGTGTCAACATCACAATCATTTTTTAGATTCGCTTTCCTCACCTTATAATCATCCAAAGTGCCTAGTTTTACGGTGTACACCCTCCAATCACAACGAGGACTTATACATGAGGCAGTTACTGACTTTGCTGCATGACGAGTGAACAAAAATTTAAGCATTCTCCTCATACCATATATCTGCAGCATCAGCTTGAAGTCTTCTTTATCTTTGAATACCCTCCCGATGTTTATATCATCATCTTCGTTGCTCAAATCAACTTCATGTATCTTGTAACTGTTTACTTCAGTATCTCGGAACATTGGTTTTAGATCCGCATATCCATATATCTCTGTCACACTCATTCCTTTTTTCAAACCTGACCCACCATTATCACGTCTAAATCCATTACTGGTGGAATTCATCCTAGGGGGATCAACAAAATCATCATCACCATCTAAACCCTTAGCCGGTGGAGCCGGTGGAATTCTTCTTGTTCCACACCAAACGTATGTACTTTTCTCACCGATTAACTCATTTTTTCCTTTTGCTTTGGAGACCACCTTATCATTTATGTTTCGGGAGTTACTTTTGTCATTATGCGAATGGCTACTCTTTTTTTGAACTCCTCATCCTTGCCCATTTCCTTGACTGTTTATCAGTTCACTTTCTTGACTCCCCCAATCTAATTCTTGACTGCTCCATTCACAATCATTTTTGACAAATTCATGCCAACGGTCGTAATCATAGTCTTCTTCTTCTGAATACTTTTCTCCCTCTTCGAATTCTTTTGAATCATCATCTGTGTGGTCGTGGTCGAACCCGTCCCCGCCATCATCATCATCATCATCATAATCCTCCCACACTACTTCTTCTAAACCCTTATCATCTTCTTCATGACCGTCACCCACTTGTACACTTTTCCCCATGTGTACACCACTACTACCACATTTAGTCACTACTTCTTTTTCTTTTTATACACCTGGAATTCTGCTCACTTGTACACCTTTCCCCACGTGTACACCACTACCACATTTAGTCACTACTTCTTTTTGTACACCTAGAATTCTGCTCACTTGTACACCTTTCCCCACGTGTACACTTATACCACATTTAGTCACTACTTCTTCTTGTACACCAGGAATTCTGCTCACTTGTACAACAGCCGTTACTTCACTCAAAATCTCAAGGCGGTTACCAATTAACTCCCTAAAAGTGACGAAAATGTTCAGAGACGTGTCGTTCGAATGTAGCAGTTTGAAAAACAACAGTTTGTCATGATCTCTACAGGCGCGGACCCCACCCCATTACGCTCAGCAAGTGCATCCTCAATCCAATATGTCATTTCAATACAAATGACCTTAGCATCAATCCTATAGGAAGAGGCTATTAAAAGCCTCAACTCTTCTGAACTTCCAATGTTTCTGTCATCGACTGACCGCCCATTTCGTGACTTGTCTATCTTGAAATCCCAGGAATTCCTGTCCCGTATCCACCGACCAGCCATGACTGTTACATAGACCAACAGCCCCTACAACAATTAAAGACGCACATTAACTTCAAATTAACTAACACAACAATTTAACACATTAACTTCAAATCAACTAACACAACAACTTAACACAGTAGATATGGAAAACGGCTACATTAAATAAGCTCTGAATAGTTAACTCTCACCATCGTGAAGCTAGGTTAGTTTCTCTGAAATCTCCATTAAATTCGTAACAGGAGATCTTCAACCACCAGATTTTACTAACAATTTTGTTAGCTTGTAAAAACCGAGACAAGCAATCTAATCCACAAAATAAAAGGTTTATTGTATATCATTATCGTACACCTCTTGTTATTAAATTATTAAATTATTATTAAAAAATATTTGGGTTTGAAATTAAAGGCCCACACCAAAGCCCAACTATTTGCGAAAATGCCGCCCTTTTTCTACTCTCGCGCATCTGCGCATAACGAAATTGGCGCCCTTTTCGCCGCGATTCTCCAGCACTTGTGCCGTACACCGTCCACCACCTACATTTTACACGCGCCAGGATCTCTCTCTTTCTTCTCTTCTTTTTCCTTTCTCTCACTAAGAAACAAGGGCAATTTTGTCTTTAATATTTGTTACAATCTTAAACTACCATATAAACTACCTCTTTTGCAAATTAAAACTTGAAACTACCCAAATCCCATAATAAAACTTGAATACCCAAGTGACAAACTAACCCTATTTTTAATAGTTTTTGTATATTACTAGATTAGGACCTGCCCAATGGGCGGGTTTGTAAAATATAAATTTAGTATAATTAAATTAAATATATGATATTAATGATATATTTTAAATAATTGAAATACAATTATATACTCAAAAATATTAATGATAGTTTGAATAAATATAGTACATTTACCCAACAATTATAAACCCGAAAATATAAATTATTTTTTTATCAAAATAACTGGAAGTTCTTAGTTAAAATTATGAAATTTTAACCAAATGTAACTAAATTTTTATATGTATTTGTTCTGATATTTCGTGTATCCGAATCTGACTCGAATTCAAATAGAATTTATGATCATAGACTTTGTAATTCTTATTGCAGTCTTGCAAATTGAAACTATAAATTTTAATAAGATTTCCTTCACCTAATTGATCTCCAAAATTTTCCAGAAGGAAATAGTATACAAAACCTTGAATAGTATTTTTCTTTATAAGAGAAATTTTTTTGGATTAGTGTTCGATAATAAGTAAGAAAACATATATATATTAATTTAACCACATTAAACTAACCTTCTCATGAAGTAAAAGGAAATTAATTCCTATGACCTCATTGTTTTTTTTAAGATTTCTTGCCTCCCACTTTCTGATTAGACGAACTACGGTACAATGGTATGGGCATTTTCTGTTTAAGTGATCCAATATAAAATATTCATTGTCGTTGTTTAGAATTTCAGCACCCATTGAATTTTTCTTGATATTTAATATTCCTGAAAACAATCAAATAAAATATAGATGAGTAAAATTTACTGAAGCATATATTGATTGACACACGTAGAGGTGCTCTAAATTTTATTAATTGTTCTAAACCGTAGAGGTACTCTAAACCGATACACACGTAAAGGTGCTCTAAATCAATAATTTTATTGATTGTACTAAATAGAGGTGCTCTAACCCTAAAATATTAATAGTAATAAAACAGATATGAATGAAGTAGATATCGATGTAAAATTATCTTAGGTTTATGAAGTTTATAGAGCTGTGATTTTTCTGGTATTGAATTTGAAGAGATGTCAAACAGGTTTTATAAAGGTAGGGAAGTAGAACTCTTTTTCCTTTTTCAATTGTGTTCCTTTTTAAAAATATTTATTTTATTTTTTAAAATAGGTATTTTTTACTTATTCATATAATAAGATATGTTAAGCAAAAAAAAATAGAATTGTTTTTCCTTTTATAATAGTATTCTTATATTAAATTTCCTTTCACTTTGCTGATAATATACGGTTTTTTTTATTTTATTTTTTAAATAGGTATTTTAACTTTTTCATTTTTAATTAAATAAAATTTTACTTTATTTTTATAAATTACATAAATAATTTTTTTTTCTACCTTTACTTCCTTTTTGTAGTTTTTCTGTTAAAAAGTTAAATAAAATAGATTTTTTTTTTCCTTTTATAATTGTATTCCTATTTTAAATTTCCTTTTATTTTTCTGATAATCTACGGTTTTGTTTATTATTTTTTAAATAGGTATTTTAACTTTTTTTTATTTTTAATTAAATGAATTTTTTCTTTATTTTTATAAAATTACATTAATAATTTTCTTTTCTACATTTACTTCCTTTTTATAAAATAGAATTTGTTTTCCTTTTACAATTGCATTCCATTTTTAAAACATGTCAAAATCTAATTTTGTTTTCTACTTTTACTTCCTTTTTGTATTTTTATGTTAAGGTAAATAAAATAGATTTTTGTTTTTCTTTTATAATTATATTCTTATTTTAAAATTTTCTTTCATTTTTCTGATAATCTATGGTTTTGTTTATTTTATTTCTTTAAATAGGTACTTAACTTGTTCGTTTTTTTATTTAAATGAATTTTACTTTATTTTTATAAAATTTCATTAATAAATTTTTTTCTACTTTTATTTCCTTTTTATAAATAGAATTATTTTTCTTTTTATAATTGCATTTCATAACATGTCAAAATCTAATTTTTTTTTCTACTTTTACTTCATTTTTGTATCTTTTATGTTAAGATAAGTAAAATATATTCTTTTTCCTTTTATAATTATATTCCTATTTTAAATTTTCTTTTATTTTTCTAATAATTTATGGTTTTGTTTAATTTTTTTCTTTTTAAATATGTAATTTAACTTTTTGGTTTTTATTTAAATAATATTTTTCTCTTTTATAATTGCATTCTATTTTAAAAGTATGTCAAAAATTTGATCGTTTAAATTCACACATGTCACGATTTGGTGAACTACTAACATTTAATCATTCATCTTTATATAATAAGATTAGTTCCATAGTATTTAGGGTTTAATGTTTTAATGGTTTCTTTGTATCGTTAACTAATCGTCTCATGATTTGTTCATACTTCATAGCTCCTAATTTACATTTTTTTTTAAATAATATTTTTCTCTTTTGTAATTGCATTCCATTTTAAAAATATGTCAAAAATTTGATCGTTTAAATTCACACGTGTCACGATTTGGTGAACTACTAACATTCAATCATTCATCTTTATATAATAAGATTAGTTCCATAGTATTTAGGGTTTAATGTTTTAATGGTTTCTTTGTATCGTTAACTAATCGTCTCATGATTTGTTTATACTTCATAGTTCTTAATTTACATTTTTTTTTATTTAAATAATATTTTTCTCTTTTATAATTGCATTCCATTTTAAAAATATGTCAAAAATTTGATCGTTTAAATTCACATGTGTCACGATTTGGTGAACTACTAACATTCACTCATTCATTTTTATATAATAAGATTAGTTCCATAGTATTTAGGGTTTAATGTTTTAATGGTTTCTTTGTATCGTTAACTAATTGTCTCATGATTTGTTCATACTTCATAGCTCCTAATTTACATTTTTTTTTTTATATCAGGCTTCTCATCACACTCGCCGGCGGCATATGTTTACTTTGACTTGCTTCACCTCCGGCTGCTCCGTGGCCTGTCTTTGCTTTGCAACTCCGCCGATGAATTTGGTGCGAGTTTGGTAAGTCCGTTCTTGGTGTCTTTTGTTTTTTCTCCTTCTTCTTCTTTTCAGGTGAAACTAAATTGTTGTTGTTCCCTTCCGAAATCTTCACTCGCCCGACGAGCTAAAGCTAATCACCACACAAAACCAAATTAAGAAAATTTCCAGTGAGGGATTAAAAGATACTACTAACCTTTGATCTCGCCGTTCTGAGATTGATCAGGGACTCACATACGGATCTCTTTGGCTCCTTGATCGGATATTCCACCGGTTTCGTTATCAGCTGCTCCATCAAAAACGTTAAGACCCGTCCGGTCTGAAACCGGTGACCCGTTAGAGATCCAGACGAACATATGTAGTTCCTTAGCGTCCTGGTTGCTTGCTTTTCCGACGGTTGGACCAGAGGTTTGCTGATTCGTGTTTGGAATTTTAGGGACGGTTTTATTAGCGGCAGAAGTGGTGGTGGCTACACGGTTTCCATTATTTACTTTTAGTGTTTTGTAGTTTTTTCCTTCGTGTTATTGCATTTTTTGTCCTGCTTTTTCTTTGTTTTGTATTTATCTGTTTTGGATTGTTTTCGTGTAGTTTTGTACCAATTTACTGATTACTGATGTTCTCTTTGTTTACTTGCGCAGATATAAGAATAGATGGTTCAGCTCTTTTCGGAACTCACGGATGTATTTTTGCGGTTAGTGTTTTTAGATTCGTTTGTGAGTTCTTTGTGGTTTGGCTTTATTTCTGCGAGTAGATTCGTTTGTGAGTTCTTTGAGTTTACAGATTTGTTCTTTGTGTGTTTTTCATCCAGCTTGAACCTTCCAAAAAGGTGGTTCATCATAGCTTTTGTTTTTGTAAGATTTCTTCAAAGAGATAAATATTCTTTTGCTTATTGTTATGCTCAGTACCTCATGATTTATCCGATGTAATGTTTCTATCTTTATAAACGACAACAAGAGAAGAGGAACACGAAGATGTAACGAGAAAAGAATGTTTACCAAAGCGGCGAGGTGAGTTTCCTGCAACATATTGCCGTCTATTTCTAACCTAGCGACCGGGAACTCTGGTAAGTGTCCAGATTGTTTCTTCCCAAGCAAAACACCAGGTCCACGTAGAAGAAGGTCTATCTTTGCCCATTTGATGATTTCCCCAACATGTTCAAACGTTATAGGCGTAGTTGATCCAACTAATAAGCATTTTGATTTTCTGGTTCCACGACCAACACGTCCTCTGAGTTGATGTAACTGAGCGATTCAAAATCTTTCAGCATTCATCACAACCATCATTGAAGCGCCAGGAACATCAACACTTATCTCTATCACTTGAGTAGAGAAGAGTATCTGTGTTTCTCCACCTCTGAATTTTTTTAGAGCCTCTTCTTTGTCATCAGTCTACATCCTTCCGTGTAACAATCCGCAGTTGCTCTGATTGTTCAATTACAGGATACACAAGGTATAGTCTTGCTCCAGACTTTAAGTCTTTCAGCATCATCTGTTGAAAATATCAAAAAATCAAAAGCAAAGTCTCTGAATGATTGTTTTTATTCTGAGAGCGAAGAAAAGAGAGATTACTGCATAGACTTCCTTGAAGCCCTAGAAAATATGCGTCTCAACTGGTATTCTTCCAAGTGGCATTCCAGTAATCTGAAGAAATAAAGAGTAGCTTATAGACATTTAACACATAAGGCAAGTGATCTCGGGATGGGCGTGGCTGACATAGCAAGAAGATGAGGAGCCATACTGAGATCAGAGTCAGATGAGCCAGTTTTTGATATAAGATATAACTGCAGCAGTCATCCCACAATAAACTTCAGTTAACGTGGATAAAAGATAGAATCAAACTTGTATTCTAGGAAGCTGACCTTGCTGTTAAACTTTCCTCTCTAGATTACACCAAACCGTTGCTGCTCATCAACTACAGCAAGACGTAACGCTGAGTACTCTAACCTTTCAGCTATCAAACTGTGCGTTGCAATTATAAACGATATAGCTCCACTTTGAAGATCCTGTAATCAGTTGTAAGGAAAACAAACTTATTAACATATTAGTTTCATGACTTGCCTGGCGAACCTGTGAGCAATCCAATGGTTGGCTTGTTACCCCTTCCATATTCTCCAGCAGATCACGGCACTGTTCCTAATGCTGTGGGAGCCATGAAAAAGCTGCCTACATATGAGAACAAAAGTTAACTCAGATAACAAATTCAAAGAATGGATTTACAGAGATATTTTATTATATAAAACCAACCTGGGAACCAGATCCTATGACCTCCAACACTACCCTAAAAGATAAAACCGATATATTAAGAAACTTTTATTTGTTAACCAAATGTGGCAACTCTTCAATCTCTGGCAAAATTGGCCAAAAGCCTGTAAAGAAATAACTGAGAAGAAAAGAAATATCAGCAGAAAAAACTACCTGCATTAGAACATGACGCTTTAGGTCCCATATTAATTCTGAGACAGCACTAAGTTGGCTAGGAGTAAGGTACTATGGTAAAGCCTTGAGAAGAATGGACCATTCTTCTATATAAGCGGAATTAAGCACTGGCTTTCTAAACTTTTCCAGCTATACATATTTCTCTATTTTTTGTGCCAATGCCTTGAATCACTAAACAAAATTCAACCAACTAATTGCTTTTTGACAAACAAACTCTGACTAAAATTGCTGCTTATAAGAAGACAAGACAATGATTGTTAAGAAGCTAGCTACCTGGAGGTAAAAGAACTCATCGAATATAAGCCTTTTGCGAGCTAAAGTCTTGGGTTCGTGAATTCTAACGTAGGCCTACATTTACAGCACGGAAGCGAATTGAAAAAAGAAAATCCATTCAACAGAGAAGCAAGAGTTACATCATGAAGAGATGTTAGGCCAAAAACAAAGGAATCGGATCCATATTGGCAGGGAGAACACGCAGAGCCCTGAGAGAGAAAAAGTGGGTGAGGTATGATTAAACAAGCGGACGAATGATATCGAAATATGTAATGCTTAGTTTTGGGAAGATCATTCTTATACGAATTTATCTTTCTTACTTAGGAATTTTAAGTTTGATTTCCAATTGTAGAGCAAGCTAATGAATAGAAATTGATCCAATTTTCCTCTTGAATTTACTATATGATTCCTCTTCTAATCCTAATCTTTGAGATTTGATGATTGTCATGAGAGCTCTTTATAGCTTGGTGTGTAATTTATGAGTTCATGTTGAAATTGGCTTAGTGAGATGGTTTCAGCTCAATCAGTTTCTTCCGAGTACTAAATCTTTTTTTCCCTAAACTGCATATTTTTTATCCTTGATATTTTCATTTGTTAGGTCGATTTATGGTTTGTAGGAACTGTATCTGGCGCAGAGAAAAAAACAGAGCTTTACGTTGAGTGCCTACTGCATGTTGATGGAGCTCACATGGTTTTAAAATTCATCAACTGTGATGATGCAGCCAGAGAAAATTACATGTGCAATTATTTGTTAATGATCGAGTTAGATCTAAATTTATATTCTCTATAGCTAATTTTGTTGATAGTTAAATTAATAAAACTAAACAATTCTGTTTCAAATAAATTAAACAATATTAGTCCACAAAATTACTAATAGAATGTACACCCTGCACAAGGTGCGGGTACCTCCTCTCCATCGTAGGCCTCTTACAACCTTAGGTATGTCCAAATAATTTGGATATGATTTTGTCTTCAGTTTGATCTAAATTTCATATTAATTTGATGAATTTCAAATCTTTGTGTCTTTTCTCTTCTATAACATGCAGAGTTTATTATTAAATAAGTCACAAAAAACAGTGAATTTTGTTTTGGTTGCTTTGATATTCTTCTGGGGTTTCATTCATCTTTTGGAAATTCTGTTGCTGGAATTTCAGAATATAATACTTATTATCTGAGACAATTTCTAGATTTTACTAAATCAAGAAAGGATCGGATAAGAGTTGGTTAAAGATTATGGTAGTTTGGAGACCTATAAACAATATGATATGTAAGACAAAGATTAAATAAACATGCAAAAGAAATAGTAAGACAACAACAAGCATATATACCTTGACTTAAGTGAAAGATTAGGCGAAAACTGAAGTCATGCTCGATAATGTGAGTTACAATATAACAAAAAAAAAGAGGTTCAATCAAAATGAGATACAACAAAAATCATACAAAAACTGTCTAGCAGAAAAGTTTGGGATTAAAGAGAAGAAGAAGAGGACAATATTGGAGACTATAGAGCATTGACTGGTGAAAAGGGTTTAAGGGGGGAGAGAAAGAAAGAGAATACATTTTGTCAAATAAGAATGCAACAATCTCAAAAGTTATTGAATTGGGATAAGAACTCAATGGTTCTATCTCCTAACAAGGCAAAACCACAATTCCTTGCAAATGCTCAAATCTCATTGTTTACGTTTAAAAATAAAATTCCAAATCTTTTTCTTTTGTTTTCCTCAATAGACAGATTGCTATTGTGAGATGTCTTGAGTCACGTGCTCGATTTCTATAAACCTTCCTAAATACAATTTTAAAAAGGAATAATGATTGTTAAAGACATAATCTTTACTAGCCTAAGAAAATGTGAACATGAACACCCAACTTCATTGTTTTGTGTAGTCTTATATTACTAATTAGAAAGATATATATATACCAAATATTCATTGATCTTATTTTTAGTTTTAAAATATTTTCCCATGCGCATGGATGGAAGCCTAGATAATAATTAATAATGTGATGGTCAAAGAATGTTGATCTGCAAAATATTTGTTTACCTGCTCGAAACTAAATTACATATATGGTGCATCACATGCACATGCAATTTCCAGTGATAATTTCATTTACTATGACCATTAACAAAAGTAAAAATAAACATTATCAAAAGTTGGATTGTTTCTTCATCGACATATCTTCTTTTGTTGGCATCTATATTTTATCATGGTAAAGTCAAGAGATGGGTTAGTTATCTTTAATACCAAAGTATATGGAAAATCTTATCAAAAAACATTTAATGAGATTTACAAGGAATCCAAAACATTGTTTTGTTTTAATTTTCTTAGTTCTTTTTTGTTTTGTTTTTCAATTATACTAAATTTGTTTGGTTTCAATGTTTTAGGTTTCTTTTTAATGCTCAACGATCAATTAGACGCAAATTTTTGCATTCTTTTATTTTAAATTTATATCCAAACCATCAAGCTAAATTATACATATATATATATATATATATATGTGTGTGTAGTATTAAATTTTAAACAAAAAAAGATTTAAGTAACTTATGAGTCACGAGAGTACAAAGAAGAGTTTTAATTAAAAAATATATATGAAATCACTCACAAATTGCCTAACAATGAACTTTAAGATTAAGAGACAAGGACGAGACAAGCGAGAATGATAATTGAAGAATAGAGCATGGACTGGTGAAAAGATACTGAGTGAAAAAGAAGAGAGAGAGAGAGAGAGCGAGAAAGAAAAAGAATGAGTTCCGCGTGATAGATATGAACAAACCATTCTCAAAAGTTAGAATTGAGTTACAAACTCGATAGCTCTATAAAATACAAGGTCTTACGAAAGAATACGCACAATTCCTTGCAAATGATCAAATCTCATTATTTATATATTTTTAATGAAATTTTAAAACGTTCTTATTGAGGACTTTTTTGATAGCGACCTTGCTTTTGTGAGATATCGTGATGGTTATATGTTTGGACTCTATGGACCTTGATAGATGAAATTTTAGTAACCAAGTTTCTTTTGTGAGATATCCTAATGGCCACATACTCTTGGACTCTATCAACCTTAATATATTTATTTTGAAAAGAATAGTAAATGTTAAAAGGATGTAGTTTTTACTAACCTAAGAAAATGTAAAGATAGGGCACACAAATTAGAAATTTGAGATATATTATTAGATTAACAATATTTCTATTAAAAATAATATGTGATGAAAAACTATAACTAATCTATCAAATTTATGAAAAGATAGCTATAGCAGAAAAAGAAAAAATAAGTCAAGAATAAATTTATCATTTGATGTATGAGAAGATTTAAGGATGTTAATATGGGTTTGCAAATCCATTTGTTAAATGAGTATGTTAGCTGAAAATGAACCATTTAAACTCATTTACAAGATAAAATTATATGGAGTTAAATAGGTTTACCCATTTAGATCCATTTATTAATGAGGTTTAACCAAAAAAAAAATGGGTACTCATTTATGTTTACCACAAAATAAATTATATTTATAGTTAATATTTAATTTTGGCGGAAAAATATGAGTTTAGTGGTAAATACCAATTTTCATAACTTGACTGGCAATTGTAATTCCACAATTATCACGGAAAACTACAGAAAATATAATTTTGACAGAGAACATGGTTTTAGCGAGAGAATACGAAAAATAAGAAAAAAAAACAATTTTGAGGTAAAACCCGGTTTTAGCTGATAAATGCAAAAAATATAGTTTGTTGGAGAAGACATATAAAACATGATTTTGGCAAGAAAACACGGTTTTATCGGGAAATGCAGGAAACCCTGATTTGTTACAGGAAATATAGGAAAACACAATTTTAGCGGGAAAACACGTTTCAGAAAAAAAAAACACAATTTTAGTGAAAAATGCGGGAAAGCATGATTTGTTATAGAAAATATAGGAAAACACAATTTTAGGAGGAAAACATGGTTTTGAAGGAAAATACAATTTTGACATAAAAGGAGGGAAAACATGATTTATTATAGAAAATATATAAAAACATAATTATGTCGAGAAAATGCATAAAATAAGAAAAACATAATTTTGAGGGAAAATATGGTTATAGCGGTTAAATACGTAAAATATAGTTTGTTGGAAAAGATATATAAAACATGATTGTGCCAGAAAACACATTTTTTGCGAGAAATGCGGAAACTGTAATTTGTTACAGAAAATATAGGAAACACACAATTTTGATAGAAAAAAAAATTGGCAAGAAATGCGGGAAAACGTGATTTGATATAGAAAATATAGGAAAGCACAATTTCGGCGGGAAACCATGGTTTTGAAGGAAAATATGATTTTGGCGGGAAATGCAGGAAAACATTATTTATTTAAGAAAATATAGGAAAACATAATTTTGGTGGGAAAACACGCTTATGGCAGGAAAATAAGATTTTTTCGATGGAAAAAAGTTATACCAGGAAAACATGGGTTTGCATAAATGCGGATAATCGTGATTTATTATAGAAAATATAGAAAAACAAAATTTTTGATGGAAAACACGGTTTTGAAGGAAAATATGATTTTGGCGGGAAATGCGGAAACAAAATTATTTATTATAGAAAATATAAGAAAACATAATTTTCGCGGAAAAAAATTAGTTTAGAGGGAAAACACGGTTCCAGCGGTTGAATGTGGATAAAATAGTTTGTTGGAGAAGATATATAAAAAATGATTTTTCCAAAAAAAAAACACTATTTTTGCGGGAAATGCGGAAAATCGTGATTTGTTACAAAAAATCTAGAAAACACCATTTTGGCGAGAAAACATGATTTAGGCAAAAAATACTGGAAAACGTGAGTTTGTTATTGAAAATAGAAGAAAACATAATTTTAGCTGGAAAACACTGGTTTGATGAAAATACGATTTTTGCAGAAATTGCTGGAAAACATGATTTATTTAAGAAAATATAGGAAAACACACTTTTGGTGAGAAAACACGATTATGGTGGGAAAATATGATTTTGTGGGGATAAAGTGATTTTGCGTAAAAATACGGGGAATCATGTTTTGTTATAGAAAATGTAGGAAAATATAATTTTTGCGGAAAACATAGTTTTGGCGGGAAATATGAGAATACATGATTTGTTACATAGTTTTTTAAAAAGTTCTGAAATTATAATGTACATATACATTAAAATAATTATGAAAACAATCTAAAAATAATTTTACGTAATTAATTAAAAGTTACTTTGAAAACCAATTAAGGCAAAATAATTCATAATAAAACCCTCACATATGTGTGGGTGTCAGCCTAGTTAATATAAAATTTCCTATATCTTTAAGCACAAAAAACTTTGAGTCTTGTCTAAAATCAGCACTCTTGGATGGAGTATCAAGTTTATTGTGTCAACAAAATGTTTAAACTAAAATACCTTAGAAAAATACACACACACACACACACACATATATATATATATATATATATATATATATATATATATTGAGTTTGTTGACTATTGTGTATAGACATTTATAAAATAAATGTTGCATATATGATCACTCTAATTTACACAATACATTTGCCAATGTACTTGGCTTTTAGTTTAGTTGTCTTATGTGTTTTTCTTTTTCACAATAAATTTGATGGATGCAGATTACCTCCAATTCTTAAGAAACTCAATCTGTTAAAGGTTTTTAGGGAATCCCATGGGAACTTTTTAGAGATTCCAGGTGAGTTCATGCGGTAAATAATTCGTTGGTTTCTGTTTCTCCAAAGGCGGATTTCAATTTAAGAATACTTTTTTTACTTATTGATTATGGTTGGATCTCAATGAAGCGATAAAGAGTATAAATAGAAGATGAACGATAAATAGTCGTCATAACATTGGTTGTATTAATTAAACAGGAGAACTCAAAAGTTAAGCGTGTTTGGGCTGGAGTAGTACTAGGATAGGTGGCCTATAAGAAAATAATTTCTGGTACGTGAGACCAAAACACAGAAAAATATAATGTGGTGATTTATAGGGAGATAAACATGTCTTTTGAGCCTCCCGGGAGGAGTGCACCAATCGTCAGACAAGGGTGGGACTCACGGGCTGAGAAAGGGCGTGGGTGCTCATAGATAATAATGTTACAATTTGGTTTCATAGCTGAAGACAGATGAGTGTGAAGAAAAATGGGCACACAACATCAGGGGTGGCAGTCTTGGTGTGCAATAAGGATGTTGCGCTTTGTGAGTGGGGTGATTGTAATTTCCCAATTTATGGTATATGGTGGTGCATGAGGAGCACTTAAGAGAATTTATTTAGCTATTTATCTCACTAAAGTGCATTTATCTTTTCCAACACTCGTCCAAAGAGAATTCCAGAGTTAAGCGTGTTTGGGTTGAAGTAGTAGTAGGATGGAATACCTATCGGAAAGTAAGATACAAAATCTACAGTTCTCAAAATTTATGGAAGTGAGATACAAACTCAATAGTTCTATAAAATTCAAGGTCATAGCAACCACAATATTTCAAATCGATATACTTAGGGATCTGCTAACAGATTGTGAAAAACCTCTTAAAGCTATAGTTTCATCAATTTACGGGAAAGCCTATGATAGGGAAAAAGATTATCTTTTCTTACGATAAAGAGCCATACTGAACCCAACTAATAAAGATGTTAGTATAATTAGTGATTGTATGCTCGCCAATTTTGAAGGTAACATGATACATAAACATAGAATCGATTCTCCATTTTTAATAACTTTATGCTTTCAAATGTTTTTAACAACATGCATGTATATTTAGGTGAGGGAAAAAATTACTCAAGCTCATATAATATTGAACCCACATAAAGTACAAAAGCGGATATGATGATTTATTCTCAAGAGTTTTTGAATAGCGTTAAACTTTTTGGATTGCTTAATCATGATTTGCGGTTGAAGCTTGGTGTTTCAATAATGCTTCTTAGGAATATTGATCCTAAGGAGGGTTTGTGCAATGGTACAAGACTTCATGTTACCAAATTAGCTAATCATGTGATTGAAACATAAATTCCAACGAACATAGGATGTGATTAAAAGTTAATTGATTCCCAGAATATTTATTTTTGCACCATGAAAAGTAGGCAATTTCCAGTTACAATTGTATTCATGATAACCATAAACACAAGTTAGGGTGTCAGACTCTATCTTTCCCTTTAAATTGTATGTTGCTATTTCTCGAGTTAAGTCATAAGATGATTTGAAGATTTTAAACCCACACCAAATTAAACCCATCACAATTAAAACATCACAATTAAACAGATAACCATTTAGACCCATCCTATTTAAACTCATCAAAATAACATTAACCCATTTAAATCTATTTAGATACATACAAAATTAAATATATATTTCAAATATTTTACTCATTTAAAAAGGTTTTTTTTTCGTTTAAAATCTTCACCTCTTAGAAATTTACTATATATCATTTAAGAATATATTCCCTCATAAAAAATAATATTAAATCATTAAAATAATAAAATAATAAAAAGAAAAATTGACAACGTTTTCTGTAAAATAGTTGGTATAATAAATAATTAACTTGACAATTAAAAACCATATAATAAACAATAATAAATAGTGAAAAATGTAAATGGGAGAGAGAAGCCGCGAAAGCGAAACTACAAGAGTAGCTGAGTACCACAGAAACATGGACTAGTATCTGTTTCCACCAATCCCATCTCTTCTTTCCATATCTCTTTTTTATATATATATCCTTTCCTTATAATTATATATATATTTTCACTTTAATTTCAACATTTCCCTTACCCAATTGTTGAAATTTTATGTTTATCTCTATTTTTTGCATGGCGGTTTGAATCTTAGGCTACCAAGAAACTCTTGGATAAAAGTAAAACTGATAAAGCTGAAAACAAAAACCCATTTTAGCTTTCGTCTGTGCCACACACACTCTTCTTCCACTTTCTTGCCTCGACAATTATTTTCAGGTGCGTTATTGTTTTGGGTTTCGTCTGAATAACACAGATATTCTCCAATAGATCTTAACTCAAATCTGTTCATCTTCTTAACCATGTTTCTGGGATTGGGTTAGAATGAATTAGAAAATTTTGAATAGTGATAACGACTTGAAACTCACTGCTAGAACTTATACCATTATTTTACTGTTATTTTCAATACCCATAAATCTGTTTTTCTGAATATATAACAAAAATCTCATGGATTTTTAATGAATTGAGCAAGTTTAGTGTTCAATTTTAGAATTTCAAATAGACATAATCCTGATACTGATTCTTGTTTCTGAATATTAGTTGTTAACAGAAAAAAAGAATATAATGAAATTGAATTTCAATTACTGCCTGCAATTGTGAAAAAAGTATATATATAAAATTCTTGATTTTGGCAGCAGAGGACAAAGAGCAAAGAGGATATTGGTGGTTGACGAATTGAGAAAAAAAGAGTGTTGTTATATATGATGGCTACTACAGCTGTAATAGGACTCAACGCAGGCAAAAGATTGTTGAGTTCTTCTTTTTACCATTCAGATGTCACTGAGAAGTTTCTATCAGTAAATGATCACTGCTCATCACAATACCATATTGTTTCAACAAAAAGTGGGATAACCGCCAAAAAGACATCTTCATCATCACCATCTAACTACAGTCCGAGCTTGCCTTCATCAAATCGTCACACACAATCTGCAAAGGCTCTGAAAGAGAGTGTGGATGTTGTTTCTTCCGTGCAGCCATGGATACATGCTGGAACTGATAAAGAATTGGAAGAGGAAGGGTATGGTGATGATGATCTTGATCATTCTGTCGAGGCACTCTTATTGTTACAGAAGTCTATGTTAGAAAAACAATGGAATCTTTCATTTGAGAAGACGGTGTCTAGTGAGTCTTCAAGCAAGAAGAAGATTCCAGTCATCACCTGTTCAGGGCTTTCTGCTCGTCAAAGAAGAATTGGGGCTAAGAAGAAGACCAATATGACTCACGCTAAAGCAGTTTTAGAAGTTAATAGTGCAAAGCAGGTTAGATCAGAGTTGTTCAAAGACAACCGTGGAAAAGGTTATGTGAAGGGAATAATAAGTGAACATGTGCTTAGTCACGCGGAAGTGGTTCGCTTGTCGAAGAAAATCAAATCTGGCCTTCGTCTTGATGACCATAAGTCAAGGTAAAAGTATTACATAGAAACAAGTGAAAAGTATTAATAGAGCTTTTAAGACTAAATTATTTGTCTGGTGATATACACTAGATTGAAGGATAGATTAGGCTGTGAGCCTTCTGATGAACAGCTTGCAATATCCTTAAAGATATCTCGAGCCGAGCTACAGGCATGGTTGATGGAATGTCATTTAGCTAGAGAAAAGTTGGCTATGAGCAATGTGCGTTTGGTTATGTCTATTGCTCAGCGTTACGATAACATGGGAGCAGAAATGTCTGACCTTGTTCAGGTAAATTCCCAAACTCTTTTTGTTAGCATTTTCACCAACTTTTTATAATAAAGAATATTTTTTTGTTTTCCTACTATTATGAAGGGTGGTCTTATCGGACTTTTACGAGGAATAGAGAAATTTGATTCTTCCAAAGGTTTCAGAATTTCAACTTATGTATATTGGTGGATTCGACAGGTGAGATCAAACAATCGCTTCACCTTATATATGTTTTGTGTGAGAATGTAAAATAAAAACTTACAAGTTTTCAAATTTCTATAAGGGTGTCTCAAAAGCATTAGTGGACAACTCAAGAACCTTGAGGTTACCTACTCACTTGCATGAAAGGCTCGGTTTAATCCGAAATGCAAAGCTTAGACTTCAAGAGAAAGGAATTACACCTTCCATTGATGTAAGAATCTTATTAACATTGAAACAATTCTAGCTTCTCTTGTCTACCATATTGTATGCTTATACAGTATAATGATTGTTTCTTTTCAGAGAATTGCAGAGTTTCTAAACATGTCACAGAAGAAAGTTAAAAATGCAACAGAGGTATGGACAAATTTCTAATTAATACATCTCTTTCTTTTTCAAATACCAATGCGTATTTGCGCTCATTCTCTTGCGTTTCCAAAATGCAGGCAGTAAGCAAAATATTTTCCCTAGACAGAGATGCATTTCCTTCGTTGAATGGTCTCCCTGGAGAAACTCATCACAGTGTGAGTCTCGTCCTTCAGTTTTTCCATGTTTCCTTGTAGATTCTTCTCTCCAGTATATAACATTTGGCTGGTTTGTTTACAATATTTTTAGTACATTGCGGATAATCGTTTGGAGAACAATCCATGGCACGAGTATGATGAGTGGGCACTCAAGGTAAAAAAAAAAGAGAGCAAAAGATAACATTTATTTATTTACTAGCTCTCTTTTACGAAGCTTTCTGTACTATTAAATTGTAGGAGGAAGTAAGCAAGCTTATAAGTGCAACACTCGGAGAACGAGAAAGGGAGATTATTCGGTTATACTATGGGCTAGACAAAGAATGTCTCACATGGGAAGACATTAGCAAACGGTATGTATTCAATCTTCTAAGATTCTTGACTCATTGTAACATCATCAAGATCAGATCTTTAAAATATGTCTTGAAACATTTTGCAGGATAGGATTATCTCGAGAGAGGGTGAGACAGGTGGGACTTGTTGCGCTAGAGAAACTAAAACACGCAGCGAGGAAGAGAAAAATGGAGGCAATGTTACTGAAGAACTGATTTTGTTTTTGTACATTTTGTTTACATCAGAGCCATAGAGAGCGGTTGTGAATGTGTATATATACAGGAAACAAAGGCGGAAGAGTACTCTCTTTATTTTTTTCTATCTTCCTTGCTTCTTTTGTAAAACTGAATTGAGAAACAAAAAAAACAGTTATGTAATATTACTTCATGTAACTTCTTATCTTTTTATCTGGCAAAATTGAAGATGCAGATTCCGGATCAGCTAGTTGTCTGGATCAGGAGGCTTCACCAAATCACATCAAGACGCTGTAAAAGCTGACGTGGAAGCAGATACTGATATGACATACGTGAAGCGAATGATGTGGCGAGTTCAAGAAAGGTGTGGACTTGCTTGGAGCTGAAGATTTATGATGGACTCAAAAGATACTTGAAAATTCATTGGAGAATATACTTTGGAGTCATTTTATGAAAGGATAAAGTTTATATCTTTTAGGAGATTCGGTTGGGGATTTCCGACCCTAGGATTTTAGGGTTTAACATATATAAGTTAGAGATGTCGTAGCAGTCGATCATCACTCCTAAGATATATTGTGAGATTGTAAACTTCAAGGCTAAAGAATAAAGGTAAGAAGGTGAGTGTTGTATCTTGTCTTTGCTATCTTCGGGCGGGTAGATTCAAAGTTAAGATAGGTGGTGTTGTGACTAGTCTCTGAAATCTTTGAGAGGATTGATTAAGAGAATAGTCATAGCTTAGAATTGTTTTAGTTGGGGTCAAGTCTATTTAGTAGAATAGATTGTGTAACACCAAAACATATAAATCTTTGTGTCGAAAGACTATATAGTGAATAAAACAGTTTAAGCGTTTGCTTGGCGCATTCTAAGTGTAATTCATTGTGTTGTTTAAGTCTCTATACCCTTACAATTGGTATCAGAGCAGACGCCTGACCAAAGAATTGTTATCTTTACAAACAGGTGGGATCTTGTGACAAGGATACGGCAAACACACAATAATTCATTGCGATTAACAAGCCACTGAAGCTAGAAGCAGCACACTATGGCCACTAGAAGGTGAACATGCAACAACTGATCCAAGGTATCGATCTTGAGGCTTGGATAGTTGTTGAAGAAGGTTGGACTCATCTAACAATGACCAATGAAGAAGGGAAGGTAGTTCCAAAACCAAAGAAGCAATGGAGTGCTGAAGAAAAGCTTGAAGCCAAGTTTAACTCCAAGGCGCTGTCTGCGATTTTTACTTCCCTTCCTAAGAATCAGTTCACCATGGTTCAAGGGTGCAAGTCAGCCAAAGAGGCTTGGGACATTCTGAATGTCTCGTTTAAGGGAACAAGCAATGTCAAAAGAAATTGAATTGATATGCTTGCATCTGAGTTTGAGAGGTTGACAATAGGTAATGAAAAATCTGTTGCAGAGTTTAGCAGCAAACTAAGCTCAATCAGTCAGGAAGTTGTTATGCTAGGTAAGACCTACAAAGACAAAAAAAACTTGTCAAGAAATTCCTCAAAAGTCTGCCGGACAAGTTTCAGTCTCATAAGTCCACCATCGAGGTTATTTTAAACTTTGATGACCTCAAGTTTGACCATGTTGTTGGAATGATGCAAGCTTACGAGTTGCATCTGAAAAAGAAAGAACAGACAGTTGGTAAAGGATTAGCTGTGATGGCTGATCAGAGTAATGAAATTAAAGAGAAAGTTAGTCTGATTGTTAAGAAGTACTTTAAGAAGTTTGAGAAAGGGCAATGAGGTGGTGGAAGCTCTTTTCAACCTAGACATGGTGCTGAGAAAGTATCTCACAAATCGGAGAAACAATGTGCTGAGTGTGAGGGAAAAGGTCATTACAAGTCAGAGTGTCCAACCATCAAGAGGAAAAATTCACTGTGATGCTTTGAGTGTAATGGATATGGTCACACCAAGATTGATTGTCTTACTTATGCTGGGAAGAAAGAAAAATCCTATGTCACCTTGAGTGAAAGTGATTCAGATGAAGATAACCAGGAAAAAGGAAAAATTCTCAATAACTTTGTGGCATATCTGAGTGTTATTGATGAAGGTAAAGATGAATAACCTATGAATAAAGTCACAATGGATCAAGAGTCTGAAGCTGATGGAGAATAATCTGAGTTCTCTGTAGTCACGGTGCTGATTGATGAGTTAGCAACATTAAAAGAAGAAGAAAAACATGTTGACTGCTGAGAAACAACACTTAGTTTCTCAAGTTAGTAATCTGGAGAAAGCTCTACTTGGTGAGAAATCTAAGTCACAGGAGTTGGAACAACGTCTTGAGTTACAACTAAAGAACATCAAGATGCTGAGCCGAGGAACCAAAGATCTGGACAATATTCTGTTAACTGGGAAGACCAGCAACACAAACTGGGAGGACCAGCAACACAAACTGGGGTTTAGGCTATCAAGGAAATGAGTCACTTGGTCACACGAAATTTGTAAAGGCAGGTATGTTACCAATGAAGACCAAGATGCATAATCTAAATAGAAGTGTGCCCAGGATGTTGAGCAAGGTACGTATTCAGAATCAAGAAGTGCCCAAGATACTGAGCAGACAAGAAAAGTGGATCAGAAATGGTCACAATACGTTTCAAGACAAAGTGAATGGATGATGGTATTGCGGTAAACTTGGTCATTACAAAGCTTACTGCTATGGATATGTGTCACACAATGCTCAAGCAATGACACACACTCAGGCTTATCCAGATAACAAGAGGAAGAATTATGCATGGATTAGAAAACAGGATTTGTACTGTCATATTGCATACACATCAGAGGGTACATCTGAAAGTGCTGAGAATGAAGAATGGTATTTTGACAGTGGATGTTTTAGGCACATGGCTGGAACCCAAGAAAGGTTAGCTGGTTTGAACGTATCTCTGCAGGCCGGGTTACTTTTGGAGATGGTGCTATAGGTAAGATCAGAGGGAAAGGTGTTACTGGAGGAGAAACTCATCCTGACCTAAATGATGTTTACCTGGTTGATGGTTTGAAGGCAAATCTGATCAGTATCATCCAACTATGTGATATTGGGTTGAGAGTGACGTTTACCAAGACAGAATGCAAGGCTATTGATGATAAGGGCAGTGTAAGGTTGGAAGGACAAAGATCTGACAACAACTGCTATATGTGGAAGCCTAGGAGTGTATGTCTTAGCACGGTTGCCGAAACTCAAACAGAGATCTGGCACATGAAATTGGAACATCTGAATATTTCGCACTATGGTGAAACTGGCAAATCAAGAAGTGGTTAGAGGATTACCAAAGCTGTGACAAGAACAGAACTTTGTATGTGGTCCGTGTACAAAAGGGAAACAAGTTAAGGTGCAACATCAAGCTATTCCTGATGTTAAATCAACAAAGGCATTGGAATTTGTGCATATGGATCTTATGGGTCCAATCCAAGTAGAAATTATGTCAGGTAAGAAGTACATTCTGGTTCTAGTTGATGATTTCACTAGATACACATGGGTCAGATTTTTGAGGGAAAAATCAGAAACTTTGGAAAGTTTCAGAATACTGGCACTTCAATTGGAGAATGAGAAGTGGAATATCAAGAGTATTCGTAGTGATCATGGAGGTGAGTTTTAGAATGAGCTATTTGAGTTGTTCTGTAATGGTCATAGGATCGCACATCAGTACTCTGCACCAAGGACACTAGAACAGAATGGTGTGGTTGAACGTAAGAACAAAATGTTGCAAGAGATGGCTAGAGCAATGATGCATGGAAATGATGTTGCAAAACATTTCTGGACTGAGGCAGTTAACACCGCATGTTATATCATTAACATGGTATATGTGAGGAAAGGTACAAACATGACACCATATGAACTATGGAAAGGTAAAACACCAACAGTGAGCTATTTTCATATATTCGGTTGTACCTGCTATATTCTGAATGATAAAGATCAACTTGGGAAGTTTGATGCCAAGAGTGATGAAGGGATGTTTCTGGGGTACTCAAGCACCAACACATCATTTCGGGTTTTCAATAGAAGGTCTCGGATTGTACAAGAAACAGTCAATGTGGTATTTGATGATGCATCTTTTTATAAAAAAATGTTACCATCTGAAGAAAGTCAAGATAATCTGGATAATAATGCACATGAGCAAGTGGAACAGACTACTGAGGATAACACAGAAGGTTGTGTGGAAGCCGATATGACTCCACTTACCCAAGTGCATAGGAATCACTCTAAACAAGATGTTATATGTGAGATTCAGGGGGGGGGGGGAGAGTTACCAGAAAGAAGCAGATTGATTTTAGGAAGATGGTTGGTAAAAAGAAAGTGGATACTACCAATGATATTCAGGAGGCAAGTGATCAGATCGCTGAGGTGGTATGATTCACATGCTTTGTGTCAGGTATTGAGCCCAAAAATCACAAAGAAGCGTTGGTTGATGAATATTGGATTGCTGCAATGCAAGAAGAACTGGAGCAGTTTGAGCGAAGTGATGTATGAGATCTAGTACCTAGGCCACAAGAGGCTAATGTTGTTGGCACGAAGTGGATATTCAAAAACAAGATTGATGGTAGTGGGGTTGTAACTAGGAACAAGGCTCAGTTAGTGGCTCAGGGGTATTCTCAGGTAGAAGGTGTTAATTTTGATGAAACGTTTCGCCTGTTGCTAGACTAGAGTTTATCAGATTTCTATTTGGAATGATGTGTGCTTTGAACTTCATATTGCATCAGATGGATGTTAAGAGTGCTTTTCTAAACGGGATTCTACAGGAAGAAAAATATGTGGAACAACCCAAAGGTTTCAAAGTATCAAGTAAAGCAAGTCACGTCTATAAACTGAAGAAGGCTCTGTACGGTTTAAAACAAGCACCAAGAGCATGGTATGAGCGATTGACGATGTTTCTGATCAAGCAGGGATATGAACGTGGAAGTGTAGGCAAGACATTGTTTGTGCTGGCAAACAATAGGGGTATGATCGTTGTACAAATCTATGTGGATGACATAGTATTTGGATCTACATGTCAGGAACTGGTGGATCAGTTTGTGAAAACTATGATCCAGGAATTTGAGATGAGTATGTGTGGTGAACTCACTTATTTTCTGGGGTTGCAGATAAAACAAACAGATGATGGAATATTTGTAACACAAAGTACGTATGCAAGGAATCTGGTTACAAGGTTTGGAATGGAGAAAAGTAGGGAGGCCAAGACTCCAATGGACGTAAATGAGAAGTTATCTAAAGATGAGTCTGGTGAAAGTGTTGATGAGAAACTCTATAGAGGAATTATCGGAAGTCTGTTGTACCTAACAGCGAGCAGACCAGATATATGTCTAGCTGTGGGAGTTTGTGCAAGATACCAAGCTAATCCAAAATTGTCATATCTTCTAGCTGTTTAGAGGATTATCAAATATGTTAAAGGGACAACTAATCTGGGTATCTACCATATTAAGGATACGACCAAGGAGCTGATGGGATTTTGTGATGCCGATTGGGCTGGTTCTTTGGATGATCGTAGAAGTACAAGTGGTGATTGTTTCTTCATGGGTAATAATCTGATTTCTTGGCATAGTATGAAACAGAACAGTGTATCTCTGTCAACTGATGTGGCTGAATTCATTGCACTGGGGAGCTGCTGTACACAACTCATGTGGATGAAACAGATGGCTACTGACTATGGTGTGATTTCTGACTCTCTTTTAATTTATTGTGATAATGAGAGTGCAATTAACATAGCAAAGAATTATGTTCAACATTCACATACTAAGCACATTGATATTAGACATCACTTTATTTGTGAATTGGTTGAGGAGAAACTGATAGTAGTAGACCATGTAAGCACTGAATTTTAACTTGCTGATTTATTCACCAAACCTTTGGACTCTAACAGATTTGTTGGTCTAAGAAAGGCTATTGGTGTTTGTGAGGTCTAATGTTTCTTTGTAAGTGGTGTTAATCTAAGACAAGACTGATGATGGAACAAACTACGGAAATCCTACGAATGTATAGAAAATCAGTACTTTGTGCTTTAAATGGTGTGTGGAAAAGAGATGTTTGTTATGACGGTCTAAGTTGGTCATTTCATAAAACGGTGTCTTGAAGGAGGAGGTCAAAGAGCTGAGGGGAGAAGATCTAGTGCATGTCAAAAGGTGTGGATACCAAGAGTAAAAAAAAAAAAAGAGTCGCTTGGTATTCATACAGAAGACATGCACACGTATCAATGATTGAGAATTCAAGTGATATCATTGATACAACAAGTTACATACGATTGATGTGTGCACATGAAGATTCAAAAGACAAAAAAAGAAGAAAAAGGCAAAATCAAGATGAAGTCTATACATATCTGAAGTGAAAGTTTTTGCCATCAATATCTCAAAGGGTGGTGTGCACAAATGAAGAAAAAAAGGAAAAATCAATACAAAACAAGGTGCACACACATTTGATCGCTCTCCCCAAAGATTTTCAGCTGCCTACTTCATGTTGATAATGAACCATGTGGACTAAAGGCATGCCAGCATGAAAACTATCTACTGAACCCAGCTCTGATTTTTGACGATTCAAGAGGTTGTGGTAGTTTCTGGTAGTTGTTCTGAACAAGTGACTGATTCCAAGTGCACAAACCAAAACCACACAAGTAATGAAAAGGTTGAAGTTTGGTTAAGTTTACATATACACTATGATTCTGGGTCACTCACTGATTTCAAGGTTAAGAAGATGTCTATATTCTGATGAATTGCTAATCTGGTCATATAAACTCAATGTGAATCAAAAGGTTGTTTTTAGAACATGGCTTCAATGGCATATATGCACTAATATTTACATTAAATGTGTCAGGTTTATTAAGTTGTAAAAATACATGCCAAAAGCCAATGTGAACTCAGGCCCAGAACAAGGTAAATCGTGGGGTTGTGTTTAAAAGAGGAGAAGTTAGGGTTTCACGCCACAAAGCTAGAAAATCAGAAGATCAAACGTCTCTGCATCAAACACTCTCTCAAATCCTCCGAAAAAGATCTGATGAAATCCTTCTTGAATAGAATTTCCAAGATGATCTCGTCTGAAGCGGTCACGCCACCGTCTGGATCAGCTAAAACTTCCACAGAATCAGAACAGTTGCCAGTGATCGAGCAGCAATCTGAAACCAAGGTGCTGATAGACGAGCAAGGAGCTGTAAATCCGCCTGTGAATCTGGCGAATCAAGAAGAGCAAGACGTTGTGGCTCCACCGTCACCTAGGGTTTACGTTCACGACCCTTTATCTGTGATGGTGAATTTCCGAAGAACCGTCACTCACTCGCCTGATCCACCAATCATCAAGGAAATCATGGAAAGCTTGGATGTGGGTCTCAATCTGTCGAAGAAGAAGCCAGCAAGACCGGCACGTGCTCGAGTGAGTGTTAAAGAGGTTAAGGCTCGAAAAGCTGCAACTCCTCAGATGGTAGATCTGTCTGGTTCTCAGGACTCTGTCTCAGAGGTTAAGGTAGAAGCGCCTCCGGTAGCTTCCAGGTTAAGGAAGAGGAAAGAACATGCAACTTCTGGGTCTCAAGAGGTGAAGAGATCAAAAGCCGACAAAGGTAAAGGGGTTGCGGTTGAAGCAAAAGTTGAAGGGTTTGATAGCAAGCGGTTCATCTCGGTGGTTGCTAAAAAGAGGTTTGAAATTCTGAAGAATAGCAAATTCATCAAGGAGAAGGAGTACACCTTTGGTGATGAAGATGGTATTGGTCCACTGATTACGAATGCTGGATGGCAGGGACTGTCCAAGGGTTAGAAGAATTTGATGTTCAGGTGCTGAGAGAATTCTGGGCAAATCTGTCAAGTGTCAAGGTTGAGACGACGTATGTGGATGTATTGGTGCGTGATTGGGTCTATGTGTTCTCAGCAGCTAAGATCAATGAGTTGTTTGGGTTTCCTCAAGTGGAGGAGAGAACCCACAGGAGAGAATGGGCTGGGATCTTAGAAGATGATCTTGCAAAGTTCATGAGTGAAGGCAAAGTGAAGAGCTGGACTGGTATTCAGTATGCTCAGTTTGCTGAGGAGAAGAAGTTGTTAAACAAGATATGCTGCTCGAATTGGTCACCTACCACCAATGACGCTTACCCTTAAGTGGATAGAGCCAAGCTGATCTATCTGATGGCAAACAACCTTCAGTTCAACTTCGGGAAATTGGTGTACGAGCACATTCTCCAACTTGCACTGAACCCTCAGTCCAAGTTTCACTGCCATTCCCAAGTCTGGTTTACAAGCTGCTGATGACTCAGAACCCTGTGGTGATTGATCTGAAACAGCCTATTGTTACTAAGAAGAAGAAGACAGGCACCAAGGGGGTTGTTGCATCAGCATTTGGGTTTGAGATCAAGACAGCCAGTGATCGTAAAGGCATGAAACTAGCAATCAAAATCCTCCAACAGGCCTTAGATGCAGGTAAGTGCTCTGTTTTAATCTCTCATATGCATACGGATTTGAATTGGTTTTTGACTAAGTTATGCATTCAAGCAGGGGGAGATGAGTCTGGGTCTGAATCAGGCAAGGATTCTGGGGGAGATTGACTTGTGGGGGAGCTGTGATCTTGTGTTTTTATTTCGTTTTAGTTATGATTCAGCTTGGTTTTATTTCAGACCACTTTTTGTTGATTTTAAGACTTGGTTTTATTAGCCCTTCGAGGCATTGGTCTGTAATATTTTGAACACAAGATTTGGTTACTTGCATATTTATATTCGCATGGTTATTTTGATTTGTCAAGTGATTGTTTTAAGTTACGAATGGTTGTTGTTGGTATATGTTGTTGCTGTGTTTGGGTATCTCTCTCTGTTTATTTTGTATGACAAAAATGATGGTTGCTTGAGTATCAAACTCAGTCAAAAAGGGGGAGACTGAAGATGCAGATTCTGGATCAGCTGGTTGTCTGGATCAGGAGACTGCATCAGATCACATCAGGACACTGTAAAGCTGACATGGAAGCAGATACTGACATGGCATACGTGAAACGGATGATGTGACGAGCTCAAGGAAGGCGTGGACTTGCTTGGAGCTGAATATTTAGGATGGACTCAAAGGATACTTGAAGATTCATTGGAAAATATACTTTGGAGCCATTTTAGGAACGATAAAGTTTGTATCTTTTAGTAGATTCGGTTGGGGATTTCTGACCCTAGGGTTTTAGGGTTTAACATATATAGGTTAGAGATGTCGTAGCAGTCGATCATCACTCCTAAGATATATTGTGAGATTGTAAACTTCAAGGCTAAAAAATAAAGGTAAGAAAGTGAGTGTTGTATTTTGTCTTTGACATCTTCGGGCGGGTAGATTCAAAGTTAAGATATATGGTGTTGTGATTAGTCTCTGAAATCTTTGAGAGGATTGATTAAAAGAATAGTCATAGCTTAAAATTATTTTAGTTGGGGTCAAGTCTATTTAGTAGAATAGATTATGTAACACTAAAACATATAAATCTTTGTGTCGAAAGACTATATAATGAATAAAACAGTTTAAACGTTTATTTGGCGCGTTCTAAGTGTAATTCATTATGTTGTTTAAGTCTCTATATTCTTACAAAAATTACATTTTCTTCTCTGTAATCTAAGGGTCAGTGGCCTATTTTGTTTGTAATGGGAGCCGAAGTCTCTTTATTCAAAATAAATCCTAAGTAACGATATCGGTTTAAAAAGAGGTGAGACTTTTTATCCCTTAGCTACGAAAACAATAAGCAAAAGGCAATAATAACCAGTTGTAACTGCATTAAACTTGTGCACCACTATTTATATGGAAAACCTAAGTCCTATAGCCGGCTGGAAAAGAAAAAGGAGAAACTTCATCAACGATCCACTTCACTTAAACATCATTATGGTGGATCTGTGTTTAGATTAATCTATCTTCTTGTATCTTCTTTTGATTCTTGAACTCTTGAAACGTTCAAAGTAAGTCAAAATATTACTATATTTTTATTTGACACGTTTTTATTTTTTTGTTATTATATAAATTGGAGTTTCTTTTTTATACATATACAAAATTAGAATTTTTTTTTATTTTTGTTTTAAATGTAAATATGTCATAAGATAATTTTAGCTAACTAATTGATTATTATTTGAAATCTTAAACTAAAGAAAAAGCTCCAGAATCCGCGCAGGGACCTACTCTAAGACCTGGGCAACACAATGTTTCCTCCATTCCGGTGACACTTGCCCTCCGAAAGCCATTCGTGAGCTTTCAGCTGAGCGGCAGACCCGATGCGACTGACAGATAAGCCGACATTAATAGCAGGTCTAATTCTGCGATAAAAGAGCTCTGTTTCCAAACAGATTCAAAAGTTTTGAATGAAGAATAAAGAGTGCCCTGCCCCAGCAAGCACCTACTCAATTCGAAGTGAAAAAGGGGAAAGAAGAGAGCTTTGGGATTTGCTCACTTCTTAATTTGGAAAAAGGTAAAACCGTAAATACTATCCGAAATAGTGAAGGGTGCTTGATAATATTTCATTCCTTGAAAGCCAGTAAATACTAGAGCCAGTAAAACGGTAGAAGGTAACTAGAAATATCTTAGCATAAGAGAAGACAGATCGGATCTTCTGTATCATCCCTTGAATGAAGACACCCGATCGGCCCGGCTTTTTTGAATGTCATCCACCACCGGCCCTTCTCCTTTCCAGATCTAGATTTTTCACGTCGTTTCAGTCGTCGTGGTCAACGGAGAGCCAGGTTCGGCAGGAAAGGGCACGGGATGTGTAAGTTGCGGAGGAAAGGGGGCGAGGGAAACTTCCCTTGCCGGATCATTTGCAGCAGACTCACTCCAGCCGTTCCCCCCACTACCGCTCGCCTTCAAAGGAGGTCCTCGCTCTGATTAGTTTATCCCGCCTGCACTTCAGAATCAATCTTAACGGAATCACTAGAAGGCTTTGGGCGGGGAACCCAGGAGAATGTTCAAAATGATAAGAGAACAGGTCTTTTCAGAGAAGTGGCCTGGCCCGTAAGCAGCCCCCCTTAAAAACCTATTTTATCTTTCTTTTTATATTTATATTTCTTTTAAAATTTCCAAATTTTTTTTAAAAAAAACTCTAAAATGTAAGTATGTCAAAATATTATTTATTTTTATTAGATACGTTTTAATTTTTGTTACTATATAAAAGTCGAATTTGTTTTTTTATAGAGATAGTTATAATTACTTAACTTTTATTTTTGTTGATAATTAATACTTTTATTTAATTAAACATTTGCTAAAATCAATAAAATTTCCTTCACAAAATTGATCTCCAAACTTTTCAAAAAGGGAATGATGTACAGAACCTTGAACAATATTGTCCTATATAAAAATTAAAATTGGGTTATATTTAGATAATATTTTGTTCAAATTTAGTAGTATATATTTTTAGTTTAACAATAAAACTAACATTTTCATCTAAGAGTAAATTCATAATTGTATGACTTTACTTTTATAATTGTATGACTTTCTTAAATTGTCAGAAACTTTAAATTTTCCTTTAAAATTTAAATATGTATTATATTCTTTACTAAAACGTTTTTTTTAATGTTTTGTTACTATAAAACAGTTAAATTTATTTTTTATAGATATGTAAAATTAGAACTAATGCCAGAAATTTTAAATTTTCCTTTAAAATTTAAATATGTATTATTATTTTTTATATACACGTTTTTTATATTTTGTTACTACATAAAAGGTAAGTTTATTCTTTATAGATACTTCAAAGTAGAATTAATTAATTTTCATTTTTTATTAATAATTAATTTTTTTATTTAACTAAATACATGTCAAAATCTGATCGTTTAAATTGACACATGTCACGAATTAAAATTGAGTTATAGTTAGATAATATGTTGTTTAAATTTAATAGTACATATATTTTAATTTAACAATAAAAACTAACATTTTCATCAAGTAAGAGTAAATTCATTCCTATTAGCATTTTTTTTTCCAGCTTTCTAGCCTCCTACTTTATGATTAGAAGAAATACGGTACGATGGTATGAGAATTTTCTGTTGAGTTGATCCAATTTCAAATACTCCCTAATGTTGTTTACAATTTCAAAACTCATTATTTTCCTCTTGAAAATTGATTATCGTGAAAATATTAAACAAATAATAAGAAAATCAAATAGAAGTTTATATAAATGATTATTAAATTAGAATCATGTTAACACGTATTATTATGATCAAACCCTTATTTGCATTATAATAATCTTCATGAAATTAAAATTTACCTATAGTTTATGAACTGTTTAGATGTGCAAAATAATTTTGGTTTTGAATTTGAAAAACTCTCAAACTGTTTATATAGAGGTGGAAAATTCTAATTTATTTTTTCTTTGAGTTTTTTTCTTCCTTTTTTAACGTTTTTTTTTTAGCTTTATGAATTAAGAAAATTTTTAAAACTTTTTATAGTTATTTTTTTTTCATTTCAAATAACCTTAAAATTTCCTTTTTAAATTGAAGATATATCCAAATATTATTTTTGTATTAAATACGTTTTTTAAATATGTTTATTATTGAAAATTAATGTTTTATTTAATGGTTATTAACTTTCCTTTTATATTTGTATTCCTTTTAAAATTACTGAACTTTAACTTTCCTTTTCCTTTTTTTTCATTAATGTTTTATTTAATAGTTATTAGCTTTACTTTTATAATTGTATGACTTTTTAAAATTGCCACAAACTTTAAATTTTCCTTTAAAATTAAAATATGTACTATTATTTTTGTTAAAACTTTTTTTATGTTGTGTTATTATAGAAAAGTGAATTTACTTTTTATAGATATGTAAAATTAGAATTAATTAATTTCCCTTTTTTTGTTGATAGTTAATACTTTTATTTAATTAAACATATATCAAAATCTGATCGTTTAAATTGACACGTGGTATTGTCATGTGAGTTACTAATTTTGAATCATTCATCTTTATATAATAATATTAGTTTTATATTCTAGTATTATTGGATCTTAATTTAAGATACCAAAAAAATATATTTGGTCTATCTGAGATATTTTTATTAATTACTTTCTATTTATAGAACTTGATATTTATTTATTTGGCTAAAGGGTTAAAAGAACTTGATGTTAGACTTTATTTTAGGTGTTTTTGCCATTTTGAACCAGATAAATCAGATTAGGGTTAATTTTGATCATATTATTTATATCCAAACAACTTAAACTTGACCCAATTTTTAAATTGATTGAATTTGCTATAATATTTCATAACCCAAAAAGTCCAAACCCAAACCAAAAAAAACTGAACCAAAACCCAATTTGCCCACCCCTAAAATTATGATAAAATCAAGAAGAGTTGGACCAAAAATTCAACTAGGCTTCTATGATCTCAAATTAACCAGATTAGGCCCATGAGTAAAGTGAAAGCCCAGTTTTTAGCTGATGTCCATTCGTCACTGACTCAACACACCAAAAACCCTAAAAATAATCTAATCGGTATCAGAAAGGTTTTTGAAATTTCATTTTCTCTTCCATTTCAATCTGATGAACCACTAACAATGTCCTTGAGATCTCGCGCTTCGTCTTGGCCTCGTCTCCTACTCAGATCCTCATTTGCCCGACAAAGCTACAATCTTGATGCTTCAACCAAAAGAATCTCATTCTTCCCTGTAACTCAATCTCCATGGATCTCATCACAGAGGTACCGATTCTTCTCTGCAAGTACATTTTCACCAGCAGAAGCAGATAGAGTAGTGAGAGATCTATTAACAGAAGTGGAGAAAGAAAAGCAACGTGAGAGAGAAGATAGAAAAAGACAAGGACTTGATTACAAAGACATTGATGATGAAGACGAAGAAGATTATTTAGGGATTCAGCCATTCATTGATAAGCTTAAAAAGCAAAACTTGAAAGACGATGGTGAACTAAACAGACGTGAAGAGTCTTCTGATTCAGATAGTGAATTCGATGAAGTTGATTGGGATGAAGAAAGGAAAAAAGAAGACATTTTTAATAAGAAGTTTCAAAGACACAAAGAGCTTCTTCAAACCCTTGTTAAGTCAGGTAAGGTTTTGTAATTGGAGTTTGCTTTAAAAATGAGATCTTTTTATATTTTCTAACTTGTATGATTGCTTTTGCAGAGACCCTTGATGAGACTTTTAAGTGGATGACCAAATTAGATAAATTTGAGGAGAAGCATTTCAAACTTAGACCTGAGTATAGAGTGATTGGTGAGTTGATGAACCGTTTGAAGGTTGCTGAAGGGAAAGAGAAGTTTGTTCTGCAGCAGAAACTTAACAGGGCGATGAGGTTGGTTGAGTGGAAAGAGGCTTTTGATCCAAATAATCCAACTAATTATGGAGTTATCGAACGTGATAATGTTCAAGGTGGTGGTGAAGAAAGAGAAGAGCGTCTTGTTGCTGATTCTAAAGATGACAATGATGATAATGATGACGAAGAGGAGTTTGATGATATGAAAGAGAGGGATGATATTTTGTTGGAGAAGCTGAATGCTATTGATAAGAAACTTGAACTTAAGCTTTCTGAACTTGATCATACTTTTGGGAAGAAGGGGAAGAGATTGGAAGAGGAGATTAGAGATTTGGCTGAAGAGAGAAATGCTTTGACCGAGAAGAAAAGACAACCCTTGTACCGAAAAGTAAGTGGATTCTCACCATTTATTCTTATCCCTCAGCTGTGCAGAAGCTTAACTACCAAATCAAGTTAATACAGTGAAATTAGTATAAGTTTGTGATGATCTGTGTTACATAAGTTAAAAGTGTCCAGTAGTTTAAAATAGAGATGCTAGATGTACAGTGAACATAATGTTTCCTAGCAATTTCAGTGTGTCGGATGATATATAGGTTACTAAGCAATAGAGTTTGCTGTACCTGCTCTTTTTAGGAATCACATAGCCAAAAGGTTCATGCTTGGTGTTGTTTAAAACGCTTCCTGTGCTCGTAAAATGCGGATATCTATGCTTTGATGTTTTCAAATACAAGAGTATTTTAGAAGGCCCGTGGTTAGTAGCTACATTAGTGCTTATAAGTTAAGCTTCATGATTCATTTTTTTTGGGTATGTTTTGAAGTTTTCTTTTCTTGGACCATGGTAGACATTGACATACATATTTGCTCTCAATCAATTGCCACAGTTTTCTTTTTAATTCTTAACGCTAACGAGGTTATTTCTTATCTTTTGCAGGGATATGATGTGCATGTGATAGATGTAAAAAAAGTTTGTAAGGTCACAAAGGTATAGTTGTCTAACATTTCTCTCTTTTGTTGTATCTTTTTTATTCAATTGCTCAGCTATAAAAAAAAGAAACGTGTTTTTAGGGTGGCAGGGTTGAAAGGTACACTGCATTGATGGTTTGCGGGAACTATGAAGGTGTCATTGGGTATGCAAAGGCAAAAGCTGAAACTGGCCAGTCTGCAATGCAGAAGGTAAATCTCACATTACCATTTGTCATCTAGGATTGATGGAAGAGACAAATATGTGATGTCTTAAGTAAGATAGATACTACAGGTCTCAACAGGTTGTTGCAAAGATAGTCATTGTCAACTAAGTGATTTTGATACAACCGGATACTGATTTGATTTGTGTGTACTGCTAAGCGTTGAGTATGTGAGATATTTTTAAAAGTATTTGATTTTTTGGTGTATTGCCATAGTTCAAACTCAAAATTTCACCATTTATTGGAATAGAAAATCTTAAACAACATTATATTAGGTAAGAACGAGAGTACATAATATGCAACTTCTTGTGAAGTTTTACCTGTATTACGTGTGTGAAGAGTCTTTGGTATTGGTTTGTGCATGAAAGTCTTTATTTCTATATCGGTTTTGATTTCTGAAAATAAAACTTAAAACTTGTGGTATTCGTCTTTTTCTGTTATAAGGCCTTTATACATGGTTCTGTATCCGGCTTAAATTAGTTGGCATGCTCTCATTTCTAACAACTGCAAAACAGGCGTACGAGAAATGCTTTCAGAATCTTCATTATGTAGAGCGTCATGAGGAGCACACCATTGCGCACGCAATCCAGACTTCTTACAAGAAAACTAAGGTATTTATTTTGAGTTCCATTATGACAGTATGATGATGTGATCTATTGACGCCACTTATAAACTTGAATCTGCTGCTAGTTGTATCTATGGCCTGCACCAACAACAACGGGAATGAAAGCCGGGAGAGTTGTCAAAACAATGTTGCTCCTAGCGGGTTTCAAGAACATCAAATCAAAGGTGCATTTTTGCTTCGTCCTGAGATGTTACATCGTTTATTGTTTTCTATTGGAGTTAAACTATAGTTGTGGTTCAAATTCTTCAGGTGATTGGTTCAAGGAATTCATACAACACCGTTAAGGCAGTTTTGAAGGCTTTGAATGCTGTGAGTGAACAGAGCTAATGACTAAAAGAAGTTAAAAACTTGTAATCTGAACCAATCTCGTTTCTTCTTTCTCAGGTCGAAACACCAAAGGATGTTCAGGAGAAGTTTGGCCGGACGGTTGTCGAAAAATATCTGCTGTGAGAATCGTGTTAACACCTTTTGGTATGTATTGGAGGAAGTTTAATGTTTGGTTTTAGATTAGTAGTGCGTTTCTTACTCCACAAATTCATCTTTGGGGAAAAATAAAATAGTTAAAAATGAACTATCCTTTCACCAATTCAAGTATGTTGTATTGGTACTAAAAAAGGTTCCTAAATTCCTTGCATCAAATGAAATCCAGAAATTCCTAACTTCTTCTAACATTGGAACAATAAGATGTTTTTACTTTTCCCGTTACAATGGTTCTCTTTCAATTGTTAGTGTACTTTCTATGATGATCTTCGTTCTAGTTCGATTTTGTTGATTTTGGATTATTGATGTATCTGCTGCATGTGGTAGAGTAATTCACCAGATTTTGAAGAAAGAAAGATCTCAATTAGATCTACAACAATTTTGTAAACTATAGACAGATAAAATGATGGAATACAGTAAAGTTTGTGCAATATGGTTGTTCAAATTGACATCATAAAAAAAAAGGCATTATTCATTATTGAAGTTGAAATTGTAATGGTTTTTAAAGTCATTAATGAAAACAAAATCAGCTTTTACAAAGATCTTGGGGAGCAAAAGCGGCATTTTATACAAATAAAATTTAAAGAAAGAAAAAACTCCCACAGTTTTTCAAGATTGCTGAAAGGCATGTTTAGTTCGACGAGGAACAGCGGATTAAAATTAGAAGGCGGACATTTCATCGGAAAACTAGTCCAATGTAGTAATTTGGCTATTGGAGGTAGATAGTTCAGACTTTGTGGTAAGTTTGATCTGAGGTCACTAGCATCACCATAGAGTCTTAAGAATTGGAGATTAGGCATTCTTTCAAGAGTCTATTGCACTCTGGGTATCTTTTAATTTATTTGAGAGTACTAGGTCTAATGACGCGCTTCGCGCATCGTGTTATTATTCTTTTTTTAGTCGTTTTATTAATATAAGTTTAAAATATTTACTATGATAGTAATGAAATTAATTAATAAATATTAACTATACATGATTTACATTTGACTATTTGTAAGTTATATTACATTTTTGGAGGTTTTTTGGATAATTAAATTGATCTTTCGAATATGAGTTTGTTACTCCTTTCCATTCAGGAAAAGAAAATTTTCTTTTGGGCCGAAAATATTTTATTGGGTTCATTATTATATGGTATGAACCATAATTTAGCATGTTTATAAGTTCTCATTCTCATTTTTATTTTAGTTACTAATCTTTTTTTATATATCCATTACATATGATCTGAAACACATATGTGAAACTGAACTTGGCATTGTCTCTTAGTGTCGTCTGACAAAATATGCTTTCAAAATGGGCAAACAATACATGGCTAATGTTGCTTTAAAAATCAATGTGAAGGTTAAATTGCATTAAAAATATATAAGCATATTAATACCAAATTATATACCTATAATTTTCTTTTAAATATATTTATCAATACATGTATGTATGTTATATTATGTTATATTTGTAAAATATAGAGTTTATTCATAAATAAATCTCAATTATATTGTCTTAACAAATGTAACACACACTTGCAGAACCCGCTCAACATATTAGTGGGCCATAAAACAAAAAACAATTTGTACTTTTAAGTACTTTTTAAATCACAAAATAATTTTGTATGAATAATAATTTTTATAGTAAAATTAAAAATATATACATATAATTTTTTTTGGGCCCCCTCCAGTCTAATTTAAAACTTTTAGTTTATTTTTTATATATATAAAAAAATTATTAAAACAATTGAACCTCTAATTAGTAAAACCTGGAATTGGGTCCCGGGGCCATCGCCCCTATTACCATCCCCCCCTTTCCTAAGCCGGCACTGCACACTTGTCCATAATAGTTTTTACTTTAAATAATATTTTCTTTAAATTTATTTATCAATACAAAACAAAGCCAAAATCTTTGTTATTTCCCTTTTTTTTTGAGGGTTTTGGTTAGTGGACTGACAAAGTGAGCTTAAAAGGTTAAATCACTTACATCTCAACTTCTCCTTATACAAACTATCCCATAGGTTTTTCGACAAACATGGCAATTTGTTCTCATCCAAATCGCTATTCGTTTTATGGAAAATGTTTTTCTATACTTGGAGTATATTATTCTTAGAGTAAATTTGGATTAGATGTATATTAAGTTCCACCAATTCCATTTTCAAGATTACTAATGGAAATTTTTTTTGTAAATTCCATTGTTAATATATGATGGATGCAGTTAAAAAAAAGTATATAAAAAATAACCGAAATAATTATACACCAACACACATAGTGATAGTGGTAGTATTTGAATTATTTTTCTTATTATAATAAAAAAAAGTGCATCCACTATAAGAAATGTCAATTCTATTGACCTTAAAAAAAAGGACACATGCCATAAACACTTGTCAATTATGTGATCTTAGGTAGAAAGCACAATTTTCCAAGATCATTACTTTAGATATCATAATTATTAACATATCATGGATGCAGTTAAAAAACAAATATATATATATATATATATATATATATATAAACTGGATATAATTATACACCAACGCACACAGTGATATTGGTAGCATATAGATTTTTTTTTTCTTAATTATTAATGATTAAGCAGAGGTAAATTTCATTTTTGTTTTGTGATTAGATACAAAGGTTAATGAGTTGTTTGTTATCTCGAGGTCATAATGAGCATCACAACACCATTTTTAACTATCCACAATGGTTTTAAGATTCAACACCTTACTTTTATATTTTCTTACATTCCACGTCATTTTCTTGTTTTTCCACATCATAACTCAACATTCATTATACTCTATAATAGTTAAGTTTAAAAATATTCAATACTTTATCCTACTATTTTTATTTTCTTTTATCCCACCATTTTTACAACATCTTACACTTGTTTCACTCCCCTTTTTATTCAAAAACATCAACTAACAAATAAAGTCAAAGAAAGTTGATGTTTAAAATGACCTTCAACAAAGCTTAAAATTAAAATGACATTTTTGCGAAAGTTTCCGATTTAAATAACATTTTTCTTTATGTTCAAACTGTTATGGCGAGGAATTATTTATGTTATAACGGATGTGAGCAAGATTACAGAAAATGTAAAGAACATGATACAGATTTATGTGGTTCACTAACAATCTTGTTGGCTATATCCACGGGAAAAGAGGTAGAGTTTATTTTTGGAGATAATACAAATTTTCGGAATACATTGAAGAGTAGGGTTAAGAGAGTATTAATAAGAATCCTTAATTATCAGAGTCCTAATTAATTTTCAGCGAGTTGGGCCTAATATGAGCCCAACATAATCTTAATTAACCTCAACGGATTGAGCTTAATATTATGGGTCCAATATATTTAAATCATATCTAATAATTTGAGATATGCTTTGGTCATCCAGTCAAGGAGATATAAATAGTTCGGTGGTCCAAAACTTGTGGTGTTATTTTTGTACAAGCAATTAATAAGGTCTATGTAATCAA
The DNA here is from genome assembly GCA_963555745.1 of Cardamine flexuosa. Lineage (NCBI taxonomy): Eukaryota > Viridiplantae > Streptophyta > Magnoliopsida > Brassicales > Brassicaceae > Cardamine > Cardamine flexuosa. The sequence continues at coordinate 12,105,402 of OY743220.1, read as the reverse complement.
TAGATTGATGTATATATGGTTGATTGGTTGGTAGTGGTGTGATCAATTTTTAAATAGAAGTTATATTAATAACTACATACCCCTTTAATTTCATATTTTCTTCTTAAAAATCTCAAAATATATCCAATTGTTCAAATGACCCATAATGAAAGAAGAATACGAACAAATGACAAATTTAATACAATTATAATTTTCATTAGTATAACAGTGATGACACAAAATTAATGAACAGAATAGTGAACAGAATAATAGTAGATAAGGTTATGTATTTTTGTGTTTAAGTAAATAATAGTAAAAGTAATAGTTTACAAAATTAGTGATAGAATATTCTATTATTCTATTAGTAAAAGTAATAGACTAATAGTAAACTCTTAATTTCTAATAGAATAATAAAATTATGTATAATATTAGTGGAATAATAATAGAAATGTTATTCTATTAGAATCGTATAGTCAAAAATAAGAAGTTAAATCAAGTATAGTAATAGAAATATAGTAATGGAATAGTATAGACTAACTTTATTATAGAAATATAGAAATAAAATAATAGACTATTTATTTTGGATCTTAGTTAATAATATTATTAACCTATTTATAAACCTTTTTCATACTATCTTATCTCAAGATATGTAGAAAAAAAAGAAACAGACATGTGTGTGAGATGTGTCATCCTCCTACGCTAGCAAAATTGAGAATTCTTACGGAATCTCTTCCCTTTTGTTTTGTTCGATAATTTTTCAGATCAGTACACATATACATTATATATGTCCTTCTCATTTTCTTCTTTTTTGGAAACTTTTTACCACTCACTTGATATGTATTTTTTTCTCTTATGTTGTTTAATGATTACAAATATAGTACAAAAATCAATACCAAAATATATCTATAATTCTTTTTACTATAATTTGAAGAAACGTTCTTAGTTTGGAAAAAAATAAGACATACATAAATAATAGTCTAATTTTTTTCTAACTGCTTTGTAGCAATTTTAAACAAACCCATATATAATATATAGAAATTTCTTCTATTATCTCATAGATTTTCTATTATCTTATAGGGATAATTGCAAAAATTGACATTTTTTACAAAATTCTTACGTCATTTTGTTATAACCCATATATACTTTCTAATATTATATTATATTAATTTATTTTTCTTTTTGTATGTTCTAAGTTTTTGTTTCTATGTTTGTAAAAAATTACTTCATGTATTTAATTTATTTGGTGAGGGTTTAAAGAGACAATAAAAAAAAGATTTTTAGTTGTGTTTATTTTGATAGTCGTTGTAATATTTCACCAATTTTTATTATTTGAGCAGATTTTGTGAGTGGAAAAAACTAATTGTTGCAACCGCAGTCTATTTTTCCTTTATCAGACTCATAATCACTAATAATTTTTTATATTATTTTAGTCAATTGAGATACATAATTATTCTATGTTCTTAATTAACAAAGTAAAAAGTAGACTTTTTAAACGTAATCATGAAGACGGTAATAACAAAGCTGTGGGCCATAATGATTGAAAAAATTTCAATGGGCCATTATAAAGAAAGTTTCACGAACAAAGAAACCTACATTATTTGACGGTCAAACACAAAATCAACACTACAAAATATTACTGTATTGGAGGTTAGCCAAATCTGAAACCTCTTCAAATGGGGTTTTTAGTTGATGCAATGTTGAGATTGTTAACTTGACATGAGGCTGTAATTTGCAAGTTTTTTGATGACCTTAGACCATATGCTTTAGTTCAGTTTGTTCCTTACATTGTGATTCCATTGATGGCTATTTTATTACCTCCGATGTATACACATTCCACGTATTGGCTCTGGGCTGCAGGTTATTGCTCAGTGTTGAGATTATAGCTTCATGTTTGCTTCTTTGCCTGTGGTTCTTATTCTTGATTCAATTGGCGTGAAATTCAGGTTTCTATCTCTTAGCTAAGGTGGAAGAAGCTGCAGATAAGCCTATATATAGCTGGACGCATCATTTTATGAGTGGGCATTCTCTGAAGCATTTGTGTGCTGCTATGGTCCCTGTCTTCCTTACCCTCATGCTTGCAAAAATAACAGTTCAAACTGAGAGGTATATAACTCATATATCTATGAAATGACTATATGGAAGACAACCTATACTCTTGACTCATGCTTTTACTCTATTTTGTTGAACACACATTTAAAACATAGTATATGAAACTTTGAATATACAGTTTTATATACCTATATTTTATATTATAATTGTTTTTAATATACGTATAGATGTTGAATACACATTATTATAAAATTTCAAATATATGTGGAGAAGTGTGTGGTAATTTGTAATTTGTAGATATAATAATTATATAAGTTTAAAATTTTTAGTAAAGTAATTTGTGGAGAAATATTTGGTGATACAAAATATATTTTTTAAGGGCTCCAATTTATACAAAATCTCCATCGCAGATTTTTCAGCGGGTCTTTACTTTAAAAAATAATAAAAAACACCGAACAGCGGAGATACGTGTCTTCCTAACGACACTGAAGACACTGTTAAGACACTGAAGACACTCTTAAGACACTCTTAAGACACTGAAGACACCCGTACGTGGTAATTTTGAATTGGAAAGTTAAATTTGTTTTTTCTCTTTTCTTTTTTCATCTGTGGAACTCTCTCTCTCTCTAACTCGACAAACCAAAAAAATCTCTTTCTCTCTCAACACAAATCTCTCTTCATCTCTTCTATTCTCTTCATCGATCAATTGAATCATTGTTAGTTCTACTTCTCTTCATCGATTGAATCTTCATCTTCGATTCTTAAAATTTTGAAAGCTGAAATTTGGTGAAATAGATTGAATCTTCATCTTTGATTCTTTGATTATTGTTCTTCATTTCTCTTTGTTCGATTGAAATTAATTAAAACTAGATTTGGATTCTTAATAGATGAGATTGATTGTGTTGATTTGTTGTTAGATTGTCAAGTATTTTTTTAACTTTGAAATCGATTTTCAAGTTCTTTGCATGTGTGTTGATCTCTGAAATTACTTGTTGCTAGTGATTATTTAATTTTTGATTTCCCGAAGGAAGAGCATGAACTAAAATGGGGCAACGCTTTAGCTGGTTTGGAAGCTATTGATACTGATGTCGCTGAAGAAGTTATGGAAGCTGGTTGTATTACTGGTGATTGGATTAATGGTCTCGTCGATGGTGTCTCTGGTACTTGGTGAGTCTCTCCGAATTCTCTTAATTTAGTAACCAATCCAGAAATTTGATTAGTGAACCACTCTGTTTGGATTAAGTAATTTGATGTTTTGCTGCTTGAAGAGAAGAAAAGTTGTTATCTTGTGTTTAAAATGTTTAGGACTCGTGAAGTTTCCCTTTTGTTTAAGTATGTCAAGTTTGATTATTTGACTCATGAAGTGATTAGAAACGAGAGTAATATTGTTGATTTTGAAGATTCTGGAGATAAGATGACTGTAGTTTTAACTGAGTATAGACTTTAACAAATAGCTTTGGTATATTTACAGTTCTCTTTAGTTGATGCAAAAGCAAAGATTATATCTTTTAGTTTGTTTGTTTCAGTTAACAAGTGAACTATCTTTGGCCTTTGAACTAGAACTGGTGCTCTTCTTTTGGACTGCACGGTCCAGTGATGATTATGTCTGATTACTGTGTAGGTTGGTATCGATGAAGTGAAGTTTTTGTCTTCCTTGCTTGTTTCATCAAAGCTTCTATTCTAGACCAACAAGTAAGAGAGCTTCTTTTTGCAGTTTCTTCCATGGTTTTGTTAGATTACATTCTTCATCAATGTATGGTTTGGCATCTTCATGGCCAATGTCGTCATTCTCTTCTATTGTACCTGCAATTTCAAATGTAAATGAGTTGAAATGACTTAACTATACATCTCAGACTGTATGACACATTGTATGATGTATGACTATCACTTTCCTCATCACTTGAAACCCTTCAATGCTAGCTCTCAAAGCTATGAATAGGTACTTAAATTTTCCATTCTCATCCAATTTCACATGTGTTGTTGTACCATCATTGCGCTTCTCTAACATATACAAATAATAAAACAATATCTTGTAGCTTTCTTCCGGTGTACTGTGCAAATCACTAACAACAAAAATTTTCTCTCTCAAAGTTGTTGAGTATGATATTTCCTTGGAGATGGAAAATCCGACCACCGGGTTTTATTAATTTAAAAGTAACCCAGATATAAAGATGGCGACTAGGGTTGCTGTTTCCATTATTATAGAATTGAAAGACCACAATGGATCTATGCTAAGATCGTTTATTTACAACATTCTATACAAAGTCAACATATCGTAATGAATACAAAATAAGATTTATGGCTACACAAACTGTTGAGGATAGTTCTAGATCTGGTCCAAGGAGCACTACTGTAGGGAAGTATTGAAACCATTGAATTCCGAATATGGTAAAGTAGCTCCTGGGTGGGGAACGACCCCTTTGATGGGTGTTGCAATGGCTCTATTTGCGGTATTCTTATCTATTATTTTGGAGATTTATAATTCTTCTGTTCTACTGGATGGAATTTCTGTGAATTAGACTGAGAAAAATCTGGAAATCCCAGTTTTAGCTCGATACAAAAAAGTCAAGTATGTAAATTTGAGCCTATTCTCCTTTGGTAGTTCGACCGCGAAATTGTTTCCTGCATTGTATATACATTGTTGTCAATATGATTGTGAATTTTGAATATAGTAAAAAGAATAGAAAAAAAAGAAAAGAAAATAAATCAATAGAAAGAAATATAATCCTATATTCTTAATTCTATATAGAAACTCTATAGTCAAACCTATTTCTGTCTTCACAAGATCAACAATATCATTAGGAGTTGGAGTTTTCAAACGATCTGGATATTTTTCTAGCAAAATAGCTGCAACTAACTCAGGTGTCACGTGCCTCTTCGTGTTACTCTGACTTGCCCGCGAGCATGTGTGCATTTGTTGTACATTCTAATCGAGAAAATCTCTGTATGCTTAATCCGTGAAGCTCGTAAACACCATGCACAACTTTCTTCACAACATTTTAGTACTAAACGTCCCGGTTCAAACCTTTCTATAACAAAACTAAAACTGTTAACAAATGAGATTCTATCCACCACATTTTGCAATGCCTTCCTATTTGCAAATTCTTGATGTAGACTCACACCCAAACCATCTTCCCATCCCTCTATAAACTTACTACCTTCTATAACAGGTGGAAGCTCAACATAATCATCACCCTTGTCCCATCTATCCATACCATTATCCACACTTTCATCATGTGATGCAATTTCATCCTCAACCATTATCGCCGCATCTTGTTCTTTTCCTTGTTCTTTCTTTACGTAAAGAGTTATGGCATTATCTCCGATTGCACAATCATTTGAATGCAACTCCTCATAGTTCTTACCAAATGAACATTTCACTGCTCTCGATAGTTGCTCCGGTGTTCCAATATTGTGATGACATCCACAAACAATATACACCTACGATTTTCTTTATCAATTGAAATTAGATAAACACACACATCTTCATCATCAGAAATAGTAAATTGTTCCTCACATCCCACTAGCAGTGGATAGTAACTCAAATGCAATTTAATCTTACTTTCATCTAACCCTAAATTTTTGTGTATCTTAGCTTCTAGCATCGACAAAGTCTTCACCATCGACAAAGTCTTCACCATCAAACTATACATCCGACCTTCGCATTTAAAATGTATGCTAATGTTGTTCCTCATTGTATTGTATCCTACGAAAACAATCAAAACTCAGTTATGGTATTACTAGTTTAAACTGCTTATCGGTTATACTAGTTTTACACCGTCGCAAGAACTCAAATTGTATAACTTCGGATTAAAATCTATAATACACTACGATTCTACCACTAAAATCGATTTAATACCAATTGGAAGTCCTAATCGACCTAGAAACTCTGGTTATAGTCCCAATGTGGATTCAATCAAATCATCAATTTTAAATCTAAAGAACCAACCTTGATTTTGAAGCTCAAGGCTGGCACGCCGATGTAGATATCCACCAGAGATAGCTCGGCGTTGCTGCAAGTCTCATCGCTCTCGTTGTCGGAGCTGGACCGGAGCAAGCTGGAGTACGATATTCAGTATGAGCTCAGCGACCGATGTAGAGCTCCACCGGAGATAGCTCGACGTTGCTACGAGTCACGTCGTTGTCGTTGTCATTGTTGGAGCTGGACCGGATCAAGCTGGAGTAAGAGATTCAGGAGCTCAAGATTCAGTAAGAGATTCATGACTCAATTTCTCGTTTGTTTTTGATTGCTCTTTCCGATTTGATTTTTGAAATGTTTTTGTTTTTAATTTCTTTTGTTTTGCTCTTTTTAAATCAAACAAATATTAATAAAAGGATAATTTTGTCTTCTGATATTGTGTCAAATATGAGTAGGATTTTCAGATTAATATAGTTATAAGAGATTAGTTGCTTGGAGATATGGTGTTTTCATAAGATGGCTCTAGATTTGAGTACCTTGCATACTTTTTCTATTTTTTTGGAGATGATGAGACCAATTTAACCCTAAGTTGGGAAGCTGAGTTTTGAAAAACCAGAAACCGTTCTTTTTTTTTTGTCGGCAATCTAATTTTTTATTATTAAGCTTTAAGTAAAGTTTACAACACATGGACTATTACAAGATCTGGCTGTTTCGGCACGAGCATCTACTTCCGTAAGTAGAACTCGAGGTACATACATAAAACTATAGTATTTGGCCTTAGAACAGAGATGACAAATATCAATTATGTCTGCTTTGATTTGTACAGGACACCAACAGTTTTTGTGAGCATCAGTGAATCCCTGCAATGATCCATATATTACTTGACAGTCACCCCCAAACAGTACATTATCATAGCAAAGTTTCGCTAGCTGTTGCACTGCAAATTTTAAAGCAACAGCTTCTGCCTCTAAAGGTGATAACACTGGATCAGCTGTTGATGTACCTTGAATAAGGAGTCTCCCATTCTTATGATACAAGTCCCAAGCTATCCCTACTCTGCTAGTCGTTGATATCCACGATGCATCTACAAAACAAATAAACTCATTACTATGATCTAGTATCTCTTGTTTAGTTGAGGGTCTTGATGACATGGATTTTGATGTTAGTGTTTCCTCCGAAAGATCACATTGAGCTTGTTGCCATAAGTGATAGTCCTGTATCGCTTTACAAATGACATGTGTAATATGTTCTCTTCTACCTTCGAAAATAAGTTTATTCCTAGCCTTCCATAAATTCCAGCCTAAGAAGGGTAATAAAGAGAACTGCTTCTTGGGTTGTTTTATCCATCCCAATATAGTAGTTAAGTTTTGCTTTAGTTCCTGAGTAGAAAAGAGATCACCTGATGGGGTACAAGCCGGAGTTAAGTCCCATTTTTCTCTGGCAACTCGGCATTGGAAGATCAAATGGTTGACTGTTTCTGGTGCTTCACCACACATTAAGCATAGCGGATCTACGCGGACTCCCCTCGTTCGTAACTGAGTGCGCACCGGCAGTCTATTATGAGCTACTTTCCACCAAAAATGCTTCACTTTGTTCGGAGTGTTAAATTGCCAGATAGCTTTGTAAATATTCTTTTCTTCAGGAGTAATGATTTGGGCCTCCAATGGATTAGCTTCTTCAGTAAGCTGTCTTTGGAGATAGTATCCTGTTTTCACCGTGTAGACTCCTGTTTGGGAATAACCCCATGATACTGAATCACTTGCCTGAGTTTGAGATGGTCTTGTGTGCAAGATGAGTGATATGTCTTGAGGCTGAACGTGTTGTTGTAATTTAGCTTGATCCCATCTTCTTGTTCCCGGGATGAACAAATCAGCAACTTTTAAAGAGGAATTATAAATTGTATGTAGGGAGCGAGGAGCTCTAGGTTTGTCATCTAAAATCCAAGTATCCTTCCATGCAGATACTTGATTTCCCGCTCCTATCGTCCATATGACCCCTTTCTTTAATAATTTTTGAGTCGCCATAATGCTTTTCCAAGCATAACTCGTGCGACGAGCTCTAGTTACTTTAAGAAAAGAACAATTTGGATAGTATTTGGCTTTGTAGACTCTGGCTAGGAGTGATTGGGGTTCATGAAGTAATCTCCAGCCTTGCTTTGCTAACAACGCTATATTAAATGATTGAAAATCTCTAATACCCAGACCACCTTTCATTTTTGATTCAATAATTTTATTCCAAACTACCCAGGAGATTTTATTCCTATCTGTATGTGTCGACCACCAAAATCTTCTCATATCCACCATTAACTTATGGATTAACTGATTGGGCAATAAGAAACAACTCATAGTATAGGTGGGTATAGCTGTTATTACGGATTTGAGAAGGATTTCTTTACGTGCTGGAGAAAGAAGTTTAGTGGACCAGCTATCAATCTTATGGCTGATTCGTTGCTTGAGGTATGCAAAGGTATCACTATGGTTTCTCCTAATAGATTCAGGGAGACCCAAGAATTTACAAGTCCTCCGGTTTGGTGTATATCCAAGATATCTGCAATATCTCTTTGAATTATTGAATGAACTCCTTTGCTAAACATAAGGGATGATTTTTTGTAGTTGATTTGTTGTCCAGATGCCTTTGCATATTTGTTTAGCAACTCCTTCACCAAGCCCGCTTCAGAGATACTTGCTTTGGTAAATAGTAGGAATCATCTGCAAAAAGCAGATGAGTTATTGATGGACCACCTCGGGATGCTTTATATCCAGTTAATTTTTTGCGAGCTGAATAGTTATATAGCAATCTAGAAAGCCCTTCCGTACAGAGTAAATAAAGATAGGGTGATATAGGATCACCTTGGCGTATACCACGAGAGGGAAGTATATTTCCTGTAGGTACACCATTGAGTAAGAGACTGTACTAACACACTTCATAATCCAAGAGATCCACTGTTGATGGAAGCCCATCCTTTCCATAACTGCATACAAAAAAGACCATTCGACTTTATCAAATGCCTTGGATATGTCTAGTTTGAGAGCCATATAGTCATGAGTAAGCTTCTTGGTATTCAATGAATGCAACAATTCATGGGCTACTAATATGTTATCCGTGATATGCCTTCCAAGAATAAAAGCACTATGATTCTCTGTAAGAATTTTATGTAGCCACGGTTTTAGCCTATTGGCTAGGACTTTAGAAATGATCTTATATGCAACATTTGATAAGCTGATAGTCTTGAAATCCTTAAGGGTGGTAGGGGAGTCTTTCTTGGGCAGTAGGCTAATATTAGTATGATTAAGCGCCAACTCTAGATATCCTTCTCGGAAGAAAAGTTGAACATACTTACATATATCTTCCTTAAGAACTGCCCAATGTTGTCTATAAAATTCTGCATTCATGCCGTCTGGTCCAGGAGATTTGCCTGGATCAATATCAAATAGTGCCTTTTTTTATTTCTTCTTCAGATACATGCCTTATAAGATCATTATTTATTTCAGCAGTTACAATAGATGGAATACCTTCAAGTAGCTCAGCATCAATATGACTATGAGTGGAGGTGTACAGTTCTTGGAAGTATTGCTTGACAATGGCTTGTATCTGATGAGGCTCTTTATAGATTTTGCCATGATCATCTTCCAGCATTGTAATACGATTCAATGTATCACCTTTCTTTTGTTTTTGCATGAAAATACTTGGTATTCTTGTCTCCTGCTTTCAGCCAATGCATTCCACTCTTGGATTTCCAAGATTCTTCCTCCATCCTATAGAAATATATGAGTTGAGCTTTAAGAGAACCAATAAGATGAAAGTCTAAAGTGGAAGAGTTATACGCTTGATGTAAAAGTTGTTTGAGGTCTTCAATCTCCAACTGTGTATTGGATACTGTCTTACACTTCCAATTTGATAGGGCGTCCCTGTATGTGGCGATAGCCTTGCTAAAATGTCTCGGTGACAAATGCTGACAAGACTGTTCCCAAGTTGTTTTCACTAAATTCCTGACTTCTGGATTATTTCTCCACATGTTATCATATTTGAAGAATTTCTTGCTCCTCCATCTTGTGTCATTAGTATCCAGAAGTAAGGGTCTATGATCGGATCCCATCCATCTTAATACTTGAAAATAGGCTTGTGGGAAGGCTTCAGACCAGTATATATTAGCCAGAGCATGATCAATTTTTGATCGGATGGTATATGAATATCTATTCCCAGCCCAAGTGTAATTACCTCCAACCGTTCTCAGCTCTTGTACTCCATTGGCAGTAAGCATTCCACGAAAGAGAGCAAAAGATGACTCTAGTCTGAATGTTCCACCCGACTTTTCCTCATTAGATTTAATATCATTAAGATCTCCAAGGATAAGTCGTGGATTTGAAGTATACCGTGAAGCATTTGCGATCATACTTCGCCATAAACTCTGTCTTGCTTTATGATCCGGAGGCCCATATACATAAGTCAAACAAAATGTAGTGCTCTCTACAGTTATATATACATCTGAAAAATGAAGTGAAGAGCTCATGACTTCCAACTGTACATTCTGATGCCAAAATATAGCTAATCCTCCTTTGGTTCCAACAGAGGGTTGACAAAACTTTGCTTGTAGCCGAGTTGATTGCCAACATCCTGTACATATCTTACATTATTTTTTGTTTCCACGAGAAACATTATATCAGGAGATCGTTGACGTTTGATCTCCTGTAAATACTGAACTGTCATGGGGTTTCTCAAACCCTGACAATTCCAATGCAATATTCTCATTAGGCCACCGGTGGCTTTAGGGTAGCCACTAACCCTTCACCATTGTTGATAGGAACTATTCACTTTGTTGCTTTGATGTAGAAACTGCATCTTGAGAGTCTACTTAGAGAGCCTTTCGCTTATGCCCTCTTTGCAGTTGAGATGAACCACCTACTTTTGTTGTCACAATTATAGTGTTGTCCGGAGTAATAGACATATTGTCTACATCTTTATCAACTGCCGCATTAGTCTGAAGAACAGTGCCTACCATAGGTTGAGATGATTCTGATTGGTCCCGCATAGTCGTGTCATGAACTCCATTATGTTGACTAGGATCTTGACCCACCGTTGGCGTAGCTATTGAGTCTTCTTGAATTCTATTATCCTGCTGAGTATCGGAATCAGTGCCTTCAAGTTGTGCTTCTGCCTGATATACATAACCTTCATAGTCGCAGGCTATAGAGTGAGATAAGGCGCCACATCTAAACAGAATTTACGGAGCTTCTTATAGATGTAACGAAGAAGGACTTCAACCAGAAACCGTTCTTTAATAATGGAAGCTGTTTTATTTGAACCAAACCAGATTTAGTGTAGTTAGGAGCGAATGATTTTGGACCGTAGGATTTTAAAAAATAAAATAGATCCGACGGTATTTTGAAGTGAATTATGGATCACTGGATTAAAAAATATTTTTAAAATTGGACGATCAAGCTTTTTTCATCATACATTATTCTTTTCTTGCTTTCTCTCTCTTTTTTCTTCCAGATTCGACGATTTCCTCAGGAAAAAACATTTGGATTGAAAACTAACACCAATATCATCGTAAATCATCAACCCAACTGCTTAGTTCTTCACTTAATTTCAGTATCCATGAATTTGTGTGTTTGGCTCTGTCTTATTTTCGTGAATCAAGTCGAACAAATTAGTCTTATTTCTTAGATTCGACTAATTTGCTTATGCAAATTCGTATTAAAATAAAATTATCTCTTAGATTGATTCTGCAAATTCATATTTCAGTTCTTATTTCTCGAAAGGTAACTTTTTTTGGGTTTTTTTTTTCTTCCCGATTTTGCGATGAAGACTTAAAGCTTGGTTTATGGGTCTGATTAATACTCTCTTGTGGAATGTGATTTCATTTATATCTTGTGGGATGTGATTTCATTTATATCTTTCGAGAAGATCCGTTTTCTGATTTTGAACTTTATTGATGAGAAGTTCCTCACAAGTAAAGCGATGACAAGATTTTAGCTTTTTTAGTTTGTTTATTGTTGATCTAATCAAGAGTTTCAATTGAGAAATCTGGTGACAGATTCAAGCTTTTCAAAGCTGATTTGCTTGACTAGGGTATCTCTTCAATCTGTAGATTGATGATGGAGTCTGAATTTTTAGGCTACATCTGGGTCCACGAAGTTGAATCCATTGATTGCTAAACTTATTAGAATCTACGAAGTTGAATCTCATATCCTTCCATCACCATCGTTGAGTTGCTTATGTGTGTTGGGTAAGGAAAACACAACTTAGATATGCCTTATTCTTCTGAAATTATCTCTTTGAGACTTTGAATGTGTGGCTTAATATCTAGTTATTGGATTTTTAGTGAAGAAGAGGAAGAAGAAAACAGTGTCAAGTAGTGACTTTGGTGATCAGTTTCCCGTCATGTCTGAAGGAGTTACGGCGATTTCTTGAGTTTTCTGAACAGAGCTTATTGCCAAGAATTCATAACAGTTTTCGGCTAATCTATCAGAGGTATAGTCCGATCAGAATCCATCTCTAAAGTTTACGAAAATCATTCATGTTTGATGCATAAAACCCCAGAAAATTTTGAAATGTTCAGTAACTGTTTACTATTTTTTGATGCCACATGAAGCTGACCATGTGATCATTGGTTCATGGACGTCTCCTGAATCATTGTGGTTACGATTCGAGGTCAATTTCTTGTGTCATATGTTGTTGTTCTGTTTTGCTTTGCTCTTATCTCGATTTGAACATATTTTTGCAGTTCGTCTGATTTTTGTTATTGGGTATTTGGGTGATGGAGGTACAAAGATCTGAACCTTTTCTCTCTGTCAAACCATGTCCAGCCGGTGTATTCCATATGGACAGCTGCTTAATGGACGAAAGCCATCCCCTGATGCATTTAATCTCCACGCTCTACCAAATGGATGTATAAGAACCATTTTGAAGATAATTTGTTGATAAATCGTGTCATGGACATAATTTTGATGTAAGCAATGATTAAACATAATGTTTTTGTTCAAGTATCTATGGACAATGTTTAGTGGATGATATTGATTTTGATATGGAAAAGAACTTGTTATCAACTTAGATGATCCAAGATGAATGTTAAGTTCAACCAGTTAGTAACTGAGCAATAATTACAAACAAAAGCACAAGAAGATTACGCTAAACCTACACTAAACAATGTCACAATAAATACAAGATGTCTTATACAACAACAATAAGCTGGATTGTGATTTGATACAATTACAATCCCATTGTTGTTTTGCAACATTGATTGTTGCAGATTTGCCTTTAACACATTCACCACTGACATTTATTGTACTTTGCTCTGTAATGCCAATTCTGAGCTTCCGTTGCCACTTGCTTTATCCTCTCCACCAGCTCCTTATTCTTCTTGTTTATGATATCGATCTCCAGATATTTCTCTTGAAGCTTCCTGCTCACTCCTTTCTCTAGTGTGGTGAGAAAAAACGTTATGTGTCTCTGTTTCATATACCTCACACCTTTCACCATTTGAGCTACCTAAAACAAAAAACATTACAGACCAAAGAACCTGCATCAAGAAGCCACGGGTTTGTGACCATACGGTCAGCTTCAAAAGAGATTGTGGCTGTCATAACATAGAGTCACCACATCGCACTCAACAGGTGACTCAGTAGCTAATATCTCGCCAAACACATGCCTAGACTCATACACAGACCGACCGAACACAATCAAATTGGTTAAGGAGAAGTAAATATGTTCGAAAATACATTACTGAGGCTCAGGATGAGACATCAAACACTGAGATTTAACACTATATTTATTGTGTTCATATGTACACTGAGACATATACATATGGACATGTTATCATCATAATCAAAACTTAAGCAACAAGCAAAGGTGAATGATAAATAGTTTTGGCACCTTTGCTCCAGCGCTATGTGTTAATGCGATAAAAAGCTGACCGTGTGGTCATTGGCTCGTGGACAACCAAATTAGCCTCATCCACTAGACATTGTCCACATATACTTGAACAAAAAAAACCATTGCTTCATCTAAGAACGAGAATCACCTTTGCTCCAGCGCTATGTGTTAATGCAATATTGTTATTGGCCAAAAGAAAAAAAAAACATTGATCTCTTGCGGTTTAAGAAAAGAATAACAAAGTGAATGTAGAATTTTCAAGAGATTTTGTTAGATACTAAGATTGTGTAAAATACTATATCATCACATTCTTGTCAAATAGATACACAAGCAAAACAGAGCAAAGACGGGAACATATCTATAGTTCTATAAGATGAAAGTTATAAAATGAATTCAAGTATAAATTGGATGAATCATTGCTCTGATAACAAATCACTGAATAGATATTCAAACAATCACCAACACAATATCAAGGATATAAGCATCAGAAACCAAAATGACTAAACCCAAGGTTCAAGAAAGCGCTAGGCGCTAAGCGGACGGTGACCCTCCGCCTAGCGCCTAGAACACTTAGTCGGGGCCTAGGCGATTTTAAGCGGTTTAGGCGGTTTTGTAATAAAAACTATATATATATATACTATATATAACAAATTATAATATAACATAATGAAATTATAGAGTAGATGAACTTAGATTTTCATATTAAATACTATTTTAAGTTTGAATTTAAACCCTAAACCCTTACTAATTTTTTTTTGAAAATGATGAGTCATAATTGTTTTTATTTTAGAAAAAGAAAAATCATATCTTTTATTTTAGAACTTCTAAAGATGGATAAAAATATATTTTAAAATTTTAAATAATAATGTTTTTTTTGTAATTTTAAATATTTTTAAAAATATATATATATATATAAATATATTTATTAAATTCGTCTAGCCCGCCTAATGACCGTCTAACCCGCCTAATGACCGTCTAACCCGCCTAATGACCGCTTAATAATCATAAAATCCACCAAATTTCACCCTCCGCCTAATACGACCGATTTTGACATAATCAAAGCGGGCTAGGCGGCCGCTTTTTTGAACACTGACTAAACCTAACAATCGCAAAAACAAAATTCCCAAAATTTGTTCATTGCTTTTAAATTCCCAAATCTTCTCTTCATCAATTTCAATCACTTCTCAATTTCTGAATTTGTCGACTAATACTTTGGGGTTTCCGATTTCTAAGCTTCAAAAATGTTCTCCAACAGCCAATTCGAGCCTAATTCTGCCTTCTCCGGCGGCGAATTCATGTCTTCTCAACCTTTTCAGGCCTACGAATCTTCCTAGTAAATTATTTCAATTTTGATTGGGATTTGGTAAATTAGGGTTGGTTAACGGTTGTAATTGAGGGAGCTTGGGGGAATTCGAAAAAATGAATTGAAGTGGTCAGTTTGGAGAAAAATATTTGAGATTATTTTGAAAAAAAACTATGGTTAAAATTTAAGTAGAGTTAGGTGGGAGATAGGTTAGTGGTTTGGAATGAGTGGTTTAGTTTGAATTGAGTAGTTTGGTTTGGATTGAGAAGAAAGACAATATAATAAAATAAAAGTAGAAAAATACCCAAGTTTCATAAAGATATCCATAGTGCAAAGTAGAAGTGAGAAAATACCCAGAGTGTTATTTATTCTTCTTTTAAAGACGGTGTCGCTTCTACATAATTTCTCCTTGATTGTGGAATACTCAGAATTTATGCCTATAACACTTGTACAATCCTAAAAAGGAAACCAAAGTCACATAAGTAAATAAGGTTAGGCAGCTATCAAATGTTTTGAGCAACACAAAGAAAACTAAATTTTGTATTACTCAATACTTTGCATATATATCTAGTATCAACCAAAAATTGATGCTTCCTTTACGAATGGATAGTTTACAAACACCTAAACATGCTAGTAAATCATGCATCTTTACATATCCTGAGCTTATGGAGATGACATATTTCTCAGCTAAGATGTGAAGACCTTGTGTCTGTTAAGATAAAGACTCCAGTTCAAATAGAAGCTTTGAAGAAACAGACTTCAACAAGTTCAAAACAAATGGGCCTAAAAGAAATGAAGCCGACAACAGCTGTTGTGAAGCCAAATCCCACGAAACCAAACACTCTTCTCCAAAAGGAGATTTCTCTGCAAGAAGCGGAAGCTGAAGAGATTTGTAAATATGAAGAAGATGATAACTTTTATTGATTCATTCAACATAACTTTATTACAATCACATTCATTCTATTTATACTTGAGGTACAAAACCCTAAACCTTGAGTCGATCAGATAAGCTTTGACTGCTTTATCACGCGGTTCCAGCTGTCAAAGCTGAGAATCTGTTTTCCGTTTTGATCGCAAATTCTGGGTTGCATCTCTGTTGTTTTCTTCCTCTTTTTTCTTCTGGTGATGAAGAATCCGACCGTTGCTGAAGAAGCTCTATTTTAACAGGCTTCGAATCTCTTATATCGTGAATAGGTTTCTTATGTTTCAGGCCCACAACGTTTTCTTCACATAACGAAACACTGCCGTTTTTTCCTTTGACCACCACTTGTTTGTGTAAAACCTCTGATTGATTTAGAGTCTCATGCTTGATAGTCCCCCTCAAACTTTGTGTAGATGGAACAGCAACACCAAGTTTGAATCTCAATCTGCAGAAGGTGGAAGCTGGTAGAGACTTTGTGAAGATGTCTGCAATCTGATGATAACCGGGAATATGTTTGACCACTAGTGTTCCCAAAGCAACTCGTTCTCTGATATAATGATGGTCTGTACCAAAGTATTTTGTCCTTGCGTGAAATGCAGGATTAGTAGCCAGATACACTGCAGAGAGATTGTCACAGTACATAACAGGTGTAGTAGGTAGAGGTATACCTATACTTCTCATTGCAGTACTGATCCATTTCAATTCTGAAGCAATGATATATCATGGATTTTATGGGTTTATGACATGATATGTGTATTGGTTTTGGAGTCTTTTGTATATATATTTGAGTCTTATTAGGTACAAACACGGATTAGATCCTTATGAGCACTTTGGAGCATTTGGAGGCTTGTAGCTAAGCAAATCAACAAGGAAACGGATATTCCTGTCCATGTCGATCGACACGTTTCCTTTATGTCGGTCGAGATCACCTACACGATATTGAAGCCTCCGAGTTTTATCAAGTTTAAGGAATTGCAACTTTGCCCCAGAAGTTTCTAAAGTTTCTAAATCATGTCTAATCGTGTTTTTAGGTTAAACTATGTTTTAGAAGTCACAGAGACTAAGTTTTTCAAGTTCATTGTAAGTTTGAAGGAGATTATTTGGAGAGAAGATTCAGATCTCAAACTTTGTAGAGAGAAGAATTCTGAACTCCCTTTGTTTTCCTATTTTCTATTTTATAAGTATTATTCAGACAATGATTTGTGTTCCATCTTCTATGTGTGAGTAGTCACCTTGTTAGATCTAGGGTTTCAAAAGGGATTATGAAGGAAAATTGAATTGGGTTTAGTATTGTTAAGCTATCTACTATGTTCTTCATCTAGATTTGATAATTACACTAGTCTTAGGATTGATCACCCTAATACTGGCACCGTAGGATTATTGGTAGACACGAGAGTGTTATTGATACCCCGAACTAATCTTAGATGAGCAAACAGCCTATTTGCAGCGAGAGTTGGTTTAGGAATTTTGTAAACATATCGTACCCGCACTATCATAGAGACTTTATTTATTAGTATTTCGCAAAGAGATTTGGTTTGCTTCTGTTTAGAGGATAAATGTCATCGCAGCGAGAGTTGGATGAGATATCATATTAGCATTACCAGTTTAAGAACCACACAAACACTTTAGACATACTTTATGAACCACCCAGTTCATTTTCCCAGGTTTTCCTGATTGATGCCCTAGGTCTAGCACTTTAATCATCTGAATTTAATCCCGTTTAATTGCTATTTTTGTTTATTGCATTGCTCAATTTAGTTTTCTTATTTTCGTCTAGCTTAACTCGAATCTATTTAATCTATTGTGTGAGTTTACAGAGTCCTTGTGGATTCGACCCCTAAGTGCTGCAATCGATCTCTTAATTTGAGAGAGTAGCTTCTAGGGTTATATTTGACCCCTTTCAAATTTTGGCGCCTTTGCCGGGGACTTTAAATTCACCATTAGATTTCAGTTAGGGTTTAGTTTAGATTTTTCTTTTTATTTTTCTGACTCACGCTTTTACTTTCTCTTATTCTAGGTGCATGAAACTTAGAAGCAGCAAGGACAAAGAACTAGTTGCTACTGAGGAGATTGAGAAGTTAGAGAGAGCTAATCGCAAAACATTCAGGAGCTCAGAGATTGTTAGAACTGTTTTGATTGAGAGAGATGCTGCTGGGATCATACATGATTTAGAGGGCAACCAATACAATGTTCAAGGTCAGAGACTTGATGCAGATGGGAACCCCATTGTCGAGATTGTCGACAATTCTGGTCATGTCGACCGACAGGGTAATGTTGGTGTTGGTCGACGTGATGGCAACGAAAACAGTCCAGACAACTTGGATGCTAGGATTGACAATGTGAGGAGAACACTTGCTGATTTCAACAGATCCAATGAGTTCTACTCCAACAGGTCTGCTATATGTCTTCCTGCTTTTCAGAGGAATGATTTTTAGTTGAAACCCCAATACTACAGTCTTGTGGGACAACACACCTTCCATGCTCATCCTGTGGAACATCCAATGGACCACATAGAGAAGTTTGAAGACTTGGCTTCGAGTATTAAAGCCAATGGAGTGTCTGAAGACTATATATTCTGTAAGCTCTTCCCATACTCTTTTGCTGGAGAAGCAGTTCAATAGTTGAAACAGTTAGAACCGGGTTCCTTAACCACTTGGAGAGACATCAAGACAGCTTTCTTGAATAACTTCTATGATGATGCTAAGACAGATGAATTGAGGGATTTGATTATTCAGTTTACTCAAGGACCTGCAGAGACTTTGAAGGCTGCATGGTTGAGATTCAAGGGGTACCAACAAGATTGTCCGCACCACAACATTGATGAAATCCAGCTCATTAGGACTTTCTTTTGCGGAATTGATTGGAGGTATCAAGTTGCTTTGGATGCTGCTAGTGATGGTAACTTCAAGACCAGGACACCAGAGACTGCTATTAAGTTGATTGAAAACTTGGCATCTAGTAGTAGTACTAAGAATGCTGATTTTGAGAGGAAGAAGATAGCTGCTGGTTTGAACAACAATCAGATGGCGGAAGTCAAGGCAAAACTTAATACTGTGCACAACCTTCTAGTGAACAAGAAGTCAATTCACTTTGCTCAAGAGGTTGAGGTTTTTGAAGCTGAAGAAGAAACTACTGAAGAGGATGTGAACTATGTGAATGGTTCCGGTTTCAATGACCAAAGATTTGGCAATTCTCAAGGCAACTTCAGAGGTTACAACAACCAGAATTCTTCTGGATTTACGCCCAGGCCTGCGACTCAAGAAGCTCAGAGAAACAATAGTGGTTTCACTAGGGACTTTGGAAGTTCCCATTATCTGAATTTGCCTCCTAAGAGTGCGGATTCTGAGTTGAAGGGTATGCTTGACCCGATACTTGAGGGACAACAGAATATGATTATGGATTTCAATGGTAAGATAGACGCTCTGTATTCCAATATCAATGGGAAGTATGAGACATTGCATAACCACATCAAAAGGTTGGATACTCAGTATGCACAATCTGCTGTGATCACCAAACGCCCTGATGGCGTCTTACCTGGAAGTACTGACACTAATCCTAGGTACTCTTGTGCTGCTGTTATATCCTGGGGAGATATGGTCAAGCGAGGGATCAAGGAAAAGGTTTCTGGAGAGTTCTGAAGCTAAGGAAAAGGTTGAGACTCTCATCTCGGAGCTCATGTCGATCGACACCACTGCTATGTGTTGGTCGACGCCACCCAAATTATCAGAGAATTTGATGCAAGTCACGACTAAGAACAGTCCTGACTCCAGGCAAATCGATCGACAGACACCTGGCCATGTTGGTCGACGTGCACAGCCTAATGACAGAATTTGTCTCCGAAAAAATTGCCTAAGTTGGAAGATCCCGGAAGTTTTGCTGTACCCTACTCCATCGCTGGAGTTAAGTTCACTGATTCACTCTGTGATACTGGAGCTAGTATCAATTTCATGTCTAATGATGTTGCAATGAGGTTGGGAATCAATGATATGGAGATATCTTCAATTGAGATTACATTGGCTGATGCTTCTCTGAAGAAATCCATGGGTTATGTTGAGAATCTGAGAGTTCAAGTTGGTGATTGTCTGCTTGCCTGTGACTTCCATGTTGTTGAGACAGATATCGGTTCTGATATGCCAGTGATTTTGGGTAGACCGTTCCTTGCTACTGCTGGAGCTGTGCTTGATCTGCTGAGTAGTATGATTTCTCTGAGGCATGTTGATCCTGATGTGTTTTATCCTGCAAAACTGGATGGATATGTGATGTGGAATCCCCAGGTTTTTGTTGAAGAAGTGAATCAGATTCACACTAAGGAGTTCACTGCAAAGAATCTGAAAGCTGCGGGTAAGAAGAAGAAACCGCAGAGAAAAGCAGTGACTTCAGGACCCCTTATGACCTTGACTCCTGTGAAGAAAGTTGATGATACTATTGAGTATAAGCTTCAGTATGGAAGTGGTTCCAGGCCATTTTCCAAGATAAGGCTATCATCACTCCTGAGTTTAAGGCTAAAGGACAAGCTGCGATGGATGAGATGATGAATAGGGTTCTGAAACCCAAGATGCTTGACTTAAGTAAGGATGTTCTCAGCTCCAAAACTTCATCTTCACCACCTTTGGATTCATCCGGAGATCCACCATCCATCTGAATTCTCTTAAAGTTAAGCTAATGACTGAAAATAAGCGCTTAGTGGGAGGCAACCCACTGGTGAGTTTTTAATTAAGTTTTTCATTGTCTTATTAACTATTTTTTCTTTTTTTTTTTGTTTTGTCTCAGGAACTAGACATACTTAATGATGATTATGGAAAGATTTGCATGGATTGGAGAAGCTTTACATAATTTTTCGACCAAGGAACACAAGGTTTGTGTCCGTATCGATCGACACGAACACCTTGTGTCGGTCGACGCAGACCCAAGGTTAGTATAAATACCTAATTTCCTTTTCTTCTTCAGTTCATCTTCTTCCCAATTTCATAAAACCGCCGCTCATAAAACCCCAAAATTCGCAAACTTGCTATTTTTCACCAAATCGATCGATTTTTGTCCCTAACATCAAGAGAATTCGATTTTATTAACTCCTATATCTTTCATTCCATCAAAATTCAAGGTATGTTCTTTAAATTTCATCTTGAAATCCGAAAATTTCAAGGGTTAGATTTTCACTTCTATGATCCGAAATTGGTCTCAAAACTTGCTAATCTTGTTAGATTAGGATGAATTTAGAAGGATTGAAGTGTTAATTGTTGCTAAATTAGGTTGATTTGATAGAAAAGTCATGAATTTCTATGAATGAAACTTGAACTAATTTGACATGAAATTCGGAATTTAGAGATGTTTAGGATGATGGATAGATGTAGGTTTGATAATGTTGATGGTTAATTATGCTTAAAACATTGATGAATCGCGAATTTGAGATGAAATTTTGCTTAGTATGCCGATTTTGGCACCGTGTCGGTCGAACTGGGCAATGCAATTAAAAGTAAACAAGATGAACGGGATTAAATTCAAGTGATTAGAAGCGCTAGACCTAGGGATAATCATCAGGAATAATCAGGAATGTGAACAGGGCAGTTCTATAATCAGGAATGTGAACAGGGCAGTTCTATAATCAGGAATGTGAACAGGGCAGTTCTATAATCAGGACTAAATTGTTTGTTCGGTTCTTAAACTTGTAACACTAACATGATATCTCATCCAACTCTCGCTGCGACGACATCTATCCTCTAAACAGAAGCAAACCAAATCTCTTTGCGAAATTCCATTAAATAGAGTCTCTATGATTAGTGGATACGATATGTTTACAAAATTCCTAAACCATCTCTCGCTGTGAAAAGGCTGTTTGCTCATCTAAGATTGGGTCAGGATATATATAGCACTCTTGCGCCTACCAACATTCCTATGATACCAGGATTAAGGTGATCAGTCTTAAGACTAGTGTGATAATCAATCTAGATGAAGAACATTATAGATAACCTAACATATCTATGCCCAATTCAACAAACCATCATAAACCTTTTGAAACCATAGATCTAACAAGGTGACTACTCAGACATAGAAGAAAAAACACAAATCATTTTATGAATAATACTCATGAGATAAAATAAGTGACAAAGGGATAGTTCATAATTCTTCTCTCTACACAGTTTGAGATCTGAATCTTCTCTCCAGAACTTGCTTGAAACTTACAATGGAACTTGAATAATAAAATTTTAGTGTGTGACAAACTTTGTCTCTGGGACTTTTAAAACATAGTTTAACCTAAAAACACAATTAGACATGAAGTATAAACTTTAGAAACTTCTGGGGCAAAGTTACAATCTTGAAAGTTGATAAAACTCGAAGGTGTCATTCACGTCGTGGTTGTGTCGACCGACACATGAATGGTCTCTCGATCGACATGGACAGCAATAATCGTCTCCTTGTTGTTTTGCTCAGCTACAAGCCTCCAAAAGCTACAAAGTGCTTATCAAAGTCCAATCCGTGTTTATACCTAATAAGAGTCAATATATACACAAAAGACTCTAAAACCAATGCATATATCATGTCATAAAACCATAAAATACATGATATATCAACTCCCCCAGACTTAGCTTTTGCTTGCCCTCAACCAAACAGAAAACTAAACCAAGGAAGAAGTTTGAAAATCGCGAAACTCATAACTTCATAAGAACACCACAATCACACTCACTATAGTGAACCAGTAGAAATCCTTTCTTAACAAGATCCAGACCACCATGTACTTCTTCGCATGCACTCGCAGCATTCCTAATTTCCACCACAATTTACTCAATATAATCCAACAAACAACCTTCATCGCTGTTTTTTTATCCTACCAACAGTTTCAATGTCAAGGATCTTCTAGATTTATAACCGTATTTCACTATAACAAACTAGCCATTATCAACTTTATTGATACTCTTTAAACTCCGCCAGACTTATTATTTATCATCATTTTTTATAAGGCTTAAATCCATAACTTCAGAGATTAAAAACAAATGGTCATCGGAAGTTTCTTCCTACCATTTATAATCCTGTGTGATCTTTTCATTAGAATAAACAAATGGCCATCAGAAATTTCTTCCTACCGTTTATTCTAATGACAATCATCTCACCGTTATAAATTCAGAATTAGGGGCAAGGGAGAGGAGTACCATATTTAAATCAAAAGACCAGAGTGTCATGCTTATACGGAAAATCAAACCCAACAGACATCAATTCCATCAATAAAATAAAATACGTAGCTCGAATCTAGGACATTGGAAACATGGGGATCTTAAGCAATCTGACTGACCAATGAGTTTTCCATTAGTCTCGGATTCAGGTCAGGCTATAATCAAATGGTCACATGAGAGCTTACTGTAAAGTGTGGTTGATTCCTCAGTATCATCATTGTTTCTGGACAAGTTTTGACTCAATAAAAAAAAGATTTTGAAAAACAAAAGAAAAATTGGGACTGACTCTCAAAAGGATTAATATAGTTGGTAACTACCTCCCCCAGACTTAAACTACACTGTCCCTAATGTAATTAAGCTTAAGGAAGATGATAAAAAGGAATAATATTGAATAGAAATTAAACTGTTATGTTTTGAAAAACGTGACCTGTGATGGTGTGTGTGTTGACCGACACACATCTTTCGTGTCGGTCAACACGAGCAAGATTATGTGTTTCCAAAGTTCTGACACCATTCAACTGATCAACCAACTCATTTTCTGACATTAGATCCTGATTAAGAGCTCCAAACATGTCAAATAACAAGATAAAGAATAACATAATAGGTTCAACAATATTCAATAGGAGTTAGGAACAAAAACTGAAACAAGAACAAAATCAAAAGCAAGAAATAAAAATGTCTCAAAGAAAAGAAAAAGGAGAAAGAAAAACTAGGAACCAAATGTCTGAAAAGATGAATAAACAAAGTCATCATAAGCACTCCGAGGAGTGCGAGGATCAACAGGAGAGCTACGTGGTCGCGGAGGTGATGAAGTAGGCTGGGCATGGGTGACACCAGAAGCAATAAGCTGCCACATACTCCTCATAGTACTCACCATGTATCTCCTAAACATAGGACTATCATCATCATAACCCGCAGGGGGCTTTGGAAACACAAGGTCAGGAACGGAAGTGTCTAGTAGAGGTGGTGTCTCCAGAAATGGCGGCATAGTCTCATCCTCAGTAGCTGAAGGCGCGTCACTAGACGAAGCTCCTCGGCGAAGCTTGCAGCTTGAACTTTCAACCAACAATGACTCATCTGGCGTGAAGTACAGCATGGCGTGATCCTTCTTGATTCCGAAGGACATGTCAGGTAACTTCATAGTCTTCACTGTGCCATCTTCATCAGCAGATACATGTTGTTATGCTTCATCAAAGTCACATGTTTGAGATAGTCAAGATCCATGGTGATGTGATCAGATTTGCATGTGGCATTGGAAAAAACTATACCAAAGTAGCGGAATAATGGAGTCAAAAGGTTTCCAACATGCGCAAACTGCTTCTTACCAAAGGCTTTGGCTTTCAGGGAAACCAAATGATGAGCAAACACAGGACCCAAATTCAGATCAGTATTGGGGATATCATACTTCCAAACCGCAGCAGGAAACATTTGGTGAACACCAAGCAAAAGGAGCATAAGATCTGACTTCCGGGCTTTGGTAGGATCAGAACAGCACAAGATGGTGGTAGCAATGAGGCGCAACATATACCTGACAGCAGGGTGACAGACATCTATCTGCTTCGAAGAACCGGTATCATACTCACCATTCCATATGTGGGATCAAAAAGTCTTGATGTCCCCCCACTCTGTATCCATAACAGCCTGAGTAGCATCTCTCTTGAAGTCGTAAAAGTCACATAGATCAGGGATAGTGATCCTGAACCTCATACCTTTGCACATGAAGGTCAGAAGTCCCTGCTGTGCCACCTTAGTACTCTCATCAGCATAGTAAACTCTACAGGAAGCTAAAAACTGGCATGACAAGTCCGGGTAGAGAGTGTTGTGCGTGCGCGCCATAGAGCGTAGAGCTATCTTCTCGAGAGTGTGGTGGGCATCGTCATCAATGTCAAGAGCTATCATAGCTTCCCAATCCTCCAACCGAGTAGGTCTCATATCAACACCTTGCCAAGCATTATAGAACAATGTGTCATACTCATCCCAATTCACTGAAATAGGTCTCTGAGTACACTCGGTTTTAGCTGTCTCAGTCTTTGGATCACTATCCCAATCACGCTTCACCTTAATCATATGAGTCTCGAGCTTAGGCCAAGGAGAATGGACATGAGCATTGACTGGGAAATCAGAAGTGGGTGGTGGCTATGATGGTGGTAGGGGTGGTCTCAACACTAGGCTCATCATCAGTAAGATCAATCTCCTCTCTGCGGGTACGCTTGTTCCTCGTAGATCTCCTAGTAGACATCTGCAAAACACAAGAAATTGCAAAATCAGAACAAGTTTAAAATCCGAGCGTGCGTGTCGACCGACACAAGCAAGCCGTGTTGATCGACACGGTGCCAAATTGTAGACACTTAATGAAAATCAGAAATTCCAAACAAGATCAGTTCCAAATCAAGAATAATACTGCACAATCATCGAAATTAGCCATCAAACTCATCTTAAGAACATCAATTCATCATCCAATCAACCCTAAATTACGAATTTGCAGTTGAATTAGTGTTAGGTTTTATCAAAAGAAATTCATGACTTTTCAATCAATTTAACCTAAATTAACAACAATCCACACTTCAATCCTTCTAAATTCAACCTAATCAACTAAGATCAGCAAGTACTAAGACCAAAAATGGATTATAAAAGTGAGAATTTAATCCTTAGAATTCCGAAATTACGGATGGAGATTTGAAGAACATACCTTTGATTTTGAATGAATGAATGATATAGGAGTGCTAGGAATAGAGTTCTCTTGAGTTCAGAATCAAAAATCGAATGATTTGGTGAAAAATAGAGAATTTTCAATTTTGGTTTTATAAGGGTTTGGGGTTTTACGATTTGGAAAAGGATGAAGTGGAGAAGAAAAAGGAAACTAGGTATTTATACTAACCTCTTGTCCGTGTCGGCCGACAAAGGGTGTACGTGTCGATCGACACGGACACAAATCTTGTGTTCCTTTGTTGAGAAATTATGAAAATTTCTCCACTCCATAAGCAATCCTTCCAAATTCGTCATTAAGCACGTCTAGTTCCTGAGACAAAAAAAAAACAAAGAAAAATCAGTAACAAGACACAAAAAAACGTATTTACAGACTTACTAGTGGGTTGCCTCCCACTAAGCGCTTATTTTCAGTCATTAGCTTGTCTTTGTCATAAATCAGATGGGTGAGATGTTCTGGATGAATCCGAAGGTGGTGAGGATGAGGTCTCTGAACCGAGATCATCCTCACTAAAGTCAAGCATCTTGGGTTTCAGAATCCTATGCATCATCTCATCCAGCACAGCTTGTCCTTTAGCCTTAAACTCAGGGGGTGATGATAGCCCTAATCTTGGCAAATGGTCTTGAACCACTTACATACTGAAGCTTGTACTCAATGGTATCATCAACTTGTCTCACAGGAGTCAAATTCAGAAGAGGCTCTTGAGTCACTACTTTTCTATGCGGTTTCTTCTTTTTAACCACAGCTTTCAGATTCTTTGCAATGAACTCCTTAGAGTGAATCTCATTCACCTCTTGATGACAAACCTTGTCAACATCTTCAGCAACAACCTGAGGGCTCGATATTACATATCTTTTCGGATCAGCATCATAGAACACATCAGGATCAATATGTCTCAGAGAAATTCTGCTACTCAGCAAATCAAAGACAGCTCCAGCAGTAGCAAGGAATGGCCTTCCCAAAATCAAAGGCATATCAGAACCAATATCCATCTCAACAACATGGAAGTCACAAGGAAGCAGACAATCACCAACATGAACTTGCAGATTCTCAACAAAACCCATGGATTTCTTCAGTGAAGCATCAACCAATGTAATCTTTATTGAAGATCTCCTCATATTGCTGATTCCCAACCTTGTTGCAATGTCATTGGACATGATATTGATACTAGACCCAGTATCACAGAGTGAATCAGTGAATCTAACTCCAGCAATGGAACAAGGCACAACAAAGCTCCCAGGATCCTCTAACTTAGGCAATTTTTGGAGATAAATTCCATCAGGTGGTTGAGTGTGTCGACCGGCATGGCCAGCTGCCTGTCGATTGATATGAGCAGAATCTGAACTGTCCTTAGTCATGCCTTGCATCAAACTTTCTGAGATTTGGGGTGGTGTCGACCGACATGGTATACATGTGTCGATCGACATGAGATCCGTGATAAGAGTTTCAACTTTTTCCTGAGCTTCAGACTTCTCCAGACTCTCTTCGTTGACCTCTATCTTGACCATATCTCCCCAGGACATAACAGCACCACACTGATACTTAGGATTTGTATCAGTTCTTTTAGGTAAGCCGCAATCAGGGCGTTTAGTGTTCTCTGTAGATTGAGTAAACTGGGAATCCAACCTCTTGATATGGTTGTTCAATGTCTCATACTTCCTATTCATATTAGCATAGAGAGCATCAATCTTACCATTGAAGTCTACAGTCATCTTCTGCTGTCCCTCAAGAATTTGATCAAGTAGATCTTTCATCTCAGAATCCGGAGTCTTAGCAGGTAGATTCTAGTAGTGGGAACTTCCATAGTTCCTGGTGAAACTGCTGTTGTTATGCTGAGCTTCCTGAACTACAGGCTTGGGCGTAAACCCAGAGGAGTTCTGGTTGTTCCTCTGATTGTTATATCCTCTGAAGTTGTCTTGAGAATTTCCAAACCTTTGGCCATTGAAACCAGAACCATTCACATAGTTGACATCCTCTTCATTAGCTTCTTCTTCAGCTTCAAAAACTTCAACCTCTTGAGCAAAGTGAACCAATTTCTTGTTCACTAGAAGGTTGTGCACAATATCAAGCTTTGCCTTGACTTTAGCCATCTGACTATTGTTCAATCTAGCAGCTAACTTCTTCCTCTCATAATCATCATTCTTGGAACTATTACTAGATGCCAAGTTCTCAATCAACTCAATAGCTTCCATTGGTGTCCTAGTCTTGAAATTAACATTAATGGCAGCATCCAAAGCAACCTGATACCTCCAATCAATTCCGCAAAAGAAAGTTCTTATGAGCTGGACTTCATGAATACCATGGTGAAGACAATCTCTCTGGTACCCCTTGAATCTCAACCAAGCAGCCTTAAGAGTCTATGCAGGTCCCTGAGTGAACTGAATGATCAAATCTTTCAAGTCATCTGTCTTAGAATCACCATAGAAGTTATTCATAAAAGCTATATTGATGTCTTTCCAAGTGGTCAAAGATCCTGGCTGTAATTGCTTCAACTAGTGAGCTTGCATAATATATAGTCTTTAGACACTCCATTGACTTTAATACTCGAAGCCAAGTCTTCAAAATTTTCTATGTGGTCCATGGGATGTTCAGCAGGATGAGCATGGAAAGTGTGTTGCCCCACCAGAGTATAGTATTAGGGTTTCAACTCAAATCATTCATCTGAAAAGAAGGAGGACATATAGCAGACCTATTAGTGTAGAACTCATTGGTCTGTTGTAATCAGCCAGTGTTCTTTCCACAGCTTCAACCTGAGTATCCAAATCAGCACAGCAACGTCCTTCGGCAGCGTATAGACCGACATGCACAACACCGTATTGGTTGTTGGTTTCGACAATGGGGTTCCCATCAGCATCAAGTTTCTGACCTTGATCATTAAACTGGTTGCCCTCTAAGTCACGTAAGATCCCAGTAGCATCCCTCACAAGAACAACCGTCTTAATAATCTCTGATTTTCTCTGTGCTCTGCGATTAGCTCTCTCTAACTTCCCAATCTCCTCAGTAACAACTAGTTCTTTGTTCTTGTTGTTCCTAAGATTCATGCACCTGAGATTAAAGAAAGTAGAGATGTAAGTAACAAAATAAAATAAAAATCTAGACTAAACTCTAACTGAAATCTAATGGTGAATTTAGAGTCCTAGGCAACGGCGCCAAAATTTGACAGGGGTCAAAAGTAACCTTGAAACTACTCTCTCAATTGCAGCACTTAGGGATCAAATCCACTAGGACTCTAAAAACTCACACAATAGAAACACAGGTTTGAGTTAAGCTAGATCAATGAAATAGAAATAAATAAAGCACTGCAATTAAAAGTAAACAAGATGAACATGATTAAATTCAAGTGATTAAAAGCGCTAGACCTAGGGATAATCAAGAATGTGAACTGGGCAGTTCTATAATCAGGACTAAATTGTTTGTTCGGTTCTTAAACTCGTAACACTAATATGATATCTCATCCAACTCTCGCTGCAACGACATCTATCCTCTAAACAGAAGCAAACCAAATCTCTTTGCGAAATACCAACAAATAGAGTCTCAATGATTAGTATCAAGATCAAGAAGACATTCTGTGCAAAATGAGGGCGTGCAAATCTTGGGTCGTGTACGGACTGTACGGATCCGTACAGACACGGATTTTGCACGGTCACAAGAAAATATTATTTTAGGTTTGCACGGATTTTGCACGGTCACAAGAAAATATTATTTTGGTTATGTGCAAATTTCGGGTTAAAATAAAATATCCCAGAAAAGGCTTTTTATGATGTAATCTATTTTGTCTTATTCATGTAGGGCTTCCTCTCTTTATGACTATAAAAGGGAGGAGCCTCTCATTGTAAACTTTAACCTAGTTTTGCCTTTTTAGCATAAGAATGGATCTACCTCTCTTCACAACATTCTCTCTAAATTCATCATTATTTTCGTAAATTCTCATATGGTATCAGAGCATGGTTACTAATTCTCATATACTCTTCACTCTATTCTAGTTAATCTCTATTTTTATTTCTAAAATTTCAATCCCTAAATCTCTTATTCTCTTGGTGGATCCATTTTTTTGTTCTTCATCTATTGTTTCTCTAGTGTTCTCTCTCTAATCTGGGGTTGTTCTTGGTCTGTCTTCATCAAATCAGATCTGGTTCTCAAGCTGTCTTCATCAAATCAGGTCTGATTTTCAAGCTCTTAGTAATCTCTCATTAATCAGCTAACTTGTTTGAGTCATGGATTCTTCAAAACAAATTGATATTCCTGTTTTCTCAAAGGAGTGAACTATTTGTTATGGGCTGGAACCACCAAGACAGCCTTGTGTGGTCGTGGCCTTTGGAGCCACATTGAAATCCAATAAGCTTCAAAAGGAACTGTAAATGGAGATGGGAAATAAATTTTTGAGTCCTCAACATCTGGTGATGGCAGATGGTTTCAAGAGGATCAAGGTCTGCTTGGTTTACTTCAAAACTCACTTGATGCTCTAATACTTGAAGCTTACTCCTATTGTGAAACAACTAAGGAGTTGTGGGACACTCTCAAAAATATTTATTGGAATGTGTCTAATCTTACTCGTGTGTTTGAAGTGAAAAAAGCAATCAATAGTCTCAGCCAAGAAGACTTAGAGTTCAAGCACTTTGGAAAGTTTAGATCACTTTGGGCAGAATTGGAAATGCTTAGACCTTTCTCGGTTGATTCATTGGTGCTTAAGGAAAGAAGTGAACAAGACAAGGTCTTTGGGCTCCTTCTCACATTGAACCAAACATACAATGATCTTATCAAGCATATTCTTAGAGGAAAAAAACTACCAAGCTGAGAAGAAGTATGTTCTCAAGTGCAACGTGACCAAGGTTCGGTGGGACTCTTTAGTGGGAAAGGCGAGATGGTCATGGCTCAAAAGGTTTCATACAAGAATGAGGATAGGAGGACCTTGATCTGTGATCACTGCAATAAAAAAGGACACATTAAAGAAAAATGTTGGATCCTTCACCCACATCTTAAGTCGGCCAAGTTCAACAAAGTGCAAGCAAACTACTCGCAAGAAGTCCTAAGTGATCAAACTCAAGCAGGTCCATCTAAGCAAGGAGAGGATCTGGCTATGGTTTCTTACACCAATGATGTCGTGAGAAAGTCAGACTTGGAGGCATTTGTCAAGTCTATCGCTGCTCTTTCCAATAAGGAATCTGGTATCACTCATTTAGCCTCTTTACCAAATTCACCAAGTAAAACATTGATTATTGATTCTGGTGCTTTTCTCCACATGATTAGTAACTCCAAACTCATTAATATTGTTAAACCTGCTAGTGGAAATGTGATAATTGCGAATGGTGATATGATTCTCGTAAGAGGAATAGGCGATTTAAAACTTTGTGATAAGAACTCTAAAGCTTTCTTTATGCCAGAATTTACCTCTAATCTTGTATCAGTAAAAAGGGCAACTCTTGATCTTAATTGTTATGCCATATTTGGTCCTAATAGCTTTCATTTTCAGGATATTGAGAGTGGAAAAATTCTTGGATAAGGAAACACCAAGGGAGACTTATAAGTTATTAATTATTCTTCTACCAAATCTTCATCTCATTCGTTTAAATCTTGTTATGCTTTGAATTCAAATAAATTATGGCATGATAGAATTGGTCACCCACATGCTCATGCTTTAGAAATTGTATTACCTCATGTTGTCTTTGATCATGATAGTTGTGAAGCTTGTATTCTTAGAAAGTATTGTAAAACTGTTTTTCCTAAGTTATCAACTATATATGAGAAATGCTTTGATCTTGTGCATTCATATGTATGGACTGCTCCATGTTTATCTAGGGACAATAATAAATACTATGTTACATTCATTGATGAGAAATCAAAATACACATGGATCACACTACTTGCATCTAAGGATAAAGTATTTGATGCATTTGTTAATTTTCAGTCATATGTAACTAACAAGTTTAATGCCAAGATCAAGGTACTTAGGTCTGACAATGGTGGGGAGTATACAAGCTACAAATTCAAAGAGCATTTAGCAACGCATGGGATTCTCCATCAAACAAGCTGCCCATATACTCCACAATAGAATGGTGTCGCTGAGAGGAAGAATAAACATCTTATGGAAGTTACAAGATCTATGATGTTTCACACCAATGTCCCAAGAAGATTTTGGAGAAATGCAGTCATGGCAGCCTGCTATCTCATCAATAGGATACCAACAAGGATCCTAAATGATAGAGCTCCATTTGACGTATTGAACCAAACCAAACCCTCCATTGATCAGTTACGAGTTTTTGGGTGTGTTTATTTTGTACTCAGACCAGGTGAACTAAGGGATAAGCTAGAAGCTAAGAGCACAAGATGCATGTTCCTGTGATACTCAACTACTCAAAAGGGCTACAAATGCTATGACTTCTCAAGAAATCGACCATTGTATCAAGAGATGTCAAGTTTATTGAGCACCAAGGATATTTTTACAAGAAAAATTGGGGGAGTTTGAAAGATTTGGCAAGATCTCCATCAGATAGAGCTGCTAGTCTCCAACATCTCTTAAGTCATCTTGGTAATACTCCTCCGAGAGAAGACCATTCAGATACTACTGGAACCAATCAACAAGGGTTAGTTATTCCAGAAGCACAACCCAATACCAACATTGGGAACACTCATGAGACTCCAAACAACATGGAAGAAACCGAAACTATTCAGCTGGAACCAATCCCACTTGACATGGAACAAGACCAAGATCAAGATGAGGAAGTTGTTACCAAAGCAATGGTTCAAGGGAATCAAGACCATGGAGTGGAGCAAGAAGAAGAGACTTTTCCTCCTCTTAGGAGAAGCACACGTCAAAAGAGTACTAGAGTCTACTACATTAATCAAGGGAATCAAGACGTTGCACAACCAATACAAGCCGTTTGTTCACTTGACCTTTTGCAGACTACTCATCAAGCTTTCCCTTGCAAAATTGATGCTCAATGGATCCCAAAGATTAGAAGAAGCCAAAGAAAGCAAATAATGGCTAGAAGCAATTCATGATGAGGCTGGTGCTATGAAACGGAATCATACATGGGATGAATCAGATCTTCCTCCGGGAAAGAAGGTTGTTAGCTCAAGATGGATCTTTACTATCAAGTATTTGAGCAATGTAGATATTGAGAGGTACAAAGCTAGATTGGTTGCAAGAGGGTTCACACAAACCTATGGAGATGACTACACGGAAACATTTGCTCCGGTAGCTAAGCTTCATACTGTTAGAGTTGTTCTTTCCTTGGCAACAAATCTGGATTGGGAGTTATGGCAAATGGATGTGAAGAATGCTTTCTTACAAAGAGAACTTGAGGAAGAAGTTTACATGACTCCACTACCAGGCCTAGAAGAGTCCACTGCTCACGGAAAAGTGTTAAGACTTAGAAAGGCTATCTATGGGCTGAAACAATCTCCAAGAGCTTGGTACCATAGGTTAAGCTCCACACTCAAAGAAAGAGGATTTAAGCAGTCTGAAGCTGATCATACCCTATTCATTCTCCAAAGTTCAAAAGGAATCATTGTGGTCTAGTCTATGTGTATGACCTTATCATTTCTGACAATGATAAGGAAGGTATTGAAGAAACTAAAACATATCTTACGACTATTTTTTATATTAAAGACCTTGGAGAACTAAAATATTTCCTAGGGATTGAAGTATGCCGTTCTCTGGAAGACTTATTTCTTTCACAAAAGAAATATACTCTTGATTTATTGAGTGAGACAGGTAAACTGGGAGCAAAGCCAGCCAAAACCCCACTTGAAGATGGCTACAAGGTCAAGCGAAAGGGGGAGAAAAATGACAAGAAGGATGGACAAGAAGATGATCCATTAGACAAACCATATGTTGATCCTCTCCCATACCCAAAATTAATGGGTAAGCTTATCTATTTGACTCTTACTAGACCTGATTTGTGCTTTGCTGTGAATCAGGTGAGTCAATACATGCAAAAGCCCACGATATATCATTGGAACATGGTGGAGAGGATACTTCAATATCTCAAAGGGAGTCTGGGGCAAGGCATATGGATGGGAAAGAATGGAAATGCCAAGATTGTTGGTTATTGTGATGCAGACTATGCTGGTGACACAAATGATAGGAAATCAACAACCGGATATTGCACATTAATTGGAGGGAATTTGGTGACATGGAAGTCTAAGAAGCAGAAAGTAGTGTCATGTTCAAGTGCTGAATCTGAATATAGAGCAATGAGGAAGCTCAGGGATGAACTGGTTTGGCTCGAGGCGCTACTCAAAGATCTTGGTATTGACACCACAAGACCCATCACGATGCATTGCGACAATCAAGATGCTATACACATTGCTAGCAACTCGGTGTTCCATGAGAGGACAAAACACATAGAGGTTGACTGCCACAAAGTTCGAGAGAAGATCGAAGAAAGAGTAACTCTACCGTGTTATACAAGGAGTGAAGACCAACTCGCAGATATCTTCACCAAAGCCGTGAAACTTGTATTTTCCCTACCCTAAGCAAAGAAAGACAGCAATGCAATCAGCCTAATCCTAGAGAGACCAAATACCAAGTTTATCAATTGTAGTATAGTGGTAAGAGTTGAGTGTTGAGAACAACAATGTCGAACCAATCAAGAATGGTATACAACAATTAGTTGATAAATAAGGCTAGCTATTCAAGTAATTATCAAAAGGGTGTGGTACTAGCAGTCTAAATAAGAAATCTACTAAAAACCCTAATTGATACTAAAGGTACCAAAGTGTGTCACACTTTAGCACATCATGGAACTAAGCAGAAAAAATCACAGTACTAGGACTACTCGACCACACTGATCGAGTGGTGAGGTCGAGTGCTACAGTAAAAACAGAGAAAAGCTACAGTGAACTATTACTAAGCAAGCTGTAAACTATGGGGAAAAACAAGGACTCTAGGGATGGAAATCACGGGATCGCAAACACTCTGTTCCATTGCAGCTATCAACTAGCAATTTCATCACATGACTACCCTAGACAACAGACTTCATAACCAGCTCAATCCATGGTTCGTGGTAGAGAGCCCCAAGACCCAACCCAGTCAGCATAGTGTGAGGAGTCGAATTAGGCATGAAGAATCAGCCTATTAAAGTCGAGAACAGTTCATAACAAGTGAATAGGTGGAGTCGTGACATAAATCAATGTCTGATGCATCCACCCTCACGCTATTGTACTCTAAACCCCGGAAAAAGTCTATCCAATGGCTCAAGGCATGGTTCGTGCTCATGAGACCATCTAGGATCATGTTCTTCTTGATCAAGGGAGAACAAGCATTAAAATCACTCACCCAAGAGGGAGTAAAAACTGAGTGATCAAACTATCTAAGCAAAAACAAAACAGAGAGAAGCTACCCTAATCCATCCCCAAAAATCCCAAATTACTACTCACACACTGTGATCATGGCTGGGGTCCGAAACCCATAAAAGCTTGAGCTTTTCATATGTTATAGCCTTTGACCTAGTGAGCAAGGTTGGAGAAGAAATCGGATACATATACTTATTTTATAAAAAGATATCAAAGTTACAAAATTGGTAGAAAATGAAAAGCTATCAAGAACAGCAAGAACAAGAGAGAGAAAAATGAGAGAAAACCTAAAAAAACTAAGCCAGAGCGGCGCTATTCCATCCTTCCTAATTAGGTTTAATGAGGTGCTTTTATACATAGTCTCAAGCGCTTATTACATTTTGCGAGTTTTTAGGAGAAAAAGTTGGAGAGTGCTCACTCGACCCATCAGTCGAGTGGTGTGGTCGAGTGGTCTCTCGAGTAGGTGTGGTGCTGAAGTCCAGTGAGCCTGTGATGCTGAGATCGAGAGTGTCTGTCTGAGAGTGCTTCACTCGAGTGGTCTGGTCGAGTGAGCCTGTCTGAGAGTGCTTCACTCGAGTGGTCTGGTTGAGTGAGCCTGTATGAGAGTGCTTTACTCGAGTGGTCTGGTCTGTGTGCCTGTCTGAGAGTGCTTCACTCGAGTTGTCTGGTCGAATGAGCCATCTGTCTTCTCTGCAATCTTCACTCGACTCCATAGGGCTCGACTGCACATCTTCACTTCATGAGCCAAAATCCAAGTATGCTCCATATGCTCCATAAGTACCTGATAAGACCCCAAATATGCAAAATGCATGCAATGCCTATACAGAAATATGACACATTCTATATGAAGCATAAATGCAGGAAATGGTATAAACAGTGGATGAAATCTACTCTAAGGCATGATAAAAAGGTGGTAAAAACGTGTATAAAAAGTGGTTTTATCAAGCAGCAAGTCTCAAGGTTTGCAACCACATATATAACAAACTCGGGCTTGTGGATCCAACTCACCCTTGATCATGTTCCCTACTCATAGACGTTATGCTTGTTTCTTCATCATAGATTTTTTCCCAAGTAGTTTTTTCTATGATGAGGTTTTTACCGAGGTAACGCCTATGTAGGTCCAATTTTAGCCTTTGCTCACCGATGGCTAAGCTTAAGGGGGAGTATCAAGATCAAGAAGACATTCCGTGCAAAATGAGGGCGTGCAAATGATGTGACGTAAAGTTTTCCTCAACGGGACCACACAATGAATAGGCTGCGAGTGCACAGTAATCAATTGTAGTATTTAAGGTATATTGAATCCACAGAGAGAGAAGATGTATTGCAAATCAAGAGGAACAAGTAAAGCTAGAACTCAATAATCAAAATGGGATTTGTGTCACGCAAATCACGCAAAGCAAATAAAATGAATGTAAATCAATATGAGATGAATGTTGGGCGCTTAAGGGAGTCTCTAGGGTTCAATGATCTGTCTATTCGAAATAAGTTTAATGTAATGCATGTCTACTCCTAAGTCTTGAACTATAAAACACGAAAGTTCGGCTAACCTATTTTCATAGAGAAAACTGGCTGAAATCCACTAATCCTATTTCTCAACTATCGCAGGCAATAACATAGGTTTCAAAGCATTAAAATCAAGTTTAATCCTAATTCATAAGACTCCATAACTAAGGGGTATGTGCTTGTTATGATGTCATACTCATCAGATCTAGGTTCCAACAAACTAAGGAAACGGTTCAAATTACTTAGATGCCTAAGAACAATAGCTAGTTCATGAGTCTAACTATATGCATTAAGAATGAGATAAGACCAAAAGATAGTGTAAAAGGATATGCAAATACAATAAAACTCGCCACTCAAAAGACAATGATCATCTCACCCCAACTGGATAGTCTACTCGGCCATGCTCAAGGTTGTCATCGATGATATGAAAGAGTAAAACATAGATCTTATGCAATAAGGTAAAGGTTTAGAGATTACTTATTTAGATCCGAAAATAACAAGATGTAAGGACTTCTCCTTTGACAAAGTT
Source organism: Cardamine flexuosa (assembly GCA_963555745.1). Lineage (NCBI taxonomy): Eukaryota > Viridiplantae > Streptophyta > Magnoliopsida > Brassicales > Brassicaceae > Cardamine > Cardamine flexuosa. The sequence continues at coordinate 12,068,153 of OY743220.1, read as the reverse complement.
ACAAAAGAATGGAGAAAGACATGGTGGAACTTCAAAGCTTCAGCGAGATCAAGTTGCTTATGCGGCTCCTTGGAGGCGGGGTCAGCTTCTTGAGGTGGTGATGGACTTTCTAGGGTTTTTGTAGTGAACTTAGGTGGTGGTTTGAAATTTTAATGAGGCACACGAAAACCTAGCTTCATAAACTAGTATATATAGGTCTTAGGGCACAAGATATTGGCTTCTAGGGTTTAGGAAGGGTGGAGTCGTCATCTTGGTGAGTGTGGAGGCAATGGGCCGAGCCTAGTGATGGGCCAAGCTTCTAAGGCGTTGGGATGCATCTTCCAAACGGCTGAATGGATTGCTTTGATTCTTGTCCCATACGAATCTTGAATCTTCAAGCTTTCTAAAGATATAGAGAACTCCAATTTTGGTTCACAGGAAGGTCTTCAAATGTTGTCAAACTTTTGATGCTTTGAAACTGCCTCAAAACGGGTCTTTGCTCCTTTTTGATCCATATTCCCATAAAACCTGTAAAACCTCTTTGACACTAACAATACTTGATAATAGCTTATTTAGCTTTGAAATCATATCAAATCTCTCTTAAATCAATATGAAAACCATAATAAAAACGGGTCAAAATACGATGTTATCAACTCTCCTAGATTTAAACTTTTGCTTGTCCTCAAGCAAAATAGAATGGAAGAGAGGTTTGAAAATCACGGGAACTCACTTAGCTTGTTGGGGATGTCTGGACTTCAAAATTTTTTTCACTGAGCGTTGGAACATGGTCCGAGATTAACCACAATGATCATCTTCAAACCTTAGTTACTCCAATCCAAAGCAGTTTTCGGGATTCCATTGTCATCTCTTTACATAAATTAATGGAATGAAAGGTATGGTGGTCTTACCAAAGGGAATTAGACTTAAAGGCAGGAAAACTTCTTCTTACCAAGGCCTTCTCCAGCATACTTTCCCTCTCCTCTTTTTGTTCCAAGCTCTTTGATACCATATTTACAGCCACCGAGTTTTGTTTTTTCCAGTGCTTTGCCTTTTCTTCTTCTACTTCTTCTACTTCTTCTTTTTCTTTCTTTCTTTTTCTTTCTTTCTTCTTTTTCTTTATTTTCTGTTTTCTTTGGGACGAGTCTCCCTGGAATCACAAAGGATATACGGGTCTACGCATCATCCCTTGGCCGCTTTGACTCTTAATGTTTCCCTTACAACAAAATCCTTCCATGAGGTCGCAAAAGATACATGGTTTTACGCATCATCCCTTTGTGCACTTGGGCTTGTTGCTTTGATTTGTTTATCCTTTCCTTTCTTTCTTTTCTGTTTTTCATGCTTTTCTGTTTTTCTGACCTTGCGAAGAGGAGGAGAGGTAGTTGTATGCTTGGTGGAAAATTTGCATGGCTTTGTATGGTTTGAATAGGTCTATGTCCAATGAGCGCCAATCCCTGAGGAAGAAATTGAATGTCAAGTTAGGTTCAAATAGATTTAGAGAAGACTTTGGTTTACCCCTACTTTCCAACGAAAGGATGCTTTTGGGGAATGTTGAATCCTCCTACTGCCTTTCCCAAATGGAACCTCAGCCAAGCTGTGAGTCATTAGAGTAATCACCAGTCCAAACAATCCAATAGATCAAGGTCCTTGTTCCCTAAGAGTTTTGACTCAATAAAGTTTTTTTTGTTGACTCGATAAAATCGCATAAATAGGCATAATCATTGATGTAAAAAGTGGCAAAAGGTCTCAGGTCAATAAAATAGAGGTGTCAGTAAAGGATAAACATCCTTCCCTCCAGACTTAAATCACACCGTCCTCGGTGGGAAAACAAGAAGGAGAAAAGGATGGAAATCATAAGGAAGTTGGGTTAAAGAACAGTGTCACCTTAATCGGAATGTGGGCGACTAACCGGTGTTTCTTCCATTTAAACTTAACATCACATGGACTTGGTTCTAGTCCACGGAATTCTTTGTGAAGATCTTTTCTAAGTGCATCTTTCCTGAGACAAAAATCTAAAAACCATCAATGATATGCTAAAATATAAATAAAGGTAAATAAAATAAAGATTAAGATAGAATGGTGGTGGTGTCGATGGTGAGATGGTGGTAATGTTATCTTTTTGATGTCATTGTTGCCATGGTTGAGATCTTCCCATGGTCCCTGATATGCTCCAAATATGCTTATGGTTGGATTGGTGAAATGATCTTGATCAGTGAAGTAACGTTGTGTAAGAGGAGTGGTGTGGAGGCACTAGGGTGAGAAACCTCGGTCACAAGTAGTCGTGACCGGGCCAGCCCTCCTTCACGCCTCGGTCATGGCCCTTGTGACTGGGGCCGTCCTTCCAAACCCGGAATGGATTATGGCTGCCCTATTCTTCCTTTTTCCTTCTTTTTGTCATGAAAATATATCATCCCATTCTTCAAAATGTACCAAAGGAATGTATACTTACTTGTGGATCCGAGATTTGGATGTCCCATTGAAGTTTCACCCCCTCATAGTCTAGGTAACCTTCAAAATTGGGTCCAATGGTGGATTTCGAAATCTATCGCAATCGTGACTACATTTTCTTTGATAATAACTTCCCAAATATCCTCATATCCTTATATATTGAATCTTGTGTCAATCCATCGAACCAATAGCAAAATGGCCCAAGATTTGTAAAATTCCTAACCGCGGGTCGCCGGCTGCGGACTCGGTTTTGATGATTGGCCCTTTTATTCTCTGAGTCTCTTTTTGTGAAATTTCTTTGAAAAAAACTTCCCAAGGGTAATACTTTAGGCGTGTGTCAAGTTGGACAACTTTTACTCGAGTAGATTTCAATATCCTTCAACTTTAGTAAAATATGCAACCGTGAAGCTTGAGGTGGAATGATCTTCTTCTGATGAATCCTTTTCCAAAAAGTAGCTCGACCATTACTCCTAGAATACCCATAAGATGTTGAGTAGCTGATCCTTGATCGTTTGGTTGAGTGGAACTTGAAAATTCTTCATGAGGCTTGGTTTTGACCTAGTCGCGGCCCGGTTTTCAAATTTGGCCTTGGCTTAGTAAAACTCAATGGATGAGGTCGGGAAAGGTTGCATAGCTTCCTAAGATGATTTAATTAGCTCCAATAGGCTACATAAGGTCAGAAACGTACCATATCAACAAAATTTTCAAAATCTCCTTGGAACCCGAGAATCGGTTCTTGGCAGTTTTGCTCGGAAAACCTTGGTCACTAGCTTCGTGACCGGGGTATGGCCTTCATGGGACCTTGGTCACGGGCCGTATGACCGGGGTATGGGACTGATGTTGTCCTTCTTCAAGTTGGAGGTGAGTTATGCTTTGTGGGGACTTTCAGCATTGATCTTTGGTATAATCAATTTGTTGCCTTCTGCATGCATTGGGCAAAAGAATCTGACCAGACTTTTGAAATCTTCTTGCCACTTTGAAACATGAACTTCGGAGTTGCCATACTCAGAACCTTGGTCACAAGCTTCGTGACCGGGGTTGGGTCTCCTTGGGACCTCGGTCACGGGCCTTGTGACCTAGGTTGGCTCCAACTCGATTCTCTTCTCTTTTTATGCTTTTCTATTTTCTTATTTTGTATTTTATTTTCTGTTTATGTGGAATACCTGAGAGCAAAAGCAAAAGGAAATCTTATCTATTAAAGGGAATGAAAACTTACAAAGTGGTTTGCCTCCCACAAAGCCACCTTTGTTTAAAGTCCTCGGCTAGACTTGGTCTTTCTCTTACAAGAGATGAGAAGAATCGTCTGTCCTAAGACAAGGTTTCTTGGTCTTGACAAGCTCTGGACGTGTTCCATTAGGATTAGGACATACTTTCTTTGGTTGTTGAGATGTTGGAACGAAAGGTACAACTCCGTAGAAAACTTTTCGATCAATGTTGGCAAAACTTATCCTCTTGTTTGGCCAATCCATTATCGCTCCAGTTTTTTCAAGGAAAGATCCTCCTAGTATGAGTTGTGAAGCTTTTCCCTTCTCAATGTGGACCACTTGGAAATCTGTGGGAATGTCACAACTCCTGATCTTCACGCAAATGTCCGAGACCATTCCCATGGGAACTATAGATGAACAATTCGCAAACCCTATGTGTATGCCAGATGCTTGAAGATCCTTTAAACCAATCTTTTCTGCATCTCTTGAGGACATCAGATTGATGCATGAACCAGAGTCGCATAATGCATATTTGAACTTGACTCCTCTTATAGTAAAGTTATAAGGAATCTTCCGGGACTTTTAGACTTCGTAAGCATCCTTGGGGGTCTTGAGTATCTCAATGCTTGTTCATAAAGATCTTTTATCTTGGCTCTAGTCTCAGAACTCTCCACGAAGAATCGGTCTATACCGTACTTGGAACATGATTTGTCGAATAATGTGCCTTTTGGTAGTTGCTCAACTACTCTGTTGAAATTTCCAAGCTCCCTTAGGCTTATAGTCTGCGGATACCATTGGTTTCTTTGCAAGCTGAAATCATTGATGTTCCGTGAGAGGCTCATCCTTCTAAGGTCTCTTGCTTCTTCTTGAAATATCTCACCTTTTTCTAGTTCTTGCAATGATTTTACCAACTTGTGGGGTGTGATCACGTTGCAGCTAACATGAGGTAGAGATTCGGAATTCTCATTATCTTCAAAACCGTCCTGAAGTTCGAATGTGGTCTCCAATGCTAGCCTTTTATCTTCGTTCTTCCACTCAAGTTTAGTGATCTTTCTTGTAAGTCCCCATATGCTCCTTTCAATCATATCTAATCTCTCATGGTGTATTCTTGAAGTTACCTCCTGTAGCTCCAAGCATTGCTTCAATAAGCTTTCAAGTCTCTCCTCTAGATTCTTCTGATGTGAATAGGCATGGCCATAGTGTTGAAGAGGCGGCTGTGGTGGATGATAGGCACGGTGGTTCCGCAGGAACCGGTTTCGGAGATCTTCGGGCCTCCTTTGGTAAGGATGTGAAAAGTGAGATTGGTGACGACTTGGGGGTGTCTTCCAACCTTCATAGTGATGGTAAAGAGCTGGAGGGGGTCCATAGTTACCTCGGGAGTAGATGCTTACTTGGTTACGGGATTGATGAAAGTTGTTGTTCTCGGGAATATCTCCATAAGGGATCCTAGTTATCATGTTGCAGCATGCTTCTCCCGGTTCATCCTCTCCTTGAGTAAGGTTAGATGAGATAGTGGTTTCTCCTTGCTGAGATCCAAAGCTTCGTAACTTAAGTCTCCATCATTAAATTTCTGCTGCAAAATCTCCAACTTTTGCTCCAGCCGGTCCTCTACTTGGTGGGTAGAGTACATTGCATCAAGGATTTTATCATCTTGTTCTTGAAAGTATTCACCATGCTTTAACAACTCCTGATTGATGCCATGAATTTGATCTTCAATATGGTGGGCTTGTTCGGTGAGGGCAGAAATCTTAGAACTGAAAACAGATTCCATCTTAGTGAACTTGGCGCAATCTGTTCATGGTGCTTCTTTTGTTCAGAGGAGAATTGTTGCATAAGCTTCATCATCTTATCAGTGAAAGCATCAGATAGTGGTGCTTCATATCCTTCATATGCTTCAATTCTCATGACTTCTCTTGAATTCAAAGTGATGATCCATAGAGGGACACATTCGGTCCGAGTTGTGTGGACTGAAAGTACGAGATAATCTCATTGGGCGATCTCCAGATGATCGAGAAAGTGATGGACAATCAGAGTGTCTCATCATAGGTGTACCACGAGATGGCTGAGAGTAGCCGTGGAAAGCTCTAGAAGGTGAGCTAGAGAGTGGTCCGGAGGTATATCCGTCCATAGGGTTGTGTTGCGCCAACAGCTGCGGAAGAGTAAGGTTGCGAAACTTCTCTGGGAGAGCGTCGAGGTCCATCCTCAAGGCCTCCTGAAACAATGCAAATCACAAAGGAAAATCAGTAGCACAATGTTCTAGACGTTACTCTAGTTCGTAAATTTGCAAACAGAGCAATCTCTCCCCGACAACGGCGCCAAAAACTTGATGGGGTATAAAGTTTTCCTCAAAGGGACCAAATAATGAATAGGCTGCAAGTGCACAGCAAATCAAACGTAGTATTTAAGGTATATCGAATCCACAGATAGAGAAGATGTATTGCAAATCAAGAGGAACAAGTAAAGCTAGAACTCAATAATAAAAAAGGGTTTTGTGTCACACAAATCACGCAAACCAAACAAAATGAATGTAAATCAATATGAGATGAATGTTGGGCGCTTAAGGGAGTCTCTAGGGTTCAAAGATCTGTCTATTCGAAATAAGTTCAGTGTAAAGCATGTCTACTCCTAAGTCTCAGACTATGAAACACGAAAGTTCGGCTAACCTATTGTCATAGAGAAAACTGGCTGAAATCCACTAATCCTATTACTCAACTATCGCAGGCAATAACATAGGTTTCAAAGCATTAAAATCAAGTTCAATCCTAATCCATAAGACTCCATAACTAAGGGGTATGTGCTTGTTATGACGTGATACTCATCAAATCTAGGTTCCAACAAACTAAGAAAACGGTTCGAATTACTTAGATGCCTAAGATCAATAGCTAGTTCATGACTCTAACTATATGCATTAAGAATGAGATAAAACCGAAAGACAGTGTAAACGGATATGGAAATACAATAAAACTCGCCACTCAAAAGATAATGATCATCTCACCCCATTGATTGGCCCTTAGACCCAACTAGATAGTCTACTCGGCCATGCTCAAGGTTGTCATCGATGATATGAAAGAGTAAAACATAGATCTAATGCAATAAGGTAAAGGTTTAGAGATTACTTCTTTAGATCCAAATATAACAAGATGTAAGGACATCTCCTTTGACAAAGTTCCAAACGAATGGAGAAAGAGATGGTGGAACTTCAAAGCTTCAGCGAGATCAAGTTGCATATGCGGCTCCTTGGAGGCGGCGTCAGCTTCTTGAGGTGGTAATGGACTTTCTAGGGTTTCTGTAGTGAACTTCGGTGGTGGTTTGAAACTTTGATGAGGCACAAGAAACCCTAGCTTCATAAACTTGTATATATAGGTCTTGGGGCGCAAGAGATTGGCTTCTAGGGTTTAGGAAGGGCAGACTCGTCATCTTGGTGAGTGTGGAGGCAATGGGCCGAGCATAGTGATGGGCCAGGCTTCTAAGGCGGTGAAGGAGGCTGGCATCGGTCACGAGCTTAGAAACCGGGGTGCCCAAGAGGCTTTGCCTCGGTCATGAGCTTAGTGACCGAGGTTTGGTGCTTTGGCGCTGGTTTTACATAGCTTCATCTTCTGGGATGCATCTTCCAAACGGCTGAATGTATTTCTTTGATTCTTGTCTCATACCAATTTTGACTCTTCAAGCTTTCCAATGATATAGAGAACTCCGATTTTGGTTCATATGAAAGTCTTCAAATGTTGTCAAACTTCTGATGGTTTGAAACTGCCTCAAAACGGGTCTTTGCTCCTTTTTGATCCATATTCCCATAAAACCTGTAAAACCTCTTTGACACTAACAATACTTGATAATAGCCTATTTAGCTTTGAAATCATACCAAATCTCTCTAAAAACACTATGAAAACCATAGTAAAAACGGGTCAAAATACAATGTTATCAGCAAATCTCGGGTCGTGTACGGACTGTACGGATCTGTACAGACACTGATTTTGCACGGTTGATGTGTCGTAATTTTTCCTCAAGGAAACCACACAATGAATGAACTGCAAGTGCACAGAAAATCAGTAGTAGTACTTAAGGTATCGATCCCACAGAGAGTAATAAGTACGCAGATTGAATTCAAGCAAATATATCTAACTAAGACAATGTAATAAGGGGTTTGGTTTTGGGTTTTCTAGTGAATGAATGCAAATGAATGAATGAAAGCAAAGTGAATGATTGATTTGTAAGCTATATGATTAAGAAGTTGGGCGTCTAGGGTCTATCTAAGGTTTCCATGGTTTCTAACAAGTAGGGGATAGATCTAACTCATCAGTTTTCATCAATGGTTCTCAACTACGAACACGGATACACACCCAAGCCATAGTTCATGACAGAGGCGTCTTAAGTCACCACACCCTGGTACTCAACTTCAGCAGGTAACAACATGCTTAGACCAGCTGTATAAACACGTTCGATATGTTTACAAAGTCCTATAACTAAACTATCGCAGGTTATAACACGAGGCTTCGGTAATACTAGTTCCGAGAAATAGGTTTATGCAGATAGCGCTCCTAATCTCCTAAATCATTGCTTGGTGATCAATTCAAGCAACATGCCTTAAGTAAAATATATCCCAAGAGAACTCATAATCTAGATGAAAATTGGATCTAACAACCTAAATGAATGCAACCATGCTTTCCTAAGATATTACCCATCAAACCCAACAAAAGAACTACTCGCTCATGGTGTAAAGAAATACAATAGACATCAAGGAAAACATCAAATAAATGATTCAATATATCAAAGGGGGTTCAAAGAAAACTTCTCTAGATGTCACAGATGAGATCTTGTCTCCCCAATAGAAAGTACAAAGAGTAGAGAAGAGAAATAATGAAGAACAATAGATGAAACTTCAAGGAGATGGTCTTCTAGGTTAAGGCGACGGTGGTGGTAGAGGCAAAACTAGGTCGTGATTCTCCTTGTCTAACTCCTAGAGACGTTCCTTGGTGGTGGTTGTGCTCGCTTAGGGTTTCCAAAACCCTAAGAATTGTTTATATAGGCTCCTCCACGAGATTAGGTTAAGATGCATCAAAAACTACGTAATTTTGACAAGTGTGGAGGCAATGGGCCTAGCCTTGTCATGGGCTGAGGTCCTTAGATTGGAGTAAGTCGGAACCGGTCACTAGGGGTAGTGCCCGAGGTCTTCAACAGGGCTAGCCTCGGTCAGGGCCTTGTGACCGAGGTGGACATGTCTTCACTATTCGGGTTGCATCTTCCAAACAGCTGAATGGATTTCTTTGATTCTTGTACCATACGAATCTTGACTCTTCAAACTTTCCAATGATATAGAGAACTCCAATTTTAGTTCACAGGAATGTCTTCAAATGTTTGCAAACATCTGATGCTTCGAAACTGCCTCAAAACGGGTCTTTGCTCCTTTTTGATCCATATTCCTATAAAACCTGTAAACCCTCTTTGACACTAACAGTACTTGATAATAGCCTATTTAGCTTTGAAATCATATCAAATCTCTCTTAAAACAATATGAAAACCATAGTAAAAACGGGTCAAAATACGATGTTATCAGTAAATCTCGGGTTGCGTACGGACTGTACGGATCTGAACAAATACGGATTTTGCACGGTTGATATGTTGTATGTTTCCTCAAGGAAACCACACAATGAATACTGCAAGTGCACATAAAATCAATAGTAGTACTTAAGGTATCGATCTCACAGAGAGTAACAAGTACGCAGATTGAATTCAAGCAAATATATCTAACTAAGACAATGTAATAAGGGGTTTGGTTTTGGGTTTTCTAGAGAATGAATGCAAATGAATGAATGAAAGCAAAGTGAATGATTGATTTGTAAGCAAATATGATTAAGAGGTTGGGCGTCTAGGGATTATCTAAGGTTTCCATGGTTTCTAACCAGTGGGGGATAGATCTAACTAATGGGTTTTCATTAATGGTTCTCAACTACGAACACGGATACACACCCAAGCCATAGTTCATGACAGAGGCGTCTTAAGCCACCACACCCTGGTACTCAACTTCTGCAATTAACAACACTCTTAGACCAGCCGTATAAACAAGTTCGATATGTTCACAAAGTCCTATAACTAAACTATCGCAGGTTATAACACAAGGCTTCGGTAATACTAGTTCTGAGGAATAGGTTTACGCGGATAGCGCTACTAATCTCCTAAATCAGTGCTTGCTGATCAATTCAAGCAACATGCATTAAGTAAAAGATATCCCAAGAGAACTCATAATCTATATGAAAATCAGATTTAACAACCTAAACGAATGCAACCATGCTTTCCTAAGATATTACCCCATCAAACCCAAAAAAAGAACAACTCGCTCATGGTGTAAAGAAATGCAATTGACATCATGGAAAACATCAAATAAGCAATTCAATATATCAAAGGGGGTTCAAAGGAAACTTCTCTAGATGTCACAGATGAGATCTTGTCTCCCCAATAGCAAGTACAAAGAGTAGAAAAGAGAAATAATGAAGAACAATAGATGAAACTTCAAGGAGATTGTCTTCTAGGTTAAGGCGACGAAGGAGGGTGAAGCGGTGGTGGTAGAGGCGAAACTAGGTCGTGGTTACCCTTATCTAACTCCTAGGGACGTTCCTTGGTGGTGGCTGTGCTCGCTTAGGGTTTCCAAAACCCTAAGAATTGTTTATATAGGCTCCTCCACGAGATTAGGTCAAAAGGCTTCCAAAACTACGTCATTTTGATAAGTGTGGAGGCAATGGTCCGAGACTGGTCATGGGCTGAGGTCCTTAGGTCGGAGTAAGTCAGCACCGGTCACTAGGGGTAGTGCCCGAGGTCTTCAACAGGGCTAACCTCAGTCACGGGCCTTTTGACCGAGGTGGACATGTCTTCACTCTTCGGGTTGCATCTTCGAAACGGCTAATTGGATTGCTTTGATTCTTATCCGAGAGGAATCTTGACTCTCCTAGCTTTCCGTGGATATAGAAAACTCTATATTTGGCTCATGGGAAGGTCTTCAAATGTTGGCCAACTACTGATGCTCTGAAACTGCCTTAAAACGTGTTTTGCTTGCCTCTGGGTCTTTTTTGCTCCAAAACTCCCAAATGTCTTTGGAAATAGTAAATGGTGAAATGTGGGCATAAAGCTTCCATAATCTCTTGATTCTTCATGATATCCCAGCCAAAAACATATGAAATATAGGCGAAAATACGAGTATATCAACTCCCCCAGACTTAAGGTTTTGCTTGTCTTCAAGCAAAATAGGATTTCAAGACTGGTGGAGAGGTTTGAAAATCGCGAAAACTCTCCTATGATCAGAGACGATGTTCATAGTAGATGACCTGAAGACGTGTTAGTACATGGATTCTCAGTCAAAACTTTCTCACTATAGACTCACAACATTCTCAATCTCTGATCCTTCCATCGCAAACCGTCCCGAGACTTTGGAATTCACTTCAGTCAACTCCTTAACATTCAATAAAGGTGGCGTGGATTTCTCTAGAGGGAGCATCATTCGAGGTAGACGGTACTTGGTATAAAAAGGCTTTTGGTGTTTAAATGTAGTTTAAAGTGTTTAGAGTGTACCGTGATTTTGGAGGGCAGCTATGTCGCAGACCCGCAAGAGAGTATGAATCCATTGATGTTCACAGCTTCCAACCACTTCTTCATGTCAACACCTTGTTCCTTTACTTCTTTTTTTCTTCTGGTACCCCCACACTTAGGATCTTCAACCATCTTCATAACTTATTTTCTTCGTAACCTTCTTCTCAAGATTTCCTGTGCTTATGAGATTATTTTGTAACCGTTTCCTTTCCTTTCTTTTCTTTTCATTTTCTTTTTCTTTTTCTTTTCTTTTCTTTTCTTTTCTTTTCTTTTCTTTTCTTTTTCTTTTTCTTTTTGGTGAAAGGGGAAACAGTACATAAATTTACAAGTCTCAAGCACAAGATATGAGTACCTTTTCTTGTTGATTCCGAGTTGTATGGTTGTGTAGACCAAATCGTGACTCTCTCTCTATCTCTTCTTTGATTCCTTCAAGCTCTCCATCTTCAAGTGGTTGGAAAACTGTGTCGGAAATTTCTCTCTCGCGTTTCTACGCATATCTGCCAACGAGATCGAAAAAGAGATTGGTGAGAGGTCTGAAAATAAATATATGGTGTAAGGGTAAACCACTAAAAATGAGTGGCCATTCAGGATCAGCAAAGAGTGAATGTGCTGCTCGTTTCCCCGATCTAATGCGCTCATGAGAAATAATTGAAGTCAGGATTATGGTTCAAATAAAGTGGAGTTGACGTCCGTTCCAACCGCATTCTCCGTAGGATGAGACTTTGGGGAGAAAGATACAGCGGTGAGCTTCTAGGTGTTGTCCGTTTATTAGTGAATCCTACACAACTTGTCTTCAGGGAATGAATCAAAACATACTTTAAGTCAAAATCATCATATCATAGGGTCATAGTTTTCTACAAACTTGACTCAATAAAACCGCATAAAATTAAGTAGACGATAAAATCCACCAGACTGAATCATACTGTCCCCAGTGTGAACAGTCAAAATAAAGGAGGGAATAAAATTAAAGATAGAGATAGAACGAGTGAACCTTCAACTTCTCAGGAGGTTCTGGTGCTCGGTGGTGAACTAATTATGGTGTCCAGGATCTGAGGTCATTCTCTTTGCAAGTGTAGTGGCTGCGAGGTACTCTGCTAGCTGCTGTTCTGCGGCAATCCGTAATGCTCTCTCATCCTCAAGAGTAGTGGTATCACTTCCCGGAGGGTTGCGTGTGACGTGGTGAGAAGCAAAGGAAGTGATTGCCTTGGCCTTGGTGAACTTACCATGAGTGAGTGGTAGACGGTCTTTAGGAAGAGATGAGTGATACTCACTCGTAAAAGGGTACCAACTCGTGATGCTGTCTCTAAGGCGTGGAACAGTAGAGCTAGGAAGTAATATGGTGTTTGTGGCATATGGTGGAGAATGATACCTATATCCAATCTGGTCAGGGTTGATCTGTACTCCTTCAAGTATCTTCATCTTCTCAAGCTTTGCAAGGTCCAAATGGTTGTCCTTGATTGTGTGAGGACGGTCTGCGAGGTTGACTCCAGCGGTCTCAAGGATGGTAGGGATGACTCCTCCAAAGCTTATGCAATCTTGCTTGTCTTTACTTGTGATAGCATCATGCTTGATCTTCACAAGTCTCTTTGCTAAGAGGGCAGCATAGTTGGCTCTTTGTGGATGCTCAACAAAAGGTATGCTCAAGATATTCAGCTCATCAATAATCACATTTTTCTGGGCTGTGCGTGAGAAGAGAGTGTTGGCGAGAAGCTTGTGTACATACCGGATCAATGGGTGTGATAGTGAGGCAGCCTTGGTCGTTCTACTATCAAAACTTCCTTGTCCAAAGCTTGACCAATAAGCATTGGTATCAACTTGTCCAAACTCAATAGCATCTTGGTATTCAAATCCAAGTGCACTCCCATGATCAAGAATAGAGATGTAGTGGTGCTCACCATTGATGATGAAGAAGAGCTTCCCATCTCGCACCAATGGAGCTTCTGTGCGAGGATATGCTAGTGTGACTATGGCAAGAAATTTCCTTGTCTCTTCTTCATAGATGTCTTGGCGAGTAAATGCTAGGAAAGTGCTGAGTCCTAGAGCATTCAACATCCATTCAACATCACTTGCCAATCCAAGAGCATGCAAGGATGTGTATTCAACTCTCAAGGTGGGTAAAAGCTTGAGCCCATAGAATGGTGTGAGATAAATCAAGACTCTCATCCATCTTCTTTCCAACAAAGATCAAAGGCAGCTCCTTCTTCTTGCGTCGTTGGTGTAAGCGTTGAGCTACTTTAGCCCTTAGATGGTGTGGCACACATGAATTGATTGTTGCATCAAAATCACCATCATCTTGAATCTCATCACTCTTATCTTTAGAGTTGGCGCCTTCATCAACAATTTGTTTGCCTTTGTTTGCCTTTGTTCTCATGTGTTTCTTTGTCATGTAACATCTTAGTCCTCATCTCATCACTAGTGATGGTTCTAAATTTCTTCTTAGAGGATCTAGTGTCCATTGTTTGGTACCTAGAGTCAAAAGAGATTGATACAAGTTAGCAACATGGCCCAATGAGAAACAAATTTCAATCCATTACATATGAGATGTAACAATGGGGATTGAAATAGATAAGTAAGTGTATGTTCAATATTTTAAATCTAGAAATCAAAACTCATGTTCAAATTTTCGGATTCAATGGTAACCTTCACAAAATTTGCATCCTAAATCAAGTTCAAAGCAACACTAAGTGAAAAATCATTCTAAGTTCTCTTATCAAGTGTGAATGGTGTCTAAAAATTTCAATTCCTAAACAATTGCATCATTATTTCGTTTTTCCCTAAGGTCACAAATTTTTAGCAAAGCAAAAATCAAATTCTATCCACAATACATCACAAAAATTAGTTCTTAGATAACCTAGAGGCTAATCTTTAAGTTCTCTATCACTTCCTAGTAACAAAAGTCAATGAATCAAGAGAATCTAGAAATACCTCTTTTGAAGCTCAAAGAGAAAATTAGAATTTAGAGAACATACCTTGGTGTTTGATGAATGTGATAAGAGATTTGTGATCTCTTAATGATTGGGTAATGGAATTTCCAATCAATTTGTAAGAACCCTAATTTTGAAAAGTTTGGATTCAAAGTGACCTATCTCCCAACGGATTTGGAGAGATGATAAAATGCTTCTTGAATCTTTAAAATCCTCTTTTTAATATAAAAGCATGTTTTAACCTAAAATGGTTGGGCTTTTTGAAAAGGAAGGGAAACTTACCTGTGGAGCCCACGTAATTGGGGTTTCACGAAAACTTACAGTGAGTTCCGGGAGTGATCTATTTTGTTGGTTGTGAAAGACTGTTCAATAGGAAGTCCATTGATTCACGGATTGTACAAACGCACCGGGATACTCTCAAGACGGCTTGGGATCAAAGACTCGGACAAACGGGAACCGGGTGGAACTTTTGCTGGGTTTGGTGAAGAACCTCGGTCACAGGCTTTGTGATCGGGGCCAGCCCTTCTTGGCACCTCGGTCACGGGCCTCGTGACCGGGGTTTTGGTTCCTCGTGGTCAAAACTTTGGTTTTGGCCAAATGCATCTTGGGAATCGATTTTCTCAACCTGTAAAGTAGAATGGCATCCCACAATGATTATAGAGACTAGGAAGAATATTTACCTTGATGGGATGGAGATTGGTTGGATCCTTTTGTGAATTATGCCACCGTGAAGCTTAAGATGGAATGATCTCCTACCCATGAGTCTTTCTCCAAAAAGTAGCTTGGCCATTACTCCTAGAATATCCATATGGTGTTGAGAACCTGATCTTTGGTCATTTGGACGAGTGGAACTTGAAAATTCTTCAATGGGTCATGAGTGTCCTAGTCGCGGCTCGGAAATGGGGTGAACCTTGGCCTTGACTTGGTAAAACGTCATTGATGCGGTTGGGGAAGGTTGCATAGCTTCCTGGGGTATCATGGATGGCTCAGGAAGACTCCAATAGATCAAGAGTGCAATACACACGATTTGGGCCAAAATCTTCAAAAACTTTGGTCACGGGGCTCGTGACCGGGGTGTGGCCTTCTCGGGGCTTCGGTCACGGGGCTTGTGACCGAGGTGATGCCTTGAGCGGGCCTCGATCACGGGACTTGTGACCGAGGTTTGCATCATGTCGCCTTGGTCATTTCCATCTTGACCAAAAGGCTAACCTTCTTCCTCATTTTCGTTTTTCTGTTTTCTTCTTTTGTATTTGGTTTTCTTCTTTATGTGAAATCTGAGATAAAACATGCAAAGATCAAAAGCGAAATGAAATGTAATCTAAAAAGGTGAAAGAAAACTTACAAGTGGGTTGCCTCCCACAAAGCGCACTTGTTTAAAGTCTTTGGCTAGACTTGGGAAGCTTATTAAGCTTGAGAAGGTGTAGCCTTGGAGATTGATATCTCCTTAGCTTCCTTAAGATCTTGATAGTCAGTTCCAGCTTCAATCACAAGTTGTCCTTTTGATGAAGTTTCAAACACTTTGGCTTGAAGAAAAACTTCCTTTGTGTGCCTTATCATCTCTTCAGTCTGATCTTTGCTCTCCTTGCTAAGTTTCGGAGGGACAATGATCTTGATCTTCAAAATCTGGGGCTGCTTGGGAGGCTTTGATGGTAGCTTCTGAGTCTTCCGAGTCTTCACATTGGTCTTATCAACCTCGGGATCTAGTGAATCTTCATCATATGGTGGGGCTCGCGGTTTCATAGTAGAGAGAGTTGGATAGAATACCTTTTTGCTTACATTGGTGAAGGTTGTCCTCTTGTTGTTGTGGTCCATGCTGGCTCCATTAGTGGCAAGGAATGGTCTCCCCAAAATCAATGGTCTCTCATTCTTCTCATCCATCTCAAGAATGTGAAATTCTGTAGGGACTATGCAGTCTTCTACAACTAGTTGCAAATCTCGAACTAGTCCATCAGGGATTTTCTGTGATGAGTCGCCAAACACAAGACTCAAATTGGACGGAGAAAAGTCTCTAAGTTCAAGTTTCTCAGCAACATTTCTCGACATAACATTGACATTAGCACCGGAATCACATAGAGAGTTAGAGAATTCAATGCCTATTATGGAGCAAGAGCAAACAAAGCGTCCAGGATCTTCTACTTTTGGTAGTCTCCTCATCGGATAGTATTGTTGCTCGTCATCTTCTATGGTACGTGTCATACGCACCATTTCTTCATGAGAATCAAAAAGCGGAACCAATGGCTCACTCACACACCTTGTAGAGGCTGGGATGGTGGAGATTACATTGCAATAACCTTTTGGATTCTCCTCGGGCTTTCCCGGAAGTACACCAACTTGTCTTGGGGCTTTATTCGCGGTTTGAGCAACCTGAGTTTCCAGCTTCTTCACAAATTTAGAAAGGCCTTCAAACTTACCATTCAACTCGCCATAGATGTTATCTACCTTGACATTGATATCCCTTGTTGCTTGTTGATGAGAAACAAGTAGTCCCCGCATCATAGTTTTAAGTCTATCACCTTGTGGTATTGGAGCTTGAGATTATGCGGCTGGGAAAGGCACCTTGTTGTGTGGAATGGAGGTCGCGGCTGAAAGTTGCCACCAAAGTTGTTGTTGTTGTTCTGAAACCGGTTTTGAAATTGTCTCGGCTGCTGCTGTGGATAGGTCTGATCTTGAGGGTTCTCAACATTAGGACTCCTATAAGATAGGTTAGAATTGTACCGGAAGTTGTTGTTGAAGTTGTTGTAGCCGCGGTTCGGGAATGAACCTTGAGTACCAACATAGTTAACATCATCTTCTTGATCCAATGAATCATCAAACTCATGGAAACCTTCATTGTTTCCATCATAAAATGTGCCACATGCATTGATAGCACGGTTCTGATTCCGTAGAAGCTGGCTTAGCATCAGAGTCACTAGAACGTGTGGTTCTATCAAAATCAATGCAAGAGACTTGCAGCGAGGTTCTCAACTGAAACTTCTGATGTAATCCTCTATAGAATGTACTTAGAATATTACCTCCACTGAAGCCATGGTGAGGACAATCTCGTTCATAGTCCTTAAAGCGCTCCCATGCTTCATAGAATGTCTCGACATGTCCTTGTTGAAAATTTGAAGTTTGTTCCCAAGAGAGTTGGATCTCGACTTTGTGTAGAAGTGATTGAGAAAGGTTGACTTTCATCCTTCCCAACTAGTAATCGATCCAGGGGGTAAAGACTTGAACCATCTATGAGCCTTGTTGACCAAAGAGAAGGGAAAAAGCTTACACTTCAAATAGTCTTTGGGCACTCCATTGGTTCTCGTAGTGCTGCAGATTTCTTCAAAAAGATAAATGTGGTCCATAGGATGTTCTGTGGTGACTCCATGGAACTGCTTTTAATTCACCAAACCAATGATTTGAGGTTTAATCTCATAGTCACGCCTTCGTGGAGTGGGAACTCGTATTGCAGCTTGGTCTTGCGGATACTGATTAGGTATGTCAAAGTCAGCAATGGTACGGTTCTGATTGGCACGCCTCAGAGGGTGCACATAAGGAGCTTGTCTAGCACCAACATTCACATGCTGAGGTGCATGGACAACATCAGGAGGCTGGTGAGGAGCATTGAGGTTATCTCCCACACCTACATGGTTAGCTTCTTGTGGAGCTTGGTTGTGAATCTCCAGAGGATTCACCGGTGCTTCTTTAGGTCCATAGATGGGGTTATCATACTCATCTTGCATCTGTCGCCTGTCAGCATCATTGGCAACAGTGTGGTGTTCATCAAGGTCACCTTGATCTTGATTTCGTAATTCGGCCATGAGTTGTTGTCTCTGGAGTTTTCTGAGTTCGCGTTCAAGTCGGTCTATGTCTTGGATTGGAGTGACGGCTTCAGAGTTTTGGCTCCTTGTCATGCACCATGTATCCTGAGATAGAAACAAGATGGGAACACAAATGTAAAAGAGTAAAAGAGAATAAAATTGAAAGATTCAAATGAATAATTCAAAATATCTTAGACGAGAGATCTTATCGAATTCAAAGGTATCTTGTAGACTCCCCGGAAATGGCGCCAAAAATTTGATGTGTCGTAAGTTTTCCTCAAGTAAACCACACAATGAATGAACTGCAAGTGCACCGCAAATCAGTAGTAGTACTTAAGGTATAGATCCCACAGAGAGTATCAAGTACTCGGATTGAATTCAAGCAAATATATCTAACTAAGACAATGCAATAAGGGGTTTGGTTTTGGGTTTTCTAGTGAATGAATGCAAATGAATGAGTGAAAGCAAACTGAATGATTGATTTGTAAGCTATATGATTAAGAGGTTGGGCGTCTAGGGTATATCTAAGGTTTCCATGGTTTCTAACAAGTAGGGGATAGATCTAACTAATGGGTTTTTATCAATGGTTCTCAACTATGAACACGGATACACACCCAAGCCATAGTTCATGACAGAGGCGTCTTAAGTCACCACACCCTGGTACTCAACTTCCGCAGGTAACAACATGCTTAGACCAGCCGTTCACAAAGTCCTATAACTCAACTATCGCAGGTTATAACACGAGGCTTTGGTAATACTAGTTCCGAGAAATAGATTTATGCGATAGCGCTCCTAATCTCCTAAATCAGTGATTGGTGATCAATTCAAGCAATATGCATTAAGTAAAAGATATCCCAAGAGAACTCATAATCTATATGAAAATCGGATCTAACAACCTAAAGGAATGCAACCATGCTTTCCTAAGATATTACCCCATCAAACCCAACAAAAGAACTACTCGCTCATGGTGTAAAGAAACGCAATAGACATCATGGAAATCATCAAATAAACGATTCAATATATCAAAGGGGGTTCAAAGGAAACTTCTCTAGATGTGACAGATGAGATCTCGTCTCCCCAATAGCAAGTACAAAGAGTAGAAAAGATAAATAATGAAGAACAATAGATGAAACTTCAAGGAGCTGGTCTTCTAGGTTAAGGCGAAAAAGGAGGGTGAAGCGGCGGTGGTAGAGGCGAAACTAGGTCGTGGATCTCCTTGTCTAACTCCCAGGGACGTTCCTTGGTGGTGGCGGTGCTCGATTAGGGTTTCTAAAACCCTAAGAATTGTTTATATAGGCTCTTCCACGAGATTAGGTCAAGAGGCAGCCAAAACTACGTCATTTTGATAAGTGTGGAGGCAATTGGCCGAGCCTTGTCATGGGCTGAGGTCCTGAGGTCGGAGTAAGTCGGCACCGGTCACTAGGAGTAGTGCGTGAGGTCTTCATGAGGGCTAACCTCGGTCACGAGCCTTGTGACTGAGGTGGACATGTCTTCACTCTTCGGGATGCATCTTCCAAATGGCTGAATGGATTGCTTTGATTCTTGTCCGAGGTGAATCTCGACTCTTCTAGATTTCCATGGATATAGAGAACTCCAAAATTGACTCATGGGAAGGTCTTCAAATGTTGCCCAACTTCTGATGCTCCAAAACTGCCTTAAAACGTGTTTTGCTTGCCTTTGGGTCCTTTTTGCTCCAATACTCCCAAATATCTTTGGGAAGTGTAAATGGTGAAATGTGGCCATAAAGCTTCCATAATCTCTTGTTTCTTCATGATTTACCTGCCAAAAACATATGAAATATAGGCTAAAATATGAGTATATCACACGGTCACAAGAAAATATTATTTCGGGTTATGTACGGATTTTGCACGGTCACAAGAAAATATTTTTTTGGTTATGTGGAAATTTTGGGTTAAAATAAAATATCTCAGAAATTTTTTTTTATGATGTAATCTATTTTGTCTTATTTATTTAGGGCTTCCTCTCCTTATGACTATAAAAGGGAGGAGCCTCTCATTGTAAACTTTAACCTAGTTTTGCCTCTTTGGCATAAGAATGGATCTGCCTCTCTTCACAACATTCTCTCATTATTTCTTCATCTAAATTCATCATTATTTCCGTAAATTCTCATAATTAGCAGGTACGATATGTTTACCAAATTCCTAAACCAACTCTCGCTGCAAAAATGTTGTTTGCTCATCTATGATTGGGTCAGGATATCAATAGGACTCTCGCGCCTACCAGCATTCCTATGATATCAGAGTTAAGGTGATCAGTCTTAAGACTAGTGTGATAATCAAATCTAGATGAAGAACATTATAGATAACCTAACATGTCTATGCCCAATTCAACAAACCATCACAAACCTTTTGAAACCCTAGATCTAACAAGGTGACTACTCAGACACAGAAGAGAAAACACAAATCATTGTCTGAATAATACCCATGAAATAAAATAAGTAACAAAGGGAGTTCAGAATTCTTTTCTCTACAAAGTTTGAGATCTGAATCTTCTCTCCAGAACTTGCTTGAAACTTACAATGGAACTTGAATAATTAAACTTTAGTGTGTGAAAAACTTAGTCTTTGGGACTTCTAAAACATAGTTTAACCTAAAAACACGATTAAGCATGAAGTATAAACTTTAGAAACTTCTGGGGCAAAGTTGAAAATCTTGAAAGTTGATAAAACTCGAAGGCGTCATTCACGTCGTGGTTGTGTCGACCGATACAGGAATGGCATGTCGGTCGACATGGACAGCAATAATCGTCTCTTTGTTGTTTTGCTCAGCTACAAGTGTCCAAAAGCTCCAAAGTGCTCATCAAAATCCATTTCGTGTTTGTACCTAATAAGACTCAATATATATATAAAAGACTCTAAAACCAATGCATATATCATGTCATAAAATCATAAAATACATGATATATCACACGTACAATCCTTTGTGATTTCTTCCCATTGTTAGCAGCTTCTTTGTTGCCTTGTCCTTTACACGAACCTCATTAGATTCAAATTTGAACTTACAAGGATAGTCTGAAGTAAGCTTGGACACAGACAAAAGAGATTTAGCAATTTCTGGATAAACTATTACATCATTTAGAGGTAAATTACCTGAAGATGAAGCTAAGCTTTCAGACCCAACATGCGTTATTGGAAGGAAGTTTCCATCTCCAATGAAAACAGTATCGGACCCATAATATGGTTGCACAGTATTAAGCCTCTGAATGTTTTTTTGTAATATGAGCAGTAGCTCCAGAGTCTGGTTACCATTCATTTCCAGTTTGCTCAGAAACATCAGTGATGTGTAAGGCCGCCATTGCAGCAGGATAGTCTTCACTCTGATAACTGTTATCAAACCTGTGCCAGCATTTCAATGCATGATGAGCCATTTTCCCAGAAATCTGACACAGAGGTCTATTATCACCACTGTAGGAACCACGACCACGTGTTGAGAAAGATCATCTTCCTCTATTTCCTCCAGCTCTTCTGTTTCCCCCACGTCCTCTATTGACAGCTTCATAAAAACCTTGGTTGTTTGAGCTGAAAACGTTGAAGGCAAGGTGAGGAGATACAGTAGCACCACTTTCATATCCTTGAAGCCTATTATCAAAGTTCATGAGCCTTGGAACGATTTGTTCAAAGCTGGGACAGGGAAATGAATCCATTAAGACTTATATGCTTGTTTTGATGGATTTGTAGTCTCGTTCTAGACCATGTAGAGCTGTGAATATCTTCATCTTCTCGATAACCAGACTTCCAATAGAAGATAACTGGTCACACACATCTTTGATCTCCTTTAGATACACAGCCATCATTTTGTCATGTTTTGTGATTGTTTGAAGATTCAGTTGTAACTCGAATAGCCTTGATGATGAAACCCGATTGAAGTGGTTGGCCAATACAAGCCAAACATCTTTAGAAGTAGGAAATTCCACCACAACGCTGAGAATATCCTCTTGAGGAAGAACCGAGCAGCCACGACTTCACAACTTGATTCGTATGAACCCATGATTGATAATCTGGATTTGTTGATTCTGTGAGGGAGCCGTTGATTGTTGGAACTGGGATCGTTGATAGTGGTGTTACAGAAGCGCTGTTAATGAAGCCAAGTAATCCTTGCCCAGAGAGAAAAGTCTCAGACTGAGATTTCCATAAAATGTAATTCCTCTTAGTGAGCTTGATAGTGACACAATTAGAAATATTTAGAGAAGGTAGCGAATAGGTCTCAAGAGCCATTGTGGCTCTCATACCATGAAGAGATTTGTAAATATGATTGATTCATTCAACTTATCTTGATTACAATCACATTTGTTCTATTTATACTTGAGATACAAAACCCTAAACCTTGAGTCGAGCAGATAAGCTTTGCCTGCTTTATCACACGGTTCCAGCTGTCAAAGCTGAGAATCTGTTTTCCGTTTTGATCGCAAATTTCTGGTTGCATCTCTGTTGTCTTCTTCCTTTTTTGTCTTCTGGTGCTGAAGAATCCGACCGTTGCTGAAGAAGCTCTGTTTTAACAGGCTTCGAATCTCTTATATCGTGAATGGGCTTCTTATGTGTTAGGCCCCCAACGTTTTCTTCACTTAACAAAACACTGCCGTTTTGTCCTTTGACCACCACTTGTTTGTGAAAAACCTCTGATTGATTTAGAGTCTCCTGCTTGATAGGAGCAAGACCGTATGATTCTCAACGTTCAAATAGAGAATAGATTCTCAGTCTTGCCAGTTGCAATCGAGTGCTAAAGTTAAAAGATTACAGCTAAGATCTTATCCAAAACTTTATCTCTAATTGTATACTTTGGGGTTTTAGGGGTTTTCTGATTTGAGTGTATACAAGGACAAATGAATTGTAGTTGAAAGTTAAGTTGAATGAAATAACATAAGTTTATCATCTTCTTCGTATTTCTAAATATTTTCATGGTATCAGAGCACAAATGGCTCTTGAAACCTTTTCTCAACCTTCTTTGAATATCACAAATTGTGTGACTATCAAGCTCACCGAGAGAAACTGTATTTTGTGGAAGACACAGTTTGAAACTTTTATCTCCGGTAAAGGCTTGCTCGGTTTTTTCAATGGAGCCACACCGCTGCCACAATCTACAATTATTGTTCATGCAATCCACGGGAGAGTAAACGATACACCAAATCCAGATTATCAAGTTTGGATCCAAACTTACCAAGTTGTGAAATCATGGTTACTTGGGTTGTTTTCTGAAGATATTCTAAGTGTGATTGTTCACTGTCCAACCTCAAAAGATGTTTGGGGGGCTCTAGCAAATCACTTTAACACAGTCTCCTCATCTAGACTCTTTGAGCTTCAAAGAAAGTTACAGACGGTTTACCAAGAATGACAAAACGATGGCTGAGTATATATCTACGAGAGATTCAAGATGTATGTGACCAGCTTGAATCTATTGGTATTCCTGTAATGGAGAAAATGAAGATCTTTGCAGCGTTACATGGGCTAGGAAGAGACTATGAGCCTATCAAGACCAGTATTGAAGGGTAAATGGATTCTCCTCTACCAATGGCTCTCAATCATCCAACAACGGAGATACTCATCCTCAATACCAAATATGTGGTAAGACTGGACATCATGCATTGAAATGCTGGCATAGGTTTGATAATACCTATCAATCCAAAGAGCTTCCTGCTGTTATCTCTATGTTTCAAATTACTGAGGTCACTGACAACTCGGGACAAGAGTGGTATCCGCATGCTGGAGCTATAGCTTATATCACCAACTCTACAAACAGGTTGTATCAATCACAGCCGTATCATGGTTCTGACACTGTAGTGCTCGGTGATAGCTCCTTCCTCCCTATTACTCACATTGGATCTGCTAAGCTTCCATCATCCCCATGTAACTTTCCTCTTAAGGATGTGCTATGTTGTCCAGATATTGCAAAGACAATACTTTCTGTATCTAAGCTTACCTCTGATTATCCCTGCTCCTTTTAAGTTTGATTATAATGAGGTTCACATAAAGGACAAGGAAACAAATAAACTCTTGACCTTGGGAAGGAACCATAAAGGATTGCAGGTGTTGGGGGATCCAAATTTTGAAGCTTTCTACTCATCGATACAAGTATCTGCAAGTTCAGAATTTGACATTGAAGATTGGGACATCCTAAAGACAAGATTCTCCAGTTGTTTTCTAAAAATAAAGCCATCAACATCAATAAGCTCTCCTCTGGAATGTGTGAAGCATGCCACCTAGGCAAAAGTTGTAGACTACTTTTTTCTATTTCTATTTTTTCAGCTTCTAGACCTTTGGAACGTATCCGTTGTGATATATGGGGACCTGCTCCTGTAGTTTTAGCTCAGGGTTTTAGATACTATGTAATATTTGTTGACAACTATTCAAGGTTTACATGGTTATATCCTCTAAAGCTGAAGTCAGATTTCTTCTCTACATTCTTTATGTTTAAGAAGTTAATCAAAAATTAATTTCAAGCAAAGATTGGTACATTTCAGAGTGATAGTGGTGGAGAGTTTGTAAATGATAAAGTACTAAGTCAACTACATGATAGTGGTATAAGGCATTTGATATTGTGTCCTCACACTCCTCAGCAGAATGGATTAGCAGAGACAAAGCATATGCATGTCACTCAACTTGAACTAGCCATGATGTTTCAAAGCAAGGTTCCCCACAAGCTCTGGGTTGAAGTGTTTGCAACTTCAAACTTTCTGATTAACCTTCTACCATCTGCAGTTACAGAAGATCACAAACGTCCTTTTGAAGTACTGTATGGAAAAACACTATATTACTCTGCATTGAGAGCTTTTGGTTGTGCTTGTTTCCCTACTCTGAGAGATTACTCGGTCAGCAAGTTTGACCCAAAGTCTCTACAATGTGTGTTTTTGGGTTACAATGATAGACACAAATGTTATCCATGTCTTAATCCACAAACTGGAAGAGTCTACATCAATAGGCATGTTATATTCAACGAAGATACATTTCCTTAATCTTTGCAAAATCACATGGTTTCAGCATGACTTTGTTAGTTCAAGTGTGGCAAAAAGGATTGCCTACAGTCTCTGTAAGTGAGAATGCCACTATCAATTCTGAAGCTGCAGAGTGTCAGTGAATGCCTGTAGTAACTGAGAATATTCAACAAACACAAGATGAGGTCGCCTCAGGTAACTACTCAGAAAAGCACATTGCATGTCATTGATAGGGAAGAGAGTTTGAGTGAACAGCAAGCCTAGATCTTGTTCCTATTGGCAACAGCTCTTCTTCCTCATCAAATGAAACAGACAGTGACATAAAGTCTTCACCTGAGAATAGAACAGAAGAATCAACATGTCATATAATGCAGACTATATCAAAAACTAGAATATTCAATACTAATCCAAGGTATGGTATGCTATCACACAAAGTTGAATATCCAGAACCTAAAACTGTGACACAGGCACTAAAACATCCTTGATGGAATAATGCCATGGGAGAAGAAATCGGTAACTGCAAGGAAAGTGATACTTGGTCATTAGTTCCATTCACTGAAGATATGAATGTATCGGGAAGTAAATGGGTGTTTAGAACCAAGTTAAATGCAGATGTCACTTTGGACAAGCTCAGAGAAGATTGGTGGCTCAAGGATTTGATCAAGAAAGAGGGATTGATTACTTGGAAACTTATAGTCCAGTTGTGATATCGGCAACAATGAGATTGGTGCTTCATACAAAAACAATTATGAATTGGGAAGTGAAGCAAATGGATTTTAAAAACGCCTCTCTTCATGGAGATCTAACTGAAACAGTGTACATGAAGCAAACCTGCAGGTTTCATTGATGGAGCAAGGCCAAATCATGTATGTCTTCTTCACAAATCTATATACGGATTTAAACAATCTCCAAAGGCATGCTGATAACATCGTATTCTGACCCGTTTTTACGATCATTTTTACATTGTTTTAAAAGAGATTTGGTATGATTTCAAAGCTAAACAGGCTATAATCAAGTATTGTTAGTGCCAAAGAGGTTTTACAGGTTTTATGGGAATATGCATCAAAAAGGAGTTAATATCCATTTTGAGGCAGTTTTAGAGGATCAGAAGTTTGACAACATTTGGAGACCTTCCTATGAACCCAAATTGGAGTTCTCTATATCATTGGAAAGCTTGAAGAGTCAAGATTCGTATGGGACAAGAATCAAAGTAATCCATTCAGCCGTTTCGAAGATGCATCCCAGAAGATGAAGCTATGTCAAACCAGAGCCAAAGCACCAAAACCTCGGTCACTAAGCTCGTGAGCGAGGCCAGGCCTCTTGGGCACCCCGGTCACTAAGCTCGTGACTGAGTCCACCCTCCTTCATCGCCTTAGACACTTGGCCCATCACCAACATCGGCCCATTGCCTCCATACTCACCAAGGTGACGAGTCTGCCTTTCCTAAACCCTAGAAGCCAATCTCTTGCGCCCCAAGACCTATATATACAAGTTTATGGAGCTAGGGTTTCGTGTGCCTCATAAAAGTTTCAACCACCACCAAAGTTACACTACAGAAAACCTAGAAAATTCATCACCACAACAAGAAGCCGACACCGTCTCCAAGGAGCCGCATAAGCCAATTGATCCACTGAAGCTTTGAAGTTCGACCATCTCTTTCTCTATTCATTTGTACTTTGTCAAAGGAGAAGTCCTTACATCTTGTATTTTCGGATCTGAAGAAGTAATCTCTAAACCTTAACCTTATTGCATTAGATCTATGTTTTACTCTTTCATATCATTGATGACAACCTTGAGCATGGCCGAGTAGACTATCCAGTTGGGTCTAAAGGGCCAGTCAATAGGGTGAGATGATCATTGTCTTTTGAGTGGCGAGTTTTATTGTATTGGCATATCCGTCTACACTATCTTTTGGTCTTATCTCATTCTTAATGCATATAGTTAGAGTCATGAACTAGCTATGTATCTTAGGCATCTAAGTAATTCGAACTAGTTTGTTGGAACCTAGATTGAATGAGTATCGCGTCATAACAAACACATACCCCTTAGTTATGGAGTTTTATGGATTAGGATTGAACTTGATTTTAATGCTTTGAAGCTTGTGTTATTGCCTGTGATAGTTGAGCAATAGGACTTGTAGATCTTAGCCGGTTTTCTCTATGACAATAGGTTAGCCGAACTTTCGTGTTTCATAGTCCGAGACTTAGGAGTAGACATGCATTACATTGAACTTATTTTGAATAGATAGATCACTGAACCCCAGAGACCCCCTTAAGCGCCAAACATTCATCTCATACTGATTTACATTCGTTTTATTTGCTTTGCGTGATTTATGTGACAGAAAACCCCTTTTTATTATTGAGTTTTAGCTTTACTTGTTCCTCTTGATTTGCAATACATCTTCTCTCTCTGTGGGATCAATATACCTTAAGTACTACGATTGGTTGTTGTGCACTTCCAGCTTATTCATTGTGTGGTTCCATTGAGGAAAACTTTATACACCATCAAGTTTTTGGCGCTGTTGCCGGGGAGAGATTGCTCTGTTTGCAAATTTACGAACTATAGTAACGTCTAGAACATTGTGCTACTGATTTTCCTTTGTGATTTGCATTGTTTCAGGAGACCTTGAGAAAACCTCAGTGCTCTCCCAGAGAAGTTTCACAACCTTACTCTTGTGCAGCTGTTGGCGCAACATAACTCTATGGACGAAGAGACTTCCGAACCATTCTTTAGCTCATCTTCTGGAGCTTACCACAGCTACTCTCAGCCATCTCGTGGTACACCTATGATGAGACACTCTGGATGTCCATCACTTTCTCGTTCCTCTGCAGATCGCCCAATGAGACTATCATTCTTTCAGTCCATACTACCCGGAGCGAATATGTCCGTCTATGGATCATCACCTTGATTCAAGAGAAGTCATGAGAATTGAAGCATATGAAGGCTATGAAGCACCACTCTCGGATGCTTTCACTGCTAAGATGATGAAGCGTTAGCTTTTTTTCCGTCTGGGTGCTTATGCAACAGTTCTCCTCTGAACAAAAGAAGCATCGTGAAGAGCTTGATGCCAAGTTCACTAAGATGGAAGCTGTTTTCAGTTCTAAGATCTCTACCCTCACCGAACAAGTCCACCATATTGAAGATCAAATTCATGGCATCAACCAGGAGTCATTGAAGCATGGTGAATATTTTCAAGAACAAGATGACAAGATCCTTGATGCAATGTACTCTACCCACCAGGTAGGAGACTGGCTGGAACAAAAGTTGGAGATTTTGCAGCAGAAATTTGATGATGGAGACCTAAGTCACGAAAACTTTAGATCTCAGCAAGGAGAGACCACCATCTCATCTAACCTTACTCAGGGAGAGGATGAAGCCGGAGAAGCCTGCTGCAACATGATAACTAGGATCCTTTATGGAGAAGTTCCCGAGAACAACAACTTTCATCAATCTCGGAACCAAGGAGACATCTATCCCCGAGGTAATTATGAACCCCCTCCGGCTCCTTACCGTCAATATGAAGACTGAAAGCTCCCCCAAGTCATCGCCAAAACCACTTCCCATATCCAGACCAAAGAAGACCCTAAGATCTATGAAATTGGTTGCCACGGAACATCCATGCTTACCACCTTCAACAATCACCTTTTCAAGACCATGGTAATGCTTACTCACATCAGAGGATGCTAGAGGAGAAGCTTGAGGGATCACTGAGGCAATGTTTGGAGCTACAGGAAGAAATTTCAAGAAAGCTCCATAAGAGAATTGATATGATTGAAATGGTTATATGGGGGCTTACAAGAAGGATCACTAAACTTGAGTGGAATAGCAAAGATAAAGAGCTGGCATTGGAAACCACATCCGAACTTCAGGAAGGATTTGAAGATGATGAGAATTCCGATCTCCACCTCATGTTGGCTGCAATGTGATTATACCTCACAAGTTGGTACAACCATTGCAAGAACTAGAAGAAGGCGAGATATTTCAAGGAGGAGCAAGAGACCTTAGAAGGATGAGCCTTTCACGGAACATCTATTATTTCAGCTTGCAAATAAACCAATGGCATCCTCATACCATAAGCCTAAGGGAGCTTGGAGATTTCAACAGGGTAGTTGAGCAACTACCAAGAGGCACATCTTTCGACAAGGCCTGTTCTAAGTATGGCATAAACCGATTTTTCTTGGAGAGTTCTGAAACTAAAGCCGAGATGAAAATGCTTTATGAACAAGCATTAAGATACTCGAGACCCCCAAGGAAGCTTATCAAATCCAAAAGTCCCAGAAGATTCCTTGTATCTTGTACTAAAGAGGAGTCAAGTTCAAAGATGCATTGTGTGACTCTGGTTCATGCATCAATCTGATGTCCTCCATACATGCACAAAAGATTGCTTTGAAGGATCTCAACTGACATTCGCATAGGATTTGTGAATTGTTCCTCTATAGTTCCCATGGGAATGGTCTCGGATATTGGCGTGAAGATCGGAAATTGTGATATTCCCACAGATTTCCAAGTGGTCCATATTGAGAAGGGAAAAGTTTCACAACTCATACAAGGAGGATATTTCCTTGCAATAACTCATACAAGGAGGATCTTTTCTTGGAGATAAGATGGAATGGGTGTTCCTGCTTCCCAAGGCGAAGGTGGGTGATACTGACGTGTAGGGTTAGAACTTGAAGATCCGACTGTTCTCTAACCTGTCCCTCTAGAATTCATCTCCTGAAATAGAAGCATATCGAAAAATCAGCCAATAGTACATAAATCCGTCACTGTGTCGACTGACACGACCAAACCGTGTTGATCGACATGGTGCCAATTGCATGTCGTTTCCGAATGAAAAATTTGAAATCTCAATCACATTGCATTTGATTTGGCATTTGATCACAAAATTAATACAATAGATCATTGACACCCCTACATCACTATCTATCATTCACTATCTTTCCTTAGCTCCATTACAGGTTTTTCCGAGCAAAACCTCCAAGAGCCGATTTCCAGGTTCTGAGGACATTTTGAAGAATTTTGTTGATCTTGTACCTTTCTGACCTTATGGAGCTTATTGGAGCTAATTAAATCACCTTGGGTAGCTATGAAACTTTCCCGACCTCATCCATTAAGTTTAACCTAGTCATGGCCAAAGTTCAAAACCGGGCCGCGACTAGGTCAAAACCAAGCCTCATGAAGAATTTTCAAGTTCTACTCAGCCAAACGATCAAGGATCAGGTACTCGACATCATAAGTGTATTATAGGAGTAATGGTCGAGTCACTTTTTGGAAAATGATTCATGGTTATAAGAGTATCCCATCTTAAGCTTCGCGGTTGCATAATTCACCAAAGTTGAAGGATATCAAAATCTACTTGAGCCAAATTGGTCCAACTTGACCATCGCCTAAAAGGTGACCATGGGGCAGTTTTGGTCAAAGAAATTTCAGAAAAAGAATCTCAGAGAAGAAAATGGCCAATCATCAAAATCGAGTCCGCAACCGGCATTGTTCCATGGCTACGAACCCCACCAAGGTAAGAGAATTTCTAAGAAATACTTGGTCAAATGAGCTATAATCAGGTACTCAACATGTCTGAGTATTTTTGAGAGTATTGATCAAGGAATATCTTATAGAATGAAATTCGAAACAATAAATTCCCCCTGTTCTTCACCGAAACCGATCCGCGGCTAGGGATTTCACAAATCTTGGGCCATATTGCTGATGGTTCGATGGATTGACACAAGATTCAATATTTAAGGATATTAGGATATTTGGGAAGTTATGATTGAAGAAAATGTAGCCATGATCAGGCTAGATTTCGAGATTCTCCATTGGACCATATTTTGAAGCTATACTCGAGCCATAATGGGTAAAACTTCAATAGGGGCATCCAGATCTCGGATCCACAATTGAGTGTACATTCCTTTGATACATTTTGAAGGATGTAATAGTATACTTGCATGATAAGAAGAAGGAACAAGGAAGAAGAGGGCAGCGACATCCGTTCTGGGTTCGGAAGGACGACGTGATCATGAGGGCCGTGACCGAGGCGTGAAGGAGGGCCAGCCCCGGTCACGACCACTTGTGACCAAGGTTTTTTCACCCTAGTGCCTCCATGACACACCTCTTTTACACCATGTCACTTCACTGATCAGATCACTTCACTTCACCAATCCAACCACAGAGCATTATTTGGATCAGTCACCATGGGAAGATCTCAACCATGATAACCATGACATCAAAGAGATAACATCACCACCATCTCACCATCAACACCACCACCATTCTATTCTTATATTTATTTATTTATCTTTCTTTATGTTTAAGCATATCATTGATGGTTTTTAGGTTTTTGTCTCAGGAAAGATGCATTTATAGAAGATCTTCACAAAGAATTCAATGGACTAGAACCAAGTCCATGCGATGTCAAGTATCAAGGAAAGAAACACCGGTTAGTCACCAACATTCCAATTCAGGTGACATTGTTCTTAACTAAATTTTTTTCCTTATGATTTCCATCCTTTTCTCCTTCTTGTTTTCCCACCGAGGACGGTGTGATTTAAGTCTGGGGGGAAGGATGTTCATCTTTTACTGACACCTCTATTTTGTTGACTGATAACACTGCATTTTGCATGTTTTAAGCATACATTTATCATCATATTAGTGCATACTCATTCTCAGTTTATACCATTATATACATATTTCACTCACTTTAGAGTTTTAGGGTCCTTTGCATGAGCATTGCATACATATTGCATATTGTGGGCTGTTTACAGGTAAAATGGAAGCTTTGGAGCACTAAGGAGCTGGATTGGAGTTTTGGATCAGCTCAAGAAGGAGATTGAAGGAAGATGGAAGCTACTAGACCAACCACTCGATCACTATGGTTGAGTGGTATTTATGGATTAGTAGGATATATATTTTGTCTTTACCTTAACAATATCCTTTAGTATAAAAGCACATGTGTTAACCCTAATAAAGGATGTGCTCATTTTTAGACCTATTTTTATCTCTCTCTGCCTCCTAATTACTCTCTCTCTTGTTGTTCATTTGTAGATCTTTGTAAACTTGATATCTCTTTAATTAATCAGTACTTGCATTTATTTTCTTCAGCAAACCTTCTTATCTCAATCTGATCTATCTCATATGTCAGATTTAGAACTTTATGGGTTTGCATATTTAGTTATGGTTATGATTAGTGAGAGTTAACTTTAGGGTTATTAGGGATAGATTAGATTAGGGTGGATCTTGATTAATCTGGTAGTTTTATGTCCTTAATTGCTTTAAATCCTTTTTGGGTGAGAATGCTTAATGCTTATTCATTTCTGACAACTTGAATATGATCCTAGATGATCTCTTCACGACGGTGCTTTGAGGTTATTTGATCAGCTCTTTCCAGAGACTTAGTTACACTAGCGAGTGGAGAATATGCTTCAATGGCATTAGAATCCATGATATTCAAAGCTCTTGTAGGAATTTTTGTTGGCTTAGGTAGATTGGTTATTTGTGCTTGTCCAATGGATAAAGTCTGGCAAAATTGGGTATGCTGAACCATTGGATTCAAGGTTATTCACCACAACAGTGGGCTTGACTGGTTCAGACATCTATCATCAAAGGATTAACCTTAAAATAGGTTGTGTTTGTTAAGTACCCAGGTTATGAAAGTGATCCTTTAGTCCATTGATTCATCCCTGTGATCCTTATCTCTTCATTATTGCATTACAAGCTTAGTTACTCATTCTATTTAGTGATTATGTGCTTTTACATTTTGACTTGACTACACCACTCGAACGTATTGATCGAGTGGCTTTTTACTTTTGTTTCCCTGCTTGTTTGTTTACTCTTTGTTCATATGAATTGACATCTCAAGTGTTCATTGCTTTAATTATTAGGTATTTACATTTACAATCATTAGGTTGTTAGTTCCAACTATCATCTTTGATTTGGCTTAACCTTTTATCCATTGATACATTGTGATTGCTTGCACTAAACCCATTATGGATTGACACCTCATGTATTATAACAAAAATGAGGAATTGAAACCCTCCATGTTCATTTAGATACACCAAAAATATCTATTTCAATTTGGCGTCGTTGCCATTTGGGTTTATTTGTGTTCCATTCACAATTTTCTTTGCTTTTAAGCTTAAGTTCTTTAGTTACTTTTACTTATTTACTGATTTGGTTTTCTTTTTGGCCCTCTGTTTGTATCAGGTACCCGACTCGACTAGCCTACTCGATCAGACCAGTCGAGTGCTTTTCCCAAATCACCTATACCTACTGAATGCATACAAGATCTCAAGGCAGCCACAATCTCATACAGTATCTTGATCACATCAATCGTCTACAACCTAGAACACCTCAGGACAGAGTCAGACCTATTCAACCAGTTGCAATGGCTGAACCTCAACCAAGACCTAGGGTCATTGGAGTTGGGGATGCTCCCAGTACTCATACACAAGACAAGGCATAGTTCTATCTCCAATTCAGAACAACAATTTTGAAATTCGTGAAAGCCTCATCAACATGGTACAAGGGAACAAGTTCGACGGCTTACCAATTGGGAACCCTCTTGCACACTTAGATCAGTTTGATCGCCTTTGCAGCCTCGCAAAGAAAAATGGAGTGAGTGAAGATGCTTTCAAGCTCAGATTGCTTCCATTCTCACTTGGAGACAAGGCTTACCAGTGGGAAAAATCTGCCTAATGGATCCATCACCCCTTGGGATGACTGCAAGAAGTCCTTTCTAGACAAGTTCTTCTCACAGTCAAGAACTGCTAGGCTCAGAAATGAAATCTCAAGTTACACTCAGAAGAATGGAGAGACACTCTCAGAAGCATGGGAAGGGTTCAAAGGATATATCTCGCAACGCCATCATCATGGCTTCACTGAGGAATCACTCTTTAGTACTCTCTACAGAGGTTCACTACCCTCTATCAGGACTCTTCTTGATACAGCCAGCAATGGCAATTTTTTGAATCGAGATGTGGAGAGTGGAAAGGATCTCATAGAGAATTTAGCTCAGACTGATGGAAACCATTATGAGGAGTATGACAGGACTACAAGAGGATCTGTGGACAGTGATGATAGACACAAGAAATAAATCAAGCTACTGAATGAGAAGCTTGATCGTTTGTTGTTGGTGAATCAGAAGACAGTGCACTTTGTTAGTGAAGAAGAGCAGTATCAGATTTTCAAGATGGGGAGGCTGACCAGCAAGAAGAGATTAGCTACATCCAGAATCAAGGTGGCTACAACAGAGGATTTTTCAACTACAAGGTCAATCCCAACCTCTCTTACAGGAATAAAAATGTGGCAAACCCACATGATCAAGTATACCCTGCTCAGCAACAAGCTCAGAACAAACCTTTTGTTCAAAACAATCAAAACCAGCAGTTTGTTCCTAAGCAACAACAGCTTGGTTTCCAGCAACAAGCTCCTCCTATGAATCCACCACCAGGATTTGCACCTCAGAAAAACCCCATTGTCCATGATGTTGATATGAAGAGCATGTTACAACAAATCATGCAAGGACAAGCAAATGGAGCCATAGAGCAGAGCAAGAGGCTTACTGAACTGAAGAACCACATTCACAACTCTTACAATGAGCTGAACAACAAGTTGGAAACCTTGAATTCAAGAATCAAGTATCTAGAGACATTAGCTTCACCATCTTCTACAAAAACATAAGGACAACTGCCTGGAAAGTCAGTTCAGAATCCAAAGGATCAGGCTAATGTATATGCAGTATCATCAAAGCCAGATTCTCATCTCCCACTCAAGAAAAGACATGCCTCATACACTGTGGACAGTGATGTACAAGATGGGGAGGATTTTGTCCGGAAAAATCATAAAGCAGTGCCTTCTCAAGAAGTTTTAGCTTATAATCTCATCTCAGAAAGTCAGCTCGACCACTCTGCTCGAGTAACAGGTCGAGTAGAAGCTATCCTTGCAAGAAATCAGAAGATTGCCAACCTAAGAGAACTTTTATCTTGTCCATACCATGGAAGGGTCAATAAGCAAATAGTAGCAGCCTATGAGGATATTCTTAAAGATCAGATGCAAGAGGATGAAGCTAAGAGGTCTCTAAATGATGTTAGCAAAGATATGGATCCCTCAGCAACTTCTATGAGGAAAACCTTAGTGGAAGAAACTCAGCAGGAAGAAGAGTCAGCTGCAAAGGATCATGAATGCAAGATGATCATTGAGAAGGAAGTAATAGTCCAGGAAAAGCTTGAGGATCCATGGACCTTTACTATCCCCTGTTTGATAAAGGAAACAGTCTTTAGAGACTCCTTGTGTGATCTTGGCTCATCTATGAATATAATGCCCTTGAATGTTGCAACAAAGCTTGGATTTGAAGACTTCAAACCAAGTAAGACCTCCCTGAGGTTAGCCGACAAGACAATCCAGAGACCCTATGACATGCTTGAGAATTTACCAGTGAGGATAGGCCACGTTGAAGTGCCTACAGACTTCATAATCCTTAAAATGGAGGAAGAATCATTGAGTCATCTGATTCTAGGAAGGCCATTCTTGGCTAGTGCTGGTGAAATTATTGATGTCAAAGGAGGAAAAATTGATCTGAAGTTTGGAAAAGATTTAGTGATGAGGTTTGATGTTGACCGAGGACCCATATGTCACACCAGTCCAAAGCAGCTATATGCTATTGAGGATTATCATCAGGAGCCTGATATGATAACAAGTGGTCTTCCCAGTTACATTCCCCTCAGTGGTGAGATAGAAATTCCAAGTCTACCACCAGAATCTTTGTCTTGGATGAATCAGAAAGATTACCAAAGTGATGAGGAGATAGTCTATTTGAACAAATTAACATTTGAGAACCAGTTGAATGAATCAGCAAGGGAGAGTGTGAAAGAGTTCAGTGATGCTGAATCTTATTCAGGAAGCACATCACCAGATCTAATCAGCATAGCTCAAGGCAAGGCTATCATTTCTTTACAAGCTACTGTTGGACTTTTGATCAAAGAGGTTGACTATCTGAAGATTAAGGTTATATAGCTTAAAAGGTTTGAGTATGGTTCTAGAGCTATGAGTGAAGCTGAGAACAAACGGTGGTTCAAGATAGCAACTCTAGCCTCATCTTATGGAAAGCCAGCAAAGGACAACAAGGAGAGGACCTTAGAGCCTGTCCTATCTAAGCTATGTAAGCAAGTCAAGCTATGCGACTATAAACAAGCTCACTTGGAAGGAAATTTCATGACTATCTCTTGTATATAAAATTTTTATCTTTCAAGTTATTGTTTATTTTGGTATTTTAATGCTTTTATCTAGTGTCTAGTAATCCATCAATAGGTTAAAGAGTGTCATTGACCAAGGAGAATGCAGAGCATGGAGATTAAAAGATGATCAACACAATCTGGAAACGGACTCGACCCTGAGGTTGAGTGGCCTGGTTTATTTAGAAATTTCCAAATTTTAATCTCAGCCATCAATTTTAACTTGATCTAAACCATACTTTTAAAAACCTCCTTCACGACTTCATCTCCCTCAGAACTCTCTCTCATTTGCAGTCTCAAATAATTTCTCAAAAGCAAGAACTTTAATATTTCCTTCTAAGATTCCTCTGAAATTTCAAATCAAACAAATCAGTTCAGCAACTATGTCTACTAACTCAAACCCTCTTGACTCAACCATGTAAGTTCCCAGAATTTTTCAAAACGATTTTATTAAAGTCTTGAGTTTGATTTTTAAAAGAAAATTCTCAAAATCTTTCAACAAACCTTCACGCATGTACCAAGAAATCTGTTTATAAGGAACATAGAGTGTTTAGAAATGTAGACTTATCCGAAATATTAAGATTAAAAAATTTCTGGGTTTGGAAATTTTTTTTGTTCTTGAGATTTCAGTTTGAAAATTTGAAAATTGTGAAACTCTAAATGAGATTTGCACCACATTCAGTTTTATTTGAAACATTAGCCACCTCTGTTGAAATACATTGTTGATTATGAACAAGAATCTAAATATTAGAAGCTTGAGTAAACTCATATCCGATTTTGATACCTTTTCAAATTGAAAGCTGTTATTGTTGAATCATCAAATTTATGAATGCCCAGCATTGATGATAGTGCATTCCCTCTGAAGAACTTGTTTAAAAAAACAGCTCGACCATATGACTCGATTTAAATGAGAAATTTGTTGAAAATAGCAGCTCGACCACTATGGTCAAGTGAGTGGTTGAGTGTGAGAAAATGTGTAGCTAAACTTCCATATTCATTTTTATTCAGGAACACCAATGCATCAACAACAAGGGCAATGAGGAGGAAATCTGCAGAGGTAGCTCATGAGCTGGAATTTTCCAGGGAGAGAGAGCACATCACACAAGGGAAGAGAGTGCAGCATGAAGAAGATGATGACAAGAGAATATAGACTGGGGATATGGAAGAAAACACTAGAGAAGAGTCTGAGGGATTGAGCCAAATAGGCCATGAGGAAATGCTACTGGACTTGTTCAAAGGAATGAACTTTGTGGGAACAAGATACCCACATTGGCCAACAATGGATGCATTGGACATCACAAGGGAAGTGGAGCTGTTGCTTGAGTAGTGTGACTTGTTGACACTTGTTTCTAATCCAATGGAAGGCTATCAAGAGGAAACATGCCATTTTCTTAGCACCCTCCAGCTGAGATTGTACCAAGATGAACCAGAGACTAAAGCAAATGGAGAGCTGGGGTACATATACTTCAAGGTTAGGAACCAAGAGTACACGATGGAGTTGGGACAACTTGATTTGCTGTATGGTTTCAAGAAAGGGCCTGGAGTGCACCAAGACTACAGCAGAAGAGAATTAGATGAGCTCTGGAAGCTAATAGGAGGCAAAGGAAATCATAGATCATCAAGGTCCAAAGGCTCAGAGATAAAGAGTCCAGGGATCAGGTATTTGCATAAAGTCATTGCCAACACCATGTTCGCAAGAAATACCACTGGGAGAATCAATGATGGGGAAATCAAGATGCTTGACAAAGCGCTTGGAGGATTTGTAGTCTACACTACAGCCAAGAACCAGAGACTTGATAGAGGATTGTTGGCTGATAAATCCAATACTGGAAACTCCATTGTGCTAGTCAGGCAACTTCTAACTTATAAAGAGTATGCTCAGAATATGAACAAGATAATGAGCCAAGGAGATTTGGCAGTCGGTGGCATTGTCACACCAATCCTGATAGTAGCTGGAGTTGAGCTAAAGGGCAAAAAAAAGGAACCCCAATGGATTGATTTGGAGTATCTACATAACTCCTCTATCATAGAAAGGAATATAGTCCAAGAGATACATGTTTACAACTTCAGTCACCCTAAAGCTGGAAGGGCCAAAATCCTCTTACCATTCGATGAGTTCCCTAAGCTACACCAAGGAGGAGAAGCTGATTTCATTCCTCCTCTAAGCCTCCTACACAGTTCCACAGCTGATGAGGAATCTGATGACCAAGTGTTGGGGGACTGGATGGAAGCAAACAAGGAGCCTAAGAGATACTATTTTGATGATTCAGAGTGCAAATCTCTGAAGGAAGCTAACAAGAGGATAGGTCTGCTCCAGCAATTGAAAAAATTCCAGGACAAAGCCATTAAGTCAATGGCAAGACTATCAAGGTCATATCAGGGCAGCTCAAGTTACAGAAGAAGGGTGAATCCTCTAGAGTAAAGGAGAGAAGCAAGTCCTCATCTGAGGAAAGGATATCACGCAAGGACAGGCCAAAGAAAAGAAGATCAGACCTCACAGCTGAGGAGTTGGAATCTCACACCTCAGCTCGACCAGATGAGTCGAGTCCAGTGGTCGAGCTCAACACCGGAGCAGATCCAACCTTTGATCCAGAGCATCTAGGCTCATCTCACGTCCTTATGGAGGCAAACTACACTCAGGAATCTATGGCAGCTCTGGTGGATGATTTCTTCACAGCTCCAACTCAGCAAGATACACCACAATGAGGTACCACAATCAACCCACACCATTGTACAAACCATTTGCATATTAGTTTGTTTTTCCTTTCTTTTTAAAATCTCTCAAATAATCCTCTGAATTTTTATTACACAAGAAACTGTGTAATTTAAGTTTGGGGGAGTGTCTGAGAGATTCATCTAATCATGTTTTCTATTTTCTTATTCAAATTTCACATCATCTAAATGCATATAAAAAAAACCATAAAATTTTGAAAAATTTGTGAAAAAAATAACTTAAAAATATGTAATTCATTTGCATAATTAGGATAGAGTCTTGAATCATTCATATTAGGATTGTTGCATTGCATAAGAGATAATGATGAATTTAAACCAAAAACGCATCATGATTAAAATTTTAATCTCAATGCCATGGTTTTTAGTTGTTCAATGCTTGCATTTGATCCTGAAAACTAAGGCAGCACCATGTTTGGAATTTAAATTCACCATTCATACTTAAGGTGAAACTTGCTGTGAATAAGAAACTTTATCCCTAATTATAATAACCTAATCTTAAATTTTAATTATCAACCCACACTATTGTACAAACTTAAATTTTAATTCACAGCAAGTATCACTACTTCATCTAGTATTAGTTTGAGTTGACTATTTGTGCAGTTTTTAGTAGGATTGATGTACATGGTTAAAACTGGTTCCAACTTCCCCTTCTCAGAAAAATGATCTGGGATTAACCATTCCTATCTTGATCGATCGATCTCGTCTCATCCCGAGACTCTCTTTCAAAAAAACAAAAAATGAAAAAAAAAAACGAAAAGAAAGAGAAGGGAAAGAAGTCCGATGGAACCAGAATAAAACTTTTTATTTATTTAGTTAGTTATTGGTTTCTGTTATTTATTTTAACACCAATAGCAACTCTAGTATAAATACCTAATTTCCTTTTCTTCTCCACTTCTATCATTTTCCAAAATCGTATATCAGCCGCCTCTTACACCCAAAAATTGTGAAATCGTATAGCATCATTTCCCTATTTTCACTAAATCATTCGGTTTTTGTTCCTAAAGTCAAGAGAATTCAACTATATTCACTCTTATAACATCCATTACCTCAAAATCAAAGGTGTGTTCTTCAAAATTCATCTCTAAAATCCGAAATTTTGAGTGTTAGATTCTCACTTCTATGATCCGAATATGGTCTTAATACTTGCTAATCTTGGTAGATTAGGTTGAATTTAAAAGGATTGAAGTGCTAATTGTTGCTAAATTAGGTTGATTTGATAGAAAAGTCATAAATTTCTATGAATGAAACTTGAACTAATTTGACATGAAATTCGGAATTTATAGATGTTTAGGATGATGGATAGTTGTTGGTTTGATGATGTTGATGATTGATTATGCTTAAACATTGATAGAATTTCGAATTGAGAGGAATTTGTGCTTCATACGCCGATTTCGGCACTGTGTCGATCGACACGGTATGCTCGTGTCGGTAGACACAGGTACATAGATTCCGGATTTTTGCTGATTCTTGGGCTTGTTCTCTTGTCTCTCTTTCAGGTACATTATGACTACTAGAGGGAAGCGAGCACATAATTCAGAGGCTCAGGGAGAGTCTAGTAGTGGACCATCTCCACCGATTGCTTCTCATCGTCCTTGGCCTCGTCGAGAGGGGATGGGGATTAGACCCCACTGCGATTGGGAAGGAACCCCAAGGGAGGAGGTGATGAAGCATGAGTGTTACAACCGTGAGTTCTATGATGAGTGGAACGAGTACGATACTCTGTTCTACAATGCTTGGTTGAACATGGAGATTAAACCCACCCGGCTTATGGACAGTGTTGCCTTGCGATGTATGCAGATCAAGGATGAGTGTCTGCTGGCTTTGAAGAAGATTAGGTTGGGTACTATGTGCACTCAGTATTACAAGGTCTATCTGGAGTTGGTACGGCAGTTCATGGCCACACTTCAGCTCTACTACATCTCACTTGAGGGGCAAGCTCAGATGGGTATCCTTACGTTCTTGATTTAGGGAATTCGGTACAGGATTTCCATCCCTGATCTTTGCATTGTCTACAGGTTTGACCCAACCAAGACTGGGACTACTGTGGCCAAGAACATCGCGATTGATTTTCAGACTTACTGGAGTAAGTTCGCGGACAGGATTTACAGCCCCAACGGGTCTACACACTCTGACATTCAGCATCCGGTTCTCTGCTACGTAGTTCGAGCCATCTTGAACATGCTCTGTGTAAGATGGAGGCCAACATGATGAGACAGAGTGAGTTGGTGCTGATGTGTTACGCCATTCAGGGGTTGTTCACTGAGGATTGGACCAAGCTAGACCCCAAGGTGAACCTTGGTGCGATCTTTGCGCATCATCTGGTTAGCTTGAAGGTATGCCCATTCACGGGTACGAGGGACAAGTCAGAGTCTGTGGGTAGCTTGTTGACTCCCATCTTCCGTTTCTGTGGGATTAGCACTGATGGAGTCAAGGTGCTCACTGATAGATCCGTCATGAACAAGGGATTCTTGGCACACGCCAAGTGGATTAAGAAGGATAGGGTTTGGTGCTACCGCAGTGAGGGAGTGGATTACTTGGTGAAGCTTCCACAGACGGAGCTCACTAGCATCACGGGAAGGCAGGCCCGCCTCCTCTTCCAGCCGCATCAGTCATTGCGTACCCTTGCTCCTCAGACCCACGGTCGCAGAGGTGCCTCATCTCAGTCCGTGCCTACAGCATCAGAGGATGATTCGATCCCAGACACTTCTACACCTCAGTACGGACTTCCCACTACACCTCCCATTCCTATGGAGACTGCTGTGTTTCAGAGGTACGTCGCGGATAGCATCTAGAGTGTCTGGAACGCGATTGCTTCACTCTCTTGTTGTGGATGTGTTCGTCGGACCGATGCCGCTCCCACTCATCCCAGGCCTATCCCGATCCCCACCCCTACTCCGTCTTCAGATCCCATTTCGGAAGAGGATTAGTTCTTATATTTTTCTTATTCCTTTGAGACATTTTTATTTTTGCTTTTGCTTCTGTTTGTGCTTCAGTATTTTGTTTCTAACTTCTATTGAGTATTGTTGAACTCATTTATGTTATATATTTGCTTGTTATTTGACATGTTTTGCTCTTAATCAGGATCTAAATGTCCAAAAATGATTTGAATGATCAGTTGAATGGTGTCAGAATTTCGGAACATCACATTCCTGCTCATGTCGATCGACTTGCAGGGTGTGTGTCGGTCGACATGCACACACCATCTCAGGTCACATTTTTCAAAACATAACAGTTCAATCTCTATTCAATTTTATTTCTTTTTATCACTTTCCTTAGGCTTATTTACACTAGGGACAGTGTAGTTTAAGTCTGTGGGAGGTAGTTGCTAACTATGTTTATTCTTTTGAGATTCAGTCCCAAATTTTTTGTTTTTCAAAACCTTTGTTTTATTGACTCAAAACCTGTTCAGAAACAATGATGTTACCGAGGAATTAACCACACTTTACAGTAAGCTCTCATGTGACCATTTGATTCTAACTTGACCTGAATCTGAGACTAATGGAAAACTCAATGGCCAGTCAGATTGCTTAAGATCCCAATGTTTCTAATGCCCTAGATCCGAGCTAAGTGTTCTATTTTATTGATGGAATTTATGTATGTTGGGTTTGATTTTTCGTATAAGCTTGACACTCTGGCCTGTTTGATTTAAATGTGGTACTCCTCCCCATTTTCCCTAATTCTGAATTTATAACGGTGAGATGATTGTCATTAGTATAAACGGTAAGAAGAAACTTCTGATGACCATTTGTTTATTCTAATGAAAAGATCACACAGGGATTATAAACGGTAGGAAGAAACTTCTGATGACCATTTGTTTCTAATCTCTGAAGTTATGAATTTAATCCTAATTAAAAAAAAAAAAAAAAAAGTAATAAATAATAAGTCTGGGGGAGATTAAAGAGTACCAATAAATTTGATAATGGCTGGTTTGTTATAGTGAAATACGGTTATAAATCTAGAAGATCTTTGACATTGAAACTGTTGGTAGGATAGAAAAACAGCGATGAAGGTTGTTTGGTGGATTATGTTTGAGTAAACTGTGGTGGAAATTAGGAACGCTGGGAGTGCCTGCGATGAAGTACATGGTGGTCTGGATCTTGTTAGGTAAAGATTTTTAGTGGTTCACTATAGTGAATGTGATTGTGGTGTTCTTATGAAGTTATGAGTTTCGCGATTTTCAAACTACTTCCTTGGTTTGGTTTTATGTTTTGCTTGAGGGCAAGCAAAAGCTAAGTCTGGGGGAGTTGATATATCATGGATTTTATGGTTTTATGACATGAAATATGTATTGGTTTTAGAGTCTTTTGTACATATACTGAGCCTTATTAGGTACAAACATGGATTGGATCAACAAGGAGACGAATATTTATGTCCATGTTGATCGACAGGCTCTACCTCTGTCGGTCAACACAACCATGACGATAGTTACGCCTTCGAGTTTTATCAAGTTTCAAGAATTGCAACTTTGCCCTAGAAGTTTCCAAAGTTTATACTTCATGCCTAATCATGTTTTTAGGTTAAACTATGTTTTAGAAGTCTCAGAGACTAAGTTTGGTAATTCTCTAAGTTTTTGAGAAGTTGGAAGTTTATTGTAAGTTTCAAGAAGATTATTGGAGAGGAGATTTAGATCTCAAACTTTGTAGAGAGAAGAATTTTGAACTCCCTTTGTTTTCTTATTTCCGATTTTATGAGTATTATTCAGACAATGATTTGTGTTTCTCTTCTATGCCTGAGTAGTCACCTTGTTAGATCTAGGGTTTCAGAAGGGTTTATGAAGGATTGTTGAATTGGGTATAGTCTTGTTAAGTTATCTATTATGTTATTCATCTAGATTTGATAATTACACTAGTCTTAAGATTGATCACCTTAATACTGGTACCTTAGGATTATTGGTAGGTGCGAGAGTGCTATTGATACCCTGACCCAATCTTAGATGAGCAAACAGCCTTTTTGCAGCGAGAGTTGGTTTAGGAATTTTGTAAATATCGTACCCACACATCATAGAGACTCTATTTATTGGTATTTCGCAAAGAGATTTGGTTTGCTTCTGTTTAGAGGATAGATGTCGTCGTAGCGATAGTTGGATGAGATATCGTATTAGTGCTACGAGTTTAAGAACCGCACAAACACTTTAGACTTGATTTACGAACTGCCCAGTTCACTTTCCCGAGTTTTCCTGATTGATGTCCCTAGGTCTAGTGCTTTTAATCACTTGAATTAATCTCGTTTAATTGCTAATTCGTTTATTGCATTGTTTCTTTTAGTTTCTTATTTATTTGATCCAGCTTAATTTGAATATGTCCGTCTATTGTGTGAGTTTTCAGAGTCCTTGTGCATTCGACCCCTAAGTGCTGCAATTGACCTCTTAATTTGAGAGAGTAGTTCTAGGGTTATATTTGACCCATGTCACTTCCTCCCAATAGAGCTTGTTTATAAGTCTCTTAGCTTGAACTTACACCTTTTTAGGCTTTGGGGGGTTCATCAAGATCAACTGAATTTCCTTCTGGAAAGATCATGTCTGCTAAGTATGGCTTAACCCTTTGTCCATTAACTGTAAATTATTTCCCTCCTTCAGTTATCAATGTTATTGCACGATAAGGTAACACTTCTCTGATTTAAAATGGTCCTGACCATCTTGACTTCAGCTTTTCAGGAAAGATTTTGAGTCTTGAATTGAATAGAAGCACCTGATCACCAGACTTAAAGTTCTTTGGTGTGATCTTCTTGTCATGAAAAGCTTTTGTTCTTTTCTTATACACTTTGGAGCTCTCCAATGCA
Organism: Cardamine flexuosa; assembly: GCA_963555745.1. Classification (NCBI taxonomy): domain Eukaryota; kingdom Viridiplantae; phylum Streptophyta; class Magnoliopsida; order Brassicales; family Brassicaceae; genus Cardamine; species Cardamine flexuosa. Next base: position 12,023,559 of record OY743220.1, on the reverse strand, counting down.
TCCAATCTAATCTCTTCCAGCTCATGTATATTCATTTCATTTTTCTCCTGAGCGCTTTTGAGATCAAGATTAAGGAGCTTGGTAGCCCAGCTAGCTTTGTATTCCACTTCGATTGGCAAATGGCAGGCAATACCGTATAAGAGTTGGAACGGTGTCCTTCCTATAGGAGTTGTAAAGGCTTTCCTATAAGCACAAAGAGTTTCATCCAATTTAGTCACCCAGTCCCTCTTTCATGTTCCCACCACTCGTGCCAAATTTTCTTTGATCTGTTAGTTGGAGAATTCTACATAGCCACTGGTCTGAGGGTGATAAGGTGTTGCTACCTTGTGCTTAACTCCATATTTCTTCAGCAGATTCTCAAATAGTTTGTTGATGAAATGGGACCCTCCGTCACTTATAACTACTCTTGGAACTCCAAATCTGGGAAAAATGATGTTCTTGCACATCTTTAAAACCACATTGGCATCATTAGTAGGTGCTGCTATGGCTTCCACCCATTTTCTTACATAGTGTACTACCACCAGAATGTATGCATTCCCATGTGATGGTGGGTTAAAAGGTCCCATGAAGTCTATTCCCAAAACAGCAAACACTTCTACTTCAAGGATGGGGTTCTGAGGCATCTCATTCATTATTCTGATGTTTTTCCATCCTTTGACATGCATCACACTTAGAGATAAAGTTGTTGAGTATATTTGAACATGGTTGGCCACCATAATCCTGCTTGCAAAAAACTTTGAACTGTTTTGAATGTTGCAAAGTGTCCTCCGTAAGCAGACCCATGACAATTCTCCAAGAATCCTTTCACATCTGTTTCTGAGATGCATCTCCTAAATAGGCTATGCACACCTCTCTTGTAAAGGAAAGGTTAATCCCAGAAGTATTGGTTGGCATCTCTGTAAAACTTCTTTTTCCTGTATGGATCTAGATCATCAGGATTTTTTCCAACAGCTTTGTAATTTACCATGTCTGAGTACCAAGGAAATTCTTCAACCTGCTAGACTGTATGCTTGAGTGAGGTTGTCGAGTCGTGTAATCTGTCTTAACTCCTATCGCCATCAACTGTTATTCTGGCATTGAATCATCAATAGGGATCTTATCCTCAATCCTCATCCTTGACAGGTGATCTGCTACGCCGTTTTCTATTCCTTTCTTATCCACTATTTCCATATCAAATTCTTGAAGTAGAAGAATCCATCTTAACAACCTGGGATTTGTGTCCTTCTTAGCATATATGTACCTCAAGGCTGCATGGTCTCACTACAAGAATATTGATTATCCTTAGCGCCCTTAAAACGCTATTTAACGATCCAATAACGGTTTTTATGCGCTATGGTAGCGACCATGATAATAGGTCGACGGGTATAACATAGCGTTTTATGGAAGTGCTATTTAATGTAGAGATATTATAGCGTATTTCCTTGTGCAATGTTATATTGTTTATTAGCGTCTAATATTCGTTATTAATTATGTAAGTACAGCGTTTGTTTTCTGTTACATGCAAACTATTAATAGCAATTTTTATAAGTTATTATTTCAACTAAAATAGCATTCTGAATATGCAATTTAGTATTTTATAATAGCATGTCTAGTACGTAATGTATTTAACTAATATAGCATTTCTAATATGTAATATAATTTATTAAAATAGCATTTGTATTTCGTATTATTTAAATAAATAGCATTTGTATTATGCAATAGCTTTTGCTTTTCACAATATAAATGGAAATACATTAAAATATGAACCTTGTAAAGGTTTGTAAACAATAGTCTCAACTTAAACCAAAACATACATTTACTTCAACTACATTTACATCAACAAACTCTACCTCAGCTGAAGATGTTTACTAGCTAATCCATTACTAGAACCCCTTCACAGTCATTCCTAACACAAAAATTCTCATCATCAGAAGATTGATCCCCCAAATCATCAATTTCCTGGATTGATATTGATTCAGCAACAAACTTTTCTTCTGTCTCTAACTCGTGATACCCTCTTGGTGGCGCCCTCATAACTACTGACCAAGGTGAAGAGTCATCTTCTACAGAATAAAAAACTTGTTTTGCTTGAGGATGCCAAAATATATGGATCATTACGGAAGGCAGATTGGTTTAGATGGAGATTAACAAGAGTGAACCCGTCTTCTTCTTTTACACCATTTCCTTTGTTGGCCCATTTACACCTGAATATTGGAATCTGGAACATGTGATAATCCAGCAGTAAGATCGCCGTTATTACTCCATAGTATGCAACAATGTCAGCCATGTGGTTAGTATCACGAGCACTAGATCTACATATAGTAAAAGTTTCATATTCGACTCCACTATTTTGTGTCTTCCGCTTAACATCATCTGTTAGAAATCTATGTCCATTAATGACATACCCCTTATATGATAGTGCAATATTCCTTGGTCCAAATGTCAACCATCTCAATTCCGTGGAATGCTCTTTTGAGTTCGTAGGAATCTGTTGATAATAGACAAATGACGAGCTAACTAATATAAGTATTAGCTAGTGAAATGCTATTTTTAGTTCATAGAAATAAGTTAAAACCAGTTCCTTAACCCACAGTGAGAACTTTTCCACATGCATATTCCATAATTGAGTTTGATTCCTTCTCAATCTGACATCATTATCTTGCAGTTCTTCTAAATGCAAACTAGTTTCACATTTAGATATAAATGAGTAAACTAGTTAAACAAAATTGAATAATGATATAGAATATGGCTTTACTTACTCAATATATGGATTCAGAACTTCCATGTTCAGTAGAACATACCGATGAGCTATGTCTCTCTCTTTATTGGTAAGTGAGACTTCTGTACCCTTCTGCAGTGGCCAGCCTTGAAGGATGAGTGGATCAACCTCCACATCTTCATTACGGTTGACAGGTTCTTCTATTGGTAAAGATTTTTTTAGAAACTCCAAGCAAAAGGCCATACATTCTCCAGTCAAGTATCCTTCTGCCATGCATGCTTCTAGCCTTGCAAAGTTTTTAACATAGGCCTTCAATGTTTTCATGTACCTACATTATAATTAAATACAAGATTTGTCAAATATTGGCTGAGTATCATATAATATATATATATAAAGTGGAAAACTATGAGGATACTACCTCTCAATCGGATACATCCACCTAAAGTGAACTGGTCCACCTAAACGAGCTTCTCTTGCCAGATGTATTGGAAGATGAAACATGATGTCGAAAAGTGATGGAGGAAATAACCTCTCCAGTTGACACAATGTCTCTACAAGTTCATACTCTAAGGAGATTAGCTTTTCACGGTCAATTACACGCTGACACAATCTGTTGAAGTAGTTGCATAATCTACTTATTGCAAACCTAGGTCCTTTTGGCAACAAACCTCTTAAAGCAACAGGTAGTAGATTCTGAAGTAGGACGTGACGATCATGAGATTTCAATCCACTAATTACAGGCAGCTCAACTGAAACACAGTTGCTAATATTCGCACAGTAGCCATCAGGTCCTCTAAACTTTGATAACCTATTAAAGAAAATCTTTTTCTCTTCCTTAGACAACAAAAACGCTGCTGGTGGCAAATAAGTTTTCTTACCCCGTATTTGTGTGTGTAGTTTGCTTCTGATCCCCATATCTTCCAAGTCTTTACGTGCTTTTACACCATCCTTTGATTTAGCAGTTTGCATTATAGACAAAATGGCATCAGCCACATTCTTTTCCACATGCATCACATCGATGTTGTGACGGACATGCATAGTCTAACACATATAAGAATAAAAAGTTAGAAAATAATCAAATAAGTAACGGCATGTTAAGGTTTATGTTAATACATACCTTCCAATAAGGCAAATCGAACAGAATATACCTCTTCTTCCATCTCCATTGATCAGTGTCTTCGTCATATTCATCATGTGAAACCATATCATCTTCACATAAACCTTTTCTTTTCCTTTTCTTTTTTATACCCAGAGGTCTACCAAAATCATTATTAAAGTCCTTCAGACTTTCAAGTATTTCATCTCCTGTTTGAATTCTATTTGTTGTCCCTTCTTCAATAGTGTTGTCAAACCATCCTTTTCTGCGACAGAGAGGATGCCCTGGTCTGAGTTTCTTCCTATTACCCAAATACACATACTTTCGACTAAACTTCAACCATCTGTGTGGTGTATCCTTCCCACAAACATTACACACTTGCTTCCCTTTCACTTTACATCCAGCCAATGTCCCTAAGGCTGGATAGTCACTGATACTCCACAACAATATAGCTCTAAGTGTGAAATTCTCTTTCATGAAAGAGTCATAAACCTCAATACCTTCACTCCACAAATCCTTTAAGTCATCTATCAATGGAGCTAAATACACATCAATGTTATTGCTTGGTGCAGTAGGCCCAGGGATCAATAGAGAACATGATATTCTCTGCTTTCATACACATAGTAGGAGGCATGTTGTAGTTAACTAGCAAAACAGGCCAAGTACTATAGTTGGTATTCTGCATAGAGAATAGATTCTTCCCATCTGTTGAAAGACCTAGTCTAAGGTTCATTGGTTCAACAGCAAACTCTGGCAATTTCTCATTCACTTGAGCCCAAGTTAATGAGTCAACTGGGTGTCGCATTGTACCATCATCACTAGCATTGTTGAAGTGCCAACGTAAATCCTCAGCAATCCTTTTTGATCTAAACATCCTCTTCAATCTCTCTTTTATCGGAAAATACCTAAGTACCTTAGCTGGAATCCCATTCTTCTCTTCACCTGTATGCTTATCTTTTTCCCATCTTGAAGATTTACATCTTGGACAAGCTACCAAGTCCTCATACTTCTTTCGGTAAAGGATACAGTCATTTTTGCAAGCATGAATAGCATCATAACCAAAACCAAAGATCTTCAAGAATTTCTTCACATCATCAGTTGATATTGGAAGCACATTATCTTCAGGGAGCATGGAATGTACTAGCCTTAAAAGCTGATCAAAGTAGTTCTCTGACATCCCACTCTTCACTTTTAAGCGGTAAAACCCCATAATTGCTGAGACTTTAGTGTACTTGAAACATCCAGAGTATAGTGGAGTTTCATCATTCATAAGTTTCTTTTCAAAATCATATTCTTCTTTTCTTTCTGTATCCCGTTTCTCATCACCATTATGGTCACCCTGAAAAAAGGCAGTTCTAATCAGGTTAAACGCTTCATCACCTCCACAACTCGGATCATCCTCTTTGTTAACATTTCTTATATCACCATGATTAATCCAGCAACTTTTTCTATTGTACCTCTCATCCATCCCCTTAATGATCAGATGCTCCAAAACTATATGTACTTGTTGGTGGCACAGATTCCGACATACACTACAAGGACAAAAAATTTCTGCAGGATTAAAAATGTCTTTGCTGATTCATAAAAAAACTTTGTTGCTCCGTCCTCATACTGAGGGCTAATCCTTGGAAGCCAAACCCAAGACTTGTCCATGTAACCTAAAACTTGTCATTCAAGACAAAAGACAGTCAATAGATTTAAGATATTAACAGCCATTGAAAACGAATTGTATTAAGAACATATCCAAATACAATAAACCAAATCGTAACTAACCCTAAATTTATCAAACTTCAAGCAAAAGAAACTGTACCTTTAACTGTCAACAAAGCTGTTATATCGAAATCTTCTTGTCAAGTATTAGGTTAGGATTGAACAAACCCTAAATCTATCAATGTATTTCGAGTGTAAAAGAGGCGAGATTGAGAGTTACAGAAGATCTCGATGGTGAGAGGAGATGGTTAGAGGCGATGATGAAGGTAGTTTCTATTTTTATGCCTTTGAAAATATTACGTTTACCTAATAACTATGCCTTGGAGAAAAATATAAAGCTTATACAAATAATAGGATTTATCAACTCCTTCAACCAATTAAAACTAATTAAAACTGAATTATAATAAATCGGATATATATAAAAAAATTTCTTTTATTTATTATACAAATAATAGGATTTATCAACTACTTCAACCGACAAAAACTAATTAAAACTGAATTAATAAATTGAATATATATATTTTTTAATTTTATTTATTATATATTATAGTTTTGATGTCATAACTAACTGATTTGTGTTCTCGTTACTTTTACAAAATTTTGAATTTTTTGTATGTGTATATGCTTGAGAATGTTCTATCCACATATCAATCTTTGAACATGCATGTTACTCTAAAACTGGTGTATGAACATATCTTCCAAGTAGTTTTGTTTTCATGGTTAATTATATTCTATTAGTAATACTTTGGGGTTTAGGGTATAGGAATTGGAAAATACTCACATGCTACTCAAACTAGTGCATAACATTTAGGGATTAGGGTGTATGAATTAGAATTTAGGGTATAAACCGATTTTGAATTAAGTGGATCATATTGGGGTTTAGGGTATAGGAATTCTAATTTATAGAGTATATGATTTTGAGTAAGTGCATAAAGTTTGGGGTTTTTGTTTTGAATCGCACTTCTCGTTATGTAGTATCTAGATTGACAATATAAATTAAGAAAGTGTCAATAAATACATTAAACCATTCAACATATCAAATTCAAATTCAGACAAACAAGATATCCAATAACAAGATTTTCCGAATAAAGTTTGGGGTTTTTGTTTTGAATCTCAATTAATATCAATACTTTCAGACAAACAAGAGTTTATCAGTTGGCCAAGCAACTGTAGAACCTACTGCATCGGCAATGACCTCAATTTCTGAATTTGGTCTCCAAACTTTTGCTTCACCAACCTTTGCAACATCAACCATTATTTTGCTAGCATTGAGACCCAAGGGGACAAAGTGGACCTTCTCTAATGGATCCGTTGACAACACTTTTCATTCTGCAACTTGTATTCCAGAATTTTTGCAATCTAACAGGATGCATTTCTTCTTGCCAGCCTTGCTGCTGCTACCACCACTGCTGTTACTTTTATCTCTGGAGGAAAACAAATAAAAACATTCTCAGATTTACATGAGACCACCATCACAGAAATAAGCAAAAAAGATGCTGAAATTTACCTTAGAGGAAGATATATTCTCTGGCGTTTTCTCCTTTTCCGAATTACTCATAAACTGTATATGTTGAATAGGCCATGCGATTTCCTGATGAAGTGCCTTACCCATAGTTGAGATTTCAGAACTGATTGGTCTCCACAAAAACGCGTCTTCAGCAAACACTTTATCAACTGTAACACTTCCTGCTTGAGGACCGATTGGAATGTTACTGACCATGTGTTTTGGGTCAGTTGAACACAGTCTACCCTCACCAATTATAACAGCATCCATGGTATAATCAAAAATGTAGACTTTAGATGAAACTGTAGCCTACAAAAATAATGGCGGAGCTAAATAATAAATTTTGTCAACTTTAAAAGTGTACAAATTAAGTAATCAAACAATTAGGTGGAGTTAAAATATTTACCGAGTAACCTGCACTCTTGTTTGCAGATGGTGAGTCCATGTCATTTTGCAGAATGATTTTTTCGAATGGCCATGCTATTTTGACTCCCACGGCTTGATCAAGTTTCATAATAGTTTCAGTAGGCCTCCAGACATCAACATTCTCTTTTGTTACAGACTTGACAATGACAGCTGCCGCGTTACGACCTAATAGGATACGGCCAATCTTGTAAACTGGATCACTGTAGCAGAATTCTCCCTCCCCAACAACAACATCCTCCTCTTCACACCAATCAAGTAGAACACACTTGACTCCTATGCTTACATCACTCACCTCATAAGAATTAGAACCATCATCACTCTTATTCTGACAAGATCGAAAATGAACAATGAGATAATATAGATATTCTGAAAACTGGTTTTATAATCAAAACTTACATTTTTATGAGTTAACTTTTGGACAACAGTTTTCAACTCATCCACCTGGCTCTGCAGTTCGGCATGTGAAGCTTGAAGTGTCTCAACTTGAGAGTTATTCATCTGAAGGAAACTTAGCTTAGTGGCTGTAACTCCTCCCCCAAATCCTCTAATTCGTCCAGGTTTGTCTTTTCCTAGTACTTGACTAACAGCATCATCTCTAACAGTAGTTGTTGTTGTGGAGCCCATATCACTATCAATTGACTTAATTTTTTCCTAACATACAACTATTTGAACACAATTAGAGAAAATTATTGCTGCAAAAAGAATAAGTGCTTACAATTTTCTCTGCAAATTCTGGCTTCACATGTCTTCCATCTGAATGTGTGTGTCCTTGTAGCCAAACCGCACATCTGGTCACCTTTTTAGGATCAGAACTCTTCTTTTTCTACAAGTGTAACAAAAAATAGTCACTTATATAAATACTTACATAACATGAGTTCCAGCAAACCATAAAAATAATATAGATTTAATTACCATGTCATGAGCTAGGCGACTCATGCCTTTACGGCTGATTGTGTGAGAAATCTGACCCTTTCTCAAATGCCTGAAGTTAGAACTTATTGCCTAATAACATATTTAATGAGATAAAGTCAAAAATCAGTATAGCAATGCATAAAACATAAAAGAAATCATTAAACACAACCTCAAAATCAATGTTTGTTTTCTTCTTGACCCAATTATTCCAAGCTGTCACAGATTGGATGTTGGTTGGCTTTAGCTCAAGTCTTTCTGTCTTACTCTTTGTAGCTTGGACTTTAGAGAGAAGCCTCGACTTAGAAGATCTCCACAAAGAACCCATCTGCTTCATAACAGTGTCTTTTTGCCAAGCTTCTGTCATATTGAACCTTGCCTACAAAAAATAAGTTCCAATATTGATTAGAAAAAATAAATATATAATAAGATAAGCTAGGTAGTAAAATTATATTACCTGAATTTCTTCCCATAAGTGGTCTCTAGTCTCATCAGGCAGCAACCTCCAATCATCAAGAAGTACAGAAACATACTCCCTAACAAGAGGACCAAGGAAAGAGGAGAATGTAACCGAACCAGGCCCCACATGTTCACCTGTAGATGTAAATTTAACTTCTATCTTCTCCTGAATGTGTTTTGCAACTTTACTAAGCCGAGTTGGTCCTCTTGTTTTTCTTTTCTTTGTCTCTGCTTCCTTAATTCGAATTTCTTCTGTGGGATGCTGCACATTAACCTCTGTAGCTCCCTGTACATCTCCCTCTGCATCCATTTCTCTAGGTGGAGGTTGTTCAATCTCTTCCTCCTCTTCAGCCAAGTCAGAACCAAGTACATGAGCCACATTGAGCTGATCTTGATGATCATTGAGCTGATATTGATGATCATTGAGCTGATCTTGATGATCCTGAATGTGTTTTGCAACTTTACTAAGCCGAGTTGGTCCTCTTGTGTTTATTTTCTTTGTCTCTGCTTCCTTGGTTCGAATTTCTTCTGTGGGATGCTGCACATTAACCTCTGTAGCTCCTTGTACATCTCCCTCTGCATCCATTTCTCTAGGTGTAGGTTGTTCAAACTCTTCCTCCTCTTCAGCCAAGTCAGAACCAAGTACATGAGCCACATAGAGCTGATCTTGATGATCATTGAGCTGATCTTGATGATCCTGAATGTGTTTTGCAACTTTAGTAAGCCGACTTGGTCCCCTTGTTTTTCTTTTCTTTCTCTCAGCTTTATTGGTTCGAATTTCTTCTGTGGGATGCTGCACATTAGGTGGAGATTGTTCAATCTCTTCCTCCTCTTCCTCCTCTTCAGCTAAGTCAGAACCCAGTACATGAGGCACATTGAGCTGATCTTGATGATCATTCTCATTCACAGCATCAGTAATAATATTCCTCCCGCGTCTACGCGTTTGCAATCCTAAAGTAGGAGTCAACTCAATGCCTTGTTGACGCAGGCTGCGACGAGGATGGTGCAATAGCGACATGTTTGGTCACCTAAACAAACAAAAAATTAAATGAACACACAGTTACAAACAAACCATATAAACATGAATGCAAAAACAGAGATACTTTAAAACATGTACATATCTCAACAAGAAAACACATATAAGCCTAGAGGCTTCAACACATATAAATCAATACACATATAAGCCTAGAGGCTTCAACACATATAAATCAATACACATATAAGCCTAGAGGCTTTAACACATATAAGCAATAGAAACTAGTAAATCAAAACTCTAATCCTAGAGGCTTCAAGAACCCGATAGAGAAGAAGACAGAAGTACAATGAAATTAATAATAATAAAGCTCATGAAACAATAGAGATAATCATAGATTCAATCAATCCAATTGAAAAAATTACCCCAAAAATAAACGAAAAAAGTAAAAATGGAATCAAAATCCAAATAAGTAACCAAGAAATTGAACATGCAAAAGTTAATCTAACTATGAAATTAACAAAGAACCCTAAACCATCACTTAGCTTATGAAACCTTACCGTGTTTGATGTAATTCGCCGAGAATTACAGGTGACTGACAGCGACGGTGAGGGGCGACGGAGACGGTGAGAGTGAGACCCAAAGCCGAGAGTGAGAGACGACAGCAACATTGAGATCTACTGACCTTGGAGATAACACGGCCAGTTTCACAGCTGCCAGCGAGATATAGTTAGGTTGGAGAATAAGAATTTGAGGAGAAATTTTAAAGATTACACAGAGTTCATTATCGATTCTAGAAATAGAAAAACAAGAGTGAAAGAAGAAAAAGTTTTGATTTTTGTTTGGAGGAAAAACTAAATTTGAGTTAGCGCGATTAATTTTAATATTTTTGCGGTTAACTTATAAATAGCGTTTACCCGGAGTATATATGCAATAAAAAGTACTATTATTAAAACGTATGTACGAAAAAGTTCACTTCTCTTGAATTTTTTTTTTTCTAACAATACATAGCGTTTCAATATTCGCAAACGCTATTGCAAAAGCAGGGTTAAATCTATTATAGCATAACCACACCAACTGCTATCTTTTTAGTGCTATGGATAATCAATATTCTTGTAGTGTCTGTGTAGACAATGACTTTCGATCCTACCAAGTAGCTTATGAATTTCTCAAATGCAAATAGCACAGCAAGCATTTCTTTCTATGTCGTAGCATACCTCCCTTGAGTTTCATCAAGTGTCCTGCTTGCATAGTAGATTACATGAAGTTTCTTGTCTATCTTCTGTCCCAGAACAGCACCAACTGCATAATCTGAAGCATCACATATAATCTCAAATGGGAAATCCCAATTTGGGGTTTGTACTATAGGGGCTGTGACTAAAGCTTCCTTGATTTGATGAAAAGCTTATAGGCACTCTGAATCGAAGTCAAACTCTTTTTCCTTGCACAATAGCCTGGTCAGTGGTCTTGAAAGCTTAGAAAAATCCTTTATAAACTTCATGTAGAAACCAGCATGTCCTAGGAAGCTTCTTATATCCTTTACAGTTTTTGGTGGTTGTAACTGCATCATTACTTTAATCTTTGCTTGATCAACCTCTATCCCTTTCTCTGATATATTGTGACCTAGCACTATCCATTCTTTCACCATAAAGTGACACTTCTCCCAGTTGAGAACAAGATTTGTTCCCTCGCACCTTGCTAAAACCCTGCGTATATTAGACAAACAGGAGGCAAAGAAGGAGCTATAGACAGAGAAATTGTCCATGAAGACTTCCACCATCTCCTCTATCATGTCTGAAAATATTGAGGTCATGCACCTTTGAAAAGTTGCTGCTGCATTGCACAAGCCAAAGGGCATTCTCCTATAGGAAAAAGTTTCATAAGGACAGGTGAATGTTGTTTTCTCTTGGTCATTAGGGTGTATGGGAATTTGAAAGAAACCACTGTACCCATCAAGGAAACAGTAGTAAGGATGGTTGGCTAGTCTTTCTATCATTTGATCTATAAATGGTAAGGGGAAATGGTCTTTCCTTGATGCAGCATTTAGCTTTCTATAATCAATACACATCCTATGGCCGGTTATGGTTCTGGTGGGGATACGTTCTTCTTTGTCATTTTTAATCACAGTTCTTCCACCTTTTTTAGAGACACAATGTACAGGAGATACCCAAGTACTATCTGATATTGGGTAAATGATTCCTGCATCTTACAATTTAAGGATCTCCTTTTTTACAACTTTTTTCAAATTGGGATTTAATCTCCATTGATGCTCAATGGTATAATGCTCTTCATTTTCAAGATGAATTCTATGAGTGCATAGGCTAGCTGAGATACTTTTAATGTCTTCCAAGGAATAACCTATTGCTTTCCTAAAGTTTTTCAATTCAGTGAGCAATGCATGCAATTCATCAGACTCTAGTTTAGCATTTACTATGACAGGATATGTGGAATTGGATCCTAAGAATGCATACCTTAGCCCATCTGGAAGTGGTTTCAAATCCACCTTCGAAGCTTTAAGTTCTGAGAAATCATCTGATTCTGTTGTTCCTTGCTCGACCGAATGGTCGAGTGCCATGTTCGAGTGGATAGTGCTCGAGCGAGTTGGTCGAGTTGAGATGTTGAGCTCCCTTGATGCTATTCAAGCTTCAGTTCATGCTCCGATCAGATCTTCAAATTCTTCCAGATCCTCCACTACTCTCCTGGAATCCATAATATATTCATACTTTGAGGTTTCACTGTGAAGATATTCATCCTCATCATTCTTAGTCAATGCCGTGTTCAGATGATTTTCCTCTAGTATTTCTTCTTGGACTTCTGCTGCTAGTACATCTGATTCCTCCATTCTGAACAGTTGGCCTCCTATTGGTGGTTTCTTCATCGACTTGTTGATGTCGAAATTCATGATCACATCTTGTCCCAACTTGAGGTTAATTTTTCCATTTCTAACACCAATCAAGGTTCCAGCAGTTGCTAAGAAAAGTCTTCCTAGTATCAAAAGATCTATTGGTTCTTCATCCATTTCGAGGACAACAAAGTCTGTAGGGGTTTCTACATGCCCAATCCTTACTGGTAAATCTTCTAAGAGACCATGAGGAAGTTTAACTGACCTGTCTGCTAAAATCAAAGAGATTTTCCTGGGTTTATACTTGTTGAATCCTAGCCTTTGTGCTACTGAAAGAGGCATTAGGCTGACTGAAGCCCCCAAATCACAAAGGCAGTTCTTGAAAATAAGAGGACCTAATGAGCAAGGTATGATAAAGGAACCTGGATCCCCCAACTTTTCTTGGACAATGATATTTCTCTGGATGATAGCACTTCATTCATGTGTTAGTACAACCATTCCCTGAAGTTCTTTGACCCTCTCTGAAACTAGATCTTTCAAAAAATTATGAGCTGGTGGTATAAGCATGAATGCATCCAATAATGGCATTAGGAGCTCTACCTCTTTCAGATGCTTAGCAAACAGAGCTTTGTATTTAGCCACCAGCTGCTTTTATATCTTCCTGGAAAAGGTAGTGGTGGAACATTTGGTGGTGGTTCATAAACTTTAGCTTTCTCTTTTTTCTGGTCAAGAATTTTTGGAGCTATTGGTGTAGCTCGACCGGTTGCTTGAGCAGACTGGTCAAGTCGCCTGTCAAGAATTGGTTGAACGTCTGTACGAATGAATTCCTCCCCTTCTTGATCATCACAGTCCTCTGTGATATGTGGTGCTCCTTCTCTGGTGGGAAATTGTCTCCCACTCCTTAGAGTTATAGCATTGGCAAAAACCTTTGTATTTGTTATAGGTTTCCTGGTAGTTCACCTTGGTGTATTGTGGATGTGGATGCCTTGTTGCTTTCCATGAAGACTATCTTGTTGTTTATTTGGTCTATTCTGCTGTGGAGATCCTGGAAAATATTGTCCATCTTGTGGTTTACTTCATCAAACTTTGTTCTGGTGTCTAAGGCACCTCTTTCTTGTCCCAAGATTATATGTTGAAGAATGTTCTTGATGTCCATACCTGAAGTGGTATTGAGCTGTTGGTTTTGTGAACTAAATCATGTTGATGGATGATTGTTGTATTGTTATTTGTGATTCAAATTATTGTTGGTTGAAGGCAGGTGTGGTGGTTGGCTGTGTTGGAAGTAACTTCTGTTGAATCCTCCTATGTTCTGTATATAACTGATTTCCTCAAAATTTTGAGTCTCCCCTTCCTGAGTCTGAAGCAGATCTTCCTTAAATACAACATGCACTGGTGTTTGTTGAGCTTGTAGCAGCTTATCTATCTTCTCATTCAGCTTCTGCATCTCTTGTGTATGTGTTTCCTCAGAATCGATACAACCCAGTATTTCCTGTGTACCCTCTTCATTAAAACTTCCATTTGATTGAGCTAAATTCTCCACTAGTTCCCAGCCTGGCTCTACTTCTCTGGTCAGGAAATTCCCATTACTTGCTGTATCAAATAGTATCTCAATTGTTGGTGATGATCCTCTATAAAGTGTGCTTAGGAGGCTTTCACTAGTGAAATCATGATGTGGGCACTTGATGGTGTAACCCTTTAATCTCTCCCCAGCAATGGAAAATGATTCGACATTCCTTTGTGTAAAGCTTGATATCTCATTCCGAATATGGATTGTTCTTGATCGTGAAAAGAACTTGTTGATAAAGGCTTGCTTCTATTCTTTCCAGGTTGTGATGGATCCTGGTGTAATTTTCTTTTCCCATGTTGAGATTTGTCTCCAAGTGAGAATGGAAACAAGCGCAACTTAAAGCTATCTTCACTTACTCCAGTAATCTGTGTGAGACTGCAAAGCCTGTCAAACATGTTTAAATGGTCCAGAGGATCTTCCACTGGTAAGCCATAGAACCTTTTCCTTGGACCATGGAAATCAAACTTGTCTTGGTCGCAAATTTGTTCTGAATGTCTGGAGGAACTATACCTTGTCGAGGTGTTTGTGTTGCCTGGGCATCACCATTTCCTATAGTTCGTTGCTTGGTAACACTATGTGGGCAGAAATCAGAGTTGTAGGCTCTAGGTACTGCTCAATCAATATGGTCGAGTAGAGTAGTCGAGTTGGGTACCTGAGACAAACAGAGGGTAAAAAGCAAATTAAATTAGAAACAAAAGTAAAGTAACAAAAAAAACTTGATCTTAAAAGCAAAGAAATTGTGAATGTAACACAAATAAACCCAACCGGCAACGGTGCCAAACTGAAACAGGCTTTTTCAGTGTCCTAAATAATAATGGAGAATTTCAATTCCACATATGTAGTTGCAGGATATGAGGTGTCAATCCAATCAGGCAAAGTGCTAGCAATCACAATATATCAACGCATATTAATTCAAGCCAATTCAGAGATGATAGTTGAAACTAACAACCTAATGAATTTAAATGCAAGTAACTAATAAGTAAACCAATGAACACTTGAGCTGTCAGTTCAAATGATCAAAGTATGAGCACAAAACAGAGAAACAAAAGTAGAAAGCAACTCGATCAGTATGGTCGCGTGGTTTGGTTGAGCTAAAATGCAAAATCACTAAAACGCATAATCAAACAGTAACTTAATGTTTAAATCCATAATAAGGATATAGGGATCATAGGGATGAATCAATGGACTAGGGGATCACTTTTCATAACCTGGATACTTAAGAAACATAACCTATATCAAGGCTAATCCTTTGACAGTAAATCTCTTAAACAACCAAGCCCACTGTCATGATAAATGATCTCGAGTTGAATAGCTCAGTATACCCGATTCTGCCAGAGTCAAGCTATTGAACAAGCATAAAGAAACAATCTACTAAAGCCAACAAAATTTCCTAACAAGAGCTTCAAATATCATGATACACACGCATCAGTTAAGTATTCTCCAGTGGCTAGTGTAACTAAGTCTCTGGAAATAGATGAATCAAACAATTTCAAACACTCTCATGAAGAAACTATTTATTATCATACGCAACTTGATCAGAAATGAATAAACATTAAGAACTCTAACCCAAAAAGGATTTCAATCAATTAAGAACTTAAACACCCAGATAAATCAAGATCCATCCTAATCTAATCCATCCCTAATAACCCTAAGATTAACTACTCACTAATCATGATCATGTCTAATTGTTCAAACCCAGAAAACTCTAAATCTGACATATGAGATACATCAGATTGATATGAGAAGGTTTTATGAAGAAAATAATTGCAAATACTGATTATATAAAAAGATAATGGAATTACAAAGTACTGAAATGAAGAAAGAGAGAGAGAAAGAGAGAGAGAGATTAAGAGGCATAGATAGAGTATTAGGTCTAAAATAAATGAGATCCCCTTTATTAGGGTTAGTACAGGTCCTTTTATACTAGAGGACAAAGTTAAATAAAGACAAATTAAAATCCTACAAATCCGGAGAAACCACTCGACCAGAGTGGTCGAGTGGGTGGTCGAGTGATGATGACTCGACCGGTTGGTCGAGCAAGGTGATTGAGTGCTTGTGCTTCCTTCTTTAATCTTCTTCTTGAGCTGATCCAAAGCTCTAATCCTGTTCCTCAATGCTCCAAAGCATCCATAGCATCCATAGCATCCATTTGTACCTGTAAACAACCCAGAATATGTAGTATGCATGCAATGCTTATGCAAAGGACTCTAAAACTCCTAAGTGAATGAAAGATGCATATAATGGTATAAAAAGGGAAAAATGCTTACTAAAATGATGATTAATGCATGCTAAAAACATGTAAAATACAGAGATATCACCATATACGGAAGATAAGAAGGATAAGAAGAACAGTAATAACTAGAAGAAGGTTTAGATCTCCCTTATCTTTGTTGGTTGTGGAATTCGGGTCTGTTGTTTTGGTTTTGTTTAACTCATAGGTACAACTATGTCATTTCTGAACAACTGGTACAATTGGGTATGAGACCATTAATTTCAATATTAATACTAATTGTTTATTTCATTTTTCTGTTTTAAAATTTAATTTAGTAATAATTATTATTATTATTATGAATAAATTAAATAAAGCCCAATAGTTTTCCAAGAAAACCAATTATTGAAGGTACCTAGGATTCGACAAAGATGTACATGGGATTCAGTAAAAAAAAGTACCTACGATAGAAAAAGTACCTAGGATTTATCAAAAAAAGTATACAAAATATTGAAAACAATTTACCATAGCCAGACCATAGTTGTACCCAATTTATCAGTAGTACTTTGCAATGTAAATATACTTTAAATTATATTTTTGTAGTTGTACTTGTTAGTCTAGATCTATAAACTACATTTACTATAGTTTCATATGAACAAATGTGTAAAAATATTGGTTTTTTTGGTAAATTCAAGTGCTTCACATCTAAACAAACCTTAAGAGTATAAGGCATATTCAGTAAAGTATGATGTTATGTGTCCAAACTTTCATTTATTTCCTTAGTTAAATAGATGATATTGATTTGTTTATAAATAACCAAATTTAAATTCAAATACAACCATTTTGTAATGCAAATACCCAAACCACATAACAACAACTAAATATCCAAACCACACAATCAAACATCTAAACCACACAACCAAACATCCATAGACTAAGGGACATCTGTTGCACCATCCCCACAGTGAAACCATCCACTCAAACATCGGCCACTTTGACTATATCCTCAGCCTTGACTCGATCCTTGGCCACTTTGAATATGTCCTTGGCCATCACTGCTCGAACCTTAACCAGTACTACTCAAACCTCAGCCTCCACATGCAAAATACTCCCACTTGTATTATGAAGACATGACACCTCGGCCTCCACATGCAAAATACTCCCACTTGTATCATGTGGACATGATGTAATAGATGCATACAATTTTTCATCATCCTCAATAATTTATGGTCTTTGCTTATGATCTGTCTTCGGAGTGTAACTCAGTTTCAGCTTCGTCGCATCTTCATCTCTTTTCATCTTCTTGCATATGCTACTAACCAAGTCAGAATAAGTTACTTCTCTATAGATGTCTTCATCACTAAAGTGTAATTCTATCTTCGTTTTGAATCCATTCCATATAACCTCCTCCATTATTAGATTAATATCCTCCATAATCAAAAATCAAAATGTATGACTATGCATTGCTTTTTATTCATTTCCCCTGGAAAATAATTAAAAAAAAATTGAATATTAGTACTCTCAGTTTTACTCTATTACATAGTTGTACCAGTTTTACTCGATGCCATGTAATTTTGTGTTTTACCAACGGTTTTGGTATTGATTTATATCTACCTACGATTCACTATGATTTCACCACCATAATCCATTAAATATCAACTTTTACAAAGGTCAGACACTAATCAACCATCAAATGTGCAAGAAAAAAAATTGAAATCTATAATATATTACCCATGAACATTGAATATTTCAACCTCTGTATAACCTAAAACCCACCCAAAACAACATATATTTGTTAATATAACATCAACACAAAAGGAAAGGAAGAGAAATCACCTTAAATCAAGCTTCAAAATATCGGCTATGGTGGTTTTGTTTCTTGTCAAAGTGACGAAGAATAGTGAAGAAGAATAGAGAAGAAGATGTAATTCAATTTGCTTCATTTTGATTGGTTAAAATTTAATGCACACAATTTAATTATCACCAATCAAATATCTACCTCCATGGACCCTTCCACCTCATTTACTTTTAGTTTTTTAAAATGAACATTTTTTTTAATGAGAAAGTAAAGAGGGTAATGTGGACTTAGCTTAATAGGGGACATAAAGAGTTATCAGTGACATAAAGTAAAAAAAGCTTGGCTTGGAGGACATATGAGCCAGTTCTCCTCCATAAATATGATATCACACATTTCAGAGGTGAATTGAAAGTTTTTTCTTTTTGTTAAATGGCCTTTTTAGTAGACAGATTAATGAAACACATATCTCTATTTCAAAGGTACCACGTAGCAGTGCTAGAGCTAATTTTAGTTCTTAAGAGTAAAGACTTCTTTATTGCTGATGTGGAAGCAATGGAGAAGTCTCAATCTCCTCCATTTATATAATAGAGATTTTAAAAGTATAAGTCAATAAATATTAAAGATACTCAGAGTTATTGTAGAAACTAGAAAAAGCTAAATAAACATAAATATCAAACATATAAGGTACCAAACAAATAATTTTAGAGATTTTGGAAAAGAGACTTTTATAACATTAATAGGGTTTATGTTTCAAAGTTATTTTAAAACATTTAATGTATATACATTATACAAGAAAAAAAAAAGTAAAACAAAAAAATCAGATTGTTGTAAATACAATTTAGCATAATAGGATATATATAACTAGCCTAATATTAAAAAATTTAGATTTATAAAATAACATATGCTAATATAGAAAATCTATCCATAAAATTTACTAACTGCAGATATTTTTCTTAATAATAATTAATATTATTTAAAAAGTATAAAAGACATGAACATTACTTTGACCAGAACTATATATAAGCAGATGTGCTAAGCTCTAGTTTTAAAACTGCTCAATAGTTTCATTTTCTATAATCATTCTTAGTTATAATTCTAAAGCAGTTAGAGTTCATAAAATGGATCCGAATATGTTGATAATGAAAAGGGTAACAGAAAGCGATATTTGCAGTAATTTACTTTTACCCAAAAACAAAGTTGAGAAAATATTAGAAAAAATGGGCATTACAATGCCACGAAATGGTATTCAAGTGGAAGTTCTGGACAATGGCAATTCATACTGGGTAAATCTTAACAAAGCCAGTCAGGGTTATAATATTGGAGAGGGATGGAAAAATATCAAAGATGCGAATGGTCTTAGAATAGGCGATCTCATCCAAATATATTGGAAAGATACCAAATTTATTTTTACTGTGCAGTAAGTTTTTTCAAATTTCTCTCTCATTCATTTTTTCAGTTCTAATAAATATTATTAACTAGTATTAATGAATAGTGATATTTATCAATTAATTAATTTTAAAAATATTAATTAAAATCAGTTTTTAAATATTACACTGAATAATGATATTTTTGATGGGTTCATCTGTGTTAATAACTAAAAAGAATTTCACTATTTATGATGATATAAATTACAGTTATGTTAATAGATATTACCGTAATTTAAAGGACCTTAAAGATTTTATAAAAAAATATATTATTATGGTGTATTTATAGAACAGACTCAAAATTTTAATTTTAGAAAACAAATATACTTATAAAAGATAAGATTTGTACTAAAATTTCAAATAGTGACAGTCGATCATACGGTAAGGAACAAACAAATCAGGAAGGAGAATGCAGCTAAAGTACAACTAGTACCAAAAAAAAGTAATATGCAAGATAAATAATATGGGATCAGCGGAACAAAATTTGATCGGTGACTATAATAAGTGTGGATGGCCAAAATATAAATTCTATAAATAAGACTGTATTAATTATGTATTTAATTGATAAATTTACTTTAATATATTTTAAATTAATAATAAAACAAAATGTTATTTACTTATACTTATATCTATATTTCAAAACATATATAGTCAGTGCTATTGTATGAACTAAAAACTAAAGAAATCTAGATTCGTAAAAATAAATTGTTACTTACATACACTTTTTCTTTAGATATTTTACATATTAAGAATGATGAAAATTACAATACAACAAAATGACATTCAAGTAAAGTTAAAGACAATGACAAATCATATTGAGTAAAGGGTTATTTGGTAGAATGGGACATTTTTTAGTCCTCACACGCTTGCTTCTCACGTGTTATTCACACACTTGGTTCTGCGTATAAATCTGTATCAGTTCAGCAGGAAAAAATATTGGGGTTCAAGTGTACTTTCTATATCTCTGTTTACATTCTTGTGGTTTGAGGTTTCATACTGAGTGAATCAATTTTCAAGGATTTTGATAATTGTTTTAACAATCGTTTCGTTTTCGTAAAGATAAATCATATGAAGTTAAGAAAATAGTACAATAATATAGCTGAAATTTTCCATTTCTTTTCTACGACCTCGATAAAATTAACCCATCAAGAGGTACAATCATCATACAAAGAGAGCATTGATTTATTTAGTTAAAAATTTGATCTAAGAAATTACATAACAAGGTATATCCTGCTGAAATTTCATCTCTGGCGTTTAATACAAGAAGGAAGACGAACAAAAAAAAACGCAATCACTAATTTATATAATCTGAGTATTTTTTCGAACTTCGAGTGTCATTGTTGTTATATAATCCTCATTTTAGCCATATGATCATCACTTTTCCCATGATCCTTTAGTCTATCACCAATACGTTTCCAATCTCTTAAAATTTCGGTTGCTAATAAACTTATTTTCTAGTGTCATTGTTGTTAGGGGATAGGGTCAAAGAATGATTTTTGCTAACAGTTTCACTAAAATCTAATATTACTAATAAAAATTGTAGGGTGAATTACTAAAACAGCCATTTTGTAGGAGAGGGATTGAAAAAACCACTTAAAATAGTAATTTGCTACAGTAATGAAAATTGGACGATTTTGCTTCTAATTTTTTTAGTACATTAAAAACCGTTTTTGGTACACAGAAAAATTATTTGGTACACGAAAATATAAATTATTCATAACTGCAAAAATAACATTGAGATCATTAAAAAAACTTTAAATTGTAAATAAGAAACTCAAATCCTAAATTATAAATGAAAAATCCAAATCGATTAATCTACATTCTTCATCCATTAAATACATTAGAAAATTAAATCATAAACTATAAATGAGGAACTCTAACTAATTAATATTCAATATGAACGTAAAAAGCTAAACCCTAAATAATAGTTAAGGGATCCAAACCGATTAATGTATTATTAGTGGTTGATAAAAGACATAGAAAACAACTAAACCCTAAATTGTAAATAAATAACCTAAACAATTCATGTACAGTCTTTTGTCGATAAGAGACAGTAAAAAAAACAAAATCCTAAATTGTAAATAAAATAACCAAAACTAATTAATATACTATCTTTTATCGATAAAACTAAAAAAAACTAAACCTTAAATCATAAATAAGGAACCCACACTAATTAATGTAAAGTGTTTTGTCTATATAAAAATTTAAACCCTAAATTGCAAATAAGAAACCCAAACCAATTAATGTACAGTATTTTGTCAATAAAAAATATTAAAAAAACTAAATCCTAAATTGTAAATAGAAAACCTAAACCAATTAATATACAGTTTTGATATTTCAAAGATATTAAAAATAAACTCTAAATTGTAAATAAAGAACCCAAACCATTTAGTGTACAGACTTTTTTCTATTAAAGATATAAATAAGACTAAACACCTAAATTGTAGATAAGAAAAAAACCAAACCAAATAATTTATATAAGGTCCTCCACAAAATAAATATTTTTTTTAAAAAGACAAGTAAAATTGTTTGGTCTTTAAAAGACATTAAAATAAATTTTTAACTGTAAATAAAGAATTCAAACCAATTAATGTACAACTTTTTTCTATTAAAGATATTAAAAAACTTAAACCCGAAATTGTAGAAAAAAAGCCAAACAAATTAATTTTTGTTCGGTACTCAACAAAGAATATTTTGAAAGAAAGAAAAGTAAAATTTAAAGGGGTTGTCTTTCAACCCTTTCCATTCATTCAAAGAAAGAAAAAAAAAATAAAGAAAATCAAAAGAAAGAGATGTGTTATATTTTTAAAAATCAAAACCTTTGAGTATGAACGGAAAACTTGACTTCATAAAGTTTGAATCAATTCTCAAAATTTATATTCTGATAAAACTAAATTTTTCACATTATAAATAGAGAATCAAAATAAAATATTTTAACTATTCCAACAAAATTGTTTTATGCACAAAACATATAACATGAATTTGTTTATGAATCTAAAAAGAGTTTCAGTTGATCAAAGGATAAAATTGTTTTTTTACATAAAAATAGTTTTTTGGAAGGATAATTGTCAGAATAGCTTTTTTCGAATCTCTCTCCTAAAAATAGCTTTTTTTATAATAACTTAAAATTGTATATAACGAAAATGGTAATTTGGTTAATTCTTTGAGGTGGAAGGTTAGATTCTTTCTAACTTCAAAAGTGACAATAGTCACAAGACTAAGTAACATACGCAATGGATGATGTCATAAAATTCATGATGTTGAGGTAATTAAAAGAAGTTAAAAGAAATCTTATGCCTGGCTAATATCCCTCCAAAACCGTCTCTCTCCTTTACTCCTCTAAATTATATTGCAACTCGTGAAAATCAACAAACACGGCATAAAGTATACTACGTGATTTTCTCCAATTTCAAAATATCAGAAAATTTGAATATAAATAGTTGAAGATAAATTACCTGTCTAAATTAATTATTTTTGTCACATGGTAGAAGATAAGTTTCTGCCCAATTGTAGTGGAGTAAGTTAGCCACACTTAGAAATTAATCTGTCCAAATTCATTACTGCCCAATTAAAGTTAATCAGGCCAATTAGAAATGGTAAAAGATAAATTACATAGTTGGCTTATGCTTGACTGGCACGTAGGTTGACTAACAAAAATAAATGTTACCTCACGGTTTTGGTGTATATATAAAAAAGATACGAATAGATGAAGATGAAGAAGAAGAAGAAAAAAAAAGTAAAGTAAAGTGTGAACGCAGAATAGAAAAAAAAAGAAATGGAGATTTGGTTACTCATCTTGGCTTCTCTCTCCATCGCTCTACTTCTCAACCTCGTCCTTCGTCGCCGTGGCTCCTCCTCTCTTCCGCTACCTCCTGATCCTAACTTCTTCCGTTTCCTCGGGACTCTCCGATGGCTCCGGTACGGCTTAAGTGGCTTCGGCTCTTATCTCCGCTCCGTCCACCACCGTCTCGGTCCAATCGTCACACTCCACATCACATCCCGCCCCTCCATCTTCGTGGCCGACCATTCCCTTGCTCACCAAGCTCTCATCATAAACGGAGCCGTGTTCGCTGATCGTCCACCTCCGGCTCTTACCAGCAAGATTATTACCAGCAACCAACACAATATCAGCTCTGGTTCATACGGAGCCACGTGGCGACTCCTCCGTAGAAACCTAACTTCTGAGATTCTCCATCCTTCGCGCGTAAGATCTTATACTCACGCGCGGCGTTGGGTTCTTGATATCCTTTTTGGTCGATTCCGTAGCGAAGAACCTATTGTTGTTGTTGATCATCTTCACTACGCTATGTTCGCGCTTCTCGTACTTATGTGTTTTGGAGATAAGCTTGATGAGAAACAAATCAAACAGGTGGAGTTTGTTCAGAGACGACAGCTTCTTAGCTTTTCAAGATTCAATGTTTTAAACCTTTGGCCTAAGTTTACTAAATGGATTTTTCAAAAGAAATGGGAAGAATTTCTTCAGATGCGGAAAGAGCAGCAAGACGTTTTGCTTCCACTGATTTGTGCTCGGAGGAAAATTGTTGAAGAAAGGACGAAAGCCAACAAAGACAATGTCTATGTGCAATCATATGTTGATACTTTGCTTGATTTAGAGCTACCAGATGAAAAGAGAAAGCTGAACGAGGATGAGATCATGAGCTTGTGTTCGGAATTTCTAAACGGAGGGACTGATACAACAGCCACGGCGCTGCAATGGATCATGGGAAATTTGGTGAAGAATCAAGAAATCCAAGAGAGATTATACCAGGAGATTAAAAGCGTAGTTGGAGAAGAAGCAAACGAGGTGGAGCAAGAAGATGTTCAGAAGATGCCATATCTGAAAGCGGTTGTGTTGGAAGGTCTCCGAAGGCATCCTCCAGGACACTTTGTCCTGCAACATAGTGTCACAGAAGACACTGTGTTGGGAGGGTATAAGATCCCGAAGAAAGGGACTATTAACTTCATGGTGGCGGAGATAGGAAGGGATCCAACGGTATGGGAAGAACCAATGGCCTTTAAACCGGAGAGATTCATTGGAGAAGAAGAAGTGGTGGACATAACTGGAAGTAGAGGGATTAAGATGATGCCGTTCGGAGCGGGAAGGAGGATATGTCCAGGGATTGGACTAGCCATGTTGCATCTTGAGTACTATGTGGCTAATATGGTGAAAGAGTTTGAGTGGAAAGAGGTCAAAGGTCATGAAGTTAACTTGACGGAGAAGCTTGAGTTTACTGTCGTCATGAAGCATCCGCTTAAGGCTCTTGCCGTGCCTAGGAGAAGTTACTAGTCGTCTTCTTGCTTATTTTCTTCGTTTTAGTTATGTGCATTTGAAGTCACAAAAGACTTGGCAAAATTTGAAGCTATGTACGTTTTGTTTTATGAAGTTAAAACTATGGAAACAGACTTTTGTTTGGCGGAATAAATGATAGATTTATTAATTACAGATTCATTAAACAAATGTTTTGTGAAGTGGGATTTTAAGAATCATTCTCTCAATTGTCCGTAATGTTAGAAACACTTTTCTCAATTGCTCCCTTGTAATAGATTAATTTTAAATCAAAAGTTAAGATAATTACTCTTTGACATTAAAAAAAACCTACATACCCAACCAACCCCACCCGTGAAAATTGGGTCAACCCGAGACAGAATTGGAGCAACCCTAAATTTTAAAATTCCCCAAATTGATTTCTCTTCATTCGTGTCCCTTCATCATTTCAAATTGATTTTCTTTTCAATTCGTTCCAGTTTTCTCTTCATTATCGTTCAACATATATATGGCTAGAAGAGTAGTTGATGATACAAATATGGATTCTGTGAACGAAAAAGAAAAAAGGAACCAAACCGAATCTAGCAGGAAAAAAAGTAGCAGAGAAAAAGAACAGAACAACGAATAAGAAGTTCAGAACAACGAAGAAGAAGTTCAGAACAACGATGAAGAAGTTCAGAACAACAATGAAGAAGTAACAAACCAAGTAGAGCAAGAGCAGCAAGTACCAAAAGAGACTCATGTAATTTCGTATAACTACTAGGAATTCTTTCGATACAAATGTGAGGATTTGGTTATTGGTTTCAGAAACTATAAAACAATAAGTACAACTGCTTTAGAATCGGTATAACTATAAGGAATTTTTTCTTGGTTCTGGAAATTACAAGTACAACTAGGTTATAATATGTATAAGAGTTACCAAATTTTTCCAAAAAGTACAACATGGTATTAGTGGGTACAATCTGGATTTGATTTCAAGATACCGATGATGGAATTCAAGTAATGCAGCCTCTGAAGATGTACTTTCAACCCACAGAGTATACAAAGTCATGTAAGACATCCTCAAGGTGTTACATAGATGATGCTGTGAAGACCATCCTCAATCTAAAACGGCTGTCAGATAAGAAGAGGAGATGGTTTGAAAATCATGATCCACATGCACAAGGGAAGAAACCATAAGGTAATGGGCATGTGGATGTTGCTACTTTGTACGGCTGTTACAGAAAAAATAAATCAGTGTTGGTTTGTTGCCAATGGGGTTCCAATCCAGTATTCATTAAGAGAGCATGCACTTATCTTTGGGTTAAACTGTCGTCCACTTCCAGTCAACTATGAACGATTGGGCAGTATGGATTTTGTTGAAAAGTACTTTCCAACGGGATCAACAATAACTATTGCATTAGTGAAAAAGAAGTTATTGACGATGAAGTGTTGTGGTGATAGGTTAAGGATGACTGTCATTTACTTCCTAGCAAGTGGTATAATAGGAAAGTCGAAGACAGGAAAAATACACCTTCAGTTCATCCTTTCTTTCTAAGAGCTGTTAATGATCTTGAGTTGTGTGAAACATTTTCATGGGGAACATAGTCTTTTGAAAACAATATGCTTGAAATTAAGCATATGATGGACAGCTTTAATGGAGTTGTGAAAAACAGTTGGCCATATCCTAGCTTCATTATGCCTTTAGAGGTAATTATCTATTTTGTTTTATCATTTTATAGTTTTGTTCCCTAATAGATTTTAATACTTGAACTCTATTTATGTGTAGCTCCTTTCTTTTGAGGCAATTCCTGATCTGATGAGGACTTTTAGAGAACATGTGAGACATGTAGATGATGAATGTCCTAGAATGTGTATGACAAAGTTTAAGATAAGCTCAGTGACATGATTAACTAAGTGACATCAGTGATGCGCTTGGAACAACAAAGGTTACAATTTACTTAACTTAACTTACTTTTAGTTTTTATCTGTTATTAACTTGTGTTTTCATAAATTGACAGGACATTTGTAGTATCTTGCAACCATCTGCGGCTGAGGAAGCTTTTTTGTCTACCTTCTTTGTTTATTTAGATGATGGGACAGACAATATTGATGCAATTGTTGATGGTTGGAACGATCGTCTACTGGTTCAAAATAAGAAGATATTCTTTGAAGAGATGTTCAGTTCTGATGTTGATGCACAAAATTCAGAGGTGGAAGAAATGGCTCCATCAGTTGTAGCTCCATCAGTTGTAACTCCATCAGTTGTTACAACTTATGGTCTACGTTAGGTCAATTTATGGTCTAATTGAGGTTGTTGAGTGTTTGATGAAAGTTATGGAAGATGGATATAAGAAATTGGATGAGAAGATTGATTGTACGAATGAAAGAGTAAAAACACTTGAAGATGGGTTCAAGGAAGTGAAGAAGTTTGTGAGAAAAGAAATGAGTCCTACATGGTTTGATGAAAATGATTTCATTGATGGTTTTGTTTCTATCTCTGGAGGAAAAGATAAAGACATGGTGGGGGAGATAGTTGAAGAAAAAGAAGGTGAGAGGAAAAAGTAGTAGAAGGTGAAGGGACTATAGATGAACAAGTGCAGCCGAGTGGAAAAGAAAAAGAAAAATAATGTGAGAAAAACAAAGGAGGAGAAGAAGAAAGTGAAGATATTAGAGAGAAACAAGTGCAGTTGGTTGTAGAAGAAGAAGGGGAGCTTGCTGGAGATGAAGATAAAGAAGAAGAGCTGGCTGGAGATGAAGAAGAAGATGAAGAGCCGGTTGGAGATGACGATAAAGAAGAAGAGCTGGATGGAGATAACGATAAAAAAGAAGAGCTGGCTGGAGATGACGAAGAAGAGGTGACATGTGGAATTTCAACTCGGAGATGTAGTTATGTGAGGATGGAGGGTGGTAAAAGATTAAAGACTATAGCGATTCGTAAGAAGAAGGATGATACGTAGAAGGGAGA
Organism: Cardamine flexuosa; assembly: GCA_963555745.1. Classification (NCBI taxonomy): domain Eukaryota; kingdom Viridiplantae; phylum Streptophyta; class Magnoliopsida; order Brassicales; family Brassicaceae; genus Cardamine; species Cardamine flexuosa. The sequence continues at coordinate 11,995,731 of OY743220.1, read as the reverse complement.
TGAAAAGAAGGAGGTTGAGAAGAAGAAGGCTGACAAGAAGAAAAAGGATGAAAAAAATAAGAAAGTTGATGAGAAAAAGACGGAAGGTAAGACGGGGAAGCTGAAAAAACCTTCATCTTCTATAAGTTATCCTTTCCTTGTTGAGATCAAGAAGAATATGAAGACATGATCATGTTTGTTGTTCTTTTGTTTAGGAGATTTGACAATTCTCTCTTGTGGAACTTATGCTTGTGTTTGATGTGGAATTTATTTGTTGTGAAACTTATTTAGATTGTGTTTTGGTTATATCTTTTTAGGGACAAATGGTTATATTAGGTACAACAATATTATTATGCAAATGATATTTTAAATACAACTGACACAACTTGGTACAACTAAATTATTATGCAAATTACGTTTCAAGTACAACTGACACAACTAGGTACGACTATATTATACGAGTTATATTTTAAGTACAACTGACACAATTAGGTACAACTAAAGAATATACATCTTAATTATTTAATGAACAACTTGCACAACTTAGGTACAACTAGATAATATAGAACAAAGCTATATAACTCAAATACCATAAGTTATACATAAATACCATAAGAGTACGCAAATACCAAAAGTTTTAAAATTCCAGAAGTTTTAAAATACCATAAGGTCATTACACAATACATATACTACTTAAGCAAAGTAATTGTTGTCTCCAAGAAAATGGAAAATCCAATCTAAGCAATGATTAGCATGTTACGCATCACCGTTATCTCTCTTTTGAATACCATGAGTTGTGCTTCCGTTGCTTGTGATTTGGTACTTAACCGGACTATTTCTTCTGTTTGTGCAGAGATTTATGCTTCCATTTCCATAGACTTTGTAGCCACTTCCATTAAATCTTCCTTTGCCTTGATGGTTAATAGCTTCTTCAAGTCTTCAATTTCTTGCTTCTGGGCACGCATAATGTGTGCTGCCTCTACCAATGCCAGATGTTACCATCCATGTGGCTTTTCAACATCGTACCCTTCAAAGGATGCACAATTTCTTCCAAGACCTTGACTACACTTGTAGAACCTCCGTCCCGGATTCTTGTCCGTCCAGCCTTGGATAGTTGTTGTTGGTTTATTGCAATAACAGAGGACATCAGTTTGATTGATGAACTCGTTTGATGAAAAAGAGCAACTTTGAGTCATTTTCCTACATAAACAATTAAAAACCCATGACTTAAGCTAATTGGAACCAAACTGGAACTAAATTGAAACTCACCCTAATTTAATTGAAACTAATTGAAACCCTAATCTAGTTGAAACCAAATTAAAACTTTAATCTAATTAAAACTAAATTGAAACCCTATTTTAATTGAGATCGAATTGAACCTCTAGTTCAATAAAAACAAAATGGAAACCTTAATCTAATTGAAATCCTAATCTAGTTGTCACCCAGTTGCTATTCAAAAAAAAAAACTCCTGAAATTGAACGGGAAATTGTCAAAAAAAAAGCATGAACTTTACAAATGAAAAAAGCATGAACTTTCAAAATGTCATTTAAATCATAAAGTTTGGTTTGAATTTTAGATTAAATAGCTAAGTTTTGTTGCCTTGACCATTTAGGACATGCCGTTAACTTGCCGTTAACAAATCCCGATCGACGGTTAACATTCCGTTAATATCCTCTGTTAAATCAAAATGACGTCGTCCCATTAAATAAAAAAAACAGTTGACTTCTGCAGGTTTTGAACTGCTGAACCCATGAACACAGAAGAAACACTCAACCGCTGTGCCTCAATACAATATTAGTAATAAAACAACATCGTCTGTATATATAAATATGTGGATTCAAATATTTACATTTTTAGATTTAAAGCATAAACTTTCAAAATATTAATCTATTTTGAATAAAGAATAGTTTTTTTGAAATATTTATTTTGGATTAAAATATACACATTTATATGATAACGTTTATTTTTGGTTTTGTTAATTTAATTTTTTGATCTTATATATACATTTGATGTTAAAATTGTTAATTTAAATTTTTGTTGGTGGAGATCTTATATATTCATTATTTTATATATAATTTTAACAAAATCTCCACCAAACAATTTTTAATAGCAAAACTAAAAAAAAATATTATGACTTGACGGTCATTATTAGTTTTTTTTTATTTTTAATTAATTGTATATATGTATTTGTAAAAATGTAAATGTATATATATATATATATATATATATATATGAGAACATATAATTAATAGTTTTTAATTAATCCACTTTTTTAGTTTTTATTTTAGTTGGTTATATAAGATCTCCACCAACAAAAAACTAAATTTAAAAAAAAAAAACAAAAATAAATGTTATCATATAAATGTGTATATTTTAATCCAAAATAAATATTTCAAAATAAATATTCTTTATTCAAAATAGATGAATATTTTGAAAGATTATGCTTTAAATCTAAAAATGTGAATATTTGAATTCACATATGTATATATACAGGCGATGTTTTTTTATAACTAGTATTGTATCGTGGCTCAATGGTTGAGTGTTCTTTCTGTGTTAACAGGGGCAGCAGTTCGAAACCTGTTGAATTCAAAAAAAAAATTTAACGAAACGACGTCATTTTGATTTAAGAGGATATTAACGGAATGTTAACCATCGATCGTGATTTGTTAACGGTAAGTTAATAGTATGCCTTAAATGGCCAAGTCAACGAAACTTAGCTATTTTATCTAAAAGTCAAACCAAACTTTATGATTTAAATGACATTTTGAAAATTCATGCTTTTTTCGTCCACTTTTGTAAAGTTCATGCTTTTTGACATTTTCCCGAAATTGAAGTACTAGATGTTACCTTAGATGTATGCTCAAAGAGGGAGAAAGAACCGACTAGTCTGGTCGGAGCAAAACGAGAAAAAAACTCGGGAGAAGAAGAAGCAAAAGAAATTAGAAAGAAATGCAAAAATATGAAAATATTCGAAAATAAAAGGGGTAAACAAAAAACTTAAAATTAAGTTGGAATTAAAAAAAACTTGAAATTAAGTTGGAGTTAAAAAAAACCCCCACGTTTGTACTATTTTGCACACATAGCGCCGCCAAAAACCATGTCGCTGTCTTATTAAATTTAATATTGGAAACAAAACCACACAGTTCTACCCAATTTTCAATTTGTACTCTAATGCATATAGTTGTACTTTTGACGGTTTTTATGTCTGATTGGTTATGCCAACGATAAAGCTAATGTATATTAATATTAATCAGTTTTACATTTACAGTGTTTTTCATGCCATTTTATAATTGCAAGACATTTTCGATTGATTAGCATCATAATATGTAAAGTGATCATAAAAATAGAAGGTATATGATGTGTAAAAGAAGATGATCCAATTATATATTTTAGAATATTTTTTTAACTGTCACTAATAATGAGGTATAAAGTATATGATATGACAATTGGAAGATGATTTAGGATTTTTCTATCTCTTAATAAAATTTGGTGTCTTTTTATTAAATTGAATTGAGCTTAGTTGTCCATGAAAATGATAGTAATACCTACTTGTACTTAAACAGTGAGAAGAACATTTGATCTTAGTTGTACTTTTCTGGAAGCTAGTTGTACCTACTTGAACCAATACAATTTGTTACAATATTTGTTCATATTAAATAGTTGTACTTTTCTGGAAGGTAGTATTACCAAAATAATCAGTTACCAAAACCATTACAAAACAAACAAAAATACTGAAACAAACATGAATTAACCTTGATTATCACTTTGATCAGAGCACTCAAACCACCCCATCCACCACTCTGATCTTGACTACCACTTTGACCACCACTCTTAACCCACCTATCCCAGCTCCCAATACCACTCTGACCTTGACCTTCATAACTGCCTTCAACACCAGTTTCACCTCGTCCCGACTTTTTCTTTTTCTTTGGTCGACGTTCTCCAACCGTTTTGAACCTTTTTCCTAATTTTTTCCTTTTTTTTTCATAATACGGAGGTAAGACCATTAATTTTAGTACCTTATCTGGAACAACCCACACAGACTTATGCGCCACTGAATAAATTGTCTTGAAATACGCTAACGTCCATTGTTCTATCCAATAATATTTTGAACACATATCATGCATAGAATACCCCTGATTTTTTCTTCCTTCTTCGTGTAAAAAAATAACAGGGGCTGCTGCATGAACACAAAGATACTTGTCTCTATTAAAACAATTGCAACTATAAGTTTTCAATAAAAAGTCCACAGAGTAACTCTTTCCATCGTGTCCAATCACACTATATTCAAGTAAGAAGCAGTTTAGTTCACTGTCGTTTAAGAAATTTGCAATACCACATGTTTTATGCATAACTTTCTCCACAAAAGGCACCAATTTCTGTGAGATCGATCGATCAACAAAAGTCTTCCTACGCTTGTTAAACCATTCACCAATTTTTCCAATAATCACATCAAACAATGTTAATAAGGAAAATGATATTGCCTTCTTAAAAACACTATTCATAGATTCTACGACATTGCTAGTGTCTATGTTGTACCTTGCACCTGGAAAATAACACTTTGCCCATTTTTTCACTTCACAAGTAGTCTCCAAATATGTGGCTCCACCTGATATCTTCTTCTAAAATTAGCATACCTTTCTTCAAACTCAGCCACTTCATAAATCTTTTCGAAACTGTATCTTTCTTGACATTAGAAAATTTTGTTCTCACGTTCATAGAGGAATATGCAATGCCCATGCAAAGAGTTTGGGTACACATCACGTATATTTCTGTCTGAAATAAACACCAATTCAGCACTATCTGTTATAATAGATTTCAGCTCATTGAAAAACCACATCCAGCTTGTATCTTTCTCCCCATCAAGTACACCAAATGCAATAGGATAATGATGATGATTCAGATCCTGAGCTGAAGCAAAAACAAGCATTCCACCATATTTGGTCTTAAAAAAAAGTTGCATCCACAATAAGAACTTTTCTCATCGCTTGAAACCATTCAATGCAAGCTCCCAAAGCTATGAAAAGATATTGAAACCTTTTTTGTTCATCTAATTGCACTCTGGTTCATGTACCGGGATTCGCCTTCTCCAACATGAATAAATAAGAATACACCGTCTTGTACTTTTTTCCCGGAGTACCCCTTATATCATTAAATGTTTGTTGTTTCCCTCTATATGCGGTAGAGTAAGACACTTCAACAACAATATTTTTTTGAACTAACCGACAATATTTTAGGAGTTCCGTTTCCAGTTGACCAGGAAAAACTTCATTCAAAATGGATGCAACTAAATGTGGTGTGCCTCTTCTTCTATAAGAGCTTGTACTTGAACTGGTTCGTGAGCATGTATGAAGATTCGTGTAACTTTTAACAGATAAATATTCAGAATTTTTCAGTTTTCCAACTTTTAATGCCCACTTACAACTTTCTTTTGCTGCACGACATTTTAAGACGTATAACGTCGGTTCAGATTTGTATACAAAACCCCCCCAAAACAGTTTTTACTTGAAGTTGTTTCAACTAATTTTTGCACTGTCCGTCTACTAGCAAATTCCTGACCTACTACCAGATTTAAACCATCTTCCCATGGCTCCATAACCAGAAATTCTCCAACAGCAGGTGTTATCTCAACATAGTCACGCATACCAAAGCGGACCATACCATGATCCACACCATTTCACAATCTTCAATTTCACGATTCTCCATCGCGTCATGTTCTTCTTCTGATGGTTAGGTGCCTTCATAAATAGTGTCAAAACCACCAGTAACTATAAGACCACCATCATTCACTCTATATTCACCCCTACCACCACTAACTATAAGACCACCATCATTCACTCTATCTTCACCCCTACCACTTGAAAACTCATTACATATAACTCTTGAATGTGGCTGCTCACACCAATGATCTTTTGAGGTCAGATTGATGAGTTCCACATGCAAAAGAGTTCTACGCACCTCTTTATCACTTAAAATTAGAAATATTTGTACATCATCATCATCCAAAATAAAGGTTGGTCTCCTAGATTGCATTGACGATGAAATGTAACTTAATCTCAGCTGCGTCGTAGCTTCATCCACTATAATCTTACTTTGTATCTTATCTCTTAACATAGAATACGTCATTTCATCAGTAGATGTCTTAAACAATAAACCATATATTTGACTATGTTCCTGGGCAATCCATTCGTATTCACCACCAATATCATCTCCGATCCTTGAATAGTATCCCCCATAATCATAATGTAAGACTATGCGACCTATATTGTTCATTCTCCCTCCCTGGAAAAAAAGTTAAGAATTAAATTACAATGTCTCAGTAATACCAGTTTGTACCATTTGCATATTTAAACGTTATACTAATTTGCACTAAGTTGTACCATTTTCAATAGTAATACTAGTTTATACCATTTCTGATAGTAATACTAATTTGCACCAGTTGTACAACATCACAAAACTAAATCTATTCAGATCAAAACTATTAATCTACATATTCATTGTAAATCAATCATTAAAATCCAATAATTAACAACCCAATGTCCTAATAGACTCACATCACAAGGTTTCCAATCCAATGTGCATTTAGTAAACTCTAAATGTCCAAATATTTTGAATCCTCAATTGAAACATTCATCCCAAATTACAACCTAAAACTACTTAATCTATTCACATATATATTCAGTTAGATGCAAACAAAAATAATTGTAATCATTTACCTCAATGCTCGAGCTTCAATTGATTCCTCCAGCTCTTTTAATTTTTGAAATCGACAAACAAGAAGAAGAGATGAATGCTCAGAAGAGAGAAAAGAAGAATAACTTGATTTCTATTGGCTCTTACATTTTTTTCCTTTTTATTTTGTTTTATTTAAATGTTCTATTTCTTAAGTTTATGGTATAATAGTCTTCACACTCTATTTTTTTTTAAAATAGGTATTTAAGAATAACTTTTTGTAAATAGAAAAGGAGAAGAGAGATAAGGGTAGTTGAGATTATCGCTCGGATTTTATAACGGATGACATATTCAGATTGACTTGTTGGCTACTTTCATATGTCAACAAAAATGTTTTGTGGAGTGTGGTTAAATTTTACTCTTATTTTTTTTTCCTTAGTTTTATAAATTTATAAATGTATAGACATGTTTATAAATTTTTAACACCAAGGTTCACCCATTCATCAAATTTCTAAATTATAAATTTATGTGAATACTAGAGACTAAACTTTTTTCCCTTGGCAGACATTATAACACCAAGGTTCACCCAATATCAAAGGATTTTTACTCGCTCGAATAGCTGCTACTCCTACTCACATTGATCTCTACCTTGTTCAAGCTTTTTGATTTTTTAATTTTTAGATAAACAAAGGATTTTAGATAAAGAACTACCTATGAAAATATGATAAGTTTATTTTATATATAATAGGGTCAATTTGAAAATATGATAAATTTGGGATCTATGATAACATGAAATATGAGGTGTCATCACTTTTTAACATATAATGGTGGTGCTTTAACAAAATAATTAAAAGCATTGAAATATTGCTATGGTAACATATAGTAGCATACAAAAAATATGCTATCGTATGGGTGGCACCTACCATAATAGAGGATGACATTGATAACAAGGATGTTATTAATCCTCTTAAGGTTTATCAAATAACATTTATACAAAGAGTATAAGAGGTATCAAATCCACAAGGAAACAATAATCAACACACCAAAAATGCAAACATCATTTCAGGCTAAGCAATATCAAATTTATGTTTAAAGAAACAAAATTCAAATAAAAGAGGGAAAATATGAAAATCGGTTTTGAAATCAATTTTTTTAAAAATCAATGAGAATAGGGAATGGTATTGGATTAAGATGATATGATGTATGTATGATGATTCAAGGACATGTGATGACCAATATCTTAGGCTATATGGTCAATCAATAAGAATAGTTCAGTCTCATGACATTAATCTCTTCAATAATCATTCAATCAACAATAATTCTCATTAGTAATTAAAATGATCATTTAGCATTAAGAAGCAAGTCTAATCAAGCCACAAATCATCTAAAACAACTAACTACTCTCATAGGTAAGGAATGAAATGCACATTTAGGTTTCATTCAAGCATTTTAACAAATACCTTGTGGGCATGAAATTGCAAATGATCTAAATTAACACTATCTTGTCTAATCTAGCATTAAGAACACCCTAAATGAAAGACTAACATATAATCTAGTCCTAAGAATCACCAACAATCAATTGATCATCTCAATTAGCAAACCCTAAATTCATCTAAAAAGACTACTCACTAATATCCATGGAAACACAAATCAATGAGTTTGATTGATGCATAATCATGAATATGAGATGAATAGATGAAAATTTTAAGAAGATAAATATTTGATAACTTAAAATAAAGAGATTCAGAAAACCTCTAAATTAAAGCATAAGAAAACCTAATTAATCTTATGAGTTTTTATAGTGTGGGATAATTTAAACCACAAATAACCACATTTAACCAAACAATGAAAAATTAATTAAATAGAAACTGGTTTAGGAGCTGGACCAATGAATCAAGCAGGTCTAAATCAAGTGAAGAATACATTGGACCGGTTTGATTACTTCAATTGGAGAATCAGGACCGGTTTGCTGAAACAAAGAAGAACAGAGAAAGGTTGATTAGAAATCGATGGAGCCATGGAGAGGCTCTGATATTGATCTTAATCGACAACGCTTGAGGTCTTGTTTGCTGAGATGGAGCAGAATCGAGCTTCGTATGGCTTGTCACTGATTGAAGAAGTCGAAGAAGTTCAGAGTTTGTCCGATGGTGGTATGCGGTGTGCTCCGACCGCTGGAGCTAACCGCTGGAGTGTAGCGGTGTGCTCTTCCCGCTGGAGTTGACCGCTGTGCCTCATCGGTGACTCCACACCGCTGCCAAAGGTCTACCACATCACCAGGTGAAGTTTCTTCAGGTCTCATCCGTGGTGATGCACCGCTGCTGAACGCCGATGGGTCTTATCGGTGCGTGGTGCTGAACCGCTGGACAACTTTTCACCTCAATAACTCCATGTTCTTGCACACTTCAACTCCAAACCTAATAAAATATATTTATATGCAAAATGCAACAAATACTCTAAATACACAATAAAACACACATGAAAACACTAAGAAATGACCTCTAAATGAATGTAAAATCGCAAACATAGTAATTATGAAATCGCTATGTAACATATATGATATTGTTAACAGATTTTCCGTGTTAACAGTAGACATATTTCTTGTAGTGATTGCAATTAAGTGATTCACTTCCTTTTTGAGTATTCATCATCATTTTAAATTGCAAAATTTCCACAAAAGGAGACACACTTATCCTATTTTTTTTGGGAGTAAACTCTTCATATTGACAAGACGAGAGTCACGAGTAAGTGACATACTATACTGCAATCGATGATGACATAAATAAACGTTATATACATACAAACAGAGGAAAAAAAAAGAAGAAGTAAAGTTGAGAATAAAGTAAATAAATATATTATTTATATACTACTTAATATCTATGCTCAACCATATATAACAATAATAAGTAAGATAATTAAGATGTTAAAAACATAAAATAAATCTAATCTAAAATACTAATAATAATCTACTATTATATAAATTAATGAAATATTACATACATTTCTCAGCGCAAGTTACTATCTAGTGTGCATTTTATTTTATTTAGTGAAGTTAACTATGAAACCGGACTTTTTTCAGTGGATAAATGATAGATTTATTAACTACAGATTCATTAAAACGAAATCTTATTAGGCTGAGTGCTTTGGTAGGATTTTTAGTGTACAGTGGACGAGATATTCATAATGAGTTCTTGGCTACTTCGAGCGTTTTGTGGAGTGTATTTAAATTATCACTAAATTTTATACATGTATTAAGAATGAGTTGTTGGCTAGTTAAATGCTCACTAAATTTTGGACTGGAGTATATATATGTATACTAGATTAGGACCGTCTGATTGACGATTTTTAAAAAATTAAATATTTGTTGTAAATAATATATTTTAAAATTGTTTTAGAAAATAAGTAAAAAATCCATGGTTTGTTAGTAAAAAGAGTGATTTGCATAAGTTTATTTTTCAACATGAAGAAATTAATTTAATTTATACTATAATATCATTATTAGCATATTAAAAATCTAAACTACCGTGAGAGATCTGAAAAAATGATTTGGTGACTAACGACTATGTTTACGCTCATATATGGAGAATACGTTCTTTCAAAAAGATATTTGTTGTCTATCTACTCTCCATGTTTTGAACCATATCTTGGTTTCCATCCGAATATATTTTCCTTCTCAAAAATTCACTCCCCAAAGCCCTTTGCTATTTCTTTGTCTCTAGTCATGTTTTGACAGCATCCTCTACCTCAGTACTTCTTTTACCAGCTCTCTTTTTTTCTATCTCATGTTTTATTTTATGAAGCTTTTTTTTGCGGTTTTGTTTCTTTTTGTTTTCGTATTCGTATCCACCATAATTTAAATCTCTAACAGAAACTACAGGCTTTCCACCCGTCTTCGTATCCATATCTCTCATATGGTTCATATCTTATTTCGGTTCCAACCGAATATCATTTATCTCTCGCACCTTTACTCGTTGAAGCCATTCAACATTCTTTGTCTCCTGACATTTTTGGACTACATCCTCTAGTTCAGCCCTTTCGTTATCAGCTCTCGATTTCTGATTCATATCTCAGGCTCTACATATTATTTAGTTTTTGTTGTTTTCTTTATTTTAATCTTCAGATGCAAATCCACAATCATCTTCAATATCCGACAAAAGCCCTACTGCCTTCATTCCTCTTTCAGATTTAAATTTTTGTATGAATATTAGCTCCGACGAAAGAGTTGTCTCTGAGTTTTCACTCTATTTAACCATTTTATCCATGAAATTAACTGCATGTATGCGTAATTTGATATATTAAATTCCATTAAATTGGATAGATTTATGGCTTAATCTAATCAGTTTACTCTAAGATTTATTTAACTTTTGACTAATTAGAATAATGGTGTGATAAAAAATTTTATTTGAGCTTAACTTGTATAAAAATCTAAACATCTAAATTTGAAACTAAAAGTTTAAATTTTACTGAAATAATAAATTTAACCTATATTAGAAAATGAAAAGTAAAAAGTATATATTTTATTGTTTAATTTTGTTTTCGGGTGTTTACTTTTCTAATTAAAGACAAACAAATAACACAATAATTTTTGACATGTCATGATCCTGCTAATTATAACTTTGACATATGTCGAGTTCTCGTGAATTTTTGATCATGATAATTAATTTTTGTGTTCAAATAATTAGAAGCGTATGATTGAAAACTTATTGGAGCTTAAATATATATATATAAATTTTCATCTAAATTTTATTAAGAAACTTGGAAGATTACAACATGATAGAAAGCTCAGCCAACGGAAAACAAGAATTCCTTGGATTCATAGCACTACAAAGTGAGACTAAACAAATAAGCTGAAGTAAGTGATTGAGAATCGGAACCATCTGTTCTTTGAATGCGCATACTCTACTCGAATCTGGAAGAAGCTAACATGTAAACTGTTTGGCCAACGATATACTATTTTGTTTTGTGAGATCATCTCGCTATTATCAGACTCAACATTTGCATCAACGACACGCTTCATCTCTAGGTATGTATTCCAAGCAACGATCCACACTATCTGGCATGAAAGGAATCGAAGAAGGCATGGCGAAATCCCGCAATCTTCAAACCAGCTAGTTACCTTCATAGACCGGCTCGTCCGGAACAAGATATCATCAGTCAGAATGCTAGACTCGACAAAGCTTGAAGATGGCCTATGTTTGTGGTTTAGTACACGCATGTAGGCACAAAGGGGGGTCATTTAGATTTCTATTTAAGTTATGATCCCATAAAAACATTCAAACTAAGGATCCATTCAATGTAATTATGGTTTTGTTTGAATAAAATTTTACATTCATACAAAAAAAAAAAAGTGATTGAGAATCTCGAATTGAAACTAAGAACAAAAGCCAAAACCAGAACTGAAAACAAGCCAAAAACCATAGCTGCACCCAAACCAAAATACCGGAGCCCTTTGAACTGCCGCCTTTTCAAGCCGATAACGGCCAGACCAAACGATGCAACAAAGACCTCCTATAGCAAATGAGAACTACCTCTCCAATCAAAAGTTCCTTGGTTTTGTTAAACCGTTAAAGGCAAAAAGGCATATTCATCCCAAGAGCTTCCAGAGGCAGCGTAGGCGGGTTTGAACCCAACCCAATAGAACACCTCAAAAACCACTGAACAGAACAGAACACGAACATAACTGATTAAGTAGAGACAAGGAGCAAACCTAGGACCAAACCGGCTATTACTTTTCAAAACCCATGAACAGAAACAGAACGCAACCAGAACGGAACCATAAGGCTTACCCGAGCTAAATGGAACCTACAGGACTGATAATTGGCTAACGACAGTAGAGCTGACAAAGGCATTAACCTAGAACAAGAAGAGACAAAAAAAACCAATCAGTTAGACCGGAGACAAGACTACTTAAATCTATGAAAGAAAAACCAAGAAAGGAAACCAAAAACTCACAAGAAATTGTCCGAACCTATGAGATCAGAACCTATAATACCCAGATCAGACGCCAAAGGTAGGAGGAGGCCGGTCCATGGTTGCAGATGTTAGCGAGCTAATCGTAGACCCAAAGGTACCGGCATCTGAAACCTAAATTGTTGATACCAGATCCCGCACCGAGGATCCATCACCATTAAAGACATAAGACATGTGTCAGCCAAATCATCATAATAAACGAGAGGAAGTCTGGCTCGTGAGGATAGATTTCATGATAAGAAGGAAGGATCAGCGAGCTAATAGGAAGCTGAAGCAACAAACTCAAGGAATTCGATGGGTTATAGAAGATTGGAAGATATACAGAGTTTGCACGGAAGATTCCACTCATAAAGTCAAAGAGAGAAGCTATTTCAGAGTGTCGAACGTTACAACATTCAAGATCAAATCAAAACCGACATATTTAATTAGAATCATATGATTTATTGTAATTCATTGATAGCATTAATAGTCGAAAACATGAAGAAATAGATAGAGTAATGCATTGTAAAGGGGATTCTTTTTTTCGATTCTAAGAAAAAGATATTATCAGAGCAAATACTACTTTTTCCAGTTAACTTATTTTACTAAATCATGGGGTGTGGATCCTGTATCAACATTTTGGTGCTAGAAGAAGGGGTCTTGAAGCTAAACAAGAAATATTTTGACAATCAAGCTAAAAGATCTTCATATACCAAACCATGGGTGATGTTACTGACGCTTTGACGAAAATCAACGACAATTTGACAAGTTTGACTGCAGGTTTTGTTACCATGCAACAAGACATACAATTGCTAAAAACTGGTCAGGTAGATGCTTCAACTGCAGGATCCAGGCGTAGGAATTCTCATCAACGAGTCTTGTTCCATACACCTATGGCAACCACTCCTTCAAATCAGACCGCAGATGGAACACCACAACCGGCTGATGGGGAGGGACAAAATACAGAAAACCAGCAAACAAATGAAGATGGAAAGGATCAAGCGCTCCAAACTACTGATGAGGAGCTTGACTCCGTTCATCGCAAAATGAGGGAAATGAAGTCAAAATTCCACCGGATATTGACAGGGTAATTGAAGAAACCAGGTGATCCCCGTTCAGCGAACGGATTGCGAGCTTTAAAATTACAGATCCTCGGAGGGTCAATTGACCAACCTACGATGGACAAGGAGATCCGAAGAGCCATCTAGCTGCTTTTCAAATCGCAGCAGGAAGAAATTACGCTGAGCCTCATGATGAAGATGCTGGATTTTGCAAATTATTTTCGGAAAATCTTTCCGGACAAGCATTGCTATGGTTTACTCGGCTCAGTCCGGGGACAATCAATAGCTTCAACGAGTTGTCTTCTGCTTTCCTTCTGCAGTATTCTGTCTTAACAGAGAAGGGAAAATCTGATAGTGACCTGTGGAACTTATCATAAGGACCACAAGATCTGCTCCGGAAGCACATCGCCAAATTCAAAGAATTATTGGCAAAAATACCAGGATCTCTCAAACTGCAGCATTGTCAGCACTCAAAACTGGTGGCATGAGAGTAACTAACGGTAAATCGACCGGAAACAATTCAAAACGCTATTTTCCAAGCCAATAGCTGGATTGAAGCTGAAGAAGAAAAAAACAACTTTCACAAGAAAGTATCGTTCTCCTTGACCTGTTGTAAGTCAACCATTGAGGAAGTTCAAGCCAAGGGAAAGTGGCGGGATAAAATGTTTTTGGTGCAACTCCTAGCAACAGTAGTGTTGGGTGACCCTATTCCCAAGGGGAAAGGTCCGGATATTCATCAAATCATACTTGGGTTCGGAACAATAATTCTTACTGCAAAATACATCAGATGAACAGCCATTTGACAAAAGAGTGCAGTGTCCTCAAACGACATCTTGCCAAACTTTGGTCTTCTGGTGGACTTGGGAAGTTCAATCTTGAAGAATCTGTTCGGGGTTATAACAAAGATCGGAAGGATGACCAAGTCTCTGAGCTGATTACAAAAAAACAAAAAGCATCAGACCAGCCCAGACCATCTAGAGGGCGGATATATTTCATTATTGGAGGCTCCTAGCTTTGTCATGATTCAATTTGTGCAATCAAAAAGCACAAGTGAGCAGCAGTTACGGTGGTAAATGCGATGGCCGAATCCTTCGAGTACAACACTACGATAACATTTGAAGAATCCAAAACTTGTAGCTTAGCCAAGCCACATGATGACACTCTAGTCATAACACTCGATGTAGCAAACTACGAAGTGACAAGAGTATTAATTGATACTGGAAGTTCGGTCGATTTAAATTTTTCTCAGCACATTGCATCGAATGGGAATTCACCAAACTGAAATAGTGGGACCACCAGTGCCACTAATAGCTTTCACAAGTGAGACAACTATGTCGCTTACATCTGAAGTGTCAAAAATAGTAGAATTCACGGTTTTCAACCGACCATCTGCGTATAATATAATCCTGGGAACTCCATGGCTATATCAAATAAAGGTGGTTCCATCAACTTATCATCAATGCATAAAATTCCCAACCCCGACAGGAGTAGAAACAAATAAAGGTGATAAAGAAATCTCAAGGTCTTGTTATTTGACAAATCATAGAATGAAGTTGCAATAGCAATTAATGAATTCGACTATAACAAAAGAGCCGAGCTTCCCTAGTGGACAAAAACCAGACAATGTAACTCAGGAGATTTCAATTGATGATGCAAGGCCAGACTGGAAAATCAAGATTGGTTCGGGCTTAAGTGCCAAATTAGAGTCCGAACTCATTGAGTTTTTGTCAAAAAACAAAGACTCCTTTGCATGGTCAGTAGAAGATATGTCAGGTATTGACCCGAATATAATATCGCACGAGTTGCAGGTAGATGAAATTTTTAAACCAATTAAGAAAAAAAGGAGGAAGCTCGGACCGGATCGTGCGAAAGAAGTCAACGACGAGGTAGACAGATTATTAAAAGCAGGATCCATACGAGAAATGAAGTATCCAGACTGGCTTGCTAATCTAGTTGTGGTGAAGAAAAAGAATGGAAAATGGAGAGTATGCGTTGACTTTACTGACATCAACAAAGCGTGTCCAAAAGATAGCTTTCCTCTTCCCCATATGGATTGGTTGGTAGAGTCTACCGCTGGTCACGAACTCCTAAGCTTTGTGGATGCTTTTTCAGGGTACAATCAAATCAAGATGCATCCCGAGGATCAAGAAAAGACTTCTTTCATAACAGACAGAGGTATATATTGTTATATTGTAATGCCATTTGGTTTGAAGAATACAGGAGCAACTTATCAGTGTCTTGTAAATAAGATGTTCGCGGAGCATCTTGGAAAAACAATGGAGGTTTACATGTACTACGATCTTGTACTAGCTCGCTGATATTCTTATTTCACTCCGAGATTTACTCATGTGAACCAAGCTCATGCCAAGATGACTTGATTGACACGTGTTCCGTATCTTTAATGGCGATGGATCCTCGGTGGGAGATCCGGTATCAACATTTGCCCCCCAAGTCTTGTGAACTGATTTTCAGTTCGGGAGACTTAAGTGATACATGTTGATTTTATTTCCTTTTACCCCTACTCATCGAATCCCTTGGATTTCGTGATTTACTTGATGTAATGTCCTTGACACGAATTCCCCTTTATTCCTAATTTTATTCATTTAAAAATTAGAGAAACTTCTCCATTTCCCCACCAATTTCGAGGCAGTTTTCATCCACTCGTTTAGTAAGGTATTTTTTTTCTTCTTTTCCTACTTTACTCTTTTACTCGCACAACTTTTTACTGTTTTTTTTCAGTCTTCCTTATGAATGGCTAAAAGTTCAAAATCTTTGGTGACCTACCCTACAAGAGCAAACGACAAGTTCGGTCCCCATCCTCAATCGCTAATTACGGAGGACAGCCATCTCCAAACCTTGAAGACCCTTTGTTGGGTTCCTCCGGAGGTTGAATTCTCCCTTCCGACCCCGGAGGAATCCCCAGAATCGGGCTGTCCTGGATGGTTCTGTATCTACTCGATTTATCTTACTGGGTGTGGGTTATTCTTTCCCATTCCTGAAATCCTTCTTCTCTATCTTCGCGCCCTTGGGTTGGCGTTCCCTCAGATGACTCCGAACATGCTCCGTACCGTCCTTTCTGTCTTGTCGTTGCGACGGAAGCCAGATATCCCCTAAGTGTCGTGATCTTTTTGAACTCTTCATTGTTAGATTGTCTAACCAAAGTGGCCCGGGTTCTACGCGTGTTACCATCACATTGATAGAGCTTTAGTCATCGGGTTTCCTGAAAAAGATGATCATTAGAGGAACTCTTGGTTCTTTGTCAGGATAAACACTGCTCGGTTAACAGATTATCCGAAATGCTTTACTCTTCTTGGGTGTCGTCCCCTGGTAGATATATTTCTATGATTGATTTTTGGCTTAATCTTTTTCTAGTTGCTTATCTTCTGAATTGTCGCTGTTTTTTTTTTGTAGTATCCAAACTACATCCCTTTGCTTGGCAAGGCTTTTTGGATTTCTTCACTGTGGTTACTGAAGGAAACACCACTTGGAATTCCTTCACTCTTGAAAGGATCCACTTGGCCGGGAAATCAATGAGAAGTGGGAACCTCCAAGCTCTTGATGCCGCTCCCGAGCCGGTGCCAGGCCGTAGGACTTTTCGAGAGAAAAAGGATAAGGACGCTATTCAAAAAGTGTTGAAGGATGAGACTGATGCTATCGGAAAACGTCATCGAGAAAAGATTGATACCTTGACAGCTGGTCAAATGGGAAAAGTGAGCCTAGTCGGTCCTCTTCCAGAATTTCTCGACTACCCTCCTCGCTCCACTCCACCTCATGCCAATGAGGTCGATGAAGATGAAACCATTATATCGTTGAAACGTAGAAGAGTTTGGGATCCGATGTCTCAGCTCAAGACAAATCAAAATCTAGTACCGACATGCTTCTACCTCCTCCCCCTGGTAACCCTGGCAACCCGACTCCTGCTGCTCCCAGCTCTTCTAAGGGGAAATCAATCTCTCTACCCGGTGGTCTCGTGGCCACTCCGGGTACGCACTCTTCACATTGTCTACAAGCTCTTATCATGTTTGTGTTCCTTAGTACGTATTTATGTATTCAGAGGCAACAACAATGGCCGAAGTTTTAGAAGGAAGATGAAACCATTATATCATTGAAACGTAGAAGGAAGAGTTCGGGATCCAATGTCTCAGCTCGAGAAAAATCAAAATCTAGTACCGACATGCTTCCATCTCCTCCCCCTGGTAACCCTGGCAACCCGACTCCTGCTGCTCCCAGCTTTTGTAAGGGGAAATCCATCTCTCTACCCAGTGGTCTTGTGGCCACTCCGGGTACACACTCTTCACATTTTCTACAAGCTCTTACCCTGTTTGTGTTCCTTATTATGTATTTATGTATTCATAGGCAACAACAATGGCCGAAGTTTTTAGGAATCTTCCACATCGCGGTAGTGCCATCCTTCCTCCTTTTGAAAGATGGTGCTCCGGTTCATGTGAAATCTTTATTAACCATGCTTGTCACACAAGCCAAGTACTCGATCTCCCCATACACCTATTTTCATCATTATTTTCCTTTGATGACGGATCTCCTAACTCCTTTATTTACACAGGCTCTTGCTGACTTCAATGACATGGTTTGTTATTACGAACAAATTATCTATGACATGTCATCTTCCGTGGGGACTGAAACTGTCGCAAAGATGACTGCAGAACATCGGAAAGCTATAGCCGACTTGAAGGAGAGAGACCTGGGGACCATCAAGCGTCTCAGGAAAGAAAGGAACAAGCTCCAGGAGAAATAAGAGGTCACCCGTGCTGCAGCTGAGAGAATTACGAAGGGTTACAAAGATAAATGTTCTGCTCTTTGCTTGGAACAGAATGCCCTGCTCATCTCAAAGCAACGACTCAAACGTGACGCGACCATAGCACAGGAACAGTTCAAAGAAAAACTTCTTTAAAATATGATGCTCTACAGAAGTTTCGAGATCATGACATTCAGAATACTGCCAGCTCGGCCCGAAGGGTGGTCAAGTATTGCTGAACCGACTTTCTGAACATGTTAGGTCTCTGGAAGCGCGTGCTGTTCTTCAGGCTGATGTCAACGAAGTCAAAAGTAACCCAGCTCTCCTTGAAAAAATAAAAGAAGGTAAAATCACACCGGACTTGGAGATCGCCGAGCTGACAAGTTTGTTGACTAAGCTATCATCTGAGCTAGATAATACTGCTCTCGTGCCGCTGGATCATGAGCAGTTTGCCGTTGCCTTTGCAGACTCTCCTCCTCTTCCCGAGCCCAACTTTGACTTGCCTGCTGGTCAAACCTTGCTGTCTCCTACTGAAGTCCTCGTTTCCCAAGCTGGTCCTTCTGATAAGGTATGGTTCAATCAATTTGGGTCAAATCTATTCCTTATTTGAGATGATCATCTTATTCAACGTAAAAGACGGTACTCTCAAAATATCCATGATGTGTCCGAAGATGCTCTTCTCGCTGCTACTCTGTCTGAATCGAAAATCTGTCCAAAGGAGATTCCTACGGACAAAAACACTGACGATGGTCCCTCGGACATGGATATTGTAATCACTCATTCAATGGAATCTACCCCTTGCTGGTTGACAACCCTTCAAAAGTCGATCTTATTTTAAAAAAATTTCTAGTAACTATGTGGCTATGTCCCCAAACTTTCATTTATTTGCTTTCCTGCTTCGTTATTGCCCAAGGGGGCTTTGAATACTGGTTTATTTAGAAGTTTCTGTTTATATTCTTATTTTGATAAGACTGATTATTTGACCGGATTTGCAAAGTCCGACTTATTCAGAAGCTCTCATTCCAACTGTTTTTCGAGAGAAAAGTGGGTTGATCAAACCCTTACCATTTTTAAAGAAAAACTTTATCCAGTTTTCTCGGTAAAAATGCGAGGACGGAGCTCGGCTTAAGTGAGGTCTAAGCTCGGCTTTGAATTTGGTGCACCCTTTTAATAATGAATCTCTGTCGATAGCCTGATCAGTTTGCACTGTTTCGCAAATTGATCACATGATTTTTGTTCTGTATCAAGAATTGATTTGTTTAAAGGCTGATTGGGCCTATTCCTTTAAAGGAAAATTGTAACTTAGGCCCAACTCCAATAATTTTCCTATTTAAAGCATCCTCTAAGGTTTAACGATTTTATGTAGCGTGTGTCATTAAGATTTCCTTGAGCTTTGAAACATGCGCCTTTGCTTAGAAAATAATTATTACTATCATTAATTGCTTGCCGCTTGAGATTTCTTCATATTCCTTTTATTCTTCTGATCCCTTCCTTAACGTTTACTATTCTTCTTCACTTTTCTTCCTTATTCATCCTCATCCTCTTCACCATGGACACCTTTCGGATATTATCCACACTATGCTTCTGATTCTGACTCTCCATCAAGCCCTCCCCCAGCCTCGGGTGATGGATTCTCTCCAAGCAGTGTTTGCATTCCTCACTTCATCAACTCCCTCACCGGAAGGGATAAAGAGGAAGCTATGACCTTCATGAACATGGTTTGTCTATACAACTTTTCCTACCCTTTTTTGTTTTCCTTTTGACTCAATACTTATCTGGAACGTATACTTTAGCTTTCTATTGAGCACTATGGTGCTTGTGGTGATCGTCAGCAGTATGGGAAGAAGAGGATATCTCTGAACAAAAGGATCTGAAAGGTTGAAAGGAAGATCTGTTGGTTGGAAAGTCACCCCCTCACCTGGGAGAAGAATGGTATTGATTCTATTGTCCCTATCCCCGAAGTACTTCGCTTATATCTTCGAGAACAAAGAGCAAAAATGTTGGCGGCCGAACGAGAAAGAACTTTGAACTCTGTTTAACCCGAACCGAGCTCTACACCAATCAAGCTGGACTCTGTGCTGACTGAAGGCTCATCGTCTGGGCCAAAAGAAGAAACTGCTCCTAGAGAGGATTTGGCTATGACGGAGAATGTTCCCGAGCCCAAAAACTAAATGAAACAAATTATTGGGCCAAGGTCCATTGCTTTATTTATTTGAACCTTCAGTTATTTTTCGAATTTTAATTTCCCTTTAATGCTGCCTTGTAATCACTCCTCGTAACACGCATAATCACCATGCCGAATCTTGATTCATGTTATTTGTGGTAATTAGGATCTTTGTTTGATGATTACTAGGCACTTAATCCGGCAAGGTTCACTGCTATAAACCCTAGGTCAAGAAGTACTTTGAAAATTTCTATACTTTTATTGCTTTAATCCTAGAATGGTCTTCGAACACCGCTGTTTGAAACACATGGGTATGTCGATTAAGAGTGTAATCTGCTTTCACAACGATCCATCCGCTGCGCTCAACTTCGAAGATGGTTCTGTTTCTTGCCACTTATGATGGAGAACTCCTATGATCATTCCTTGCAGCTTGATCAAACGACTGGATCCTCATGGTAAAAAATGGCAATGAGGTATATGGAAAAGGTAAACGTCTGAACTGAACTCACATTTCCCTCTTCGCCACTAACAGTTAATCGAACTCCTTACTTTCTCAGTTAGTTGCTAAATACAAAGAGCTTGATCAAGAAAGAAGCGAGCTGAGATCGAAAGTTTGGGAAATGGAGAGAAAACAGTTCCAAATCTCCCGTGAAATGTGTGTCCTCGAAACCCATCCATCAGCCTGGATTGAACTAAACTTCGAAGAGTTCGGCCACTACATGTCGCCTAGTGTTCATGGGATAGTAGATCTAGCTGGGCAAGGAGCCGAAGTATCCTGCAAAAAGATTGAGGAAGTTTCATCCTCCCTCAGTGCTCTCTCTTCTCTTCCAAAATGCTTTACGGCTTCAAATAAATCTAGAACAAAAAAATAAAAAACACAAAAACCTTTTGTACTCCTCTTTAATTTATTTTTTAAAATAACAGCTGCACTCAAAAACGAGCTGCGTACGTACCCATATTGAGATCAAGTCAAATCGTAGTTCATTAAACTATTACTATGCTTTTATGAATAAAATTTCTTTAAATTCAAAATATTCGACGGTCGCAAAACTGGGACTCCATCTTGGTTCGCTAGCTTATAGACACCGTTACGAACAACTTTGGTTACTTGATATGGACCTTCCCAATTGACTCCGAGCTTCCCGGCTCCGACCTCCTTAGTATTTTCGAACACTCTTCGCAAAACAAGATCGCCAACTTTGAGAGGGCGGCTCTTTAACTTTGAGTTATAGTATCATGCAATTGTTTGCTGGTAGTTATGGAGTCGAATTAAGGCTTGATCTCTTTGTTCATTGATAGTCTCCAATGCGTCTTCCATCATCTTTGTATTACAAGTTTCATTACTAGGGAGCTCGGTATATCGAAGTCCGGGAACGTTTAGCTCGGCTGGGACCACGGCCTCCACTCCATAGACTAATGAAAAAGGAGTTTCCCCACTGGCTCTCCGAGGAGTAGTTCGATATGCCCACAAGACTGGTTGGAGTTCGTCGTACCATCCCCCCTTATACGAACTGAGCCGTTTCTTCAAACTACTCAATACAGTTTTGTTCGCTGCTTTTGCTTGTCCGTTTCCCTGAGGATACTGTGGGGTTGAATAACTTACTTTGATCCCCCATGCCAACATGAAATCCTCGAAATCCTTAGAGATGAATTGGGAACCATTATCTGTAACAATTTCAGAAGGAACTCCATAGCGACAAATTATATTTTTCCATAAAAATGTATTTACCACCGAATCTTTAATTATGATGTAAGCTTTTGCTTCTATCCACTTGGAAAAATAGTCAGTTAGAACAAAGATATGCTGCACACCTCGGGTTGACTTGTGCATTGGTCCAATTATATCCATTGACCATCACATAAACGGATAAAGGGCCGCGATCGATGATAAAAGCTCTGAAGGTTGGTGAATGAGCGGAGCATGCTGTTGACACTTCATGCAATGCAGAGAATATTTAACACAATCCATGATCATGGTAGGCCAATAATATCCTAAACGTTTGATTTTAAAAGCCATTGATCGTCCTGAAGCATGATTTCCACAAAGTCCTTCATGAACTTTGCTCATGACCACCTCAATTCCTGAACCATGGATACATAGTAAATACGGATCGTTAGCTCCTCGTTTGAACTGTGAATCCTTTATCAAACAATACATCGCGCTAACGATTCGTAACTTTCTGGCTTCCCACTTCTGTTTTGGAAGTATACCGGTTTGGATATAATTCTTAGGGCATCTCCAATCACACTCTATTTTTCCCTCTATAATAGAGTTTAGAGTAACATTTTCTCCAACCTATCTCTATATTTCACTCTAAAATAGAGTAACACTATCATTTACTCTATATATAGAGTAACTCTATTTTTTCCTCTATATTTTACACTACAATAACTATAAAATAGAGTAATACATTGGAGGAAAACACTACTCTATTATAGAGTTATTCTATTTTAGAGTAAAAAATAGAGGAATACATTGGAGATGGTCTTAATAGGAACCCTCCAGTCTGCCCCCCAATCGTTAGTGGGAAGATCTTCTTGACTATTTGGGACCATATATGCAGCATCCTTGAACTCTTCGTTACAGTTATCTTCATGTACTTGTTCGGAATTATCTACTAGATCACTAGCCTCAACGGTTATAGGCATCTGGGCACTTTCAGTGGGCTGTTTTGTTGGAATGGATTCGACTTCTTGTGTTAGTGTCTCGTCCTTATTTGGCATAACTGTAGGATCTGAACATTTTGGCGGGCGACCTTGTCGATGCTTCGGGGGTTCACTTTGGGGCAACTGATCATTGCTCGAAAGATTCACAGATGTCTGAACCCGATATCGAGATCGAGTTACGGCCATAGTTTATTTTCCTATGTTAATGCTTTGAGATTCAATGCATTCAACTGGAATTATCCTCTTTAGAGTTGGATCTGACGTGAAGGCTAATGCAGCTAGAGCATCAGCCACAGTATTTTCACCCCTTGGAATCCGAATTAAATCAAAAGCATCAAACTGTTGCACGAATTTCTTGACGAGCTCCAAATATGCTTCCATCCTTGAATCTTTTGCTTCATACTCGCCTTTGTATTGACTCACAATTAATTGCGAATCGCTGTATGCTAATATCTCTCGCGCTCCTACTCCCTTTGCGAGGCAAAGTCCAGCTCATAATGCTTCATACTCTGCTTCGTTATTCAAAGCAAGGAATCCAAGATGGAATGATTGCTCGATTACTTCACCAGTAGGGGTTACTAAGATAACTCCAACCCCGGATCCTTGTTTTGAAGAGGACCCATCAACGTTTAGCTTCCAGACCTTCCCTGTAGCTTCGATTTCTGTACTAATCACTGGTAATTTGGTTAGGAAATCGGCTAACACCTGAGTTTTGGCACTGATTTGATTTTTGTACTTGTTGTCATACTCGCTTAATTCAATCGCCCACTTTGCTAACCATTCGGATGGACTTGGACTATGAAGGATAGTTCATAGCGGTTGGGATGTTAGCACTTCTATTGGATGTGATTGGAAAAAAGGTCTTAATTTCTGAGCTGAGACTACCACTGCAAGTGCTAGCTTTTCCATCATGGTATAACGGGTTTCTAGGCTAGTCAAACTTTTAATTATGTAATAAATTGGCCGCTACTCCCCCCTGTCTTCTCGGACGATAATTCCACTAACTGCGTGCTCCGAAACAGATATGTACAAAAATAATCTTTACCCGGACTCTGGTTTAGAAAGGACCGGTGGTGAAGTTAAGTATGATTTTAGCTGCTTAAAAGCGTCATCACACTTATCATCCCACACAAAGTGTTTATTTCCCCTTAGTAATTGGTAAAATGGGAGGCATCTATCGGTTGATCGAGATATAAATCTCTTAAGCACCGCGATCCTCCCTGTTAAGCGTTGTACTTCTTTCTGATTCCTTGGTGGTGGCATCGTTAGAAAGGCATTTATTTGAGTGGGGTTAGCTTCGATCCCTCTCTTTATTACAATATAACCCAAGAATTCTCCAGACGGAACTCCAAATGTTCACTTTGCTGGCTTCAGCTTCATTCCAAACTTATTTAACCCTTCGAAGCAATCACTTAGGTGCTTGATGTGATCTGCTTGTCAGAGTGACTTTACCAGCATATCGTCTATATAGACTTTCATCGTTTTTCCGAGTTGCTCTTGCATTCTTCAAACCAAATGGCATCACAATATAGCAATAGATACCTCTGTTGGTTATGAAGGACGTCTTTTCTTGATCTTCCAGATGCATTTTAATTTGGTTATAGCCTGAAAAAGCATCCATGAAGCTTAGGAGTTCGTGGCGAGCAGTTGACTCTACCAATCGATCAATATGTGGAAGTGGAAAACTGTCCTTCGGGTAAGCTTTGTTAATATCCGTAAAGTCCACACAAACTCTCCATTTTCCATTCTTTTTCTTTACTACAACTGGATTGGCAAGCCACTCAAGAAACTTTACTTCTCGTATAAAACCTGCTTTTAACAATTTTTGTACTTCGTCATTTACTGCCTTAGCTCGATCTGGTCCGAGCTTTCTTCTTTGTTGCTTTACTGGTTTGAAACTGTCCTCTACCTGCAACTCATGTGATATAATACTTTGGTCAATATCTGGCATGTCTTCTATGGACGATGCAAAGGAACCTTTGTTTATTGACAAGAACTCAATGAGTTCGGACCAAAGTTTAACTCCTACGTCCGAACCGATCTTAACTTTTCGATCTAGTTTCGTTTTGTCGATTGAAACTTCTTGAGTTACATCATCAGATTTTAGTCCACCAGGAAAACATGGCTCTTTTACTAGTGTCGAGCTCATTAATTACTATTGTAATTTCATCCGAGGATTTGCGAGATAGCAAGTCCTTAAAATCTCTTGATCGCTTTTAATCGTCTCCACTCCGGTTGACGTCGGAAATTTTATACACTGATGATATGTTGATGGTACTGCTCTCATCTGATATTGCCATGGGGTTCCCAAAATGACATTGTATGCAGGAGGCCTATTAAAAACTGTGAACTCCACGATTTTTTAGACTCCGGATGTAAACACTGGAAGCTTTATAGTCCCAAGGGACATAGTTGTTTCGCCTGTGAATGCTAATAATGGTGCTGCTGGTCCCATAATCTCAGTTCGATCAATTTCCATCCGACTTAATGTACTGAGGAAGATTAAATCAACCAAACTTCTCGTATCAATTAAAATTCTTGTTACCTCGTAATTCGCCATGTCGAGTGTTATGATTAGAGCATCATCGTGTGGTTTTGCTAAACCCCTAGTTTTGGACTCCTCAAATATTAAAGTACCGCCATACTCGAAGGGTTCAGCTTTTGCATTTACAGCCATAACAGCTGTTCATTTATGCCTCTTGATTGCCTGAACTGAATCATGACAAAGCTTGGATCCTCCCATGATTACATCGATTCGTCCTCTTGATGGACCAGCATGATCAGATGCTTTCTGCTTTTTTGGTTTTGGCTCAGCAACTCGATCATCTGCTCGATCTTTATTATAACTTCTTATGAACTCTTCTAGGTTAAATTTTTCAAGTTCTCCAGATGACCAGAGCTCGGCTAGATGTCGCTTCAAAATGCTACAGTCTTTTGTTAAATGCCCACTCATTCGATGGATTTCACAATCTGATCCTTCGCTTCAGACCCAAGACCTGGAGGAGGGAAATCCTGGTCTTTCTCCCCTTGAAAGTTGTCGTCCGGCCCTATTATTATTTGGGTTCATCCCAAAATGTTTTACTCCACCATCTTCTCTTGGTTCGAATCTTCTTACTGCGGGATTCACTGTCGGTCTGGGATTACGATATTTCTTTGCGAAATTTGCTCTTTCTTCCTCAGCTTCTATTCAACTGTTAGCTCGGAAAAGAGCATCTTGAATCGTTTCAGGTCGATTCACTGTTAACTCTTCCCTGAACCGTGTCTCATGCCAAAGTTCGTTTTTAAGGGCTGATAATGCTGCAGCTTGGGAAATTCCCAAAAATTTTGCCAACAACTCCTTGAATTTGGCAATATGCTTCTGAAGTGGCTCCTGCGGTCTCTGTGATAGGTTCTACAGATCACTGTCAAACTTTCCTTTTTCCATTAAAACGGAGTACTGCATGAGAAAAGCAGAGGATAGTTCATTGAAACTGTTTATAGTTCTCGAGCCTAGTCGAGTAAACCAAAGTAACGCTTGTCCAGATAGATTCTCTGAGAATAGTTTGCAATAACTGGCATCTTCTTCATGAGGCTCCAAATCAATTCATCTTGCAGCAATTTGAAAAGCTTCCAAGTGGCTCTTTGGGTCTCCTTGTCCGTCATACGTTGGTAAATTTACCCTCCGAGCATCTTTGATCTTAAAGTTCACAATTTGCAAGCTAAAAGGGGACCACCTGGTTTCTTCTATAACCCTATCAATATCCAGGGCCAAACTAGTAGCTCGATGAAATTTTGACTTCATTTCCCTCATTTTGCGGCAAACAGAATCAAGCTCGTCATCCGTGGTTTGGAAAGCCGCCTCCTCACAATTGATTTGTTGGTCTCCTGCAACTTGTCCCTCTCCGCCACCCGGCTGTGGTGTTCCTTCAACTGTCTGATTAGAAGAAGCAGTCGCTACGGATGTTGGGAACAAAACACGTTGGTGGGAGGTCCTGCACATAGTACCTGCAGTTGAAGCATTCACACGAGCAGTAAGAGTTACCTGACCATCTTTCAGTTGTTGGATCTCTTGTTGCACAGCCGTCAGATTCGTGGTCAGAGTTGTCAGGCTATCATTGATTTTCGTCAAAGTGTCAGCTACGTCACCCATGGTTCGGTATTTGAACATCTCTTAGCTTGATTATCGAAAAGACTTCTTGTTTTAGATTTAAGATCCCCTCTCTCTAGCGCCAAAATGTGGATCCAGAATCCACACTCAATTCTTAGATATAGATTACAATGCTCAACGAAATTGTTCTTGTATAAAATTTGTTTATTACTCTCTATTCTCAAAAATCCCCCCCCCTTTACAACGCTATTTGTCTTCTATTTATACATATTTTGATCTTTAATACTATTAATAAATTTTAATCTAATTTGAACACGTCGGTTTTGATTCGGTCTTGAATATTGTAATGTCCTTTTTGGAGCAGCTTTATTTCTTGATTTAATGCTTAGATTCCTTTCCGCGAAGTCTTTATATTTTCTGGTCTCCTATGAATGTCCGAACTCTCTAGATCTGTCACTTCGATCTTGTACTAGCTCACTGATATTCTTATTTCACTCCGAGATTAACTCCTGTGAAACGAGCTCTTGCCAAGATGACTTGATTGACACATGTCCCGTATCTTTAATGGCGATGGATCCTCGGTGTGAGATCCGGTATCAACAGCCAACCCCCCCCCCAAGAAATAAAAAAGAAGTACAGCGTTTAACAAGGCGGATTGCTGCATTGAACATATTTATATCTCGCTCAACAGACATGTGTCTCCCGTTTTACAAACTTCAAAAGGCCAATAAACAGTTCCTGTGGGATGATAAATGTGACGATTATTTTAAGCAGCTGAAATCATACTTAACGACCCCACCGGTGCTTTCTAAACCCGAGTCAGGGGAAAGGTTATTTTTATGTGTCTATTTCAGAAGATGCAGTTACGGAAGTTATTGTACAGGAAGACAGAGGAGGAGCAGCAACCAATCTATTATATAAGAAAGAGTCTAACCAGTCCGGAGACCCGTTATACAATGATAGAAAAATTAGTACTTGTAGTTGTTGTTTCAGCACGGAAGCTAAGACCCTATTTCCAATCATATCTAATAGAAGTATTGACTTCACAACCACTGCAAACTATTCTACATAGTCCGAGTCAGTCCGGCCGTTAAGCAAATGGGCGATTGAATTAAGAGAGTATGATATTGAGTACAAGAATCGAACCAATGCCAAAGCCCAGGTCTTCGCCGACTTACTAACTGAGTTACCAATCAACAGCACAGAAG
Source organism: Cardamine flexuosa (assembly GCA_963555745.1). Classification (NCBI taxonomy): domain Eukaryota; kingdom Viridiplantae; phylum Streptophyta; class Magnoliopsida; order Brassicales; family Brassicaceae; genus Cardamine; species Cardamine flexuosa. The sequence continues at coordinate 11,967,193 of OY743220.1, read as the reverse complement.
TCGAACCTAGTGATAAGGTATTGAAACTTAGTGTGGACAGTTCATCTTTGAAACAAGGATCTGGTGATGGATTCAGCTTAGTAACCCCTACTGGCGAAGTCATTGAGCAATCATTCTGCCTCGGGTTTCCCACGTCAAATAACAAGGCAGAGTACAAAGCATTACTAGCTGGTCTTTCTCTCACAAATGAAGTAGGAGCTCGGGAAATAATACCATACAGCGATTCCCAGCTAATCATGAACCAATATAAAGGCGAATATGAGGCAAAGGACTCAAGGATGGAAGCATATTTAGAGCTTGTCAAGAAACTTGTAAAACATTTTGATACTTTCGATTTAATTTGGGTTCCACGAGGTGAAAACACAACGGCTGTGTTAGCCTCCACATCCGATCCTGCTTTGAAAAAAATTATTCCGGTTGAATGTATTGAGTCTCAAAGTATAACTATGGCGATAACCCGATCTCCCTCTTGTGCTCAGACATCCCAGAATTCTCAAACAGAGGATCAATTACCTAAAAGCAATTTCTCAAGACAACGACGTGGGCACCCACCAAAGGCCAAAGATCCTACAATTATTATGGATGGGAACGAAACGTTAGCATCCGAGGTTGTTCCAATTCCAGAAGCACAACCTAACGAGGACGGTCAATCACCTATGGTCGAGCTCGAGGAAGATCACGAAGCACTTTGTAATGATGAAACAGAAGAAGATACATTTATGCTACCATGTAATCAAGAGGATATTCACTAACGATTGGGGGGAGGGGGGGGGGGGGGGGGGCTGACTGGAAGGACCTATAAAAGAATATATCCAAACTGGTGCACTTCCAAAGGCGAAGTGGGAAGCAAGGAAATTACGAATTGTTAGCGTGAACTATTGCTTGATTAAGGTATCACTGTTCAAACGAGGTGCTAGCGATCCATTTTTATTGTATTTATGGCTCAGTAGTGTAAGTGGTTATGAGTGAAGTTCATGAAGGGCTTTGTGGGAATCATGCGTCAGGATGGTCGATGGCTTTCAAAATCAAACGGTTAAGGTATTATTGGCCGACCATGATCATGGACTGTGTTAAATACTCCCAGCGATGCATAAATTGTCAGTAACATGCTCCACTTATTCATCAACCTTCGGAACTCCTGTCATCAAGCGCAGTTCCTTATCCATTTATGCGATGGTCAATGGACATTTTCCGACCATATCATAAATCAACCCAAGGTGTGCAACATTTTTTTGTCCTAACAGACTATTTTTCCAAATGGATCGAAATAGAGGCGTACATTACAATTAAGGACTCGGTGGTAAAGACATTCCTGTGGAAAAACATTATATATCGCTATGGAGTTCCTTCCGAGATTGTTACGGATAATGGATCTCAATTAATATCCAAAGACATTGAAGACTTCGTCTCAGCATGGGGAATAAAGATGAGCTATTCTACCCCGCGATATCCACAAGGGAATGGACAAACACTAGCTGCAAAAGAAACTATACTGAGTAGTTTAAAGAAACGACTCGGTTCATATACAGGAGGATGGTACGAAAAACTCCAGCCGGTTTTATGGGCGTATCAAACTACCCCGCGGAGAGCTAGTGGAGAAACTCCTTTTTCATTAGTCTATTGAATGGAGGCCGTAGTCCCAGCTGAACTGAATGTTCTCGTACTCCGATGAACCAAACTCCCTGATAATGAGTCTTGTAACACACAAATGATGGAAGATGCACTAGACACTATCGATGAACGGCGAGACCAAGCTTTAATCCGGCTCCAGAATTATCAGCAAACAATCGCACGTTACTATAATTCAAAACTAAAGAACCGATCCCTTCAACTTGTTTGAAAATACTAAGGAAATCAGAGCTGGAAAACTTGGAATTAACTAGGAAGGTTCATATCAAGTAACCGAAGTAGTCGTAATGGTGTTTATAAGTTAACAGACCAGGATGGAGTCCCAGTTCGGAGGCCTTGGAATATTCTGAACTTAAAGTAATTATATTCATAAAGTATTATAATGTTCAAATGAACTACGATTTGTAGGTAAGCAACTCGTTTAAAGTGCAGCTATTATTTATTTATTTATTTAAAATATACGTTTATTCATGTTTGGATAAAGGATATCTCCTTCATAGACAGGAAATAGCCGAAGCAGTTCGCAAGAGAAAGAGATAGCAATGAGGAATAATCAAGGAGTCGCATGATTGATCTTTTTTCAGAAAATCTCAGCTCCCTGCCCTGCTAAAGCAACAATCCCACGCACACTTGGCGGCATGTAATGTCAGAATTCTTCGAAGTTGAGTTCAATCCAGTCTGATGGATGAGTTTCGAGGACGCACATTTCTCGAGAAATCTGGAACTGTTTCTTCTCCATTTCCCGAACTCTCGACCTCAGCACGCTTCTTTCCCGAGCAAGCTCTTTATATTTAGCAACCAACTAATAAGACAAGGATTCAACCAACTTGAGTTCAAGTCAGTTATTTACCTTTTCCATAAACCTCATCGCTGTTTTTTGGCCATGAGGAGGTAGCTATTTGATCAAGCCACAAGGAATGGTCATCAGAGTTCCCCATCCTAAAGGATGAGAGACATTACCATCTTCGGAGTTGAGTGCCGCGGTTGGATCATCGTGGAAGTAGATAACACTCGTAATGTACATACCTGCATCCGTAGGAGAAAGGTATTTGGAAACCATTTACCGAGTGAAAGAGATGGAAGAAGTGAAGAACTCAAAGTACAAGAGGAATGGATAATTTGGAGTATTTGATCCATAATTTGTATAGTAAGTTATCAAGCAAGTCATGCCGGATTGTGCGCCTACGAACCACCAGATGAAGGGGTTTAATTTACGTAAATAACATGAATCAAGATTTGGCATGACGATTTTAATACGAGAAATAAATAAGGCAGATGCAATTAAATGAAACCAGTTTGCAAATTAAAATAAAATAAAAACGAGTTCACGTGAAAGCAACAATGGGCCTAGACCCAGCAGCATATAAACAAATTATTATTACACTTAGGGTTTGGGCTCGGGAACAGTTTCCGTCATAGCCACGTCATCTTTGGGAGCAAACTCTTCCTTCGGCCCTGATGTCAAACCCTCTGTCGGTGTGGAGTGCAGAGAACTTTTCCGCTTGGCTGTCAGCTTTTTCTCCTCAGTTCTTGAAGGTAGGAGTGAAGCACTTCGGGGATGGGAACGATAGAGTTAATACCGTTCCTTTCCCAAGTGAGGGGATGACTCTCCAGGCGGTGGATCCTCTTCTCAATCTTCTGGATCTTCTTCTCCAGAGACTTCTTCTTTTTTCCGAAGTATTGACGGTCACCGCATGCACTTTAGTGTTTAATTGCAAGCTGGAAAACGACTGAACATTCCGAATAAGTACTAATCAGAAGAAAGTTAAAACTGAAAGACTGAAAGATTTTCGTGGGCAAACCATATTCATGAAGATCATGACCTCTTCCTTCTCTCTCCCAGCAAGAGTATTGATGAAGTGAGAAGTACGGACCCTGCTTGGAAAGAATCCATCACCTGAGGCCGGAGGAAGGCTCGGTAGAGAATCAGAATCGGAGGCATAGTGAGGGTAGTATCCGAAGGTCTCCATGATGAAGAAGATGAAGATTAAAAGGAAGGAGAAGAAGTAAGAAAAACAAGAGAAATCACAATGGATATGGAAAATAAATAAAAGGGATGTCAGAGGTACAAATGGAATAAAAAGAAATCCTAAATGACTGGCAATTAATGAAAGTAATAATTGCTTCTCTAAAAGCATACGCAAGTTTTGGAACTCGAGTAAGTTTTAATGACACACGCTATGTGAGTCATTAAAACCTAAGATGATACCCTAAGAGGTAAAAGAGCAGAACTCAGCCCAGTTAAAATTTCCCTTAAAGGAGGCCCAATTATTTCAGTTAATTTTTTGATAAAATCAGCCAATGCGAACTATGAAATGGACCGCAAGGTTATCTCTCTTGTTCCAAACTACTTAATAGTTCAATAGCAAATATCAAACGTACAAGTCATATAATGAGTTCATATGATATTCCAAACTAACAAAGCAATCCACAAGGACTCCTCTCATACGATAAAAGGTGCACCAAATTCGAAGCTGATCTCAGTCCTCGCTTAAAGCCGAGCTCCATCCTCGCACTTTTACCAAGAAAGCTGGATATAGTTTTTCTGTAAAAATGGTAAGGGTCGGATCAACCCACATTTCTCTTGAAAACAACTCAACTCAGAGTTTCTGAATAAATCGGACTTTGCAAACCCGATCAGATATAAAAGTCTTATCAAAATAAGAATCTAAAAATCAACTTTCTTAAATGAAAACGAGTAAACCAATATTCAAAACCCCCTTGGGCAAAAGCAAAACAAAAAAAAAGCAGAGACAAGTTTAGCAAATTCTGAGACATATCCCGAGGCAGGTGGACACAACCCACGATAACAAAAATAGGGAAAGGTCGACCCTTAGGGGGTCTTCGACCATCTCAGATTCAGGTTCCAAAGGAGGATCCACAACAACATTAGTCTCCGGATGATTGTCACTAACATTCTGATCCAGAGACAGCTCCATAGGACAAGTTTCCGGTTTAGAAGGAGCAACCTCGGGAAAAGGCCTTCGGGCACGTCCTGAACATTCATGGTATACTAGTTAAAATAGATAACACCGTTCTCTATGCCAAACGAGATTACTATTTGTTATGAGGGATAAATTTGATCCAAATTGATTGAATCGTACCTTATCAGTGGGAGCCCGTGGAGAGACATAAGCTTTAGTAGGAGGCAATGAGGTTTGTTAAGCAGGCAAGTCAAGATTAAGTTCAGGGAGAGGGGGAGAATCTACAAAAACACTAGCAAACTGCTCCTGGTACAGAGGCACGACAACAAAGTTGTTCACCTCGGAGGTCGATTCAGCCAGCAAAATTGTCAGCTCGGCAATTTCCTCGTTTGGGTTAATCTTGCCTTCTTATATTTTCTTGAGAAGTGCTAAGTTACTCCCTATTTCATTGACATCAGCTTGAAGGATAGCATGAGCTTCGATGGAGTTCACGTGTTCGGAAAGCTGGCTTAGCAGAACTATGACAGTCTCCTTTACCTCTTTCCAAGCCGATTTGGCAGTCTTTCGGATATCATGGTCACAAAACTTAAGCAATGAATCATACTTCAGGGAAGCTTCCTCAAGCTGTTCTTGTACTTCAGCTGTCTCACGTTTGAGTCGCTTATTCGAAGCTTGAATGGCACTTCGTTCTGAGCAAAAGGTTGTGTATTTCTCTTCGTAACCCTTCGCCAAACTCTCGGCTGCAGTACTGATGTGATATTAAATGTTTTCCTCAAGCGAACCACACAATGAATAAGCTGCAAGTGCACAGCAATCAATCATAGTACTTAAGGTATATTGGTCCCACACAGAGAGAAGATGTATTGCAAATCTAGAGGAACAAGTAAAGCAAGAACTCAATAATAAAAAGGTATTTGTGCACGCAAAGCAAATAAAACGAATGTAAATCAACATGAGATGAATGTTGGGCTCTTAAGGGATCTCTGGGGTTCAATGATCAATCAATTCAACATGAGTTCTATGTAATGCATGTCTACTCCTAAGTCTCGGAATATGAAATACTAATGTTCGGCTAACCTATTTTCATAGAGAAAACCGGCTGAAATCCAAAAATCCTATTACCCAACTATCGCAGGAAAAAACATAGGTTTCAAAGCATTAAAATCAAGTTCAAACCAAATCCATAAAACTCCATACCTAAGGGGTATGTGCTTGTTATGACGCGATACTCATCAAATCTAGGTTGCAACAAACTAAGCAAACAGTTCGAATTACTTAGATGCCTAAGATCAATAGCTAGTTCATGACTCTAACTATATGCATTAAGAATGAGATCAGACCAAAAGACAGTGTAAACGATTATGCAAATACAAAGAAAACTCGCCACTTAAAACCAATGATCATCTCGCCCAATTGACTGGCCCTTTCGATAGTCTACTTGGCCATGCTCAAGGTTGTCATCGATGATATGAAAGAGTAAAACATAGATCTAATGCAATAAGATAAAGGTTTAGAGATTACTTCTTTAGATCCAAAAATATAAGATGTAAGGACTTCTCCTTTGACAAAGTTACAAAAGAATAAAGAAATAGATAGTGGAACTTCAAAGCTTATGCCAATCAAAAGGCTTATGTGGCTCCTTGGAGACAGCGTCGGCTTCTTGTTGTGATGATGAAATTTCTAGGCTTTTTGTGGTGAACTTTGGTGGTGGTATAAATTTTGATGAGGCACGAAACCCTAGTTTCATAAACCTGTATATATAGGTCTTGGGGCGCAAGAGATTTGCTTATAGGGTTTAGGAAGGGCAGACTCGTCATCTTGGAGAGTGTGGAGGCAATGGGCCAACCTTGGTGATGGTCCAAACGTCTAAGGCGGTGAAGGAGGTAGGCCTCGGTTACGAGCTTAGTGACCAAGGTGCTCAAGAGGCCAGGTTCCAAGTTGACATAGCTTTATCTTCTAGGATGCATCTTCCAAACGGCTGAATGGATTACTTTGATTCTTGTCCCATACGAACCTTGACTCTTCATGCTTTCCAATGATATTGACAACTCCAATTTAGGTCCACGGGAAGGTCTTCAAATGTTGTCAACCTTCTGATGCTCTGAAACTGCCTCAAAATAGGTCTTTGCTCCTTTTTGATCCATATTCCCATAAAACCTGTAAACCCTCTTTGACACTAACAATACTTGATAATAGCCTATTTAGCTTTGAAATCATACCAAATATCTCATAAAAAAATATAACAACCATAGTAAAAACGGGTCAAAATATTATGTTATCAACTCCCCCAGAATTAAACCTTTACTTGTCCTCAAGAAAAATAGAATGGAAGAGAGGTTTGAAAATAATGGGAACTCACTTAGCTTTTTGGGGATTTCTGGACTTCAAACAGTTTGTCACTGGGCGTTGGGACATAGTCCGAGATCAACCACAAAGATCATCTTCAAACCTTAGTTACTCCAATCCAAATGAGTTTTCGGAATTCCATTGTCATCTCTTTACATAAATTAATGGAATGAAAGGTACGGTGGTCTTACCAAAGGGAAATCAATTCAAAAGCAGGGAAACTTCTTCTTACCAAGGCCTTCTCCAGCATACTTTCCCTCTCCTCTTTTTATTCCAAACTCCTTGATATCATGTTTACAGCCACCAAGTTTTGTCGTTTCCGGTGCTTTACCTTTTCTACTTCTTCTTCTTTTTTCTTTCTATCTTTCTTTCTTTTGTTTTATTTGGGACGAGTCTCCCTAGAATCACAAAGGATACACGGGTCTATGCATCATCCCTTGGCTGCTTTGACTCTTAATGTTTCCCTTACAACAAAATCATTCCATGAGGTTGCAAAAGATATACAAGTTTTTGCATCATCCCTTGGTCCACTTGAGCTTGTTGCTTTGATTTGTTTCCTTCTCCTTTATTTTTCTTTCTTTTTCTTTCTTTTCTTTCTTTTCTGTTTTTCCGAGCTTGCGAAGAGGAAGAGAGGTAATTGAATGCTTGGTGGAAAATTGAATGGCCTTGTATGGTTTGAATAGGTCTATGTCCAATGAGTGCCAATCCCTGAGGAAGAAATTGAATGTCAAGTTAGGTTCAAAGAGATTTAGAGACAACTTTGGTTTACCCCTACTTTCCAACGAAAAGAAGCTTTTGGGGAATGTTTAATTCTCCTACGGCCTTTCCCAAACAGAACCTCGTCCAAGCTGTGAGTCATTAGAGTAATCACCAGTCCAGATAATCCAATAGATCAAGGTCATCATTCCCTAACAGTTTTGACTCAATAAAAAAAATTTGACTTGATAAAATTGCATAAATAGGCATAATCATTGATGTAAAAAGTGGCAAAAGGTCTCAAGTCAACAAAATAGAGGTATCAGTGAAGGATGAAAAACCTTCCCCCCCCCCCCCCAGACTTAAATCACACCGTCCTCAGAGGGAAAACAAGAAGGAGAAAAGGATAAAAATCATAAGGAAAAGTTGAGTTAAGAACAATGTCACCTGAATTGGAATGTTGGTGACTAACCGGTGTTTATTCCTTTGAAACTTGTCATCACATGGACTTGGTTTAGTCCTTTAAAGTCTTGGTGAGGATCTTCTTCTAAATGCATCTTTCCTGAGATAAAAACCTAAAAATCATCAATGATATGCTAAAAGATAAATAGAGATAAATAAATAAACATACGGATAGAATGGTGGTGGTATTGATGGTGAGATGGTGGTGATGCTATCTCTTTGATGTCATGATTGCCATGGTTGAGATCTTCCCATGGTGACTGATTTGCTCCAATAAATGCTCTTTGGTTGGATTGGTGAAGTGATCTGATCAGTGAAGTAACATGGTGTAAAAGTGGAGTGGCATGGAGGCACTAGTGTGTGAAACCTAGGTCACAAGTGGTCGTGACCGGGGCTGGCCCTCCTTCACGCCTTTGTCACGGCCTTCGTGACTGGGGCCGTCCTTCCGTCCGGAATGGATGTGGCTGCCCTCTTCTTCCTTGTTCCTTCTTCTTAGCATGCAAGTATATCATTCCATCCTTCAAAATGCTTCAAGTGAATGCATACTCACGTGTGGATCCGAGATTTGGATGTCCCATTGAAGTTTTACCCCTTACGGTCCGAGTATACCTTCAAAATAGGGTCCAATGGAGAACCTTGAAATCTAGCCCGATCATGGCTACATTTTCTTCAGTCATAACTTCCAAAATATCCTCATATCCTTAGATATTGAATCTCGTGTCGATCCATTGAACCATTAGCAATATGGCCCAAGATTTGTGAAATTCCTAGCCGCGGATTGGTTTCAGCAAAGAACAGGGGGAATTTCTAGTTTCAAACTTCATTCTATAAGATAATCCTTGGTCATCACTCTAAAAAATACTCAAACATGTTGATTACTCAATTATAGCTCATTTTACCAAGTATTTCCTAGAAATTCTCTTACCTTGGTGGGTTTCGTAGCCACGGAACAATGCCAACTGCGGACTCTATTTTGATGATTGGCCATTTTCTTCTCTGAGCTTAATTTTCAGAAATTTCTTCGACCAAAACTTCCCCATGGTCAACTTGTAGGCGTGTGTCAAGTTGGACCAATTTGGCTCGAGTAGATTTTGATATCCTTCAACTTTGGTGAATTATGCAACCGCGAAGCTTAAGATGGGATAATATTCTAACCATGAATCCTTTTCCAAAAAGTGACTTGACCATTACTCCTAGAATACCCATATGATTTGAGTACCTGATCATTGATCATTTGGCTGAGTGGAACTTGAAAATTCTTCATGAGGCTTAATTTCAACCTAGTTGCGGCTCGGTTTATAACTTTTGCCATGACTTGGTTAAACTCAATGGATGAGGTCGGGGAAAGTTGCAAAGCTCCCTAAGATGATGTAATTAGTTTCATTACGCTCCATAAGGTCAGAAATGTAACAGATCAATAAAATTCTTCAAAATCTCCTTAGAACCCAGAAATCGGCTCTTGGAGGTTTCGCTCAAAAAAACCTCGGTCACTTTCTTCGTGACCGGGGTCTGGCCTTCTTGGAGCCTCGGTCACAGGGCTTGTGACCAGGGTATGGCCTGATGTCGTCCTACATCAAGTTGGAGGTGAGTTGTGCTTCGTGGGGACTTTCAGCATTAACCTTAGACATAATCAATCTTTGCCTTCTGCATTCTTTGATCAAAACAAATTTGACCAGACTTGTGAAATCTTCTTGCCACTTTTGAAACATAAACTCCGGAGGCTGACATCCTCCAAAACCTCGGTCACATGCTTCGTGACCAGGGTTGGCTCTCTTTGGGGCCTCGGTCAAAAACCTTGTGACCTAGGTTGGCTTCAACTCGATTTTATTCTCTTTTTCTGCTTTTCTATTTTCTTCTTTTGTATTTTCTTTTCTGTTTATCTGGAATACCTGAGATAAAACATGCAAAAATAAAAAGCAAAATGAAATCTAATCTATAAAGGAAAATAAAACTTAAAAAGTGGGTTGCCTCCCACTAAGCGCCCTTGTTTAAAGTCTTTGGCTAGACTCGGTTCTTCTCTTATGTGAGATGAGAAGAATCCTCTGTCCTAAGCCAAATTTTCTTGGTTCTGATGAGCTCGGATGATGTTTTCTTAGGATCCGAATAATCTCTCCTGGGTGTTGAGATGTTGGAACAAAAGGTATGGCTCCGTAAAAAACTTTTCGATCAATGTTGGCAAAACTTATCCTCTTGTTCGGCCAATACATTATTGCTCCAGTTGTTCCAAGGAAAGTGATGGGGTGTAAATTTTTCCTCAAAGAGACCACACAATGAATAGGTTGCAAGTTCACAGCAATCAATCGTAGTATTTAAGGTATATCGAATCCACAGAGAATGAAGATGTATTGCAAATCAAGAGGAACAAGTAAAGCTAGAACTCAATAATAAAAAGGTGTTTTGTGTCACGCAAATCACACAAAGCAAATAAAATGAATGTAAATCAATATGAGATGAATGTTGGGCGCTTAAGGGGGTCTCTAGGGTTCAATGATCTGCCTATTCGAAATAAATTCAATGTAATGCATGTCTACTCCTAAGTCTCGGACTATGAAACACGAAAGTTCGGCTAACCTATTGTCATAGAGAAAACCGGCTGAAATCCACCAATCCTATTACTGAACTATCACAGGCAATAACATAGGTTTCAAAACATTAAAATCAAGTTCAGTCCTAATCCATAAGACTCCATAACTAAGGGGTATGTGCTAGTTATGACGCAATACTCATCAAATCTAGGTTCCAACAAACTAAGCAAATGGTTCGAATTACTTAAATGCCTAAGATCAATAGCTAGTTCATGACTCTAACTATATGCATTAAGAATGAGATAAGACCAAAAGAGAGTGTAAACGGATATGCAAATACAATAAAACTCGTCAGTCAAAAGACAATGATCATCTCACCCCATTGACTGGCCCTTAAGACCCAACTGGATAGTCTACTCGGCCATGCTCAAGGTTGTCATCGATGATATGAAAGAGTAAAACATAGATCTAATGCAATAAGGTAAAGGTTTAGAGATTACTTCTTTAGATCGGAAAATAACAAGATGTAAGGACTTCTCCTTTGACAAAGTTACAAAAGAATAAAGAAAGAGATGGTGGAACTTTAAAGCTTCAGCAAGATCAAGTTGCTTCTGCGGCTACATGGAGACCGCGTCGGATTCTTGAGGTGGTAATGGATATTCTAGGGTTTTTGTGGTGAACTTAGGTGGTGGTTTGAAACTTTGATGAGGCACACGAAACCCTAGCTTCATAAACATGTATATATAGGTCTTGGGGCGCAAGAGATTGGCTTCTAGGTTTTAGTAAGGGAAGACTCGTCATCTTGATGAGTGTGGAGGCAATGGGCCGAGCCTAGTGATGGGCCAAGCTTCTAAGGCGGTGAAGGAGGCTGGCCTCAGTCACGAGCTTAGTGACCGGGGTTTGGTGCTTCGGCGCTGGTTTGACATAGCATCATCTTCTGGGATGCATCTTCCAAACAGCTGAATGGATTGCTTTGATTCCTGTCTCATACGAATCTTGACTCTTCAAGTTTTCCAATGAAATAGAGAGATCCAATATTGGTCCACGGGAAAGTCTTCAAATGTTGTCAAACTTCTGATGCTTTGAAACTGCCTTACAACGGGTTTTTGCTCCTTTTTGATCCATATTCCCATAAAACCTGTAAAACCTCTTTGACACTAACAATACTTGATAATAGCCTATTTAGCTTTGAAGTCATACCAAATCTCTCTTAAAACAATTTGAAAACCATAGTAAAAAGGGGTTAAAATACGATGTTATCAACTCCCCCAGACTTAAACCTTTGCTTGTCCTCAAGCAAAATAGAATGGAAGAGAGGTTTGGAAATCACGGGATCTCACTTAGCTTGTCGGGGATGTCTTTACTTCAAACAGTTCGTCACTGGGCGTTGGAACATGGTCCGAGATTAACCACAAGGATCATCTTCAAACCTTAGTTACTCTAATCCAAAGGAGTTTTCGGGATTCCATTGTCATATCTTTACATAAATTAATGGAATGAAAAGTACGGTGGTCTTACCAAAGGGAAATTGACTTAAAGGCAGGGAAAGTTCTTCTTACCAAGGCCTTCTCCAGCATACTTTCCCTCTCCTCTTTTTGTTCCGAGCTCCTTGATGTCATGTTTACAGCCACCAAATTTTGTTGTTTCCGGTGCTTTGCCTTTTCTTCTTCTACTTCTTCTTTTTTCTTTCTTTCTTTTTATTTCTTTCTTCTTTTTCTTTCTTTTTTTTTCTTTGGGACGAGTCTCCTAGAATCACAAAGGATACACGGGTCTACGCATCATCCCTTGGCCGCTTTGACTCTTAATGTTTCCCTTACAACAAAATCCTTCCATGAGGTCGCAAAAGATACACGGGTTTACGCATCATCTCTTGGTTCACTTGGGCTTGTTGCTTTGATTTTTTTCTCCTTTCCTTTCTTTCTTTTCTGTTTATCTTGCTTTTCTGTTTTCTTGCTTTTCTATTTTTCCGAGCTTGCGAAGAGGAAGAGAGGTAGTTGTATGCTTGGTGAAAAATTGTGTCGCCTTGTATGGTTCGAATAGGTCTGGTCTGTGTCCAATCAGTGCCAAACCCTGAGGAAGAAATTGAATGTCAAGTTAGGTTCAAATAGATTTAGAGACGACTTTGGTTTACCCCTACTTTCCAACGAAAAGACGCTTTTAGGGAATGTTGAATCCTCCTACGGCATTTCCCAAACGGAACCTCGGCCAAGCTGTGAATCATTAGAGTAATCACCAGTCCAAACAATCCAATAGATCAAGGTCCTTGTTCCCTAACAGTTTTGACTCAATAAAAAACATTCTGACTCGATAAAATCGCATAAATAGGCAAAATCATTGATGTAAAAAGTGGCAAAAGGTCTCAGGTCAACAAAATAGAGGTGTCAGTAAAAGATGAACATCCTTCCCCCCCCCCCGACTTAAATCACACCATCCTCGGTGGGAAAACAAGAAGGAGAAAAGGATGGAAATCATAAGGAAAATTTGGGTTAAAGAACAATGTCACCTTAATCGGAATGTGGGCGACTAACTGGTGTTTCTTCCTTTGAAACTTAACATCACATGGAGTTGATTCTAGTCCATTGAATTCTTTGTGAAGATCTCTTCTAAGTGCATTTTTCCTGAGACAAAAACCTAAAAACCATCAATCGTATGCTAAGATATAAATAAAGGTAAATAAAATAAAGATAGAGATAGAATGGTGATGGTGTCGATGGTGTCGATGGTGAGATGGTGGTGATGTTATCTCTTTGATGTCATTGTTTCCATGGTTGAGATCTTCCCACGGTGATTGATATGCTCCAAATATTGCTTATGGTCGGATTGGTGAAGTGATCTTGATCAGTGAAGTAACATTGTGTAAGAGGAGTGGTGTGGAGGCACTAGGGTGAGAAACCTCGGTCACAAGTAGTCGTGACCGGGGCTGGCCCTCCTTCATGCCTCGGTCACGGCCTTTGTGACCAGGGCTGTCCTTCCGAACCTGGAATGGATTGTGGCTGCCCTCTTCTTCCTTGTTCCTTTTGTGGATCCGAGATTTGGATGTCCCATTGAAGTTTCACCCCCTCGTAGTCTTGGTAACCTTCAAAATAAGGTCCAATGGTGGATCTCGAAATCTAGCTCGATCATGGCTACATTTTCTTCGATGATAACTTCCCAAATATCCTCATATCCTTAGATACTGAATCTTGTGTCAATCCATCAAAAAAATAACAAAATGGCTCAAGATTTGTGAAATTCCTAGCTGCGGGTCGCCGGCTGCGGACTCGGTTTTGATGATTAGCCCTTTTCTTCTCTGAGTCTCTTTTTCTGAAATTTCTTCAACTAAAACTTCCCAAGGGTCATCCTTTAGGCGTGTGTCAAGTTGGACAACTTTTGCTTGAGTAGATTTCAATATCCCTCAACTTTAGTAAAATATGCAGCCGTAAAGCTTGAGGTGGAATGATCTTCTTCCCATGAATCCTTTTCCAAAAAGTAGCTCAATCATTACTCTTATAATACCCATAATATGTTGAGAACCTGATCCTTGATCGTTTGGTTGAGTGGAACTTGAAAATTCTTCATGAGGCTTGGTTTTGACCTAGTCGCGGCCTGGTTTTCAACTTTGGCCTTGGCTTAGTAAAACTCAATGGATGAGGTTGGGGAAGGTTGCATAGCTTCCTAAGATGATTTAATTAGCTCTGATAGGCTCCATAAGGTCAGAAACGAACCAGATCAACAAAATTTTCAAAATCTCCTTGGAACCCGGAAATCGGCTTTCGGTGGTTTGCTCGGAAAACCTCGGTCACTAGCTTCGTGACCGGGGTGTGGCCTTCATGGGACCTCGGTCACGGGCCTTGTGACTGGGGTATGGTCCTGATGTTGTCCTTCTTAAAGTTGGAGGTGAGTTATGATTTGTGGGGACTTTCAGCAGTGATCTTCGGTATAATCAATTTGTTGCCTTCTGCATGCATTGGCCAAATGAATCTGACCAGACTTGTGAAATCTTCTTGCTACTTTGAAACATGAACTTCAGAGTTGTCATACTCAAAACCTCGGTCGCAGGCTTCGTGACTGGGGTTGGGTCTCCTTGGGACCTTGGTCACGGGCCTTGTGACCTAGGTTGGCTCCAACTCAGTTTTCTTCTCTTTTTATGCTTTTCTATTTTCTGCTTTTTTATTTTCTTTTCTGTTTATGTGGAATATCTGAGATAAAACATGCAAAAATCAAAAGCAAAAGGAAATCTAATCTGATAAAAGGGAAAGAAAACTTACAAAGTGGGTTGCCTCCTACCAAGCGCCCTTGTTTAAAGTTCTTGGCTAGACTTGGTCTTTCTCTTATGAGAGATGAGAAGAATCCTCTGTCCTAAGACAAAGTTTCTTGGTCTTGACAAGCTCTGGTGGAGTTCCTTTAGGATTAGGAATGTTGTTTGCTTCGGGTTGCTTCGTTGCCTCTTTTCTACTTCGGCATGTAGTTCCTTTGTGGAGTTAGAACTGTGGATATCAACGTGAAGCTTACTTAATAAAACGTTTTCCATTTCGAATTGCCTTCCAATAACGCCATCCACAAGCATCTCTAAAACTCCAGTTCGTCTTTTTAAGCCATCCTAGGAATCTTTAATCAGAACATTCTTTCCTATGACCCTTCAATTCCTTGGTTGAAGGTATCTTCAATCTTGTCTATCTCCCGTGCTAAGAGGTTACTTCTCTCATCATTACCCTCGCAGCTTCCACATTCTTTGATAGTGAGGATTTCTTTGGCGAGTTGTTCTTCTACACCATCAAGCCTTTCTTCCATTGAAAAACCTCTTGCGGCGATTCCTTCCCTAAGAGAGTTCAAGTCACCTTGCAGTCCTTCAATCAGGTTGCTAAACCCATCCTTCTTCGCAGCTTCTTCCTCAAGGCGAGATTCATACCTCTCTTGGTCTCTCTCTAAACTTTGGAGCTTATTCCTTGTTAAGCTTATCTCTTTGGCACGCTGATCTTCTAGCTTCTTTAGGTGGAAAGAGATTTCATCTATCTTCCCGGTGAGAGTTAAATCGCCTTTGTCAATATTTTCATGGATCATTCTTGTGCTCATCTCCTGTTTTTCGAAACATCTTCTAAGCAAGGTCTCTATCCTTCCTTCTTGCAGCTTTTGTTGTAGAGAAACGTCGGAGTTATCTTGGGGGAAATGATTCGGGGAGTGCATAAGTTGGTTCAAGTGAGTTGTTCCTTGATGCGTGGAGAACCAACATCTGTTGTCTTCAGGCATCATGGGAGAAGTAGTGGGAAACTGCATAACTTCTCTTTGATTCCATGCTTGATGCGGATTGCCGTTGAATCCTTCGGAAGGGATAGGCATCATCATGCAACAGTGGACTTCACTTGATTATTTTTTCTCAGTGGCCGGGTTACCACTTGATTCATTGACATATGTTTTCTCTTCATTAATCTGATGGCTTCTACTCAGCATCCATTCCTCATACTCGGCTTTGGTGGTGAATTTTTTCCTTAGTTTCCTCTCCTCTTCTTCTCTATCAACTGCCGGATATTCTTGATCATCTTTCCAGCTAATGTATTCTTAGGGGTCTGTGAAACCTTTTTGAAGAACTTCAATTTTTACTACCAATTGTTCTTCCACGCGGTCGACAGCATAAGACAGGTTGGTGATCTTCTTAAAGCTTTTCTGGACATCTTGCTTGCTCTCAAAGAGCTCCTTACTGAATTTGCTGTTGCGAATCTCTACTCGGTCTAGTCGGTCAGCGAGGGATGAAAGCTTTGCTCCTATATAATCTTCAATCATAGAGAGTTGAGTGCATAGATCTTCTTTGCATTTCTGCTGTGTTGCGATGAACTTGTTCACAATGAGCCTAAGTTCTTCAGTGTAGGCATTGGGGGATGACGCTTCATAGTCTTCATAAGTATCCACCTTCATGACATCTCTTGAATCGAAGTAATGATCCATAGGTGGATGGTATTGGTCCGAGTAGTATGGACTGAAAGAATGAGATAATCTCATTGGACGATCTTCAGAGGATCAAGAAGGTGATGGACATCCAGAGTGTCTCATCATAGGTGTACCACGAGATCGCTGAGAGTAGTGGTGGTAAGCTCTAGAAGGTGAGCTAGAGAGTAGTCATGAGGTATCTCCGTCCATAGAGTTGTGTTGCACCAATAGCTGCGCAAGAGAAAGGTTGCGAAACTTCTCTGGGAGAGCGTCGAGGTTCATCCTCAAGGTCTCCTGAAACAATGCAAATCACAAAAGAAATTCAGTAACACAATGTTCTAGATGTTACTCTAGTTTGTAAATTTGCAAACAGAGCAATCTCTCCCCGGCAACAGCGCCAAAAACTTGATGGGTGTAAAGTTTTCCTCAAAGGGACCACACAATGAATAGGTTGCAAGTTCACAGCAATCAATCGTAGTATTTAAGGTATATCGAATCCACAGAGAGAGAAGATGTATTGCAAATCAAGAGGAACAAGTAAAGCTAGAACTCAATAATAAAAAGGGGTTTTGTGTCACGCAAATCACGCAAAGCAAATAAAATGAATGTAAATCAATATGAGATGAATGTTGGGCGCTTAAGGGGGTCTCTAAAATTCAATGATCTGTCTATTCGAACTAAGTTCAATGTAATGCATGTATACTCCTAAGTCTCGGACTATGAAACACAAAAGTTCGGCTAACCTATTGTCATAGAGAAAACTGGCTGAAATCCACTAATCCTATTACTCAACTATCGCATGCATTAACATAGGTTTCAAAGCATTAAAATCAAGTTCAATCCTAATCCATAAGAATCCATAACTAAGGGGTATGTGCTTGTTATGACGCGATACTCATCAAATCTAGGTTCCAACAAACTAAGCAAACGGTTTGAATTACTTAGATGCCTAAGATCAATAGCTAGTTTATGACTCTAACTATATGCATTAAGAATGAAATAAGACCGAAAGACAGTGTAAACAGATATGCAAATACAATAAAACTCGCCACTCAAAAGGCAATGATCATCTCACCCCATTGACTGGCCCTTTAGACCCAATTGGACAGTCTACTCGGCCATGCTGAAGGTTGTCATTGATGATATGAAAGAGTAAAACATAGATCTAATGCAATAAGGTAAAGGTTTAGAGATTACTTCCTTAGATCCGAAAATAACAAGATGTAAGAACTTCTCCTTTGACAAAGTTACAAAAGAATAGAGAAAGAGATGGTGGAACTTCAAACCTTCAGCGAGATCAAGTTGCTTATGCGGCTCCTTGGAGACGGCGTCGGCTTCTTGAGGTGGTTACGGACTTTCTAGGGTTTTTGTAGTGAATTTAGGTGGTGGTTTGAAACTTTGATGAGGCACACAAAATCTTAGCTTCATAAACTTGTATATATAGGTCTTGGGGTGCAAGATATTGGCTTCTAGGGTTTAGGAAGGGCAGACTCGTCATCTTGATGAGTGTGGAGGCAATGGGCCTAGCCTAGTGATGGTCCAAGATTATAAGGTGGTGAAGGAGGCTGGCCTAGGTCACGAGCTTAGTGACCGGGGTTTGGTGATTGTGGAAGGTGATAAGCATGGTGGTTCCGTGGTAACCAATTTCGGAGATCTTCGGGTTTCCTTTGGTATGGATGTGGGACGTGGTTTTGATGACGACTTGAGGGTGCCTTCTAGTCTTCATAGTGATTGTAAGGAGCCAGAGGAGGTCCATAGTCATCTCGGGAATAGGTGTCTCCTTGGTTCCGAGATTGATGAAAGTTGTTGTTCTTGGGAATTTCTCCATATGGGATCCTAGTTATCATGTTGCAGCAGGCTTCTCCAGGTTTATCTTCCTCCTGAGTAAGGTTAGATGAGATGGTGGTCTCTCCTTGCTGAGATCCAAAGTTTTCATGACTTAGGTCTCCATCATCAAACTTCTGCAGCAAAATCTCTAACTTTTGCTCCAGCCGGTCTTCTACTTGGTGGGTAGAGTACATTGCATCAAGGATCTTGTCATCTTGTTCTTGAATACTCATCATGCTTCAATATATCCTGGTTGATACCATGAATTTGATCTTCCACATGATGAACACTTTTGGTGAGGGTAAAGATCTTAGAACTGAAAACAGCTTCCATCTTAGTGAACTTGGCGTCAAGCTCTTCATGATGCTTCTTTTTTTCAGAGGAGAATTGTTTCATAAGCTTTATCATCTTATCAGTGAAAGCATCCGAGATTGGTGCTTCATAGCCTTCATATCCTTCAATTCTCATGACTTCTCTTGAATCAAAGCGATGATCCATAGAGGGACAGATTCGGTCCGAGTAATGTGGACCAAAAGAATGAGATAGTCTCATTGGGCGATCTCCAGAGGATCAAAAAGTGATGGACATCCAGAGCGTCTTGTCATAGGTGTACCACGAGATGGCTGAGAGTAGTCGTGGTAAGCTCCAGAAGGTGAGCTAGAGAATGGTCCGGAAATTTCTCCGTCCATAGAGTTGTGTTGCACCAACAGCTGCGCAAGAGTAAGGTTGTGAAACTTCTCTGGGAGAGTGTCAAGATTCATCCTCAATGTCTCCTGAAACAATGCAAATCACAAAGTAAAATCAGTAGCACAATGTTCTAAACGTTACTCTAGTTCGTAAAATTTCAAACAAGACAATCTCTCCCCGGCAACAGCACCAAAAATTTATGTGATATTAAAAGTTTTCCTCAATGGAACCACACAATGAATAAGCTGCAAGTGCACAACAATCAATCGTAGTACTTAACGTATATCGATCCCACAGAGAGAGAAGATGTATTTCAAATCAAGAGGAACAAGTAAAACTAGAACTCAATAATAAAAAGGTTTTTGTGTCATGCAAATCACGCAAAGCAAATAAAATGAATGTAAATCAATATAAGATGAATGTAGGGCGCTTAAGGGATCTCTGGGGTTCAGTGATCAATCAATTCAAGATGAGTTCTACATAATGCATGTGTACTCATAAGTCTCGGACTATGAAACACTAATGTTCGGCTAACCTATTGTCATAGAGAAAACCGACAGAAATCCACTAATCCTATTACTCAACTATCACAGGCAATAACATAGGTTTCAAAGCATTAAAATCAAGTTCAATCCAAATCTATAAAACTCCATAACTAAGGGGTATGTGCTTGTTATGACGCGATACTCATCAAATCTAAGTTCCAACAAACTAAGCAAACATTTAGAATTACTTAGATGCCTAGATCAATAGCTAGTTCATGACTCTAACTATATGCATTAAGAATGAGATAAGATCGAAAGGCAGTGTAAACGATTATGCAAATATGAAGAAACTCGCCACTTGAAAACAATAATCATCTCGCCCCATTGACTGGCCCTTTAGACCAACTGGATAGTCTACTCGGTCATGCTCAAGGTTCTCATCGATGATATGAAAGAGTAAAACATAGATCTAATGCAATAAGGTAAAGGTTTAGAGATTACTTCTTTAGATCCAAAAATATAAGATGTAAGGACTTCTCCTTTGACAAAGTTACAAAAGAATAGAGAAATAGATGGTGGAACTTCAAAGCTTTTGCAAATCAATTGGCTTATGCGGCTCCTTGGAGACAGCATCCGCTTCTTGTTGTGGTGATGAACTTTCTAGGGTTTTTGTGGTGAACTTTGGTGGTGGTTGAAACTTTGATAAGGCACGAAACCCTAGTTTCATAAACTTGTATATATAGGTCTTGGGGCGCAAGAGATTGGCATCTAGGGTTTAGGAAGGGCAGACTCATCATCTTGGTGAATGTGGAGGCAATGGGCCGAGCTTGGTGATGGGCCAAACGTCTAAGGCGGTGAAGGAGGCTGGCCTCGGTCACGAGCTTAGTGACCGAGGTGCTCAAGAGGCCAGGCATCGGTCACGAGCTTAGTGACCGAGGTTTTGGTGCTTTGGCTCCAAGTTGACATAGTTTTATCTTCTGGGATGCATCTTCCAAACGGCTGAATGGATTGCTTCGATTCTTGTACCATACGAACTCCAATTTAGGTCCACGGTAAGGTCTTCAAATGTTGTCAAACTTCTGATGCTCTGAAACTGCCTCAAAACGGGTCTTTGCTCCTTTTTGATCCATATGCCCATAAAACCTGTATAACCTCTTTAACACTAACAATATTTGATAATCAAAGCCTGAAGAACAAGTCAAAATACGATATAGCTTTGAAATCATATCAAATCTCTCATAAAAAAATATAAAAACCATAGTAAGAACGGATCGAAATACGATGTTATCAAGTATGAGAGACCTCAAATTTCTCCTTGAATTCCTCCCGTTCTTTCCTCTGGCGTTCAGTCGTTGTCATGTCCCTCTCCTGTAGATCCGCCATAGCCTTCTCGTGATCAGCGGTCATCTTGGCGGTAATTTCAGTCCCCATAGAAGAGGACATATCGTAGATAAGTTGTTCGTAATAACGAACCATATCATTGAAATCAGCAAGGGCCTATACGGACAAAGAATGTAAAATATATGAAAAGGTATAAGAGATAACAAGAGGAATAAGACTGAATACCTTACTGGTGTGGCGAGCATGGTTCACAAAGATCTCGCACGAGCCGGAGCGCCATTTATCAAAAGGAGGAAGAACGGTCCTACCGCGGTGTGGAAGGTTCTGAAAGACATCGGCCATTGTTATTGCCTCTGAAAGAAAAAGTAATATATATTGAGGAAAAAGAACTAGGATAAGAGTTCATGAAATATATAAGGAGTACATACCCGGAGTGGCTACAAGACCGCCGGGTAAAGAAGCGGACTTTGCTTGGAAGAGCTAGATGCAACCGGAGTCCGATTATTAGGATTACAAGGAGGAGGAGGTGGAGACATTTCAGTACGAGATCTTGACTTGTCCCAAGCTAATGTCTCAGGTCCAGAAACTCTCCTTTTACGCTTCAACGATAAAATAGTTTCATCCTCGTCAACCTCAACAGGAGGAGGCGGAGCAGAGCAAGGAGGTTAATCAAGGAATGAAGGAAGGACTCCAATTAAACTAGTCTTTCCCATCGTACCAGCAGTCAAGGCATCTACCTTCTCTCGGTGACGCCGTCCAAGAACATAGATTTCTTCCTTCAGACCTTTTTGTGCCGCCTCTATTTCCTTCCTCTCACAGCGGTTAAGACGACTGTTGGGAACAACATCAGGAGCGGGTCCAGAGCTTGGAGAGTTCTACCCCTCATGAGCTCGCCTGATGAATGAAGTCTATCAAGAGTAAAGGAATTCCAGACGGTGTTCTCTCCGGTAACAATGGTGAAAAAGTCCAGAAATCCTTGCCAAGGAGCAGGACGAGGCTTGGATACTACAAGGAAAAAAAACAAAATAACGAAATTTTAAAATTAAGCAATCAGCAAAGCAATAAGCCAAGAAGCAACCATAAAAACATCTACCAGGTTATGAAGCCCAGGAATAATATAGCATTTCAGACAACCCATTAACTGAGGCAGCATTGATCTTAACAAACAACCATGGATATCTCCAGTGTTCATCCTTATCAGGGAACCCAGTGACCAGAGCTCTATCAAGGTGAGGATAACACGCGTAGAAACCCAAACCACTCTTGTTGGACACTCGAACACTAAAAAGTTCAAGAAGATCGCCAATTCTCAGAGCATACACAGCCTCCACAGCAACGGCAAGAACAGAAAGAATGACATGAAGCATATTCGGTGTCATCTGAGGAAATGCCAGCCCTAGGGCACAAAGATAAAGAAGAAGGACTTCGGGATAGGAAAAAATAGACCGCAGCCGGTGAGGTAAACCGAGTAGATGCAGAACAAACCAGGACGGCCCGATTCTGGGGATTCCTCCAGAGTCGGAAGAGAGAATTCGACCACTGATGGAACGCGGCAAAGGGTCTTCAAAGTCTAAAGATTTTCCTCCTCCTTAATTATCGACAGAGGATGAGGACTAAATTTGTCACTCGATTTTGTAGGACGGTTAACCGAGGGTTTTGAACCGCTAGCCATTATCAAAGAGGGTTGAAGAAATTGAAGAAATTGCGAAAAAACAAGAATTTTTGCAGACATTGGAGTGAAGAAAGGGAAAGTGTGAAAACAGTAAAAGAAAAGAGAAAAGAAAGAGATTTTACCTTATTAAACAAGTGGACAAATACTGCCTCGAAATTGGTGGGGAAGTGGAGAAATTTCTCCAATTTTAAATAATATTCGGAATAAATGAGAACGTGCATCAAGGCAATCACATCGAATAATTACGAAATCTAAGGGATTTGATGATTAAAAGATAAGGTAACAAAAATCAGTACTTACTACTTGAGTCTCTCGAGCTGAGAATCAGCTCGCAAGACTTGGAAGGCAAATGTTGATACCAGATCCCGCACTGAGGATCCATGATCACCATTAAAAACATAAGACACGTGTCAGCCGAATATCATAATAAACAAGAGGAAGTCCGGCTCGTGAAGATAGACTTTGTGATAAAAAGGAAAGATCAGCGAGCTAAGAGGAAGCCGAAGCAACAAACTCAAGGAGTTTGATAGATTATAGAAGATCGGAAGAGATACAAAGTTTGCACGGAAGATTCCACTCATAAAGTCAAAGAGAGAAGCTATTTCAAAGTGACGAATGTTAAAACATTCAAGATCAAATCAAAACCGACATATTTAATTAGAATCATACGATTTATTGTAATTTATTGATAAGATTAATAGTCAAAAACATGTATAAATAGATAGAGAAAGGCATTGTAAAGGGGTTTCTTTTTTCTGATTCTAAGAAAAAGATATTATCAGAGCAAATACTACTTTTTCAGTTAACTTATTTTACTAAATCATTGGGTGTGGATCTTGTATCCATATAAATCAACCTTGATCCGGCGTCTGAGATGAGATTGGTGATGGTTCTCAACTCAGATGCTTCACCCTAGACTCTAGCACTTGCAGAAATGAGCAGAAAAAAAAAACTAAAAAAGGGACCGGTGCTGGCGCTAAAGGAGCTGCCACACAATGGTCAAACATGGAGGTGGCTGGAAGTTTTCTTACGATTAGAGAGAAAAGGACGGAGCTTAAATATTATAAAAATCTATAAGAAAATTTTAAATTTTATTAAAATAATAATATTTAATATATATTAGAAAAATTGAGAGTAAATAATTATTGATTTTAATATTTAAATTTTATTGGTTATTCCTTTTCTATTAAAGAAAATAAAATATTATAATATTTTTGTACACGTGTCAAAATCTCATCCGAATTTGCAACCAAGCTAAATATAATAAGATATGTATTTTTCTGAAGTATATAGTTTATAAATTTATAGATATGGACATTTATCTAGTCTTCACAAAGACTTAATAATTTTTCTTGCTAAAAGATATTCAATTTAATATCAAAATTGGTCAGAAAAATGATTTGAATAAAGTTTGTTTTTTAATATGTATTGTTATCACCAAACAAATCATAATTAACTTTTTTATTAAAATAAAATGGTATAATATTTATTAATTTTCTTTGACAATATTACAGGGTATAAATGCATAAAAATATTTGGTTTAAGAAATAAATTAAAGTAGTGTATTGTTCAAAAATCAAGAATAAAAAATTACATATAACAGTATATCCAAATATCTTGATCCTTAAATTACAATAAGTAAATTCAAATTTAGTACTCTAGATATTCATTTTTTTTAACCAAATCGTGTTGGATAAGGGCATGTGAAATGGTAAGAGATTCATGGAATCTCTAAAAAAAAAAAATTCTAATATAAATTGATATATGATTACATTTTAAAAAAATAAAAACAATTAATTATGGATAAGTATTGTGTGAGTTTCTTATTTGAGAACCCATTTTATCTACTTTCCTCTTTTTTTTTCTATTTGTCTTTTTTTTAAATCATGAGAGACTCCTGTTAAAGACTCTGCACATGCTCTAATGGAACTCGATCTTTTGCCGGACAAGAACAGTGACTTATTTGAAACAGCTGCTACATGCATCTTCAAGATTTGTATCATTGACTAGATTCTCCAAAGTGTCAACGAATTTATCGGTGTAACCGGTTAATAATCCATCACAAACCAAAACCTTCTTCAATTTAGAATGGTTCCTCCTCACCAGATTGCCGATCTCTCTATCTTCCTCCATTACAGATGTGATCGCAACACTCAAGCTCTCTTTTGAGAACCAACCTGTTTCTTCTCTTTGCACTTCCACCGAAACCTCGAGTTCTTCGGTCATCAATCTTGTGTTGAGAACTTGATCAGCCAAAAATGGAAGCAAGACTATTTGGCAATCACTTAAAAGAGATTCCCACATTGACCCGAAGCCGCAATGGCTGACAAAGCAGCCTACTGATGGATGAGCCAATATTAGTGGTTGTTGCACCCATTCTCCCCAAACCATTCCACGATCCTTCACCCTCTCCTCAAAACCTGTTGGTAACGCTTCTTGAATCGTCTTTGCACCTTTTGGTGGCTTTACCGCTACAAGAAATGGTAAACCTGTAAGCTCTATGCCTAAGCAGAGTTCTTGAAATTGGTCCTTTTCGAGAGTAATTTGACTTCCCAATGCCAAAAATACGACAGAACCTTGTTCAAAACCGTTCAGCCAATGACTCCATTGATCTTCTAGTTGTTTACTCTTGTCTGGCTCAGGAAGCATCGGACCCGTCAGGAGAACCTTCTTTTGGTATTGACGCTCAATATATTCGCAGAATGTACCTTCGATTTCTTTGCACGTCCTAATTGAAATGAAATCGCAATTCATAAGACCTGTGGTGAGCCGATGATAAAACCTCTTGTAGTAGATGGAGAAGGATAACAAGGCGTGAGCATCGTGTTCGCGGTACAACAACTTTGGTGAAGGATAACCAGGTGGAGGAACTCCTAGTTCACCACCAGGGACAAAGTCATGAGCTATAGAGGTTGCTGATATGATGTTGTACAACATACTCTTAACTTTATGCTCTTTAGCCATATCCGTAACCCAATAAGCTAGATCGAATAAGATCATGTCGGGTCTCAAGGCACAAACTGCGGCTTCCACTTGATCACGTGTGAGATCTATGGCTGGGGGCAAAAACTTCCACAACTCGATGGGGATATCTGAGAAAGTCTCGGAGCCTGTGGGGAGACCATCAACATGAGGAACAGTAAGAGGGTGAAAGATAATGCTATCTGGGAACATATTGAGATGTTCAAGTTTCTTACGAGCTTTCTTGGGGAGCAAGAAAGTTATTTTGTGACCTTTTGCAGCTAACTTGTTGGCTAGATGAAAGTATGGAGTCATATGACCAAATGCAAACCAAGGAAACATAAAAACATGAAACTTTCTGTCCATTTTTATTCCCAAAATTGTGGAAACAAGCAAAACACAAAATTTCTTGTCTTCAAAGGGACCGAGAAGATGAAAATTCTTGTGTTTCAAATCATAAGCATCTTTATTTCTCTTTTGTGTTTTTTTTTTTTTTGCTTAGAAGTGTTTGCGATTGAGATGCTCTTCCCCTCCCAAGGGCATCCCGATATATAACTTGTAAATGTGTGTGAAGAAGGGTTATTTAGGTTAATTATTAGTGGTTGAGTAGTATTTTATTTAGGTTTATTTTAATGGTGGATCATTTCATATGCCATGTCATGTGCCATGAACTGTCTTTTTGTCCTTATTAGAAAATTTGCTTAAGTTACACATTAATGTTTGTAACGCCAAGAAAATACAATAATACATATTATTGCTTGCAAGTAACGTACTTGTTTACAAGTAAAATGAGTATTTCAAAGTCTCAACAAATTTATCGGTGTAACCGGTAAATAATCCATGATTAACCAAAACCTTATTCACTTTACCGTGGATCCCCTTCACATTGATACCTAACTCGCTGTCTTTGTCCATCAAAGACATGATCGCACACCACTTAGATTTTCTTTTGAGAGCCATCATGTTTTTTTTTTCTTCACCTCAACGGAGACCTCGAATTCTTCGGTCAACAATCTGCGTTGAAAACTTGATCATTCAAATATGAAAGCAAGACTATTTGACAATGACTCAATAGAGTCCAACATTGACCATCCGGAATTGCTAGCAATGCGGACCTCAATATTAGCCTCATATTGTTTAGCAACAAAACCATCCTTATAAAACCGTTCAATGAACCGTTAGATAATCAAGAACTGCTAAACATACTCTACTTGAGACAATAGAAAAACTTATCAACACTCTAATAATCTTCGAAAAAAATATGGAGAAGATTATTTGAGTTAAATCGGCAATGAAGTACCACTCCATTGTTTGTACTTTTCTAGTAAGGAAAAATAAAAAAGAGTTAATGGCACATGGCACATGCAATCAAAACAATTATAGCTTCTTGCCCACTAATCCCCACTAATTATTAACGTAAAACACTAACCTCTAACTAAAATAAGTCACCTAAACCAGCCTTGACGCACATTTAAAAGCACATTCTCCACGCTAAATATATGGATGTCCTTGGGACGGGTGTAGTAGCATCTTAATCGCAGAAGCTTCTACGCAAGTAAAGAAGAAAAGCAAAGATGCGTATGATTTGAAACAATAAAATTTTATTTTGTTGTCTCTCTTTGAAGGCTTTAAATTCTTGTGTTCTATTCTTTTCAACAATTAGTGAAAAATGGGCCAAAAATTTCATGCTTTCATGTTTCCTTGGTTCGCTTTTGGTCACATGACTCCGTATTTGCATCTAGCCAACAAATTAGCTGAGAAAGGTCATAGGGTTACTTTCTTGCTGCCTAAGAAAGCTCAGAAACAGTTGGAGAATCACAATCTCTTCCCACAAAATATCGTCTTTCATCCTCTTCTTGTTCCTCCTGTTGATGGCCTCCCTGTTGGCGCCGAGACCGCCTCGGATATCCCCGTCTCGTTGGTGAAGTTTTTGTCCACAGCCATGGATATGACACGCGATCAGCTCGAAGCCGCGGTTCGTGCCTTGAGACCAAACCTGATCTTGTTCGATATTGCTCATTGGGTTCCGGAAATGGCTAAAGCGTATAGAGTCAAGAGTATGATGTACAATGTAGTATCAGCTACATGTATAGCTCATGACATTGTCCCAGGGGGTGAACTAGGAGTTCCTCCACCAGATTATCCTTCATCAAAGTTATTGTACCGCGGACACGATGCTCACGCCTTATCGACCTTCTCCATGTACTATAAGAGGTTTTATTATCGGCTAAACACAGGCCTTATGAATTGTGATTTCATTTCAATTAGGACATGCCAAGAAATCGAAGGTAAATTCTGCGACTATATCGAGCGTCAATACCAAAAGAAGGTTCTCTTGACGGGTCCAATGCTTCCTAAGTCTGACAAAAGCAAACCACTTGAAGGTAAATGGAGTCATTGGTTGAGTGGTTTTGGAAAAGGCTCTATAGTGTTCTGTGCATTGGGAAGTCAAATAACTCTAGAGAAAAAACAATTCCAAGAACTCTGTTTAGGAATAGAGCTTACAAGTTTACCGTTTCTTATAGCGGTAAAGCCACCAAAAGGCGCAAAGACGATTCAAGAAGCGTTGCCAAAAGGGTTCGAAGAGAGAGTGAAGGGTCGTGGAATTGTTTGTGGAGAATGGGTGCAACAACCATTGATTTTGGCTCATCCATCACTAGGCTGCTTTGTTAGCCATTGCGGATTTGGGTCAATGTGGGAATCTCTTTTAAGTGATTGCCAAATAGTTTTGCTTCCATATTTGAATGATCAAGTTCTCAACACGAGATTGCTGACTGAAGAACTTGAGGTCTCCGTTGAGGTGCAGAGAGAAGAAACAGGATGGTTCTCAAAAGAAAATCTGAGTGGTTCAATCATGTCTTTGATGGACAAAGACAGCGAGTTAGGGAGCCATGTGAGGAAGAACCACACCAAATTGAAGGAGAATTTGGTTAGTCCTGGTTTATTAACCGGTTACACCGATAAATTTGTTGACACTTTGGAAAATCTAGTCAACGATACAAATGTTCATTAAAATAGTTCACTTGTAAAGATGTCCATTCCAGCTACTTCCAAGACATCAATAATATGCACCATTGCATTTTCTCACGGCATTACAACTATTAAGGTGTAAATCAAGCAATTTTTGTAATAAGGATCTAAAGACAGTTCATGGCACATGGTACGTGCGATTCATCACTAAAAAAGTAAAAATAAACCTAAAGTCAACCATGAACTTAAAATACTAATCCTTATAAAAAAATAAAAAAAAATCCCTCGCTAGTAACTAACCTTCACACACTTTCAGAAGCAGCAAAGATGCTTATGATTACATAACACACTTTTACAGATATGTTATTACAGTATTATCTGGTATTATTCCTATGAAGACACTTTAAATTTCATATAATCAAAAAGATTAGTTATGAATCTTGTGACTAAAAACAAGAACTAAGATTAGCTTATAACCTATGTTGAACTAGGCTAAGATTTAATTTCCACATTTACAGAATAGCCAAAGATAGAACCACTGGTTTAGATTTGACCAAATGACTTGATTAATAATTTAGACAAATCAAAAGAGAGGAGAAATAAACTGAGTTAAAGTTTTCAAATTTTCCAAAAAAATACATGATGGCCTCTTCTCATTCTCATAATATTTTAATTATATTCACCAAAAACCCAACAAACCGATTTGGTGTGATTCTGATACTTCCACATTAACTATTATTTCCCAGATTTCCTTTCTTTTATGTTTGCACTAGTTTCATCCTACAAAACAAAAGAAAAAGTTTGTTTAATTTTAACATTACAAAATCCAAATATCACAATTTATGAGAGTGACTTACCTTTTGGAAGAGATATATTTTTCTATCTCTGGTTTCTGCTGAGGCTTAAAAGCCAACCATTTATCATGTGAAGGACATAAGCCATCAAATGATGTTCCTAAATCTGTTAATTAATAAGATTGAGATTAACATTACTAAACACAGTTTCAAAAGAAACATAAACAAAGAGTTTAGTAAATTCCAAACCTTGAAGCAAAAAACTTGGTTCTTCTTCATAGCACTTCAATTTCCAGAGAACAAGACCATTCTCTTCCACCAAGATTGGCTCTGTTCTAAGCGCATCATATACAAACATCGCTGCAAATGGATTTCATCAAGATAAGTATAAGACAGCTTGTGTTAGAAATTTAATAGAACAAGTACTTACTTCTAGATGTCACGCCCTTTGCCTCCTTCATTTCGTCATGAGCTTCTTTAGCTTCAGCTCTTATTTGAGTCAGAATTGAATTGTGTTCCTCAATAGACAATGGAGCTCCGTTTTTCTTCATAATGGCTTTGGCGACATCACTTTGTAACTTCTGTTTTAGCTGCTTCTCCTATAACACAAAACAAGCTTTTAGCAAAAAGAGTTGATGCTTTTTTAAGCAGTCTTACAGATTTTTTTAAATTACCTTTTCTTTTGCAGCTGCAACCTTCAGTTTCGCTTCTTTTTTCTGTTCTTCACACTCTTCAGATTGGCTTTTAATGTAATCCCTCATTGCACTGAAAACAATTTCACACTATTGGTTAAGTTAAGTGATTCATAATTTACAAGAAAAAAGTTGATATTTGGCACATAAATATTCACAGACCCTGTGTTAAGTGATTCATCACACAAGAAATTGAGAAGCTTAAGCCTTCTTGATGATTCCATCTTCTCATACTCAGCTTCAAAAGTTTCAGGTGGGAACTCATCACTTAAAACTTCTGATTGTAATAGTAACTCTCCAAGAACAGTGAACCAATTACTGTTAGTTTCATTCAGAGACAAAGACCTGTAAACAAAATTCAAATCCATCAGAAACATAAGCCAAAGAAAAAAAACAATCATATATATTTAAAAACACTCATACATCTCTCTATTCTGTAATATGAAATCCAACAATTGGATCATCATCTGGATAATATAACAGTACTGTTGTCTTGTGTTACGCCTACATAAAAACAGCTCACGGACAACATTTTCAGCTTGTCCTTTTTTCAAGTCAAGAACCTATCAGAAAAAAGGTCAAAATCGAATCAGAATAATTGATCATTAGTTCATTATCAAGCTATATAGAGAGTGAAAATAACCATTACCTT
Source organism: Cardamine flexuosa (assembly GCA_963555745.1). NCBI lineage: Eukaryota > Viridiplantae > Streptophyta > Magnoliopsida > Brassicales > Brassicaceae > Cardamine > Cardamine flexuosa. The sequence goes on along the minus strand of OY743220.1, from coordinate 11,936,629 downwards.
TCCAAAGGCTAAGCAGAACTCGAAAAACTGTAATACATTTCCAACTTCTCCAGTTGGTATAACAATCCCAGAAACAGAAGTCAAGCTGAATCCTTGTGGCAGTTTAGCCTCAAATTGAATCTCTTCTTTCATCTTCCTCTTCTCCTTTGTCACAACTGTTTTCATAACCATAAAAACTCAATAACTGACATACATTTCCAACTTTTTACATCAATGCCTTAAACATAAGTCAAGCTTTATACCTTGTGGTTTAGCCTCAAACTGAATCTCTTCTTTCACCTTCCTCTTGCTCTTACCCACAACTTTTTTCTCATCCTTGACAACACCTGTTTCATAACCATAAACATCATTGTCCTCTCGCCTTTTTATTAGAAAACTTTCTATACACAAATCTTAAATTCTCACTTTCAGATTCAAACTGAGTCTCTTCTTTCAGCTTCCTCTTGTTCTTACCCACCACTTTTTTATTCTCCTTAGCAACATCTGTTTCATAACCGCATAAAAAAGAACCATTAGCCTCACCTTTATAGAAGACAACTTTGAAAACACACATAAAATCTTCAATTCTCACCAGCTACTTCAACATCTGTCTCAGAAACAGATTCAACAAAAGCATCATCCTGCATATACAATATTAAATCAAATAACCAAGATCAACAAAATCAGCATTTATTAGTGTGATGTCTTTTCTAATACCAGTTTTAGCTTCTTCTGATAAGTAAACTTATCAGTTCCTTCAAGTTCAAGAAGCTGAGAGACTGATGATAGACCACTAGCTTTTGCCTTATGTGCTAATATTCCAGTAGGATTTAAACCTCGTTTCTTCCTGTAAAATCGTCAAAACAATGTTTAATATATGTCTTCTTAAATTGATTTATCAATTTCGAAATCACAAAGAAATGAAATTTTACATGCAGAAACTGCAGTTGCAATTGTCTCTACACTTTGGACATATCCAGTTATCCAACTTTGCTACTTCCTCTGCATTCTCACCATACCTTATAATACAAATCATAAAACACATTATAAACAAACAACACATAATAATCTCAGATTTTAAAAAGAAATACAGAAAACGAACCTGTTTATTAAACACTTGTGACAATAGTTAATAGGACATATCTTGTTCTTGTTCATAGCTTTGCAAGACGCAACAAAGTCCATTGTCTTTTGTCGACACTACAGAGCAAAGAAACAAATCAAATGTCAAGTCACAAACAAAATCTTTAGAAGAAAAAAAACGGAAATTGAGAATCTTAGTGGTCGTTATTGTTGTAGTTAAACCTGGTGACAGGTTTTGCCATTACTAGAATCATAGATTCGTCCTCCTATGACTCTAACGCCGGGATTGGTGGTTCGTTTCGATGCTTTCTCACTCTCAATTGCCATAACCAACGGTGAACAAATCGGAATTTTAGGGAACTAATTCGAAAGAGAAGAAGAACCTCGATTACTCTACTCAAGACGAAGAATTTGAGATTTGGAAGAGAAATCGAGAAACAAAAAAAATTTGGAATCTGAATGACTTATTTCTTCCCTCTTCTTTAATTATGTAAAAACATTTAAAAAGAGGGGGAAAATATTGAAAATGGCCCGCCTATTTTTTCAGATTTTTTAACCTACTGTGTTTTTAGGTTTTTCAGCAATTGAGATTTACACTGTATGTCGTTTCAATCATAAGAAACCAGCATGCAGTTCATGTATCTTTTTACGGAACTTCAGTAATTATGTATCGAATTACTGATTTTTTTAAGGCAAATAATAATTATAGTAATGCGAACAAACGTATATAGAACTTTTATAAATTAATATTCGATAAATTAATAATCTTTCTAAATTAATAAATTATTTCGGTCTCGAATTGGACCAATGTAATAATTATCACATTTTGATAAGATAATAAGATAATACTTTTATAAAAAATCTATGTGTAAATATAGAGTTATATTAATAACATAAATTAATTATTATATATATTTATTATATATATAAAAGATATTTTAGTCAAATATATGATATTATCTTTTCGAATTGCACTAACATTTATAAAAAAAAAATTATGTGCAATAATTATTTCCTAATGTGTAAATATATTAAAATATATTGAAGTATTGTCTTCATTTTTTTCTTTCTATTAAATAGTTTTTGTTAATTTGGAAAAATATCTATGAATTAATAATTATTAATTTATTGATTAATTAATAACCTCTGTAAATTAATAAAAAATTTTGGTCCCAATATTATTAGTTTATAGAGGTTTTAATGTACAAAATGTTTTTTTTGTTTTTTTTTGGAAAAATACAAAGTGTTTGTTAACCAAACAAATGATTGATTCTTCTTCTTTATTGTTTATTCAATATTGAATCTTGTAGTTATTGATTGAAATTGAAAATTACTGTTATATGATTCGTTCTTGAATCCAAGTTTTTGGTCTCAATCTCCCCAGAATTTGATCAATCCATATTTGATCTCTCCCTTTTACAAACTTACTATGATTGTAACATTCCATTTTACCCGCAATGGGTTAGAGATAGAAATCATAATAAGAATAAAACTCAAAAGTACTCTCTTTATATTAAAACTGAAATCAACATATTACTATGCAGTTTGTCTCTAAAACCTCCGCATTTTAGAAAGTAGTAAAGATGTCATGTTAATAAATAAAAAAGGTTGAACATTTTATTTCAATTCTACAATAGTTACACATCAGCTTCTCGAATTATTTTTTTTTGTTTTTCAAAGAGATTCTCGACGCTACTGCTTCTTCTTCTTCCTTCTTTCTTATACGTTTCGCAACATCATTCTTCAGTTCGACAATTCTTAAAATATCTCTCGATTAGCTTCATTGGGTCTCTGATTATGTGAATCTTCCAATACTTCAATTCAAAGAGAATTACGTGGAAACGGTGGATATGTAAAAGTTATTATTGTCACTTGTTCCGATTAGACTTCCACTGTTCAATAAAACTCCAGCAGTCTCTATTACAAATTCAAACCGTAAGAAATTCCTAAATCGCAAAGGTAATATGCCAAAGAACACCGATCATATATAGTGTTGATCAGATCAAATTGGCTTGATTGTTGATATAGTGAGTCCTCCTCTGCCTCCGGCGCAAGAAGCACCGCCCCAGACCTTCAAAGGTATGACGCCATCTACATGTGTTTTTTTCCCGACCACAGACTATTAAGATTGTTTTCTTAGTCCCACCCATTTCAAAGACTCAGAATACAGTCTTGATACTGATTTAAAAATGTCATTTTGCTTATTGTGACAGTGGCAATCTACTATATGAAAATTGTTGTAGCTTTCAGCAGTGTTACCGTTGTCTTCATCATCTACGAGAAATATTGGTCTCCCCAGCATAATCCTTCATCTCTTTTCCTCTTCTGTTATTTTTTTGTTTTAGTATGAAATTTTTTGTTAAACTTGACTCTACCCTCAATATTTTATGATGTGAAGTTGTAGTTATATGTCGAATTGATGGAAAATTCTCTTGATATTCATAGGAGAATGAACTGTCCACATGGTTTAAATATGAATAAGAGCAAACAAAACGTTTGGGTTAAGTTACGATCTCATCTATATGACAGATAAAAAGAAAAGATGTCAACATGGTTTAAATAGTTTCTACATAAGTGTTTTATTTGTATATGTTTAGAAAGAATGTCAAAGTTTGGAATAAGTTCTCACTATTGTTATCTTGTTTTTCAGTTTGGGACAAGTTCCCACTATTGTTATCTTGTTTTTGAGTTTGGGATAACTGTGAAAATTTTAGACTGCAGGAAATAAGTTTTAGCTATTATTTTTAGTGACTAATAATTAATTGATTAGATTTAGAAAGAGTAGTTAATAATAGTATTATGGATTTTTGCAAAAAACTATCAAATTTTTTTTTTGCAAGATCAACCTTCACCCGAAAATTGTCCAGGTCAACCCTATAAAATCAAAATTCACCTGCTAAATAACTCTTATGTGTATCGTCAACGCGTCTTTGTTTGACAATATTAAAAAAATAACAAAATCTCTAAAACGACGTAGTTTTAATATTCGAAAACTACATGTTGTTTTGTTATAAATGTTGTTGTTTTTTAGTGGATAAAACAACAAAAATTTCAAAATATTATAAAAATTTTTAACACAATAATCATCTCTCATTATGTAACTCTAATTTCACTAATTAATCACCAGAATCTGAAAAGAATAATTTTATTAATAAAATCCCATTAAAAACTCAAAATATCCATATAAGCAAAAAAAATCATATGAAGAACAAGAGTTTGAACTTTGAAGCTTGAAGCTTGAAGATCCAAATGAAGAAGATGAAGATGAAGAAGAGTTTTGAGACTAACTAAGTCCATCAAAAAGTTCACCAACTCTTGAATTGTGAATCTTGTTGAATTGAAGATTTAGGGAAGAAGTTGTAAAATTAGGGATTTTAGATTGGGTTGTTGTTGAATTCGATTTCTGGGTTTATTTTTTTGGGTTCCATGATGACATACACAAGAACAAAATCACTAAAGAGGACACAATAACAATTTTCTAGGTTGAAGATCTAATTTTCTGGGTTCAATTTATTCAATTTCTGGGTTCAATTTCTGAGTTTTAGTCATAAGATCTAGTTTAAAACCGAGTTTCGTTTGAAAGATAACTCTCTCAGACACGAACATTGAGGAAACTCTTTCTCCACTGCTTCTCGACGCCGGCAAAGCTATGAGTCGCCGGCGTCGGACTCTTTATCTCTCCTTTCATTTCCTTTGTGTTTTTTCAGAGTTTTTCTTTCTCTTCAGTCTTAGGTTTAGATTTAAGTTTTGTTTCGTCTATTTGGGCCCCGGCCTTACTCTGTTATCTCTTCCGGTGGTGCGGCGGCAAGGAGCCACCGGAGCTGAACCTTTCAATAGCTTGGTCAGAAGACCTCTCAATCTGGGCACTCTGAAGATCTTTCTTCAGCTTGGAGAGGTTGATGTTCTTTACTTCCTTAATAGACCAGATCTGGAGAATTCTTCTCAGGGCTGGTTATCACTTGCAGTACATGTCTTCTTGCTTGGCGATGGTGCTGTAGATCGTGTCGGCGCTCATTCATCAGGATTAGGTCACATCCGCAGAGGAAGTGCTCAGAAGCAGAATCGGATTTGGGCCTGGCCCATTATCTGTGCACCTTGGAAGTTGGCTGGCCCACTAAGCTTGAGAAGGAGATTTGGAGAAGGCCCATTATGCAATCAGGCTGAATCAGCCAACCATTTATGCCGTCAACTCGGCTTGCCATCTTCCAGCCACCGTCGGTGAAATCGACTCCACGTTACCAAAATTCCTTCTACCGTGGATAGGATAGATCTTTTTCAACTACTTCCATCTCGTTTAGGACTCTGCCGCCTGGTAGGCTCTGTCGACTCAATGATCCGATTTGCCGAGGACTCTCGTCGAGATTTGGGTCGCTAGCTTTTCAAGGAATGGTCGATCATCCTTCACCTGACGTCATCTATCCAAAATCCTTACAAGTTACAGCAGCTCGATTAGGAAGTGGTATCCTTTGCAGTCCAAGCGACCCAAAGCCGGATTTTGATTCGGGATCCCCTGGAGCTTTCTCTCACCAGACCCTAGCTTGGCAATTGATTGTTATCTTCTGCCTATTGCTATCTCCATCCATGACGAGGCTTTGATACTCTTACTTACAAGGCAGAGGACACCAAGTAAGTTTTGTATCGATAGGATTAGTTTGTCTATGGAATAGTTGCTGGCGAATCTTCGTTGAGAGTTTAGGTCAGTTTGCTTGGTCGGCATTGAGACATTTATTGAATGGTTGCTTCATTGAGAGTATAGCTCAGATGACTTGTTTGGAATTGATACATCCTTTGGCTGGCTACTGTAACCTAACCACCGATCCAAATCTTGTGATTGTTAGATACCTAAGCTTGAATGGTACAGGACACCGTTTATACTTAGGGTCAGAATTATTAGAGTGGTATGGATTAATAGCTAGCAATCGGTGTGTTCATGTTACCAGTTTTCTATGGATCCTAGTGCCATTTTCTTCTTTCAAGAAGAGAGTACAGTTTTCTCATCATCCTTCTAGGGTAAGGAGAGAACTTTCCCATCCATTCCTCCATTACGGAGTCTGTGTTTCAAAGCTCAAGAGTATTGAAGACAATACGAGCTATGTTTGTCCTCCTCGTCCGATCGCCTCTAATGGTAATAGAATTGGATATCAATTTCATATTGATCATTTATGAAGTTTTTTGTCGAAAGCTTCCGGTCTTTTCCTACGACAATCATCGTCACTCTATCTCTTATATGCTTTGTTATTTAATGGTTGTAACAAGTGAAAACTTTGGCATAAAGCCTCCCACTTGTATGCTTAATTTAGTTTAATGGAAGTAATTTGTGTGACAAAAAAATGATCTAATTTATTGTTAATGTCCTTTTAGTTTGATTCAAGATTGATGACTAACTTTCTAGAATTCAGATCCATCAATTCATTTGATGATGGTCGTGATGTCGTGATGGCACTACTCTCACAAACACTAACTTTGGTTTGTTCCTTAATTTAATATCCCCAATTTAAATTTAATTTTAGATAAAATAAAAATCATGTCATATTTTTAGTGGAAAACAACAACATTTTCAGTAAAACATCATGTAATCTTTAGTAAAACATCATGTAGCTTCAAATTTTCAAACCGATATCGTTTTAAAGATTCTGTTAGTTTTTCAACATTGTTAAACGGAGATACGTAGACAATATAAGTAAGGGCTATTTAGCAGGTGACTTTCGACTTCATAGGGTGGAGCTGCACAACTTTCGGGTAAGGATTGATTTTGCAAAAAAAAAAAAACATTGATGATTTTTTTGCAGAAAACTCATAGTATTACATGGCATATTTTGATTGGTTAGAGAAAGATGACGTAAACAAAGAAATTCACCACTAGGGGTGAACTTAAGTATTGTTCCACGTTTATAATCCTCAGCAAATAACCATATATATCGAGTGGCAGAGCCAAAATATTTAGCTAGGCTCTGAGTTGCAGTTGGGCTCGCTTATCTGTTTCAACCGGCAAACACAGGTGTCACAATTTTATTTGATCAAAATACATAAATTTTATATTAACATTTATCTATCACAAATAATTATCGATCTTAAAAAAATAAAAATGTACCCTAGAATCATTCATGTTATGAATTTTTTTTATTACTTTTTTGGTTAATCAAACTGTCAAGTACATTTTTCAATAATTCAAACAATGCAATCACTAAAAACACATTACCAATATGATTACGTAGATAATTTTTTGTTGTTGTAAGAACTGCTTTGTGATATCCTTTTTGTAACATGGAGAATGATTTTTTTCAAATTATTCAAAATTTCAAATCAAAATTGATTAGTAAAAATTCTTATGTAAAATTTAATTAATGTAACAATCTAAATTTTACATAAAGAGTACATGGTAGAGTTGGGATTTTCGGCCAATTCATACCCCAATTAAAGTGTTATGTTCAATTCATACCTAATATATATTACTATGCAAATTCATATCCTAACTAACTAAATATTCAATTTTACTTCCCAAACTTACATGAGTGGGCAAAATCAAACATTTAACCTAACGGTGTTAATATGCCGTTAACCATCGCTGACGTGGCTGCCATGTCATAGATAACGTCGTTTTGATATAAACCACAACAAAAAAACTTTGAATCTAAACGACATAGTTTTGCTTATTGAATCATTGTCTTCTCTTCTTCTGCTATTTATCGAGCTTCAGTTTTGGAGGTTTTGTGAAGTCTAGGGTTCTGGTCTCCGTTTGGTTCCATAGTTTTTTATCACCATATTTTTTAATGATTCATAAAATCAAAGTGTATGGACCTTGCGATTCCTTTAATCATGACACCAACCAACAAAAAATAGTAAACGATGATTAGGAGAGGGCAAGATGTTAATCAAATGGTGTCTGAGAAATTGGTAAAAAGAAAAAGAGTAGTCACGTGACAAAGAAAAAAGCAGAGAAAATGATCCACCACTTCATTCACTTTTAATCTGTTAAAAGAAACACAAAAAAATACAAATCATTCCAGCATTATGGTATATAAGCAGGTGGCAATATCTTTTTACTGAAAATTGATGGAAGTAAACATGTCTGTTTATGTTTCTTTTCATCTCTGAGGTTGCAGGATTTTCTCATCCCTCTAAATTTCTTCTAGACTATGATATTTCATTGCATATACCAGAGCACTACCTCTAGCTTCTGTCTTAAATTTAATTGTTACAGTTCTAAGCATTTTACATGGAGATTAAAATATTTGGTCTTTTGATGAGCATAAACAATGAGATTAGATGAGTTTACATGATGGAGCCAGCAGCTCGTAATTGTCCCTTTCAATTTGATTGTTTTGAACACAGAGACAGAACATGCTTTTCAAGATTTGATATTTACATCAAGGTTTATTTCCCAAATCGTTACAAAATATAACAACACATCCAACAGCAATGAAACATACATACAAATAAGGCTTATCGATAAACAAATCAACAGAACAGAGAAAAAGGAAAAATACTTTAAAAAACTGCAGCAAATGATGTAGGTTGTAAAGGTAAACATCATTGGTTCTAAATATCACATAAGCTTTAAAGACAAATGAAACAACAGATTAAAAATTTCTTAAAATAAAACCATAACACACCATCATGTTTGTGTAATAAAAGCATCAACCAATCAATAACTGATGTCTCACCAACGGTACAGGCGGAGATGAGAAAACAGATCAAAACGAACATCTGCTCTACACTAAACCCTCCAAAACAGTAGACCCGACCTTAAAAACCTCGACACATATGCTCTAATCTTCTCCACAATTCCCCGCCTTGCCTTATCCTGAACACAAACAAATCAAACATGAACGAGAGAATTATTAAACACACAAACACCAACCAATCCAACAAGAACAAGAAAATTAATCAACACATACACACAAACCAATTCAACAAGAACAAGAAATATCTTGAAAACAGATTACATGATTCACAAACCATTTTGTGATTGCTGGCTTGGTCCTTGGCTTGTTCCTTCACCGGTTTCATCATGTTTCTTCTCTGGCCTTCTAACCGGTACCCCCACATTAGAACAACTTCTATTGTTATGTCCGACTAAACCGCACCGTCCACAATGACTGGTTCGTCCTTCTTTTGTAAGTTTGATCCTCTTTTCCAAAGGCTCTTGTACTCCTTTTCCTTTCACCTTCTTCTTCGGAGACTCATTCTTGCCCTTCTTTTTTTCTTTTTCTTTTTGGGACCTAGAGATATCTCCCATGGTGGTGGCTGGATCCTAGATTCACCAGACCTTCTCCAAAAACCAATTCCATTAACTCCTAAGATTGGCTCACTATATATCTTCACCCATGTTTCCGTCAAACACCAATCAGATACGACAAAATCTTCAAGATTTAGCTTCTTTGTCAATATGATACGTAAAACATGGCGGCAAGGAATTCCTGTCATACTCCATCTCCGACACGCACATGTTTTTGACAGCATATCAACCTTAAAACCTTGGATATTTTCAACCACCTCAAACTGTCCATTTCCACAAGGAATCACACGACAATATTTCCGGTATTTATCCTCCTCCTTAATGGTGTTGGCCACTTTGAGACTGTATTTCCCTTGATGATTCATCACTTTGATCCTTCTTATATCTATTCGAACCATAACTTGTCGTCTTATGGTCTCCAACATCTCTACTAATGACTCAGAAAAGTTGTTAGAAACATCTTCACAACTTAATTGGCAGCTGAAAAAAGCACGGCTACAATTACGTGGAGATTCTGGATTTGACCTTCAAAAAGAAAAAAAATCAAAGGAGATTATCAAACTGAGAAACATTAAAATTCTGGGACATTTTTGAGAGATTAACTTACTCCAAAAGTTGTAGCTTGTAGTCATGTATTCTAGCAAATTGCTCATCATGCTCATCTTGAATGATCTTCAATGCTTTTGCCTTGGCTTTACGATACTGGTCATTTGATACAATTAAGTTGTAACAGTCCTCAATTGCTTCTTGCATTGCCTTCGGTTTGTAGCTTGGATCTTTCCTTACGTCATTTAAGAACATGTTAGCAATGACCCGACTCTTCAATACCTTGCTATACCCATCCTTGGTACATGCATGCTCATCATTGAAAGTTTTCACCATGTACAAACCTAATGGTTGTTCATAGGAACAATATATTCTGAATTTGCAATTACCGCCAATTGAACACTTCACTTCACATTTTTTGGATCCCCATCTTGTAAATTTCACATTAACTCCTTCCTTAAGAGCATAATCAACCACAGCTTCCTTGAATTCATTTATACTGTAAATACTTGCTCCAATCTAATATCTCCACTCCCTTTTCTGCACCTTACATATTGCCTTTCAACTTCCTCACAATCTGAGTTGAGAGGAGTATCCTCGGAATTGTCATGTTCCTCTTCATCAACAAAACCTTATAAGTTTTCCTCAACTCGAGCTTCCATGTCAACATAACCAAAACTAGCTCCATCACCCTGAAATATATCAGCTCCAACACCTTGACTATGATCACCATCATGGTAAGTGCTGAAAAAATATAATTTCATATTTTGACTTTACCAAACTATACCAAATACATCATAATTTGCATATAGACTTAACTAATTTGGTAACTAAAGAAAAACTTAGATTTACCTCATTTTTTCTATGTATGCCGTTGGAAACTGCAATCTTTAATTCCACTTACAGAAACTCTTCACACATGAAACTTACTTTGGATTTAGTAGGGTTAGCTAAGAATTGAGGAATTGATGAACACACCTTGTGTTTCTCTCATCTGAAGGAGAAAGGTGATGAAAGAAGCAGATGAAACCGTGTCTAGTTTAGGGTTTTTAATTTTAATACACAGTACGACATGGCAGCCACGTCAGCGATGGTTAACGGATTATTAACACTGTTAGGTTGAATGTTTGATTTTGCCCAATTATGTAAGTTTGGGAAGTAAAATTAAATATTTAGTTAGTTAGGGTGTGAATTTGCATAGTAAAATATACTAGGTATGAATTGAACATAACACTTTAGTTAGGGTATGAATTGGCCGAAAATCCGGTAGAGTTGCAATTGAAAAAAGAAAAATAATTAGGAGGACATGGAAAAAAAACGTAAAGCAAGAATACATAATTTACATATGGGGTTAATTAGTTTTGTCATTAATTTCAGCTATTCTCAATTTCTCATATTGACACACGTACATTTTATTTAAGGCAATAATTTTAGGTTAATTGTGGAGACACTCTTATAATCCAGTGACCACTTTAAATATCTGACATGCCGCCTCCGATTGTACGCGACGAATCCAAGAGAGATTGAGAGGGACAGAGTTATGGTGTCAGAATTTTCATTTCTTCTATCTGAATGGTGGTTTTTAATTGTTTTATTGGTGAGAAACACTTCCTATGTGATCTATCAAGAAATGATGACGTAGAAGCAACTGTGTTTGATTTGATCATCAGATGTCGCAAGAAATGATTACTCAACAAAACCACGTGGATCTTTATATGTGGTATACTTTATGTTGATTATAACATCTCTCCCTCTTTTTTTCTTTTTTCTTTTTATTTTGTTGTTTCATACTTTGATTTCGAGAAGAGAGGAAGTAAGCTTGAAGAGGGATTTCCAGAAATGCCGTCAGGACTTAGAGGAGCTCCATATAACCATCGACGTCATCAAAACCACTTACATTCTTCAAAAGAAACGTGAGGTCTCTCCAGCACCGGTAGTTTCTTAATGTCCTTTTCCCTAAATTTTAATTAGAGTACTTCTCTAGAGTTTTGTGTTCAAATTATTGAGATTTTATCACAAAATAAAACTCAACGTCAAATGTGGGATACTTAACTAATTACTATGCTAGCATAATGTCGAATCCATGATGGTTTAGTTATTAGAAATGTCTCCATTTTATGGACAAAATGGTTCTACACCAAGATTCATGGCATCAAATGTAAAAATAAAGAATAACAACACAACATGGCATGGTATATTTTCTTGGTTATAAAAATTATCAAATTAAATATTGTATACACTCTTAAAAGAAAGGATAATAAATATTTTATGTACAGTTCGTAATCTAAGGTGTAGTTGAATGAAATTGTGATGCCCTGTATACGCCACGCCCTAGTTATTCTCAGCTTGCCTCTCTTTTTTTCCTACCGATGATGGTCACTCATTTCACGTTTTATTAATTAAGGCCTAGAACAGATGATAAATTTGGTTCAATATTTCGTTTTAGAGTTCAGATTTTGTTATTCGATTTTGGTTTATAATTTGTTTTGTATCTGAGAAAATAACAAAGATAAAGTAAAAGCTAGATTCCCTATTTTGTAGGAAAAAATCTAAAACTTGAATGAGATAGTATAGCAAAATTTATTTAAAAAATTTTAGGAAAAACAATTTTCTAAAATTAACTGGTGATTCTATATATATATATATATATATGTGAGTGTGTGTGTGTGTAGGAAAAAAAAATTCTTCAAAATCTATAAAACTTTCAAGGCCAAAGTTCATATTTTTATTTTCTTTCTCTGTCATGAAGAGCTCAAGTTTTAATAAATCCAGAGAGACATTCTAAGTCAATTGTATGATCTTCTAGATTTTACTAAGCTTACGAGTGATATATCTTTCCCATTTAGTGGTATATCTAGTTTATAATTTATATATGGGCAATTCTCAATTTTAGCACTGTTTTGTGTTTTTAGACAGAAATAGCATCCACGCTTAAAAATGGACAGATCTAACATTTATTAAAGTCTAAAAATCTATTATCTCTTTCTTTTAAAAATCATAATATTTTTCAAAAATAGCACTTTCTTTTTCTTCTCCGTCAAATTTTCCCCGTTTCTTTTCTCGACGATTTCAATCACCCACGATTCTGGCCCAGACGAAACAGCCTTCAATGAAACTAGGTCAATCTCACGAATACTGCTTGCAGATTTGATACTGCTTCTTCTAGGGAATTTCTCTTGATTGATTCTCTTCTTAACACTGTGAGGAAGGAGGCTGAGAACAGTGATTGTCTTTAAGGTTGATTTTATTCTCGTTTTTGTTTTTGAATCTTGATCAGTTTTCATTATCGTGCTTTGGATTTTATTTTGCCTTGAATCGTTGAACGTGAACAGATTTAATCGATTCAGGTCTTCGTTGATCAAATGTTTATGTTAGGGATTGTCTACGTGAATTGAATTGATTGCTTTGGGTATCATCAACTGTTGTTAAACAAAAATTCAATTTTGAATTAAATGTGTAGAATTGATGATGCATCTAAGGTGTTCGACATAATGTAACTTGAATGTCTATGAATTTAATGCATGCATATGATTGATTCAGTCTAAAAAATTGTGAACTAAGAGATTTGTGAAGTATATGAAGTTATTTAGGAAGCATTTGAGAAAAATTGGTAGTATTTTTAGGATGGTCATAGAGTTTTGTAGAATTATGACAGATTCTGTGCTAAATTTCAAAAATGTAACTTGTAATGTTATAGGATGGTCATAGGTAGTATTTCAAAAATGTAACTTGTCTGTGCTAAATTTTTTTTTATAGAAATTGCCTGCTTTTACAAGAATATTCTGATTTATTTCTGCTGCTATTTGGTGGAAATGTGTTTAGGAAACATCTGTAGTGATTTAAGAAACATCTGTATTGATTTATGAAGCATATGTATTGATTTAGAAAGAATCTGTAGTGGTTTAGGAAGCATTTGTAGTGATTTAGGAAACATATGTATTGATTTAGGAAATATTTGTACTGATATTGTTCTTTCTTTTCACGTAACAGGTTAAACGAAAAGAATAAACGGAAAATTCAACGCAGATGGGGCGTGGACCGAGTGGGAAGAATGTAAAGATAAACCACTTTTTCAGTATAAGTTTTCTGCAGCAAGTAGAAGATATAATGAGAGTTGAAGAATTTAAGAGAGTAAAAAACTCCTTTCTTGGTCCGATTCTCAAGTTTTATTCAAATGAAAAGATGACGCTCTCAGGCAAGATTATCCATCACATACTGGCCAGAAAACTGGTGACCAAGAAGGAAAATGAGCTGTTGTTCCATTTAGGTGGACAGCCAATGAGATTCTCTATTAGAGAATTTCATATGGTTAATGGTCTGAAATTCAAAGAATGGATTGAAGAGAATGAAGAACGCGAACACTAGAATTGGAATGAATTGGAGCAGGATAATCACACATCACATGACATCATTGATATAATGAGAAGAGCTCGTAGGGATTCATATGACGAGAAATTCTGTCTAGGGATGCTGCTGCTAATCGAAAACATCTACATACATCAATATTCAACAGCCAAGTATCCAAGAGAATACTTAGAGAAAGCGACCAATCTTGAGTCGATGATGAAGCATCCATGGGGAAAAGATGCGTATGAGCTTCTGTTAGATTCAGTGGGAAAAATAACAAAGGACAAAGTTTCAAAAAGTTTGATCGACATTCATGGGTTCCCACTGACACTACACTTGTGGATTCTAGAATCCATACCGATGCTACAGTCATCTTTCTCTACAATTGACAAATCAGTCCCAGCAACAGCCTTCTTATGTGAAAAGTATAAGCAGCTGAAAACTCCACCCGATGAAGAGTTTTTATACGTAGAAGCAAAACAGGATGTAAGTAGTTCTCCTTAAAACTTTATAATGATTCTTAGTATTTTAGAATAGATTTGAGAATGATTTTAAGTAGTTTAGGAAACATTTACGAATGATATGTAGAAGTTTAGGAAAGATTTAGGAATGAACTGGGGTATTTTAGGACAAGGTTTGGGTGTTCTGAAGTTAAAGTAATACGATCTGTAGCTCATATTTATTTATCTGATTTGCAATTACATATAGTATCAATTATTCCAAAGATACCTGACGATGTTGAGGACAACATCACTATTGAAGACAACATCGATCAATATGTTGACACGCTACTAGGGTTTGTGAAGCAAGGCTTAAAGATAACAGTTCAACAGTGGGAAAATAAGAAGCTGGATTGTGATGAAGCATTATAAGAAATAGGGAAACAAAGGCTGCGTTATCCGTTTTCAGAAAAAACAAAGAAGAGCCGCTGACACAGCCTCTTCTTCAAGAGATTATGTGGATATTAAAATGAAAATCCTCATGAAGATGGTTGAGGAAGGTAATAAAGCTGTAAAGAGAGTTGAGGATGGCAACAAGGTTATCAAAGATAGGTTGTCCGAAATTGAGAAAAGGATGGGGATTAATGAACAAAGTCGTCAAACGTCCCAAAGTGAAGTCAGTGAACACCTGTGTTTGCAACTAGTCAGCCGAGAGATGTATCTGATGAGAGTTACTCGATGAAGAATGACAATGACAATAATGATGATACATTTTATAGGAATCCTCCATGCGAGAGTGACAATGAAGATTCATCTCATTTTAGGTATTCTATAGAGAGTGACAAAGGGATTCAAGAAGATTCATCTCATGAGAGTCCTTCACTTGAGAGTGAAAAGGGAATTGAAGAAGATTCAAATCATGAGAGGCCTTCACCAAAGAGTGACAAAATGATGCAAGAAGAAGATTACTTTCAACTAGACGCTTTGATTAATAAGGTATTGTCTTCATATCTCTGAAAAGTAATTTAGAAATATTTATCAGTTTTGACTGATGAGTTATTGTTTACAGATTACTGACAGGGGTCAAATATAACCCTAGAAGCCACTCTCTCAAATTAATAGATCACTATAGTACTTAGGGGTCGAATCCACAAGGTTTTGAAAACTCACACAATAGATTGAACAGATTCGAGTTAAGCTAGACGAAAATAAGAAAACTAAATAGAGCAATGCAATAAACGAAAAATAGCAATTAAACGGGAATAAATTCAGATGATTAAAGCGTTAGACCTAGGGACATCAATCAGGAAAACTCGGGAAACTGAACTGGGCGGTTCGTAAATTAAGTCTAAAGTGTTTGTGTGATTCTTAAACTCGTAACATTAATATGATATCTCATCCAACTCTCGCTGCGACGACATATATCCTCTAAAAAGAAGCAAACCAAATCTCTTTGTGAAATACCAATAAATATAGTCTTTATGATGGTACGTGTACGATATGTTTACAAAATTCCTAAACCAACTCTCGCTACTAATATACTGTTTGCTCATCTAAGATTAGTTTGGGGTATCAATAACACTCTCGTGTCTACCAATAATCCTATGGTACTAGTATTAGGGTGATCAATCCGAAGACTAGTGTATTATCAAATCTAGATGAAGAACATAATAGATAACTTAACAATACTAAACCCAATTCAATTTTCCTTCATAATCCTTTTTGAAACCCTAGATCTAACAAGGTGACTACTCAAACATAGAAGATGAAACACAAATAATTGTCTGAATAATACTCATAAAAATCAGAAATAAGAAACAAAGGGAGTTCAGAATTTTTCTCTCTACAAAGTTGGAGATCTGAATCTTCTCCAATAATCTCCTTGAAACTTACAATGAACTTGAAAAACTTAGAATCTGATCAAACTTAGTCTCTGGGACTTCTAAAACATAATTTAACCTAGAAACATGATTAGGCATGATTTATAAACTTTGGAAACTTCTAGGGCAAAGTTGTAATTCTTGAAACTTGATAAAACTCGGAGGCTTCAATATCATCTAGGTGATGTCGACCGAAACAAGGGAAGCATGTCGATCGACATGGACAGGAATATCCGTCTCCTTGTTGATTTGCTCAGCTACAAGCCTCCAAATGTTCCAAAGTGCTCATAAAGATCCATCTCGTGTTTGTACATAATAAGACTCAATATATATACAAAAGACTTCAAAACCAGTACATATATCATTTTATAAAACCATAAAATACATGATATATCAACTCCCCCATAATTAGCTTTTGCTTGCCCTCAAGTAAAACAGAAAACCAAACCAAGGAACTAGTTTAAAAATCGCGGAACTCACTTACTCTTTAGAACATTGGTGCTTACCAGTCATCATGTAATCCACATGGTACAAGAACTATTCAGAGACTAACCACCATGTACATTCACCGTAGTCACTCGCAGTCTTCTCAATACCAACCACAACTTAACAACATATCCCTTTTGTAAGCCATTTCATCGTTGGGTCTCATTTTCGAATTCAATGCCCAAGAGCCTTCTAGACTCAGCTGTCATCCTATACCATAACCAGACAAACCTCACAACAACAATGATGTTTTCGTCTCCCCCAGACTTAAATCCTTGATTATTTTGGATTTCATATGATTTTCTCTTTCTTATTTTTTTGTCTATGAAGGTAGGCTATTAGAAGTGAATAATGGGTGACAGGATCGCTCCTACCCTCACAGCAACCCACTTTCATAATCTCCTTAAGAAGTAGAAATGTGGGGGCATAGGTTTCTCTTACCCACTTCTACTTCAGAGAATCACTTGGTCATTCATAGATTATACCTAAAGGCTTTTCTTATTAGTAACAATTTTTTTGGGGAGACTAGACATCATAACTTACTTTGCTTTTATCAGGTCACGTATGAATGAAAATTCAAGCTCTCAAACAAAAATTTCGTCCATGAGGTAAAAGGAACTGACAGAAATTAGCTCAGGGTATAGCGGACATCTGTTGTAAGTGTGGGGCTCTCAAGTTTACCGGTCAGACTTGGGATTTTTCCATAAGTTCTGCAACAATGGTCACTAGAAGACATAGCAAACAACAAATAGACCAAGAGATAGCTCATTGTTCCTGGAAAAGTTTGACTCAATAAAACAAAGGTTTTGAAAAACAAAACTTTGGACTGACTCTCAAAAGAATAAACATAGTTAGCAACTACCTCCTCCAGACTTAAACTACACTGTCCCCAGTGTAAATAAGCCTAAGGAAAGTGATAAAAATAAATAAAATTGAGTAAAGATTGAACTGTTATGTTTTAAAAAACGTGACCTGATATGGTGTACCCATGTCGACCGACACACACCCCTACATGTCAATCGACGTGAGCAGGGATGTGGTTTTCCAAAAATCTGCACCATTCAACTCATTTTCTGACATCTAGATCCTGATTAAGAGCAAAACATGTCAATAAGAAGCTGATATATAACATAAATGAGTTTCAACAATACTCAAATGAAAATAAAAACAAAGTACTGAAGCAAAAACAAAAGCAAATAAAGCAAAAATAAAAGCAATGTCTCAAAGGAAAAAAAAATGGAACTAAGAACCCGATGACTATGCAAAGTCATCATCGGAACTCTGAGGAGTGCGAGGATCAACGAGAGGGCTGGGTGGGCGTGGAGGTGAAGAGGTAGGCTGGGCATGACTAACACCGGAAGCAATGAGCTGCAACATACTCCTCATAGTACTCACCATTTACCTCCGAAACATAGAACCATCATCCTCATAACCTGGTGGGGGTGGAAACAAAAGATCGGGAATGGAAGTATCTAAGATAAGTGGTGTCTCTGGAAGTGGCGGCACAGTCTCATCTTCAGTAGCTGAAGGCGCGCATTAGACGAAGCTCCACGGCTAAGCTTGCAGCTTGAACTCTCAACCAACAGTGTCTCATCTGGCGCAAAGTACAGCATGGCGTGATCCTTCTTGATGCGGAAAGACATGTCAGGTAACTTCACATTCTTCACTGTTCCATCTTTATCAGCAAATACCCACATGTTGTTAGGCTTCATCCAAGTCACATGCTTGAGATAGTCAAGATCCATAGTGATATGATCCGATTTGCGTGTGGCATTGGACAAGACTATACCAAAGTAGCGGAAAATCGGAGTCAAAAAGTTTCCAACATGCTCAAACTGCTTCTTACTAAAGGCTTTGGCTTTCAGAGAAACCAAATGATGAGCAAACACATCATCCAAATTCAGAATTGTATTGGGGATAACATTCTTCCAAACCGCAGTAGGAAACATGTGGTGAACACCAAGCAAAAGGAGCATAAGATCCAATTTCTGGGCCTTGGTAGGATCAGACTGGCACAAGATGGTGCTGGCAATTAGGCGCAACACCTACCTAATAACAGGATGACGAACATCTGTCTGCTTTGAAGAACCGGTATCATACTCGCCATTCCCTATGTGGGACCAAAAAGTCTTAATATCCCCCCACTCTGTATCCATATCAGCCTGCCTGAGTAGCATCTCTCTTGAAGCCGTACAAGTCACATGGATCAGGAATAGTGATCCTATACCTCATACCCTTGCCCATGAAGGTCAGAACTCCCTGCTGTGCCACCTTGGCACCCTCATCAGCATATTACACTCTGCAGGAAGCTAATAATTGGCGTGCTAAGTCCGTGTAGAGAGTGTGCGGTATGTAATCCATGGTCCCCAAACCCATCTGCGAGGTGATGTGGTTGACATCATCATCAATATCGGGAGCTATCATGGCTTTTTCGTCCTCCAGTCTAGTAGGCCTCATATCAGCACCTTGCCAAGCATTATAGAACAATGTGTCATACTCATCCCAATACTCTGAAATAGGTCTCTGAGTGCACTCGGGCTTGGATGTCTCAGTCTTTGGATCACTATCCGAGTCACGCTTCACCTTAATCATCTGAGTCTTAAGCTTAGGCCAAGCGGTGCGGACATGAGCATTGACTAGGAAATCAGAAGTGGGTGTGGTGGCTATGACGGCAATTGGGGTGGTCTCAACACTGCTCATCATAAGTCAGATCAATCTCCTCTCTGCGGGTACGCTTGTTCCTCGAAGATCTCCTAGTAGTCATCTGCAAAACACAAGAAATCGTAAAATTCAGTTCATGTTCGGAATTTATGCATGCATGTCAACCGACATGGCTAAATTGTGTCGATCGACACGGTGCCGAATAGTATATACTCGTGAAAAACGAAAATTCCAAGCAAGATCAATATCAAATCAGGATTAATACTGCACAATCATCAAAATCAACCATCAAATTCATCTTAACAACATCAATTGATCATCTAATCAACCCTAAATTCCGAATTTCAGTTGGATTAGTATTAGGTTGTCTCAAAAGAAATTCATGACTTTTCAATCAATTCAACCTAAATTAACGATAATTTATACTTGATTCCTTCTAAATTCATCCTCATCAGTCAAGATTAGCAAGTCTTAAGACCCAAAATCGGAATTCAAAAGTGAAAATCAAACCCATGTAAATGCAAGATTAGGGATGGAGATTTGAGGAACATACCTTTGATTTTGAATGAATGAATACTATGGGAGAGTAAGGAATATAAATCTCTTGAGTTTAGAAGGAAAAATCGAATGAATTGGTGAAGAACTCAAAAATCGCGATTTGGGTTTTATAGAGGCGTAGGGGTTTTACAAAAAAGGAAAAAGAGAAGTGGATAAGAAAAAGGAAATTAGGTATTTATACTAACCTCGGGTCCGCGTCAACCAACACAAGGTGTTCGTGTCGATCGACACGGACACAAAACTTGTGTTCCTTGGTCAAAAAATTACGTAAAGCTTCTTCAATCCATGCAAATCTTTCCATAATCATCATTAAGCACGTCTATTTTCTGAGACAAAACAAAAACAAAGAAAATTAGTTAAAAACACATAAAAAATTAATTAAAGACTCACCAGTGTGTTGCCTCCCACTAAGCGCTTATTTTTAGTCATTAGCTTGACTTATCCAGAATTTAGATGGATGGAGGACCTCCGGATGAATCCGAAGGTGGTGCAGATGAAGTCTTGGAGCCGAAATCATCCTCACATAAATCAAGCATCTTGGGTTTCAGAACCCTATTCATCATCTCATCCATCGCGGCTAGTCCTTTAGCCTTAAACTCAGGAGTGATGATAGCCTTAATCTTGGCAAATGGTCTTGAACCACTTCCATACTGAAGCTTATACTCAATAGTATCATCAAATCTCTTCACAAGAATCAAATTCATAAGGGGTCCCGTAATCACTGCTTTTCTCTGTGGTTTCTTCTTCTGACCCGCAACTTTCGGAATCCTTGCAGTGAACTCCTTGGTGTGAATCTCATTCACTTCTTCAACAACAACCTGGGGATTCCACATCACATATCCGACCGGTCTTGCAGGATAAAACACATCAGGATAAACATGCCTCAGAGAAATCCTGCTACTTAGCAAATCTAACATAGCCCCAACAGTAACAAGGAACGACCTACCCAAAATAAGTGGCATATCAGAACCGATGTCCGTCTCGACCACATGGAAATCACAGGGAAACAGATAATCACCAACTTGAACTCTCAGATTCTCAATATACCCCAAGGATTTCTTCAAAGAAGCATCAGCCAATGTAATCTCAATTGAAGATCTCTTTATATCATTGATTCCCAATCTCATCGCAACATCATTAGACATGATATTGATACTAGCTCCAGTATCACAGAGTGAATCAGTGAACTTAACTCCAGCAATAGAGCAGGGTACATCAAAATTTCCGAGATCATCCAACTTAGGCAATTTTTGGAGATAAATTCCATCATTGGGTTGTGCACGTCGACCAACACGGCCACGTGCATGTCGATCGATTTGCCTGAAATAAAAACCATCCTTAGTCGTGACTTGCATCAAATCCTCTGATAAGTTGGGTGGTGTCGACCGACATGTAGTAGTGGTGTCGATCGACATGAGCTCCGAGATGAGAGTCTCAACTTTTTCTTTAGGTTCAGAACTCTCCAGAACCTCTTCCTTGATCTCTCTCTTGACCATATCTCCCCAGGACATAACAGCAGCACAAGAGTACCTAGGATTAGTGTCAGTACTCCCAGGTAAGACGCCATCAGGGCTAGTGTTCACAGCAGATTGTGCAAATTGATTATCCAACCTCTTTATGTGGTTATTCAATGTCTCATACTTCCCATTGAGATTGACATACAGAGCATCTATCTTGCCATTGAAATTCATAGTAATCTTCTGATGTCCCTCAAGTATCTTGTCAAGCATATCCTTCAACTTAGAATCCACAGTCTTAGGAGGCAAATTCTGATAGCGGGAACTTCCAAAGTCCCTAGTGAAACCACTGTTGTTTCTCTGAGCTTCCTGAGTCACATGCCTGGGCGTAAATCCAGATGAGTTCTGGTTGTTCCCGTAGTTTTTTCTCTGGTTGTTGTAACCTCTGAAGTTGCCTTGAGAATTGCCAAAACTTTGGCCATTGAAACCAGAACCATTCACATAGTTCACATCTTCTTTAGTGGCTTCTTCTTCAGCTTCAAAAATCTCAACCTCTTGAGCAAAGTGAACTGACTTCTTGTTCACTAGAAGGTTGTGCACAGTATCAAGCTTTACCTTGACTTCCGCCATCTGATTATTGTTCAAACCAGCAGCTAACTTCTTCCTTTCATAATCAGCATTCTTAGTACTACTACTAGATGCCAAGTTCTAAATCAACTTAATAGCAGCCTCTGGTGTCCTGGTCTTGAAGTTAGCATCACTAGTAGCATCCAAAGCAACCTGATACCTCCAATCAATTCTGCAAAAGAAAGTCCCAATGAGATGGACTTCATCAATGTTGTGGTGCGGACAATCCCGTTGGTACCCCTTGAATCTCAACCACGCAGCTTTCAGTGTCTCTGCAGATCCTTAAGTAAACTGAATAATCAAATCCCTCAAGTCCTCTGTCTTAGCATCATCATAGAAATTATTCAAGAAAGCTGTCTTGATGTCTCTCCAAGTGGTTAAAGAACCCGGTTCCAACTGTTTCAACCATTGAGCTGCTTCCCCAGCAAAAGAGTAAGGGAAGAGCTTGCACAATAAATAGTCTTCAGACACTGCATTGGCTTTAATACTCAAAGCCAAGTCTTTAAACTTCTCTATGTGGTCCATTGGATTTTCCGCAGGATGAGCATGGAAGGTGTGTTGTCCCACAAGAGTGTAGTACTGTGGTTTTAACTCAAAATCATTCTTCTGAAAAGCAGGAGGACATATAGCAGACCTGTTGGAGTAAAACTCATTGGGTCTATTGAAATCAGCAAGTGTCCTTCTCACATTCTCAATCCTAGCATCCAAGTTGTCTGGACCGTTTCCGTCTCCTTCACGTCGACTGACACCAACATTACCCTGTCGGTCGACATGACCAGAATTGTCGACAATCTCGACGATGGGGTTCCCATCTGCATCAAGTCTCTGACCCTGAGAATTGTATTGGTTGCCCTCTAATTCACGTATGATCCCAGCAGCATCTCTCTCAATCAAAACAGTTCTCACCATCTCTGATCCCCTGAGTGCTTAGCGATTAGCTCTCTCTAACTTCTCAATCTCCTCAGTAGCAACTAGTTCTTTGTCCTTGCTGCTCTTAAGTTTCATGCACTCGAAATAAGAGAAAGTAAAGGCGTGAGTAACAAAAAGAAAAAGAAAAATCTAGACTAAACCCTAACTGAAATCTAATGGTGAATTTAGAGTCCCCGGCAACGACACCAAAATTTGATAGGGGCCAAATATAACCCTAGAAGCTACTCTTTCAAATTAAAAGCTAACTATAGTACTTAGGGGTTGAATCCACAAGGACTCTGAAAACTCAAACAATAGATTGAACATATTCGAGTTAAGCTAGATGAAAATAAGAAAACTAATAGAGCAATGCAATAAACAAAAAATTAGCAATTAAACGGGAATAAATTCAGATGATTAAAGCGCTAGACCTAGGGACATCAATTAGGAAAAATTGGGAAAATGAACTGGGCGGTTCGTAAATTAAGTCTAAAGTGTTTGTGCGGTTCTTAAACTTGTAACACTAATATGATATCTCATCCAACTGTCGCTGCGACGACATTTATCCTCTAAACAAAAGCAAACCAAATATCTTTGCGAAATACCAATAAATAGAGTCTCTATGATGGTGCGGGTACAATATGTTTACAAAATTCCTAAACCAACTCTCACTGCGAATAGACTGTTTGCTCATCTAAGATTAGTTTGGGGTATCAATAACACTCTCGTGTGTACCAATAATCCTATGGTACCAGTATTAGGGTGAACAATCCTAAGACTAGTGTAATTATCAAATCTAGATGAAGAACATAATAGATAACTTAACAATACTAAACCCAATTTAATCTTCCTTCATAATCCCTTTTGAAACCCTAGATCTAACAAGGTGACTACTCAGACATAGAAGATGAAACACAAATCATTGTCTGAATAATACTCATAAAAATCAGAAATAAGAAACAAAGGGAGTTCATAATTTTTCTCTCTACAAAGTTGGAGATCTGAATCTTCTCTCCAATAATCTCCTTGAAACTTACAATGAACTTGAAAAACTTAGAATCTGATCAAACTTAGTCTCTGGGATTTCTAAAACATAATTTAACCTAGAAACACGATTAGGCAAGATATGAACTTTGGAAACTTCGGGGCAAAGTTGCAGTTCTTGAAACTTGATAAAACTTGGAGGCTTCAATATCGTCTAGGTGATGTCGACCAACACAAGGGAAGCGTGTCGATCGACGTGGACATGAATATCCGTCTCCTTGTTGATTTTCTCAGCTACAAGCCTCCAAATGCTCCAAAGTGCTTATAAATATCCATATCGTGTTTGTACCTAATAAGACTCAATATATATACAAAAGATTCCAAAACCAAAACATATATCATGTCATAAAACCATAAAATCCATGATATATCAATTACCCGAGGCTCTAGAAAAAAAAGAACAAGGAAAAGAAAGATTGACTTAAAGAGCAAAATGATAATGTAAGACATTCTTCTGATGATGTTTATGATGTTTTTTCAAAGCTCAAGAAGAAGGAAAAAATAAAAAGCTATTATTTTGTTGTTTTTTGCAGATGGAAACACGTAGATGCACAACAACAGAGGATATAAACCAAAATGAGAGTGTTGAGCTAACAAATGAATTCTTTTTAACTGCGGAAGTAAGATTCTTTGGTTCATAAAAGATGAATTATTTTGCATATGTAGTGATTTAGGAAGCATATATAGTGATTTAGGAAGCATCTATATTGATTTAGGAAACATATGTAGTGATTTAGGAAACATATATAGGATTTAGGAAGCATATGTAGGATTTAGGAAGCATATGTAGGATTTAGGAAGCATCTGTATTGATTTAGGAAGCATATGTAGTTTTTTAGGAAGCATCTTTGTCACACAACCACAAAGATCCTCAAAAACGAATGTGGCGGTAGACTAGACTCAGAAAGACAAGGCTGCTGCTACTGATGCTGCTGATACAGAGAAGAATCAGAGCGAAAAGGACAAGGCTGCTGCTGCTACTGCCACTGGTACTGCTGATACAGAGAACACTCATAGCAAAATGGACAAGGCTGCTGCTACTGATGCTGCTGATACAGAGAAGAATCAGAGAGATGAAGAAATGCATGCTGCTGCTGATACAATAATGGAAGATGTAGATCAGAGCATAGCGGACTCAGAGTAGGACGAGGAGATAGAGGATGCAGCTGTTGTTTTATAATCTCTTCGAGCATCACAATCAAAGGTATACTAGAACTCAGAAATTGGATAAAATTATATATCAATAATTTCTAACACGTTTATGTGGATGCATGTTGATATCCCAGAGGATCCACAACACTTGCTACTCAGTTCAAGCGTGGAGAAAGAATATCCTGATGGCAAGTGGTATGTAGCGAAAGTGAAGCAAGAGATGAAGCCACAACTTGACTCGAGGATGTTTGTTGTGGAGTATGCAGATTTGTACACCAGCAAATCGACCAAGCAGATCGAAAGAGTTTCACAGTTGAGGTTACGTCCTCATCCACCTCCATTTCCTCAACCAGACAACCCTATTGACACAGGCACAATTTTAGATCTGAAGGTAGAAGTGTACCATATCGATTATTGGTGTGCAGGATTTATAAAGGGCCTTCAAATGAACTCAATGGTTTCAGTAAACATAGAGCATTCGGCTGAGGTACTTGAGTTACACATTAAGAACATAAGAATTTATAGAGAATGTGTGAACGGTGCATGGGATCCTCCGACGGATGTTCAGGTAATTATCTTTCTCTTTATTGTCTTATTGCTTGCTTTTATAAAAAAATATTCGAATTTCTTGTTGTTGCTATATGGTAGAAATGTATTTAAGAAGCTTTTGTAGTGATTCAGGAAGCTCAAGTCTTGATTTAGGAATGATTTGGAAAGCATTTGTAGTTATTTGCAAAAATGATTTAGGAAGCATAAGTGTTGATTTAGGAATGATTTGGGAACCAGCTGTAATGATTTTGGAAATATTTGTAGTTATATAGAGATGATATTGTGTCTTGTCTTATTCCTACTTACGAATATTTGGTTGTTTCAGTTGGAAGAAAAAATTCAGGGTGAGGATGTACGTGAGCAATTGAAGATGAGAGAACAGATGAAGAGGATGACCATCCACATAAAAAGATGAGGGATGAAGCAATAAAAAAACCTTTACAGTGTTTTCTAAGGAGGAGCAAACGGGAACCAGAAATACCTAGAACAGTCAGAACTCCATACAAAGCTCCTCCAAACCCAGCACTAACTGAAACACCTGAACCAAATCTGCTTCTGGATCCGTTTTAAGTCGCCAACATTTAGTCAACAAACATATTTTATTGAGATCAAGAACATATTATGTGCAAAATGAGGGCGTGCAAATCTTGGGTCGTGTACGGACTGTACGGTCTGTACGGATCCGTACAGATACTGATTGCATGGTGTTATAACGGATGTGAGCAAGATAACAGAAAACATAACTAACAAGACACATATTTACATGGTTCACCAACGATCACATTGGCTACGTCCACGGGAAAAGAGGAGGCCAATTTTATTACTGGAGATACAAGTTTTAGAATAAATTGGAGGCTAGGGTTAAGCGAGTATTAATAGTAAAACCCTAATTAACAGAGCTTAAATTAATCCTCATCGGACTGGGGCTAATGTTATTGGCCCAACAGAACCTTGATTAACCTCAATGGGTTGGGTCTAATGTGATGGCCCCAATCTATTCAAGTCATATCTAACAAATCTCCACCTTGACTTGAATCCTCCAAACCGATGTACCCGATGCACTGTTCACAATACCGGATGTACCAAATTTCTCCATCAGACAGTTGTACCAGAATTCGCCAACAGACTGTTGTACCATCAGACAGTTCTGCAATGCCAGATGTAACAAACTTATGTAGGTGACAATCGTACCAGAATTCTCTTTTTCCTCAGATGTCCCGTATGGGACTTCTTTCTTCTTCAGAAACATGTTGTCTCTTCAGAGACAAGATATCATGTCTTGGCCAGTTGCTCTATCCGAAACCTGCTTGTCTCAATGCTACATGATGTCTCATCAAATGACTCTTTGTCCCGCTATGGAACGTTGTGTCTTGCCTGAATCTTGACGCTTCACCAGAAGCCTGATTCTTCACCAGAAGTCTGATGCTTAACCAGAAGTCTGATGCTTCACCAGAAGCCTGATGTTTCGCTAGAAACCAGATGCTTTGTCAAAAGCCAGATGCTTCACCAGAAGCCATATGCTTCGTCAAGCCAAAATGCCCCACTAGGATCAGATGTTCCATCAAAACTTACTTTTTCTTCAGAAGCCTGATGTCCTTTTAAAGGTCAGATGTCCCATCAAGGACCATAACACTTAATCAGAAATCAGAATACCTTTCATTGGGCCAGATGCTCGTCTTGAGCCAGATGCTTCATTAGAAGCCAGAATAAAATTCCTTGGGCCATATGCTCCATCGAGCCATAATAACTTTCTTTGGGCTAGATGCTCGTCTCGAGCCAGATGTTTCATCAGAGGCCAGACACAAAAAAACCTTCTGATTGTTCTGAAACCAGATACTTGGTCACAAGCCAGAATGCCCTACCTTGGGCTATATGCTCTTTCAAGAGCCTGATGCCTCTTCAAAGGCCTGATGCTTTGCCAATTTACCAGAATGTCCTGCCTTGAACTAGATGCTCATTCACAAGCTTGATGCCTCTTCACATGCCTGATGTCTATTCAAGGACCCGATGCCCTACCAGGAAACTGCTGCTTCACCTTGAGCCTGATGTCCCTTCACGGACTTGATGTCCCTTCACGGACCTGATGCTCTGCCTGCAGCCTGATGCTCCACCTGGATCCAGATGCCTCTACAGAGGCATGATGCCCTATCAAGGGCCTGCTCGCCCTTCAGGGCGATTAACAACTTGAGATATTCAGCAAGTCCAAAAAATGTTTAAACTTGCTCTGGGGATCCGACTTAGTGAACATAACTTGATGGTTATCGACAATACAAATCCCTTCCTTGTTCACTTGAGTCTCTGGTGAATAAAACTCTAGACCATTGTTCATCCGCAGCCTCCTGATCTTCTGACTACACGGAAAAACTTCCTCAGACACTTGCATTTCTCCTTCACTGATATGTATCACTGGAGATGCAACAGCTGAACCTAAAACTGTGGACCCTTGTAACATATACAATGTACCACGCATGACACCCTTCAGAATTACATCAGAACCTTGACAGACATTCAGAACTCCGTCTCCAGCAAAATATTTGAAACCTCTACTATCAAGTAGACTCACATATATCAAATTCTTCTCCATTGACAGAACATGTCTGACATCATTCAATGTAAAAACTCTACCATCATGTGTCCTAATCTTGATTGAGCCTATTCCTGCAACCTTGCTAACCGAGCTATTGGCCATCTTAATCTTACCACCATCTACCATTGTATAAGTTGCAAACCACTCTCTCCTTGAACACATATGATATGAAGCTCATGTATCAAGAACCCACACATCAAAAGTCTGTGTGTTTCCATCAGCAACCAGAGCAATGTCATGTTCAGACTTGATGTCATCTTCTGCCACAACAGCAGAAACAAATTGTTTCTTCTTAGGGAATTCAAACTTCCAATGCCCTTTCTCTTTATAGTAGTTATAGATATCATCTGGCTTAGGACCTCTAGAAAACAGCTTTTTGTTTATGTTATTACTATGTCTCAGCCCGTTGCTCCCACTGGCTACTAGCCCATCGTCTTGATTATCTGTAGTTGTATCAGCCTGACGATGCAACTCCCTGCTGTGGAGAGCAGACCTGACTTCTTCCAGAGTAACTGTATCTTTATTGACTATATATGATTCCACAAAGTTTTCATATGATAGTGGTAAAGATACCAACAGAAGCAAAGCAGCATCTTCATCTTCAACCTTAACATCAATATTACGCAGATCTAGTAATACTGAGTTTAACTGATCTAGATGATCTTTGAGTTGTGTATCTGACTACATCCTTAATGCAAACAGGCGCCGTTTCAGAAACAATTTTTTCTGTAGAGATTTTGTCATGTACAAACTCACTAACTTCTTCCACAGACCGGCAGCAGTCGTCTGATCAGATACTTCGATGATGACTTCATCTTCAAGACACAACAAAATCATCGAGTGTGCCCTTCTCATCTAGAGTAGCCATCCCAGCAGTGTTGCCTCCCTTATCTTTTGACAGCGGTGCCCATACACCTTGTCTCTTTAACAAAGCTTTCATCTTGATCTGCCAGAGATTGAAACTCTTTCTCCCAGAAAACTTGTCCATCATCACGTTCATCGCAGACACCTTCTCACCTGGTTATAGATGCGGAAATTCACAGAACCTCGAGCTCTGATACCAGTTTGTTATAACAGATGTGGGCAAGATAACATAAAACGTAAAGAACATGACACAGATTTACGTGGTTCACCAACGATCACGTTGGCTACCTCCACAGGAAAAGAGGAGGCCGATTTTATGACTGAAGATACAAGTTTCAGAATACATTGGAGGTTAGGTTTAAGCGAGTATTAATAGTAAAACCCTGATTAACAGAACCCTAATTAATCCTCAGCGGACTGGGCCTAATGTTATTGGCCCAACAGAACCATGATTAACCTCAACTGGTTGAGCCTAATTTTATGAGCCCAATCTATTCAAGTCATATCTAACACATGGTCACAAGAAAACAATATTTCGGTTATCTGCAAATTTTGGGTTAAAATAAAGTGAAAATACACTAGAATAATCTTATTTTTGATGTTAATTGCTAGACTAACCTTCTCAAAATAGAGTTAGCTAGTATAACCTTAATATTTGGTTAAAAGACAATGATACCCTTTTTATTTTGCTCACATAAATAAATTATGAAAATATTTGAAAATTTTAAATTAGTTAATTAAATATAAATTAAATAAGTTAATTACATGTAAGGAAATAAAAAAAAGAATTTATAAAAAATATCTAATTTCGAGAAACAAGGATGACTTGCTCCACACTAGTATGGATTTGGAGAAAGAGTCAATAAGATGATTAAGTAGAATGTATATCTAAGTGAATTAGAGAAATGATAGCATGAAAAATAAAAATAAAAGAATAACTTTTGAATGAAGGTGGAACTGAATGAATAATTATGGAGGAAGAAGAAAGAGGCTGATAAAAAACCTTCAAAAAATTGTCTTGCAAGTTACTCTATTTATAATGGCACTCTTGTTATTAGATTTTTCCTAACACGTGATCTGAGGGGTATTTATGTGATTAAAAAAAACTCATTTAACCTTAATATTTTCAAAGTTAAACTAGCAATAAACATCAAAAGTAAGGTTATTCTAGCTTTTCTCCTAAAATAAAACTCCTAATGTTTAGTTGTACTTTTTATTTTGCTTGTTGTAACATAGTTTTGTTGTAATATAGTTTGTTTTTTTTTGTTATTAATGCATCTTTTATGAATATTTCTAAATTCAGAAAATGTCAATCTTTGACATTGGGGATGGAGATGTATGTCTGGCAGACAGTGCTACAACGCACACAATAATTAAGGATAAAAAGTATTTCTCCTCCCTTAAGATAAAAGATTCCGCTGGAAGCGTGAATATTATATATGGTAATGCAAAAATTATTATGGGCTCCGGAAGAGTGAGTTTTTCAATGCCAAGGGGAACAAAATTTGAGATAAATGATGCATTATATTCCCCTAAGTCTTACCAAAATTTGTTAAGTTTCAGAGATATCCGCAGAAATAGATATCACATAGAAACTATGAATAATAATGGCATTGAATATCTTTGCATTGCATCGGTTATAAAAAATATTAGAAGAGCTGGCAGCTCTATCCTCCGGTATATATTCCACAAAGAGATATATGACTGAATCATATGTTACTGTAAACCCAAAGTTTACAAGTACATTTAAAATCTGACATGAACGTTTAGGGCATCCTGGTTCAGTCATGATGAGAAAATTTGTGGAAAATTCAAATGGCCATCTGTTGAAAAACCAGAAGATTTTTCAATCGAGAGAATTTATATGTAATGCTTGTTCTCAAGAACAGTTGATAACTTGGCCATCACCAGCTAAAATCGGGAATTAATCTCTAGTATTCTTAGAAAGAATACAAGGTGATATTTGTGGGCCTATTCACCCACAATGCAGGCCATTTTGATATTTTAAGGTATTGATTGACGCATCCAGCAGATGGTCACATGTCTATTAACTACACAAAATATGGCTTTCACAAGATTTATTGCCCAGATAATCAGGTTGAGAGCACAATTTCCTGATTATACGATAAAGAAAGTAAGACTTGATAATGCTGGTGAATTCACTTCACAAGCCTTTAATGACTATTGTATGTCATTAGGAATTGATGTTGAACATCCGGTCCCACATGTTCATACAAAAAATGGCTTGGCTGAGTCTTTAATTAAACGATTAAAACTTATTGCTAGACCTTTAATAATGAGAACAAAGCTCCCAATTTCAGTATGGGGTCATGCAGTTTTGCATGCTGCTGCATTGGTCAAAATACGACCAAGTGCGTATCATATGTACTATCCCAATACAATTAGCATATGTCCAGCAGCCAGATATATCCCATCTCCATGTTTTTGGGTGTGCGGTTTATGTCCCTATAGCTCCGCCACAAAGAATGAAAATGAGACACCAAAGGAGATTGGGAATATATAAATATCGGGTATACATCACCAAGTATAATTCGGTATCTTGAACCGCAAACTGGTGATATGTTTATGGCACGTTTTGCCAATTGTCATTTTAATGAAGATGAATTCCCAGCGTTAGGGGGAGGAATTAAAGGGATTCCAAAAGAGATTACATGGTGCACATCGTCGTTGTTGTACCTTGATCCCCCAAAGAAACAACGTGAATCGAAGTTCAGAAAGTTGTACATTTACAGAATATGGCAAATCAGATACCAGATGAATTCACCGATACAAAAAGGGTGAAAAAATCATATATACCCGCTGCAAATGTTCCATCAAGGATTATTGTTCCTGAAGAACAAATTGATGGAAGAATAGCAAGTGAACCCAAACTTCAGTTGAAAAGGGGGAGACCAGTGGGATCAAAGGATAAAAATCCCTGAAAGAAAAATAAATTGGGAAAAATAAATGAGAATGGTTAAGAAGAACCAAATATAGATAAAAGTCCTGATAATGAAAATAAAAGTCCCAAAGACGACAAGAATAGTCCTGAAGACGAAAATGATACAGAAAAACATGAGATTTTCATTAACTATGCCCAAAATGGAAAAGTATGGGCTAGACATGAGATAGAAGATGATGATGGAATTTTCTCATTCTCTGTATCCAAGGAAATTGATTATGAAAGTGATATAGATCCACGGTCCATATTGGAATGCCAGAAAATATCTGATTGTGAGAAATGGAAAATGGCCATGAAAACTGAGTTGAACTCCCTCAATAAAAGAAAAGTTTTTGGACCTATTGTCATAACACCCGAACATGTAAAATCTGCTGGATACAAATGGGTTTTTGTTCGAAAAATAAATGAGAAAAATACGGTAATAAGATACAATTCCCCAGTTATGGATGCAATTACTTTCAGATTTTTTATGAGCTTAGCGGCATCTAAAAATCTAGAAATGCATCTAATGGATGTTGTGACAGCATATCTATATGGATCACTTGATAATGAGATATATATGAAAATCCCAGAAGGATTGAAAATGCATGAAGCATTAAGCTCAAAAGCTAAAGAAATATGTTCGGTCAAATTACAGCGATCACTTTACAGATTAAAGCAATCTGGACGTATGTGGTATAATCGCTGAAGTGAATATTTGTTGAGTAAAGGATATACCAACAATGTGATATGCCCTTGTGTATTTATTAAGAAGTCCTTATCTGGATTTGTGATCATCGATATATATCTTGATGACCTGAACATAATTGGAACTCAAAAGAAGATCGATGATGCAAGAACTCATATGAAAGAAGAGTTCAAAATGAAAGATCTTGGACAGACAAAATTTTGTCTTGAGCTCCAGATCAAGCATCATCGAGATGGAATTTTCATACATCAATCAAATTATACGAAAAGGATCTTAAAACGCTTTTATATGGATAAAGTGACTCTTTTGAGTACTCCAATGGTCAATAGGTCGCTTAATGCTGATAAAGATCCATATTGACCTTGAGAGGATAATGAAGAAGTATTAGGTCCTGAAGTACCTTATATTAGTGCTATTGGTGGACTTATGTATCTTGCAAATTGTACCCGACCAGATATAGCATTTGCTACAAGATATAGTTCGTCTCCCATGCGCAGACATTGGAATGGAATATAACATATTTTTGTTATCTTCAGGGAAAAATTGACTTGGGATTGTTTTATCCTAGAAACACTAGTTTTGTTTTAGTTGGTTTTGCAGATCCAGACTATTTATCGGATCCACATAAAGCCCGATCGAAAAAAGTATATGTTTTCACAGTTAGAGGTACTACAATCTCTTGGCGTTCCCAAAAGCAGACTTTGGTCGCTCCTTCATCAAATTATGTGGACAATGTGTTTAGCTCAGATCAATGACTAATCATATACAACAGTCAAGCGGAGTAGCCACCACCAAAGAGCCAACGAAGTTGTTTGAAGATAATGCTGCATGTGTCGTCCAACTCAAAGAAGGTTATATCAAAAGCGACAGAACGAAACATATTCCTCTAAGATGATTCTCATATATACAAGAACTCGAGAAGAATCAAGAAGTAGATATCCAATATATTTGTTCAACTGACAATACAGCCGATTTGTTCACTAAGGCGCTTCCTACTACAACGTTCAGAAAACATGTAGCACAGTATCGGAATGCGTTCTCTACATGATTTATAAAGAAGAAGATTTATCCATCATTTCAGGGGAGGATTACGTTACTTTACTCTTTTTCTCTTGTCATGGTTTTTATCCTATTGGGGTTTTCCATGATAAGGTTTTTAACGAGACAGTACGTAATATATTATTAGTGATGGATAATTAAGGAGAAGTGTTTGAAATAAATAGATAATTATCCATATTTAATATTATAATATTTCTCTTATTCCCACATGTTTTTACCAACTTAGTTTTACTACAAATACATGATGTACCTTTGTAAATGAATAAGTCAGAGTAATAAAAAGTCCAGCTTCACTTTTCTCTTCTTATACACTCTCTGTAACATACATGTAATATACATATATTATGCCATTTTGATTAATTTTATTATAAAAAAAAAAATTAAGAGGCAAAAACGTATTCTTTTCCCCCAAATCTTTTATCTCCTTCAGGATTTCTCTCCCTTCTCTCTTCTTTTTCCCTGTTCTTTACATTCTTGTTCTGGTGGTTGGTGGTTTGTGTTCGGCAGCTCTAGATCTGTTAGACAATGGTGTGGTTCGTACCCACAGTACACCGCGGGTCAATTATTTTAGTATAAATTATAATGTTTTAATACTTTAATGTTTAACAATATTTTTCTTTTTTTCTTATAATTTTAATTTATTTTTGATGTTTATAAATTTTTTCTTTATTTAATATATTTTTTAGTTTTCTTTATTTATTTTTAGTGTAGTATATATGAATGGTTTAGGGTTCAGCCGATTTATGATTCAGTCATGGCCGATTTATGATTCAGTATGCATGGCTGATTTATGATTCAGTCATAGCTAATTTATTATTCTAGTTATGGCTGAATTACTACTATGTTACGGCTGATATATAAACTGGTGGAGTATCCCGTGACATTCTTTTCAAATTCTTGCTCGAGAACATGTAGCTCAGCCGAATCTTACAGCTTTTCTCATCTAACCCATAGTCCTCACCAACCATCTTCAATAGATCGACGAAGCTAGTCTCTTCTGTGATATGAAAAACTCTACACCTTCTCTTGTCAGTGGTAAAATAATATCTATTATTAAACACCCATTTTCCGCAAAAAATAATTATAGGAACCATTATTGAAGAAAAGAGATGAATAGTGAAGTAGATAGATAGATCGAACAATTTTGAAGAAGACGAAGATAATGACTGCTAAACCTAATATCAGAGCTGATTCATCGCTGACATGGATAAATCTGCCACCAAAAAAACCAACAAATCAGCCATGATAAATCAGCCACTATTAAACAATAAGCTTGCCGTCACTGAAATACTATACAAGTAATTATAATAGTTTCTACAAGTCGGCCGCAACATCCAATAAGTCAGGTAAGAGTAAATAAATCAGCCGCAACATCCAGTAAATCAGTCGTCAAATGCATACTATTACAGTAAATAATGTTTCGTAACTTAATCAGTCGTAGTTTACCTTACTTATCAGTAAATTGGCCATTTGATGGCTGATTTACAGTAAGAGTGAATAATTCGGCCGCATAAGTCAGTCGCGCCGAAAATAAGTCAGCCAAATAAGTCAGCTGGACTATCGTTAAATCAGCCACCAACCTATAAATCAGCCATGAAATAGCAATAAACCAGCCCAGAATTTCATAACTCAGTCTAGAATTTATAAAATCAGCCGTGTCGTATATAGAATTTCATAACTCAGCCTAACATTTGGTACGTTTGAATAAACCTCCCTATATTTGATGTGTCGTAAACTTTTCCTCAAACAACACAATGGTGAGACTGCAAGTGCACAGCCAAATCGATTGTAGTACTTAAGGTATCGATCCCACATAGACTAATAAGCTACGCGACGAGTTCGTTAGAGAAGAATAAAGCTGAGACAAAATAAAAAGGGGTTTGTTTTAGTATCAATAGTGAATGAAATAGAATGCAAATATTAATGTAAATATCAATGAATGAAGTGAAGGGCTGCAGGGAATTCTCAAGGTATCATGGATCTTATGCAAGGAAATCAAACAGGGAACTTTCAGTTAATTATGCTCATGGAATCAAATTTAGATTAATGCAACTAGCCTACTCCCGTAGAACCAATAAATGTCTAACAACCTATATTACTCTATTTCCACAGGTAATCAAGATGCTAAACATGCATAAACAATCCAAATTCAATATGTTCACAACAAAACACCACAACTCAACTTTCAGTAGATTATGAAGCCTTGTTGATCAAGGTTTAATAGGAAAATTATCAAGCTTTTGGAATGTTAAACTCCTAAACAATAACTAGCATGCCGTTCAAACAATAACTAGCTAATGCAAACCAAGATGACGCACAATAAACGAAAATACCACATATCTAACAACCTAGTTTAGCAACCCATGAATCCCCCTTGAAAACCCTTAAACCCAACAAGAGAACTACTCACACATACTCAAGCAAAGCAAAACCATATGAATTAATGATTGCATAAAACAATTAAGAGTATGAGAAAAGGATTTAGAGATCTTCTCTGTGATACAAAGTAGACGAAACTTCTCCCTAAAATAAGTAGGAAACAAAGATGATAGAAGAGATAACGCTAGAGAGAGAGGTGGTGACTCTGGTGGTGCAAGAGCGGTGGTGAAGCTTCAACGGCCTTCCGGCGGTGATGAGATCTTCTTCTAGGGTTGAGGACGATGGTGATGAGGCAAGAGGCTGCACAAGAGGCACCAAGACGAATCACATCTTCTCTTTAGGTCAAAACAAGTATTTATATGTCTTTGGATGCATTAGGGTTCAGTTTTAGGGTTTTCGGGGCAAACTCGTCCTTTAGATGAATGTAGGGGAATGAGCTAGGCTTGTGGGCCTAATGTCATAGAGATCTTGAGGATGAACCTCGGTCATAGGTGCCCGTGACCGGACTCATCAAGAGTCTGGACCTCGGCACGGGTAGGTGTGTCCGAGGTTTGACAGTGCTTCACTCTTCGGGATGCATCTTCCAAACGACTGAATAGATTGCTTCAATTCTTGTCCCAGATGAATCTTGACTCCTCTAAATTTCCATAGACACCAATAACTCTCATTTTGGTGCAGGGGAAGGTCTTAAAACATTGCCAAACTTATGTGAACGGAAACTGCCTTAAAGCGGGGTTTTGCTCCTTTTGGGTCCAATACTCCATAAAACCTACAAAACTCTTTTGAATCCCCAAATACTTGATAATAACCTTTTTAGCCTTGAAAACCAATCAAATCTCCATAAAACCATAAGAAACCAATGGCTAAAATTGGTAAAAACTCGATGTTATCAACTCCCCCGGACATAAACTTTGCTTGTCCTCAAGCAAACAAGAACGGAGAAGAGGTTTGAAAATCATGGAAAATCTTCTATGATCAGGGACCATTCTCCAATGGACAACCTGCGGATTGGTTAGTACAAGATTCAAAACATTCTCACTATAGACTCACAACATTCTCAATCTCTTATCCTTCCATCTCAAACCGTCAAGAGACCTTGGAATTCACTTCGGTGACTCCTTACATTCATTAAGGGTGGCGTGGATTTCTCAAGATAAGGCATCATTCGGGGTAGACGGCGCTTGGTATAGAAAGGCTTTTGGTGTTTAAGTGGAGTTTAAAGTGTTTAGGGCGTACCGTGAACTCGGAGAGCAGCTATGTCGCAGACCCGCAAGAGAGTATGAACCCATTGATATTCACAGCTTCCAACCACTTCTTCATGTCAACACCTTGTTCATTTACTTCTTTTCTTCTTCTGGTTCACCCAGACTTAGATGTTTCTGTGGGGTTCTTTGCACCATCTTCATAACTTATTCTCTTCATAGTCTTCTTCTCGGGAATTCCTGTGCTTATGAGATTATTTTGTAACCGTTTCCTTTCTTTTCTTTTTCTTTTTCTTTTCTTTTCTTTTCTTTTTCTTTTTGGTGAAAGGGGAAACGGTACATAAATTTTGCAAGTCTCAATCATAAGATGTGAGTACCTTTTCTTATTGATTCCGAGATGTAATGTTGTGTAGACAAAATCATAACTCTCTCTCTCTCTCTCTCTCTCTCTCTCTCTCTCTCTCTTCTTTGATTCCTTCAAGCTCTCCATCTTCAAGTGGTTGGAAAACTGTGTCGGAAATTTCTCTCTCGCGTTTCTATGCATATCTGCCAACGAGAATGAAAAAGAGATTGGTGAGAGGTCTGAAAAGAAATATATGGTGTAAGGGTGAAACCACTAAAAGTGAGTGGCCATTCAGGATCATCAAAGAGTGGTAAAAGATATAAGAAGTCCTGAATGTGCTGCTCGTTTTCCCGATTTAACGCCTCTCATGAGAAATAATTGAAGTCAGGATTATGGTTCAAATAGAGTGGAGTTAATGTCCGTTCCAACCGCGTTCTCCGTAGGATGAAACTTCGGGGAGAAAGGTCCTGCGGTGAGCTTCTAGGTATTGTCCGTTCTTAGTGAATCCTGAAAAACTTCTCCTTAGGAGGTATATCAGAGCACATATAGGTCAAAATCATCATGTCATAGAGTCATTATTTCCTACTAATTTTGACTCAGTAAAACAAAAAATATGAATGACTCGATAAAAACGCAGCAAAATCATTGATGTAAAAAAAAATGGTAAAAGGTCTAAGGTCAACAAAATAGAAGTATCAGTAAGGGATGGACATCCTTCCCCCCCCCCAGACTTAAATCACACCGTCCTCGGTGGGAAAAGGATGGAAATCATAAAGGAAAATTGGGTTTAAGAACAATGTAACCTGAATCGGAATATTGGTGACTAACCGGTGTTTCTTCCTTTGAAACTTGAAATCGAATGGACTTGGTTCTAGTCCATTGAATTTTTTGTGAAGATCTTTCTAGTTGCATCCTTCCTGAGACAAAAACCTAAAACCATCAACAATATGCGAAAGATAGATAATATAAGGAAAATAAAGATAAGGATAGAATTTTGTATCATTGATGTCGTGGTTGCCATGGTTGAGATGTTCCCATGGTGACTGATTTGCTCCAAATAATGCTTGTGGTCGGATTGGTGAAGTGATCTGATCATTGAAGAGACTTAGTGTAAAAATGGCGAGGAAGGCACTATGGTGAGAATCCTCGGTCACAAGTGGTCGTGATCGGGGCTGACCCTCCTTCACGCCTCGGTCACGGCCTTCATGACCGGGGCTGTCCTTCCGAGTCCAGAATGGATGTGGCTGCCCTCTTCTTCCTTGTTCCTTTTTCTTAACATGCAAGTATATCATCCCATCCTTCAAAATGTATCAAGGGAATGCATACTCAGTTGTGGATCCGAGATTTGGATGCCCCATTGAAGTTTTACCCCTTACGGTCCGAGTATACCTTCAAAAAGGGTCCAATGGAGAATCTCAAAATCTAGCCCAATCATGGCTACATTTTCTTCGATCATAACTTTCAAAATATACTCAAATCCTTAGATATTGAATCTTGTGTCGATCCATTGAACCAATAGCAATATGGCCCAAGATTTGTGAAATTCCTAGCAGCGGATCGGTTTCAGCAAAGAACAGGGGGAATTTCTAGTTTCGAATTTCATTCTATAAGATATTCCTTGATCATCACTCTCAAAAATACTCAAACATGTTGAGTACCCGATTATAGCTCATTTGACCAAGTATTTCTTAGAAATTCTCTTTCCTTGGTTGGTTTTGTAGCCGCGGAACAATACCGGCTGTGAACTCGATTTTGATGATTGGCCATTTTCTTCTCTGAGCTTCTTTTTCTGAAATTTCTTCGACCAAAACTTCCCTATGGTAAACTTGTAGGCGTGTGTCAAGTTGGACCAATTTGGCTCGAGTAGATTTTGATATCCTTCAACCTTGGGGAATTATGCAACCACGAAGCTTAAGATGGGATAATCTTCTATCCACAAATCCTTTTCCAAAAAGTGACTCGACCATTACTCCTAGAATACCCATATTATGTTGACTACCTGATCCTTTATCGTTTGGTTGAGTAGAACTTGAAAATTCTTCATGAGGCTTGGTTTTGACCTAGTCGCGGCTCGGTTTTGAACTTTGGCCATGACTTGGTTAAACTCAATGATTAAGGTCAGGGAAAGTTTCATAGCTTCCCAAGATGATTCAATTAGCTCCAATAAGCTCCATAAGGTCAGAAATGTACCAGATCAACAAAATTCTTCAACATCTCCTTAGAACCCGAAAATTGGCTCTTTGAGATTTTGCTCGGAAAACCTCGGCCACTGGCTTCATGACCGGAGTTTGGCCATCTTGGGGCCTCGGTCACAAGGCTTGTGACCGAGTTTTGGCCTCCTAGTCGTCCTTGGTCACATCCTCTTGACCCAAGATGAACCTTTCCTTCTTTTTTTGTTTTCTGTTTTTCTGATTTTGTATTTTCTTTTCTTCTATGTATAAACAACCTGAAATAAAACATGCAAATATCAAAAGAAAAAGGAAATCTAATCTATAAGGGATAAGAAAACTTACAAAGTGGGTTGCCTCCCACTAAGCGCGCTTGTTTAAAGTCTTTGGCTAGACTTTGATAGCCAGTTAGGCTTGAAATGGATCATCTAGGGAAATTGGGTCTCCCATTTCTGCTTCCACGTCTGCGAGATATGGCTTAAGCCGCTGTCCATTGACGGTGAATTCACCTCCATCACGATTATGAAGTACCACAGCACCATATAGTTTTACTTCTTTGATCTTGAATGGTCCAGACCATCGCGATTTGAGTTTCCCAGGAAATAGTATCAAGCGTGAGTTGAAGAGCAGGACCTGGTCATTTGGTGAAAACTTCTTTGGAACAATATTCTGGTCGTGATATGCCTTAGCCTTTTCCTTGTAGATCCTTGAATTCTCATAGGAATTAAAACGAATTTCCTCCAACTCATTCAACTGAATCAAACGTCTCTCAGCTGCTGGTTTGATGTCGTAGTTCAACTTCTTTACCGCCCATTCCGCCTTGAATTCAATCTCTACTGGAAGATGACATGCTTTTCCATAGAAAACGTGAAAAGGAGTGGTACCTAGAGGAGTTTTGAATGCAGTCCTATATGCCCATAGAGTATCATCAAGTCTTACCAACCAATCCTTCCTTGTTTTCCCACTATTTACTCCAAGATCCTTTTGATTTCTCTGTTGGAGACTTCCACTTGTCCACTGGCCTAAGGGTGATAAGGTGTAGCAACCTTGTGTCTCACTCCATATTTCTTCAAAAGATTCTCAAACACTTTGTTGATGAAGTGGGAACCTCAATCGCTAATCATAACTCGTGGAACGCCAAACCTTGGAAAGATGATCGACTTGAACATCTTTATCACGACTTTTGCATCACTTGTAGGGCTGGCAATGGCTTCCACCCACTTATACACGTAGTCAACAGCAACAAGAATGTATTTGTTTCCATAAGATGAAGGAAGCGGACCCATGAAGTCGATTCCCCAAACATCAAAAACTTCAACCTCTTGAATGAAGTTCTGCGGCATCTTATTCTTTTTGCCAATATTGGCTTGTCTTTGGCAAGCATCACACTTAGATATAAAGCTATGGGCGTCCTTAAACATGGTTGGCCACCAAAGACCAGCTTGTAATACCTTGGAAACTATTTTGAAAGTGGCAAAGTGTCCACCATAATCTGATCCATGACAAGCAAAGAGAATACCTGGAACTTCTTCTTCTAGAATGCATCTTCTAAACAACGAATCAAAACACTTCTTGTATAGATAAGGCTCATACCAAAAGTATCTTCTAACCTCACGCAAAAACTTTTTCTTCTTGTAATCAAAGAATTCAGGAGGTTCTAACTCTACTGCTAGGTAGTTCGCAAAGTGTCTGAACCAAGGATAAGCAGATTTGGTTGGTCTTGGAGGTGCCTTAGGACGTGCATCAATGTGTAAGACTTCTTTCACCACGTTCTCAGTGCACCCATGAGAAGTCAAAGTCGAAACTTTGCCTCCTAAAAGACTCTTGTTATCACGATCTGTCGGTTTGATAACTCCTTTTGCTGCGATGTTTTGAGATTTTTTTAGAATATCCTGGGGCTTTTCTTTGTCATCACCAGTACCTAAACAAGCTTTTCTCCATTGGGCACCATCACATGATGAGAGTTACCTGTAGGAACTGCATGATAGAACACTCTCTTCTTGATTTTTGAGAAAGATACTCGCCTTCTGGGATACTCGATAATGGCTCCCACTGTGTTAAGGAACGTGCTCCCCAACAGAAATGGCATATGCGAGTTGCCACTCATCTCTAAAATATGAAAATCAACTGGAACTAGACAGCCTCCAACTTCCACCATTAGATTTTGCACAAAACCAAGTGGGGTTGCGTCGCAGCCATTTGCGAATTTAAGAGACATAGTATGAGGCTTTATGTCATCAATTCTCAGTTTTCTTTCAATGGTGTTAGACATCACATTCGCAGTAGCTCCCGTGTCACAAAGAGAATCAAGAAAATTCATACCTTTGATAGTGCAAGGAAAAACAAACTTCATCGCATCTTGTGAAGCCTTCTTTGATGTGGTGGTTTAAGTTCGACTTCAGGAGCTCTCAGCTTACTCCATGAATTAGCTACAATTTATTGGGTGTTCTTAGGAGGTATAGGGATATTTCTTCCATCGTTCAAGTCAAGATACGCAATTTTTTTTGCATTACATGGGGCTGAATCAAACATCTCCTCGCAGAATTCTGTCGTGTCTTCGAGAGTGTTAAATTCATCTATAGCTTCCAGCAAAGCTATCTCTATAGGGTTTCCCAACAAAATTTCTTCATAGAACTCATTAGTGACCTCATCTATCTTGTCAATCGAAAATAACTCGCCATGGACTACAGGTTTCTTTAAGGCTTCCTTCATATCAAACTTCATGACCAAATTTCCCAAGTGAAGATCAGTTTTCCCTTTAGAAACGTCTATGATGGCTCCAGCTGTAGAGAGACAGGGGCGACCAAAGATCAAAGGATCCGTAGGTTCCCTTTCAAAGTCTAGAACAATAAAATCTGTAGGTATACCACATTCTCCAATTTTAACTTCAATATCGTAGAGAATACCTCTCGGGCGTATGATCGATCTGTCTGCGAGCACCAATGAAATTTTTGTTAGCACGAATTCAAGATACCCCAGGCGGCGTGCTACTAAGTATGGCATCATGTTGATACTCGATCCCGAATCACAAAGAGATCGCTCAAAAGTTTCTTCTCCAATTTTACATGGTAGGACAAAGCTCCCTGGATCTCCTTGCTTATGAGGAGTTTGGTTATTTATTATGGCACTACACTCCTTTGTGATTGTCATCACGCCATCTTCTAGGCTCAGTGTGGTGGCCAATATTTTCTTCATGTACCTCTTAAGAGATGGAATCATAGCAGAAGCCTCAATGAAAGGTAACTTTACCGTCAATTGTCCGATGAGCTCTCCAAGCTTGGTTTCCTCTTTATCCTTCTTTGAAATCCTGGTGGAATTAGGGAATGGTATCTTGGGCTGATACACACGTGCTGGAGGTTGCGGTGGCGTGTCCTTGACCAGCTTCTCACGGCTTACATCTTCCATTTCCGTGTTATGGTTTGCTCTGCTTCTTTCTCCCTTTTGTTGATTGGAATATCTGGTTCTTTGTATGATGTTCCACTCCTCAGTGTGATGGCATTTAAAAATTTAGAGTT
The DNA here is from genome assembly GCA_963555745.1 of Cardamine flexuosa. Classification (NCBI taxonomy): domain Eukaryota; kingdom Viridiplantae; phylum Streptophyta; class Magnoliopsida; order Brassicales; family Brassicaceae; genus Cardamine; species Cardamine flexuosa. The sequence continues at coordinate 11,892,905 of OY743220.1, read as the reverse complement.
AGAGGGTTGATCCTATGCCTCCATTAAAGTTCTACTCGGACTTTCAGAATTTCTTGAATTCTCTTTTGCTTGCCTTTCAATCTCCATGATGTGAGCTTCAAGTGTATGGTATTTTTCATTTAATTCTTCACACATGTGGCTCATCTTGGCAGTGAATCCCTTTAAGAACTTCTTTTGTTCTCCATCAAATACCTTCATCAAAGATTCAAGTCTCTGATCATGACTTACAGTGCTTGAACTTGAGAGACGTTGTTGAAGGCCTTGGGTGTTGTCGACTGAAAGTCGTGGGTGGTGAAAGCCTCTCTTCTCTGCACACTGTTCTCCTCCAAAATCTTCACTATCTGGTTGTCCTTCGATAGTTTCTTCTTCATGTTGGCGTGTGAAGTTTGAGCTGCTGAAATGATTGTTGTTGTCGCTTGTGGCAAGATTATTAATCAAGACTTGCGCCTCCTTTATGGCCCTTGAAGAGAAATCTCCATTTCTTGCTATATCGAGGAACAAGCGATAATTTTCATTGACTCCACTGTAGAAAATGTTCATCATATACTCTTCACTATAGCCATGGTGAGGGCAGTCCCTCTCATAGTCTTTGAATCGCTCCCATGCGTGATAAAAAGACTATGTAGCTCCTTGTCTAAACTCCCGTATCTTGTTCCTAAAGAGGTTAGTGCGAGATTTAGTGTAGAACTTGTTGAGGAAAGTTGCTTTATACTGCTTCCAAGTCGTGATTGATGCTGGAGGTAGAGATCTTAACCACTTCTTTGCTTCACTCTCAAGAGAAAATGAGAAAAGCATGCACTTCATATAACTTGTAGATTCCTCATCTGATCTAATAGCGCCACATAGCTCCTCAAAAGCCTCAATATGGTCTATTGGGTTCTCAGAATGAGTACCATGGTATTGATTTTTCTTCACCAAAGCAATCATAGGAGCGCTGATCTTGATATCTTTCCCATGCGGTGTTGGTGGCTGAATTGGTGAACGGTCTTGAATATAGTTGTCAAGAGCATCGAATTCTCCAATTTTCCAAGCCAGTGGGTTTATGCAACCCTGCTCGTGAGTTCCATCCTCAGCTAGGACGTGCACATGGTTGTTGATGACTCCAGCGACTCCTTGATCGTCCCTCCTTCGTGGTGGATCGCCAAGCTCTCCTGGGTCATGGTTTTGATTTTCCATTTAAGCTTAAAAGTACCTGACAATAAAAGGAAAAATATCAAAGTAAAACTGAAAACAAAAAAAAATAAAATAAAATTTGAAAGTAAAAGTAAAGGGTCTTAGACGGTATCCTTAGCTTAAACTCGTGAGCGACTTGATTAATCCCCGGCAACGGTGCCAAAAACTTGATATGTCGTAAAGTTTTCCTTAAACAACACAATGGTGAGACTGCAAGTGCACAGCCAAATCGATTGTAGTACTTAAGGTATCGATCCCACAGAGACTAATAAGCTACGCGACGAGTTCGTTAGAGAAGAATAAAGCTGATACAAAATAAAAAGGGGTTTGTTTTAGTATCAATAGTGAACGAAATAGAATGCAAATATCAATGTAAATATCAATGAATGAAGTGAAGGGATGCAGGGAATTCTCAAGGTATTATGGATCTTCTGCAAGGAAATCAAACAGGGAACTCAAATTTAGATTAATGCAACTAGCCTACTCCCGTAGAACCAATAAATGTCTAACAACCTATATTACTCTATTTCCGCAGGTAATCAAGATGCTAAACATGCATAAACAATCCAAATTCAATATGTTCACAACAAAACACCACTACTCAACTTTCAGTAGATTATGAAGCCTTGTTAATCAAGGTTTAATAGGAGAATTATCAAGCTTTCGGAAAGTTAAACTCCTAAACAATAACTAGCATGTCGTTCAAACAATAACTAGCTAATGCAAACCAAGATGAAGCACAATAAACAAAAATACCACAGATCTAACAACCTAGTTTAGCAACCCATGAATCCCTCTTGAAAACCCTTAAACCCAACAAGAGAACTACTCACACATACTCAAGCAAAGCAAAACCATATGAATGAATGATTGCATAAACAATTAAGATTATGAGAAAAGGGTTTAGAGATATTCTATGTGATACAACGTAGAAGAAACTTCTCCCTTATACAAGTAGGAAACAAAGATGATAGAAGAGATAACGCTAGAGAGAGAGGTGGTGACTTCGGTGGTGCAACGGCGGTGGTGAAGCTTCAACGGCCTTCCGGTGGTGATGAGATCTTCTTCTAAGGTTGAGGACGATGTTTATGAGGCAAGAGGCGGCACAAGAGGCACCAAGATGAAGCACACCTTCTCTTTAGGTCAAAACAAGTATTTATATGTCTTTGGATGCATTAGGGTTCAGTTTTTGGGTTTCCGGGGCAAACTCGTCCTTTAGATGAATGTAGGGGCAAGGGCCAGGCTTTGACGTGGGCCTGATGTTGATAGAGATCTTGAGGATGAACCTCGGTCATAGGTGCCCGTGACCGGACTCACCAAGAGGCTGGACCTCGGTCACGGGTAGGTGTGTCTGAGGTTTGACAGTGCTTCACTCTTCCGGATACATCTTCCAGACGGCTGAATGCTTCAATTCTTGTCTCATATGAATCTTGACTCTTCTAGCTTTCCATAGACACCAATAACTCTCATTTTGGTGCAGGGGAAGGTCTTCAAACATTGCCAAACTTCTGATAAACATAAACTATCTTAAAGCGGGGTTTTGCTCATTTTGGGTCCAATACTCCATAAAACCTACAAAACCCTTTTGAATCCACAAATACTTGATAATAACTTTTTAGCCTTGAAAACCAATCAAATCTCCATACTTGATGTTATCAATATTCAAATATATATATACATACTAGGAAATGTCTCATGCGTTGCATGGGTTTGAATTTAATATTTTTAAATACATAATTATTTTATAAATAAATATGTTTTTGAAGTATTTTTTATTTTTATTTTTATTTTTATTAAAAAAAATGTTTGTATTTATTATGAAATTTAACCTCTATCTGAAAACTAATAATTTATTTTATTTTAATATAATTAAACTAAATATAAAATAATATGGGGTAATAATTTACCTTCACTTATTAAGAAAAATGTAGTGCTCACAATAATATTTTTAAAAAAAATCTCAATGGACATATCTAGCAACCTATAAGATTAAAATTAAATATTTTTTGTTTGTTTAATAGTATCTAAAGTAATAAAAATAAAATTTACAAAAGAAAATTTCCATTAGATTAGTAATTTTAAACAAAACCTAAACATAATAAAACTGCAACACATGTTCATTGAGATGCTATATTTTCAGTGATCATTTTGTTTTCTTCTTTTCTGCATTTGGTCATTAATGTTTGTGAGAATAAGAATATAAATCATGCATTACCAAAAATAAAACATAAATGATTAAAACCAAATTCACCAAAAACAAATTAAAAATATGTTTGCAAAGCTATACAAATAATGAATTAATAATTAAGTGTGGCCAAATAAATGGTTTTCTTTTAATATATAGAAGTAGATTTTAGGTTTTTCTATAAAAAATTTTGATTTAATTTAATATGTGTTTACTTAATGCATAAAATCAAGAAACTGTTTGAATCAATCCAATGTTTCAATGGTGGGTTTAATGATAATAGATCTATCATTACATATTTTTGAATAATATTGCATATCCATGATTTCTGTTTTGTCTTTTCTTTCCTTTTCGTTTGTTTCGATATTTGAATCAATTTAATGATGAATTTTAATTGGGTAGCTAGTATTAAATAATATATATATATATATATATATATTAATATGCAAAGATATATATTAAAAGAAACAATGACAAAGAATTAGAGTTTTTTTAGATAAGAAACCTATCATCTTCCAAAAATCCTTTAGTCCCAACTTGGGCAACATATTCTCCTTCTTGTTTGTTTTTATTGTGTAGACAATAAAAAAATGAGAGAAAACAAAGAAGATACAATAATCAAAGATAATATGATCTCCAATCAAAGATAATATATATTAGTAGGTACTTACAGTAAAACATATGTTATTTGTTTGTAATATTTGGTCGTTTGAAAAAGGAATTGTATAGTTGATGGTGTTTTCTCCACGTAGAAGTCTTTTGATTTTGAGTTGAAAATAATGCATGCTTCTGAGTGTTGAAAATAATTTGTGCATTTGATATTATCTCCTGTTTTTTTCTAGTTTGGTGTTTTTTTTTTGAGGTTTTCTGTTGGTCTTGTTTGTGTGGTTTGTATCTTTATATATTCGTGTGTTTTTTTGTTGATTTCAGTTTCTTTTGCTAATTTATTGTTATCATTTAATTGGTTTTAATTTTTTTGTTAATTATCCATCATTATTATTCTTGATTGTATTTTATTGTTTGTAATTGATCAGTTTTTTTTTATTTGTTACTGTTGAATCTTCTGTATCCACGAAAATGACCATAGCAAATGCAGAGTACTCATCATTGCAATTTTAAAACTGAGATAAACTGCGAGTATTTTATTGTTTGCATTTGAATTGTTTGAAATAGATATTTGAATTTTAAGTAATGATGTATTCTTTTCATAAACAAAGTTTTATAATTACAGGTGGATACAATATTAAGAAAATAGCGTCTACATGATCGATACTGCCTAATTTAATGATAAGAATTATCAACATATATAATATATATATAAAAAAATAAGAATTTGCTTATGTTTAGCAACTTAAGAATTAGTCTTTTATATTATCATGTAAAAGTGTTTAGTTTACTCTCAACAAATGAAAGATTAATTGTTAAATGCATTGGTTATTTATAAATTTTTTTTATATTATTAAAAATAGGATGGCGTAAATACATTGTTTTTTTTTATTGAAAACTGAGATAAATATAATATAAAAGTGATAATTGAATTAGATATATAAAATTAGTTAGAATTTGAATACAAGAAATCTTCCAAATGAATTAACATAACAAATGAAAGATTAATTGTTAAATGGATTGGTTATTTATAAATTTTGGATTATTTTATATTATAAAAAATAAGATGGTGTAAGTACATGGTTTTTTTTTTAAGTATATAAGATTAAGATTTTAATTGTTAACTAAATATTTATAAATTATGGATTTTAAAAAAATATATCTTATCTGAACGGGATATCTAAGTTTTTGGTTATTTTAAATTTAGAAATTCAAATGGTCTAAGATAAAAAAAAATCAATATGTTTTGTCAGTATGATTTTTATTTATGTAGAAAATTAGATTAAAATAAAGAGATTAGGAAGTTGAATACAAAAAAAAAAACCAAAAAAAGATAAAATTAAAAAGAATGTAAATAGACACGTGACAGCGTTTCAAAGCTCTACAAAATGTAATCTTATTTTATTATATAAGATATATATATATATATATATATCGCACCTTATATTAATAGTTTTCTAAGATTGTCAAAATAAATAAAAACATTAGTAAAATTAAATACGTCGTGTCTGAAATGATAGCGGTAGTTTTGACAAATTTCAAAATATTTCGTTCCCCCTTCTGATAAACCTTTGAAAAAAAAAACACACAAAAAAAACATAATCCAAAATTGACAGAAAAAATGGAGAAAAGGCTCCGGTCATCTCTCAAGACATCAGCCGACGAATTCATCTCATCCGCCGTCAAATTAACCCTAAAATCCGCTAAACCGTCTCTAAAAACAATCATCAACGCCGTGAAACCTTCCTCAGACCTCTCATCTTCTCTCCCAGTCGCTCTTCACAACTCTATTCTCCATCACATAGAGTCCTTTCAAAATCTCGTTGAAGATGGTAATAATCACCATGTACCTTCTCCACCTACTTCGCCTCCAGCGAAACGCCAACGTGGTAACGGATCTTTACCGGAATCGGATCTGGATCATCGGAGGAATCAGATCCTTAGTTCTCTTCAGATTCTATCTCATATACTTCATCTATGCATTTTAACTCCGAAAAAAGCGTTTTCTAGTTCAGATTTGCTTCCTTCTGCTCAAGCTTTGCATAATAGTCTTATATTGTTTGAGTCGGATTCGATTCTGTGTCTTGAGATTGCTGGAATTTGTGAGTGTTGGTGGAAGGAAGGTTTAGTGGGAAGAGAGACTCTGATTTCTCAGTCGTTACCATTTTTGCTTTCGAGGTCATTGACATTGAAGAAGAAAGTAGATGTTCACAGAGTGTATATGCTTAGAGAAGCTTTTACACTGTTTGATTTTGAGGATGAGAGTATTGAAGATTTGAGAATGTTGTTAATGCGGTGTGTGGTTTCGCCTCTGTATGTAAAGACTGAAGATGGTCAGAGATTTGTTTCTTTTGCTTTTGGACTTAGTAGACAGTTGATGAAGTCTGGTCTCGCTGTTGTTAAAGCTCAGATTCCTTTAGGGAGGAAGTCTGTGCTTGAAGGGTTTGGTGGAATTTTATTTAGAGCTTGGAAAGAAGTTGAAAATGATTTGAAAGGTGAGATTGAAGATGAGTTTTTGCAGGGGATTATAGATAGTGCTATTCATGCGAGTTCTTGCGCCTTTGCTGCTTCTATAAGGAAGGTTTTGGGAGGGTTTATTAGTCAGCGAACAACTCAAGGTGTTGAGAAGCTTCTCTTTGGCCTTTCTGAGCCCATGATCTTCCGCTCATTGCAGGTTTGTCTATAAAGTTCTTTGGCTTCTTCTCAAATTAAGATTATTCATAGGGGTGATAAGCTGTGTATTATAGTCATCATTCTTTGAACATTTGGTAGGAACTAGGAAGTGATTTCAATGCTGTTTATCTTCTTTCAGGTTGCAAATTCAAATGTTCGTTTAAATGCTTTACATTTGCTTCTGGATCTTTTTCCCATGGAGGATCCTGATGCAACAAAAGAAGCAAAAGATACACTGCTTGACAAACAGTTCTATTTGTTGGAAAAATTGATGAATGATGAATGCCCAGAGGTGAGGTCTGTTGCTGTGGAAGGTCTCTGTCGAGTTTTCTATCTTTTCTGGGAAGTGATCCCATCAGCAATAATTACGAAGATCCTCACAAAAATATTAGATGATATGTCACATGAATCGTGCAGTGAGGTTAGACTTTCTACGGTAAATGGTATAACTTATCTTCTCGCAAACCCACAATCCCACGGAATTCTTAAAGTGGTTCTGCCAAGACTGGGACATTTAATGTTAGATAATGTTACTTCAGTACGTGTTGCCATGGTAGATCTGCTCCTTCTTTTAAGAGATGTTCGGGCTTTCCAGTTTAATACGGTAGGAGGAGACTTTTCATTTTCGTTTGAGATATGCAGTTAACATTTTCTCCACGTTGTTGAGACTTTTCATTTTAGTTGGAGGAGACTTTTCATTTTAGTTGCCTTATTATACGCAGGTTGTCAACTTGGATGTGTTATTATCTGTGCTTGCCTCGGACCAGACTAATGTTGCTAAGGGAATTGCTCAACTGCTAATACCATCATACTTTCCATCAAGAAAGAGAGCTGAGGAGGCGTGCCAGCGATGTAGGACACTCATAAACAGAAACCCAACGGCTGGTGCAAGGTTTTGCGAATTTTTAGTATCGTTAGGAGCAACCGTTCAATCTGTGCTGCAGCTTGTTGGGTTCTTCTTGAATACAGTCTTGTCAGGTGATAAGCTAGAGGAAAACCAGATTGAAGGCTTACTTCTTGCTGCGTACTACCTTTGTAAAGATCTTGTTACTGATTCTAGGTGTATGGCCTCTCTTAAAGAGCTTTTACCTGGAGAAAAATTAAAAAGCTTGCTCGATTTTGCACCCACTGCACAGGCTAAGTCAGCTGTCTTTGATATTCTTTCTATGGTCTCCCCTGATATCGTATCTGAAGTCCTAGAAGATTGCATGGCTTCAGTTGTCAATTGTGGTGGTTTGCCCGGGGATTCAGGACGACAGACTGAATTAAGGTCTGTACACAAGGTACTCCTGTCTTCTAATGCCTTCTGTGGCCTCATTCGAACTTTTACCAGTATCCTGCAGAAGACAGCGTATCGTTGTCATATCAATTTTGGCTATGAAGTAGAAAGAAAGAACATGAATTCCAAGGCAAGGAAGAAAACAAAGTCCTCTGGTAAATCTGCGGCAAAGTGGAAACATGTTAGTGGAAAAAATGTAATCAGTTTCAAGGAAGACTATTCGGTTTCTGTAGGAATAGCATGGCAATTAAAGGATTTACTCACTATCGAGGATGCTCGTAAAGCTATACTCGAGTCTGACATTGAGGAGCTATTCAATGCCTTAAAAGTCGTCTCCCAGACTAGCATTTTGCAAGCCTCTTGTTGTGAATACATGCATGTGTACCCTGTGTTGGCATATACTTCTCTAGCTTTGCATATGACTCTTCAGAATCTTAACACAGATGCTCAGAAGAATGATATGAGCATTACTGAGGCAAGAACTTTTTTGCTTCTCTCTTGACTCTTTACTCTGCACACAATCAGATTACTAATCATCAGGCTTTTTCATTTGCTAGCAGAATATTCTGGACCAAACAATGGATCACATCCTAGGCTGTACAGATGAACTATTTCAGGCAGGTGACAGTGGAAGGCCAAGCACCGCATCTCTAGAGACTACAAGTAACTGCAACCAACCGAAAAGAAAAATTTCAAATGCTGGTGATGATGGTGAGTGGAGAGGTTGAGTTCATTACACATGTTACCCAAAATAATGAAAACTTAATCTGTAGCTTTGCTTGTAGTAAGTAATAGTTACCAATGCAGAAGACAAGTTTTATAACATGGTCTTCATGCTTCATGTAGCTTCTGAGGGAGCGAAAGAAAGAGGTGTACTGAACAAGGTCAAGATGCTAACCTCGATGCTCAAGTTTATTGTTGAGTCGACAGAGATGGGTCTAGCTTCCCAGTTCCATGCAAGGATGTTGAAGTTCACATCTGCATATCTAAAGTATGTCATCTCCATTTTCAACGATCATTCAACCGGTAAGTTAGAATTTGAGGATGCAGATATAAAAGAGATGATCCTGTGCACAAAAAGCTCCATCAGTTATGCCGGAAAATTAATAAACCTAGCTTCACCCCCTTTGTTTGAAGCTTTTGACCTTGCAAATGACCTGCTTGATCTAATCACCTCAGTTGAGATATATTTAGGCTCGGTTTACGCATCAAGACTTTTGACAGCTTTAAACCCGTGGATACCAGATTTGGTTCTTGCACTAGGACCTTGTTTCATCAACAAGAACAATTTAGAAGAAGAAAGTTCATACAGCAGCTCATTCAACCACATCAAACTCTCCTATCCATCATGGCTTCTTACATGTGCGAAGATCGAGCTGCAAGAGATCAACAAAGAAGATGAAACTGTGACCTCGGATTTCCCGGCGTTCAAAAGAGTGCGAAACACCATAGTTTCATTACTGAAAGGTAGCACCAAGGTGATAGATGGGGTTGGTTATGTTCTTTTGATATGTTCAGCAGTGTGTATAGAGAAGAAAGATTTCGACACAGCTCTAGGATTGTTAAATTTTGTGTGTAAGAAATTGCTAAGTAGTGAAGATAGAGAGTGGAGGGAGCTGGAGACAATGTTGGTTTCACTACCAAAAATTTACCCGATAATCGAGCGAGAGATTGGTGAAGAAAGAAATGAAGATGAAGTGAAGAAGTTGGAAGCTGCAAGAGAATTGCTTCAACCTGTGTGGATGTACCATGTTTATGAAACCGGAAGGTTTAGAATGGAGGAAGAAGAAGAATAGATAGGGAATGACATGTTTCGTTTTAGAGCTTTGATGCGTTGTAAGATATTACTGGAGATGTCTTCTTTTTGAACTGTCAAGATCCGACCTCAAAAAACAAAAAAAGTAGTCCAAGCTGGAAGTACTAGTTAAAATGGGTCGACGGGGTCCCCATGAACCTTTAGTCTTAGTGTAATTATGATAGTGAAAATCCCCACCAAACTCTATAGCTTCTAAGATTGTTAGCAAATTAACATGACCATGGGTAGAATTAATATTAACGTTATAAGGAATCTCATGCATTCAGATGTGTGACTCTTATTCAATCTTCTTGAATCACTGATAAACACTAAAACGATATCTTAAGTTAAGATTTTAGAGGGGCTTCTGGCAAGTGATGATACCAAACTTAATGACACCTTTCTTGTAACCTTCAATCATCAATGGCATTGTCAAAGCTCCTTTTATACTCTTCATACCACTACGAAGCAGAGACCAAAGACCGTTCCACGTTAACGCTGTTCTTATAACGGCCGGCCAGAAAGGAGCAACATTCTCTGACCAATCTGCACACTTAATATCCTACAAAACACACATACATACATACATACATGTGAGACACTCAGAGCCATGCCGATTTTATTAATACAATGTTACACAACTCGTATAAAATAATTTCTTCAGTTCGTATAAGAGAAATCTATGATACAAGATAAAAAAAATTTTAATCAAAAAGCCTGTTCCATAAAGTTGGTCCAAGGTATTAGATTCATAAACATCATGGGTATGATTTAGCAAACATACAACATTCAAATCGATAGTGAGAAACCGTTTAGTTATTCTCATTTTTATTTTTATTTCAACATGTAAACTTAATATCTATATAGTTTCTACTTTTCATAATTCTATTTGATAGATATATATATATATATATATATATATATATATATATATATAAAAAAAATATCACATTTCTATACAAAATACAGTCCCAAAGTAATAATACTACTTTTTAATTTGACTCCAAAATGTTAAAACTAAGAAAGTAACTAAGTAACAAACTCAAACTAATTAATGTTCTTGGAAGCAAAAGATACCTGGAGAGAATGGGACTGAAGCAATTTGACATAATCATCGGTCGAGCACCAAGCCGGGAGATAGAAGGTCTTGCAGATTCTGTCTAAGAGGTTCTGCTCCCATGGCTGCAAAGCTTCTTCACCTTGAGATAGATTTCTATGGCACCATGTCACTATTATTATCCTTCCTCCAGGAGCCCCCACACGTACCAACTCCTTCACGAACTTGGCCTTGTCAGGCATATGCTCACCACTCTCCATTGACCACACAAGATCGAATATTCCATCTTCAAATGGCTGCTCCAACGCATCTGCAACTTGGAATGTTACCTACAAGTCCAATGTTCATTAGTTAGATGAAACAAAAAACGGTTATACTACTCCAAATCTACCTTATTAGAGAGTGACTGAGCCGCTGCCAGATCATTTGCTCTCTTCGCCTGAACGGGACTTAGAGTGATGCCAATGGATTCAGCTCCAAATTTAGTGGCAAGATACCTTGAGCTTCCTCCGATCCCACACCCAACATCTACTACTCTCTTTATTCTTCCTTCTTCTTCATTTTTAATATCACAATCATTTTAATGTTATTAAGCTCATATGTTATAATATAAGTTAATCATATACTTCAATAATAGTTTCTTGCAAATATAGATTAGTAAATCAATATCTAGTTGTAAACTAAATACTTTTTAGTTTACATTTTACAACTATATGTTTTCTAAGGATATTTTACACTCTCAGAGAACATATATCCTTAGAAACTAAGGATATTTTCTAAGGATATTTTACATTTTACAACTATATGTTTTCTAAGGATATTTACAACTATATGTTTTCTAAGGATATCCTCAGAGAGTGTATGTGATAGTATTACTTTCTTTTTATTTCTTTGTACCTCTTAACACTTTTTCCAAAGCTAAGTTGATAGTATCACATAATTTTATTATGGTCATAAATAGGGATGTTGCGACGGGCTTTTTTATCCGGCCTGACCAAACCCGTTTTAGGCCTGTCCGTGTTGAGTCCATTTTTTAAAAAATCCGCCTAACCTGATACCCGGACGGGCTTACCCGAAACAAGCGGGTACCCGGTTTATTTTATTTTTATTTTTTTGTGTTTTAAGCTTAATTTAGTTTTAAAAATTAAAAAATTGGAAACTAAATCTATAAAATGAATCAAATTTAATTCATGTTTCATTTTACAATTTATGAAAACTAAAAAATTACAAAGTGAATCAAATTTAATTCATGTTTCATTATAATTTGATTTATTTTGGCAAAAAAATGTTATTTTACGATTTTTTTGCCATAATTGTAATTTTTTTTTTCGAATAAAGGTTGGAAAAATTGTGATTTTACAGTTTTGGGGGAAAATCATCACTTCTGAAATTTTATTGTTTTGGCTAGAAAATGTTATTCCGAAATTTTGTATTTTTGGCGAAAAATGTCATGAACGCCATAATTGTAATTTTTTTTGAAAAAAAAAGTTGGGAAAAAAAATTGTGATTTTACGGTTTTCACGGAAAATATCATTTCAAGATTTCCAGCTATAATTATAATTTTTTTTATCAAAAAAAAAGAAGTTGGATAAAAAAAAACCATTACCTGATAGGATAAACCCGAATGAAACCCAGATTAAGTAAAATCCATCCATTTTAAGTCCATTTTTTTTTAACATAAACGGGTAGACCTACAGGCATGATATTATACCCGGATTTCGGGTACCCACCGGGTAAAAATCCATAATTAACATCCCTAGTCATAAAGATGTAGGTCACAAAATCCATAAAAATAACTAGCTTTTGTTAAGTTGTTTGGTATAACTTGTTGCGAACAACCACCTTTACATGTGGTACCAGATTAAAACTACATTTGAATACAAAAAGACAAATATTCTCAGTCATTTCGTAACCATTAAAAATTTGTCTTTGTAAAATATCAAGATTTTTACGGGTTTTAAGACTCATTTTGTTTGTATAATTAACTCTCTCTCTTTTTTTGTTTTTTGCTCGTTAATTATAATAATAAACCGAAGGATAGAGAAACGGACCAGTAACGCCGGCGAAACGAAGAGACTCTTCAATCATTCGGATCTGAGCTTCCCGGTGACCGGAATCTGAGAGTTGAACGGAGGATTCAGGGTCATAGAAGCCATGGTGCATATGATCTCCCCAAATCTCTTCCCACAAACCCGAAGTCTCGTTGTAGAATTCAGCTATTCCTTCCCGTAACGCCTCCGTGGAGGCTGTAGCCTTCACAGCAACGCTCCCACGCGCCGTCGTCATCAGAGAGGCTGAGGATGGAGACTTAAAGAAAAGTGACGGTAGCCTGAAAGAAGAGTTGGTCCGATGAGGGAAGGGTGCGAGAGAGAAGGGTGCGAGAGAGAAGGGTGCGAGTGTCGCTTTCATTTATATAGATTTGAGAAAGAAAAATAAATGAAACGTGGCTTCGTCAAGTATTATAATTATTTGCTTATAGTCTCAGTCCGATTTTTTTAGATTAACATTGGACCGTTTAAGTCTTTAGAACCACAAACTTTCAGATGCCAAAAAGATGTTCGGTTTGTCTTTTTTCGTTCTTTTTGACATTTTTTCCTAAAAAGAGACGACAGAAAATGCAACTAAATTTTGTAATTTAGTAGAAAGTATATGTAGCAAACAAATATTAATTTTTGTAAGTGTAACAACTATCACAGTTCACAGAGCGCGTTCGGGTATCGGTTTAAGTTTGGTTTCTATTTTTTTAAAGCTTTTTGGGATTAAGCCTTAAAGAGGATGTATTGAATTGAATATTTGGAGAGATTTGAATTTTAATAAGTTTAGAGGTGATTTGGTTAAATTTTGGTGAATTATGAATTTTATTATTAAATTTTCTGAAATCTCACATAAAACCATGAGATTTAGATCTTTGTATTTTTAACTAAAAAATCTCTTAAAAATTCAGTTGAAATTTTTTAATTAAATCTTAATATGTTTTCAATTACAGTGGATTTGAGTATACAATTTAAAATCATTAATCCAATAACACTGGATTTTAAAAGATATTTAAAATTCATGTTTCAATAACACATGATTTGTCATTTAAACTCAAATCTCTTTAAATGTTCATTCCAATACAACCCCCTAAGTTCATTGTAATCGGATATTTGTAATTTTTGGTTTCGGTTCGGTTTAATTTCTATGGATTTGGATCGAGTTGGAATATCCATAATATTAGAGGACAACTAAAAGATTTGTTAAATTTAAATAAAATTTTGTTAAATTTTTACCAATATAACTAAGAATTAGGGGATATTTGGTTATTTTGGATATTTTCATTAGTTTAATCTTAAAGAATTGATATTTTGAATTTAGATAATTTTGAGTAATGGAGTTATATCAAATCTAAATAAAATTGATATTTGTTGTATATAATTGTATTTCGGATACTCATTCGATTTCCGGTTTGATTCGGATTTATTTTTTTGGATATTGAAGTTTAAGACTTTTTAGGGTATTTTGTCCGGGTTTGGATTAAATTATTTTTTTCGGGTCGGATTAAGTTTGATACTTTGGGTTCAGTTTTTTGCCCACGAATAAAAAGCAGTTGAACTAAGACTTTTTCATAAGAGGATGAGTTAAGATATGGTAAACACGGTTAAATGAAAAAAATAACTTTTATGAAAAAGAAAAACGAAAATCAACCTTTATTAAATAAAAGAAAAGGAAAAAAAAAGTGACATAAAAATAATCTAGAATATTTTATTAAATTTTCCCTGTTATAATATGTAACTCTTAAGTTTCTCTCTTTAAAAGTGATAAGCACTTTGAATTTTTAGTAGAAAATTTTAGTTAATATAGAGATTAAGAAAACAAAATATTTTCTTTATATGAAAACATTTCATTGATATTTTAAATTTTTAAGGTAAATGTTGTTTGGTTATGTCATTTCCATAATCAAGAATTCGCAAATTGCAAGTCGGATGACCAGTGGGACCTAGAGAGTAATTGGATAATCAGAGATTAATCGAGATTTTCTTAGAACATTTATTGACGTTTGGGTACATGTAGCATGTATTAGGAATAATATTGCAATAACTTTCTATAGTATAGTGGTTTTGGTATATGTAGCACGAGTTTGAAGCTCCAAATGTAATATTATTGATTGTTTTCAATTTTTCTTTAATGACGGGCATAAAGGTCATTCCGCATTCATCTTCTTCTTTTGGGACTCAATCATGTAACACAAAAAATCTAGCCATCATATGTCTTTTCTATCTTCTTCAGCAATTAGAAAAGATTAATTGATTGTTAATTTCAAATAAACAAAATATTGAAATTTATCAAAACTTTCCATTTTTCAACTGATAACATGAAATCTAGAAGGTTTTTAGCGGCCGAACGCTTAGCCGACACTTAGGCTCCGAATGATGAAAAAAGATTGAGGCGGTGCGTATTAAGCGGATCAAGCAGATCAAGCATATCAAGTGTGGATTGAGCGTAGTAGGGGGATCAAGCAGAAAAAATGCAGATCGGACTGTTAAAATGTATGTTGAATGCTAAACAATATAACAAATAGTTTGAATGACAAAATTAATAAAACATATTATGTAATACAAATTATAGATACAAATACTATTTAAAATAATAATAATAGATTAAATTATGAATTGGATATATATAATATATATTTTTATATATTAAAGTCTAAAAGGGATATATTTTTCAATATTAGTTCAGTATATAATTTTTTAATTTAGTGTAAAAATAGTTTTTAAACTATAACAAAATTAATTGTGTTTTCAATACAAAATTATAAATTAACTAAAATATATAATCAAAAGCAAATAACTTAGTAGCTGTCAGAACTTCAACAAATTTTCTCTTTATAATCTCATAATTTCGTCCAAAACATAATCAAATATCCCTTTGAATTTCATTGTACCCACATAATTTTTATTAAATATTTATTATAATACTAATAGTATATTATAGAATATGTTATATGTAACTATGTTAATGGAGTAAAATATTTTTATAGAATATGGTAATTTTAAAATTGCTATATTATAATAACTGTTATAATTGTCTACTTTGAAAACCAAGTTATACATATATATATATATATATATATAATTAACCATCATATTAATTACAAAATATTAATATATATATATATATATTACTATTCATTACAAAATATTAATTTCTGTGTTTTACTATTCATAGTGTTTTTGTTATTTTTCTTCAGAAAAGTTAACGCTTTTACTGTTCATAGTTATTTCTTTATTAAATTTTTGATACGCACTTTACGCAATAATATTGATGAATGGTAATATACATTTCTGATATGTCTGAAAAACACAACCGTTCATAAAATGTCTTAAAACACTGCACCATTCAAACCCCTAAATGACCGCCTAAGGCACATTTTTTTAGCATGGTGTCATATTATTTTAAAAGAAATTCCCTTGAATAGCATTAGTTGAAGTTTTTGTTCCATAAATAACACTCCATTTTCATTTTGGATAAAAATAACATTTTTATAAAAGACAAAATTTTAAATTTTTTGTTTAGGTTAAGTATGTACATTTTAGGATATAGTTTGTTTGTGGTGGAAGATATGGTTTAGGATTTAGGGCAGGAGATTTTGTGGTATAGAAGAAAAATAATTTTTAATAAAAATGTTATTTTTGTCCAAAATAAAAATGTTATTTTTGTCCAAAATAAAAATAGAGTGCTATTTATAGAACAAATAATTTATTTGGTGCTATTTTTAGAAATTGCCCTTATTTTAATAAACAATTTTTTTAAAAAACAAGATAAAAATAATTTTGTTTGTTATAGGACACGTCGTAATAATTGTAAATAAATAATTTGAAAACATAAGATCTATATGACATTTTCATTGACATTTAAAAATATAAAAAAATCTAAAGTTTTCTCTCATGATAACAAACTAATCATAACAGAAACATTAGAAACCTAGAACTCTAAAAGAAAAAGCAGAAAATTAGAAATCTAATCTATAAGAAAACTAGTAAATTAGAAGTTTAGAACTTTTAATCTACTAGTTTTGTATTAGACTTTTGTTTGTTCAAATAATTGTTAAAAAATGGATTTTGTGTTACATTATATATTTTCCAACACATTGAATCCTAATTTTTTAATCATTTCTACGTTTTCACATTTTTAACTTCTACGCACCGTTTACATGCCACCATAGATTTCTACGTACCTGTTTTCTCTAAGAATTTTTTTTGTACCCGCAAATGATCAATGTTGAGCTAATGCTTCATTATTAGTCAATGAAAAAAAAAGGTTCTAAAAAAAGTCACATCAAATAAGTTGCTTAATAAGAGAGCAATTACAAATAAAACACCATTAAAGGTACAATCACAATTAACAAACAAATATGTATTGGTATTAGTGTTGCGAATGATATAACGAATTCAATGAAATAAAAATTCAAAAGCCCTCGAGAAGAGTAATGATCCCTGGCTATACAAAGCCAAAACACTAAATATAATCTTCCTCCACATGATTCTTTTTATTTGGCCACAGTTGCTTCTTTCTTGTTCTCTTTGTTGTACTCTTCCATCTCATTAAGCCAACGATCCGCAAACTCACAGTCTTTCCAAGCATCAAACCAAGGCCCTCCTCGAGTATAATGCACGGCCTTAGGCTGCGTAGTTGGATCATTCTCAACAACCCTGTTATGCCCCTCAAGAAAGTTCCACACAAAGGGAATAGACCCAATCTCTTCATCCTCAAGCCACTGAAACCTATGGAGGAAAGCACCAGTGTGAGTATTAACAATCTCAGGGCTCAAAGTCTTGTTCTTAGGGTGTCCACAATTGTAAAGCACCATAGAAGACCAGTTCTTCCTCGGGTACACGGTTTGAACAGCACCATCCATCTTAGTAGTCTCTTTAGGAGTATAATCATGTTGAACACACATGATTGCGTATTTATCATCGATCAGATCAGTGAGTTCTTTGATATCAGCGAGGTAGAGGAAATCACAATCGACGAACATAGCCCAACCTTGGTAATTGGATAAGTGAGGAGTCAAGAAACGTGAGAAAGAGAACTCAGTGCTCTCTAGTTGACCTCTTTCTCTCCAATACAGACCTTTCTTTCGAAGATCTGATTGAACAATTGGTGTGATTTCAACAGGGATTGATGATCTTTTGGTTATTGAATGACGACAAACTTGGTAAGCTAGATCTTCTCTTGGATCGTAACCTACGAAGATCCTGAATGGTTTCTTCTCCAGTGAGCCATTGGTATCGCCGTTGCTCAGCGTCATTCTTGTAAACTCGGATCTGTTATTAATTTCATTGCAAAAGTTAAGATCTGTAACCATTTTCATTATGTACAAATCTCTATCGTCTTCAGACAGCCATGGATTCAACTAAAAGCTCTCATTATGCTAAGTAATTTTGAAAAGAAAAATTAACCGTGATGAATCAAAATGCGAATAAATTGTAATCTACTTCGCAAGACTCAGAAATAGCAGCTCCATTGATTCACAGAATTCCAGCATTTTCGCAAAAAAATCAGTACTCGGATCTGCGTTAATATCATTGCGCTAAGCATTTTTCAAAAACACATAGAATCGTGATGAAGCAAAACCATGGAAATCCAAATCAAGTAAGCAAAGCTAACGCGATAACGATATTTGCAGGAATTTAGAGAGAAAATTAGCGAACCTGGAAATGGTGAGACCTGGATCTTGAGGAAATGCTTGGAGCACCGACACAAATGGAGATTTTGATTTTTCTTTATATTTGGACTAAATTGTGGAAAAGTAAGAGAAATAAGAAATTGATGCGATAAAAGAGGAGAGTGATGTTTCTGAATTAGGAATTAACTAAATATATGATTTTAAAGAGAGAGGCTTCAGTTCACTCGCGTGTTGATTCGACGTCGGCGTGAGTTTTATTCGCTGCTTCACTTCCTTACCATGTGCTTGCGTCTAAGAAAAATATACACCGTATGTAAAAATATCTGTGATAAATTAAAAATCTATTATATAATTAAGACTTAAAAATCTATGATATAAATAAACTCTAAGAAACAAATATACCAAAATATAATAATCTGTCATACACACAAATTTGTCATAACTTAAAACAGAATTTTTTTTAACATCTCTTTTTATTATTTATAAAAAGTTTATATGATTTTCAAATAGCTTACTCGTAAGAAAACGAGAAGGTAATAAAAATATTTGAGAAACAGATGGTTGGTTATGAGCCAACTTAGCTAGATGATCAGCAACTATATTACAAGAACGGGAAACATAAGTAAAATATGTTTCCGTAAATCTATTCGCCGAACTGTGAATATCTGTCACTAAGCCATCTATAATAGTAATGGTTGTTCGGTTATGAACGATATCGATAAGCTGTTGACTTTGTAATGTATTTAGGAGTGCCAATCCTTCTGCTTCCAGTGGTAAAGAACCTTGTAGTTTAGAAGATCCAGACAAGCAATATCGTCCTCTATCATCTCTAACTATCCAACCAACACAAATGCTACCATTGTTGTGTACGTAGCTTCCATCGTAGTTGACCTTGAATGTATTTATTGGTGGACATTTCCAATGGTCAGGCACCTGTTGAGTATGAAAATGTCGTCGAGGCAGAGTCTGTGAAGGCGAACCAGTTGTAGTAACAAATAATCATTCGTCAACATTTTCCTTCGCTTTGGTGATAACTGATTCTGCATCCCAAACTTGATGAAAATCGCAGATTTATGTCGCAGATTTTTTGCCAACAATATATGATGATGACTAAATTGTTTCATTTTTTCCTACAATCAAATTCCCTTTGTATTGGGTTATATATATATATTATTTTGTGTAACATATAAATACATTAAAAAAATTTAAAGAAATATTATCTACATTTTCTTTTTGTATTATCTGTTCCATTAGTTTGGCTAAAAGATGGAAAGTTGATCAATTAGTTTATTTCGTCAATCAATTTATTTCAAAATTAGTGGTGGGATCGAATCCACAGAGAGTAAAGAGCGCTTTAGATATGTAGATCTAAACAAAGCTATGATAAAAAATATATGGAAAGTTTGTCACAGAAAAATCTAAATAAAATTAAAATAAAATAAAATTAATTTAAAACAAATGTTGGGATCTGGGAAATCGCATGGATTTAATCAAATAAAAAGTATATCTAACCGGATTAGCAATTTAATGATCTAGATCTACAACTCAAACACTGTAACCAAATAAATCTCTTTTCAAAAAGGGAATATTATTATAGCATAAATCTGCTAGGACCCTATGATAGCATATATTAACAAGTTTGGTAGAGTTCACTTGTATATCCAGCTTCAACTCTTGGAAAACTGGAAATCAAGCCTATAAACTATAGATTCCAGATAGAATAACCAACATGAAACTTGGATTTTATCTACTATAAGCAAAGAAAGACAGCAATGCAATCAACCTAAGCCTAGAGAGACAAAATACAGAGTTTATCAATTGTAGTATAGTGGTAAAGGGTTTTGAGAACAATGTCGAACCAATCAAGAGTGGTCTACAACAATTAGTTGATTATCAAAGCTAGCTATTCAAATAATTATGAAAAGGGTGTGGTACTAGCAGTCTAAATAAGAAATCTACTAAAAATCCTAAATGATACTAGAGGTACCAAAGTCTGTCACACTTTAGCACATCATGGAACTAAACATGAAAAATCACAGTACTAGGACGACTCGACCACACTGATCGAGTGGTGAGGTTGAGTGCTACATTAAAAATAGAGAAAAACTTCATTGAACGAATACTAAGCAAGCTGTGAAACTATGGGGAAAAACAAGGACTCTAGGGATGAAAATCACGGGATCGCAAACACTCTGTTCTATTGCAGCTATCAACTAGCAATTTCATCACAGGACTACCCTAGACAACATACTTCATAACCAGCTTAATCCATGGTTCGTGGTAGAGAGCCCCAAGATTGAACCCAGTCAGCATAGTGTGAGGAGTCGGATCAGGCATGAAGAATCAGCCTATTCAAGTCGAGAAGAGTTCATAGCAAGTGAATAGGTGGAGTCGTGACATAAATCAATGTCTGATGCATCCACCCTCACGCTATTGTACTCTAAACCCTGGAAAAAAGTCTATCCAATGGCTCAAGGCATGGTTCGTGCTCATGAGACCATCTAAGATCATGGTCTCCTTGATAAGGGGAGAACAAGCATTAAAATCACTCACCCAAGAGGGAGTCGAAACTGAGTGATGATTAAACTATCTAAGCAATAACAAAACAGAGAGAAGCTACCCTAATCCATCCCTAAAAAATCCTAAATTTACTACTCACACATGGTGATCATGGCTGGGGTTTGAAACCCAGAAAAGCTTGGGATTTTCATATGTTATAGCCTTTGATCTACTGAGCAAGGTTGGAGAAGAAATCAAAAGCAAGTACTGATTTATTAAAAAGTTATCAAAGCTACAAAGTTGCTGGAAAATGAAAAACTGTCAAGAACAGCAAGAACAAGAGAGAGAAAAACGAGAGCAAAACCTAAAAATTACTAAGCCAAAACGAATAGTCTCAAGCGCTTATTACATTTGTGAGTTTTCAGGAGAAAAAGTCGGAGAGTGCCCACTCGACCCAGCAGTCGAGTGGGGTGGTCGAGTGGCTTCTCGAGTAGGCAGGCGGTGCTGAAGTCTAGTGAGCCTGTGATGCTGAGGTTGAGAGTGCCTGTCTAGAGTGCTCACTCGAGTGTCTGGTCGAGAGTGCCTGTCTAGAGTGCTTCACTCGAGTGCCTGGTCGAGAGTGCCTGTCTAGAGTGCTCACTCGAGTGCCTGGTCGAGAGTACCTGTCTAGAGTGCTCACTCGAGTGCCTGTCTAGAGTGCTCACTCGAGTGCCTGGTCGAGTAGCCTAGTCGAGTGAGCCATCTGTCTTCTCTGCAATCTTCACTCAACTCCATAGGGCTTGACTGCACATCTTCACTTCATGAGCCAAAATCCAAGTATGCTCCATATGCTCCATAAGTACCTGATAAGATCCCAAATATGCAAAATGCATGCAATGCCTATACAGAAATATGAAACATCCTATATGAAGCATAAATTCATGAAATGGTATAAACAATGGATGAAATCTACTCTAAGACATGATAAAAAGGTGGTAAAAACGTGTATAAAAGTGGTGTTATCAACTCCCCCAAACTTACCATTTGCTTGCCCTCAAGCAAATAGAAAGGATAAGATGAAAGGAGCAGTGTGAAAAGTGGGGACTCAGAACCTAAGCAAACTAAACTAAACTCTAATGTCAATGTCACAGTTATTAGTTCTAGAATGCAATTCACAAAAGTTCTACTTAAAAGCTTTAGCCATACTCATCACATCAAATTCAACACTAAGACTCAGCCACAAGCAAACATTCAAAGCAAACTATCTCTTTAACATTGATTAAGCAGGAACTGGTGAATCATGATATACAATAACTGTAACTCATTTGGTTGAGAGACAAGTTTAAAGAGATAAAAATGATATCTTCTTCCTCTGGTTTTAAGCGCATGTATCAGGGTCTCTCAATGAAATGGATTGAATTATAAGAGAATGCTAAAGGTAGAGCCAACTGGTGCATACATGAGCAGACTATCATCTACCCATAAAGAACCAAATGACTCCCTTACCTCTAAAATCCCAGAAACTTCATCCTAGTTCTACCCTTGTGCTTAAAAGCTTTTCTTTTTCATTTTTTCGACTCAAGGACTCATTTTCTGTTTTCTTCTAAGGAGAGGATACTTTACTTTTTACTTCTAGCGGATTTGGGATTTTTTTATTTTTCACTAAGCTACGACTCGACCACTCACACGAGTGGTCTGGTCGAGTGGCTACTATACAATTTTTTTTCTGTTTCTTTTACTGAGCCAACTTTTATCTTTTTCTTCCAAATCCTTTACTAGACTCTTTTTTTTTCTTGAATCTATCCTCTCCAAAGGCTTATGATTTTTAGCAAACTCTTTTTCTCTTTAATTTTCTTTTCCCAGACTCAAACCCCAACTTATTCAAACTCTTAGCCTAAATCTGGTTCAAAAATTGTGAACCAGAGACTATATGAGAGGCTACTCCTGTCGGCAACACCTAACACCTTTTCTCTAATTCAATCCGAAAATAGGCCTCACTTCACTCAAGAATAATGTATGGTCTGAATGAAGTTTTGGGTTTGGTTTTTGTGGTACTGTCTCAATGGTGGAGATAGCTACTTGGATTAGCAAGAGTGGTAAAAGGTGAAAGAAAACCCGTATTTTAAGGTATCCATGAGTTAGTTTTAGAGGATATCATGATAATTAAGTTTTTCAAATTAGGTTATAATTCATAGGGATAGTTTGACAAATCACAGTAAGCTTCAACCAAGTGAGAGTGCTAAATCTAAATTCTAAGCAAGGTACAGCCTTAATTTTCAAGCTTAGGCGAATACATTAGACAACTTATAACTGTGGCATTGAAATTATATGTTTGGTTCTTAAGCTTTTTACGGTTTGACTCATCATTATCTCCTATGCATATGTACAATCCTAAGCGAAATTCTAAAACTCAGTCCTAAAATGATAATGCAACTACATGACACTCTGTTTTTATAAAATAGTTTTCTGAAAATTTTCAAATTTTTAAGTTTTTTCAATGCACATAAATGATGCAAATTTGAATAAGAAAATAAGGAAATATGTCAAATACGTCTCTCAAACCCTCCCTCAAACTTAAATTATACAGTCCCTTGTGTAAAATGAATTCAAGAGATGATTTGAGAGACTAAAACAAAAAGGAACAAAAAATGCAATGATATAAACAATGATAAAGAAGTGGGGTGGTACCTCATTCTTGTGGAGTGAAGAAGGCATCTGTGTTAGCCTCCATGCTCTCCTGAGTGTAGGCTGGAACTGTGGTGGTGAGAGGATCAGCTCCAGGGTGTGACTCGAGTGGTCCACTCGACCCAGCAAGATGTCGAGTGGTTTCGTCTGGGGACGAATGCTCTAGATCCTTTATGGGGTGATCTGGACGCCTCTTTCTCTCCTTCTGCTCAGCCAAAGTTCTTGTAGATGAGCCAGCACTCAACTTCCTCTTAGTTGCTGCCAAGCGGCTGGTGATCCCCTTCATTGTGGTATTCATTCCACTCTTGAATTTGTTGAATTTTCTGTCTTGCCACTTGCACCACTTCTGAAGTGTGGAGATCTTATGGTTAGCCTCCTTGAGGCTTATGCACTATGTCTCCTCAAAATTCATGTGATCCAAGTCCATCAGAGTGTATAGTGTGGGCGCTGATATGAGTTCAACTCCAGCAGCCTCTAAAAATGGGGTAACAATCCCTCCCACTGTGAACTCTGCCTTGTTCAGCATCTTGTCATTCTTGACAGCAGTAGCTCTGTAACTCATGATGTGTCTCACCAAAATGATGGAGTTCCCCGTGTAGGCTCTATCTCCTCGCATCTCAATCCCATTGGCTCGGTTCTCCTCTGATGAGTAGATGGGGAGTCGCAAAGAGCCTTGTCCAGTATTTTCAAGTCACTCTCATTCACTGGCCCTGTGGCTTTCTTCGCAAACATCGTGTTTGCAAGAGTCATGTGGAGGTATCTCACTGCGGGGTGCCTGATCTCACTGCTCTTAGCTCTAGCAGACTGATAGTGCTCCTTCCTCCAAGCGATAGCCACAACTCATTCAGCTCTTTCTTCTCAAAGTCCTGAGCTTGCCCTGTTCCTCTGCAGAAATCAAACAAGATGTCGACCACACTCAGGGGCAGCTGATAGTCTATCCCTCTGACTCTGAAGCTCACATGACCCATCTCTACTGTGCCAGCCATGCCTCTCGTCTCGTAGAGGTGAAGATCCATTGTTGCCAAGAAATGGCAGGTCTCAGTCTTGAAACCATCACGAGGGCTGTGGGTGAGTCCCACGATGTCAGCAGACTCATAGAGCTTCCCCACCTCTCTGCAAATTCCCAAAGCTTGCATGGTGGGGCGATCTGGGTACCTAGTCCCAAGGAACTTCACCCTCTCCAGGATGGAGATGAGCTTGGCTTCCTCAGAGGTCTTAGCCTGAATGTCCTCTGAACTCTGAAAACCAGTCTCCTCTTCACTGTTCCTTTTCACTGATTCTTCTTCTTGAACCCTCTTGCCCCTAGCCTTTTCTTGCCGTGACCCAGATGGTCGAGTGGCTCTTGCTGCGGTTTGGCTTCTTGTTGCCTTGTCCTTGTAGTGCTAGTGCTCCTGAAACGAATTCACAAATCAAAAATTTAGCAAAAAATTTGGACCACTCGACCCAGCCACTCGATTGAGGTGGTCAAGTGGGCAAAAATTTCCAAATAAAATTTTGTCCAACTTGACCTACTCGAGTGCTTTGATCGAGTAACTAAATTAACAATCATATGCATCCAATTTCAAGCCTAGCAAGGATTTAAACAACTTAGGCTCAAAAAATTTCCAAAATCATCAAGTTCCAAAGCGATTTTTTTATATATGCATGATTTCAAAAAAAAATTTTGAACCCAGATTTTCGCAAAAACGGGTTCAAAGGGTTTAAAACTTACAAGTGAGTTTCAGAATTGCTAGAGTGGTGAGACATGATCGAAATTCGAATGAAAATTTTGAAGATTTGAGTGAAAATTTTAGAGAGAAATTGGAGAGTTATGCGCTTTCTAGAGAGATAAAAATCGTAAAAATGGGGAAGAAGAAGATGGTGGGTCGCGTGGGTATTAAATGATAGAGTGATTTCAAATGAACCGCCTAGATTAAAAGTTGAGATTTTAGACAAAACCTGGCCACTCGAGTGGTGTGGTCAAGTGACTTTTCGAATTTTTGGCTAACCCTTTTGAAACTCCACATTGGCTCATACTCATCTCCTATCGTCTCCTGAAACTCAAAACACTAAGAAAACACATTAAAAATAACAAAATTCAAAAAGACATAAGATAAATCAAAACTAGTATATACAATGATAAACATGAGAATTCCTCCCAAGTAAGCGTGTTTAAAGTCACTTACCTTGACTCTCACTCTTTTTAGGCAGGTGGAAGGTCCTTGAGAGGTTGTGTTGACCCATTTAGACTCGGCTTCTCCACTATGAAGGTTTATGCCATGATAGCGTGATAGAAGCTATCACTCATTCATGGTGGTTTGGGCCTCCTTCTTCCCATCTCTGGTGGGGGATGTTGAGCTTCCTTTAGCTTGATAGCTTCTGGAGCTTGTTGAGCCTCTTTGAGCTTCAGAACTTCCTTCTCAAGCCTATCCACCTTCTCTGCCAACTCAACAACAACACCTTGTAGAGCAAGGATTGTGCTCTGGTCTGGTGCTAGTGTTGTGAGTGGGTATGTTGAGTTGCTCTTCCCTGTACAAACATATTCCTGGTCCGAGTACCAAATCAAACCAGGTGGTTTCGTATGGGTCGGTTGTGCTCTCTGGTGATGACTCGAGTGGTCACTCGACCTACCAGTCGAGTGGACTGGTCGAGTATGCCCTGTTGTTGTCTTCATCAGAGTCACCTTCTGCTACAAACGCATCAAACTTGTGAACTGCTCCATCAGAGTGACTACCCATGGTGACTGTGAACCCTGAAGGTATGGATGGTGTCTGAGAGTACTGTTCAAACTTTCCAAAGATTGTATTTTCATAACGCTCAGCTTCTTCCATGTAGAAAAGCTGTCTCTCAAAATCAGGGTTCTTCAAGCCGGAAGAGGTGTCAAAACGCATCACCAAGTCATTACCGGGTTGAAGAACTATTTCACCATTTTTGGTGTCAATAACAGCACCAGAGGATGCCAAGAATGGTCTGCATAGTATGAGGGGATCCATTGGCTCTTTTTCCATCTTCATCACTATGAAGTCAGTAGGGATCTCCATGTTTCCTACTCTCACTGGGACATTCTCTAGCAAGCCATGGGGAAATCTGATGGTTATGTCAGCTAGGACTAGAGACCTGGTGCTTGGCATAAATTTGTGATAGCCCAGCTTTCCTGCCACAGACAATGGCATTATGCTGACTGAAGCACCCAGATGACAGAGAGAGTTATGGAAAGTCTGGTTTCTGATGGTGCATGGTATTGTGAAAGATCCAGGATCCGTCAGCTTCTTTTGCACTACTACTTTCTGCTGAATGATCATCTTACACTCATACGCCTTAGCAGCTGCTGCTCTCTTATCTTGAATTTTCTTCAAGGCTCTTTTTCTCAAACCACTGTCAAAAGGTCCAAGTGACTTCACAGCTTCATCCCAAGTCGTTTTAGCTTCAAGCTCTGATAGCTCTTCTTCAAGCATAATAGCATACTCCTTCTCGATCTCAGCCTTGAACCGTTCTGGGAAAGGACTTGTCATCATCGCATGCAGATCCAGTATGCGCTTCTCCTTTGCAGTTTTGGGAGTGCCTACTCGACCACTCACTCGAGTGGTGTGGTCGAGTGCTACAGTGCTCGAGTGAATTTCAGCAGCAGATCGAAAGGTTGCCCCCCCCCCCCCCAAACTTGAGTATCATTGTCCCCAGTGATGTTAGAGAATCTCTTTTTGAAAGGAAGAAGATGGAGAGCTGGTGCTGTGTTCACTGCATAGAGAGGTGCAGGTTCCTTAGGGTTCTGCACAGCTTTACCAGGAAGTTGGCATGTGGTCTTAGTAGAGGCTAATGCAGCACTAGACTCAACAAACTTTAGTCTGTTGTTGAGAACCTCAATCTTATGGTTCAAATCATCATAAGAGCAATCGATGTGGGTTCTGAGTTCAGTGAACCTCTCTGATGTCTCTTGAGTAGCAGTATTCTGGCCTTGAAGAAGTTGGAGTAGAAGAGGCTTAAGGTCACCATCACCTTGTGGAGGTGGTCTTGGAGCAAACCCAGGTGGATTGGCTGGAGCTTGTGGCACAAAAGGCTTGTTTTGGCCTGTGTTTGGAGTAGGGTTGACTTGATCCTAAGGGTTGGCTACGTTGGGATTCCTATAGGAGAGATTAGGATTGTTCCTATAGTTAATGTACCCTCTATTGAAGCCAGCTTGATTCTGTATATACAAGATCTCTTCAACCTGATCATCTTCACCTTCCCGAGCCTGAGTAGCAGAAACTTCACCAACAAAGTTCACAGATTTCTGCTGAGCCAGGATGAGCTTGTCAAGTTTCTCACTAAGAGACTGGATCTCCTGCTTGGTCTTATCAGAAGACGAAGATGGTCCTCTAACTGATCTGCCAAAGTCCTCACTGTAGTTTCCATCAGAGATTGCAAGGTTCTCCACTAGCTCCCAGCCAATGACAACGTCTCTATTGAGGAAATTTCCATTACTAGCTGTATCCAATAGCATTCTGATCTTTGGGCTTACCCCTCTGTAGAGCGTACTGAGCAAAGACTCCTTGGTGAAACCATGGTGAGGACACTACATTGTGTACTCTTTAAACCTCTCCCATGCTTCAGAGAAACTCTCATTGGTTTGCTGAGTGAAGCTGGAGATTTTGTTCTTGAACTTTGTAGTCCTTGACATAGAGAAGAATTTCAGCAGGAAAGCTTTCTTGCAGTCATCCCAGGTGGTTATAGAACCCTGAGGCAGTGCTCGTTCCCAGTGGGAAGCCTTATCACCAAGAGAAAATGGAAAGAGGCATAGCTTGAAGCTGTCCTTTGAGATTCCGTTGATCTTGGTGAGCTCGCACAATCTATCAAACTGGTCCAAATGAGCAAGCGGGTTTTCCATAGGAAGTCCATGGAATTTGTGGTTTTGGACCATGGAGATCAAACCCATCTTGATCTTAAAGTTATTGTTGTTGACTGGAGGGGCTACAATTCCTTGCCTCTAAGAGTGAGTGTTTGGAGCGTCTCCTGCTCCAATCACCCTAGGCTGAGGAACTTGTTTTGCCATGACTGCAGGTGTCTTTGGAACTGGTTGTGGAGGAATGGGGGTAGCAGGTGCAGGTGTAGCTTGACGAGTATGCTGGTTGATGCGATGTATGTGATCAAGTAACTGGATTAGGTTTTGACTGCCTTGAGAACGTGTTTGCATTCAGAGAGTAGTGACTCGATCAAGTACTCGAGTGGTAAGGTCAAGTAGGGGTCGAGTGCTACAGTACCTAATGCAAAACAGACAAAATTTCAAAACCAAATCAGTACCCAGATCTTAAAAGTAACATACT
Organism: Cardamine flexuosa; assembly: GCA_963555745.1. Lineage (NCBI taxonomy): Eukaryota > Viridiplantae > Streptophyta > Magnoliopsida > Brassicales > Brassicaceae > Cardamine > Cardamine flexuosa. Next base: position 11,864,029 of record OY743220.1, on the reverse strand, counting down.
TGATCTAGTAAACCTTAAACAACAAACTGTATAGACAAAAATACTCAAAACAGGCAACGGTGCCAAATTGAAACTTAGATTTTGCCTACTCTAACAAAGACAGACAGCAAAGCAATCAACTTAAGCCTAGAGAGACCAAATACCAAGTTTATCAATTGTAGTGTAGTGGTAAAAAGGGTTTTGAGAACAGTGTCGAACCAATCAAGAGTGATATACAACAATTAGTTGATTATCAAAGCTAGCTATTCAAATAATTATGAAAAGGGTGTGGTACTAACAGTCTAAATAAGAAATCTACTAAAAACCCTAAATGAAACTAGAGGTACCAAAGTCTGTCACACTTTAGCACATCATGGAACTAAACAGGAAAAATCACAGTACTAGGACGACTCGACCACACTGATCGAGTGGTGAGGTCGAATGCTACAGTAAAAACAGAGAAAAGCTACAGTGAACGAATACTAAGCAAGCTGTGAAACTCTGGGAAAAAACAGGGACTCTAGGGATGGAAATCACGGGATCGCAAACACTTTGTTCTATTGCAGCTATCAACTAGCAATTTCATCATAAGACTACCCTAGACAACAAAATTTATAATTAGCTCAATCCATGGTTCGTGGTAGAGAGCCCCAAGATTGAACCCAGTCAGCATAGTGTGAAGAGTCGGATCAGGCATGAAGAATCAGCCTATTCAAGTCGAGAAGAGTTCATAACAAGTGAATAGGTGGAGTCGTGACATAAATCAATGTCTGATGCATCCACCCTCACGCTATTGTACTCTAAACCCTAGAAAAAGTCTATCCAATGGCTCAAGGCATGGTTCGTGCTCATGAGACCATCTAAGATCATGTTCTCCTTGATAAGGGGAAAACAAGCATTAATATTACTCACCCAAGAGGGAGTCGAAACTGAGTGATGATCAAACTATCTAAGCAATAACAAAACAGAGAGAAGCTACCCTAATCCATCCCCAAAAAATCCTAAATTTACTACTCACACATGGTGATCATGGCTAGGGTCCGAAACCTAGAAAAGCTTAAGCTTTTCATATGTTATAGCCTTTGATCTAGTGAGCAAGGTTGGAGAAGAAATCAAAAGCAAGTACTGATTTATTTAAAAGTTATCAAATCTACAAAGTTGCTGGAAAATGAAAAACTGTCAAGAACAGCAAGAACAGCAAGAACAGCAAGAACAGCAAGAACAGCAAGAACAGCAAGAACAGCAAGAACAAGAGAGAGAAAAACGAGAGCAAAACCTAAAAATTACTAAGCCAAAGCGGCGCTATTCGATCCCCCTAATTAGGTTTAATGAGGCTCTTTTATACATAGTCTCAAGCGCTTATTACATTTGCGAGTTTTCAGGAGAAAAAGTCGGAGAGTGCCCACTCGACCCAGCAGTCGAGTGGGGTGGTCGAGTGGCTTCTCGAGTAGGCAGGCGGTGCTGAAGTCTAGTGAGCCTGTGATTCTGAGGTCGAGAGTGCCTATCTAGAGTGCTCACTCGAGTGCCTGGTCGAGAGTGCCTGTCTAGAGTGCTCACTCGAGTGCCTGGTCGAGAGTGCCTGTCTAGAGTGCGTGGTCGAGAGTGCTTGTCTAGAGTGCTCACTCAAGTGCCTGGTCGAGTGAGCCATCTGTCTTCTCTGCAATCTTCACTCAACTCCATAAGGATTGACTGCACATCTTCACTTGATGAGCCAAAATCCAAGTATGCTCCATATGCTCCATAAGTACATGATAAGACCCTAAATATGCAAAATGCATGCAATGCATATACAGAAATATGAAACATCCTATATGAAGCATAAATGCACGAAATTGTATAAACAATGGATGAAATCTACTCTAAGGCATGATAAAAAGGTGGTGAAAATGTGTATAAAAGTGGTGTTATGACAACGCTAGCTGTATTATAAAACTCTATTAATCATTTGATAGATTCATCAACCTAACAAATGCATTTGTTTCATAGAAGTAGAGATTTATTAATCCTAACCTTAATCTATAACAATAACCTAATTAAACATTAAATTCCTTTAAATAAATCTCATCTCTCAACATGCAGATCTACTCAAGCATTTAAATGGGTTGATAGATCATGATGTTTTATGGTATGAAATGCAAAGAAAGAGATGAACACAGAATGTATATGTGAAAATGCAATGGAAAATAATATAAATCTGAGAAAAAGCAATGTAAAAGTTTACAAATCTGAAAAATAAAAATGAAATACAAAGTAACTGAGAAAAGTCGTGTCTAGGGCCTCTTTGCCGCTCAGGAAATGATCCCTTTATATAGGGAGTCTACTAGGTCAAAAATCATAGTTAATGTGCAATTTGGAGAATATCCGCGATCTGAATCAATAGTTTCTAAAATCTCCATTGTTGGCTCTTTAACATTCATTAAGTGTTGTGTGTAGTCTCAAAAAGGGAGTCAAAATTGCTAAGGGCTAGTAACGGGGGCCATTTTGAGGGTGATGGTTAGGCATGATAAATAAACTCCAGTGCAAGCCAATTCTCAAAATCACAGTGAGACGGAAACCAAAGATGATGCACAACCTCCTAAATCTTGGATCCCAAGCAAGCTTCTATATAATGATCCTAATAGAGTTGCTATTGGTGCTAAAATAAATAACAGAAACAAATAACTAACTAAATAAATGAAAAGGTTTTATTCTGGTTCCTTCAGACTTTTTTCCCTTCTCTTTCTTTTCATTTTTTTTTTGAAAGAGAGTCTCGGGATGAGATGGGATCGATCGATCTGAATAGGATCGGTCGATCCCAGAGCATTTTTTCTGAGAAGGGGAACTTGGAACCAGTCCTAACCATATACATTAATAGACAATAATAATGCACCAATAGTCAACTCAAACTAATATATACGAAGTACTGATACTAGAAAGCTTACTCGAAAATCTTTAGAACATTTGGTTGTACTTATCTCCATACTCCGTAGTTTTTGCACTTGGTTGCACATGCTCCTAATGTTGCAAAAGAGGATTGGGGTTCTAATAAAAAAGGGTGTAAGGGTGTGGAACCAAGCTAAAAATGAGCTTGGCCATCCGGAGCTCCAATAAGAATGGGGTGAACTCCGGATGTATATGATCCTTTATGCGATATCGAGCCCCTAAGTGAGAAGATTAGTCCGGTTAAAGGTCCAAGTAGATAGAGCCAATGCTGGATCATTTAGATTTCCAAAGGATAGGTCGCTTATGGTAAAGTTGATCCACTGATGGTGTTTCTAATCTTCCTGAACTAAGTCCAATAACTGTCAACGTAAAATGGAAACCAAGAAAATTGTAATAAAATTCTTATGTTTTGACTCAATAAAACGTCTCGAGAAAAATGAATAAGTTTTATTTTTGAAAAAATTTGAAATTTTTTTGTTGACAAGTTAAAAAAAGAAAACACAGTGTTACTAACATATGAAAGCAAACACCCCTTTCCACAGACTTAAATCACTACGTCCCGCTGTGATATAAAAAAAAAATGGATGCTGCGAAACAACACTGGAGATAATGAATTATGAACAAGAAAGCACACAATAAACCGTGAAAGGAGTTATACGATCAAAAGGGAGCATTGGTATTTTCATGAACCGGTTGTCAGCTTTTCTCGTCTAGGAGATCGATAGATCTCAGCGTTCAGTGTGGATCCAGAATCCACACTTAAAATTTAGATATAGATTATTGTGTAGAAAAGATTGTTCTTGTAAAAATGTGTTTATTACTCTCTATTATCAAAAATCTGATCTCTTTTACAATGCTATTTTTCTTATATTTATACATATTTTGACCTTCAATGTTATTAATAAATTACAATAAATTTTATTCTAATTTGAACATGTCGGTTTTGATTCGATCTTGAATGTTGTAATGTCGTTTTTGGAGCAGATTCATTTCTTGATTTAATGCTTAGATTTTTTTTCGCGAACTCTTTATCTTTTTCGGTCTCCTATGACTTTCCGAACTCTCTGGATCTGTCACTTCAATCTTGTACTAGCTTGTTGATATTCTTATTTCACACCGAGATTTACTCATGTGAACCGAGCTCTTGCCAAAATGACTTGATTGACACGTGTCCCGTATCTTTAATGGCGATGGATCCTCGATGTCAGATCCGGTATCAACATTTGCTCCCCAAGTCTTGCGAACTTATTTTTAGTTCGGGAGACTTAAGTGATACATGTCGATTTGATTTCCTTTTACCCCTACTCATCAAATCCCTTGGATTTTGTGATTTACTTGATGTAATGTCCTTGACACGCATTCCCATTTATTCTTAATTTTATTCATTTAAAAATTGGAGAAAATTTTCCACTTCCCCACCAACTTCGAAGCAGTTGTCATCCACCCGTTTAATAAGGTATTTCTTTTCTTCTTCTTCCTACTTTACTCTTTTACTCGCACAGCTTTTTAGTGTTTTTTCTCCAATTCCCTCAATCTTCCTCAAGAATGGCTAACGGTTCAAAATCTTTGGTGGCCTATCCTACAAGAGCAAACGACAAATTCGGTCTCCATCCTCAATCGCTAATTATGGAGGACAGCTATCTCCAAACCTTGAAGACCCTTTGTCGGGTACCTCCGGAGGTTAAATTCTCCCTTCCGACCCCGGAAGAATCCCTAGAATCGGGCCATCCTGGATGTGGTTTATCTTACTGGGTGTGGGTTATTCTTTCCCATTCCTCAAATCCTTTTTCTCTATCATCATGCCCTCGGGTTGGCGTTCCCTCAGATGACTCCGAACAAGCTCTATACCATCCTTTCTGTTCTTGTCATTGCGACGGAAGCCAGATATGCCCTAAGTGTCGGTGATCTTTTTCAACTCTTCAGTGTTTGATTGTCTAACCGAAGTGGCCCCGGATTCTAGGCGTGTTATCCTCACATTGATAGAGCTTTAGTCATCGGGTTTCCTGACAAAGATGATCATTGGAGGAACTTTTGGTTCTTTGTCAGGATAAACACTGCTTTGGGTAATGGATTATCTGAAATGCTTTACTCCTCTTGGGCCTCGTCCCCTGGTAGATATACTTTTATGATCAATTTTTGGCTTAATATTTTTCTAGTTGCTTATCTTCCAAATTGTCGCTGTTTTTGTGTTGTATCCAAACCCCGTCCCTTCGCTTGGCAAGGCCTTTTGGATTTCTTCACTGTGGTCACTAAAGGAAACACCACTTGGAATTCCTTCACTTTTGAAAGGATACTCGGCCGGGAAATCAATGAGAAGTGGGAACCTCCAAGCTCTCAATGTCGCTTCTGAGCCGTTGCCAGGTTGCAGGACTTATTGAGAGAAAATGGATGGGGATGCTATTCGGAAAGGGTTGAAGGATGAGACTGATCCTATCGGAAAGCATCATCAAGAAAAAATTGATACCTTGACAGCTAGTCAAATAAGAAAAGTGAGCCTAGTAGGCCCTCTTCAAGCATTTCTCGACTACCCTCCTCGCTCTACTCCACCTCATCCCACTGAGGCTGATGAAGATGAAACCATTATATCGTTAAAACATAGAAGGACGAGTTCGGGATCCGATATCTCAGCTCAAGACAAATCAAAATCTAGTACCGACATGCTTCCACCTCCTCTCCCTGGTAACCCTGGCAACCCGACTACTGCTCCTTTTGATAGATGGGGCTCCGGTTCATGTGAAATCTTTATTAACCATGTTCGTCACACAAGCCAAGTATTCGATCTTCCCATACACCTATTTTTGATTATCATTTTCTTTTTATTAGGTATCTCCTAACTCATTTATTTACACATGCTCTTGCTGACTTCAATGACATGGTTCGTTATTACGAACAAATCATCTATAACATGTCATTTTCCGTGGGGACTGAAACTTTCACAAAGATGATCGTGGAACATCAGAAAGCTATAGCCGACTTGGAGGAGAGAGACATGGGGACCATCGAGCGTCTCAGGAAAGAAAGGAACGAGCTCAAAGAATTATTAGAGGTCACCCGTGCTGGAGCTGAGAGTATTACGAAGGGTTACGAAGAGAAATGTTCTGCTCTTCGCTCGGAACAGAGTGCCCTGCTCATCTCAAACCAATGACTCAAACGTGACGCGACCATAGCACAAGAACAGTTCGAAGAAACTTCTTTAAAATACGATGCTCTACTGAAGTTTCAAGATGATGACATTCATAAGACTGCCAGCTTGGCCCGAAGGGTGGTCAAGGAGAGTGGCCAAGTATTGCTGAACCGGCTTTCTGAACATGTTAGGTCTCTGGAAGCGCGTGCTGTTCTTCAGGCTGATGTCAACAAAGTCAAAAGTAACCTAGCTCTCCTAGAAAAGATAAAAGAAGGTAGAATCACACCAGACTTGGAGATCGCCGAGGTGACAAGTTCATAGACTGAGCTGTCATCTGAGCTAGATAATACTGCTGTTGTGCCGCTGGATCAGGAGAAGTTTGGCGTTGCCTTTGCGGACTCTCCTCCTCTTCTTGAGCCCAACTTTGACTTGCCTGCTGATCAAACCTTGCTGTCTCCAACAGAAGTTCTCGTTCCCCAAGCTGGTACTTCTGATAAGGTATGGTTCAATCAATTTGGGTCAAATCTATTCCTTATTTCAGATGATCATCTTATTCGACTTAAAAGATGGTACTCTTAAAATATCCAGGATGTGTCTGAGGATGCTCTTCTTGCTGCTACTCCGTCTGAATCGGAAATCTGTCCAAAGGAGATTCCTACATACAAAAACACTGATGATGGCCCCTCGGACATGGATGTGGTAATCACTCCTTCAATGGAATCTGCCCCCTTGCTGGTTGACGACCTTTCAAAGGTCGATCTTATTTAAAATCTTTTTCTAGTAACTTTGTGGCTATTTCCACATAATCAGGATATGTCCCCAAACTTTCATTTGTTACACAACTCGATTTTGCGTATTTGCTTTCCTGCTTCGTTATTGCCCAAGGGGGCTTTGAATACTGGTTTATTTAGAAGTTTATTTTATATGCTTATTTTGATAAGACTTATTATTTAACCGGATTTGCAAAGTCCGGCTTATTCAAAAGCTCTCACTCAAGGTATTTTTCGAGAGAAAAGTGGGTTGATGAAACCCTTACCATTTAAAAAAAAAACTATATCCAGTTTTCTTGGTAAAAATGCGAGGATGGAGCTCGGCTTAAGCGAGGTCTAAGCTTGGCTTTGAATTGGTGCACCCTTTCAATAATGAATCTCTGTAGATAGTCTGATCAGTTCGCATTGTTTCGCGAATTGATCACATGCTTTCTGTTTGGTATCAAGAATTGATTTGTTTAAAGGCTGATTGGGCTTATTCTTTTAAAGGAAAATTGTAATTTAGGTCCAACTCCAATAATTTTCCTATTTAATGCATCCTTTAGGGTTTAACGATTTTATGTAGCGTGTGTCATTAAGATTTCCTTGTGCTTTGAAACTTACGCCTATGCATAGAAAGTAATTATTACTATCATTAATTGCTTGCCGCTTGAAATTTCATATTCCTTTTATTCTTCTGACTCCTTCCTTATTTGCATATCATCGCCGCTGTAACCTTTATTATTTTCCTTTACTCTTCTTCCTCTTCAATCCTCATCCTCTTTACCATGGACACCTTTGGGTACTACCCTCGACGAACTCCTTCCGGTTCCCCGTCAAGATGGTTTTACCCCAAGTTCAGTTTGTTATCCTAGCTTCATCGATTTTCTTGTTGAAAAAGAGAGAGAAGAAGCTGATGCCTTTATCGAAGTGGTTCGTCCCTTCTATCTCCTAAGTGTCTTTAGTGATTGTTCTTCTCTTATCGTCATATACTTTTTTTTTTAGTTTAGAGCTGATCACTCTTGTACATGCAACGATCGTCAGCACTTCGGGAAAAAGAGAAAATCTCTTGAGAGAAAAATTCAGAGGCTGGAGAAGAAAATCTGACGTCTGGAAAGCCACCCTCTTTGCTGGGAAAAGAATGATATTAATTATATTGTTTCCATTCCTGAAGTGCTTCGCGCCTACTTCAAAGATTTGATGGAGAGGAAGGCAAAAATCAAACGTGAAGATGACACGAGACCTGCTCCGGTGGTGGATTCTGTGTCCGACCTGGAAGAAGATCTCTCTTCAGACACCCGAAGGGACTGTGATGGGAGTTGTCCCTGAGCCCAACTTCTTAATGTAACAGATGTTTTATTTTACTGTTATGGGCCTAGCCATCATTGTTTTTATTTGGACCTACTATTTTGATTTTCAGATTTGCCTTCATTTTATGCTTGCAACGTATTAATTTCTCGAATCTCCATACGAAGCCTTAATTTGCGTAATTTTTGTGAATTAAATCATCACTGGTGATTTCTAGGGCATGCAATCCGGCATGTCCTGGTTGAAAATTACTATATATCATTAATCAAAAACATCCGAATTCCTAACTCTTTCTATTCTTCTTCCTTTTCTTTACTTCATTTTTCTTTCAAATGGTCGCCAAATTCCGTTGTGCTAAACACGCTGGTATGTCTATCGAAAATGTCATTTACTTCCATGATGATCCTACCACGACCCTTAACTCCGAAGATGGTTCCTTCAAACGTCATTTAGGATGGGGAAGTCCGATGAGCATTACTTGTGGTTTGATGAATCAACTTCCTACTCATGGCTAAAAGACAGCAATGAGGTTCATGGAAAAGGTGAACTGTTAGGTTTTACTCATAATTTTCCTCTATTCCGGTTACTCAATCTGACTCCTTGTCTTAACTAGTTGGTCACCAAGTACAAGGATTTTGAGCGGGAACGTAGCAAACTGAGGTCGAAAATTTGGGAAATGGAAAGGAAACAGTTCCAGATTTCCCAAGAAATGTGCGTCCTGGAAGCTCATCCGTCGGACTGGATCAAACTTAACTTGAGGAGTTTGGGCATTACATGCCGCCAAGTGTGCACGGGATCATGGATCTAGCAGGGCAAGGGGCTAAAATATTTTGTAAGAAGGTCGATCATGCATCTTCTTGATCGCTCCTCGTCGCTTTCTCTTTCTCTTGCACCATGTTGTTGCTTCCCAGTGAGGAAAAATCTTCAAGCGTTCACCCATTTATGTATTTTTTATTAAATAATAGCTGCACTCAAAAACGAGCTGCATACGTACCCATGTTGGGATCAAGCCAAATTGTAGTTCATTAAAATATTATTATACTATTTAATGAATAAAACCTTTTTAAATTCAAAATATTTCACGGCCTCCAAACTGGGACTCCATCTTGGTTCGCGAGCTTATTGACAGTGTTGCGAACTACTTCGGTTACTTAATATGGACCTTCCCAATTGACTCTGAGCTTCCCGGCTGCGACCTCCTTAGTATTTTTGAACACTCTTCGCAAAACTAGATCACCAATCTTGAGAGGGTGGCTCTTTAACTTTGAGTTATAGTATCGTGCAATCGTTTGCTGGTAATTCTGGAGTCGAATTAAGGCTTGATCTCTTCGTTCACCGATAATGTCCAATGCATCCTCCATCATCTGTGTATTACGAGTTTCATTACTAGGGTGCTCGGTATATCGAAGCCCGAGAACGTTTAGCTCGGCTGGGACCACGGCCTCCACTCCATAGACTAATAAAAAAGGAGTTTCCCCACTGGCTCTCTGTGGAGTAGTTCGATAAGCCCACAAGACTGGTTGGAGTTCGTTGTACCATCCCCCCTTATACGAACCGAGCCACTTTTTCAAATTACTCAATATAGTTTTTATCACCGCTTATGCTTGTCCGTTTCCCTGAGGATACCGTGGGGTTGAATAACTTACTTTGATCCCTCATGCCGACACGAAATCCTCGAAATCCTTAGAGATGAATTAGGAACCATTATCTGTAATAATTTTAGATGGAACTTCATAGCGATAAATTATATTTTTCCATAAAAACGTTTTCGCCACCGAATCTTTAATTGTGATGTGAGTCTCTGCTTCTATCTACTTGGAAAAATAGTCAGTTAGAACAAGGAGATGCTGCACACCTCGGGTTGACTTGTGCATTGGTCCAATTATATCCTGCTTCTATCTACTTCGAAAATACAGTCAGTTAGAACAAGGAGATGCTGCACACCTCCGGTTGACTTGTGCATTGGTCCAATATATTCATTGACCATCACAGAAACGGATAAAGAGCCGTGATTGACGATAAAAGCTCTGAAGGTTGGTGAATGAGGGGAGCATGCTGTTGACACTTCATGCAATGCTGAGAATATTTAACACAATCCATGATCATGGTAGGCCAATAATATCCTAAACATTTGATTTTAAAAGCCATTGATCGTCCTGAAGCATGATTTCCACAAAGTCCTTCATGAACTTCGCTCATGACCACCTCAATTCCTGAACCATGGATACATAGTAAATACGGATCGCTAGCTCCTCATTTGAATAGTGGATATTTTATCAAACAATATTTCCCACTAACGATTCGTAACTTTCTGGCCTCCCACTTCTCTTTTGGAAGTACACCGGTTTGGATGTAATCCTTAACAGGAACCCTCCAGTCTGCCTCCCAATCGTTAGTGGGAAGATCTTCTTGACTATTTGGGACTATATATGCAGCACCCTCGAACTCTTTGTTATAGTTATCTTCATGTACTTGTTTGGAATTATCTACTAGATCACTAGCCTTAACAGTTATAGGAATCTGGGCACTTTCAGCAGGCTCTTTTGTTGGAATGGATTCGACGTCTTGTGCTAGTGTCTCGTCCTTATTTGGCATAACTATAGGCTCTGAACATTTTGGCGGGCGACCTCATCGATGCTTTGGGGGTTCACTTTGGAGCAATTAATCATTGCTCGAAAGATTCAGAGATGTCTAAACCCAAGATCGAGATCGGGTTACAGCCATAGTCTCTTTTCCTATGTTAATGCTTTGAGATTCAATGCATTCAACTGGAATTATCCTCTTTAGAGTTGGATATGACATGGAGGCTAATGCAGCTAGAGCATCAGCCACAGTATTTTCACCCCGTGGAATCCGAACTAAATCAAAAGCATCAAACTGTTGCACGAATTTCTTGACGAGCTCCAAATATGCTTCCATCCTTGAATATTTTGCTTCATACTCGCCTTTGTATTGACTCACAATTAATTACGAATTGCTGTATGCTAATATCTCTCGAGCTCCTAATTCTTTTGCATGGCGAAGTCCAGCTAACAATGCTTTATACTCTGCTTCGTTATGCAAAGCAGGGAATCCAAGACAGAATGATTGCACGATTACTTCACCAGTAGGGGTTACTAAGCTAACTCTAACTCCGAATCCTTGTTTTGAAGAGGATTCATCAACGTTTAGCTTCCATACCTTCCCTGTAGCTTCGATTTCTGTACTAATCACTGGTAACTCGGTTAGGAAATCGGCTAACACCTGAGCTTTAGCACTGGTTCAATTTTTGTACTTGATATCATACTCGCTTAATTCAATCACCCACTTTGCTAACTGTCTGGATTGACTTGGGCTATGTAGGATAGTTAGAAGTGGTTGGGATGTTAGTACTTCTATTGGATGTGATTGGAAATAAGGTCTTAACTTCCAAGCTGAGACTACCACTGCAAGTGCTAGCTTTTCCATCATGGTATAACGGGTTTCCGGGCTGGTCAAACTTTTACTTATGTAATAAATTGGCCGCTGCTCCCCCCTGTCTTCTCGGACGAATACTCCACTAACTGTGTGCTCCGAAACAGATATGTACAAAAATAATCTTTCCCCGGACTCTGGTTTAGAAAGGACCGGTGATGAAGTTAAGTATGATTTTAGTTTCTTAAAAGGGTCATCGCACTTATCATCCCACACAAAGTATTTATTTCCCCTTAGTAATTGGTAAAATGGGAGGCATCTATCGGTTGATCGAGATATAAATCTGTTAAGCGCCGCGATCCTCCCTGTTAAGTGTTGTACTTCTTTCTGATTCCTTGGTGGTGGCATCGTTAGAAAGGCATTTATTTGAGCGGGGTTAGCTTCGATCCCTCTTTTTGTTACAATATAACCCAAGAATTCTCCAGACGGAACTCCAAATGTGCACTTCGCTGGGTTCAGCTTCATTCCGAACTTATTTAACACTTTGAAGCAATCACTTAGGTGTTTGATTTGATCTGCTTGTTGGAGCAACTTTTCTAGCATATCGTCTATATAGACTTCCATCGTTTTTCCGAGGTACTCCGCAAACATCCGATTCACGAGACGCTGATAGGTAGCTCCTGCATTCTTCTAACCAAATGGCATCACAATATAGCAATAGATACCTCTATCGGTTATGAAGGACGTCCTTTCTTGATCTTCTGGATGCATTTTAATTTGGTTATAGCCTGAAAAAGCATCCATGAAGCTTAGGAGTTTGTGGCCAGCAGTTCACTCTACCAATCGATCAATATGTGGGAGTGGAAAATTGTCATTTGGGCAAGCTCTGTTAGTATCCGTAAAGTCTACACAAACTCTCCATTTTCCATTCTTTTTCTTTACTACAACTGGATTGACGAGCCAATAAGGATACTTTACTTCTCCTATAGAACCTGCTTTTAACAATTTTTCTACTTCGTCGTTTACCGCCTTAGCTCGATCTGGTCCGAGCTTTCTTCTTTTTTTGTTTTACTGGTTTGAAACTCTCATCTACCTACAACTCATGCGATATAATACTTTGGTCAATACCCAGCATGTCTTCTATGGACCATGCGAAGGAATCTTTGTTTCTTGACAAGAGCTCAATGAGTTCGGACGGAAGTTTAACTCCTAGGTCCGAACCGATCTTAACTTTTCGATCTGGTTTCGTTTTGTCGATTGAAACTTCTTGAGTTACATCATCAGATTTCAGTCCACCAGGAAAACATGGCTCTTTTACTAGTGTCAAGCTCATTAATTGCTATTGTAATTTCATCCGATGATTTGCGAGATAGCAAGTCCTTGAAATCTCTTGATCACCTTTGATCGTCTCCACTCTGGTTGGCGTCAAAAATTTTATACACTGATGATATGTTGATGGTACTGCTCTCATCTGATACAGCCATGAGGTTCCCAAAATGGCATTGTATGCAGAAGGTCTATTAAAAACTGTGAACTCCATGATTTTTTAGACTCCGGATGTAAACACTGGAAGCTTTATAGTCCCAAGGGACATAGTTGTTTCGCCTGTGAATGCTATTAATGGCGCTGGTGGTCCCACAATCTCAGTTCGATCAATTCTCATCCGACTTAATGTACTGAGGAAGATTAAATCAACCGAACTTCCCGTATCAATTAAAATTCTTGTTACCTCGTAATTCGCCACGTCGAGTGTTATGATTTGTTGGTCTCCCGCAAGTTGTCCCTCTCCGCCACCCGGATGTGGTGTTCCTTCAGCGGTCTGATTGGAATGTAGATCCAGAATCCACACTCAAAATTCAGATATAGATTATTATGTAGAAAAGATTGTTCTTGTAAAAATGTGTTTATTACTCTCTATTATCAAAAATCTGATCTCCTTTACAATGCTATTTGTCTTATATTTATACATATTTTGACCTTCAATGCTATTAATAAATTACAATAAATTTTATTCTAATTTGAACATGTTTGTTTTGATTCGGTCTTGAATCTTGTAACGTCTTTTTTGGAGCAGCTTCATTTCTTGATTTAATGCTTAGATTTCTTTCCGAAAACTCTTTATCTTTTCCGGTCTCCTATGACTTTCCGAACTCTCTGGATCTGTCACTTCAATCTCGTACTAGCTCGTTAATATTCTTATTTCACTTCGAGATTTACTCCTGTGAACCAAGCTCTTGCCAAGATGACTTGATTGACACGTGTCCCGTATCTTTAATGGTGATGGATCCTCGGTGTGAGATCTGGTATCAACATTCAGCGTCCTGAAACTTCTTGAAATTTGCATCTTCTACATTTTGCACCTGTTTTCAGTCAGCCCAACACAAAACATCATCATATCTTATTTTGAAAAATGAATAAACAAAATAACTGAAGGGAAATAAAATAAATAAAATAGTTTTATTAATTTGAAAGTAAAATAAATTAAAAGAACATGTTGGGTTGACTCCCAACCAGCGCTTGTTTTTGCGAAGTCACTAGCTTGACTTGTTTTTATTTCAATTGGGTTCTGGGTTCATTGGAGGAATGGTATCTTCCTTATCTGGTGGTTGGTTTTCTGCCTTGATCTTGGGCTTTGCAGTGACAACCCTCATCATGTAATCCAAGTTTTCTTCTGCTGTATCTTCACCACCACCGCTTCCCGGAGTCATGTTTATTCTATGAACAACATCAACATATTCCACATCTTTCACAATGAAAGCTTGACCATTTATAGTGGGGATTCTGTCGATGGTCTCGACGTAGAAGGTCGTGGAGGTGTTTTTAAACCTAAATTTAATTCTTCTCTTGGGGATACTAATTGAGGCCCTGGTTGTTGCCAGAAAAGGTCTGCCAATTATCGTTCCTTTCCATTCTTCGTCCAAGACGAGAACAACAAAGTCTACTAACACATAATTTCCCTTAAGCTGGACATGAATGTTTAAGAGTTTCCTTACTGGTTTCCTTGTTGTTCCATCAGCCATCTCAAGATCCATGGTAATTGGTTTCATAGTGATCAATCCTAACTTCTTAGCTCGGCTGAGTGACATCATGTTTACGCTGGCACCAGTGTCAATTAGGCTGTTCTTAAAGTGATACTGCCTTATGATAACCGAGAGACTAAACCTTCCAGGATCCTCTAATTTCTGGGGGAATTCTTCTAGCATCTTTTTGTTGTACTCCCCTTCCAGCAAGGATATCTCTCATGTAATCCATGATCTGAGTGGTCATTGATTTAACTTCTATGAAGGGCAATCTCACCTTCATCTCAGTGATTACTTGATCTATCATTTTCTGCATCTTAGGGTTTGCTTTTTCAGGTGGTTGTTGGTTATCTTTTCCAATTCCTCCTTGATCCTCGTTAGCTTTCATGTTTTCAGTAGAGTTCATCTCTCTAGGTGGCTGCACAATTAATTTTCTAAACTCTTTGTGATTTCTGATTCTTTTTAGGTTTTTATTAAGCAGAGGATCCCGAAATCGTGTCCGCGAGGATTGATCAATCCCAACCGGGATCGGTCGATCCTTCCCGATTTTTAAATCCTTGTCGGGGAAGTTGGATCGATCGATCTCACTCTGCGGGTTGATCTTCATTGGGTTTGGGTCGATCATCTCATCAAGAAAACAGTAGCTCTCATCTTCAGATCAATCGATCCTACCCTCAGATCGGTCGATCCCAGCGGAAATGTCCATAAAAAATTCCTCATCTGAAAATAGATCAATGTACTTCAGATATTCTCTAGGATTGGTTTCAGGCTTCCTTGGGAGAGTCCATGGTATTGCCTTAACCAATTCGGCTGACCTTGCTACCTCGGTTTCCAATATCCTCACATGGGCTCCCAAAGATTCAAGCCTCCCATTTAGATCATTGTACATATTATCAACTTTCCCATTGAACCAGTATTCCCTGATTGGGGGTTGAATCCTGTTTTACCATAACCAACATTATTTTGGAAGTTCCCTTGGTTTTGAATACTCCGAGGTGGATAAAACTGATCTCCAGGGTTCTCAACATTAGTACAGCGGTAGGACAGGTTAGGATGACTCCTAAAGTTTGGGTTGAAACCCCGGTTTCGGTAGTTTCCCTGTCCACCGAGAAAGTTGATCTCCTCAGTTTGTTCCTCCTCATCATTGAAATCTTCACTTTCCAAAAGATTAACAGATCTCTTTTGGGCTCTCCTCAGAATGTCCACCTTAGCATTAAGCTCCTCTATGATCTTATCACTCGCTTGAGTGGGGTTGACTCTCCTATCATAGTCAGAAGATCTGTTAGAGTTGCTTGCTGCCAGATTTTCAGTGAGCTCCATGGCTTCCTCCAGTGTGTTGCTCATGAAGTCTCCCCTACTGGATGTGTCCATAGCCATCTGGTACTTCATTTTAACTTTGTTATAGAAAAAATTCATCCTGTCTGACTCGGTATAGTTTTGAGGGGGACGGTCCCTTAGGTATTCCTTATATCATTCTCAAGCTTCATAGAAGGACTCGGCACCAACTTGGCGAAATGTGGCTATTTTGTTTTTAATGCTGTGGATCTAGCTTTGGTGAATAACTGCTGTAAGAAAGCAGCTCGGCATTCACCCCAGCTTATGATAGATCCATGACTTGAAGATTTCAGCCATCTAGGAGCCTTATCAGCAAGGGAAAAAAATAGCCTACAATGGAGGTAGTCTTGGGGGACTCCGTTGGCTTTGGTGGTACTACAGATCTCCATAAAGATATGAATATGGTCCATTGGGTTCTCGTTAGATAGCCCATGGAATTGATTCTGTTTTACCAGGGCGATTATTTGAGGTTTAATCTCATAATCTTGCCCCTGGATAGGAGGGGGAATGATAGCAGATCGGTTCCTATAATAGGCGTGCGGGGCATCTTGTTCGCCTAAGGTAACCCTTCATGGAGGGACTTGCTGTCCCTGCGCAAAATCTACTCTCACCCCCAGAAGCTCCAACATCATTGAGAAGTCATTGATTAACCTGACCCTCTCTCTGCCGGATTGCTTATGCATCCTCACCATCAACAACAGAGGGAATGTTTCTTAAGTTATTAGGGTCAGCCATACTAACCTTACCTTTTACTTTCCTTGTGGTTTTTTTCTTTTTTGTATCATTGATCTTCCTTGTGGACTTCCTTGTCAACTCTTCTATGCTCAAGCCTTGTAGATCTTTAGAAGTCTTGCTCCTTAATTGCATACACCTGAGAAGTAGAAGAAGTTTGAAAGTCAGATCCGATTAAAAGGCTATGGGATCGATCGATCTCGAGAGAACTAGGATCGATCGATCAAAGAAAATTGATCGATCTTGCACAAAGTAGAATCGGTCGATCTCGAAAGGGATCAGTCGATCATGAAGAAGTAGGAATGATTGATCTTATGTGGATCGGTAGATCTCAGAGACATAAAAAAAGCAAAAAATAAAATATCCTAGATTAGGTCTAAAACTTAGATCTAGAGACTACAGTTACTCCCCGGCAACGGTGCCAAAAGCTTGATGTGTGGTTTTTATATCAGGTTTTACCCAAACCAATAAACTTCGCAAGTCCACAATTGTGGGCAGCAATATAGTGGTGGGATCGAATCCACAAAGAGTAAAGAGCGCTTTAGATGTAGATCTAAACAGAGGTAGGATGAAAAATATATGAAAAGTTTTGTCACAGAAAAATCCGAATAAAATCTAAAAATAATTAAATAAAATAAAATCAATTTAAAAAAAATGTTTGGATCTGGGAAATCGAATAGATTTAATCAAATAAAAAAGATATCTAACCGGATTATCAATTTAATGATCTAGATCTAGAACTCAAACATTGTAACCAAATAAAGCTCTTTTCAAAAAGAGAAAATTATTATAGCATAAATCCGCTAGGACCCTATGCTAGTATATATTAACAAGTTTGATAGAGTTTACTTGTAGATTCAGCCTCAACTCTTGGAAAACTGGAAATCAAGCCTACAAACTATAGATTCCGGGTAGAATAACCAACACTAGCTGTATTATAAAACTCTATGAATCATTTTATATATTCGTCAACCTAACAAAAGCCTTTGTTTCATAGAAGTAGAGATATATTCATCATAACCCTAATCTATAACAATAACCTAATTAAACATTAAATCCCTTAAAATAAATTTAATCTCCCAACATGCAGATCTACTCAATCATGGCAATGGGTTGATAGATCATGATGTTGTATGGTATGAAATGCAAAGAAAGAGATGAAGACAGAATGTAGATCTGAAAATACAATGAAAAATAATATAGATTTGAGAAAAACCAATGTAAAAGTTAACAGATCTGAAAATAAAAATGAAATACAAAGTAACTGAGAAAAATTGTGTCTAGAGCCTCTTGGCTGCTCAGGAAATAATCTCTTTATTTAGGGAGTCTTCTAGGTCAAAAATCAGAGTTAATGTGTGATTTGGAGAACATTTGTGATCCAGATCGATCGATCATGTTGGATCGATCGATCTCTTTCCTTTGATTCATGTCACCTCATAGATTCCTTTGACTAACCGATCTGTTTCCGGATTGGTTGATCCTCTTTGTGCTTGGTCGATCCTTTTCAGGATCGGTCGATCCGAGAGTGTCTCCAAAATCCTATAAAGTGTAAAAAATATCCAAAATTACTCCATTTTGCCCATTTTTGTTCTAGTGAAGTATAAATCTGAAAAGACACCAAAACCGGCCAGAATAACACAAAACCTAACTCTAGACTCAATAAAACATGTAAAAATAATAGTAAAAATTAGTGAAAATAAAGACTCATCATATTGTTATTTTAAATTTGAAAATTAGTTTCACTATTTACTCTTATATATAGATATATTTATTTGTTTCCAAAAAACATTTTTAACAAGAAAACGTAATGTAATGTTTGCTACATTTTATTTGTACAATTTTGAAAAATCTAATTTTGAAAATTTCCTTGATCCCTAACTCCACGTTTCCCTATAAATAAAGTGAAAGTTTCATCTTCAACCCCACAATTTTTCGAGAACAAATTTATTTGTTTCTGAGCTACTCAAATTTTTATTTAATATTATTAACAAATTCTATTTGATTTGTTTTTGTTAATAGATAACTGAAGAAGAAATAAAAAGCCAATTATAATGATGGAAATCGTCCAAAGGTATGATTACATATTTCTCTTCTTTATTTATGAAATGTGAATAAATTATGTAGAAAGTAAAAACATTTGTGTGTATATGCATATATTGGTTGTGGAAGATCTTATCCGAGTGTGGTAGTAATTAAACAAAAAATCTTAAAGAAATAATGAAGTCATTCTCTAGGATTCAAAGGTTAGTTAGTCCTACTTTCCATAAATATTATTATGAATTCTTATTCCAGATTTTTATTACTAAATCATTTTTTTTCAAGCTTACTAATTATATATGTGGGATGAAAAATTGTCCCCTCAATTCAAAGGTTAACCCTAGTTTTTTATCATTCTAAATTCTGAAATTTGCCTAGAATAATACTCATTTTTAACTTAATGACTAATCTAATACTTTGAAATTTGATTTACTAATTTAATACTAATCTTTTGTCAAAAACTTAAAATATTCTTTTAATTTAAATTGGAGAAGTAATTTATATTAAATGTAATTAGAAAAAAAAAAAAAAAAAAATCAACCAACCAATTATTAACCTAAACTAAATCGGAAATCACCTTCCTCATTTTACAAAAAACCCTAACCCATAAATTTTCTCACCATCGCATTTCTTTCTCTCAAACCCTAAAATCGCCGCAAAACTAAGCAAAGTACAAATTTGGTTCTCTTGGAGGATTGTTTTTGTTATGTTGATTCATTCACACTAGGAGACCATTGCTTTTGTGTCTAATGCTAATAGTTAGTTACTGAATTCTAGTTAATAATGAACCTTCAAGGGACATGATGGAGAAATATTACATTGGTGAGATCGATTCATCTAGTGTTCCAGCAAGGACTTATGTTGCACCAAACAACCAGCCTACAACCAAGACAAGACACCATAATTAATTATCAAGAGTAGAAGCCAGAGGCTTGCCATTGAATTTCTCTGAATTTCTTCCCTCCTGCGAAAAAATATTATTATTGTTGTTTGGTCCTTAGACTTCATCTGTGTCCTTACCGATTTTTGTTTAAACTTACAAACCAAGAATCAGTGTGTTGCTAGTGTCTTTTGGTGATGAGATTATCATGAGATGTTTTTAACTTTGATGATATGATAGATGGGTGTCTCTTTTACCAAATATGAAACTGCTTAAACTATGTTGTTTTCGCATTAGTACTACAATGAAAGTGATATATGAGAGGAAAATATTGTGTTTTGTTTGTGTGATGTGAAAACAAAAAGAAAGAAAGAGAAACAAGTAGAAAATGGTAAGAACCAAACTGTAACAAACGTTAAGCCTTGACAAAACACAGCCATACAAGTGCTTTTGTGTAATGGAAACACTTAATTTTTGACTTTGAGGTATAAACTTTCTTTCATCAAAGGCTCAGAGATTGAGAAGAAAATGTTTCAAAAAATATACGACATTAAGTCTGTAGCCACTAAATATACAATTTTAGTAAATTTAATCTCTACGGTAAAGGGAATTGCGCCAAATCTTTTACGCAAAAAAGATATAAAAATCTGCGATAACTAAAATTAACAAAAAAAAATCTACGATAACTAAAATATTATTCTAGTATTAAACTTTGGCAAAAAATTTATGGCCACTTGAATGTGAAATCAAGCTCTGCCATAACTAAATTTAAAAATATATGGTAAAAAATAAGTTTACAAAATAAATCTACGGTAGAATATTAAATTTACCATACAAATTCTTACAGTTTCAGAAAATTCTAAAATCTTCAGTCACTATCCCAATATTCGTTTAAAAATCTACAGAGGGCTAAAATATCTATGATGAATTAACAAATCTACTACCACTAAGACTTATAAATCTACGGTTAAAAAAAATCTACGATACGAATCTACAGCAAAACAAAAAATCTGCCATAACTTAGAACCGTAGATTTATTTTACAGATTTTTTCTTTAGCAGGGGCAAAGTTGTAAATAATATTTTTTATTTAAAAAATCGGAAAAATGCTGATGTGTCATTAATGAGTACTGGTATTTCTGTAATCATTTTTTTTCTAACACATGGTCTTAAGGGTATTTTTGTGATAAAAAATAACTAATCTAATACTAATCTTTCCTATGCTAAATTGGCTATTAACTCTAAATTTAGTATCATTCTAGTTTTTCCCTTTTAAATTATGTGAGTCTTCTTATATTGATTTCTTCTTAAATCTTGTAAATGTTTATCAAATAAATTTAAAAATTATTGTGGTTTTTACAGATATATCATACACATATATGAAGATTAAAGAATGATGCAAATCAAAAATTTAAACCAATACTCTGAGGAAAATTCCCAAATTAGATGGTGAATAGTAGGTTTTCTATTTTTATTGTTCCATATGATTATAGTTTTTTTGTTGTAATAAGTGATCATGTGAAAATTTTGTGTTTTTAGTGGTATTTTTGTATTTTTGTTTCTTGCAGTAAATGATGGTTAGAGAGTTCATTTGTTGGAATGAATAGAAAAAAAAAATAAAAAATCGGTAAATGGTTTAATAATTTGGAGAATGAAGTTGTTAAGAAACAAATTTAGGGGGGAGGGGAGGGGGGAGGGTGTGTTGAACTGAATATTTGGAGAAATTTGAGTTTTAGTGAGTTTTGATAGAATTTGGTGAAATTTTGGTGAATTAGGAATTTTGTTATTAAATTTTCAGAAATCTCACCTAAAACTATGTGATTTGGTTCTTTGTATTTTTAACTAAGAAATCCTCTTAAATCTCACCTGAAACTTTTAAATCAAATCCCAATAATATTTTCAATAACAGTGGATTTGAGTGTATAATTTAAAATTATTAATGCAATAACACTGGATTTTAAATAATATTTTAAAATTCATATTTTAATAACACATGATTTGTCATTTAAACTCAAATCACTCCAAATACTCATTTCAATACACATTTAATGTGTAAACTTTCTTTTATTAAATTAATAATACATGGTGTAGCCAAATAATGTTCAATTTTATTGCCTTTTGTTTCTTAATAATAAATTTTAATTTCTAATTTGAATATTATAAATCTTTAAATCAAAATACTATGCATATTTGATATTATTTTAAAATTAGGAAAACAATGATTTCTTATTAATCAAACGAAATATATGCAATACTGGTTTTAATATATTTGACAACCTATATGTTAGATAATCTTAAAAATGATTGTCATATATTTTGAAAAGCTTACTAAATAAATATTGTTGAACCATAGAAGTTCAATAATAAATTAGGGTTTCAAAAACAAGATTGGAGTAGATAGATCATCAAGTAACAAGAGATTTTAGGGTTTTGTTGAACTATAGAAATTTAGTTAGGGTTTTGTGATGTTATAGCTGCACCTTTTGAAAAAGGTTGCCTACGTACCCTTGAAAAGGTCAAGTAATTTGTAATTCATTGAGATTTGGGTGTTTTGGTTTGTTTATGATGCAGATTGTGTATTGATTGCTAGATGATAGAAGATGATTTTCTGTGGAGGAGAGAGCTTTTTATTTATAGTGATTTGAGGAGGTTCAAGGCTTCATTTTCCTTTTTAAATTATGTTTTTCTTTTCGTCCAACCTTTTCTTTTCTGAGTTGATTTATTTTTTCGAGTCAGTTTCCTTTCCTGAGCTGATAATGACGGTATAAATCTTTATGGGCCAATTTGATTGGGCTTTGAGAAAAATCGGTCTTGATTTGGATCGGGTCTAAGGTAGGGTGCTAAATCCGGTACCAACAAATATTAACTTTTGAATTCTACAGGTTTTTTGAGATATATATTTTTGAATTATTTAATAACCTTTTCAAAATGTTAGGTTTTCTGGAAACAAAATTTAAGTCGATCTTAACTACAACCATAATTGCGATTATATTATGGGTATATTTAAATATTTAATACCAAAATCATTTATATAAAATTTTTTAAGTTTTTATTTGTTTGCATTAAAATTACAAAGGGAAATCTATAGGAGATACGGTAGAGGACATCAGTTTGTCTTACTACACATTTCTTTTGTTGAAAAATTAATCTATATATATATATATAAATATATATATATATATAAATATATATATTTGTTGTTATATAGCATCTTACTTAGATAAAAAAAATTTCAAAAAATATCATCAATTTAAATGAATAAATAATTTAAATATAAATGTGCTCCATGGGGATGGGCTGCAGTAGCTGAGCAAGTGAATTGGATCTCATTTATTATCCTAAATTGAGACTCACACAAGGTAGAAAGGTAATATCTGACTAATTACAATCGCTAATCAAATGTTAATATGGTGTTTGGTTGATTAATTTATTGTAGTCAAATATAAATATATATATATATATAGATTAATTTTTCAACAAAAGAAATGTGTAGTAAGACAAACTGATGCCCATCCCCATGGAGCACATTTATATTTAAATTCGGTAAAGTAGGTTAGATAGGTGGTAGAACTCCATTCTTCCAAAAGATGAGACAAGGAAATGACTCTCAATTTTTTGCTAAAACTCATTATGTATGATTTGTTTTTTTTATTTTTGTTCAGATTTGACTTTCGTAATAATTACACCTAATATTTCTTCGTTGGAGATTTGTTCTGATTTATATTATGAATAATTGTATCATTTTTTTTTCAAGGGTTAAGATAATTCGGATCAGATATAAAAAAAGTTAGGATACCAATCCACAACCTTGGGCATGGACGAAAGGGAACCTATTAAAGGTTTATTGTATTGTTTACTAGTGATGGGTATTCATTAACAGGGATCCAACATTATATGGATAACTAGATTTGTACTCACGATACACCGTATATCAGTTATTTTATAATAAATTATAAATTTTTAATACTTTAATGTTTAATAATATTTTTATTTTGTTCTTATAATTTTAGTTTATTTTTGATGTTTATAAATATTTTTTCCATTGAATATATTTTATAGTTTTATTTATTTATTTAATATTTATAATATATTTAATGTGCTTTAAATGTGAAATTATTTTATTTTCGTGTAGCAATAGCAAATTTATGTAATTTGAATAAAACATACACAAAATGAATGATGTTATTTACTCTCATTGAAATAATTTAGAGCAAATTCTATTGAATCAGATATTAAATTTATCAATTTTTAAAAAAAAGTCATAACTAAAGAAAAATTAATACAATTGTCAATGTTATGTATAATTAATTTTTCTGCTAAAACTGATCTGGTTCCCACAAAAAAGAAATAAACTGTAAATTTGTAATTGTTCATCAAATTGAATAATTTGAAAATTTTCTGCAAAAAACCTATATGTTTCCCACCAAAAAAACTTAATCTCGTAATTTTATTAACAAATTGCAAATCTATTTTGCCAAAATAAAAATTTTACAATTTTCTTCCAAAAAGATTATCCTTTTCCCGCCAATTAAAAATTGACACTGTAATTTTATTGACAAACTTCATATCTATATTTGTTTACCAAAATAAATAATTTGCAAAATTTCTGCCAAAACAGATCTGTAATTTTCCCGCCAAAATATATTCAAAGCACAACATATGTAAAAAAAAAATATATTTATTAATAATATGCATTATATTATATACTAATTCAAAATGACTTGAAAAATGGATATGTCATTTTCCCAGTAAAAAATCGATTATAATCACAACATATGTAGAAAAAAAGTTTAAAATTTTATTAATTATATGTATTATATACTAATTCAAAATAATTTAAAAATAAGATCAAATAAAACTTAAATGAGAATCATAATTATTTTTCTAATACATTAATTTAAATTAGGTAGATATATTTTAGAAAAATTAAAATCAATGTTAGTTTCTATAATATTGATATTTTAATATGTTTGGATACAAGTATAATATTAATGCTGTTTTTTCTTTTTCTTTTAAATGAGTGTTTGGAAACATCTCTTAAATTGACTCTTTTTTAATAGTGTAGTAGATTTATAATGTTAAACTCATTATATTTTTGTTAAACTCATTATTTGTGATTTCTTTCTCTCTTTTTGTTAGGATTTTACTTTCATAACAGAAACTAAAATACCTAACATTTATTCGTTGGAAATTTATCTTTTGATTTATATGGATAAACTAAATCATCTTTATCTAACAGATTTAGATAATTAGGATCAGATACAAAAGTTAGGGTAACCAATCTATAATATGCTATCATAGATAAAACATCTTTTATATAATAAAGCACATATCATTTCACCAATAAAAACATGTTGCATAGATATTTCCAAAAAACTTCTGCTACTTAGATATTTATTATAATTTTAAATCTCATTCAAAAATATCAGAACTAAAAAGCAGATAAGGAAAAAATTGAAAAAAATCTTATTTTTTTTAAACCTTAAAAATAGGAAAACAAAATCTATTTTAATTTCTTTTTCTATTTTTTTTTCTTCAAAAGCTTTAAATATCTCTACTAAACCCTAAATTATGTCCACTACACCACTTTTTACTTAGATATCTTCACTAACATGTCACTTGACTAATTATATTTTGACATGTGAAAAGTTATAAAAAAATACTTAATAATTTAGAAACACAAATATATTTATCGACAAAAATAGAGGAAACAAAAATAAATAAATAAATATTTTAAAGAATCAAAGCATTATTACCGTTAAACTTTCCAGTTCTGCGATCACACTAAAATTAAAAATAAAACACCTCCATAATCCCATGATTGCTTCCATTCAAACTAAATATTGGGAAGGAGAGAAGTCACAATCCCAAAGCTATATATATTTGTATCTCATTGATCATCTTTATGTTGTTGATGTTGGTTTTTAAAATAAATTCAGCAAGGCACCTTTCCTAACAAATTCTTTATATAATAAAGCACATGTCATTTCACCAATAGAAATATGCCACATAGTTTTTCTCAAAAAACTTATGCCACTTAGATATTTATTATAATTTTAAATCTCATTCAAAAATATCAAAACTAAAAAACAGATGAGGAAAAAGCTGGAAAAAAAATCCATGCTGATTTTTTTAAAACCTTTAATATAAGAAAACAAAATATATTAAAATTTTTGTTTTTCTACTCTTTTTTGTTTTTCCAAAAACTTTAAATATGTCTACTAAATCCTAAATTATCTCCACTACACCATTTTTTACTTAGATATTTCCACTAACATGTCATTTGACCAATTATATTTTGACATGTGATAAGTTATCAAAAAAAAAATTAATAATTTCAAAACACAAATATATTTATCGACAAAAATGGAGGAAACAAAAGTAAATGGAAAAATAGTTAAAAAAATCAAAGCATTATTACTGTTAAACTTTCCAGTTCTGCGATCACACTAAAACTAAAAATTAAAACTCCTCCTTAATCCCATGATTGCTTCCATTCAAACTAAATATTGGGAAATAGAGAAGTCACAATCCCAAAGCTATATATATTTGTATCTCATTGATCATCTTTATGTTGTTGATGTTGGTTTTTAAAATAAATTCAGCGAGACAGCCTTCCTAACTAATCTGCTCTAAAGTGCAACTTCCTTACCGGAGCCACAATTTCGACAAGTCTATATGAGACATATGGCTCTTGCTATGTTACTTTTAGAAAATTATGTTAAATATATATATTTTTTTCTAGTATGTATGTTTTACAATATAATTTTGTTTCATTGAATATATTAGAGGTGGGTATTTCGGTTTAAGTTTGGGTTCGGTTTGGATTCGGTTCAGTTTGGTTAATTCGGGTTTAATAAAACACTAGACAAACTTAACCAAAGATGCTTTGGTTTGGTTTGTCTTCGGTTCAGTTTGGTTTGGTTTTAGTTCGGTTTTAGTTTGATTTTAGTTCGGTTGAGAAAAATAAACTAATTACAAAAATTAAAAATTCAATATATTAAAATTCAAAAATTTTAATTAAATAATTAAGACATTGTCAATGAACCATAAAAAATAAATTAACTAACTAAAAAACTAAACTAAGAGTATTAAAAGTTTAAAACTAACATAATAAGAAGGAAAAAGAAGATATCCATTGAACTATTGAGAAGATTTAAATAAGAAGGACTAAGAGGTTATTTTGTTAGAAAAACATGGGTTGAAAAAGCTTAGGGTTTAAGAAGTAATTTATAAGAGGCTTAGGGTTTAGAAAATAGTTTAACATATATGATAAATATTTTAAATATTTTAAATTATATAAATAAATAAGTATATTAGTTTATCGGTTTAGTTTGGTTTAAACCGAACCGAACCATTCGAATTATGGAAAAACATAACTGAACCGAACCATTCAGGTTATAGAAAAACATAACCAAATAGTTTGGATGTAAACTTTGATTTGATTTGGTTTGGGTTGAATTTGGTTTGTTCGGTTTGGTTAAAATGCCCACCCATAGAATACGGTACAGTAATAGAAAACAAGAAAACTTCATGCATATAAGAGAAAACGCAAATAAAATAGAAGAGTACATGAGATGACAAAAAAATAAAATAGAAGAGTACATGAGCAAGAAAATAACCAATGGCAAAGTGCTAAGAGACTGCAGACGAAACATCTAGACGTAAATGATATCATCTTTGTATTGAGTCAACCTCACTCTGGTAAAAATTTTGTGTCTAGCATCTTGAATATTGCTATAAATTTTATTCTTATTGAGTATTTGAATATTACATATATTTTTCTCCTTTATAGCTTTTCTATATATATTCTATAAACCATTGAAGTTGGAAGCTAACTGTAAACTTTTGGAAGATTTATTAATTTAGTATATATTCA
The DNA here is from genome assembly GCA_963555745.1 of Cardamine flexuosa. NCBI lineage: Eukaryota > Viridiplantae > Streptophyta > Magnoliopsida > Brassicales > Brassicaceae > Cardamine > Cardamine flexuosa. The sequence continues at coordinate 11,836,672 of OY743220.1, read as the reverse complement.
ACTTTGTTTCTCTCACTACAATAAGTGACAAAATCAAATCCGCAGATACATGAAATGATATATTTCCCCTCATATGAGTATATACTAATCTATTTACAAATTAATTTTTTTAATATATTTTTAGAATCCATAAAATATGATTATATAATTTTTGGTGCAAACACCGGGTATAATACTAGTTATACATATATTAATACAATCAAACTGTATAACTGTAAAACATAATCGCATATTCAAAAACATCTACATATTTAAATTTTAAATTTAGATATATTTTTCTCCTATGCATTGCACGGATCTTCTTCTAGTTTTTGTTTTTTTTTATTATAGCACCCAAATTATAGTTTGAAACCCTTAAGTAAAGAATTTGAAGTGAACCTAAAAAAAAAGAAATCAAAAGAGAAAAAATGAAAACTAAATTTAGCTTTGATAAACCTTTTATTTCACCACTAGTTGACAATACTCTGTAGCTCAGTGGTTGGTTAGCATTATACACGCTTTCCTTTCTGCGAGTTCGAGTAGAGTCATATGGTGGTGGTGGAGAAGATGATGATGTTGTTGATGATGATTATAATATCAATCATATAAGGTATTATTAAGTACCTTTTTTTTTTTTAAATCTCCCGTAAACGAGTATTTTGAAAATGAGCTTCACCAACGAATCTAACACAGTGGAATTGAATCGCCATGGGGTTTTCACAGATTTAGAGAGACCTTGAAGTGAGATCTGGGAAGAGAGATACAGATCTGGATTTGGCGATGAGTTACGGATGGGCGATATACGAAGGTACAGTGGTGATGTCATCACTGTGTCTCTTAGGGTGGGCAGGTCTATGGTTTCTGAATCGGAGACTATACAAAGAATATGAAGAGAAACGAGCTTTGGTTCAGATCCTTTTCAGCGTCGTCTTCGCTTTCTCTTGTAATCTATTGCAGCTTGTTTTGTTTGAGATCATACCTGTTCTCTCTAGAGAGTAAGTTTCTCTACTGTGAACTTTTGAAATTAGCTTAGTTGATTCAAATCTAGATTGATCGGTTTCAAGTGATTTTGTTGAGAAATTGAGAGTTTCTTGGTGTATTTGTAATGTAATCTACTATAGGAACTGTATTGTAGCTTCTCTTGTTTTATTATCATTTGGAACTTTGTACCTAATCATGGATAAAGCAATTCGTATCGTCAACGTATTTTTATCAAGTTAAACAAGAGGAGCAGCCATACAGTTCCTATAGTCATTACACCAAGAAACTAATTAAAATACTGATCAATCAAATGCAATTGGTTGTACGAGTTTCTCCGTGTATGTGTACTATACGAACTGTATGGCTGGTTTTATCCTTTTATCCTCGATATCGTGATAGTATGTGTTAGTTTGTAAATAGATTAGTTGAGCTTTTTAGGCTTTTCTCGTTGTACTATACTGGAGAAGATGGCACTTGTAGCAATCGTTCACTTGGAGAATTAGTTTAAGCTTTGGAATAATCTTTCCCTTATTTTTGCAGGGCAAGGATGGTAAATTGGAAGGTGGATCTCTTTTGTTTGATACTACTTCTCGTTTTCATGTTACCTTATTACCATTGTTATTTGATGCTTCGTAATAGTGGTAAGCCTTATTTCATTTTGTCGGTTTTCTTTGCTTCTTCTCTTTAGCTCATATCTTTTGTTTACAAGTTTTTAATTATAGAAATGCTACTCAACTGGGTTTTCTTTACAGGAGACTTCTGTGCATCTATATAAACATTCTTTGGCTCCATTAGTTTTATCTTGTTCCTAGAGTAATTTTGATCCTTTTTCTTTGGCTTCGTTGCATCTTTTATAGACAGTTGCGAGTTGAATTAAATAGAGATAAATGAAAATCAGAAAACATCACTTTATTGCCTTAACAGCTGTTCCATTCTTTGTTCTTTTCCTTGACTACCAGTTTTCTAGTGGGGATTGTTTGTAATTTGTTAACTCAAAATTACATTTCAGGTGTAAGAAGGGAGCGTGCCTCAGCTGGGGCTTTCTTATTCCTGTCAGCATTCCTGTACGCTTTCTGGCGTATGGGGGTTCATTTTCCTATGCCTTCAGCAGATAAAGGTATCTTTTGGTTACGGCACTGCATTGTTATGTAGCTGATACTCATTTTGCTGTACTAAGCTCTGCTCCATTTATTTCTTGCGACGAACTGCTGAATGCTTACATAGTGATTATAATAAAATTTTAGAATTAAGCTGGGTGCAAGTGTTAGATCTATAATTTGTGTATAGATGAATATAACATTATAGAATGGCCATGCTATTATTAGTTTTTCAACTGCCAGACTTGGTGGCCATTGATAATCGTTACAGGTGGTATATACTATTGTGATAGTGTTTAAAATATTCTTAGGACATAAATTTATACATAGTAATATCAATTGACATCAAGCCGATTTAGATGGCTGACCGTTTGTGATATCGGAGTCACTGCAAGCAGCAATTGTATGGCATATTTATCCGTTGTGATATGCACCAATGTTATTGATAAAATGAATTTCTGAATAATTAGATTAGAGGGTATGTTGTTTGCCATGAAACAATAGTGAGAGCTAGAAAAATGTGTCTAACTTTACCTGACTGAAAATGCCTTCAGAAAAGAATGCTCAAAATGAACAATTCTGTATTTTTGTTTGTTTTTTAATTTCTTATCTTTTCTAGCTTCTGTATTCAAACATTCTCATTTGTGTGTTCTGGATACTTAAAGATGTTTTTGTCGTCTGCTGAACTTAATGACTTTAAGATCATATTCCTTTGAACTTAATGAACAATTCTTTATTTTTGTTTGTTTTTTAATTTCTGATCTTTACTAGCTTCTGTATTCAAACATTCTCATTTGTGTGTTCTGGATACTTAAAGATGTTTTTGTCGTCTGCTGAACTTAATGACTTTAAGATCATATTCCTTTGAAGGTTTTTTTACGATGCCTCAGCTGGTCAGTAGAATTGGGGTCATTGGTGTTACCTTAATGGCTGTCTTATCAGGATTTGGAGCTGTAAATTTGCCCTACAGCTATATCTCTCTCTTCATTAGGTACTAATATTTAAACTATCTTTTCGAAATCTGCTATATACTGGCCTTGTTTTTTTCTGTTCAAGTTTATATTAGCATTGCGATACTACCACCTGTATGTCATTCCAAGAGAACAAATGGGGAATTAAAGAATAAAGGAAATAGAAAATGCAAAGTTGATGTGTACAAATATGCTAAAAACTCTGCAACATGGGAACTTATACCATAATTTGATCATAATGAAACATATGGTGATGAAGACATTGTTTTCTAACAGCACTTTTGTTTTTTTTTTCTCTCTCTCTCGCATATAAACATATAGGGAGATTGAAGAAGCAGATATAACATCTCTGGAAAGGCAACTGATGCAGTCGACTGAGACGTGCATAGCAAAGAAGAAGAAAATTATTTTGTGTCAACTGGAAGTGGAACGAAGTCTCGGATCAGAAGAGGTTTGTTTTCGTATTACATTCTACCCAATTTTATATGATTATATTGTTTAATTTCATATTCTTTAGCGTTTTTTTCTTGTGTCATAGTTCTTATAAAATCTTATGAACGAAGACTATTTCATATGTAAGAAGTCAGGCTGCTCAGTGTTCTCTGAAATTATTGTATCCTGACACTTTTCTTGGCATTAGTCTGCAATCAACAAGAGAAACGATTATTTTGTATTACAATAGACTGATAAGATAATGGTTCTGTAAAAGGGAAACAAGACTATGGATTATTTATTTATGAGTCATGACAGGGAAGATTGGTCTTGGTTCCTTGGTCAGCTGCACATCCTTTTTCCATTGGGTAGCTGAATTCTTTTTTTGTTAGTTTGATTACTGTTATCTTTATGGTGGTTAGATTGACAAGATTCATGCGCTGCTATCTATTTTTTTCCTGAAACAATTTACCTTTATTTTAAGCTGATGAGTTTGGGAGCTAATCACCTCATGCTTTTATCTCCCAGAATCAGAAAGGTAGCTCTTTCTTCAGAAGATTTGTTGGGACTGTTGTGCGGTCGGTTAAAGATGACCAAAAGGAGCAAGGTCAGTTTATGTGTTTTGCTTTTTAGTTTTAGTTGTGGTCCACCTTTTTTGTGTGTAGATACTAAAATGAGTATACTCTGGGTGCTTTAATTTGTGACAATTATTAGCGCCCAAACCTTTTACCATGAATAATAAGCCGCTTTGGCTCGAGGAGTACGAGCCTAGTCAGAGTAATTATCTTAGTTGAACTAAGAATTTTTATGTTACTTTATTTGGAAATGTATATTGTGCTTTGATGGTACTATTATTAATTAGATCAACTACAAAAAGAAAAGGGAAACCTAATGTCATTTTTTCTTCTAGATAGTCTAAAACCAAAAAATAATGTTTACTAAAGGGGGAGGTTACGTCTGTTTTTGTTGATACAAACGTTGAGTTGACCATGAATCTAGTACAGAAGAAATGTATTCACATAGAGCAACCTGAAGATCATTTTTTTTTTCCTTTTTAATTAGAAATAGTGTTTTTGTTGACTGTTGAGTAGTTAACACCTTAGCTTTTTGGGAGATTGAACTGTTAGCATAGGATGATTCAGTTTCTTAGATTTTTCCAAGTGTACATGGAAAAGATATTATTCTAGTATATGAATAGATTGTCTGGTGATGCCCCCCAATTTACTGATAACTTTTCCTTGAGAAGACATAAAAATATTGGAGGCGGAGGTGGAAGCCTTAGAGGAACTGTCCAAGCAGTTATTTTTGGAAATATATGAGCTCCGTCAAGCAAAGGTTCGCTTTCAGATTCTTTGTTATTTTAATTCACTACAGAATGTTACTCAAGGACTTGGTGGTGACATTATACTTTGGTTGGATTGTCCATTCTTGAAATTTGTTCTTCTGATACTCTTCTTTGGTTGAAAGCATTTGCTCTGACTTCATCCCGTCTGCAGGATGCTGCTGCTTTTTCTAGAACTTGGAGGGGTCATGTGCAGAACTTACTTGGTTATGCATGTTCCATCTATTGTGTGTATAAAATGTTGAAGGTAAGTTTCTAACGAGGTTTTAGCTTTTCATATTTTAACTCTAGCTTCTTCATGTTTTTAATATTCTGTTTTTGCAGTCTCTACAAAGTGTTGTCTTCAAGGAGGTACCCACATGCTCTAATTTGTTTTTTTGTTCAATTATGGATCATTACCATTCTTTGGTGAATCATATGTGCATCTCTTACTACTTGAAATTGCTAGTAATCAGCTTGTTTACAGGCTGGTACAAAAGACCCTGTGACGACGATGATCAGCATATTCTTGCGGTTGTTTGATATAGGAGTAGATGCTGCACTGCTCTCACAGGTTTGCGTTTGCATTGCTATATCTGATAATGGATTAATTAAGCTACTGAAATAAAATGGAAATTTCTTCTTCTTTACAATGTTTTACTTACCCGAATTGAACAGTGTAAAGCATTTCTCTCTCACTAATAACTCAACTTTCTCTGGGCCTTTGACGGGATGCAAAGTTAGATGGTTAAAGAATGTAAAATATATGCTGATTGTGTAACATTTCGCTAATTCTGTTTATATCTTTCTTGTTCACAGTATATTTCCCTGTTGTTTATTGGGATGTTGATTGTGATTTCTGTGAGGGGATTCTTGACGAACCTGATGAAGGTTAGTTATGATTCTAGTTTCTCGATTCATTTCATCGGTGTGTCCTTATAGTTTCATCTAGGCTCTTTTGGATCCTTGGAATTTGTGGGAAAAGACATTCAAATGATTGATTGCTCATGCATATACTAGTTATTTAATCAAGAAACTTCTTAGAGGCAATCATGTTTAAATAGTTGAATCTTTTCACTTTTTAAAGCGGGTGATAGTTGTTACCGGGTACTAGTCACGAATTAGTTCGAGCAAAACACAAATAGTAGAGGTAGAGTGATTTAGCATCATTATTAATTGTTGTTGAAGTAGCTTTGTGAAATCTCTTCTCATTTCACATCCAACCTGATAAAAGGAATGAATTTTTTTAATATAGATCAATGCAGTTAAACAAGGAAAAGTATTGTAACTGTAGTGGAAATATAACTAAAGACACGTTGAATAGTTCTCTCCTGATTTGGAATGCTGTTATTTTGGTTAATGAGTTGGAGTTTGTGGATGGTGAAGTTTTTCTTCGCAGTCTCGAGAGTGGGAAGTGGGTCTTCAAGCAATGTTGTGCTATTCCTATCTGAAATCACGGGAATGTACTTTTTGTCTTCCATTCTACTTATCAGAAAAAGCTTGAGAAATGAGTACAGGTAGGCACAATTCTAATCCTGAGGAAGATAGTAAAACCTTACATCTTGGTTGAGAGTTTTAAGTGTCATTGCGTCTATGCTCCAAGTCTAAAATTCTACTCTTGGAATCTGAAGGCTTGAGCGGTTTCATTTTGCAGGGGAATCATTACGGATGTATTGGGTGGAGACATTCAGTTTGATTTCTATCATCGATGGTTTGATGCGATTTTTGTGGCAAGCGCTTTTCTTTCTCTCCTTTTGCTTTCTGCACATTACACGTCTCGTCAATCTGATAAGCACGCAATTGAGTAAGCTTCCTATTTGAGTTCTGGCATCCTGAGAGAGCCCTATTATTATTTGGCCTTGCACCAAACTACTTGTAAGGGTTGCAGAAAAACAGTTGCTTAATGTATAGCTTACCGTTGTCTATTTGAGAAAGATCTAGCTGATCAGTTGAAAACTTCATAGTCTCTTGTAATAGTAAGTAATATATAATTAACATTGAATAATGTTTATTTGAGACATTGTTCCTTCTGAGGGAGTAATCTGTCCATATTACAAGTCTATTGAGTTAATCAAACATTAACCTCCATACTGATGAGTTGAAGTCGTAGTGCCAGTACAAGTGATTAATCGTTTCTGGTTGCTAGTTGTTTCATTCTTTCCATAGAAAGTATATTTTGGATTGAAAGGCTAGACGCACTGATATGATCTCGGTGTGAGATTGTTTCCCAATTTTGTCACTTAGAAGATCATGAGTAGAAGTCTCATGGTGAGGCGGTAGTGACTCGGTGTGTGATGGTGGTGGATCGAATGACGCCATGATAGGTTGTGGAATCACCAATCAATGAGTCTACGAGTTTAGCTTCGGATTACCAAAAAGAAAAACAATGATCTATTCTTGTAAGAGATTTTTGATAAAAAGATAGATGAGTTCTCATAAGAGATTACAAGATTATAAAGGAAGAAGAAGCAAGTCTTGAGACAAAATTAAAACAACTCAAACATGCAAAATAAATAAAACATATTGAATTTTAAAAATAACTCTACAGCTCCATTTCCTTCCTCTTGGCCACAAAATGCTTCATGTTCAGCATGATCTGGATCAACAAATGGGATAATGAGAAATGTGATACACTTGCCTCATTAAATATCTTTCTTTGGAAAACCCATTAGGACCAAACCAAAGAAAAAGGGAAAAGAGTACAAATGGATCACGTGCCCATTTGTTGGTCTTGTCCAAATGTGAATAAGTGTGTGTGTTTTTTTAATAGTATATTGGCTCTGTAACGAGTCTTGAGTCCACTAAAGCTTCCTCGTCTACAAGCTCATCCTCAGCTACAAGCTCACTTCCATCGGGTTCAAGCTCCAAGTCTTTAGTGCTTCCTTGGATCACATCATCCTCTCCTACTTGAAAAAGATTTGTCCTCAAATCTATTTTATCTGAATTAAAGTAACCAAGTCAGAATTATTGATTTTGGAACTAACAATATACCTACCTTGCATCTTAAGTTGATAAGCTTTGTCGTTAATTCTTCTTGTTCGGTGAAATGAACCATCAATCATTGGCGGTCATTCTTGTTCTCCAACCTCAAAGATCATCCTAAAATAATCAATGGCTTTCTTATACTGCATGAAAACATCTCCAATCTGATCTCTTGAGTTTTAACCCGAACAACTAATCCGAAAGTGCACTGTTAAATGCATGGTAGTATAGTACGGGATCAAATCAACATAGAGCAGAGTACACTTTAGATCTACAATGATTAAACAAAGTTATAATAAAATATGGTGGGGTTTTTTTGTCATGAGAAAACCGATTACAAACAGTAAATTAAATGGATTTAAATTCAATTAAGAGAAAAGTTGGGATTTGAGAAATCGCGGGTATTCAATGATTAATTGGACATCTAACTAAGGTCTAATGAAATAAGGTTCTAGAACTCGGAACACTATCAACAAGTTAACCACCTTTTGTACGTGAAAACTATCTTAGACATAAATCCTTTAAGATCGTATGGTAGCAGTTTTATCAAGTTTGATAAGTTCACCTAGTAATTCAACCTCGACTTTCGTCGGCTAACAATTACCAAGCCTATAAACTATTGCTTCCAAATTACCTAACCAACGTTAGCCATATTAGATAACCTAAAGATCAATTGTTAGATTCGTCAACCTAACAATAACATTAAAATCATAGAAATAGTGAACTAATTCATAAAACCCAATATATATAATAATATCCTAATCAATCACTGAAATCCCTTTGAATAGATCCATACTCCCAACAATAGAACTACTCAGACATAACAGAGAACATGCTGAATGCTTCTATTGATTTCAGAAAACGAAATTGCAGAATCACAAAGTAATAAGGGTTACAAAATCAACTTGAAAAGTGGATCTAATCTCCACAAAAATCAATGAAGACTAAGAACAACAAATCTCAGGAAAAGGGTCTCTCTGACCGCTCAACACAAGCATACAATATATATAATAAATATCTAGGTTTAAAGTCGGCAACAGGAAAATATATGTAAAATCTTCGCTCGAGGATGAAAAATACACCACTTCATTAATTTGTTATTATGGTCGATCCTCCTTCAGACCGGTCGATCCAAATTGATCTCATCTTGATACTTGAAGTATATAAACGTCCAAAGCTGCTCCAATTGATTCATTTAGCTCCAATGACTTGTAAATCTGAGATAATACTAAATAGACAAAAAAAACCTATTCCTAAACACAATAGATACAATAAAAACATATGAAATTAAAGGTGTAAGATTCTTAAAATCACGACACATCACAATCCCAGTCCTCATAAAGAAATAGGACGAGAGAATTTCTAAGTCCGGTGGCTCCTCTTTTGTACCTGCAATTTTGTCAACACCTTTGGCAAAGACAAGTGTATTGTAACAGTCATGGAGTCACAATAAACATGAAAACATGTCTCAGAGAGGATCAGTGCATTAGCCTTATCATATTTATCTTTTACTTGCGTCCTAAGACAAACGTTTGGTTCCAAATATCATGAGGATTTGTCGTAACGCCTGTTTCGTTCTTTCCATAAAAAGTATATTGTGGATTGAAAGGCTAGACGTACTGATATGATCTCGGCGTGAGATTGTTTCCCAATTTCGTCACTCAGAAGATCATGAGTAGAAGTCTCATAGTGAGGGCGGTAGCGACTCGGTGTGAGATGCTGGTGGATCGAATAATGCTCCGATAGGTTATGGAATTACCAGGAAATGAGTCTAAAATTTTAACTTTGGATTACCGAAAAGAAAAACAATGATCTATTCTTGTAAGATATTTTGTATAAAAAAATAAATGAGTTCTCATAAAAGATTACACCAGATTATAAAAGAAGGAAGAAGAAGTCTTGAGACAAAAACTAAAACAACTTGAAAACGTGCAAAATAATTAAAACAGTTTGAATTTTAAAAATAACTCTTTAGCTCCATTTCCTTCCTCTTGATCACAAAATTTTACCTCTGCCTCAAGCAAGTAAGCGTGCACTACAGAGTGTCCAAAGGGATCAATCTGCTAACCAACTCTAGAAACCTGAACAAACTCACACGAAGAAAACTCATAAACCTAGAATAATAAATATAAAACAACGTATGTCGAAAGGAAACACGATCAAAATTGTTGCTACTCTTTCTTAGATCTCTAATCTAGCTTAGGATTTGTAATCCATTAACTAACGAGTGTTAAATATACAGAGTTTGCTTAAAAAATAGAAACTTTTTTTGTCGTTTATTACATTATTATTATTAAGGATATTTGATATATTGATAATATGATTATATTCAACTACTTGTTGTATATGTGATTAATATGAATAACTTATTCAAACAACGGTTCCAAAGCCCAAATTCTCCCGACTGCTAGTTTTTGTATGTACAATATGCCTATGAGGACACTCTCTCTTCGCAACAATTGGATCTATGCAGGGGCGGATACAGACATAAATTTTATGGGAGGCATAAATGAATTACCTTAAATAATTAGGACTATAATGGCAAATAATAACAGGGGCAGTAATGAAATTATGAACAATTTACATGAACTTTTGAAAATTAACCAGGGGCAATTGCCTCCCTCAATCACAACATAGATCCGCCCCTGAATCTATGACAGATGGTTTTGCATGTACGACTCCAACAAATAGTTTTGCATGTATGACACTTCATACTGGTTTTCTTCAATACTTTGGAACCTCTGACAAATTTTAAATCCATTAATTTACAAGAAACTGAACTCACTATGGTTAGATCCTATGTACAAACTTTTAAACATTTGACCAATGGGCGAAGTTGTTTCCACTATAAAACCTGATATACTGTAATATTGAGTTTGCTTTAAAAACAAAACCCATGTTGTTTCAGTTGTGATCATGGCTATTAAGGGGGTCAACTGACCCCTATGAATTTTTATAAAAATCTTATTTATCTTATATTTTGAGGGGAAAAAAGAGAATAAAAAATTATTTTTGATCCCTATAAAACTGTTGAAAATACATTTGAACCGCATAAAATCTTTTACAATTATCTTCCAAATAAAAGTTGACTTCTATAAAAATAATGGATAGTTTCGCCACTGATTGTGATGTCACAACATCACATTTTTTAAGAAATGGCTTAAGTTTTTAACTCAAGATGGGTGGTATGAAATGTGTATTAAGAGTATATTGGCTAAATAGACACTTTTTCTACAAAATAATAGGATAAATAGACAAGTTACTATTTGCAATTAGTTATCATAAAAGTAATGTAACTCTCTAATAGTTTCTGCTCTAATAGACTAGACTAAAGTAGAAATGAGAAATTTATATTTTATCCCTAATATTTATTGTGGTTTAAAACTTCTCAATCAAATGGAGGGTTCACTTTTTTTTTTTTTTTTCGTTTTTGTTTTTCTTATTTTTCTCTTTCTCTTTCTCTCTATTTTGTTTAAATAATTCATAGTTTTTTTATTTATCTCACGAACCAAACATATAAAAAATGTAAAATTCATATTTTAGTTTTTAAAATCTTTTTATAAATCCAAAAAGATCCATTTTGCATACATATATAATCAAATATTATTTTATATTCGAACTCTGTACACTTGATCTGTACACTTAGTATGTACACTTAACCCATGTATCAAATATTATTTTATATTCTGACTCTGTACACTTGATTTGTACACTTAGTCTGTACATCGTCAATGTACAAAATGATTTGGTGTACGAAGAAATTCAGTGTACAGGACGAGTCGGTATACAAAGGTTTCAATGAACATTAATATGAAAAATTTCAGTATGGATCGTTATCTATTTAAGAAACTGATGTATAATGTCTCGTACACCACAAGTGAATACAATATGATGTACAATAGATGATGTACATAGATAGTGTACATGATTGGAGTATAAGAATACTTTTATTGTAAATTTATGCAAAATGGTTATTGTTAGATTGACAAAAAGATTTTTAAAAGTAATTTTTTTTTTTACTTTTTATGTCTTATTAGTGAGATAAATAAATAATTAAGAAATTTTTTTAAAAAAGAAAAAAGGAAACAAAGAAAAAGAAAATCAATGACATCTCATATCGTATTTTGGTGTACAATAAAAATCAGTGTACAAGACGATTTGATGCAAAAAAAGATTTATTATACGAGACGAAGTGGTGTACAAATATGGTGTAAAAAATCTGTGTTTAAATCAGTATATAAGAAAATTTTTAATTATACATTTATACAAAATAGATTTTGTTAGATTCAAATAAATATCTTAAAAATTAATATTATATATATTTTTTAACTTTTTTTCGTTGTGAGATAATTAAAAAAATAAGAATTAGAAAAGAAAAAAAAAGAAAAGAGAGAGAGAGAAAAATAGGAAAGGGAAGAAGAAGAAAAAAAAAATTAATGACATATGTGGTAAATAACTGTTTTTACAAGAAGCAAATATGATATTTGAATAGTGACAAAATAGTACAAATTGGCTTTCTCTCTAATTGTAAATAGTAACTTTACTACTCACCCAATTACTTCGAAAAAAATAACTAGTCACACAATTCATCATAATATTAATAACCAAACAACACGAAAGTCAAAACTCTAAAATTTCGAGTACACACAAACTTTTTTGATTTATTTCTATTGTCTTTCGTGTCTTGTTACATATTTTTGTATCTAGTCTTTCTGCCTAACAACATGGCGGCAAAAATATCCAAAAATCTTTAAAAATCAAGGATTCAAGAGATACATTCACTTCCCATATCTATTTTTTTTTGGCTAATGGGTATTAACTTCCCATATCTTCAACACATCATTTAATTCTCTCCAAATTCATAGCCACATATATTATGTTTTATTGGTAGATTTGTTCATATTTTTGTTTCAACTGAAATTTTTATATAATAGAGCGGCCCATTAGCCCAAGTTTTTACAGGCCTCTAAGGCTGTTTTGGCGAGTTGATAGGCTATCCGATTTTTGTTTCTACAGACAAACGAAATTCCAAATTCCAGAAACGATGAAGATAAAGAGTCGATATCGGAGAGAAGACCGTAGATCTCCTTTACCGTAGATTTCGACGTGATTGCTCTGACGAGCTGTTGGGAATCTGAACGGATCCAAATTCGTGGCCATCATCTAGCTTTTGCCGAGGTTAAGGCGTTGATCACCGCTAAGGCTTCCGCCATTAGAGGGGAAAGTACATGCACCATTGGTTTTGATTCTCGGAGAAACTCTGCCTCATTCTTATGGAAGATCCATCCAAGACCGGATGAATTTGTCTCTGCCTGCCACGACGCGTCCGTATTGCAGATGATTGCTTTCTGGGATGGTTTTGGTTGTACCGGTTTGGCGATCGGTTGGTTTGTTGGCAGATTCTCTTGTGCTTGTTGCCACTCTCTTGCATCTTGTAGGGCTTTTAGAATCGTTTATTCGCATGTGAACTTTCTGTTTTCAAAGATGCTGAGATTTCTTGCCGACCATAGGGTCCAGCAGATCCAGGGGAAAAGGGGTCCTTTTGTTAATCCCGTTGGTGGTAGTGGTGTTAGCTTGTTTAGGCGTTTGATTTCCCCTTGTAGGACTGTAATTGTATCCAGCTCTGGGTTTTCCTTGAATGGTGCCTCTGCCCAAGCTTTCCGCGCATAGGTGCAATGGAACAAGAGGTGATTTACTGTTTCGAGTTCACCGCATCTGTGGCAGTTGGAGTTTGAGGCCATGCCACGTTTGAGGAGGTTTTCTCCAATAGGGATAGCTCCATTTAGACATTTCCAGATGAACAGTTGTATCTTTGGGGGATATAGGCCGGACCATATCTCACTATGCCAGTCAAAAGCTTCTTGTCCTGTGTTCGCCTCTGCATCAACTATGGTACGGGCTCTTGCTATGGTAGAATTTGTTCATATATATATCCCAATTTTGTAGTCAATGATAACGCATAAGCTCTGAACCACTCAATTCCAAAGGAAAATATTGAGATATATCTCTATTAATTCACCACATTTTTATTATGTTACTTTCGTTCGTATAAATATTGAAAGAAACTATTCAACAACTTGTCATTTCTATATACTTTCAAAAATCTCTCTGTCACTTCTTATTGGACTTGATTTCCCACCATAGTCTTCCCGTTGTTACCGACCATCTGTGAGAGTATTAGGAGGAAGCAATCAGTGTTTATTATAGCTGCAGAGACACAAGAATCGTTTGTCGTAGAAATCATGAACACTAAGAATCGCATAAGCAATGTCCGAGAAGATGTTGATATCGAAATCCCTGACACTGCTCATCAGATTAGCAGTGGTTTGTGATTCGTTTTTCCTGTTTCTGTTATGTTATTTTTAATTTTCTGAATCTGGTGCTTAGGATGTCTGATTTTTCTCTTTATTTATTAACGGTTAAATTGAGGTTACATTTACCAGAAGCCGACACATGTCAAAATTATAATTCATGAGATCTCAAGTTTGGTACCTATTTTGACAGTTAGATTCGGTTCATTTTTTTTTATTGTGGATATTAATCCATGTTTACCTTACATGATGGTTGAAAAAACAATAACAAAAGATGTGGTATAGTTTTTAGTATGTTCTAAAAAGTTAAATTAATTTAGTTAGTTATAAAAAAATTTAGTCAAATAACTTTATCTTCTAACCCTCTAAAAAAAAATATTTCTCTTAAAATAATTTAAGATATCTTATTAACAACACATATTTAGTTTAATAATTTTACTTGAATTTAATTTATTTTAAAATTAATAAATCCGCCTATCGGGTGGGTGCTAATCTAGTTTCAAATAATGAATATTTTTTTTTTGTCAGTTTCTGTAATTTTGAGATATTAAATGCTTATTTGGTTCGGTGTAGTTCGGTTTAGTTGGGTTAATTGGGTTTCAGAAATTTTGGACTTTAAAAATAGGTGCCATTCGATAACATTTATTATATGGGTTGGGATAGGGCTCTGTCTGGTTTGGGTTTGGACAAAAACTAAAACAAAATAAACAGAAACTAACTAAATTTTAATTAATATTATAAATATTTAGTATATTTTAGTGTCTTTTCATATTATATATATATATATATGTTTTTTATGTCATATATATATATGAACATTTTAGTTGATTTTGGTTAAATGGTTTAGTTTAGTTTAGTTTGGGTTCGGAAAATTGATACTAAAGTTTCTGTACCATTTAGTTTACTTTTGAATTCGGTTTAGTTTAGTTTGGGTTCGGAAAATAGATTATTCACGTAATATTATATTTAACAAAAAATAATAAATTAAAACTAAATAAATAAAACATATAAAACTATACCCTAAAGAATATAATTCAGTGAATCCAAGGGTTAAAATTTTTAATTTTTTTAACTTTTTATTTATTATTTAAACAAAAATAATAAATTAAAACTAAATAAATAAAACATATAAAAGTATACCCTAATTGATACAATTTAGCGAACTCAAGGACTAGAATTTTTAAAATGTTTAGTTTTAATTTTTTTATATGTTTTAAGGTATATAAGTTTATATGTTTTATATTTTTTTATTTTAATAATTAATAATTAATTGATTATGTGTAGAAAAAATAATTAGTGATAATATTACATAACATATTTTGATTGGTTAGAGAAAGAAGAGGTCACCACTAGTATTTTCCTTTGGTCCCTCAATATTTTGAAATGCGTTATTTCTAATATTTCTTGATTGGGTTCTATCTCTTTGCTCCTCGAAACGTTTTAATCTAATAAGATTGAGAGGTTTTGTTTTGCCAAACTCTGCTTTCTTCTACTATATAAGTACGGTCTTAGAATAATCTGTTCTCACAGAGTGAGGAAAGCTTAATATGTTTTGTGGAATGTACAGATTCATGGCTTCAGGCAGCGTTCGTTCTGACAACGAGTATAAACAGCGCGTATGTGTTGGGCTATTCAGGAACAATCATGGTTCCTTTAGGTTGGATGGGAGGTGTGGTTGGTCTTATTCTTGCTATTGCAATCTCTCTTTATGCAAACACTCTCATAGCTAAGTTTCATGAGTTTGGTGGCAAAAGACACATTCGCTATAGAGACCTCGCTGGATTTATTTATGGTAAAAGAAAAAAAATGAACCAACTAGATCTCTTAATTTTCTTTATGTTTCTCTTGTACTTTCTTTGAAATAATCTCTCTCTCTTTTTTTTTTTATCAGGTAGAAAGGCTTATTGTCTTACTTGGGTGTTGCAATATATCAATCTTTTCATGATTAATTGTGGATTCATCATACTAGCTGGTTCTGCCATAAAGGTTAGTACACATGTTCCTCTCTTGGTTCTTGATTTTGTACGTGAGCCAGAGTTATTTATTTTTGGGTGTGTTATGTTTCTGCAGGCTGTTTATGTGCTTTTCAGGGATGATCATGCCATGAAATTACCTCATTTTATAGCCATGACAGGTTTGATTTGTGCGGTTTTTGCTATTGGGATTCCTCATTTATCATCGCTCGGGATTTAGCTTGCAATTTCGACAGCCCTTCGCTTCATCTATATCGTTGTGGCAATCGTGCTGTCGGTTAAAGATGGTATAACTTAAAATGATGATCATGCTTCAGTGATACTTACGGATTTTATAGCTATCAATGAATCCTATTTTTCGCTTTTATTTCTGTTTTTGTAGGAGTAAAAGCACCTTCAAGAGATTACGAGATACAAGGATCATCAGTAAACAAACTATTTACCATCACAGGAGCAGCCGGGACACTTGTATTTGTATTCAACACAGGGATGCTTCCTGAAATTCAGATAATTTGTTTTTTCGAGATATCAACATAATGTTTTAGGTTTCAAAGCAATTCTCTGCTTCCGTTTTGCTTCTATGTTTAAGTGTGCATTTTGTTTAAATAAAACCGCATTTTAAAGATTGTTTTATCTTTTGTAGAATGTGATATTTTCAAAAGAAAAAATTCATATCTAAATGCAAACACATTAGTGATCCCTTTTTGACACTGCTTTTTTCTGCAAATGATAGGCAACGATGAGGCAACCAGTTGTTAAAAACATGATGAAGGCTCTATACTTTCAATTCACGGTGGGTGTTTTACCGATATACGCGGTTGTTTTCATCGGATATTGGGCTTACGGATCCTCATCCAGTCTGGGTCAAAGCCCTTGCTAACATAGCTGCTATTCTTCAATCCGTTATTTCTTTGCATGTAAGTTTCTTCTGGTAAAAACCAGCTTCTTAGTTAGAACTGTCATAAACTATTTGCAAGTCAATCCGTGTTTACACAATTCTTGTTGTAGATTTTTGCAAGTCCAACGTATGAGTACATGGCTACAAAGTTTGGGATCAAAGGAAGCCCATTGGTGCTAAATAATTTACTGTTTAGAATCATGGTGAGAGGCGGGTACATCGCGGTTAGCACACTTCTCTCAGCGCTATTACCATTCCTTGGGGACTTCATGAGCCTCACTGGTGCAGTGAGTATATTCCCTTTCACATCCATACTAGCCAACCACATGTACTATAAAGCTAAGAACAATAAGCTCAATCTTTTGCAAAAGCTATGGCATTGGCTTAACGTTGTCTTCTTCAGTTTAATGTCTGCTGCTTCCGCCATTGCAGCTCTTAGGCTCATCACCCTTGACTCCAAGAACTTCCATACTTTTTCTGAATTGTAATTTTCATAATATATGTAGTTATTGTATTTTTATTCTTAATCGGATTTCTTTCTCCTATCGTATGCAATCAAAGATTTCTTCAACTATGATTTCTCTGTTTTTTGTCATAACTGAGTAGATCTGTTTGTTGGGAGAAAAGATATATTCAAGGGGATTTTAATGGTTAAATATGATGTTGTTATAGATTATGGTTATGATTATTAAATCTATATTTCTATGACTTTAATGCTTTTGTTATGTTGACGAATATATCAAATGATTTTTAGGTTTTCTAAGACAACTAATAATTGGTTAGATAATCCTGAATCAATAATTTATAGGATTGAAGGTTGTCAGCCGACAAAAATGGAGATTGGATCACCAAGTGAACTCTATCATACTTGCTAATAAATGCTAGTATAGGGTCCTAACAGATTTATGACTTAGATAATATTCGCATTTCAAAAGGTGGTTTATTTATTTATAATGTTATGAATTATAGATCTATTTCATTGAACTGCTAATCCGGTTAGATATCCTTTTAACTATTAAATTCCTGAGATTTCCCCAATTCCAACTCTTTGTTTTATTGATTTGATTTCTATTTAATTATTCAGATTTTCTGTGACATTTTATGTTCTTCATTCTAGCTATGTTTAGATCTATAGGATCTATAATGTACTCTATTTCTCGTGGATTCGATCCTAACGCTATACTACCGCGCACACCCGTGCACTTATGGTTATTGATTGTTTCAGTTAAAACCTGACTCACATCACCAACCTAACCCAAACTACAAAAATAGAAGAATTAAACACACATTTCCCTGCACATGCTACTGATATTCTCCGATTTTGTCACATTCTAGCAATAGTTTTTAAAGTCTTTTATTTATTTATATTGCTTCTTTAGAGTCTTTATTCCTCTATCAATTTTTTTATAGGTTTTAGGTTGTTTTGGGAAGAAAATACTGATTTGGAGATGAAGGGTCATGCTGAAACTTCAAACGTTTAACATCCACTGAACGACTTTCCATAAACTGATTTTTGATGCCTTTTGACACAAGATAGCCACGGGAGTTAGCTTTGATTTGGAAGTGGTTGGAAGTCAATCTTACGGTGCGATCAAAAGTTATGTCAATATTCGTGAAAGCAGTCCAGTTTGAGGAGCAAAAGAAGCATGTGCAGAGTTCAGATCAGATGGATCGTTCCACAACAAGATCGATCAATCCTGTTTGCAGTGAGATACCAGATCAACCAATCCTGTCCAGATCAATCATTCGAGGTCCAGATCGACCATTCCAGCCGTAACAAAAAAAAAATGCAGAATTTTCTTTTTTGATCCAAAAACATGTTTTAACCTATTTATTAGTTTTCAGCCATTGTTTAGGCTAGATACACTTCTTTTTCTATTTAAACCTATTGGTTTGGGGAGATGAATCTCTAACTCTACATCTCTTGAGAAGATTTCTAAACCCTTTTGGATTTCTGTTCTATTGATTATGAGTTCTTCTTCATCTCTTTGTGTTCTCTCTGCTTCCATGTCCGAGTATATCCATAGTTTGGTTTAGTGTTTTCAAGGGGTTTCAAGAGAATTTATGAATCATTGAATTAGGAACAGATATGGATCTTATTATATCTTCATATGTTGTTGATCTCATAGGTGGAATTAGATTAGCTATCTAGTTTCTGATCTTATGTTTAATCTATTCATCAAAAGTGTTATAGATTGCTTGAAACGAACATAGATGAGTGGATTGTCCTTAGCCAACGAAAGCTGATGCTAAGGAGATCCGTGAACAAAATTGAACCCGCTCCCTAATGCTTGTCTAGAACTTTTAATTCAAATGACAATTTAGAAAATTAGGTTGCTAGATAAAGTAATTGACACCATGACAATGAATTTGTTATACATTAATGTTTGAGTTGAGATTGTGCTTATATATTTCTTGAATAATTGCCTGATTCATGATCTCTGCAATTCCCACAAATATCCCTTGACCTAGAGTATTTTTTAATTCATAGTTCACATCGTATTTTATTTTCTGTTTTCGTTTACAATACAATTAATAATCATATTATTGTCTTAGTTTAATTTAGTTCTCAAAGAATTATAGTGTAATATTTGGTCTTTGTGGATTCGATCCCTACTTGCAGTAATTTATATAGAGTTAAAACTTTGTGTATAAGCTACAACAATACCAATTACGATATCAGCCATGATACCATCGATATAAGTTGTCTATGTACCAGTGGTATCTTAGGTTACCCATATATACTGGACGGATGCGGAAAGTTGGCCAATTCAGGCTTGAGTTATCTCCATGTGTTAAATTTATACCTGAACTTTACCCCAATGCATAAATATATTTGAACTATTAAATTTTTTGAATTCAATACATGAACTTTTGATTTTATGCTATTATATACATATGCACTAACACCGTTAATTTCTATGCCATGTGAATTCTCACTTCAACGACAATGAAATCGATTCACTAATCTCACAAGATCATCACTTGGCTCTCCAACTCGCTTCTTCTTCTTCAGGTCCTTCTCCTTCTTCCTCCGCTTCATCTGTAATTCCTTCTTTGATCCTTAGCTCATATTTGAATACAAAAAAAAACTGAAAACCCCGACTTTGTAATCCATTGCAATCTCCTTCAACTCGAGCTTCATGACGGCGATGGAAGGATATGAGCTGATGCGGTGGCAAAGAAACTAGTGTCTATCTATGAATTGAAAAATTCAATAATTCAAGATATCTCTCCAATCAAAGAACAAACCTTTGAACCGATTTGGTGAAGATCGAGAGAGCCATTGACGAGCATAAGGCCATAGTCAAGTCAAGTCAATAGCTTCTTATCACTGAAGAAGATGAAGATGATATAGGTGTTTGAAACTATATATATTTATGTGTTTAGGTTACCAACAATAATTATCATGGCATAATTGGTCTCAAGTCCGTAAGTTATTTAGTAAAGGTCATGGGTTCGAGAGTGATTGATTACTTTTTTTGCACAAATATTTTTCATCATTAATGACATGGAATCCACGTGGATGTCATATCATAGAGAGTTAACGGTGTTAGTGCGTATGTATATAATAGCATAAAATTAAAAGTTCATGTATCAAATTCAAAAGTTTTAATAATTTAAGTATATTTATGCATTAGGATAAAGTTCGGGTATAATTTAACACAGAGATAGTTCATGCCTGAATTGGCCAACTTCATGGACGGATGCAAAGGTTAATAATTGCTTTTAGTTAAGTTTTTTTTCTTATCGAATGCTTTAAATTAGAGTATATTTTGTTATATTTTCCATCTTTGGTAAAGGTTAAACTTTTCTATTTTGTTTGTGTTGTTTAGATGTCCAATAAAGTTTACAAATTACATATGGGTGAACAGTAATTTAAATCATTATAAGTGGTAATAGTTAATTTTACTATAAGATCATCACTATCTAAGCTTTCTTGATATTTTATTTTTCATGTAGACATTGATGAGTGTCGGTTTACAAGGGAAGTGAAAATTTCAGAATAAAGTACACTTGGAATGCAGCAAGTAAACACTTTAACTTCTTTATTAACAATATGATCTTTACACAACGATATATGTTTGGTCTTACTTAATCTATCCTACCAAATAGAATTAACCCCACTAAACAAATCCTAAGCATAAAATCTTCTTTTCAATGATATCAAAGTTGAGCCAACACACAACCTATCTTTCTTTGAATCTACCCACTCGAAGATCTCAAAGAAAGATAAACAACACTCACCTTCTTAACTTTATTTTTTAGCTTCAAAGTTACAATCTCACAATATAGCTTAGGAGTGATGACCTACTGCTACATCATCTCTAACATATATATACTAAACCCTAGAAACCCTAAGGTCAGAAATCCCCAGCCGAATCTTATAAGGAATAAACTTGCTCCTCAAGTTTATCCTTTCCTAAAATAGCTCCAAAGAATATCTTGAATGAATCTTTGAGTATCCTCTGAATCTATTCGAAATCTTCAGCTCCAAGTAAGTCCACGCCTTCCTTGAGCTCGCCACATCATCCCACCTCCATGTCAGCTTACAGTGTCCTGATGTGATCTGATGCAGCCTCCTGATCCAGACAGCCAGCTGATCCAGAATCCACTTGAGGAAACCCAAACACCTTATCGATCTTCACCACTGAGAACTCGTAGACCCAATCCCAAACCAGTACATCCACTGAGCTTGTCTCAACCTTGACACCGGCAGATTAGCCCAAAATTCTCTCAAAACCAGCTTCTCAAAACCTTCAAAGTCTTGAACCGTTCCTATCATTCCAGCATTGGTGATCAGCTCACCAATTCCATCTTCATCACTAAAGGTAAACTTCTACGCCTCTATAAATTTGCTATTCTTCAGAATTTCAAACCTCTTCTTTGCAACCACCGAGATAAACGTTTTACTGTCAAAACCCTCAGCTTTTACTTCAGCAGCAATCCCCTTACCTTTCTCAGCTCTCGATCTCTTCACCTCTTGAGACCCAGAGGTTGCATGCTCTTTCCGCTTCCTCAATCTAGAAGACACTGTAGGAACTTGTGCCTTAGCCTCTGGAGCGGAGCCCTGAGATCCTGACAGATCTACCATCTGTGGAGTCGAGATTCTTCGAGATTTAGCGCTTTATCGACCACGAGAGGCTTTCGATCGCTTATTTGGTACTTTGGAACCCACATATGAACTTTCATCGACTTCTACGATGATCGGTGGCTCAGGTGAGTGAGTAAAAACCCGGTAAAATTCACCATGTCAGTTAGGGATCGAGAGTGTAGACCCTAGATGACGGAAGAATCACAGCCTCTTGTTTTGGCTGATCCACCTGAGTTGTAGCCGGATCTACAGATTCTTGCGGCTCAATCAGCCTATCGGTTTCAGATCTCTGCTCGATCAACGGCGATTGTTCAGTTTCTGAAGAGGTTTCACCTGAACCAGACGGTGGCGTAGTCGCTTGTGGTGAGATCATCTTGGAGATTCCGCTGCAAATTAACTTCATCTTGTCAATTGTTCTTCAAAAATTTGAGAGTGTTTTTCGGAGCACAATTATTTGAGCTTCCAAGTTTTTCGCTTTATGGGGTAACAAACCTAACCTCTCCCTTTTTATATCTTCACCATTTTACCTCTTCAACTTTAACGGGCCTGAGACTCAGATGGGGTTTTGGCCTGTTTTCTTAAATACTCTTAACGAACCTGACACACTCAATGTAGATATTAGTGTACATATGCCATCAAAGTCCTATTCTAAAATCAAGCATCTGATTCACATCATTTTTATCACAGCCTAATTTGCAATTTTTAATATATTGACATTTACTTAACCTTGAAATCAGTAAGTGACCCAAAAATATAGTATATATGTAAACTTAACTAAAGCTCAACCTTTTTATTTACCTATGAGGTTTTGGTTTATGTGTTGGGAATCAGTCAGTTGTTCACAACAGCCACCAGAAGCTACCATAACCTCTTGAATTGTCAAAAATCAGAGCTGGGTTCAGTAGATAGTTTTCATGATAGCATGCCTTTTTAGCCCACGTGGTTCATTATAAACATAGAGTAGTGATGTGGTATCATGTTTTACCCAAACCAATAGTTTCCGCAAGTGCACGGTTGTATGCGGTAGTATAATGGTGGGATCGAATCCACAGAGAGTAAAATGCACTTTAGATATGTAGATCTAAACAGAGTTAGGATGAAAAATATAAAAAAGGTTTTGTCACAAGAAATCCGAATATAAATCCAAAAATCAGTAAAATAAAATTAATTTAAAACAAATGTTGGGATCCGGAAAATCGCAGAGAATTAAAAAAATAAATAGGATATCTAACCGGATTAGCAGTTTAATAATCTAGATCTAGAAATCAAAACATTATGAACAAATAAACCACCTCTCGAATGAGAATATTATCTTGGTCATAAATCCGCTAGGATTTTATGCCAACATTTATTAGCGGGTTTTGATATTGTTTACTTGCAGATCCAACCTCGACTCTTGTCGACTGACAATCTCAAGCCTATAAACTACAGATTCATGGAAAAATAAACATGCGCTAGCCGTATTATAAAACCCTATAGATCATTTGATAGATTCGTCAACCTAACAAAAGCATTAGTTTCATAGTAATAGATATATATTAATCATAACCCTAATCTATAACAATAACCTAAATACACATTAATCCCTTTGAATAGATCCCTTCTCCCAACATATAGATCTAGTCAACCATGGCAATGAGTTGACAGATCATTGTGTTGTATGATATGCAATGCAAAGAGAGAGATGAAGACATAATGTAGATATGAAAATGCAATGGAAAATACTATAGATCTGAGAAAATTCAACTAAAAGTTTACAGATCTGAAAACAAAAATGAAAATACAAAGAAACTGAGAAAAATCGTGTCTAAGGCCCCTCGGCTGCTCACAAAATGATCCCTTTATATAGGGAGGCTTCTAGGTCAAAAATCAGAGTTAATGTGCAATCTGGAGAATATTCGCGATCAGGATCGATCAATCCGGTTGGATCGATCGATCTCCTTCCTTCGATAAGTGTCACCTCATAGATTCCTTTGACTGGTCGATCCTCTTCATGCTTGGTCGATCCTATGCAGGATCGATCGATCTCAGATTGTCTCCAAAATCTCATGGAGTGTAAAAACGTCCAAAGTTGCTCCATTTCGTCTATAAAACGCATCAAATCTATACTAGAAATTGATGAAAATAAAGACTCATCAAATACCCCCAGACTTGAATCCTTGCTTGTCCTCAAGTTAGCAACAAGATAATGAAACAAAGTTCAGGAGTATAGGTTTTGAAAAATGGGAATTAACGCTTAGCTTTAGAATCCACCATGTTGATCATGTAAACCAATGAGAAATATTGTGACAGGTTAATCCAACCTTAGCAGTACAACATGTACTTTACCATAAGCATAGCAAATATTACCATACTCTAGCATCCGAGATCCAAAGAAACTTCTGAAATCTCTATTGTTGGCCCATTAACATTCATTAAGTGTTGCGTGCAGTCTCACTATGGGAGTCGAAATTGCTAAGGGATAATAACGGGGGGTCATTTTAAGGGTAATGGTTAGGCATGATGAATTAACTACGGTGCAAGTCAATACACAAAATCACAGTGAGATAGTAGCCAAAGATGGTGCACAACCTTCTGAACCTTGGATCCCAAGCAGACTTCTATATAATGATCCTAGTAGAGTTGCTATTGGTGCTAAAATAAATAACAAAAACAAATAAATAAATAAAAGGTTTTATTCTGGTTCCTTCAGAGTTCTTTCTCTTCTTTTTTTTTTTCTTGTTTTGAAAGAGAGCCTCGGGATGAGACGAGATCGATCGATCTAGATAGGATCGGTCGATCCCAGAGCTTATTTTCTAAGAAGAGAAAGTTGGAACTAGTCCTAACCATATACATCAATAAACAATAATACTGCACCAATAGTCAACTCAAACTAATATAGATAAATTATTGATACTAGAAAGCTTACTCAGAAATCTTTAAAACATTTGGTTGTACCGGCCTCCATACTCCGTAGTTTTTGCACATGGTTGCACATGCTCCCTCACGAAAGAGGACTGGGGTCTGAATGAAAAAGGGTGTAAGGGTGTGGAACCAAACTAAAAATGAGCTTGGCCATCCGAAGCTCTAATAAGAATGGGGTGAACTCCAGATGTATATGATTCTTTATGGAATATTGAGCCCCTAAGTGAGAAGATTAGTCCATGTTAAAGGTCCAAGTAGATAGAACCAGCGCCGGATTATTCAGATTTCCAAAGGATATGTCGCTTCTGGTAAGGTTGATCCACTGATGGTGTTTCCAATCTTCCTGACTAACTCCAATAGATGTCAACATAAAATGGAAACCAAGAAAATTATAATAAAATTCTCATGTTTTGACTCAATAAAACGACTCGAGAAAAAAAAAATTAGTAACATAAGAAAGCAATCACCCCTTCCCCCAGACTTAAATCACTGCGTCCCTCTGTGATATAAAATCTAAGGAAAAAGGTGCTGCGAAACAACACTGGAGATAATGAATTGTGAACAAGAAAGCAAACCATAAACCGTGGAAGGAATTTTACGACCAAAAGGGAGCATTTGTCTGTTCATCGAACCGGTTTTTAGCTTTTCTTGTCTCGGGGATTGATCGATCCTGGGAGGATCGGTCGATCTCAGCGTCCTGAAACTTTTTGAAATTTGCATCTTCTGTGTTTTGCACCTGTTTTCAGTCAGCTCAACACAAAAACATCATCATATCTTATTTTGAAAACTAAATAAATAAATAACTGAAGTAAAATAAAATAAATAAAATAGTTTTGTTATTGCTGAAAGTGAAAAGAAATAGAAAACATGTTGGGTTGCCTCCCAACAATCTCCTTTTTTTAAAGTCATTAGCTTGACTGGGTTAAATTTCAATTGGGGTATGGGTTCATTGGAGGAATGGTATCTCCCTCATCCGGGGGTTGGTTTTCAGCCTTGATATTGGGCCTCATAGTCATAGCCTTTATCATGAAATCCAAACTTTCTTCAGAAGCTTCGAAGTTAACTTCTGCTGGATCTTCACCACCATCACTTTCTTCATGTTTATTGGATGAATAACATCAACAGATTCAACATCATTCACAGTGAATGCTTGAACATTTATGGTGGGAATTATGTTGACGGTCTCAATGGGGAAACTTATGGTAGTGTTTTTAAACCTAAGTTTAATCCTCTTCTTGGGTATGCTGATTGAAGCCCTGGTGGTTGCAAGGAATGGTCTGACGAGTATGATCTATGTCCATTCTTCATCAAGGGCAACTACAACAAAGTCAGCTAGTACATAAATTCCCTTAAGTAGGACATGAATGTTTAGGAGTTTTCCTACTGGCCTTGTTGTTATTCCATCAGCCATCTCAACTTTCATGAAACTTCATGGTGATCAATCCCTACTTATTTGCTTGATTGAGTGGCATCATGTTTATGCTGGCCCCTGTGTCAACTAGGCTGTTTTTTTTAATGAAAATGCCCTATGGTGATTAGAAGACCAAACCTCCCAGGATCTTCCAGTTTTTGGGGAAATTCATCTGGCATCTTCTTGTCGCACTCTCTCTGAAGGAAGTCAGATGTTTTTTGTAGAGTAGTCCGGCCAGCAATAATATCTCCCATGTATTCCTTGATTTGAGAGGTCATTGATGCTACTTCCCTGAAGAAAAATCTTACTCTCATCATGGTGCACACTTGATTTATCCTCTTCTTCATGTCAAAATTTTCTTTTTCAGGTGGATGTTGATCATCTCTTCCAACCCCTCCATGACCTTCTTCAGCAGAGTTCATCTTCCTATGTTGTTGTGCAGCAGTATTTTCAATTCCCAATTGATTTCTAATTTTTTATAGGGTTTTATTTATAACGGGGATCTGAAATCGTGTCAGCGGGGATCGATCGATCTCATTCAAGATCGGTCGATCCTCTCCAATTTTTAAATTCTTATCGAGAAAGTAGGATCGATCGATCTTACTATGAGGGTCGATCTTCATTGGATTTGGATGGATCTTCTCGTCAAGAAAGCATATGCTCTCATCATTGGATCGATCGATCCTACCCTCGGATCGGTCGATCTCAGCGGAATTTTCCATGAAAAATTCCTCATTTGAGAATAGATCTATGTACTTCAGATATTCACTGGGATTGGTTTCAGGCTTCCTTGGGAGAGTCCCTGGTAGTGTCTTAACCATTTTGGATGACCTTGCTACTTCGGTTTATAGTACCCTCACATGAGCACCCCAAGGATTCAAACCTCCCATTTAGATCATTGTACATGTTATATACCTTTAAGTTGATCTCACCAGCAAATTTCTTCTGCCCTTTCATGATTTGTTGGAATAATGACTCAATTTTCCCCATGGAACCAGCATTCTCAGATTGAGGATTGAATCCTGTTTTACCATAACCAGCATTATTTTGGAAGTTCCCTTGGTTTTGAGTACTCTGAGGTGGATAGAACTGGTCTCCGGGGTTCTCAACATTAGTACTGCGGTAAGACAGGTTATGATGGTTCCTAAAGATGGGGTTGAAACTCCTGTTTTGGTAGTTTCCCTGTCCACCGAGAAAGTTGATATCCTCAGTTTGTTCCTCCTCATCATTGAAATCTTCACTCTCCAAGAGATTCACAGGCCTCTTCTGAGCTCTCATCAGAATGTTTATCTTAGTATTAAGTTCCTCTATGATCTTATCACTCACTAGAATAGGGTTGACTCTCCTATCATAGTCAGAAAATCTGTTAGAGTTGCTTGCTGCCAGGTTTTCAATGAGCTCCATGGCTTCCTCCAGTGTGTTGCTCATGAAGTCTCCCCTGCTGGCTGTGTCCATAGCCATATGATACTTCATTTCAACTCCGTTATAAAAAAATTTCATCTTGTCCGACTTGGTATAGCTTTGAGGGGGACAGTCCCTTAGGTATTCCTTATAGCGTTCCCGAACTTCATAGAAGGACTCGGTACCAGCTTGACGGAAAGTGGTTATTTTGGTTTTTAGTGTTGCGGATCTAGCTTTGGTGAAGAACTGCTGTAAGAAAGCAGCTTGGCATTCACCCCAGCTTGTGATAGATCCGGGACTCGAAGATTTCAGCCATCTATGAGCCTTATCAGCTAGTGAGAAAGAGAATAGCCTACAACGGAGGTAGTCTTGGGGACTCTGTTAGCTTTGTTGGTACTACAGATCTCCTCAAATATATCAATATGATCCATGGGGTTCTCATTAGATAGCCCATAGAATTGATTCTGTTTCACCAGGGCATTTATCTGAGGTTTAATCTCAAAATCTTGCCTCTGGATAGGAGGGGGTATTATAGAAGATCGGTTCCTATAATAGACACGGGGGGGGGGGGGGGGTGGCATTTTGCTCGCCTAAGGTAACCCTTCACGGAGTAACTTGTTGTCCTTGCGCGGCATCTACTCCCATCCCAGGAGCTGCGGCATCATTGAGAGGTGCTTGATCAGCCAAGCCCTCTCTCTGCTGTCTTACATTTGCACCCTCACCATCAACAACAGGGGGAAGGTTTCTTAAATTATTAGGGTCAGCCATACTAACCTTATTGTTTGCTTTTCTTATGGTTTTGATCTTCCTTGTAGCTTTCCTTGTCAACTCTTCTCTGCTTAAGTAGGATCGGTCGATCCGAAACCCTTGCAGATCTTTAAAATCCTTGCTCCTTAATTGCATACACCTGAGAAGAAGAAGAAGTTTTAAAATTAGAACCGGTTAAAAGGCTCTGGGATCGATCGATCTTGAAGTAGATCAGTCGATCTCGAGAAAAGTAGGATCGGCCGATCTTAGATCGATCTTGCACAAAGTAGGATCGGTCGATCCAAAAAGGATCGGTCGATCGTGCAACAAGTAGGATCGGTCGATCCGAAAGGGGATCGGTCGATCTTAGAGACACGGAAATAAAAAATGCAGAAAATAAAATATCCTAGACTAGGTCTAATAACTTAGATCTAGAGGGAACATTTACTCCCCGACAACGGCGCCAAAACTTGATGTGGTATCCGGTTTTACCTAAACCAATAGTTCCTGCAAGTGCATAGTTGTGTGCAGTAGTATAATGGTGGGATCGAATCCACATAGAGTAAAGTGCACTCTAGATCTGTAGATCTAAATAGAGCTAGGATGACAAAATATAAAAAAAGGTTTTGTCACAAGAAATCCGAATATAAATTCAAAAATAAATAAATAAAATAAAATCAATTTAAAATAAATGTTGGGATCTGAGAAATCATAGAGAATTAAATGAATAAATAGGATATCTAACCGGATTAACAATTTAATGATCTAGATCTAGAACTCAAAACACTATGAACAAATAAACCACCTCTCGAATGAGAAAATTATCTTGGTCATAAATCCGCTAGGATCTTATGCCAGCATTTATTAGCGGGTTTTGATATTGTTCACTTGCAGATCCAACCTTGATTCTTGTCGGCTGACAATCTCAAGCCTATAAACTACAGATTCAGGAAAGAATAAACATGCACTAGCCGTATTATAAAACCCTATAGATTATTTGATAGATTCGTCAACCTAACAAAAGCATTAGTTTCATAGAAATAAATATCTATTAATCATAACCCTAATCTAACAATAACCTAAATAAACATTAATTCCTTTAAATATATCCCTTCTCCCAATATATAGATCTATTCAACCATGGCAATGGGTTGACATATCATTGTGTTGTATGATATGCAATGCAAAGAAAGAGATGAAGACAGAATGTAGATCTGAAATTGCAATGGAAAATACCACAAATCTGAGAAAATTTAAGTAAAATTTTACAGATCCGAAAATGAAGATACAAAGAAACTGAGAAAAATCGTGTCTAGGACTCCTCGGCTGCTCAGGAAATGATCCCTTTATATAGGAAGTCTTCTAGGTCAAAATTCAGAGTTAATGTATGATCTAGAGAATATTCGGGATCATGATCGATCGATCCGGTTGGATAGATTGATCTCCTTCCTTTGATATGTGCCACCTCATAGATTCCTTTGACTACCAATCTTCTTTATGATCAGTTGATCCTCTTCATGCTTGGTTGATTCTATGCAGGATCGATTGATCCCAGAGTGTCTTCAAAATCCCATAAAGTGTAAAAATGTCCAAAGTTGCTCAATTTCGTCCATTTTAGCTCCAATGAAGTAAAAACCTGTAAAATTACCAAAACGAGCCAGAAGGACACCAAAACTAACTCTAGGCTCAATAAAACGCATCAAATCTATACTAGAAATTGATGGATTTAAAGACTCATCAAGTAGGCAGCTGGAAATCTTTGGAGAGATCGATCAGATGTGTGCGCATCTTGTCTTGTATTGATTTCTTCTTTTGTATACACCATCCTTTGAGATATTGATTGCAATGACTTTCACTTCAGATATGTATGGACTTCATCTTGATTTTCGTTTTTCTTCTTTGTTTCATCTTTTAATTCTTCTTTTGCACTCATCATTCGTCTGTAATTTGTTGTATCAATGATTTCACTTGACTTCTTAACCATTGATACGTGTGCATGTCTTATGTATGAATACCAAGCCCTTTTTTTTTGTTACTTTTGGTATCCACACCTTTGACATGCACTAGATCTTCTCCCCTCAGCTCTTTAACCTCCTCCTTCAAGAAACCGTTTTATGCAATGACCAACTTAGACCGGCATGGCATACAGCTCTTTTCCACACACCATTGCATAGCACAGCCTGCTGATTTTTTATACACTCATAGGATTTCCATGACCTGTTCCAGCACCAATCCCTGTCTTAGACTGACACCACTTACAAAGAAAACATTAGACTTCATAAACACCAATAGCCTTTCTTAGACCAACAAAGTTTAGAGGCTTGGTGAATAAATCAGCAAGTTGAAATTCAATGCTTATATGGTCTCCTACAATCAGTTTCTCCTCAACCAATTCACGAATAAAGTGATGCACTCTCATTAGTACGTGAGTGTTGAACAAGATTCTTTGCTATATTAATTGCACTTTCATTATCACAATAAATTAAAAGAGAGTCAGAAGTCATACCATAGTCAGCAGCCATCTGTTTCATCCACATGAGTTGTGTGCAGCAACTCCTAAGTGCAATGTATTCAGCCTCAGCAGTAGACATAGATACACTGTTATGTTTCTTACTATGCCACAAGATCAGATTATTACCCATGAAGAAACATCCACCACTTGTACTTAGTACGTGAATCCAAAGAACCAGCCCAGTCGGCATCACAAAATCCCATCAGCTCCTTGGTTGTATCCTTGGTATAGTAGATACCCAGATTAATTGTCCCTTTAACATACTTGATGATTCTTTTCACAGCTAGAAGATGAGACATCTTGGGCTTTGCTTGATATCTTGCACAAACTCCCACAGCCAGACAGATATATGGTCTGCTTGCAGTTAAGTATAGCAAGCTTCCAATCATACCTCTGTAGAGTTTCTTATCAACACTTTCACCAGACTCATCCTTAGATAACTTCTCATTCACACCCATGGAAGTCTTAGCATCTCTACTCTTATCCATTCCAAACCTTGTAACCAGATTCCTCGCATACATACTATGTGTTACAAACACACCATCATCTGTCTGTTTGATTTGTAACCCCAAAAAATAAGTAAGTTCACCACACATACACATCTCAAATTCCTGAGTCATGGTCTGCACAAACTGATCCACCAGCTCCTGACATGTAGGCCATAATACTAAGGAGAAGTCAAGAAGCTAAAGAGACATGAATCTCAATAGACAATGAACGTACATGAATCTAATTAAGACCATTCATGTATCTAAGTATACATTGACCAATATTAGGTCTTCGGTGCAGCCGACGGAGTCGTTCACCAGTACATGTAGAGTGGGATACACTGATTTGGACATTATGATAGTTAAGCAAGTTACAGATTCTTCATGTCAACATTAAAACAGATTGCAAATAAATGATTGCGATTGCAAATTCTCAGGAAGATTGGTTGTCGTTCGCTTCGAGCTTGACAATTTCCATAATCTTATTTTATTATTTTCTTCTTTTTCTATCTTTTATATATCTGATATCTTGAATGTATGTGCTGACTTTCTTACCAAAACTCAAACTCAAAACACTGTATTGGTTTTTTTTTGAGGAGAACCGCATCCTGAAAGTTTAATGGATATACGCTTTGCTACAAAAACTTTTTTGGGGAAAATAACTGTCTGAAAATAATATTTAGAAAATTTATAAAAACTCATTCAATAAAGAAAATAGGTAAAATGAGACTTTAGTTTGAGTTGCATTTGATTTGAAGCTAAATGATTTTGATAATATGGTTGGGAAAAGTTCATAAGAGCACCCCAATTAGTGGTTTCTCTGAAGGTATCTTATCTACTTTTTGATATTTTTTAATTGAAAAAGGAGAAAAGAGGGGAAAAACAGTTCTCCTTATAGAAACTCCATGAGATACTCAAATCCTAGTTGTCTTTTTCTAATTGGCTTATTTTTTTTAATTTATTGAAAATTTAATTATATATTTAAATAGTTTAAAAATATATGATTAATATATGGGTGAGATACTTGATAGAGTCTCTCCCACTGGGATGCTCTAAATGGTTGATAGGAATGGTTATACGGAAAGAGTTTGCGAAGGTGATGAAGGAGATTGGCATGGGGGTAGGTCTTCTGGGAATAATGGTAGAGGAATCAATTGGAATAGTTATCATGAAAGGAGGAGCCAAGAAACAAAAAGAGAAGATAGGTAAAACATTTTTGAAATTTATGTAGGTTTGGTTTGGTTTGGTTGAGATGTCTGAATCCTTGTGTGCTTTTATTGAATTGACAGTACCATGCTTGATGGTGGTCGTGGCAGAGATCAGGTCTAACTCAAGTGGAGAACACAATTTTAAGCTAAAGATATTGTGTTTTTTTTTTTTGAATGAATGTAAAATTTTATTCAACAAAAAAACCTTCTTTAAACCATAGTTTCTTACTTTGTTAAAATAAAGAGAAGAGTAATCCTAAAATCTTGACAGCAAGGTCTTTTTATCTTGTACCAAACCGTGTGACCATGTAGTTTTCAAATCTTCTACCCCCCATCATGTGAATTGAGAATAATCTATTTCGAACATTATTTTCAAGGGCTTTGATGAGTTGGCTTGAAGTGTTTGATGGTTCTCCATGCCTTCTTCCATTACATTTCATCCATACAGAGTGAATTGTCATTTGGAAAACATACCTTAAGAGAAATGAAACTTTTTTCTCCAAAGTTGTGTCTACTATGAGTTTCAGAATGTCTTCCCAGCAGCAGGAAAATCGCAGTCCTAGCAGATTTTTTGTCAGGTCTTCCCAGATATTCCCCACTTATAGGCATTGAAAGAACAAATGCCCCCGCGTCTCCATTTTTCCACGACAGAGGACACATACAGAATCGATACTTGCATTCCATCTCCTCATTCTATCTCCCATAGATAGCCGATCATGAATTGCTAACCATGCAATGAACGTGTATCTAGGCGTGGCATATGGAAACCAAATTCCTTTGGACCATTCATGGTTTGGGGATGCAACTCTGATAGAACGCCATGTATCTTTTGAGCTAAAAAGTGCTTTGTATGAATCTGCTCCTGATCTCCATAGTACTTGATCCTCCAGTTGTATATGCCCTCTACTACAATATTCATCAATAACATCTTTGATGCGATTCTGTATCATCGATCGTTGCCTTCTTTGACGGTGTTCTCTAAGGACATCTTCCACTGTTGCATCAATGCTTCTTCCCATATCAATGACTCCCGAACCGGTTAGCTTGAAAATTCTGCCAATATCTGCCCAACTATCAAACCAAAATGAAGTTTTCCTACCATTCCCAACTTCCACTTTTATAAAAGTGTCAGCTAGATCCCTGTATTTTAGAATCTTTTTCCACATCCATGAGCCTAGTGTTGTGTCTTCTCTTAAAGACCAGAAGGAGCCTTTACGGATAAGATATTCTTGTACCCACTTAATCCATAGTAAATCTGCAGAGCATATTCACCAAATCAGTTTCAAGTAAGTAACTCTGTTTACCTCTTTTAAAGAACAAAGCCCAAGTTCACCTTCTTCCCTAGGCTTACATACATTTTCCCATGAAACTTTTGCTTTATTATGAGATAAAGTCGGACCAGACCATAAGAAAGATGAGCAAATCCGATCTATCTCTTTGATACATGAGCTTGGAAGTCTAAATGTGGCCATCCAGAAGTTTGTAATGCTGTGAATAAAGATGTTGTTTGTTAGCCTTATTGTTACATAGTTCATGTGAAAACTTATATCTTTTTATACAGGCGAAAGAAGAACTGGAAACGCTGATTAAGATGAGTGAGAGGCTTCAAGATGAGGTATGATTTTGTTTCTCTGTTCATATTGGAAAATTGGTAGATTTTCCTCAGTTTAATGAATCTTTGCCACTGTTACTCTACGGAGCAATAATTTAGTCATTAGATATTGGAAGAATTTAATGGTCTAGCTTTAATGTTAAAGTGCTGGTGATGGAAGAAAGATTGGAAGAAAAAGAAGTAGTGTGCTCAGAGCTACAGCAAAAGTTTAAGGTATGTGTCTATTATATCTTACAAAACCCGAAATATTTAACTATGGATTTTTTCTCATTTGAAATGAACTTAAAAAAAACTTTTGTTGGACGGTTTGGAAGACAGACAATATGGATTTTTCCTCATTTGAAATGGTTAACACAGAGATTAGAAGATTCATTGATGAATGAAAAGAAACTGACTTCACACCGCCGAAAAGAATTGGCAAAGGTAAAACATATGTTCGAGACTTCGAGTCATGTTTTCAAAGTTAGATTATTTTTGTTGACATTTATTTGGTATATGTTTGTTGACATTTATTTGGTCTATATTTGGTATATTTGACATTTATTTGGCAGCTACATAAATCATTTTCAAGGGTTAGAGAGTGCACAGACAACCTGAAAGACTCTGAACAAGAGCTTCAAGTTAGTTTCTAATTTTTCACATTCTAGTGATTGTCATTTGTATAAGGATTAGGCCTAATCAACACAAATCTCTTTTTTATTTTGCAGTTGCTTGTTAATTCAGTTGCTAGAGAAGGTGTGGTAGGTGCTGATGGACTGGGAAATGGGTATGCGTAGTACAAGGTCCTTCACATGTCTAATGTGTTCGGTCTTAAGTGTAGCTTTGGTTTTCTTCTACCTTACTTGGATTTGGTAAAGATTTAAGGGATAACCAAAGTGTGCAGAGATTAGCTACTTTGGCTTTGTAACTCTTATTACATGTGGTGATCAAGTTATTATAATTATATGATATGATTTTGTTGGATAGTTTTCACGAAACAATCTTATACAAAAATGGCATATGGTTACAACTAATTGTTTTTCCGGTTTCAAAATCCATATTTGTATGTTTTAAATTTCATTGCAAAATAATTTTTGTTTTATAAATTATCTTATTATATAAATTTGGATTGCACTCACCAGAAATCGACACGTGTCAAAATTCTAACTTACCAGATCTTGACACGTGTCATTAATCATTCAGATCTTGTCACATATTAAATTATTAAAAAAATTATATATAAAAAATTAACTAAAAAAGGAAATAAAAAAATTGTTAATATATCAAATCATCAACTAAAAGTCATAAATCTCAACAAAAAAAAAAGAAAAAAAGTAAAGTTTAATAAAAAAGAAAAAAAGAATCACAAAAATGTTAAATTATCTAATCAATAAAAAAACATGTAAAACAAATACAAAAAATGAAAAAAATGTAGTTTTTTTAGAAAATAAAAAAAAGAAAATAAAAAAATTGTTAATTTAACTAATCAATAATTAAAATTAAAAATATATTTTAAAAATACTAATTGTTAATATATCAAATCATCAACTAAAAGTCATAAATCTCAACAAAAAAAGGAAAAAAAGTGAAGTTTAATAAAAAAGAAAAAAGGAATCACAAAAATGTTAAAATCAATAAAAAAACATTTAAAACAAATACAAAAAATGAAAAAAGTGTAATTTTTTTAGAAAACAAAAAAAATGAAAAAATTGAATTGTTAATTTAACCAAAATAAAAAAATGTAGTTTTTTTTAGAAAAGAAAAAAGAAAACAAAAGAAATGTTAATTTAACTAATCGATAAATAAAATAAGGAAATATATAAAAAAAATACCAAAACAAAAATTTGTTAATTTTCTAATCAATAATTAAAATTTACATAAAAAACATCATTTTATTATATAATGTTGGGTTACACTCACCAGAAGCCGACACGTATCAAAATTATAACTCACGAGATCTTGACACGTATCACTAATCATTCAGATCGTGCCACGTGTCAAACTAATAAATTAAATTATTAAATTACATAAGCAAAAACATGGAAAAAGGAAATAAAAAATTTGTTAATTTATCTATTCATTAACTAAAATTTCAAAATAATTTTAAAACAATTAAAAAAATAAAAATAAAAGATAAAAATTTTAAAAGGAAAAAGGGAGACCAAGAATTTGTTAATTTATCTAATGAATAATTAAAATTCAAAAAATAATTTTAAAACAAATCCAAAACGAAAATAAAAAAAAATAAAATATAGAAATAAATTTATAAGTAAAAAAGGAAACCATTAATTAATTAATTTATTTTATCAATAACTAAAATTAATAAATAATTTAAAAAAAAACTTCAAAAACGAAAATAAAACTCAATAAATATAAAAATAATTTTAATAGGAAAAAAGGAAACCAAGATTTTTTTAATTTATCTAATCAATAACTAAAACCAAGAAATTTTTACTTTATCTAATCAATAATTTAAACTAATAAATATTTTTAAAAGAAAAAACAAGAATTTGTTAATTTATCTAAACTAATCAATAACTAAAATTAGGAAATATATATAAAAAATACAAAAACAAAAATTTGTTAATTTCCTCAACAATAATTAAAATTTACAGAAAAAATCATCATCTTATTATATAATGTTGGGTTACACTCACCATAAGCCGACACCTCTTTTGGACATTAAATTTAAGTAAAAAATCATGAATGATATTCTTGGTTTATGAAATAACGAAACGACACCTCTTTTGGACATTAAAATTTAAGTAAAAAGTTTCTCAAGAGAAGAGAAAAGATGTGTAAAATATTTCTCCCAAAGGAAAAAAGCAAAAATTATTCTCTCGCAAAGAAAATAAGTAAAAAACAAGGCAAAAATATATTTTGAGAGAAAAGTTCAAGCGGAGCCAATTCTTCTACACTTATCTGGATTTAGCTAGATGAGGGAGCAAGTCAGTGAGACTTCTGTTGAGATTCAAAATAATAGTGGATAAGAATCCAAAAACGGAAAATAATTAAATGTGAGATTACCAAACATCTAAAAGTATACAAGATCCAATATAAGAATAAAATAGACAGCTGGTGACGTAAGGATGAAGCTAGAAGATGTCGAAAAACACCATGAGACAAGGAATAGTAAATATATAGTTGTATTTCAAATATTTTAATATCCATTCATTTTTCAGTTTAGTTTGAGTTTTTTTATCGAGAGAGAAGTTTATGATCCTTTCAGTTTTAGTCGGGTGTAATTTGGTTTTTTCTTTTTCTGTTTTTTTTTAAATGCATATCTCATATGGTGACCAAACAAGCAAATGACAAGATATAACCAAACTAATAGATGTAGTATATATTTTTAATATATTAATAATCAATTATAATATATAAATTAATTTATGCATGTAAAATATGTAAGTAACAAAATAATTTTTTCTAGCGAAACATAATTTCTATTGCTTGCCTAATTTTTTTAAAAGATATATCATTAAATACACATATTTATTTTAATAATATTTAATTTATTTTAAATTGAGAAACCCGCTCATGGGGTCCTAATCTAGTATGTATAAAAACTGTAACAAAATAAATTTTATATAAAATTAATTATTTTCTATTTTTTTTTCTTCTTAAGAACCTGCAATAAGGTTCACTATTGGAGACAAAAATAATTACGAAACTTTAATGAGATTCTTAACTTTTAAATAGTCAACACCCAGGAAATGCTAAGCTTTTAAATTTTAAAGGCGCATCTCCAATAAATTTCTTTAAACCCGGTTCAGACAAAAGACCGGAAAAAGCCAAATATAAACTTCTATTGAACCGGAATCAAGTCCATTTCAGAAGTTCAGCGATAATGGAGATGGAGAGAAAGACGAAAGTGGTGGAGAAATTATGCCAAAGGTGCAAAGGAAGCTACACAGATTCTTCCAACGACACTTCCTCTTGCCGTTTTCATCCTTCCTTTTTCGTGTGTCGTCGCCACGATGACCAGAAAAGGTTATGCCCCCTAAAAACAGCTCAAGTTCCCTAATTTCTGATGAAAGCTCAAAACTTTACTTTTTAAATTAACCATAGATTCAAATTGAGATCAAGGGTTTTGGAAATAATCCAGTTTTGTGCTATAGCATATGAAATTTACATGTATTGGATTATAGTTCTGGATCTATGACTAATTTAGCTATACTACATACAGTGATCTCTGTTTAATGACATTTGTTTTATTGCCAGACTCAAAGGTGATGTTTTCTTGATTTCAAATTGTAGCTTTTTAGCCACTTTGTAAATAATTAGCAACTGTTGTATTTCTATTACCCATTTAAAAC
The DNA here is from genome assembly GCA_963555745.1 of Cardamine flexuosa. Taxonomy (NCBI): domain Eukaryota; kingdom Viridiplantae; phylum Streptophyta; class Magnoliopsida; order Brassicales; family Brassicaceae; genus Cardamine; species Cardamine flexuosa. Next base: position 11,798,054 of record OY743220.1, on the reverse strand, counting down.
TCTATATAGCACAAAATCTTGACCCGTTCTAATTAATACTAATTACAAGTTTAAATGATCTCTAGGCATTATTAAGAAGCTTCATAATGGTTTTGAAGTAGACTGTTATCCCTATAATACTTGCATACATTTTATTCTGTTAAATGAAAAGAATGGTTTAGTCGAAAGTTGTGTGCCTTGTTTTATTTGTATCCTCTGCGACATTACTCTCCTCACTACCGTGTTCTCTTCTCTTTGCTGTCGCAGACCCTAAAACTTCTTTGGATTAGGAAGGAATGTATGTCTGTTCTGTTCTCCTGGCTCCGTTATTAATGACTACTTACTTCCTCTCTTTGTGGTTCTCTGTTTCGTTCTCCTGTTCCACGCATTGTAGTACCCACACAGCATTCTAATTGATACTGTTCATAGTTGATGGTTTTGGCATAGATAAATTCTTGCTGGTTCTTGAGATATTTTATTTATGAAATTGTATTCATTCCCAACCATGGCTTCTACTTGGAGAAATCGACTAGAGTATGAAGCGTCTGTTTGATTACACTTTTGTTTACGATGATTTAAATAAACTAAAATTTGTTTTCAATCAATAAATGAAGGTACTATGAATTGAAACCAGAGGATCCACCATATGCAGCCAAGTTCTACGATTGTTGCGGAGCTGAAGATCCTAATGCACCAGGTTGTGTCACCAGCCCTCACATTTCATATGATGACTCATGTAATAATTGAGCTCTCATGATACTCTTTTTTTTTTTTTTTTTCTCCCTTAAACATCATGTAAGTAATCTCATACTGTATAATAGTTTTCTTGTGAAATGAAAGACTTAGCATGCGATCTTACTGTTGGGTACTGTCTTGAACGACTTCTTGAGTTGTACACGACTACTGAGTGAATTAATGTGTTGAGGATTAGTATTACAGTCTATTTGTTAGTAGTGACTTTGTTTCAGTCGATGCTTTAGTGAGAATATAAGCATTTTATATTCAAGTAAATAGAGAGAATTATAAGTAATAAAGCTTGACAAAGATGATGGAAAGAGATACGCTGGTATTCGTGAATGGGATTCAAACTCCTTATACTAGTTGGGAAATTACGGTTAAGATATGTGTTATTGATTGGAAATAGCTTATCGAGCGGGTAAAGATCTATGTCAATAAGATTCAGCGCCAAGAGAACACAAGGCCAATGGGATCAACCACAATGAAGCTAATAGAAAACATTGAAGTTTCTTGGACCGGGTTAGTTGAAGTACATGGCGATGATCTGAAAAGTCTCTACTGCCTCTGAGATCATATCCGAGCAACTAAACCTCTTGTTTAATGGAAAGAGCATCCTGCTGATTAGTTTTCACAGGTTATATTGGCATGTTTTCATGCCTTGAGGACAAGGGAGGGAAACTCTACTTCTCATCGGGGTTATTCGATTTTGGCTCCATAGTTTGGATTATCAATTTCTTTATCGGTTTAGCATTTGCAGAGAATCAATCTAATAACAAAATATCTTCTTCTATCTCTTTCTCTCTACTCATCATCATCACTTTTGTCCATGCTTCTATTCCAGTGTCATGCTTAATTCTATTGCCATTGATCTCCGTTGTTAATCTTCAACTCTGGTTCAGCTTATAAGAGTTTTGTATATGAATGCTCGTGTTATCATAACTTTTTTGTATATGATGCTATTACTATCATTTATCTCTGTCACACAACAAATTAATACACTCATTCCATCTGCTCTGTTTCTCTGTAATTATGTCATTGCACATGAGTTATAGAAATGTTACTTCTCTTGCAGCCATGAATACGAGCTGATAATGGAAACGTCTTAGCGACACTGGAAATAACTGGCGGCACTAACAGAGATTAAGTAGTGTTATTAAGACAGGAACCGTGATCTGATCTGGCCAGCAACTTCAGTGTCCTAATTAATCTCGATTGTTCTTTCAGAAACTTTTAACAACTGTCTTGAGTTCATCTCTTTCACAAGGGACTAGCTAGGTGTTGCTGGGAGGGCGTTTCTGTCTGGAAATCTCTGCTTCTCCAAAGATAACAACACGGTGGCCATCTCGTAAAATCAACAAGGTCTAAAAACACAGCTAGTTTTTGGACACACTTAAGCTGCCAAGGTACAGCTTCTCCAACAAAACTCCACAATAAGCTCCTGAGTATAAATGCAACGTACAGATAAGACATCATCAGGTTCAAGATCTCACCAGAGTCTGTAAGAATTACGAAACTTAAGCAGCAAGGGGCCAAGCAAAGAAACTGAAGCTTGAAACAAGGGCGTTTAAACTCAAGTATCTAGACGATGAAAGAGTATGGCCCATTATTCATATAGTTGAGTCACTATATTGTTTAGTTGTTGTTTCAATTATCCGAGTTTAGTCCTGTGCCCGAGTACTCAACACGATCATGCCGATCATCCGACACTTAGATGATGGGTTTGGTCAACATGATGACTATGAGGATTATACCGCCGAGGAGGAACCATGGTATGGAGATGAGGAAGATTCCTACGATGGCCACCTGGAAGAACTAGGACCCGAGCCGGATTCACCAGATCACCGTTGGCACCATTCACCGCTTTTTCCTCTATATGCTCTACCAACGGCCAAGTCTTGGAATGCCGTGAGTGATAATCCCGAGTGTGAAGAAACGCATAACGATTATGACTTCACGGGAAGCCGAGACCCAAGGGAGTATATATCATGGAGCCAACGCATGGATCGATACTTCGGGTACTACCGAACGCCTCGGGAAGAAAGGGTATCATTTGCCCTTGGGCAACTAACCGGCAAAGCTTTTAAGTGGTGGGATCAAGAAGAGCAAGACCGAAGAAGGTAAAGGGAACCAGCCATCATCACCTGGGGTCAACTAAAGGCAGTTATGGCCAGCCACTATGCACCCCTAGTCGTGCCAGACCATAGTAAAGTCGCCACCCTCCCACGGGAACCCAACCGGGAAAGTTCACCGAGCAAGGAAGCCGCCTCACCTAGTTCCATCATTGAGCCACCCGTGGCCAAGCTTGCATCACCAGAGCCTCCTTCCCTTACTGATACTTTGGCTGCCATCCAAGCCCACCTCTAACACTTGAAGAATCATATGCCTCGAGCCGAGTGCCAAACCTCCTTACCATCCCATGGACCGGATCATGACAACATTGAAGATGGAGTTCCATCAGGACATGGCCAGGTAAAAAGCACGCAGAGGAGTTGGAATATTGGGTGCTACAAATGCCAAGACCCGACGCACTACGCTAGAGATTGCTCGGGCGTTTCTGAAGTCTTGGATCAAGTCGAAACATGTTCCCAAGGTCAAGCCGTTCAACCAAATGAGCTGGAGTCGCAAATTTACTTACCAGACCTATGTGCTGAAGAGAATAATCGAGCCAAACTTTGTTCCAAACGATCACCTTTTGAGTTTTGGACGCGAAACTCCACCCGGAACTGACCGTCAAGGCACCACTTCAATCATCAGGAAATCTACTCGATCATTTGGCCCCTCCTTTGATATTCAGGAAAATCATGCCTTTAGGGGATTCTGGTCAAGCCAGTAGTTGCTTGGTACAAGCGCCAATGCATTTAGGTCACCCAAGCACCACTCAGAGCCAACCCCGGACCATGGGAGCTGTCCATAGCCAAATCTGCTCGTTCGTTTTGCTCCGGCTTTGTTATTCATCCGCAAATCATATATTTGGGAGAAAGTGATCCAGCCATTTCTTGTCTGGAACGATCAATTGAGGATGTGATTCATGGCACCCCACCCGAAACCGCTCATCAAGAGGTATTGCGGTGCAGCCCGAGCTATACTCGTTCCTTTGCCTTCGGCTTCGAGATCCCTAGGCAAGTCACCTATGCCAGAGATTTGGGTCATAGCAAATCAGGCGTGGATCGATTTTTATGGGGAGCTTCACTATACATGCTATGCGGAGATGATCCGCAAGGGAGAAAGCTGACCTGACCCGACCAAGTTTTGTGTAGTCATCGACTCCTAGCTTCAGTCTTTGTCAACAAAGTGGCCATAAGAGAGTTTTTGATCGAGGCAAAACTTGCCCAGAGCGACCCAGCGTGAGAGTTGGTTCACAAGTGCCCCACCACGCGGTAATTGGTCATTTCGAACGGGGCAAGCCACTGGACCAGGCTAATGATGGGTCCCCAGATTCAGTACTGTCCATATGCGACCATATGAGGCATTCACTCCAGCTGGGAGTTTCCAGGACAGTACCACCACCTTCCACCCTTCGCACCAAGGTTGACGCTATACAAGGCGTTCCGGCTATGATCATTTGCAATTTTGGTGCGACCCAAATCTTTTTATGACACCTAGGAAAGTCTCTACTATAGTTGGAGATTGCTGGAGGGATTCTTTTGTGCTGCCCAGTACCCAAAAGCAAGCAGCACCAAACCCGCTCTTATTCCCCTCATCGCGTCCAACATGAGGAGGCACCTTAGCCTAAGTTTGTAAACAAGGAAGCTGCAGCTTGGGCACCATCCTGAAGTCTCCAGGGTCTCTCTTTTGACCCTGGAAGAATTGCCCAGCAGCCTGAACCACCCCGCAGGCCAAGACAGCCCAAGACGCCAAGGGGATGTGACTGCTTCAAGTATACCGGGAACCGGATTCCCGTGTTTCCATCCTTGGGTCATAACTAAGTGCTGTCTACCCGTCCCTTGGAAGCTCCAGTAATATCCTTGCTCACGGCTGACGAGTCCAAGTCAAGAACGAAGAAGTTTGATCTTTTCGGGGAAGTCCTCGCCTTCTCCCTCAAACTTTTACTCTTTCCTTTTGACGCGGGTAAGAGATTAAAAATTTTCCTCTTAGATGCTGCTGATTGGTTTCATTTTTGGAACAGGGATTGAACAGGTTTTAAGGTCAAAACCTCTTTTAAGAGGGAGGAAATGATACATGCCTGACTATCATGGTACCATTACGAGTGCCACCCGGACAAGACTGAGGTTGCCCGATCATGCCTGAGCACCAGGAAGACCTTCTCGACCGTGCCCGAACACCCAGACAACACTCCCGAGACTTTCCCGACTGTGCCCGAGCACCCTGACAACACTCTTGAGACTTTCCCGACTGTGCCCGAGCACCTGGACAACACTCCCAAGACCACCCCGACCGTGACCGACCATCCGGGAAACTTTCCCGAACATGACCGAGCATCCGGGAGACCTTCCCAACCATCTCCAACCTTCAAAGCAGCATCCACAAGATCATTGGACTTCCCAGCTGCATCAAGAACCCCCAAGCTTCATCACCGAGCTCCAAGCATCACTTTCAAATCATTAGTGGATCACGCCAAGCAAGGAAACCTCTAAGCCGGTTCTTGAGAAGTCGCGGACGTCCCCACTGCGTTGGGAAGCTTACAGAATGAGTGCCTTCACTACCAAGTCATCGTGAAGGCATCCCCAAGTTGTTAAAGGAAACAGTACCCTTTTTCCTACCCCGAGTTTATCCCAAAGTGGTTTACCGGGAAGGTTTTAATGAGGCCGTGAACTTTGATGCTCTTCACCTCGGTCTCATTCAACCTTTACTTGGAAAAATTCATGACCGGATTAAAGGTTACAGAGGTGAAGAATCTATCCAAGAAGACTCGTCCGTACAAGTTTTCTTTTCTACCTTTTTTTACCATTTTCACCATTTTACGTTTAACCTTGTTGTTTTTACGGTGGCTTGTTTAACTCACCTCTTTTAACCTGCGTGTTAGGGTTGCTTGTGTTTCCTTCCTTAGCCTATATAATGGCTGTAGCCGCATCCTTGTAATGGTTAGACTTTATTTTAATAAAAACCTAGTTAAGTTGTCTCTCCTTTCTCCTTCACCTCGTAGCTAAGTCTTGGTGTTGGTTCTTTCTGTATCAAGAAGCTTCCACCCTTCTTGTGGTTCGCATATAGATCCATCTTCTTGGATCGCCTTGAGCTGGGCTCAGTGTTTTTAAGGAAACCTTTCACTCTTCCTTGAGCTGGGCTTGGATCCTTGAAGCTATCCATGTATCCATCTATCATCATCCACCACTGAAGATTAGCTTGAGTCATCGCCAATCTTTTGGTCTATTCATCCATCCCATCTTCCGCCTTGTAATTTCTGGTTCATTCATCCGTACATCAACCTCACTGGATCATCCCGGCTTGGATCTTGAAGCATCGGATAACCATGCTTGCATCACCCTATGTGTAGGAGGATACGAGGCTTGAACTCATTGTGGTGGTCTTAGATGAGGTTACGGGAGCAAGTGATCGTCGTCTTTCTTGGGGTATGAGTGGAGATGGTAGGTGTGGATACAGAATCCACACTCAATACTTAAATACAGAATATCTTATAGAAAAAGTATCTTTGTTCTGAATGTGTATATTGCTCTCTTTTATCAAAAATCCGACCCCCATTACAGTGCTATTTTCCTTCTATTTATTTATATTTTGACTTTCAATGCTATCAATAAGTTACAAATGACTTTAATATGCACATGTCGGTTTTGATTTGGTCTTGAATGTTGTAACGTCCTTTATGAAATAACTTTGTTTCTTGATTTAATGTTTAGACTCCTTTCTACGAACTCTCTGGACCTGTCACTTTGATCCCATACCAGCTCGCTGGTACTTTTATATTACTCCGAGATCTACTCCTGCAAACCGAGCTTTTGCCATGATGACTTGATTGACACATGTTCCGTATCTTTAATGGGGATAGATCCTCGGTGCAGGATCCGATATCAACATTTGCCCCCCCCCCAAGTCTTGCGAGCTGATTTTCAGTTCGGAAGACTTAAATGATAAATGTTGATTTTATTGTCTTTTACCTTACTCATCAAATCCCTTGGATTTCGTGATTTACTCGGTGTATTGGCCTTGACACGCGTTCTTATTTAATCCTAATTTTATTTATTTAAAAATTAGAGAAACTCCTCCACTTTCCCACCAATTTCGAGGCAGTTTTTCATCCACTAGTAAAATTTCTTGTTTTTTACAGTTTTTCCAACTCCCTCAATCTTCTTCAAGAATGGCTAATGGTTCAAAATCTTTGGCTGCTCATCCTACAAGAGCAAACGACAAATTCGGTCTCCATCCTCAATCGCTAATTATGGAAGATAGTCACCTCCAAACCAAAGGTTGAATTCTCCCTTCCGCCCCCAGAGGAATCCCCAGAATCGGGCCGCCCTGGATGGTTCTGTATCTACTCGGTTTATATCACTAGGTGCGGGTTATTCTTTCCCATTCCCAAAATCCTTCTTCTCTATCTTCGTGCCCTCGGGTTGGCGTTCCCTCAGATGACTCCAAACATGCTCCATAGCATCCTTTCTGTTCTTGTCGTCGCGGTGGAACCCGGATATGCTCTGAGTGTCGGTGATCTTTTTGAACTCTTCAGTGTCCGATTCTCCAACCGAAGTGGTCTGGGTTTTGCTGCGTGTTACCCTTACATTGATAGAACTTTGGTCACCAGATTTCCTGATAAGGATGATCATTGGAGGCATTCTTGGTTTTTCGTTAAGATAAACACTGCCTCAGTTATTGGATTATCCAAAATGCTTTACTCTTCTCGGGCCTCGTCCCCTGGTAGATATATATTTTTATGATCGACTCTCGGCTTATTGTTTTTCTAGTTGATTGTCTCTTGAATTTTCGTTGTTACTTTCTTGTGCAGTGTCCAAACCTTATATATCCCTTTGCTTGGCAAGGCTTTCTGGAATTCTTTACTGTTGTTACTGAAGGAAATACCATTTGGAATTCTTTTACTCTCGAAAGGATCTACTTGGGCGGGGAATCCATGAGAAGTGGGAACCTCTGAGCTCTGGATGTTGCTCCCGAGCCCTTGCCAGGCCGTAGGACTTACCAAGAGAAAAAAGATAGGGATGCCTTAAGGAAAAGTTTGAAGGACAAAACTGATGCTATCGGAAAGCGCCATCGGGAAAAGATAGATGCCCTGACTACCGGTTCGATGGGAAAGATCAGCTTAGTCAGACCCCTTCCAGCATTTCTTGACTATTCATCTCGCTCTGCTCCACCTCCTCCCATCGAGGTTAACGAGGATGAAACCATTATATCGTTGAAACGTAGAAGGAAGAGCTCGGGATCTGATGTCTCTGCTCAAGATAAATCAAAGTTTAATACTGACATGCTTCCACCTCCTCCTCCTTGTAACCCTGGCAACCTGACTCCGGCTGCTCCCAGTTCTTCTAAGGGGAAGTCTATTTCTCTACCAGGTGGTCTTGTGGCCACTCCTGGTACGTATTCCTCATACTTTCTATGAGCTCTTATCATGTTTGTATTCCTTATTAAGCGCTTATGTATACATGTATTTTTTGTACTCAGAGGCAACAACAATGGTGCTCCAGTTTGTGCGAAATCTTTATTAACCATGCTCGCCACACAAGCCAAGTACTCGATTCCTCTACTTACCCATATTTTCATTATTATTTTTCCTTTCATTATAGATCTCCTAATTACATTGCTTACGCAGGCTCTTGCGGACTTTAATGATATGATTTGTTATTACGAAAAAATCATTTATGACATATCATCCTCCGTGGGAACTGAAACTGCTGCAAAGATGACTGCAGACCACCAAAAAGCTATGGCCAACCGGAAAGAGAGAGATATGGCGACAATCGAGTGTTTAAGGAAAGAAAGGAACAAACTTAAGGAGAAACTAGAGGTCACTCGTGCTGCAGCTGAGAGCATTACAAAGGGCTACGAAGAGAATTGATCTGCTCTTCATTCGGAACAGAATGCCCTGCACCTCTTAAACCAGCGACTCAAACGTGATGCGGCCAAATCACAGGAACAGCTTGAAGAAACTTCTTTGAAATATGATGCTCTGTTGAAATTTTGTGATCACGACATTCAGAAGACTGCCAGCTTGGCCCGAAGAGTTGTTATGGAGAGTGGCAGAGTATTGCTAAACCGACTGGCTGAACACTTTACTTCTTTGGAAGCGCGTGCTGTTCTTCAGGCCGACGCCAACGAAGTTAAAAGCAACCTAGCTCTTCTTAAGAAAATAACGGAAGTTAAAATTAACCCGGACGCGGAAATCGCTGAGCTGACAGGTTCGTTGACTGAGTTATCCTCTGAGCTAGATAATTTTGCTGTTGTGTCGCTGGATCAAGACCAGTTTGCTACCGCTTTTGTGGACTCTCCTCCTCTTCCTGAGCCTACCCTTGATTTGCCTGCCGATCAAACCTTGCTGTCTCCTACTGAAGTCCTTGTTTCCCCAGCTGGTGCTTTTGATAAGGTACGAATCAATCAATTTGGGTCAATTCTATTCCTTATTTCAGATGACCATCTTATTCGACTTAAAGAATGGTACTCTTAAAATATCCAGGATGTGTCCAAAGATGCACTTCTGATGTGGTATGGATTTTCAATCAAAACCTTTACCTAGAATCCACACGTGACTGCAAGTGCACAGTACTTCGAATGTAGTATTTAAGGTTATCGATCCCATAGAGACTTTTATCATGTTACGAGAATATCAGAATGAAATATGGCTAAGACAAAACTATGAATGGGGGATTTGTTGATGTGTCACGAAAATATGCAGCAAACAAATGCAGCAAGAAGCAAAGCAAATATCAATAAAAAACGAAATGCTGGGTTGCAAGGAGTTTCTCAGGGTTTCATAAGATGAATGTATGCAAAGGAAATCAAATCAGGATTATTCAATGTTGTGGATGTTCTTGGACTACGAAACATGGATGAACAAAAGATATGCAGTTCACAATACCAATCGCCTAATGTCTAAATGCAAATAGTACTCAACTTCCGTAGGCAAAGATACAAATATTCAAGCATTAAATTCAAGTTTGATTCTAGCCCGTAAAACCCTATACCTCAACTATCGTAGGTTATAACAAAATACTCACCAAGGCTAGGGCAAACAAATCTATAGATCTATCGATGTATAAATCGCCAAACTTCAATTACTAGTTAGCTACTCTAGCAATATGCATTAAGAACAAGCCTAGGAAGAAGAACATGTGATGAATAATTCCAGATCTAACAACCTAAAAAATCAGCCTCAAATCACCCTAACTACCCAACAAAGAAAACTACTCACACATATTCATGGAAAGCAAAACCATATGAATAATAGATTGCAAATAGAATATAAGAAAAGGGTTTAGAGATCTTCTCTGAGATATAAAGTTTATGAATCTTCTTCCTTTTACAAGTGGTGAATAGAGAAGAGAGATGAATGATAACACCACTTTTATACACGTTTTTACCATCTTTTTATCATGCCTTAGAGTAGATTTCATCCATTGTTTATACCATTTCGTGCATTTATGCTTCATATAGGATGTTTCATATTTCTCTATAGGCACTGCATGCATTTTGCATATTTGGGGTCTTATCAGGTACATATGGAGCATACTTGGATTTTGGCTCATGAAGTGAAGATGTGCAGTCAAGCCCTATGGAGCCTAGTGGAGATTGTAGAGAAGACAGAGAGAGCACTCTAGACAGGCACTCGAGTGAGCACTCTAGATAGGCACTCTCGACCTCAGCATCACAGGCTCACTAGACTTTAGTACACCGCTTGCCTACTCGAGAAGCCACTCGACCACCCCACTCGACTGCTGGGTCGAGTGGGCACTCTCCGACTTTTTCTCCTGAAAACTCACAAAATGTAATAAGCGCTTGAGACTATGTATAAAAGCGTCTCATTAAACCTAATTAGCCAGGATCAAATAGCGCCGCTTTGGCTTAGTAATTTTAAGGTTTTGCTCTCGTTTTTCTCTCTCTTGTTCTTGCTATTCTTGGCAGTTTTTCATTTCCAGCAACTTTGTAGCTTTGATAACTTTTTAATAAATCAGAACTTGCTTTTGATTTCTTCTCCAACCTTTCTCACTAGATCAAAGACTATAACATATAAAAAGCTCAAGCTTTTCTGGGTTTCGGACACCAGCCATGATCATAGTGTGTGAGTAGTTATTTTTGGATTTTTGGGGATAGATTATGGTAGCTTCTCTCTGTTTTGTTATTGCTTAGATAGTTTGATCACCACTCAGTTTCGACTCCCTCTTGGGTGAGTGATTTTAATGCTTGTTCTCCCCTGATCGAGGAGAACATGATTTTAGATGGTCTCATGAGCACGAACCATGCCTTGAGCCATTGGATAGACTTTTTCTGGGGTTTAGAGTACAATAGCGTGAGGGTGGATGCATCAGACATTGATTTATGTCACGACTCCACCTATTCACTTGTTATGAACTCTTCTCGACTTGAATAGGCTGATTCTTCATGGCTGATCCGACTCCTCAGACTATGCTGACTGGGTTGGATCTTGGGGCTCTTTACCACGAACCATGGATTGAGCTGGTTATGAAGTATGTTGTCTAGGGTAGTCATGAACCAAGAGAAAGTGGTGGAATAAAACGGTTTGGGGTAAACTCAAATAGTAATAGCATTGGAAGATCATTCTCAAGGGGAGAAAGACCAGGATTTTCCTCCTCCAGAACTTGGGTCCAAAGTGAAGGATCTATTAAGAAATCCATCGGATGAATGGGCATTTAACAAAGGATTGTAGTGTTCTGAAGCGACATATGGCCAAACTCTGATCGTCCGGAGAGCTTGAAAAATTTAACCTAGAAGAGTTCGTGCAAAGCTATAATAAAGATCGAGCAGATGATCGAGTTTCCGAGCCAAACCAAAAAAAGCAAAAAGCAACTGATCATGTCGGGCCGTCAAAAGGACGAAACGACTGTTGCTGGTATGGGGTTACGATATTTCTTTGTGAAATTTGCTTTTTCTTCCTCCAACTGTTAGCTCGGAAAAGAGCATCTTGAATCGTTTCTGGTCTATTTACGGTTATTTCTTCCCTGAACCTCGTTTCATGCCAGAGTCCATTTTTAAGGGCTGACAACGCTGCACCTTGGGAAATTCCTGGTATTTTTGCCAATAATTCTTTGAATTTGGCAATGTGTCTCCAGAGTGGCTCTTGTGGTTCTTGTGATAAATTCCACAAGTCACAATCAGACTTTCCCTTCTCCATTAGGACGGAATACTGTATGAGAAAAGCGGAGGACAGCTCGTTGAATCTGTTTATTGTCCCCGAGCCTAGTCGAGTAAACCAAAGTAACGCTTGTCCTGACAGATTCTCTGAGAATAATTTGCAATAACCGGCATCTTCCTCATGAGGCTCCAAATCAATCCGCTCTGCAGCAATTTGAAAAGCTGCCAAGTGGCTCTTTGGATCTCCTTGTCCGTCATATGTTGGTAAATTAACCCTCCGAGCATCCTTGATCTTAAAGTTCGCGATTCACAAGCTAAAAGGGGATCGTCCGGTTTCTTCAATGACCCTGTCAATATTCGGGGACACACTAGTAGCTCGATGAAATTTTGACTTCATTTTCCTCATTTTGCAGCGAACGGAGTCAAGCTTGTCATCTGTGGTTTGGAAAGCCACCTCCTCACCATTTATTTGTTGGCCTTCCGCAACTTGTCCCTCCCCGTCAACCGGTTGTGGTGTTCCTTCAGCAGTCTGATTGGAATAGGTAGTCGTTACGGGTGTTGGGAACAAAACACGCTGGTGGGAGTTCCTGTGCACAGTACCTACAGTTGAAGCATTAATACGAGAAGTAAGAGTTACCTGACCAGCTTTTAGTTGTTGGATCTCATGTGGCACGGTTGACAGACTTGCGGTCAGACTCGTCAAAGTGTCGTTGATTTTCGTCAGTGTCAACCACGTCACCCATAGTTGGGTATATGAAGATCTCTTAGCCTGATTATCGAATGATTTCTTGTTTTAGCTTTAAGATACCCTCCTTCTAGCGCTAAAATGTGGATACAGAATTCACACTCAATACTTAAATACAGATTATCTTATAGAAAAAACAATCTTTGTTCTGAATATGTATATTGCTCTCTTTTATCAAAAATCCGATGCTCATTACAGTGCAATTTTCCTTCTATTTATACATATTTTGACTTTCAGTGCTATCAAAAAATATCATGACTCTAATTTGAATATGTCGGTTTTGATTCGATCTTGAATGTTGTAACGTCTTTTTTGAAATAACTTCGTTTCTTGATTTAATGCTTAGATTCCTTTCTGCAAACTCTATATCTTCTCCGGTCTCCTACGGCTTTCCAAACTCTCTGGACCTGTCACTTCGATCCCGTACCAGCTCGCTGCTACTTTTATTTTACTCCGAGATCTACTCCTGCGAACCGAGCTTTTGCCATGATGACTTGATTGACATGTGTCCCATATCTTTAATGGCGATAGATCCTCGGTGCAGGATCCGGTATCAACAATAGGTTCTCGATAAAATCCATTTACGCGTTACTAACTCGTGATGAAGCATTAAGGCTAAATATGGAGAAGTTTTATGCTCGTGTGTCAAGAGTAGTGGCACCGGAAAGAGTAAGGTTGTTTCTTTGGCTGGTTGGTAATCAAGTCCTTATGACAAATGTAGAGAGATATAGACGGCACTTGAGTGATACAGATATTTGCCAAATATGCAAGGGCGGAAGTGAAACGATTTTACATATTCTTAGGGATTGTCCCGCGATGGCGGGAATCTGGGCTCAGATTGTATTGCGACAAAAGAGGTATACTTTCTTTGCACAATCACTACTTGAATGGCTCTATGTAAATATTTGCGATGAAAGTGTTACACAAGATAGCACATGGGCTACGATGTTTGCTCGGGCGGTTTGGTGGGGCTGGAAATGGAGATGTGGCAATGTGTTTGGAGTTAATGCTACATGCCGGGATAAGGTAAGGTTCATTAAGAATTTAGAAATAGAAATGACCGCTGCAAATAAGAATACTAGATCAGGAAAATACGAGACCTCGAGTTGAAATAATGATACGTTGGAAGACACCTCCGGAAGGCTGGATCAAACTGAACACAGACAGTGCATCTCATGGTAATCCCGGCTTAGCTATGGTAGGAAAGGTTTTGCGGGATAGTGATGGAGGCTGGTGTGGAGGTTTTGCTCTGAATATAGGACATTGCATGACACCTTTAGCAGAGTTATGGGGTGTGTATTATGGTTTGTATATTTTTTGGGAGCGGAGAGTTACACGGTTGAAGTTAGAAGTAGATTCAGTGGCGGAGCCAAGATATTTAATCAGGGGTGGCAAAAAAATTTGTTTCAAAATTCATAAATTTTATTAAAAGAAACAAAATATCTATTACAAATAATATTTTTAAAGATGTATCCTACGCTCACTCATATTCTGAAAGTTTTGTATCACTGTTTCATTTGTCACCGTATCAAGTACATGTTTTTCAATAAAACAAACTAGGCAATCCAATTCAGTTTAAAACAAATTAAAACAAATCCATAAAACTAAAGATAATCGATGTTTGATGAGTTTATAGTAAAGAAATTAAAAAGAAAAAGAGGAAGAAGAAGGTGGGCATAGAGTAAAGCAACGATCGAGTGGCTAAGGTTATTGGGTTAATTTTAATTAGTTTTGTATTAAAATTAATAATTTAATTTATTTTTAAAATTTCTTTGCCATAAACTCATCAAACATCGGTTATTTTTAGTTTTATGGGTTTGTTTTAATTTGTTTTAAACTGAATTGAGCTATTAATAACATTAAACATATTTGTTGGACTATTCACCCGAACGTAAATATTTAGGAGGGTCAAACAAATTTTCTTAAGGGTGGCAACTTTAAATTAGAATAAGATACTTAAAAGAAAACAAAAATTATTGGGTATCAATTGCCACCTTTTGTGCCAAGGTAGCTCTGCTTCTGAGTGGATTCTCAGTTGGTAGTTAGTTTACGACTGAGATTAGTGAAATGCATCTGCTGTCTTTCCTAATACACTCCCATAATTTTATATCGAAGGAACAGATAGTCTGAATTACTTATATGTATAAATAGACTAACTATATGACAGATATGTTAACTAACTATGCTTTTTCTTTGCTCTTTAGCTTTCATTACTTTGATATTATTCCAATCTATTGTTGGTTCGACGATGAATGACGATGTTACTGGGCATGTACGTCCAAAACAAGTCCGGTCGAGTATATATTTTAATTTTCTCTAATAAAGTATAAGAGACTTATCTCCCATTAATTCAAAAAAAAAAAATTGTTTTTTGTTTTTGTGGATTTTATCTTTACGCTACATTAGCTCGTTATTTTAAGCAAATTGATCAATTTGAAAATGTTAATGTCATATTTTCCTTTTTCTTTGTTTGTTCTAAAATTATTGAATTAGATATTTCAGTAATGAACCGAAACAAAATAGATAAAACTTTTGAAACTTTGAAATAATCATAATTGTCTTATGAATTAATTATATACTAATTAACTGTGTTTAAAGTATATAACCAGATCTCAATATGACAGAAATCAAGCAACATGATTGATCTTAAAATGTAATCGAAAAAGTAATAATAATTAGAAGCACATGAAGTCCACATGACACAACTCCAAGATCTCAACTCTGTTCCTTAAATCAGATCGTTAGAGCGATTTATATTCCTCACCTCCAATTATTAAATAAAGCCAACTTGTTTGGTCCACTTCACACTCACAGCTTTTATTATTCTTCTTCTTCTTCTTTTTTTTTTTGTTGTCATAAGAAACAAAAGAAAAAAAAAAGTAAAAGCGGTGAGAAAGAAAGGAGAGAGAGGGTGACCACTATGGAGACAGCTCAACCCATTACTCATTATTATTTCTTCCTACCATTCCTTTGCTGAAGTTCAAGACTTTGTTGTGTTCTGAAGAAGACCCAAATCAAAAGTTCAAGTCTTTGTATAGTTGAAAGAAGACTTGAATCGATCCACCAATGTTGGGAATTTAGCTGCATTAACTCTTCTTGTCTATCTAAATTCTCATTTCTTTTGAAGCTCTTCTTCTGTTACAACAATGGCATCTAGAACCAAGTGAGTGTACTCTTACTCTTTCTTATACATGTATTCATAATTAAAGTCTTTAACTTTGAATATAATTGGATCTGTAATGATCTCTGAATTTGACAATTGGATCTGTATGTTTTTAGTGAACTTTTAGTCTTGTTATAGTAATATGTAAGATCTGTAAATTTAAAAGCTTTTCATTGATATGTTGTATTGTAGAACTGGTTTGATGGAGACTCCTAGAAGTAAACCATCACCACCACCATCTCGAATTGGTAAACTCAATGCTGCTAAATCCGATAGCAATTCGGCTTCCCCGGTGTCGAATACTCGTCTTTCCCTTGATCGTTCTCCTCAATCTGTTAACTCTAAGCCTGCTTCTGAGCGTAGGACTCCTAGAGTTCCTACACCTGAGGTAAGTCACATGAAAAGATTTTGGTTGTAAATATCAAGATTCTGTTTTTCATTTGATCTGTTAAAACTGTTGACTATTTTCAGAAAGCGCCATCGCGGTTGGTGAAAGGGTCGGAGTTGCAGGCTCAGTTGAATCAAATTCAGGAGGATTTAAAGAAAGCTGATGAGCAAATAGCATTGCTGAAGAAAGATAAAGCAAAAGCTGTAGATGAACTTAAAGAATCCGAGAAACTTAAGGAAGAAGCCAATCAGAAACTTAGAGAGGCATTAGCAGCTCAGAAACGAGCTGAGGAGTGTTATGAGGTGGAGAAATTCCGAGCTGTTGAACTGGAACAAGCTGGACTTGAAGCTGTTCAGAAAAAAGATGCAACTTCTAGGAACGAGCTAGAGTCTATCAGAAGCCAGCATGCTTTGGACATCTCAGCTCTTCTCTCTACTACTGAAGAACTCCACAGGGTTAAACATGAATTGGCTATGACTGCTGATGCTAAAAACAAGGCTTTAAGTCATGCTGAGGAAGCCACCAAGATTGCTGAAAACCAGGCTGAGAAGGCTGACATTCTTTCTTCTGAGTTAGGCCGGTTAAAGGCTTTGCTCGGTTCTAAAGAAGAAAAAGAAGCTATTGAAGGTAATGAGATTGTCTCTAAACTCAAGTCTGAGATTCAAATGTTGAGAGGGGAGCTTGAAAAAGTTAGTAACGTTGAGACTAGTCTGAAAGAGCAAGAAGAATCAATTGAACAGCTTAATGTTGATCTAGAAGCTGCTAAAATGGCTGAGTCTTGCGCTAATAGCTTAGCAGAAGAATGGATGAGCAAGGTTCATGATCTTGAAAAACAAGTTGAAGAATCAAATAGATTGAAGACATCTGCTTCAGAGTCTATGGAGTCAGTTATGAATCAGCTAGCTGAAAGTAATCAAATGCTGCATGAGACGAAGGCGCATAATGCTGCACAAGAAGAGAAGATTGAGTTGCTAGAGAAAACAATTGAAGCGCATAGAAAAGATCTTGAGGAATCTGGACGCAAGGTTTGCATCGCGAAAGAAGAAGCTGCCAAGATGGAAAAACTTGTTGAATCTATAAACTCTGACCTTCAGATCTCCCAAGTGGAAAAAGCTAAGGCCTTGGACAATGAAAAGGCTGCGGCATCGAATATTCAGATTCTATTGAATGAAAAGACTGACCTTTCGATAGAGTTGGAACGCTTTAAGTTGGAAGAAGAGAAGAGCAAGAAAGATATGGAGAGCTTAACGTTGGCTTTGCAGGAAGCGTCTAATGAAGCAAGGCAAGCGGAGGAGAAGTTCTTGGCATGTCAAGAGGAGCTTAAGAACTGTGAAGCCCAGGCTGACAGTTTGAAGTTGGCTTCGAAGGAGACAAATGAAAAGTATGAAAAAATGCTTGAAGATGCAAGAAATGAAGTTGATAGTTTGAAAAGTGCTTTAGATAGCCACAAGAACGAGTTTGAGAACTCCAAGGCTGGGTGGGAACAGAAAGAGCTTGATCTGAGTGGCTGTTTGAAGAAATCAGAAGAAGAAAATTCGTCTTTCAAGGAAGAAGTAAGCAGGCTGATGAATTTACTCGAAGAAAGCAAAGAAGATACATGTGCAAGGAAGGAGGAAGAAGCTAATTTGAGAAATAATCTCAAAGAAGCTGAGGTGGAGATAAAGTATCTACAAGAAACACTTGGAGAAGCTAAAGCTGAAAGCATGAAACTAAAAGAGAGCTTGTTGGACAAAGAAGATGAACTAAAGAATGCCATTGCAGAAAACAGCAGCCTCAGAGAATGGGAAAGTTCTGTAGTTGGGAAAATGGAGGAGTTGTCAAAGGCGAAAGAAAGCTTGGTTGAAAAAGAAACAAATCTGCAGAGCATTACTCAAGAAGCTGAAGAGCTGAAAGGAAGGGAAGCTGCACATATGAAGCAGATTGAAGAGTTGTCGTTGGCGAATGGAAGCTTGGTTGATAACGTAGCCAAATTGCAGAGAATTGTTAAAGAAAAGGAGGATCTCCAAGAGAAGGAAGCCGCTTATCTTAAGAAGATTGAAGAATTATCACTGGTGAATGAAAGCTTGGCTGATAAAGAGACTAAACTGGAGCGCATTGATCAAGAAGCTGAGGAGCTTAGAGGAAGGGAGGCTTCCCATATGAAGAAGATTGAGGAGTTATCAAAGGAAAATGAGTCCTTGGTTGATAATGTAGCCAATATGCAGAACATTCTTAAAGAAAGTGAGGATCTCAAAGTAAGGGAAGCTGCTTATCTTAAGAAGATTGAGGAAATGTCAACGGCGAATGTGAGCTTGGCTGATAACGTAACCAATCTGCAGAAAATATCTGAAGAAAGTAAGGAGCTCAGAGAAAGAGAGACTACATTACTTAAGAAGACTGAGGAGTTGTCAGCGATGAATGAAGGCTTACTTGATCAAGCGAGGAAACTGCAAACAGTTGTTCAGGAAAATGAGGAATTGAGAGAAAGAGAGTCTGCTTATCTTAAAAAGATTGAGGAGTTGTCAAAATTGCATGAAGACTTATCTGAGAAAGAAACCAAACTCCAGAGTTCTATTAACGAAAAAGAGGAGCTCGAAGAAAGGGAGACTGCTTATCTTAAGAAGATTGAGGAGTTGTCAAAGGTGCAAGAGGATGTTCTTGATAAAGAAAATGAGTTGCATGGTCTCGTCGTGGAGATTGAGGACCTTAGATCCCAGAACTCTCTAGCCCAGAAGAAGATAGAAGAGTTATCGAATTTGAATACAAGTTTGCTCGTGAAAGAGAATGAGTTACAGGCTGTCGTCTGCGAAAATGTGGAGCTGAAGTCCAAGGAGGTTTTGTCGCTAAAGACGATAGACGAGCTGTCAGATGTGAAACAAAGTTTGCTTCACAAAGAAAATGAGCTGAATGTTGCAATTGTTGAAAATGAGAAGCTCAAGGCCAAAGCAGACTCATCCCTACAGAGGATTGAAGAGTTGACAAGTCTTAAACAGAGTTTGCTTGATAAGCAGAAGGAACTGCAAGGCGTCTTTCACAAAAACGAGGAGCTTAAGGCCAAGGAGGCTTCATCTTTGAAAAAGATTGATGAGTTGTTACATCTTGAGCAAAGTTGGCTTGATAAAGAAAGTGAGTTTCAAAGAGTTACTCAAGAAAACCAAGAGCTAAAAACACGTGATGCTTTAGCAGCAAAGAAAATAGAAGAGTTGTCGAAGCTGAAAGAGTGTTTACTTGACAAAGAAACCGAATTGAGAGCTGCCACCCTTGAGAAAATGGAAGAACGACCATCAAAGATTGGAAATGATTATGAATTGGTTCAGTTTTCCCAAGTAAATGGTGCTAGGAATGAGGAAGACAAAACAAAGATTGATCCTTTTCATTACAGAAGCAGGGAAGAACATATGGTACAAGAAAGTCCCATGGAAGCAATTGATAAACATTTGATGGGTGAAAGAGCAGCAGCAGCAACTCACAAAGTTGAAGGAGAAGAGAAAGTAGAAAAGAACAGTGTGGAACCTGAATTCAAGATGTGGGAGAGCTACAAGATAGAAAAAAGCCAAGTATCTCCAGAAAGAGAGACCGAGCTTGATTCAGTGGAAGAGGAAGTTGAGTCGAAAGCAGAAGGCAGTGAGAGCATGGATCAATATAGCAATGGCTTATCTTCAACTGACCACACTGAAGACTCTGGAAACCTTCTCTTAAAGGAACAGCAGATGAAGAAGAAGAAACCTTTGCTCCGCAAATTCGGTAACTTGCTTAAAAAGAAGAGTACAAGCAGCAGCAGCAGCAATCAAAAGTAGAGGACGGTGATGATCACTTTACAAACTGGGCTTTTCTTGTTTTATATCCAAGTATCTTAAGAATATAGGTCTCTATATTTGATCTATGCTTTCACATGGCTACCAAGTCAAGATTTAGACGCTGCCCTTTGATCTTCTTCTCTTTATTTTCTTTCTTGATGTTGTTTTTGTTGTGTCGGTGGGTTTTAGTCTACTGCAAAGATTGAACATTTCATTCATTATCTGCAAGATTCTGTATAGAAGCGGGGTTACTTATTAAGAAGAATTGTTGTTTTGTAGTTTGTTTTAATCGTCAGTGAAAATCGAAAATAACTCTTAAGTGTCAAAATTTGGATTAAATATATAGTTTTTTACCCTTATTAGTTATTACCTATTACTTTAGTATATTGACTCGAGGTGGGGAAGGTAATTTGGAACGGGATTTCACGGAGAATGGGACTGGGACGAAAATTTCAGAAAAGAAAACTAGTCCCATTTATGTTTCACATATAATATGAATGAGATTGGGATAGATCAGGACGGGAATAAAAAAATTTCAAAATATAAACATGACGAACAAATTAAAAATTAAAATTATAAAATGTAAACTATCACTAATGTGTTAATTTAATAATTTAAAATATTTTAAAATTTAGAAACAAACAAACATATTTTTAGTCATAAATCATCAAAATCAATAGATACGAGATTCAATCGGTTTTATTTCTGTTCTGAAATGAAAATATATAGTTTTTCATAGATAATACACCTATTAATCACACATCTAAATTTTATAATAAATATAAATAAAATTTTGTAATAAATATAAATATAACTAAAAATACTAAAAATATTAAATACATTTGTCTTATAAATATAACCACACTTACCTGCGAATCCGAATCTAATAATATATATGAGAGAGTAAGAGAAGTAAAATATGTGATAAAAAAGAAAAAAAAAAAAAATCTTATTTTGGATTATTACAAACACATCCATGTGTGTGGTGGCAAAGAGATGCCAGTTCGTTGGAGATTTGGAGTAAATATCGTCTTTTAATATTTTGAGGAATATGGGTTGCAAAGGCTATAGGTGTATTTTGAGCTTCCATGATACAAGTCATAGACTCATAGTAAAGGAAAATTGTTTTTAACTCTGAGTGAAGTGGGAAGGAAACCACAATTTCTCTAGATCATCATAGCGTATTTTCACATACCCACTTAGACGAAAGTCTGCTACAGTTTCTTTTAGCATCTGAGCCGATTCTATCACTCTCACTTGCACTTTTAGGTAGATTCATATCTTTCATGATAGTTTCTAACAATCATCAGTTAAACAAAATTTTGTGAATTCGAGAACTGTGTTTTTTTTTATCTTCGATTTATCTATATAACACTATTATGGACAGTAAATCAGAAATACATAGGAAAAAATGCTAGAAGCCAAGAACCATTGGTAATAGACCTGTCACACTCACCTGATAGAATGGTCTCTCTTCAAAGCTAAGAGTTGTGTAACAAGAACACAAGAACAATAGACGTTTCTTTTTGACAGATTAATGCTTCCTTACTTCATTGATTTTGAATGTTTAAATACAAAAGATAATAATTACGGTTGGGATTTTTAATCCCTACAAAACAGGAACTACTGAGATTGTGGTAGAGTGGCAAAAACTTCTACGATTTCCATCAAACTGTCCTCATTGCCATTTCATTTTCTTCCTCACGTTTGTATCCTATCATCACCCCTCCTGCCTCCTCTCAAAGCCTCAGGTGATCACAACAGGCTACTACTGCTTTGTGGATACAACCTAGAAAGCTCAGACAATGATTGCAAGATACAGAGTTGGAACTTTTTTCCGGCAGAAAACTGCGTTTTCGCATTGATTTTAGTGGCTGAAGCCTAGACAATGAAACTGATACGAGATATGGTATTACATATCATCGTAGGAAGTTTAAAAAGATTGAGAATTTTCATTTTTATTATAGATTAAGAGTTTTGGTATTTTTACTTATTTAATTATAAGTTAGGTCGGTTGTAATGGCTCTATAAAAAGAGTCCTAAACATCGATA
Organism: Cardamine flexuosa; assembly: GCA_963555745.1. NCBI lineage: Eukaryota > Viridiplantae > Streptophyta > Magnoliopsida > Brassicales > Brassicaceae > Cardamine > Cardamine flexuosa. The sequence continues at coordinate 11,775,990 of OY743220.1, read as the reverse complement.
ATAATTATCTTCCAAACATTAACTTTATTCTCAAGAGAGACTAGGGTTAAAAAAAACTTTATTTTTCAAGTTCTTCATCTCTCTCTATAATCACGACACCTCTTACCAGATTGAATTGGCTCATAACAACTTGGTATCAGAGCAAGTCGATTCAATGGGAGACTCTAGTGATGTCGTGGCACAGCTCACAAAACTCTTTCAATCCATGGAGGACAAGAGGAAGGATTTTAATGATTGGCTGTCTCCGATAGAGAAGAAGATGGGTAAGCTTCAAGAGACAACCAGGGCTCATCAGACAATCCTAGAAACAACCTTAACCTCGTTGGAAGCCATTGGAGAAGAGCAGGAAGAAGGACGCGATCCCTCGAAGGGTGTGGTGGAAGATAAAAGGCTAGGGCAAGACGGCCTCCAAGGAAGTTTAGTGGCTAGGAAAACAACAAAAATGCTGAACTCTGGTGTGTTATCTACGTCAGTTCGTGGGGGTCAAGGAGTAGAAAAAGGAGCTGCATCGATGACAAAAATCATTTCAGGATCATGGTAAGAACCAAGAGAGTAGTGGATTGTTAAGAGAGGATAGGAAATGTTTTACTACTAGTGAGCCTTGGCCAATGCGTTCGATGGGTATGGAAAGAGGTCATCAACGAGCTGATGGAGGAGGTGATTGGCCTGTAAGACCAATTGGTAAAGATCTCTCCGACTACTCGACGGAAGACTTTCGAGTACGCGAATATATGGGAGGAAGGAACAAAAAGATTTTCGAGGGGGAAGAAGTGGTGGTTTCACACTAACACCAGCAAAGATAGAGTTCCCACCGTATGATGTGACTACTAATGCGGTGGAACGGATACAGAAGTGCAAGGATTATTCCAAAGATCAAAGAATTTACCATGATGATGCTCGGATTCGACAATCCACGTTTGTCTTAACCGAACAAGCTTATTATTGGTACACCAAACTAAGAAGGCTGGTTACTCACAGGCTTGGTTGGACTGAGTTCAAAAAGATTTGTAAAAGCAGATTTGGACGAGCAGATTCAGTCAATCCAATCGGGGAGTTAGCTTTCTTATGACATATGGGAACGGTGGATGAGAATTGCAATCAGTTTGAGGAATGCTTGGGAAGACAGACAGAAGTAGTCGAGTATTTGCGACCCGAGACAATCTTTGAAGCAATGGAATACGCAAGAGACAATGAGTATAAGATTGCGGGTGACAGACACATGAGAACGTTTGGAGGATATACAGCTCTGTCAACACGATACCTAACTTTGTTTTCTTGACCGACGACCATAGGAGACCAAGAAATTTTGAGTAGAAGGGAGAAGGAAAAACAGACTCCACAAACAAGACATAGGCAGCAGACGAAGGTTTGGAAAAAATTAACAGTCTCGGAAATGGCCGAAAGGAAAGCAAAAAGGCTTTGTTTCAATTGTGACAAACCCTTCTCGCCAGGATATAAGTGTCAAACAATATTGTTCAATATCAAACCGGTCTGGGATGCTGAGGAACAGGAGGATGAGCCATTTGAGGACGAGGATTTGGAGATTTCACTAAACGCCATGAAAGGAGAACAGACCGAAAGCACCTTTCAGGTGAATGCAGATATTGCTAGTGGCACAGGATGGATCTTATTGGCCACATGCAGCACCCACAACTTCATCAAAAGTAGTGTGGCGAAAGAGTTGGGAATTTCAGTAAAACGAAGGCCAGGAAGAGTAGTGGCATTGGCAGATGGTGGAACATTACCAGTAGATGGGTTATGAAAAGGGCTTTCAATAACAGTCCAAAGACATCGATTTAAAGCTGATTGTTTTGAAATTCCATTAAGTGGATTTGATGTGGTCCTTGGAATAGGATGGTTGAATGCCCTCAGACGAGTTATATGGGATGGACTGATAGTAGGATTTTTCACTAGTTTCAATTCCTCAATACTATCATGTCATTGTAGTATGTGAGGTGTCAAACCAAATGGGTGTGATGCAAACAATCAAGATGTGATCAGATACAATTAAGTCAAGCCAAATAGAGAAAAAGGTTTTATCGAACAGCCTAAGTGAATGCAATAAAGACAACTATAGGCCATGCCTACCTGAGGTCGTCAATCTCAAACAAGCTAACAAGCAAAGAAAATAAAAACAGAAATAACTAACCATTTGATCAGAGTGATCGAGTGCAATGATCAAGTGCAGACTAAATGAACTAAAACACAAAATTAAACAAGTAATTGAACGTTTAAATCAATAATAAAGAGATATGGATCATAGGGATGAATCAATGGACTGAGGGATCATTTTTCATAACCTGGACACTTAACAAACACAACCTATATCAAGGTTAATCCTTTAACAGTAGATATCTAAATCAATCAGGTCCACTGTCGTGATGAATGATCTCGAATCCAATAGCTCAACATACCCGGTTCTGCCAGAGTTAAGCTATTGAACAAGAATAAAGAATCAACCTACTAAAGCCAACAAAATTTTCTAACAAGAGCTTCGGATATCATATGGCACTCGCCCATTTAAGTCTATTCTCCAATGGCTAGTGTAACTAAGTCTCTGAAAATAGATGGATCAAACAATTTCAAGCACTTCCATGAAGAAAATATCTATGATCATTTTCAAGTTGATCAGAAATGAATAAGCATTAAGAGCTCTAACCTAGATAGGATTTCAATCAATTAAGAACTTTAAACACCCAGATTAATCAAGATCCACCCTAATCTAATCTATCCCTATTAACCCTAGGATTAACTACTCATTATTCAGAAACATAACTAAATATGCAAACTCATCAAACTCTAAATCAGACATATGTGATATATCAGATTGAGATGAGAAAGTTTGATGAAGAAATAAAATGCAAATACTGATTATATAAAAAGTTATAAGGATTACAAAATCTAAAAATCAAGAACAAGAGAGAGAGAGATAAAAGAGGCAGAAAACTAAAGCTGAGGTAGCATAGGTCTGGGTTTTGACCTACAAGGGGTATTTATAATAAAATGGTCAAAACCATAAAAACACAAGAAGTCAAAATAAGTTTCCAGAAAATCCAGAGAGACCTACTCGACCATACTGGTCGAGTGGTCTCTGCCTGAGTTCATGCAGTTCAGGCTCCAGTTCAACATGTCTTCGCTCTTCGGGATGAATCTTCCAAATGGCTGAATGGATTCAATGGTATAAATAAATTCACATTTGGTACACAGGAAAGTCATTGAATGTTGTACTTTGCCCTGAAGCTGTCCAACGTCTCCTCATCGACTCCATAAAGCTGATCCATGCCTCAAATCTTCTGTGTAAAGTCCCAGTAATCTCCACAGTTCCAAAAGTGCCTAAAATCAACTCCAAAATTCTATATGTATGCAATGCTCATTCAAAAACACTAAGTAGCCTATATGAGAGATAAATGCATGAATTGGTATAAACAATGGTTTGAATGCAGACTAAAAACATGATAAAAAGATGCTAAAACATGTAAAATCCAGTGTTATTAACTCTCCCAAACTTATCCTTTGCTGTCCCTCAAGCAAATAAAAGACAACAAGCTGAAGAGGTTTAAAACTGAGGATTCAGAACCAAAGCTAAATGAGTAAACTTTTAACCTCATACTTAAAATCTTTAGCCATGCTCATCACAATAGATTCAACATTCAAATAATTCAAATAATACTATCTCTTTAACATTCATTAAGCGAGAACAGTGGATCAAATTAAACATTGAATAAGAACTCATTTGGTTTGAGGGATAGGTTTTAAGAGACAAAAATGGCCTCTTCTTCCTCTGGTTTAAACGAAATTATAACAAGGATCTCTCAATGAATGGATTGAACTATAAGAGAATGCTAAAGGTTAAAGCCAACTGATGCATACAATAATAGATTCTCATCTACCCAAGAACACACAACTGACTCTACCTAAATCTACACTCATAAATTTATCATAGTTCTACAACCTTTCTTTTACTTTTCTCTCAAGGCATGCATTGTTTTTTTTTTCTCACAGCCTAGGATCATTTCTTTCTGATTTGTTTCTAAGGAGAGGATTTTTTTAATCTTTTAAAGACTTCTAGCGGATCTGGGAAAATTTCTTTTTCTGGGCTAAGGCTTCTACTCGATCACTTGGTCGAGTTGTGTGATCAAGTCACATCTTTTCATTTTTGCTTATTTTTATTTTCTATTTTTCTGAGCCTATCTTCATAACAACTCATCCAGATCCTTTACTAGACACTTATGAACATACTTTTGGTGTTTTATCCTCTCCAAAGATTTTTTTTAGCACTCTTTTTCTCTCTTTTTACCACTCAAAACATCAACCAACCCCTAGCTCAAACTTCTTATCCTATTCTGGTCAAAAAATTGTGAACCAGAGTCTACGTGAGAAGCTATTCCTGTCAGCTTATACCTAACACTTTCTTCTAAGTTCAATCCGGAAATAGGCCTCAACTCACGATTAATTTGGGGTTTGAAAAGAAGGAAGGTTTGGTGATTATTTGGAACTGTTCCAAAAATGAGAACAACTACTTGGATAAACAAGAGTGAAAAAAGGAGTAAGAGTATCCAAGTATTTTATGGTAGTCATGAGTTCATACACACTGTTTAAGTTTGATAATTATAATTTAAGATTAGGTTCTTATAAGATAGGGATAATATTACTTAGTCAAAGCAAGTTTTAACCTAAGTTTGAATGGTGAATTTCAACTCCAAGCATGTGCAGCTTTAGTTTTCAGAATCAAATGCAAGCATTGAACAACTAAAAATCATGGCACTGAGATTAAACTTTTAATCATGAGGCAATTTGGTTTTTAATTCATCATTATCCCCTATGCAATGCAACAATCCTAATATGAATGATTCTATACTCAATCCTAATTATGCAAATGAACTACATGACACTCTGTTTTTGAAATGATTTTCAGAAATTTTTCAAATTTTTATGGTTTCTAAATGCACACAGATGCTGACTCAAGTATGCAAAATTTGAATAAGAAAATAGAAAACATGGTCAAATGAATCTCTCAGACCCTCCCCCAAACTTATATTACACAGTCCCTTGTTTAATAACAATTCAAAGAAAGGTTTGAGAGATTTAAAAACAAAGCTAAACAAAGAAGAAAGATGCAATCATATATACAATGAAAGGTTTAGAGTTGGTACCTTATTGTGGAGTTAAGAAAGAGGCGACTGATTTCGCAATTTACTTCTAGTGATTCCCCTGGAGCTCCTATAGTTAGATCCATGTATCACCAGGATCATACTCATCATAGAACCATCCCCTGAATTCTTTCATCCTGATCTTCTCAGAGAGTATCTTTCTTGGTTCATCAATGCTCAAGTCATTGGTGGTTATACCAAGCTTCTTGTCCAGTACGCTGTCAACAACCATAACACCTTCAAAAGGATATTCTAATGCTTTCCCAACCATACCTACTCTTTCCCCATTGCTATTGGTTGCATATCTCAATGTTGTCACATGTTCAACATTTGCTTCATACCACAGCACAAGACTTTCATCAACTGTGCATTCAGAAAGCAAATCAGACTCTTGTACAACCTCTTCAGCTTGTTGGAGGGTTTCAGCCTAGATCTGAACAGTCTCCCATAGCAGGTGTACAGTCTCCCATGACACGTGTATTGAGATCAAGAAGGCCGTCTATTCTATATGGCCGTCTATATTGAGATCAAGAAGACCGTCTATTCTATATGGCCGTCTATATTGAGATCAAGAAGACCGTCTATTCTATATGGCCGTCTATATTGAGATCAAGAAGGCCATCTATTCTATATGGCCGTCTATATTGAGATCAAGAAGGCCGTCTATTCTATATGATATATGGTTAAAATAGAATGTTCCAGTTGGAGTCTATATTGAGATCAAGAAAGCGTTATATTCTATATTGTCAAAATAAAATATCCGTCTCCTTATTACTATAAAAGGACAGGGACACATGTTGTAAAAATTTAACCTAGTATTATTTTCCCTGCCGCTTTAGGCTCTAATGGATCTGTCTCTTTTCTCTCCATTTTTCTCTTCATTTCCGCATCAATCTTATTAAAATTCTCATGGTATCAGAGCATGGTTACTGATTTTCACATTCTCTTCACTATTTATTTAAGGGCAATTCTCTTAAATACCACTAAATTATGTTTTTTCCATAAATACCACTAAATTATGTTTTTTCCATAAATACCACTACTTTAAAAAACTTCCATCTTTACCACAAAATGACCACAAATTCTTTTAACAATGTAAATACTTTTAGGGTTTAGGATTTATGGTTAAGGATTTAAAAACCCTAAACCCTAAATCTTAAGCCCTAAACTCCTACTCACACCCCATAAATACTATACCTAAATCTGAATTAGTGAACCCAAACTCAAAAAATTTAATTATAAACTTTATAAAATCAATTTTTGTGTTTGTGGTATTTTTGGAAACAAAAACTTTTAGTGGTATTTTTGGAACATTTAGTTATTGATGGTATTTTTGGCCATAAAACATAAAAGTTTGGTGTTTTAGGGCATTTCTCTTTATTTAATCTCTCTCATTTCTATGGTTTCAAATTCGTTAAATCTCTATTGACGGCAGATCTGTTGGGCTCTTCATCTCTAGGTGTTCTTCATCACATTTTGTGTCTTTTCTCAGCAAATCTGGTGTTTCTATTGCCAGATCTTGAGTTTTCTTAGTCAATCCCGAGTTTTCTTATCAAAGATTGTGTTTTTTTTTCTCATCAAATCAGCAACATAAAAAAAGAAAAAGAAAAACGTGTTGCTCCTTTCTCTCAGCAACACTCAAGTTCATCTGACATTTTGAGGCATGGATTCTTCAAAACAAATGGTCATTCCAGTTACTCTCAAAGGTGTTAACTACTTGTTGTGGGCTAGAACTACCAAGACCGCTTTGTGTGGACGTGGTCTTGGAGCCACATTGAAGAGAAACAAGCCTCAAAGGGAACTGGGAATGAAGATGGTAAGAACAGTGTTGAAGTCTCAAGTATTGATGATGGAAAATGGTTCCAAGAGGATCAAGGTGTACATGGTTTGCTTCAAAACTCTCTTGATGCTCCAATACTTGAAGCTTACTCGTATTGTGGAGAATGTTTATGGGAATGTGTCTAATCTTACTCGTGTGTTTGAAGTGAAGACAGCGATCAATAATCTCAGCCAAGAAGAATTAAAGTTCACTAAGCACTTTGGGAAGTTTAGATCACTTTGGGCAGAATTGGAAATGCTTAGACCATTTTCGGTGGATCTGTTGGTGCTTAAAGAAAGAGGTGAACAAGACAAGGTATTTGGGCTTCTTCTCACATTGAACCCAACATACAACGATCTAATCAAACATATTCTTAGAGGAGAGAAGCTACCAAGCTTAGAAGAAGTTTGTTCCCAAGTGCAACGTGAGCAAGGTTCGGTGGGACTCTTTAGTGGGAAAAGTGAGATGGTCATGGCTCACAAGGTCTCATTCAAGCATGATAATAGGAGGACCTTGATTTGTGACCATTGCAAGAAAAAAAGACATATCAAAGACAAATGTTGGATCCTACACCCACATCTCAAGCCGGCCAAGTTCAACAAAGCTCAAGCAAACTACTCCCAAGAAGCCACAAGTGATCAAACTCAAGCGGGTTCATCTAAGCAAGGAGAGGAGCTCGCTATGGTTTCTTACACCAATGATGTTGTGAGGATGTCAGACCTAGACGCTCTTATCAAGTCCATCGCCGCTCTTACTAATAAGGAATATGGTATCACTCACTTAGCCTCTTTACCAAAATCACCAAGTAAAACATTATTGATTCCGGGGCTTCTCATCATATGATTAGTAACCATAAACTCATTAATAATGTTAAACCTTCTAGTGCAAATGTGATAATTTCTAATGGTGATATGATTCCCGTAAGAGGAATAGGCGATTTAAAACTTTGTGATAAGAACTCTAAAGCTTTCTTTATGCCAGAATTTACTTCTAACCTTGTCTCTGTTAAAAGGGTAACCCATTATCTTAATTGCTATGCTATCTGTGGTCCTAATAGCTTTCAGTTTTAGGATATTGAGAGTGTAAAAGTTCTTGGAGAAGGAAACACCAAGGGGGACTTATATGTTCTTGAGGACCCTTTTACCAAATATGCATCTCTTTCTTTTAAATCTTGTTATTTGGTTCAAATAAAATGTGGCATGATAGACCTGATCACCCACATGCTCGTGATTTAGAAATTATGTTACCCCATGTTGTCTTTGATCATAATAGTTGTGAAGCTTGTATTCTAGGAAAGCATTGTAAAACTGTTTTTCCTAAGTCATCAACTATTATGAGAAATGCTTTGATCTTGTGCATTCAGATGTATGGACTGGTCCATGTTTATCTAGGGACAATAATACATACTATGTTACATTCATTGATGAAAAACCAAAATACACATGGATCACACTACTGACATCTAAAGATAAAGTAGTTGATGCATTTGTTAATTTCCAATCATATGTAACTAACCAGTTTAATGCCAAGATCAAGATATTTAGGTCTGACAATGGTGGAGAGTATACTAGCCACAAGTTCAAAGAACATTTAGCAAAGCATGAGATTCTACATCAAACAAGCTGCCCATACACTCCACAACAAAATGGTGTAGCTGAGAAGAAGAACATACATATTATGGAAGTTGCAAGATCCATGATGTTTCACACCAATGTTCCGAGAAGACACCAATATTCCGAGAAGATTTTGGAGTGATGCAGTCATGGCAGCTTGCTATCTAATCAATAGGATACCAACAAAGATCCTAAATCATAGAGCTCCATTTGAGGTATTGAACGAAACAAAACCCTCCATTGATCACTTACGAGTTTTTGGGTGTGTTTGTTTTGTACTAAGACCAGGTGAACTAAGGGATAAGCTAGAAGCTAATAGCACACGATGCATATTCCTTGGATACTGAACTACTCAAAAGGGCTACAAGTGCTATGACTTCTCAAAAAACCGAACCATTGTGTCAAGAGATGTCAAGTTTATTGAGCACCAAGGGTATTTCAACAAGAAAGATTGGGGAAGTTTGAAAGATTTGGCAAGATCTCCATCAGATAGAGCTACTAGTCTTCAACATCTCCTAAGTCATCTTGGTAATCCTCCTTTGAAAGAAGATCATTCGTACTACCGGAACCAATCAACATGAGTTGGAGACTTCAGAAGCACAACCCAATATTGAAATTGGGAACACTCATGTAACAACAAACAACATGGAAGAAACTGAAACCATTCAGCTGGAACTAACACCACTTGACATGGAACAAGACCAAGATCAAGATGAGGAAGTTGTTACCAAAGAAATGGTTCAAGGGAATAAAGACCATGGAATGGAGCAAGAAGAAGAGACTTTTCCTTCCCTTAGGAGAAGCACACGTCAAAAGATCACAAGAGACTACTACAACAATCAAGCCGTGGCACATCCTATACAAGTTGTTTGTTCACTTGACCTTTTTGCCAACTACTCATCAAGCCTTCCTTGGGAAAATTGATGCTCAATGGATTCCAAAGAGTTATGAAGAGGCCAAAGGAAGTAAAGAATGGCTATGACCTGTTGATGACGAGGCTGGGGCTATGGAACATAATCATACATGGGATGAAGCAGATCTACCTTCGGGAAAGAAGGCTGTTAGTTCAAGATGGATCTTCACTATAAAGTATTTGAGCAATGGATACATTGAGAGGTATAAAGCTAGATTAGTTGCAAGAGGGTTCACACAAACCTATAGAGATGACTACATGGACACATTTGCTTTGGTAGCTAAGCTTCATACTGTTAGAGTTGTTCTTTCATTGGCAACGAATCTGGATTGGGAGTTATGGCAAATGGATGTGAAGAATGCCTTCTTACAAGGAGAACTTGAGGAAAAAGTTTACATGACTCGACCACCAGGCCTAGAAGACTCCATTACTCTCGGAAAAGTGCTAAGACTTAGGAAGGTTATCTATGGGCTGAAGCAATCTCCAAGAGCTTGGTACCAAAGTTGAGTTCCACACTCAAAGAAAGAGGATTCAAGAGATCTGAAGCTGATCATACCATGTTCACTCTTCAAAGTTCAAAAGGAATCATTGTGGTCTTAGTCTATGTGGATGACCTTATCATTTCCGGCAATGATAAAGACGTTATTCAGGAAACTAAATCTTATCTTAAGACCATTTCTGATATCAAAGATCTTGGAGAAATAAAATATTTCCTAGGAATTGAAGTATGCCGCTCTCCGGAAGACTTATTTCTTTCACAAAGGAAATATATTCTTGATTTGTTGACTCAGACAGTTAAGTTAGGAGCAAAGCCAGCCAAAACTCCACTTGAAGATGGCTACAAGTTCAAGCAAAAAGGGGAGAAAAAGGAGAAAAAAGATCTCCAAGAAGAAGATCCATTAGACAAACCATATGCATATCCTCTCCAATACCGAAGACTAGTGGGTGAGCTTATCTATCTGACTCTAACAAGACCTGACTTGTGTTTTTCTGTGAATCAGGTGAGTCTACATGCAAAAACCCACAGTTTACCATTGGAACATGGTGGAGAGGATACTCAGATATCTCAAAGGAAGTCTAAGAAGCAAAACGTATTGCAATGTTCAAGTGCTGAATCCGAGTATAGAGCAATGAGGAATCTCACAGTTGAACTGATTTGGCTCAAGGCTCAACTCAAAGATCTAGGTATTGAAACCACAAGACCCATCACGATGCATTGTGACAATCAAGCTGCTATACTTATTGCCAGCAACTCAGTGTTTCATGAGAGGACCAAACACATAGAAGTTGACTGCCACAAAGTTCGAGAGAAGACTGAAGAAGGAGTCACACTACCATGCTTTACAAAGAGTGAAGATCTACTAGCAGATATCTTCACCAAAGCCGCGAGTCTCAAGGTTTGCAACCATATCTACAGCAAACTCGGGCTTGTGGATCTAACTCATCCTTGATCATATCCCCTACTCATAGACGTTATGCTCTTTTCCTCATCATAGACTTTTTCCACAGTGGTTTTTTCTATGATGAGGTTTTTATCGAGGTAATTCCTATGTAGGTCAAAGTTTAGCCTTTGCTCACCAACGACTAAGCTTGAGGGGGAATATTGAGATCAAGAAGACCGTCTATTCTATATGGCCGTCTATATTGAGATCAAGAAGGCCGTCTATTCTATATGGCCGTCTATATTGAGATCAATATGGCTGTCTATTCTATATGCTATATGGTTAAAATAGAATGTTTCAGTTGGAGTCTATATTGAGATCAAGAAGGCGTGATATTCTATATTGTGAAAATAAAATATCCGTCTCCTTATTACTATAAAAGGACGGAGACACATGTTGTAAAATTTTAACCTAGTATTATTTTCTCTGTCGCTTTAGGCTCTAATGGACCTGCCTCTTTTCTCTCCATTCTTCTCTTCATTTCCGCATCAATCTTATTAAAAATGTCAAGGTGTACCGTCTTCTCCAAAATTTCGTCATTGGTGTCTGAGATGAGTAGATATGGGTTTGAAAACTCTGGTGGTTACACAATAGAGGGCTTGACTCGATCAGTAGGCCGAGTGAATTGGTCAAGCTCAACCTCCACCTTATGTTTCTCTGCTTAATCCTGCAACTCACAGCTCAATTCACAGCTCAATTCACCTTGGATATCACTGTCCACAGTGAATGTTGTATTGCTCTCCATAGACCGAACCTTGTTGGTCTGTGTCTCAATGGTGTTGTTGAGCTTTGCAAACTGCTTTCTGAATCCAAAGCAATGATTTTTTGACCACGTATGAGTTGCTGTAGCATGTTTGTGATGTCAAGATCTGGTGCATTTGTCGCCTGAGGTTGCTGAGTAACAAAACCTGTAGATGGTTGTTTCTCATGAACATGTGGGTATCGTCTATAGTGGTGCTGGTGAGGTAGAAAACTTTGGTGTTGATGGTAAGGGTTGAAAGATTGGTCTTGAGGCTGTTTCTGTTGTAGGGCATAGAACTGATCTTGTGGGATTGCCACATTGTTGCTCCTATAGCCATACTCCATGTTTGATGATTGCAATCTCTCACCAAATTCATACTGGTTTCTTGGTGCATAGTTCCAATCTTGATGATACTCTCTTGGGATGAACGGCTCATAAGCTCCTTGATGGCTTGGCAGGGACCAAGCATTACTTTGTTCTTGTGCTTGTGCTTCCAGAATATGCTTCAACTGAGAATGCACATTGGTATCCATGAGCTTGACTAGATGGCTTGACTTTTTTCGAGCAGTGTGGTCGAGCTAGGTGATCGAGTCAATAGGTACCTGATGCAAACAGATCAAGAAAGAAACACATAATTAGTACTAGAATTAAACTGAAATAAAAACGAACTTGATCTTAGAAGATCTGAAATCCTAAATGGAGCACACAAACACCTAATGGGCAACGACGCCAAATTGATAGTAGGATTTTTACACTAGTTTCAGTTCCTCAATACTATCATGTCATTGTAGTATGTGAGGTATCAAACCAAATGGGTGTGGTGCAAACAATCAAGATGTGATCAGATACAATTAAGTCAAGCCAAATAGAGAAAAGGGGTTTTATCTAACAGCCTAAGTGAATGCAATAAAGAAAACTACAGACCAGGCCTACCTGAGGTCGTCAATCTCAAACAAACTAACAAGCAAAGCAAAGAAAAACAGAAATAACTAACCCTTCGATCAGAGTGGTCGAGTGCAATGATCGAGTGCAGACTAATAGAACTAAAACACAAAATTAAACAAGTAACTGAACGTTTATACCAATAATAAAGATATAGGGATCATAGGGATGAATCAATGGACTGAGGGATCACTTTTCATAACCTAGGTACTTAACAAACACAACCTATATCAAGGCTAATCTTTTCACAGTAGATATCTAAACCAATCAAGCCCACTGTCGTGATGAATGATCTTGAATCCAATAGCTCAGCAAATCCAATTATGTCAGAGTCAAGCTATTGAACAAGCATAACGAATCAACTTACTAAAGCCAACAGAATTTCCTAACAAGAGCTTCGAATATCATGTGGCACTCACCATTTAAGTTTATTCTCCACTGGCTAGTGTAAATAAGTCTCTGGAAGTAGATGGATAAAAAAATTTCAAGCACTTTCATGAAGAAACTATCTATGATCAAAAATGAATAAGGATTAAGAACTCTAACCCAGAAAGGATTTCAATCAGTTAAGAACTTTAAACACCCAGATTAATCAAGATCCACCCTTATCTAATCCATCCCTAATAAACCTAAGATTAACTACTCGCTAATCAGAAACATAACTAAATATGCAAACCCAAAAAACTCTAAATCAGACATATGTGATAGATCAGATTGAGATGAGAAAGTTTGATGAAGAAATAAAATGCAAATACTGATTATATAAAAAGTTATAAGGATTAAAAAATCTAAAAACCAAGAACAATGAAGAACAAGAGAGAGAGAGAGAGATAAAAGAGGCAGAAAACGAAAGCTGAGGTAGCATAGGCGTATGGCACCATAGCAGCTCCAGTAACGAAGATTTTAAAGAAAACTGGATTTCATTGGAATGAAGACGTGGAAGTGGCATTTACGACGCTAAAGAAAGCCTTGTTTGAGGTTCCCGTATTAGCTCTACCTGATTTTCAAAGGATTTTGTTGTTGAATGTGATGCTTCAGGAAGTGGAATTGGTGCCGTTCTTCACCAACAAGAATATCCAATAACATTTTTTAGTAGAAAGCTGGCGGATTGACATCACAAACTTGCAGCTTATGAGAGGGAGCTTATTGGACTAGCGAAGGCAGTGATACATTGGAGGCCTTATTTATGGGGAAGACATTTCATTATTCACACTGATCATTATAGTCTCAATTTTATATTTGAACAGCGGTTGTCGACATCTCCACAAATTTAATGTACCAGTATATTGCTAGGATTTGATTTTGGAGTGGAATTTTGCTCGGGTAAGACAAACAAGGTGGCTGATGCTCTATCTTGTAGAAGGGAAGAAGAACCCAAGGGGGAGTGTATGGTGCATGCGTTAAGAGGATCAGAGACCGGGATTCTAGCAAAATTAAAGGCTGAAGTAGAGCATACAACGAATCTCACTGATACAAGAGATAAAGTTATTCGTGGAGAGATGCCAAAAGAATGGGAGGTTCGAGAAGGGCTGATTTTTTTACAAAGGACATGCTTATATGATCGTTGAATCAGAATTAGTAAAGGAAGTAATAGCGGAATTTCACAATTTTGGTCATGAAGGAGTTCAAAAGACCATGGACAGTATACAACGAGATTTTATTGGAAAGGTTGGAAGAAATCAGTTCAAGAATTTATTTGGGAGTATCAGATTTGTCAAAAGAACAAGTGGGAAACATTACAGACAGGCGGGTTGTTACAACCACTTCTAGTTCCAACTAAAATTTTGTCAGATACTTCAATGGATTTTGTCGAGGCACTACCCAAAGTTTCGGGGAAAACGGTAATTTTGAAAGTGGTAGATCGTTTTTTGAAGTATGCTCACTTCATTGCCTTAAGTCACCCTTACACGGAAACTACAGTGGCACACGCTTTTTTTGGAACATTGTACGCTTGCATGGCATTCCAAAGACCATTCTTACCGACTATGAAAAGATTTTTCGAAGTGTGTTTTGGCGAGAATTGTTTCGCTTGCTGGGAACAGACTTGTGTTTCATAACCGCGTATCAACCCCAATCAGATGGTCAAACTGAGGTAGTTAACCGAAGACGGGAAATGTATCTACGATGTTTAACAGGGGATAATCCACGCAAGTGGCTTAGTTGGCTTTCGTGGGTTGAATATTGTTACAACACATCATTTCATACCAATCTCAAGGAAACACCGTTTAGGGTGGTGTATGGAAGAGAGCTACCAATACTATTAGATTATACGGGAGGAAGTATGCGGGTGGATGCAGTGGATGTGGCATTAGAACAGCGTGATGAGTTTCTTGCAATGGCTAGGGAAAGACTTCTTGAGTCTCAGCAGAAAATGATGCTTTTACAAAACTTTCTCGTGAGGGAACAGTTTTGTATCATTTACGTCTACCAGAGGGATCAAAGATTCATGATGTGATTCATGTTTCACTGCTTAAAAGTCACAAGGGATCAAGACATACAGAAAAGCCTACATTGCCTCCCGTTTTACATGTGAGGTTAGTTCCAGAAAAAAACACTTACACTTTTAAAGGCACGGATGCAAGGTGGGACTAGACAGGTATTGGTGAAATGGACTAAAGATGCAGAGGATGATTCGACATGGGAAAACGCCGAAAAGCTCATTGAAGCATATCCAGAGTTGGAGCTTGAGGACAAGCTCCTAATCTAGGAGGGGAGTAATGATACGAGATATGGTCTTACATATCATCGTAGGAAGTTTAAAGATTGAGAAGTATCCTTTTTATTATAGATTAAAAGTTTTGGTATTTTTACTTATTTGATTATAAGTTAGATCAGTTGTAATGGCTCCTATAAAAGAAGTCCTAAACATCAGTAATAATTATCTTCCAAACATTAACCTTATTCTCAAGAGAGACTAGGGTTAATGGAAGCTTTGTTTTTCAAGTTCTTTATCTCTCTCTATAATCACGCTTCTCTTACCAGATTGCAAGCCAAATAATTGGTTCATAACAGAAAGTTGGCTTGTTTAATGCTCTGTAACAAGGTAGATTGGAAATGATGACTTGTTCAGACTCCTATACTTCAAACAGCAGTCAAAAGTAGGTAGTCAGGCCCTTTGATCTAGAAAATCCTGGGATGAGGTGGTTTGTTGGGGTATTCTCCATCATGTGAATCATCCAGGCCAACACCCAAAAGCCAACTGGCTCAAGTAGTGCATGTTAAGTTTCTAGGAGTAGACTGCCTGAATACGCGAATCGATCAATTACCAATTATGGAGTTTCAGTCCCCGCATAGATCACATCTATTGGGTTGAAAATAGTATCTATGGAACTAATCTTTAAAATATCTATGCATTCACATGGCTACCTAATCAAGATTTAGACACTGCCCTTTCATATTGTTCTTTTCTTATTAGTATTTTCTCCTTACAAGTTGCTTCGGTTGTCTATGGGTGTTTTAGTGTACTGCAAAGATTGAAAACGTCAGTTATTATCTGCAAGATTCTACAGAAGCAGGGTTACCAAATAAGAAGAGTTCATTATATGTTTTTTGCTCTGCTAAATAATAATAAGTTCACTAAAAAGTTAGGCACTAAGTGAAACGGAGATAAGGGATGATAGCTTAAATTTCTTCATCTTTGTGGAATCTCTTGGCTGAAAGATAACCTCAGTGCTCGACCTCACGGTAACTTCCTTTGACTCTGGTCCTGAACTGCCTTCACTTCTGTAGTCTCTATACGAATACAGAACCTGCAACCTCGATGGAGCTGCACAACCAGATTCCTTTTTTTAGTTAGTTTTCTACAATTTTTAGCTACAATGTTTTACTTCATCAATCAAAATAACATCAAACGGGAACACGTCAAAACATAGGGGATTATGTTCGAAAGAGAATGTACCTAATCCAAACATGCTGGTACTCTGAATAGAGATACGGTCGACTTTTGATCTTTTGATTTTTCTTAAAGCCAGTGTATCTTCTTGCTTTCCTTTAAACTCCAGGAATTCGCCTAACACAATTTTGCTACTTTTAAGCTCCACTCTGCAGCATAACCAACTTTTAGTGATAGCTCTTTGAATAGAAGAACTACTTCATTGAGGGATCAAGAGCTCACTAAATCGAACCAAATATATATTGAATGTCAATAAAGATAAGAGGTATGACCTATCCCACATTGGTGCCGTACCAAGGATGAAATTGAGTTTTTGATGCGAAGATTCCTGCATCTCTTTTCCTGTGCTGAATGCGCCTTTAACCCAACCAGAAATTTTACTTCTTGAAACTGGTTTCAGGTGTTGCCACTCTTCGTAGGTAATTACTTCACTCGGAAATGCATGAATTGTACTGAAATGAAACAGAAACACTAAGGAAGCTAATGAATCTCTCTAGTTAGATAACAAAATAGCCACGCCTGCACACACACTTGAAGAGGTTCTGTAATTACATAAGCAGAAACATGAAAATACTGATGGATAAAGATACATACCGAAAACTTGGATTGGGAATCACTACTTTGCAAGATATATTTCCTTCAAGTAAAGTAACTCCCCTCTGTTCAAGATATGACTCAAGAACTAAAGCTTGTTTCTTGACCTCAGCCAGCTGAGAAAGCATACAACTATTATTTATTGAAACAAAATTGCATAGATGAAATGATTCAGGTAAGCTATGCTATGTCAAGGAAAAGCTCTGGATATTCGATTAAAAAACTTATTCATATCATCTTGTATCAACTGATTCAACTCCGTGTATCTTGCCTATGAATGTGTAAGGACGATCTAGGAAAAAAGAAAGGAGAACCACGAATATCCTTTTTTGTCCAAAGAGGACCTTCACATGAAATGAACTTATCCATTTCGTTGTTATAAGCTTTCATAACTTCCAATTCACTGTGTCCAAACACATTCATGTAAACACAAAAAGTCTCCAAAAGTAACCAATATAATTTCGACTTTTTTATGTATCTTTATCAATCAACAAGAACAATAAACCCTTTGAAAGTTCAAACTAGAAACAAGACAATAGAAACTTACAGGATCAGGGCAAGTCTCAGTTGTATGATGCTTACCACCTTCACAAACCCAACTACCATCACTCGTTACAGTAACAATCCCAGATAAATTCTTCACACCAATCACTACAACTTCACTGAACAAATCATAATTCATTTTTTTCACATCACTACAAATTGTTCCACTGTACATAAACAAACACAGATACACGAGGAGATAGAGAGAAATTAAGATACCCTTTAGTAACGAGAACAACATCAATATCTTGTCTAGAAGCAGTATCAGCATCTGGAATTCGAAGTCCTACATAAGCTTTTCCACCATAAAGCTTCTCTAATCTGCAATTTTAATCAATCCAGAAACACAATAGCTATGATGTTGAAGGCGTAATCGAGAACTGAAGATCGAGGATCAGGGAATCGAGGTGTACCTGTGAGCAACGGAGAAGAGAGCAGTGGAATCGGAAGTTTCGACATCAGAGAATTCATCGTTGTAGAAGAGACGGCGAACGAGTTTGTAGATGACGAGACCGCAGATGATCTCAATCCACATCGCTTCTTCTTGGATTGGGAGAGAATGACAAGAGAAGAGAGAGAGAGAGACGATTCTTGGAAAATAAAGAAACAAAGAAAAAGAAGAACCTCAGCTGAAGTAACAAATCTGTAGTCGGCACAAAAAAAAAAAAAAGTTGTTGTCAAAAAATGTGGAAAAATATAACTAAGCCACTTTTAATTGAGAAATTGTCAGCAATACACTACAACTTTAAAAAATACCACATTTTTTTTGTCATCTACCAAAATTGAGTTTTACAATGCTCAGAACTCAAAAAACTACAGGAATTCGACCAAAAAAACACTAAACTTATTTGAAATTGTCAAAAAAACTCAAATTTTTAAACTGGTCAAAAAAAGTCTAAACAATTGTTGACTTTCGAACTAATTAACAATATTTTCATCGACTGGCAAATTAAACATACCGTTAGCAGATTAACGGTTTACTTTGACTGACGTTTAAACGGTGGTCGTTAAATAAAACGACGTCGTTTTGTTTCTAACTAAAAATTGGGATTCGGTCATAAAATCACCCGACTTATCAGAAATTGCCAAAAAAACACCCAACTTATCAGAAATTGCCAAAAAAAACACAATCTTCAGAGCTGACAAAAAAAAACTCAAAAAATTGTTGACACGAACAAAAACTTTTAGATTAGTTTCACAGTAATTCTCTTTCACACAAACCTCAAGACCAAGGCTCAAAAACAGGGGGATGACCCCGTGACTTCTTTGAAACACCAACTTTTTGATAAAGAGATTTTTGAATAACTCTAAAGCTATCAAATAAACCTATTGTGCATATCACTTTATGATCGAATCCACAAGGACAAAGGATTATTTACTAAAGATGTGAGATTCTAAACTACTCTAGAGCAAATGAAAGAATTGGTTTTTAATAATAGGAAATGAAAATGAGATGAAATCAAAAGAAAAACAAAGGATCATGGGTTCTACTATCAAATGAATGAACTAACAATCAAAAAATTATCATCTAATTCACAATTATCTAAGATAATGCTTAATGCAATCTATTTCATCATTGTTTGATTGTGAATTTTATGATCATTGTTTAATTGTGAATTTTATGATCATTGTTTGAGTGTTAGTTCATTCATTTGATAGTAGAACCCATGATTCCTTGTTTTTCTTTTGATTTCATCTTATTCTCATTTTCTTTTGTTAAAAATCAATTCTTTTATTTGTTCTAGATTATTTTAGAATCTAGCATCTTTAGTAAATAATCCTTAGTCCTTGTGGATTCGATCCAAAAATGTTATGAACGATATGTTTATTTGATAGCGTTATAGTCATTAAAAACCTCTTTATCAAAAAGTTGGTGTTCCAAAGAAACCAAGGAGCCCATCCACCTGTTTTTGAGCCTTGGTCTTGAGAGTTTTGTTCCCATCTTGAGTTTGTGGTTTATGCATTTGAGCTTTGTGTGAAAGAGAATTGCTTTAAAACTAATTTGAAAGTTCTCGTTCGTGTCAACAATTGTTTGAGTTTTTTTTTGTCAGCTCTGAAGTTTGTGTCTTTTTTTTGCAATTTCTGATAAGTTGGATGGTTTTTTGGCAATTTCTGATAAGTTGGATGTTTTTTGACAATTTTTGATAAGTTAGATGTTTTTATGGCCAAATTCCTGATTTTTAATTAGAAACAAAAGGACGTCGTTTTACTTAACTGTCATCATTTAAACGTCAGTTAAAGCAACCCGTTAATCTGCTAATGGTGTGCTTAATTGGCCAGTCAATGAAAATATTGTTGATTAATTCGAAAGTCAACAATTGTTTAAGTTTTTTTTGGCCAGTTTAAAAGTTTGTGTTTTTTTTGGCAATTCCGGACAAGTTTAGTGTTTTTTGGCAAAATTCCCAAAAAACTACCTATCATATACGCCTTAATTAGTTTATCCTCAAAAGACAAGAGGTCATGAATCTTTCATTGTCAGAAAAGTTCTTTAACCAGTTCGGGGGATCTGTGGTAACATATGATTGTCTAAAAGACGATCTCATTGCACTCTGAGCCATGAGAGAAACACTTCTGTTCGCAGAATGATTTTCCAAAAAAAAATTCTTTCTGTTATCCTTTCTAATGATACCATGAGCTCTGCACGATGGTAAGCAAAAGAGGGCCACACAATCGGCTTATTTACAGCTCCAACCAATTCATCTGCTTCAACCGCCAGGATCACCTTGTTGATGTGCTGATCAAACATCGCTTTTTAGCCCATTTCTTAACACACAACTTAGCTTCTATTTTGGTTTCGATGTCCACAAATGTTCTTCTGCTGTGAAGAATGACAACACCAAACTCATCTCTAAGTAACCACGCAGCACCAACCATAGTCTTTTGTTTGGCCCATGCAAAACCAATATTCCATTTGAGCCATGACTGTGGAGGGGGTTTCCACAGAACATTCTCATTCCTGAAGGAGTTATCAACCTCCTCAACTTCTTGATTTACATCTGGGCCAACCTCCATTCTTCGGAATCTTCTTAAATCTTTTTCCTTGTTTCAAGAGGGTGAAAAAGTTTCCCTTCAAAAAGATAGGTATTTCTATTCTTCCATATACACCATAGTATCCATGGAAAAAGCCTTCTTGTCTCAACCGGGATTTTTGCATTCTTGCTAACTTGTAGGAGATAGTGGAAATTAGAGTGGACCAAGGACTCCTCAAACCCACCATTTGGCCACAGAAAGCTAGAAAAAGCCCAAGTCTGACGTGCCACCGTACATATGAAGAGAACATGATTTATCGATTCACCATCAGCACCGCATAATTGACATCTCCTATCCACCACCAACCCTCTAATTCTCAGCAGGTTTATAACAAGGAGGGCATCACTAAGCGCCCTCCACAAGAAGTTCTTGATCTTAGGCACAGTGAGTAAAGACCACATGATAAATGTCTATTTTGACCCGTTTTTGTTATTCTTTTACTTGTTTTATTGAGTCTAGAAGTTAGGTTTTGTGTTCTTTTGGCCGGTTTTAGTGTCTTTTCAGGTTTCACTTCCTTGGAGCTAAAATGTGCAAAATGGAGCAAGTTTGGACGTTTTTACACATCATTGGATTTTGGAGACATCCTGGATCGATCGATCCTGAAGAGGATCGACCAAGCATGACGAGGATTGACCGATCCTGAAGCAGATCGGTCAGTCAAAGGAATCTATGAGGTGGCACGGATCAGAAGAAGAAGATCGATCGATCCAAGTCGGATCGGTCAATCCCAGTCATGAATATTCTCCAAATCGCACATTGACTCTAAGTTTTGACCTAGAAGACACTCTATAAATAAGCCTTATTTCCTGAGCGGCCAGAGGGACAAAGACACAAATTTTACTGTTACTCTGCCATTTTTATTTCTCATTTCAGCTCTGTAATTTTTACAATTGCTTTTTCTCAGATCTATAAAGTTTTCATTGCATTTTCAAGATCTACAATCTATTTTCATCTCTTTCTTTATGTTTTCAACCATACAACATAATGATCTATCAACCAATTGCAATAGTTGAGTAGATCTATATGTTGGGAGATGGAATTTATTCAAAGGGATTTAATGTTTAATTAGGTTATTATTATAGATTAGAATTATGGTTAATAGATCTCTACTTCAATGAATCAAATGTTTTTGTTAAGTTGACGAATCTATCAAATGATTCATAGGGTTTATAGTACAGCTAGCGTTGGCTATTCTATCAGAAATCTATAGTTTGTAGGCTTGATTTCTAGATTTCCAAGAGTTGAAGCTGGATCTACAAGTGAACTCTATCAAACTAGGTCAAAATATGCTATCATAGGGTCCTAGCGGATTTATGATAGAATAATATTTGCTTTTATTAAAAAGATTTATTTTGGTATAGTGTTTGTGTTCTACATCTAGATCATTTAATTGTTAATCCGGTTAGATATCATTTATATTTATTTAAATCCCTGAGATTTCCCAGATACCCAACATTTTTTTTTAATTGATTTTATTTCCTTATTTAAAAGATTTTTATTCGGATTTTACTTCCTTTTGTGACATTTTCCATATTTTCATCATAACTCTGTTTAGATCTAAGGATCTATAACGCTCTTTACTCTCTGTGGATCGATCCCACCATTATACTGTCGCGCACAACCGTGCATTTACGGAGTTTAGATGTTGGGTAAAATCTGATGCATAAAACATCACATCACCACATTTGATTTTTAAGACCATTTAGAGATAACTGAAATTCAGCCATTTGAATGATATCTTCTTTTTCAATCTGGTTGGCCAGCCAGTTGCCAGACTTCACCATGTAGTCCCCAGATTTATTATGATCCCAAACCCATAAATCTTCTCTTCCCGCAACAGGTTTTGTGGCTTTGATTCTCATTATATCTTCTGAGATAAAAAGATGATGCAAGAGTTTTTCATTCCACCCCCTTGTTTCTCTATCTATGAGATCACTCACCTTTAGGTCCATGTTGCACGAAACTTGTCGCCTGAATGGCGCTCGCCAACCATGATCATAAATCCATGCATCAGTCCGTACCATAAAGGATTCGCCATTGCCAATATGTCTTGATATTCCCTGCTTAACAATTCTCTGCCATACAAAATACTTCTCCATCCATAGGATGGTCTTTTTCCCAACACAGCCTCCACAAATTCTTCATCCGGGTAATATTTACTCTTCATGATACATGTAAATAGAATATTTGGTTCTGGCATTAACCTCCATACTTGTTTAGCTTAGAGAGCTTGATTGAAACATTGTAAATCTCTGAAACCGAGGCCTCCATTCTCCTTAGACAAGCACAATTTCTCCCAACTTATCCAATGGATCTTGTTCTTGTTCTCCACAGTGTTCTACCAGAAATGGCATATGGCACTGGTAAGATTAGTTATCGCGGTCTTGGTGAGTTTGAAGCAGCTCATCGCATACACTGGTAATGCAAGTGCAACCGCTTTGATAAGAATCTCTTTGCTTCCCATAGATATATGCTAGCAGCTGCACTTTGGAACCACTGAAACATTCTGGAAGTTCCAAATAGGAGCCTGCTCCTCCCTCTGCGTGTATTCCAGTGATCTGTTGCAGCTCATTTTTTCTTTCAGCAGAGATATTCTTTCCAAAGGTGATCGATGATTTTGAAAGATTGATGGTTTGGCGGGTAGCATCTCCAAACACTTTTAGGATCCCATTCAGTGTTAGGCATTGTTCCTTCTCAGCCTTGCCAATGAAAAGACTATCATCTTCTAAATGCAGCTGATGTACAGCTGGTCCATTGTTACTGAATTTTATACCCTCCAACAAATATAATCGTTTGGCTCTATTCATCAGGTGCATCAACCCTTCTGTACATAGAATGAAGAGAAAAGAAGACAAGGGGTCTCCTTGTCGTAACCCCCTGCCTGGCGATATTAGACCAAAGGGTTGATCGTTGATCAAAATAGAGTACGTCACCGTATAGACACAATGCATTATCCAAGCTATCCATCTGTTGTGAAACCCAACGCCTCCATTAATGCTTTCAAGTAGCTCCATTCAACACAGCCATAGGCTTTTGACATATCAGACTTGGCAGCCATGAACTCATTTGAGATAATAGGATTGGTGTGAAGTGCATGGACCATTTCATGAGCAACTAGAATGTTGTCTGAGATCAGCCGATAAGCTACAAAGGCCGACTGGTTGTGTGAAACAATAGTCGCTAACAAAGGCTGCAATCTCCTTACCAAAATCTTTGAGATCATTTTGTATAAAGCTGAACATAGGCTGATAGGCCGAAGATCCGTCATGAGAACTAGATTAGTAATCTTCGGAAGTAGACAAAGATGAGTATAGTTCCATCCCAGAGGAAACCAACCTGTTCGAAAGAAATTTCTAACTTCTTCAACCACTTTGTTGCCGATGACTTGCCCGTATTTCTGAAAGAAAAACCCACTAAAACCATCTGGCCCAGGAGCACTTACAGCCGTAATTGCAAACACTGCCTCTTTAACCTCTTCTTTAGAAACCACCCTTATCAGATCTTCATTGATGTTTTGTTGTATCCTAGGGATAAAATCATAGAAAATTCCCTTAAGATAGGCCTCATCCACCGCTCCCTTTGATGCCTCAACTTTTTGCATATTCCCATTTACATCTCTTAGTTTTTCAATCCTCTTTTTGCCTCTTGATGCTTTCACAAATGCGTGGAAAAACTTAGTATTTTTGTCTCCTGAGCGCAACCATTTTTATTGATTCTTTTGTCTAAAAAAAAAACTCTTCTTCTTTACACGCTCTAGCCAGATCTTTTTTCAGATGTCACACTGATGTTGTAACATGCCTGTTAGATGATTGTTCATTTTCCAGCACCACCTGTAACTGCACTATGAGAGAGGACGAGTTGGAGTTATTCTCCTTCTTCCATTTACTGAGAGCTTGACGACATCTTCTTAATCTCTCTGAAACCGAGAACCCACTTCTGTGGTTTGAGTCATTCCACGTATTTACAATGGCTTCCTTCACTCTAGGCTTATTAAAGAATCTTCTGTCAAAATGGAAACTTCCTTTATATATTTGGTGGGATGTAGTTAATCTGACCAAGACTGGTTTGTGATCAGAGCTTCTCTTCTCCAAAAATGTTTGATTTGATGCTGGGAAGAGATTATGCCATGCCTTATTCCCAAAACATCTATCTAAACGACATTGAATCCATTTATCATATTTCATACCTCCCCATGTCAATATGTTCCCTTTACTTGGAAGTTCATCTACTTGACAACAATTCACCATGTCTTTGAAAGGCTGAAAGGACGAGTCACCTCTTTTAGGCCCTCCGAGCTTTTCACCATTGTGTAATATGTCAGTAATATCACCCATCATACACCAACTCCCTTTCCTATTAGTTCTAATTCGTGATAATCTTTCCCACACTTTGGCTCTGCCACTCACACATGGATCACCATAAACAAAAGTGACAAAAAAAGAAAGTCACCAAACTGAACCTGGATATCTACTAAATTTTTATCCGCCAAAAGAATATTTACATCGACACCTTTTTTGACAAACAGTGCGAAGCCACCACTTAATCCAATATGTTCAACTGAAAAAACTCGATCATATCCTAAACACTCTTGAGTATCTACAATCACATTTCTTCCATTTTTTATCTCCATCAAGAACAACAGCTCAGGAAAATATTTTTTACGTAATTCCTTGAGCCTTGGAATCGCCAAATCTCGAGACCATCCCGATCCTTGACAATTCCAACTGAGGTTGCTCATTATGCGTTGGATGGCCCCTCATTTGGGACCACCTCCTTATTTGTGCGTTTAGCAACTTTTGATGGTAGAATGACCTCATCAGCGGTTTTTCTCTTTGAACCACTACTTTGTTCCTTTTCCATCTCTATCTCCACAGATGCTTGGTCTGCCAATCCTACTTTCTTTCTCTGAAACTTGTCGGGTCTCTTTCTTCTATACCTCTCGATCAAGTTATTCCTGGTAGAAACAGCTTGAAATACGCCTGTTTCATTAACCGTCGAACTCTCTTGACCAGAGTCAGTTTGAAGGCTAGAGTTAGGCACCCTCAGACGATCAAAAACCCCTGGCAACTGAGATTTCAGACTTCGCCTACTCCTTGTTGTAGAAGTTCCAGCTAGTATCACATCTCCCATTAATCCATATCCGTTCAATTTGTCTCAACAACCACCTTGTCCATCTTTGGTTTCCCAGTAATGGTACAAACTTCAATCTGATGATCTTTGATAATTCCATAAAGTCGATCATTGTCAGAAATCAATTTTTCCTTTTGACTAACCACTCCTTTTGTTTGCCTCATGCTTTCTTCTTTTTTAATTAATTTTTTCTTCAGAGAAATCGGACAATCCTTCTGTTAATGAGTGAGACATTGACAGGAGAAACACCTCTTTTGAACCCTTTCGAAATCGTATAATATCGTAACCGTGCCTTCATTATTCGGTAAATTAATGACTCTAGCTCTCTTAAGTGGTTTGGACACATCGAATTTCATCTTGACTCTGACAAAGTCTTGCCTTTGTGATCCTTTTGTCTCAAGGACTACCTCTTCTACTTGTCCCACCAGTTCGCTGACCAAGTTATAGCTGGTACATTGTAGTGATTCACCGGAATATTCCGTATTTGAACCCACACATTAATATGTTGCAAGTAATCCTTAGGGGGCTGATTCACCCATCTTTCAATCACAATCGCCCATTCATTGTATGTGTGGACACCTCTATCCAGTATCACTTGCATCTCATGTTCATACTTGAAGATGAACTGAAATTTTTCTTGTGATAAAGCAATTCCTCGGACTCTATCATAGAGCTGCCATTTCTGCGGCATATCCAGTATCAGATTGACGACCTTCTGATGTTCTGGGTTTAATACACGACTTATGATGCTCAACACATTGTTTTCGCTTGAACAGTATTCTGGTATATCTGGCATATCCATCGGCCCTTCATCTACTTCTAGCAATGATCGATACTTGACGACATTTGATTCCAAAGGGATCTACTCCAACACACTTTGACGGCTGCGCTTCTCTTTCCAGAATTTTGAAAAACCAAGGAACCCTAATATTCGACTAACAGAAACATATATTGTTCCGAAAAGAGGCCTAAAACTAGTTTAAACTCACTTAAACCTCACCGAATCCACTAAGAGAAAGTGTTTTCTAGTCAAAAGCTCTTTCTCAAGAAAAGTCAAGAGACTCTAATTGAGGAAGAGAGTTCTAAGCCCAAAAGAGGAAAACAATTATTTTTTTAGACCGGCAAAAATAGGCCTGGACAAAAAATCCAAAATCCAAAAACCGATCTGAAACCGATCTGAAACCGATCCAAAAAATCCAGCTCCGAAACTGAACCGAATGAATTCAAATTATTGTTTCAGGTTTTGGCCGCATTTCTTTCGGATTTGTTCGGGGTTTTTGGGTTTTTTGAGTTTTGGATACAAATCCGAAATAACCGATATTATGTTCTGTTTTATATTGGATTTTATAAAAAAATTGAAATCCGATCCAAATCCGATTAGATCCAATCTGAACCAAAATCCTATTATAATCCGAACGGATTCATATTTTCTCTATCCGAAAAATCTAAAATTCAAAAAGTTACAATCCGATCCGAGAATCCGAATGCCCAAACCTAGACAAAAATACCACATTCTTTTGCTTATTTTTTAAAATACCATTTTCTTTTTTTTTCCTCATTTTCAAAAATACCATCACGGACATGAAGTATGTATATTGACTGATATACCTTTAATGAGACAAAACATATTTTCCAATTGAAGAAATTGACCTTCGTGTTCCTCCCTCAGGTGTCGTGGCTGTGATCTCGACCTCGCCGTGATCTCGCTTTTATCTCTTTATGGATAAACTAGCTTCTGTCACTCGCTTCTTCCGGTTCAATTAGATTTTGGATAGAAGTCGGAGATTCAGATGATTCCAGGTTCGATTGGATTCCGAAATTCTATTCTGTGTATCTAATTTTCAAAATTGGGGTTTATATTCCTATTTTCTTGTTCTATGTTACTCTCTTTCATTTATGGTCTTATTCACTGATTGTTATTTAAATAGTTTATATACAAGAGATCTCTGTTTCAAGAGTTACAACAGAGATTTGAATGACCTTATGAATTAGAAGTCCAATTGTGATTTTAGAAACTTGAAGAGCATTTTAAGATTTGCTATAAAAATGAGTTTTTGGAAAGTGAGGAGAAAATAATTAAACAGAGTTTTATTTTGGGAGATTAAAGTATTTTTTTGGAGTTGTTCTTCTGTTTATTTGTGCTTGAGCTGATTGATTCCGTTTTTTTTTGTGTTGGTGTTGCAGAGATTCTGCAGGATTGAAATCTAGGCGTTAGGAAGAATGATATTTCTTGTAACTTGTAAGTCTCTGAACCTAGAAATTGAAAGTTCGTATACGTATAGGTTTTTGAAAAGGTCAAGGGAATCTCTTGTCAATCTTTGAGTTCAGGCTTCTTCTGTTCCCCGTCTTCATGTTTATCTGACACTTTCTTGTTGCTACTTGACCTCAACCACCTTCGTCCTGCTCGGTATTAGCATACTAGTGACAATACCGTCTATGTAGCATCTGAGGTATTTTCACATTTCTATTAATATGTAGAATCACACCTGTCTTAGACTCGCTAGGTAACAAAAAGCCTATTCATCTTAGTAGCAACTGTCATGCAGTTAAGTAAGCCAGACTTTATGCTTAGCTGATGAACAGAGTATCAATACATAAGCTAGCAAAATATATTGCATTTAAACTAGGAGATTGTCATATTTCAATTTTTTTTTTAAATGGGAATCAGACAACAATGTTTGTCCTGGATTAAAATGACAGATGAAGAGCTGGTGTTTAATTGATGCAGGTGTACCTGGTGTTCTTGTTGTTGTTCCTGATAACAATTTTGAATCGGATTTTTATGTCTCAAATGTGCTTTTGCTGTTTGGTAAAGTTTCTTCTTTTGTTTTTTCAACGGAACCTGAAACCTTTGGTAATAACATAAGTCGAAGTGAATGATGTTAGGTGGGATCTGATGGTGTGTTGAGATTTAGCCAATCTCTGTTTAACTATTTGCTCACTGTAATCACATCCTTCACTTTTTGATATGACTTGTGTTTGGTTGTCTGAATGTTGTTTCTGGATACTTGTAACATCTCAGGACATAATGGACATGGAAGTCAAGATGAGGGAGATAGTGATGGCAATTTGAGTTGAGTTCCCCTGTCTCTCAAGGAAATGAAGAATTTAGGACATGAGACTCATCACCTTCTCCATTATGAAAGCTAAAATTCTAATGGAGAAATA
This sequence comes from Cardamine flexuosa, assembly GCA_963555745.1. Lineage (NCBI taxonomy): Eukaryota > Viridiplantae > Streptophyta > Magnoliopsida > Brassicales > Brassicaceae > Cardamine > Cardamine flexuosa. The sequence continues at coordinate 11,747,012 of OY743220.1, read as the reverse complement.
AAATCATGCAGGAAGTATTAGCTTTGGAGGAGAAAATAGGCACAATGTGCACTGCTCTAAGCAAGGAAGCGCTAACTGAAAAGCGCTACGTTATAATTCCTTTATAAAAGCCTGAAGTCAAGTAGGAATGAGAATTTATGCAATAACCATGTGAATTGACACCAATTGTACCATTTTATATGAATTCATATTTGAGATTCTTCTTTTTGTGGGGTCTATACTTTTGGCTGAAATAGTTTATATAAGGTTTTGGTATATTTGTTTTAAAGAATATATACTTTTGGCTGAAATAGTTTATATAAGTAATCGTTTGACAAAACCTTTTTTATAAATCTCTTTATAAAACCTTATAAACCAATCATTAATTTTATAAATTATATTATAAAAGTTTATAACGCATTGACAAAAACTTTATAACGCATTTACAAAATCTTATAAAGCATTTATAAAACCTTTTAAAGCTTTTATAAAAGCCTTATAATACCTTTATATAAAAACCTTATAATGCTTTTATAAAAACTTTATAAAGCCTTTGTAAAAACCTTATTAAAATATTAAAATTACTTAACAAAAATCTTTATAAATCCTTTATTATATAAAACTTATAAAGCCTTTATAAAAACCTTATAAAACTGTTATAAATACCTTATAAAGTCTTTATAAAAACCTTATAAAATTAATTTAAAAAACCATTGTTAAGTTTTTAAACCATTTAGGTACAATAGTAAGTTATTGTTTTTAAAAAACTGTGTTTATATCTTTATACAACATTATAAACCAATCATTAGTTTTATAAGTTACATTATGAAACCTTATAATGACTTTATTAAAACCTTATAAAAATAATTTTAAAGACAATTGTTAAAACCTTATAATGACATATAAAAATCTTATAAAGGTATAAGCAAGCAAGAGTTAAAAATGATAAACAGATTACCAATTCATTATTTTTTTGGATAATTAAGCTTAGTAAAAAAGTGCAAATAATATAAACTATTAAAAATTTAAAAAAGTAAAGAAGGCAGGCAATAAGCAACAAGGTAGTTAAGAAATGAATAATCAAATGAACAAGCAAAGAAACAAAGAAGGCAGGCAATAAGCAATAATAAAAAGGAAAAAAAGCAAAGAAGAAAGGAAGCAAAAAATATCAAGCAATGAATGAATCAATTGAGTAAGGAAAGATAAAAAAATCAAAGAAACAAACAATTTATGCATGTAAAGCAGTGAAAGAAACAAGCAAATAAGTAAAGAAGCAAGAAATTAACTAAACAAAGAATCAAGAAAATATGCATGTACTGATGATGTACATGCAATGTATGAATGTATATCACACATACATACAGGTTCCAGAAAATGGATATTTTGATTGGCCTCACTGTATGTAATTCAAGAGGAGCTTTCTCATTTGGTTTCTTGACCATGTGCTTCTTCCCCGTTGAAAACTAAATAAGAAACAGATTAGAGTAGGAACAAGAGCATTAAATTTATAATACATTCATGCAATCAAGTTTCTCTTCAATTTTTGCTTCCTTGTACAGCTCTCTAAGAGTTCCTTCAGGCAATATAATTTTTGCTTCCTTCGGGCAATATAATTTTTGCTTCCTTATACAGCTCTAAGAGTTCCTTGTTCCTCACATACCTTCCATTGACATGTTAGCTGTTTTCAGAAATAAAAAGAGTTTTAAATAGTCAATCTAACTTAAATTCATATGAGGTGAAGCAGCAAAGCAGACATTCAGAGAGAATGACAGAAACTACTGACCTGACCATTTCCACAAAGAGAATTCGTACAGAAGTTGAATCAGGTTTGGTGAAAATCACAGTTTGTGGATTAGACTCCATGTCAGTGAAATCTGGTATCAGAAGTTGTGTGGGTTAGTACTAAGCAACATAAGTGACAGTAATTGAGAACATAAGCAACATCCCTCTTTCAAACGAGACAATTTCCTTTTTGTGTTGGTCATTATTAGCTTGTCCTTTGCCTCCCCATACAAGTTTAAATGATGCCTGCAGCCACTTTTGTAGAAAATATCGCAAAAAAGACAAGAAATTTTCATTCTTTTCCTTATTGCTATAGAGTATAGCCTAATCATTTCCTGCAATATCGCCGCCAGTTTAAATGTAAAAGTAAACATTGCCTACTTAGACTTGTATATCTAAAAACATAAGTAAGAATCACAACAGTTATTTATATATTACCTTCCTCATCAATTTGTTTCCATCCCCCATTACCATCTTGGAGAACAAATACTCTCCATGCCATTTCTTCTCGCATTCCTACTTTGCTGAGTGTTCCATCCTTTTGACAATTAGATTCATCAGAACACACTCCGTTTGAAACTTCTGTAGAACAAGCCATCAATTCAGTTATTCAAACACTTCCATGGCCAATAGGGCCAATCAAATCAAAACCAAATGTAGAAGACATTTTCTTACTACATATGCAGGATTGGTCTTGTGGTACGAATATTTAGAAGATGTAAGTTTACATATCTGATGGGAAATAAAGAAAGAATAGTAGCTGACTCTGCTTTCTGTCCATGCAAATATGAATACATTTCGACATAAAAAAACGAGACCCACTCAACAACACAGGCTTAGGCTTAGTATGAAGCAATTCCAGCAAATGGCTCGAGCTCTAGGTTCAAACCCTGAAACTTTGAAACTAACAAATAAAATATTTAGGTACAATCGAGATCACGTATGCATAAACCTTTGTTCCACATGCACAAAAGGGATGGTCTATGTGGTGTCCACGAGGAATTTGCCTTCATGGATGTTTAAGAGTTCTCCATCTGTAATAATATTTCAAATTAACCTAGAACTACCTAGAGCCTGTACATATTTTAAGATAAACTGAGAAAAATTCAATAGTTAAGGAAGCAAAGACAGTATGTAATTAAGAAGTTAGGCAGGAAAAGGAAATACGGGAAGCAAGTAAACAATGAAAGGAAGAAAGCATGCAACGAAGTAAAACAAAACAAAACAAGGAAGCTGGTAAATAAGCAAGTAATGAATTAATAAAAGAAGGAAGCAAGCAACTAAAGAATGAAGGCAGAAAATGATGCCGCAAACAATCAAGAAATAAAACGACTAAACAGAGAAGCAAAAAAACAGAGAAGCAAGGAAACAGAGAAACAAAGAAACAGAGATGCAAAGAAACAGACAAGTTAAGCATGTAAAGCAGTGAAAGAAACAAGCAAAGAAAACAAGTTAACTATGTAAGTAGAGAAACAATCAATGAACTAAAAACAAAGAATCAAGAAGCTATGCATGTACATGCAATGTATGAATGCACATCAGCAAACATACATACATGTTCCAGAAAAGGATACTTTGATTGGCCTCACTATATATAATTCTAGAGGAGCTTTCTCATTTGGTTTCTTGACCATGTGCTTCTTCCCTGTTGCAAACTAAATATGAGACAGATTAGGTTAGGAACAAGAACAATAAATTTATTATACCTTCATGCATTCATGTATCTCTTACTAACACAGGTCCTTCTGTTCGTCTAAATGGTGTATTAATAACCATCATTTGCTTCACTTGATCATCTGCATATAAAGTGCAAAGCTTTGTTATTTCCTGTATTATATTGTTCACAACTTAAAGCTAAAGAGAAGAAAGAGGTCAACGGATTCTTAACCATAGAGACTTGTAACCAAGTTTTTGCTTGACCATACGCTTCAAAGATGTGTTCCTAAGAAATGTACATCTATGAAACAAGTCATCAAAAATGATTTTTTTTCTTTCATAAAAATTATGTGTGACATAGATCTACATTACCCTTTATTTATTTTTTAATTGAAGGCAATATATTTTTTGCTTCCTTATACAGCTCCAAGAGTGCCTTGTTCTTCACCTACCTTCCATTGACATGTTAGCTGTTTTCAGAAACAAAAAGAGTTTTAAACTAAATAAAAATTGTGAAATTAATGGCTGTGTGTGTATAACAAAACCTGATTGCAGAGGAGTAACGTATTACAATGATTCTCTTGTAACCTTTCACAATAGCATACTTCAATCCTAAGATTAATCCGGGATATTGAGCTATGTTGCTTTGTTGCTTGTAGCCCTTCCTAGACCCTGATGCAGACATTTGTTATGTTTTTGAATTAGAATATATGATTCAAGAAAACAAGACAACCCTTTCTTACGTTTTCATCTGCTTTTAATAGAAAACCAGTTAGCCGAAAGACTAAAAGTTCAAAGATAAGCTATGCAAAGATTATCAAGTCCATCATCTAACCTCATAATCAAAACCTGCAAAAGTAAATAAACAAGTCAGATTCTTAAACATGGATAGGTTTCAAAAGAAGCGTACAGGTCATCGCTACTTCAACCAGGAACGCTGAAATTGACAAGAACTCCATATGAAACTCATTCATCTTTCTCGGAGAGTAGACAAGACACATATCGAATACAATTCAATATATATGCAGCAGATACTAGCTAGAAGTTGAACTCTTGATTGAATATGACTTCAAATCAAGAAGAAAAACAAGGCACATGAATGTTACTACCTCTCAATTTGCACAGTAGAAGATTCAACACTCGATGATAAAAATATCTCAAATTATCAGCTCTCATAACACTTCCAGACAAACCAATAAAGATATATACAGATGAAACAGTGAGTAAATGAATAGCAAAAACAAACAATGACTTGTTTGAGAGACAAGAGAAATGAAGCAGTTACCTTGTTTTTGTTTGAAAGAGCATAACAAAGCTGTCTTTCTAACGCCCAATGAAATAGTTAATGCCTATTAGTGTCACTGTTCGTTCCTTTGCTGATAAAAAAAAAACCAAAAAGAGAGTAGAAAAGTTAGCAAAGAAGTAACCATTATGTCACAAGGCCCTCACGTTGAAGAAACTGCTGATTCAGCATTACACCCATGTCTTGAACTTTGCATCTCAAACCATTAGGGTTGTGTATACTGATTTGGTGATTCTCATACTCGTAAATATTAATCTTACAATGACTTTGGATACACAAGCTGACTCACTGACTATTTTCTCACTGAGAGCATCCATCTATAGAAACAAAAGGCATACATGTCTTACAATCTTTCCCAGAAAATGTTATAGACATGAAGGAAATATAGAATGATTACCTGATATATGTAACTCTCTGTGAATGAAAGCACCGCTAAATATGTGGAAAGTGAATGTGGTCCAACTGATGGATCATGGAATAAGATTTGAACTGCAACAAAATATGGACAGTTACAACACACAAGAAACACTTACTTGTATATATTATATATATAACTCAGAAGACAACAACACTCATTTTTATATCTAGATTAGGACCCGTCATATGGGTTTTAAATTTTAAAATAAATTAAACTTAATTATTTTTATTTAATTAAATATTTATTATTAATGATATATCTAAATTATTTTAAGAAAAGAAATAGAAATCATGTTTTTTTAGAAAAGATTATTACAAAATTTTAGTTTTCTACATGAATAAACTAATTGATTTTCTATACTAAAACTTTCTTATAAAAATATTAAAAATCTATATAATGTCCAACAGCATTTGGTTCCCACTTGTTGTTTCTTTTTTTACTACCATGTTAGATATAATGAATAAAAATATCTATAACCCGACAAACTAAACCGAATTCAATCTGAAAAGGGTACTAACCCGAAAAAATCAAAATGGGTCATAAACTCCTATATTCGAAAGAGCAAAGCTGAACCGAACCAAACCGAGAACCAAATGGATATCCAATATTGATATACAATTATTTACCCAAAAATATTAGTAATATTTAGACTTGATATAATTCAGTTACCCAACAATTATAAACCCAAAAATATCAATTATTTTTATATTAAATAACTAAAATATCCAAAATTAGCCAAAATATATGAAATTTCTAATTTATTAACTCTTTGCTAAATCAGCCTTTTTCATACACACTTGATTTTGCAATAAAATTTAACTCAATTTTCAATCATATTAAAATTTACTCTGGTCTCATTTATACTTTATATAAATTAATAGAAGTCAAACTTTTAAATCAAAATAACATGCATTATATCAAACAAATATCCATATATAATTCATATTATAAAATAACTAAAAAAAATAACAACAATATTTGTAATTTAGTATAAAACCGTAAAACTTAGAAAAACTAACATTGTAAATAAACTAAATTTAGGTTAAAACTTATAAATTTTTGTTTGATTCTAAATAATATTGGAGATCTATATATCTAAATTTGAAATAGGTTTAACAGAAATAATAATATTGAATATATATTTGGAAAAATGGAAAGTTAATCATTTTATTTATTATTTATTTATGCTCTCTTTTTGTTGAGTTTCTTTTATGATTAACGAAATAATTGAGATAAATATTTAATTAAACTATATATTATCTAAAATTTTAACCTAATTCAATATAGATTTAAAATAATAAATTTAAAACTTGATTTGAGGTAAATTTTAAAACATATAGATTTGTTTTAAAACATGTTTAAAACTATATATGTAAAAAATAAAAACTAATATCATCTATTTGATTGTTTATTTAGTATTCCTCTTTTTCATTTAGTTGAAATAAATAATATATAAAATATGGAAAATAAAAATTATCTATATTGTTGTTATTATTATTATTTGTTGATTTCCTTTTTAGTAAGGAAATAAATTTTACATGTGTCATAATCTTATCGATCAACCAACGTCAAGATTTCGTGAGTTAAAATTTTGACACATGTCGGTTTCTGGTGAGTGCAATCCAAGTTTATTTAATAAGACTAGATTAGGATCCGCCCGATGAGCGATTTTAAAATTTTAAAATAAATTATTTTAATTCAATTAAATATTTGTTACTAATCATATATCTTAAATTTTTTTAGGAAAATAAATAGAAATTATGATTTTTTAGAGAAAATATTTATTTTAAAATAAATTATTTTTATTCATTTATTTTAAAATAAATTAAAATAACTTATTTTATACAATTAAATACTTGTTACTAATAATATATCTTAAATTTTTTGAGGAAAATAAATAGAAACTATTTTTTGTTAGAGACAATATTTATTTACAAACTTTTAGTTTTTTACACGAATAAATTAATTAACTTTTTATATTAAAATTTTCTTAAAAAATATTAAAAATCTATATAATGTCCAAAAGCTTTTGGCTCTCATTTTTTTTTATTTTTTCGACTACCATGTTAGATAGCGTGGACAAAATATCAGAAACCCGAAAAACTAAACCAAATCCAATCTAAAAAAGGGTACTAACAAAAAAAATTCTAAATAGATCCTAAACTCTTATACCCGAAAGACCAAACATGAACTGAACCGAACCGAGAACCGAATGTATACCAAAAATACTCAAAATATAATTATATACTCAAAATATTAATAATATTTAGACTTGATATAACTCACTTATCCAACAATTATAAATCCAAAAATATCGATTATTTTTATATTAAATAACTAAAATACCTAAAATTTAACCAAAATATCTGAAATATCTAGGTTATTAACTCTTTGTTAAATCAGTTTTTCTTCATACACACTTGATTTTGATATACAATTTAACTTAATTTTCAATCATATTAAAATCTTACTCTAACCTCATGTATACTTCATATAAATTAATATAATTCAAAACTTTTATTTTAAAATAATATGCATTATATTCATACAAATATCCACAAAATATTTAAAAATAAATAACAACAATATAGTGATTTAATAGAAAACCATGAAACTTAAAAAACTAAGATTGCAAATAAACTAAATTTAGGTTACAATTTTTGTTTTGGTATTTTTTTTGGTATTCGTCTTCATACATACTTGATTTTACTATACAATTTAACTCAATTTTCAGTCATATTAAAATCTTACTCTAACCTCATGTATACTCCATATAAATTAATAGAAGTAAAAAAAATTATATCAAAATAATATGATTATATCATACAAATATTCATATATAATTAATATTATAAAATAACAACAATATTAATAATTTAGTAGAAAGTCATGAAACTTGGAAAACTACCATTGCAAATAAACTAAATTTAAGTTAATATTTTTGTTTGATATTTTAAAAATATATATTTCTTAACTTTAATTATTGATTAGTTAAATTAATATTTTTTGCTTTTCTTTTTTCCTTTTTTTAAAAACTACATTTTTTTTCTTTTTTGTATTTGTTTTAAATGCATTTTTTAAATTTAGTTAATGATTAGATAAATTAACATTTTTGTGATTCTCTTTTTTCTTTTTTTAGAAAATCTTCACTTTTTCTGATTTTTTTTTGTTGGGATTTATGACTTTTTGTTTGATTTGATATATTAATAACTACTAAGTTTCTTTTACTTTTGTTAAAGTTGTTTTTATATTTTTTTTTATAATTTGACATGTGGTAAAATGTGAATGATTAGAGACACGTGTCAATATCTAGTGAGTTAAAATTTTGACACATGTTGGTGTCGGCTTCTGGTGAATCTAACTTAAATTTATATAATAAGATAACTCATAAGACAAGAACACTTACTCGTCTGCAAATTATTGGGTAGTAAAAAAAATAAAACTGACAAGGAAGGCAAAACTCGAAATTCCTAGCACGTTCTTCCTTCAAAGAAGATCTGCAGATAATGTACAAAAAGGCCAACGTAAGTACACCAGAACTAGTAGATACTCGATGCCGTGGTCCATGTTCTAACACATGTGTGTATACCTCATTTGCGTACAACCCAAGATAGAAATCTGAAAGTTGATCCTATCAACTTGTCTATCTCTGTAACAAGAACAATGCAAAAGTAAAAATAAGATCTCAATGAATATATAAGCCATCTCAACAAAGACATATTTTCAAAGGGAATGTAAGGAAGCCAGTCCATTTTCATCTGTTTCATTGGAAAGATTTCCTCCTTTGCACTTTGAATCGATACTTCTGCTAACTTATCAGAATATGCATATATATATATATATATATATATACATATTCAGTCTGTATATATATATATATATATATATATATAAATATGTATAGAATAATACATATTCAGTCTGTATATATATATATGTACATTGCAAAGAGACTAAGACATTTGTGCACCACAACAAATACGGAAATAACATCTAAGAACCTTACATTATCGTTGAGTTTGATTCTGGGGTCTTTAGGACGACCAGGGGCTTCTAGACAAACATGTCTCCTCGATGTTGAAGTCATTAGCACCTCGATACTCTCAGCAACCTGGTTCATAATTCAGGTGGATTTTTATAACCTGATTAGTAAAAAAAGTGATAAAACAGAAAGAGTATCTAACGAGAAGGTGGTGGACCAACGCTTCAATAGTTGATATGTATAAAAAGTTTTGGGCCTTTGGTTCATTTGAGTTGTTTGGGCCCATGTGTCATATGGGAGTAAGTGGTCTAAGTTGATTAGTTTGATACCGTCAAAACTAGATAAGTAAATCAAAACTAGATAAGTAAATAAGTAATACATCAGAAGTTTATAGTGAATCCGGGTCGTGTCAGGCAACCCAATAACTCTTTTGATCTGTGATTTTTTTTTACTTTTTGATCTATTGATTATCTTATATATTTTAGATTAGGATCCGTCCGATGAGGAGATTTCTACAATTTTAATAAATTAAATATTTGTTGTTAGTGTGATACAAAATATATTTTCTATTTTTTTTCTTCGTTTTCACTTTATTTAAAATAAAATATAATTATCAAATTAATGGATGATAAAATAAATTAAAAATACACATGATAAGATATTCGGTTTTTCTTTTTAAAAGTTTCTTCTTTATATTTTGGCTACATATAGCATTTTATATTTATTATCTAATACTAGTTTTCATTTGGCATCCTCATCAACGTCATGTAAGAAATTCATTTGGCATCCACATCAATGTCCTGTAATAAATTTTGAAATATATTTTTTCACCTATTTTGTAACACTCATATTAATTTTCAAAACAATAAATGTATTTTATGCATCTTCTCACATATGTATTAAGTTTCATATTTTGTAACTTTTATATTAATAATCATATCCATGTTTTAAGGCTATAAATTTCATTTACTTTTATTTGATTTTTTTTACAAAAACTATTTGATTTTTTTGTAACTTCAATAGCATTTATAGTATCACTAATCAATATAATATATTACTATGTACTTATTGCATTTGGGGGGCGGGGGGGGGGGGCATTTTGAAATTTTATTTTCAAACGGAATTTTTATTTATAAATAAATTTTCAAAAGGGTCTATTTTTATATTGTAAATTTTATATTATTTTATTTTCAAACGGAATTTTTATTTAGAAATAAATTGAATATGAATGTCAAATTGGGTAATGAGTCATGAGTCTGGTTGGCATAGAGGTATCAATTGGGCATAACCGCACCTGTTTGGCTCGATCCATGGCGGCCTAATCAGTTTTGTGACCACGGTCGGCAAAATCATGTCCATACCCACCCCGCCAAAATAAACGGGCTAGCGAAGCGGCCTGCGGGCAATCTTTTTTCTAATCAAATCTTCAAATTAGTACAACTTTTCACAATACTATGTTTATAAAAACCAAACATAATAGAACCCTAACCCCAATCCCTGGATTTCTTTTATAGATCTATGTTCTCATTGTCAATGACGGTAAATTCACAAACTATATTATGAAATTACTTGAAATCTTCAAAATCTGGGTAAAAGAAACTTTTCGAATACACTCAAATCAAACAGAGAAAGATCAAATTAAAACGAAACAAGACTCTTCTATGGTGTTTAAAAACCCTAATTCGATAAACGAAAGATGAATCATGAAATTTTGAATTGATGTTTAAAAAATCTAATTCGATCAACGAAAGACGAATCATGAAATTTCGAAAATATGTAAACCAGATCTGTCGCTTCCTCTTGATATCTTTCCCATTCATCTCTTCCATCCAGTCTCGACCATATCGTTTTAGTGATTTATCAAAACTAAATCACGAATCAGCATAAAAGTATTGGCAATGAAAAAAACAAAATCAGGAAGATTAACGAATCAATTGGGAAAAATCAAGTAACCGTAATCGAATCAAGTAATAGAGAAACACAAATCAGAATCAAGAATCATAATCATCGAAATTGGATATCTCTTGTATCACTGACCTTGGAATCGCCAAACTCTGAGAAAACGCAATATCTGACTCATGGAGACAAATTTTGAAATTGAGAATTTGGGGTTTTCAAAATATGAGATATATGATATAGAGATTTGTAATCTTCTTTTTCTAACGGGCCTATTTTTTTTCTGTTATATAGGAGGAAATTTAAAATTTGAAAAAAAAAACCAAAAGAAACCACCGAATGTGTAAAATTCAAATTCCAATGTGTTTGTTTGTTAAGCAAACTTCTTCAAACGGTCAATTGTGAGTTGTGACGCTTAGGATATTTTTTGTTTAGTTTAAAGTCTGAAATCATTTTTGGTTAAAGCTTAACCACGATGTAAGTTACATCATGTAACCACCATGAAATTTATTAATTAGCTTGGTTCAGTTTGGTTTAACTTCTTACCTGATTAGTGTCGCAGTTTTATATTCATAATAGACTAGGACCCGTTCAATGGATGAATTTTCTAAACTTAAAAAATATATATAATTTACATAAAACCAATTTAATTAAATATTTTTTATTAATGAAATATCTTAAATTATTTTAGGGAAAGGAGTAGAAAGCAAATTTCCTTAGAGAAAAGAGTTATTTACTTATGCTTATTTTTGTTTTTCTAAATTAATTTAACTTTCTGAGCTATAATTTTATTATTAAGATATTGAAAATATACATCATGTCAAGTAGCTTTAGGTTCCATATTGTTGTTTTTTTTTTTGTTTTGAGAAAATACCAAAACTCAAAAAGCCAAACTGAATCCGACCCGAAAAGGGGTGCCAAACCTAAATCTAAACCAATAAAAAACCAAATGAGTCTTAGACTCTTATATCCGAAAAACTGAATTAAGAACCAAATGGATATTTAAAATACTCGAAATACAACTATATACCCAAACATTTAAATAATACTTAAACTTGAAATAACCCATTTACCTTATAATTGCAAACCCAAAAATATCAGAAGTAAAGGTCGAGGAGGCGGAAATGCCTCCGGGCAAGAAGAAGACGCCGAGATTGAAGAAGTAAACGTCGAGGAGGCGTCAGGGAGCAAAAAACAGTGCAGCATAAGAAGAAGAGGGCCGCATAGAAAAGCAGAGACAAGGGGAAAGTAATATCTCGATTCTGACAATGAATGTGATATCTTCCCGAGGTGGAGCACGCCCGAGTCAATCAGGATAATGAGGGAATACTGCAAGATGTCGGATGATATATTGATCGTGATCCCGACTATCGATCAATGCCCGTGGCATTGCCCCAAGGGATTTGTATGCTTGTACAAAAGTTACATCTTGGAGGCCGACTTGTGGTTTCCCTTGCCTGCGGTGCTGATCTATTATTGTCGAGCTCGTGATATCACCATTTCCCAGCTTACAACAAAGTCGATCTGCCACATCATTGGCTTGATTACCCTTGCATACGAGGTGGGGGTCGAGGTGACAACCCGAGTTCTGGAATCGATCTGCCAGATAAAGGGGAAGAAAACCTTCTATGTCTCGACTAAACCGTCCTACAATGTGATCACCCATAATAGTGGTGATAACAAAAAGAATTGGAAGAGATTCTATTTCTTTGTTAGGATAGGCGACCTGACATCTCCTTATTCTGAAGCATCTTTTTACACTAGATGGGCTGAGAAATATGGTAGATGATTAGGACGACTTTTCTTGTTCTTTAAATTTTGTATACCCCGATTTTATTGCTAACCAGTCTTTTATGCCTTTGCAGTTCTTCATGTGTTTATAAGGCAAATCCCTTGAATTTCGAAGAGAAGACTAAAGGTTTGAAGAGTTTAGGCGACCTGAAGTGGCCTGTTATCACCCTAGCTCGAATTTAGCTAGCTCGAAAAAGGCTTGAGAAGAGTAAGTGCCATTATTATTGTCATTATTATTATAAGTGCCATTATTAGTGCCATTATCGACCTGAAGAGACCTGGGAGTGCCATTATTATTGTTTATTTTCTTTAGGTCAGAATATCCAGCGTCGGGCTAAACTCTTTATGTTTCTTTTTACAGAAAGGGGGTATTTTCCCCTTGTCCAGCCATCTCGACTGAGGAACTTGACGAAATGGCGCCCATAAACCTTGGATATTGTCCCAGTATTATCGCGGTAACGCCCAAGTCTGGGAAAGATCGTGCTGCTACTACAAAATCAGTCGAGAAGGAGACTACCACTGCTGCTGCCAAAGGAAAAGGCACGGTGGTGACTGGTAAAGAGACGGTGCCTCTGTTGAAATTGAAGGACCCCGAGAAGAAAGACGTGGTAACGCCAAAGGAGATGGTGCAATCTAAACAGGCACCTAGCGTGTCTCAGATGCCATGGGAGATTCCCGATCTTCCTGAGGGTTCAAAAAAACGCGTCCGTTCTGCAGGGGAGCTGCCCGTCTAAGAGCTGAGCTTGAAAAAGCAAAAGCCAGAGTTGCCTGAAGCCATAGTCGACTTCAATTACTCGGGCGAGAAAAGGTTTATCTGGCATGGTCGTGAAGCCTGTGGCGAGCTTCTTCTTGCCGTCACTGGTGCGCCTGTGCCCGATATTGAAGATGCGGGTGCTGCTGATGCCAATTTTTACTATGTCGCCCATATGCATATCAAGGTAAAGGCTGGAAGCTCGATGTGCGTCTACCATTTTTGTTTTTTTGACCTCGATTTAAATGGTGTTTTTTTTTTGTTAGGCCGGCTCTGCAATGGCAAAAATTTATGCGGATTTGCAGCATGACAAGGAGAAGGCAGCGGGATGCGATGCGGCTGAGATCGACAAGCTGTGTCGTTATTTCAAAAAGGCCAAGGCAGTGATGAAGCTATGTTAGGCGATCCCTTGGTTTACGAGGTTTAGACCTCGGCTTCTAGCTTTTGTAAACTTTTGAAGGTTCCTAGATGCAAGGAGCGATGTCGACTTATACTTTTACCTTAACTATAATGTTTAAAACCAAGTATGTGATACCAGTTTTTTATTGATACCCATAGTAGTATAGAGTGTTTGCAAACCTATGATTCCATTCCCAAAGTCCCTATAACTTCCCCATAGTTTTAAGTCGTTCTTAGTAATCGTTCACTGTAGTATTTCTCAAGTTTTACTGTAGCACTCGACCTCACCACTCGATCAGTGTGGTCGAGCCGTCCTAGATTCTGTGATTTTGCTTGTTTAGTTCCATGATGTGCTAAAGTGTGACAGACTTTGGCATCTCTAGTATCATTTAGGGATCTGGTAGAAGTTTTAATTTAGGTTGTTAGTAAACCACACCCTTTTGATAATAAATTAAATAGCTTGCTTTGATCATGTACTAGTTGCTGTAGACCACTCTTTTCTTGGTTCGACATTTTCACTCTTCACACCACTATACTACAATTGATAAACTTGTGTTTTCTCTCTCTGTGCTTAGGCTGATAGTTTTTGCTGTCACTCTTTGCATATATAGACAAAATACTTTGTTTCAATTTGGTGTCCTTGCCAGTTTAGAGTGTTATTGTCTGGATAATTAGTACTTTAAGGCTTACTATATCAAGTCTGTCTACTTATTTGGTTTTGAAATTTTGTCTGTCTTGCATCAGGTACTGTAGCGCTCGACCCCCACTCGACCTTACCACTCGAGTACTCGATCGAGTCACTACCTTTTGAATGCAAACGCGATCTCAAGGAGACCAAAACCTGATACAGTACTTGGATCACATACACCACATCAACCAACGCACTCGTCAAGCTACACCTGCACCTGCTACTCCCACTCCTGTACAACCAGTTCTAGAGACACATGTGGTCATGGTAGAACAAGTTCCTCAGCCTAGGGTTATTGGAGCAGGAGATGCTCCAAACACTTACTCACAGAGGCAAGGAATTGTGGCTCCTCCAGTCACAAACAACAACTTCGAGATCAAGACTGGTTTGATCACCATGGTCCAGAACCACAAATTCCATGGACTCCCCATAGAGAACCCGCTTGCTCATTTGGACCAGTTCGATAGATTGTGCGAGCTCACTAACATCAATTAGATCTCAGAGGATAGCTTTAAGCTTCGCCTCTTTCCATTCTCTCTAGGCAACAAAGCCTCACACTGGGGAAGAGCACTGCCTCAGGTAACTATAACCACCTGGGAAGACTGCAAGAAAGCTTTCCTGCTAAAGTTCTTCTCCAACTCTAGGACTGCCAAGTTCAAGAACGACATCTCCAGCTTCACTCAAAGGACCAACGAGAGTTTTTCTGAAGCCTGGGAGAGATTCAAAGAGTACACAACCCAGTGTGTCCACCATGGCTTCACTAAGGAGTCACTACTTAGTATACTATACAGAGGAGCAAGCCCAAAGATAAGGATGTTGTTGGATACTACCAGCAATGGCAACTTCCTCAATAGTGATATTGTAACCGGCTGGAAGCTAGTGGAGAACCTTGCAACCTCTGATGGCAACTACAGTGAGGATTTTGATAGATCTATCAGAGGACCATCTTTGTCTTCTGATAAGACTAAGCAGGAGATCAAGTCTCTTAGTGAGAAGCTTGATAAGCTTATCCTGGCTCAGCAGAAATCTGTGAACTTTGTGGGTGAAGCTTCTGCTACTCAGGTTCAAGAAGGTGAATAGGATCAAGTTGGAGAGATCTTGTATATACAGAACAAAGCTGGCTTCAACAGAGGGTACATAAACTATAGGAATAATTCAAATCTCTCCTATAGGAACCCAAATGTAACCAACCCTCAAGATCAAGTCTACCCAACTAAGAACCCAGGCCAGAACAAGCCTTTTGTGCCAACAGCTCCAGCCAGTCCACCTGGATTTTCACACATCACTGGGGACAGTGATACTCATGTTGAGGGGCAGTCTTTCGATCTGCTGCTGAAATTGGCTCAAGCACTGTAGCACTCGACCACACCACTCGAGTGAGTGGTCGAGTACTAGAACAAGGGATTGCAAAAGAGAGGAGGATAATGGATCTTTATGCGATGATGACAAGTCCTTTCCCAGGAAGGTTCAAAGCTGAGATAGAGAAGGAGTATGAAATTATGCTTTAGGAAGAGCTATCAGAGCGTGAAGCTAAAATGACTTGGGATGAAGCTGTGAAGTCATTAGGGCCGTTTAAGAGTGGTTTGAGAAAAAGGGCCTTGAAGAAAATTCAAGACAAGAGGAATACAGCTGTTAAGAGCTATGAGTGTAAGGTGATCACCAAGAAGGAGGTCTTAGTACAAGAAAAGTTGGAAGATCCTGGATCCTTCACAATACCCTGCTCCATCAGAAATCAGATGTTCAAGAGCTCTTTGTGTGATTTGGGTGCTGCAGTGAGTATAATGCCATTGACTGTGGCAGAGAAGCTGGGCTATCACAATTTTCTACCCAGCATGCTGTCTCTAGTCATAGCTGATAGAAGTGTCAGGCTCTGTAGTATCCATGATCCTCAATAGGATCGGCGGATACGACTTAGTCCAAGAATAAGTGGGGAATTCTTAGGCTAAGTAAAGGAAATGTCGGATAATCATAGGATTCAAAGATGGGAAAAATAAACACAAGGAAGTTAAGTAATTCAAGAAAGGAGCTGAACGATAGCTCAGGTAAGCTGAACGATAGCTCTGACAGTTGTTTGGTAGCTCAGACAGTTGTCCGGTAGCTCGGACAGCTGCTCGGTAGCTCGGTCAGCTGGTTGGACTAAGTGACAGCTGGGCCAGCTCAGAAGGTCAGCTAAGCTACAAAGGGACTGAGACAGTTACCCAACATGACCGAATGGACGCGTTCGAGGAACGGGTGAGTAACTCCCGAACGGTTACCACAAATCCAACAAATCTGCGTTTCGGTTCTAATGACCGTCTAGATCGAGAAAAATACAGAAACTCTGGAAGAATAATCTAGAGGAAATTACTAAGGAAGAAAGCGCTTGATAGCGAGTAACGGTGGCAAAAGAAGTGTTTGGTGATCGGAGTAAAATAAC
The DNA here is from genome assembly GCA_963555745.1 of Cardamine flexuosa. Lineage (NCBI taxonomy): Eukaryota > Viridiplantae > Streptophyta > Magnoliopsida > Brassicales > Brassicaceae > Cardamine > Cardamine flexuosa. The sequence continues at coordinate 11,729,951 of OY743220.1, read as the reverse complement.
CCCAACCCAATTCGATCGGCGTGATCAAGGTGAGTACAATTTATGTGGCATCGTGCTAGGACTCATGACTTACGGAAATATATTCTAGAATGACTAAAGAAAATAGGGGTTAAGGGTTGAATACGGCGAAGCCGTCATATTGTTCATATGCATTCATCCGACTATTTGTTAAGTAAATTACAGAATACCTATGTTACTTTGGCTTTCAGGGAAAGAAGGTGATCGTAGGAAGGATGTGGATTAGGCGTGATGACTCAAAGCCGAGGAGACGAGTGGTGAAGACCGGGTAAATAGGATCATATAAATGTAATACCTTATAAGTAAACTCTCATGTTGTTACAAATATTTTTGATAAATAAATAAAGTATCTGGTTTTTCCTTTTATCTCTAATATCGTTCATACCCTCTATTATCGAATCTCAGAATAAACCTCGAAAATGACTTGTTTAAAGAATCAGACCCTAAAAATAACTAAGTAAGAGTGGGGATTCGTCCTAGGCTTGGAGGAGTCTTGATGAGTCCTTACAAGTTGATATCAGAGCATGCTTGATTCTAGGATCATTAATGTGGGTTTTGGGGAAGTCACCAATCGTCGGCTGAAGAGATCTCACGATAGTGCCTTATTCATTTAAATGTACCAGCGGTATCTTTAGAGCAATTTACTGTGACTAATGTATGAGTTTTCAGATGGGTAAGAGCAGGAAATCGGAAAAAATAAAAAGGATAAAGATGTTATCGATGAGACAAGAATCAAGATAACGCATGACGAGCAAGTGGAGCAAAACCCAGTTGGACATGAGACTGGGAAGTCCCAAGAGATTCTGGATCATCAAACACCGGAAGGAAAGAAAAATGCTCATGATGCTGCTGAGACATCAAATACGGCTCCTGAAACAATCCCAGATCCTGATGGAACAGGGGTAACGATGGAAAATCCGAATGTGATACCATCAGCTCAAGAACAATGAAATGTTATGAAGTTAATGATGGATCAAATGGCTGGATTGACCACGATGCTTACACTGGTTCCTGTGGTGCAAGTGGCTGAGAAACAAACAGTGAAATATACAGAAGTGATTGACTTAGAACTAACCGCAAGTTTTTCAAGGAAACGTGGAGATTACCTTAACTTGCTGGAACATGTTTCCAGGTTGAGTACTCGACACTTTACCGGTACTGCTGATCCAATTGCGGCTGACGAATGGAGGAGTTGTCTCCTAAGGAACTTCAATCCCACTTGTTGCCTGGAGGATTACCAGAAGGATATCGCGGTTCACTTTCTCAAAGGAGATGCCCACAACTGGTGGTCGACCATGGAAAAGCGGAAGGGTAATGAGATTGAAACCTTTGCCGACTTTGAACGTGAGTTCAACAAAAAGTTCTTCCCACCTGAGGCATTGGATAGACTTGAATGTGCCTACTTGGAGTTGGTACAAGGAAACAGAATGGTGCGAGAATATGATGAAGAATTTAACAGTCTAAGACACTATGTGGGACGAGAGCTCAAAGAAGAGCAGGCTCAAGTTTGCCATTTTATCTGTGGGTTAAGGATCAAGATCCGCAACCATTGCCTGATATGCACGTTCAACTCCGTCTCGGAGTTAGTGGAACGAGCCGCAATGATTGAAGCTGGAATTGAGGAAGAAAAATGGGTAAACCGGGCAAAGTTTCAAGCCCGTAACAACCAAGAGGTTAAACCCATGGACAGGAAAAGGAAGTTCGACAAGATCGATGATAACAAGTCTAAGGAAAAGAGGAATGACTGTGCAATATGTGGAAAAAGGCATGGTGGTGAATGTTGGAAATCATTAGGTGCTTGTCCTCGATGCGAAAGTAAGAATCATGGAATCTAAAACTGTCATGGAAGAGATCAAAGAACTCAGAAAGGAAATACTGAGGAATCAAGAACTTGTTACAACTGCGGGAAAGCGGGACACTTTAAGAGAGAGTGTCAGAGGCTCAAAGTGGATAGACAAGGGGGACAGAAGAATAACCACGGAGGGAATCACCTACCGCCACCGCCGAAGTGGCAAGTGGGGGCACCACATGTGTATGAACTGTCTGAATAGGATAATGTTGAAGGCAACATCCGTGCGATCACTGGTACTTAGCATTGTAGGGGAATGTGTAGGGACCTTGGAAATAGGTGGTGCGATAACACACACCTTATTTTATTCAGGGGCTACACATAGTTTTGTGAGCTCTGAATTGATCAGGAAAGGTGGATTCCAAAAGGAACCTGACCCGGGAACATGTATAGTAAGGGCAGCCAATGGACAAAAGATGTTCATCAAAGGCTGGGTATGAGATTTTTCCGTGGTCATTGAAGGTGTAAACAAGCCAATGGATTGATCATTGTTCCCCTCAAAAAGTACGACATTGTTTTGGGAATGGAGTGGTTAGGCGAGTATATAACACACCTTGATTTCCACCGAGGCTGAGTACGTTTTGAAAGGGGAAAAGGGAAGTTGGAATACCAAGGGATAAAATCCACTTCGGGAAGTATTGTAATCTCAGCAATCCAGGCTGAAAGGATGCTCGAGAAAGGATGTGAAGCCTACTTGGCAACAATCACAATGAATGAAGTTGGATCAGGAGTGGAGATAAAGGATATTCCAATCGTATGGAAATTCGAGGATGTGGTCCGATCATTAAATGGAATCCCACCGGATAGGTCTGATCCATTCATGCTCAAGCTCAAACCTGGAATAACTTCGATATCTAAAGCTCTAAACCAGATGGCACCGGTAGAGATGGCCGAATTGAAGAAACAACTCGAAGAGTTATTGGAGAAGGGATTTATAAGACCAAGTAGTTCACCATGGGGTGCACCGGTGTTGTTCATAAAGAAGAATGATAGAAGTTTCCGATATGCATTAATTACCGGGGATTGAATCGGGTAATAATGAAGAATAAGTACTCTCTTCCCCGCATAGACGAATTGTTGGATCAACTTTGTGGGGCAAAATGGTTCTCAAAGATTGATTTAGCTTTGGGATATCATCAAATTCTGATTGATCCAATGGATATTCGGAAAACAGCATTTCAGACTAGATATGCCCACTATGAGTTTGTGGTCATGCCGTTCGGATTAACCACTGCCATGTCGGCATTCATGAAGATGATGAATAACATTTTCCAAGATTGGTTGGACGAATTTGTGATCATCTTCATTGATGATATTCTTATTTTCTCCAAAGATGTGGAGTCGCATCAAACTCATTTGAGGGCGATATAAGAACGACTCTGGGAGCACAAATTGTTTGCCAAACTAAGCAAGTGTAGCTTTTGGCATAGGAGTATGGGGTTCTTTGGACACATTGTATCGGAACAAGGCGTGTCCGTGGATCCAGGGAAAATAAAGGTGATCAAGAAGTGGTCACAGCCAAGGAACGCAATGGAGATAAGAAGTTTCCTTGGGTTGGCTGGATACTATCGAAAATTTGTTAAGGATTCGCAAGTATGGCACAACCATTGACTCGCTTAACCGGGAAGGAAAACAAGTTCGTATGGTCGGAGGAGTGTGAGAAAAGCTTATCGGCCTTAAAACAATGTTAACATGTGCAACGGTGTTGATCCTTCCGGAAGCCAATGAGCCTTATGTGGTTTACACGGATGCATCAATCAGAGGACTCGGTTGCATCCTAATGCAAAAGGGTAGTGTGATCGCATACGCGTCAAGGTAGTTGCAAAAACACGAAGGAAACTATCCAACCTATCATTTGGGAATGGCTGTGATTGTGTTCGCGTTAAAGACTTGACGATCCTATTTATATGGTGCCAAATTTCAAATCTTTATCGATCACAAGAGTTTAAAATATATATTCACCCAGCCAGATCTAAACCTAAGGCAAAGGAGATGGATGGAGTTGGTGGCCGATTATGATTTGGATATTGCTTATCATCCTAGTAAGGCAAATCAAGTCATGGATGCTCTAAGCGGAAGACAGTATGAAGTCGAAGCAGAAAAAACCCAAGAAACATTGGTTAACATAATTGGGACATTGCACTTAAATGCAATAACTAGTGCAGTTGAGTCATTGGGCTTGGCGATAGCCGATCAGACAGATTTACTTAGTAAAATCCGCATAGCTCAAGGGAATGATGAGAAATTAAGCCAAGAAGCTCGGAACGATCACACCAAGTACCAAATCTCAAACAATGGTACGATCATTGTGAAGGGACGAGTGAGTGTACCCGATATCAAGGAGTTAAAGGAGGAAATCCTTAAGGAGGCACATAAGTCACAATTTTCAATTCACGCAGGAATGAATAAAATGTACCAAGACCTAAAATGGTACTATTATTGGGTCGAAATGAAGAAAGATGTGGCTAGGTGGATTGCGAAATGTTTGACTTGTCAACAAGTCAAGGCGGAACATCAGAATCCAAGTGGATTGATGAAAAACTTACCAACGCCCGAATGGAAGTGAGATCATGTCACAATGGACTTTGTGACTGGCTTGCCCATGGGGAAGTCCAAGAAGAATGCAGTTTGGGTAATCGTAGATAGATTAACAAAATCGGCTCACTTTCTTGCAATCAAAGAAACAGATGGTGCAGAGGAGATTGCTGCACTATACATTGAACAGATAGTTTGATTACATGGAATTTAGGTGAGCATTGTGTCCGATCGGGATACCCGGTTTACTTCCAGTTTCTGGAAGGCTTTCCAAAAAGCCTTGGCAACGAGAGTGAACATAAGCACAGCGTATCACCCACAGACGGACGACAATCAGAAAAAACCATACAAACATTAGAGGACATGTTACGTTCTTGTGTTTTGGATTGGGGCTGTAACTGGGAGAGATACTTGAAGCTAGCCGCATTTTCCTATAATAACAGCTTCCATAGGAGCATTGGAATGTCACCTTATGAGGCGTTATATGGACGACCATGCCGAACACCATTGTGTTGGGCACAAGTCAGGGAAAGGAGTTTACTGGGTCCGGATGTGGTAGATGAAACCACTGAGAAAATTAAATTTCTTAAGACAAAGTTAGTAGATGCCCAGGACAGGCAGAAAAGTTATGCAGATAAACGCCAAACAGCATCGACGGATACGACTTAGCTGAACGATTGCTTGGGTAAACTGAACGATAGCTCAGGTAAACTGAACGATAGCTCAGACAGTTTTTAGTAGCTCGGACAGTTGTCCAGTAGCTTGGACAGCTACTCAGTAGCTCAGTCAGTTGCTCGGTAGCTCGGTCAGCTGGTTATACTAAGTGACAGCTGGGACAGCTCAGAAGGTCATCTAAGCTACGAAGGGACTGAGACAGTTTCCCAACATGACCAAACGGACGCGTTCAAGGAACGGGTGAGAAACTGCCGAACGGTTACCCTAAATCCAACGAATCTGCATTTTGGTCATAATAACCGTCCTGATCGAGAAAAACTATAAAAAGGGTTGACGTGACTCGATTTTGACACAGAAAATTCCCGAGAAAAATACAGAAACTCTGGAAGAATAATCTAGAGGAAATTACTAAGGAAGAAAGCGCTTGATAGCGAGTAATGGTGCCCAAAGAAGTGTTTGGTGATCGGAGTAAAACAGCCCCAACCCAATTCAATCGGCGTGATCAAGGTGAGTACGATTTATGTGGCATCGTGCTCGGACTCGTGACTTACAAAAATATAGTCTAGAATGACAAAGGAAAATGGGGGTTAAGGGTTGAATACGGCAAAACCATCATATTGTTATATGCATTTATCTGAATATTTGTTAAGTAAATAACGGAATATTTGTTACGTTGGCTTTCAGGGAAAGAAGGTGATCGTAGGAAGGATGTGGCTTAGGCGTGATGACTCAAAGCCGAGGAGATGAGTGGTAAAGACTGGGTAGATAGGATCATACAAATGTAATAGCTTATAAGCAAACTCTCATGTTGTTACGAATCTTTTTGATAAATAAATAAAGTATCTGGTATTTCCTTTTATCTCTAATATCGTTCATACACTTTATTATCGAATCTCAGAATAAACCTCGAAAATGACTTGTTTAAAGAATCAGACCCTAAAAATAACTAAGTAAGAGTGGGGATTCGTCCTAGGCTTGGAGGAGTCATGACGGGTCCTTACAGGCTCCCACACGGTTTGTTAGAGAATGTTCCACTAAGAGTAGGAAACATGGAGATCCCTACTGACTTCATCGTAATGAAGATGGAAGAAGAGCCAATGGACCCCCTTATATTAGGCAGACCATTCTTGGCGTCCTCTGGAGCTGTTATTGACACCAAGAGTGGTGAAATCATTCTTCGTACCGAAAATGACTTGTTGATGCATTTTGACACCTCTTCCGGCATGAAGAACCCAACTTTTGAAGGACAGCTTTTTTCCATTGAAGAAGCTGACTATGATGAAGAGACAGACTTTGCAAAGTTTGAACTGTACTCTCGGACACCATCTAGACCCCCAGAGTTCATAGTCAACATGATTAGAAACTCTGATGAAGACATGCCAGAGTTTGATGTGGAAGATGCAGAGAAAGCATCTGATGAGGAGAGCATAGGGCACACTCGACCAGCCTACTCGACTGGTCACTCGAGTGACCACATGCCTCACCAGATAGCTCAGCCAACCCCTACAAATCCACCTGGTTTGCTTTGGTACTCGAACCAGGAATATTTTTGTATAGGGAAGAGCAACTCAACATACCCACTCACAACACCAGGATCAGACCAGAGCACAATCCTGGCTTTACAAGGTGTTGTTGTTGAGTTGGCAGAGAAGGAGGAAAAGCTTGAGAAGGAAGTTTAGAAACTCAAGGAGGCTCAAAAACCTCCAGAAGTTATCAAGCTCAAGGAGGCTCAACAGCCTTCAGAAGGACCAAGAAGGAGACCCAAGCCACCAGGAATGAGTGACATGTTCTATCATGCCATCATGGCATGAACCTTCATTAAGGAGAAGCCATGTCCAGACGGGTCAACACAACCTCTCAAGGACCTTCCACCTGCCTAATCAGAGTGAGAGTCAAGCTATGTGACTCTAAACAAGCTTGCTTAGGAGGAATTCCCATGCTTATCTTTGTATATACTATCTTTAAGTTTATCTTTAATTTTTATGAAATTTTGTTATTTTGATGTTTTTCTTTAGTATTGTGAGTTTCAGGAAACATATAGAAGTTGAGTGTGAGTCAAGGTGGAGCTTTAAAATAGCTCAGCCTGAACCTTAATTTTTCCACTCAACCACACTAGGGGTTGAGTGGCTCAGTTTTTTTCTGAAAAATCTGAACTTTAATCTCAGCCACACGTTTAATCACTCTTTTTACTTAGCCCACGCGACTCTTCTTCTTCATTCCTTCATGCAAATTTTATCTCTCTAAAATGCAAAACTCTCCAACTTTTCAAATTTTTCATCAAGATTTGCATCATGTCTCACTACTCTCACGATTCTGAAACCCAAATGTAAGTTTTTAAGCCATTTGAACCGATTTTGAAAAATCTGGGTTCACAGCTTGTTTTTGAAATTTTTGAAATTTTTTAACATGCATATGGTTAGAATCATAGACTAGGAGTAGTATAAGGCATAGGAAGCATCATGCATTGATTTCTATGGTTGAAATAGTTAGAATTTTGAAATTTTGTTCTTGAAGGTGCATATAAATTTTCGGAAATTTCATAATGAATTGGGACAAATTTCTTTATAACTTTAGCTTGTTTGATGATTGAATAACCCACATTGATTGTTATTGATTAAATTGAACAAGTTTTAGAATTTTAGGAATCATGTATGTAAAAATCGAATTGGAACTTGATGAATTTTGAAATTTTATGAGCTTTGGTTGTTCAAATTCGTTGCTAAGCTTGAAATTTGATGCATAATGAGTGATCATTTAGTTACTCGACCAAGCACTCGAGTGGGTCAAGTCGGATACAAAAATTATTTTGGAATTTTTGCCGGCTCGTCCACTCACTCGAGCACCTTGGTCGAGTGGTCCAAATATTTTGCTAAACTTTCACACTGAAATTGTTTCAGGTACTTGGACAACACAAGAACAAGGGCAACTTGAAGCCAAACCTTGGCAAGAGCAACACAGGTTGGAAGCACCTCATCTAGGTCCAGAATGGACAAAGCTTAGGGAAAGAAGGTTCAAGAAGAAGAAACAGTGAGAATAGTCAGTGAGGAAGAGACTGGTTCTGATGGTTCAGAGGAGATTGGGATTGAGAGGAATGAAGAATCTAAGATCATCTCCATATTGGAGGGTGTGAATTTCTTAGGGACTAGGTACCCGCATCGCCCTACCACTCGAGACACACCACTCGACTTCTAGGTCGAGTGCACCATACGAGCCATATCACGAGGCCGATCCGAGTCACGTCGATGATCCCCTCAGCACCATGGTTCCTTACTACTATCAGGAGGAGATGCAGGCAAGGATTTGTGCCTTCTACTCTCGAAATGACTGGGGTACCACCCCTCTTCCTTATCACTGTATATACCATAGCATCTTCTGATTTCTTTTGTTTTAGTCTTTCAAATCATCTCTTGAATTTTTTTACACAAGGGACTGTATAATTTAAGTTTGGGGAGGGTTTGAGAGATGCATTTGACATGTTTACTTCTTCTTATTCAAATTTGCATCATATATGTTCATCGAAAAAACCATAAAAATTGAAAATTTTCAGAAAACTATTTCACAAAACAGAGTGTCATGTAGTTGCATTCACAAAATTGAGTTTTAGTATGTCATTTAGGATTGTACATATGCATAGGGGATGATGATGAGTTAAAACCGTAAAAAGATTAAAAACCAAACATATAATTTCAATGCCATAGTTATAAGTTGTCAAATGCATTCACATTAGTTTGAAACATAAGGCTGCACCTTGCTTGGAATTTAGATTTAGCAGTCTCACTTGGTTGAAGCTTGCTGTGACTTGTCAAACTATCCCTATGAATTTGAACTTAAATTTAAAAATTTAATTATCATGATATGCTCTAAAACTTTAACTCATGGATACCTCAAAATACTTGAATTTTCTTTCACCTTCTACCACTCTTGCTAATCCAAGTAGTTGTCTCCATCATTGAGACATTGCATGTATTTTGCATATTTGCGGTTTTTTCAGGTACTTATGGAGCTTATGGAGCATTTGGAGCATGATGGGCTATGGATAGAAGGCTGGACTCGAGAGGATGCGCAGGGAAGACATCAGTCTCGACCTCAGGCTCAACTTGTGCTTTCGAGAGGGCATTTGAGACAGCACTCAAGCAGACGACTCGACCTGTGCACCCAAGAGAGCACTCGAGATAGCACTCGAGCAGACGGCTTGACATGTGCACTCGAGGGACCACTCGAGAGAGGGCTCGACCAAGCCACTCGACTACTGGTTCGAGTGGCATTCCTCTACTATTTTCCTTAAAACTCGCAAATGTAATAAGCGCTTTTGTCACTTAGTATAAAAATGCCTGGTTAAACCTAATAGAGATATCAAGTAGTATCGCCACCTAGCTTAGTAATTTTTAGGTTTAGCTCTCATTTTTCTCTCTCTTGTTCTTCATTGTTCATCAGATCATCAGCTATCACATATGTCAATCTTAGGCTTTTCTGGGTTTTGTACCCAAGTGATGATCATGATGAGTGAGTAGTCCATTTAGGGTTTTTAGGAGTAGAATAGGCTAGTTTCACTTTGTATTGCTAGGGTTCAATTTGTTGATCATCATTCGGTTTTGATTCCCTCTTAGGTGAGAGATTTTAATGTTTATTCTCCCCTGATCAAGGAGAACATGATCTTAGATGATTTCATGAGCATGACCCATGCCTTGAGTCATTAGATCTACTTTTTCTAGGGACTAGGATACAATAGCGTGAGGGCTGATGCATCAGATGTTGATTTACATCATGACTCAGTTTACTTACTTGTTATGAGTCCTCTTTGACTTTAATGGACTGACTCTTTATGCCTTATCCGATCAACTCGACAGTATGCTCAACAGAGTTGGATCTTGAGGCTCTCTACCACGACCCATGGATTGAGCTGGAAATGATGTATGTTGTCTAGGGATGTCCTGTGATACCAGTTTTATTGATACCCATAGTAGTATAAAGTGTTTGCAAACCTATGATTCCATCCCTGAAGTCCCTATAACTTCCCCATAGTTTTAAGTCGTTTTTAGTAATCGTTCAATGTAGTATTTCTCAACTTTTACTGTAGCACTCGACCTCACCACTCGATCAATGTGGTTGAGCCGTCCTAGATTTTGTGATTTTGCTTGTTTAGTTCCACGATGTGCTAAAGTGTGACAAACTTTTGCATCTCTAGTATCATTTAGGGTTCTGGTAGAATTTTTAATTTAGGTTTTTAGTAAACCACACCCTTTTGATAATAACTTGAATAACTTGCTTTAATCATGTACTAGTTGCTGTAGACCGCTCTTTGCTTGGTTCGACATTTTCACTCTTCACACCACTATAGTACAATTGATAAACTTGTGTCTTCTCTCTCTGTGCTTAGGCTGATATTTTTTTCTGTCACTCTTTGCATAGATAGACAAAATACTTGATTCAGTTTCAGAACCCTATGCATCATCTCATCCATTGCAGCTTGTCCTTTAGCCTTTAACTCAGGAGTGATGATGGCTCTAACCCTACCAAATGGTCTTGAACCACTTCCATACTGAAGCTTGTACTCAATAGTATCACCAGCTTGTCTCACAGGAATCAAGGTCACAAGAGGTTCTTCAGTCACTGCTCTTCTCTGTGGTTTCTTCTTCCTAACCACATCTTTTGAATTATTTGCATTGAATTCCTTAGAGTGAATCTCATTCACCTCTTGATTACAAACCTTCTCAACTTCCTCAGGAACAACCTTAGGACTCAACATCACACAACCATCATGGAAAGCATCATAGAACACATCAGGATCAACATGCTTCAAAGAAATCCTGCTACTTAGCAAATCAAAAACAGCTCCAGCAGTAGCAAGGAATGGTCTTTCCAGAATCAGTGGCATATTAGTACCATTAGACATCTTCACAACATGGAAGTCACAAGGAAGCAGACAGTCTCCAAACTGAACTTGAAAGTTCTCAATCAGACATGTTGAAGTCTTCACTGAAGCATCAGCCAATGTAATACCAATTGGAGATCCTTTGATATCACAAATTTCCAACCTTGTTGCAATGTCTTTAGACATGAGATTAATACTAGACCCACTATCACATAGTGAATCACTGAGTTCAACTCCAACAGTGGAACATGGCACAGCAAACCTCCAGGATCCTCCAATTTAGGCAATTTTTGGAGAAAAACCGCATTGGGTGGTTGAGCATGTCGACCGACACAGCTAGGTGCCTGTTGATCGACACGAGTCAAATCAGGACTGTCTTTCGTCGTGATTTTCAGCAAAGTCTCACAATTATTGGGTGGTGTCGATTGACATGAGCTCCTTGACGAGAATCTCAACCTTTTCCTTAGCTTCAGAACTCACCAAACTTCCTTGAGGATTTCTCTCTTGACCATATCACCCCAGGACATAACATCACCACACTAATACTTAGGATTTGTATCAGTTCTTCCAGGTAAGACACCATCAGGGCGTTTAATGTTCACAGCAGATTGAGCAAACTGGGTATCCAACCTCTTGATGTGATTTTTCAAAGTCTCATACCTCCCATTCATATCTGCATACATAGCATCAATCTTACCATTGAAGTCTATAGTCATCTTCTTCTGTCCCTCTAGAATTTGGTTAAGCATATCCTTCATCTCATAATCTGGAGTCCTAGCAGGTGGATTTTGGTAGTAAGAACTTCTATTGTTTCTTGTGAAACTGCTGTTGTTTCTCTGAGTGTTCTGAACCTCAGTCTTGGGTGTAAATTCAGAAGAGTTCTGGTTGTTCCCATAGTTGTTCATCTGATTGTTGTAATTCCTGAAGATTCTTTGAGAATTACCAAACCTTTGACCATTGAATCCTGAATCATTCACATATTTCACATCTTCTTCAATAGCTTCATCCTCAGCCTCAAAAACTTCAACCTCTTGAGTAAAGTGAACAGGTTTCTTGTTTACTAGAAGGTTGTACACAATATCAAGCTTTGCCATGGTTTCATTTGCTTCAACCAGTGAGCTGCTTCTTCATCAAGAGAGTATGGGAAGAGCTTGCAGAATAGATAGTCCTCAGACACTCCATTGGCTTTGATACTAGAAGCCAAGTCTTCAAACTTCTCTATGTGATCCATAGGATGTTCAGCAGGATGAGCATGGAAAGTGTGTTGCCCCACAAGAGTATAATATTGGGGTTTCAACTCAAAATCATTCCTCTGAAAGGCAGAAAGACATATAGCAGTCATATTAGTGTAGAACTCATTGGGCATGTTGTAGTCAGCTAATGTTCTTTCCTCAGCATCAACCTCTGCATCCAAAGCATTCGGACCTTGTCCATTAGCAGCGTGTCGACCTACATAGGCAGGGGCCTGTCTGTCAACATGAGTGACCTCGTCGACAGCTTCGACAATAGGGTTTCCCTCATCATCAAATATCTGACCTTGCTTGTTGTGTTGGTTGCCCTCTAAATCACGTAGGATCTCAGTAACATCCCTCACAAGCACAATAGTGTTAACTATCTCTGATTTCCTCTGTGCTCTGCGATTAGCTCTCTCTAACTTTTCAATCTCCTCAATAGCAACTAGTTCTTTGTTCTTGTTGCTCATAAGATCCATGCACCTAGGAAAAAAGAAGGTAGAGATGTAAGTAATAAAATAAAATAAAAATCTAGACTAAAGTCTAACTGAAAATCTAATGGTGAATTTTAGAGTCCCCAGCAACGGCGCCAAAATTTGATAGGTGTCAAATTAACCCTTAGAACTACTCTCTCAAATTAAGAGATCAACTGAAGCACTTAGGGATCGAATCCACAAGGACTCTAAAAACTCACACAATAGAAACACATATTCGAATTAAGCTAGATGAATATAAGTAAATTAAATAAAGCAATGCAATGAAAGATAACTAAATGAACAGGATGTAAATTCAGATGATTAAAAATCTAGACCTAGGGAAGATCAATTAGAGGATACTCTGGCATGTGAACTGGGTGGTTTAATAGTTAGGATGCAATTGTTTGTTTGGTTCTTAAACTCATAACACTATTATGATATTTATCCAACTCTCGTTGCATCGACATCTATTCTCTAAACGAAAGAAAACCAAATCTCTTTGCGAATCCAAAAAAAAAAAGTCTACATGATTAACAAGTATGATATGTTTACAAAATTCCTAAACCAGATCTCTCTGCGAGAAGGCTGTTTGCTCATCTAAGATTAGGTCAGGATATCAATAGCACTCTAGCGCCTACCAACATTCCTGTGACACCAGAATTAAGGTGATCAATCTCAAGTATAGTGTAATGATCAAATCTAGATGAAGAACACTATAAATATCCTAATATGTTTATGCCCAATTCAACAAACTATTATGAATCCTTGAAATCCCTAGATCTAACAAGATGACTACACAGACATGGAAGGTGAAACACAATTAATTGTCTGAATAATACTCATAGAATAAAAATAAGAAACAAAGGAGTTCAGAATATTCTCTCTACAAAGGTGAGGTTGATTCTTCTCTCCAATACAAGCTTGCTTCAAACTTACAATGCAAACTTTCAATATCCTAAAACTTAGTCTTTGGGAGTCTAAAACAAAGTTTTTAACCTAAAACATGAACTAGGCTGATGTGATGTTTTATGCATCAGGTTTTACCCAACATCTAAACTCCGCAAGTGCACGGTTGTGCGCGGCAGTATAATGGTGGGATCGATCCACAGAGAGTAAAGAGAGCTATAGATCTCTAGATCTAAACAGAGATAGGATGAAAAGTATGAAAAGTTATCACTTTTGGAAATCCGAATAAAATCTTTAAATAAGGAAAGAAAATTAATTTAAAACAAATGTTAGGATTTGGGAAATTACAAGGTTTTAAATAAATAAAAAGGATATCTAACCGGATTAGCAATTAAATTATCTATATTTAGAACACAAACACTGTACCAAAATAAATTTTTTTAATAAAATCAAATATTATTCTATCATAAATTTGCTAGGACTCTATGATAGCATATTTCGACCTAGTTTGATAGAGTTCACTTGTAGATCCAGCTTCAACTCTTGGAAATCTGGAAATCAAGCCTACAAACTATACACTACAAGAAAATAATGGTATTGCAATAGAGGAAAGTTCTTGCAGTATGCCATTATATTGTTGCAAATATTAAACTGCAACAAAATCGTAACGAAATTCATAACGTTGCTGATTGAGCGTTGCAAATGTTTGTTTATTGCGAATACGTCACAAAATTTGCAATAAATATATTACTTGCTAAATTTATCGTATTACTGCAACAAATTCTATGCAGCAAATTTGTTGTATATTTACAACGTATGTTTACCACTCTGAATTGTTGTAATTTATTGTAGATTCCGGATAGAATAGCCAACGCTAGCTGTACTATAAAAACCTATGAATCATTTGATAGATTCATCAACCTAACAAAAGTATTTGATTCATAGAAGTAGAAATCTATTAACCATAATTATAATCTATAACAACAACCTAATTAAACATTAAATCTCTTTGAATATATCTCATCTCCCAACATATAGATCTACTCAACCATGGTAATTGGTTGATAGATCATGATGTTGTATGGTTGAAAATGCAAAGAAAGAGATGAAGACAGAATGTAGATCTTGAAAATGCAATGAAAATACTTTAGATATGAGAAATACCAATGTAAAAACTACAGATCTGAAATGAGAAATAAAAATGGCAAAGTAACAGTAAAAAATTGTGTCTGGCTCTCTTTGGCTGCTCAGGAAATTAGCATTATTTATAGGGTGTCTTCTAGGTCAAAACTTGGTGTTAATGTGTGATTTGAAGAATATTCGTGACTGGGATCGATCGATCCTACTTGGATCGATTGATCTTCTTCCTCTGATCCGTGCCACCTCATAGATTCGTTTGACTGACTGATCTGCTTCGGGATTGGTCAATCCTCATCATGTTTGGTCGATCCTTTTCAGGATCAATCGATCCAGGATGTCTCCAAAATCCAATGCTGTGTAAAAACGTCCAAAGTTGCTCCATTTTGCATATTTTAGCTCCCAGGAAGTGAAAACCTGAAAAGACACTAAAACTGACCAAAAGAATACAAACCTAACTTCTAGACTCAATAAAACAAGTAAAAGAATAATAAAAATGGGTCAAAATAGACACTCATAACACCCCCAGACTTGAATCCTTGCTTGTGCTCAAGTAAGAAACAAGTCAATGAAACAAAGTACAGAAGTGAAAGTTTGAAAAACGGGAACTTACGCTTAATTCCATCATGTTGATCATGTAAACCAAGAAGAAACCTTGTGAAAGGTTAATCGGACTTTAGCAGTACAACATGTACTTTACCATAAGCATAGCAAACATTACTGTACTCTAGCATCCGAGATCCAAGGGAACTTGTGAAATCTCCACTGTGTGGCCCTTTAATATTCATTAAGTGTTGCATGCAGTCTCACAAAGGGAGTCGAAATCGCTAAGGGCTAGTAACGGGGGGCCATTTTAAGGGTGATGGTTAGGTATTATAGATGAACTCCGGTGCAAGCCAATGCGTAAAATCACAGTGAGACGGAAACCAAAGATGGTGTACAACCTCCTGAACCTTGGATCCCAAGCAAGCTTATATATAATGATCCTAATAGAGTTGATATTGGTGCTAAAATAAAATAGATAACAGAAACAAATAACTAACTAAATAAATAAAATGTTTTATTCTTGTTCCTTCAGACTTCTTTCCCTTCTCTTTCTTTTCGTATTTTTGTTTTTTTTTTTTTTTTGAAAGAGAGTCTCGGGATGAGACGGGATCGATCGATCGATCAAGGTAGGATCGGTCGATCCCAGAGCATTTTTTTCTGAGAAGGGGAAGTTTGAACTAGTGCTAACCATGTACATCAATCTATACAAACTGCACCAATAGTCAATTTAAACTAATATAGATGAAGTACTGATACTAGAAAGCTTACTCTGAAATCTTTAGAACATTTGGTTGTATTGGCTCCCCTACTCCGTAGTTTTTGCACTTGGTTGCACATGCTCCTAATGTTGCGAAAGAGGACTGGGGTCTGAATGAAAAAGGGTGTAAGGGTGTGGAACCAAACTAAAAATGAGCTTGGCCATCTGGAGCTCCAATAAGAATGGGGTGAACTCCAGATGTATATGATCGTTTTGAGATATTGAGCCCCTAAGTGAGAAGATTAGTCCAAGTAGATAGAGCCAACGCTGGATCATTCAGATTTCCAAAGGATAGGTCGCTTCGGGTAAAGTTGATCCACTGATGGTGTTTCCAATCTTCCAGAACTAAGTCCAATAAATGTCAACCTAAAATGGCAGCCAAGAAAATTGTAAAAATCTCATGTTTTGACTCAATAAAACATTTTATTTTTGAAAAGAAATTTGATTTTTTTTTTGGACAAGTAAACAAAAGAAAACACAGTGTTATTAACATATGAAAGCAGTCACCCCTTCCCCCAGACTTAAATCACTGCATCCCGCAGTGATATAAAATCAAATAAAATAGATGATGTGAAACACTGGAGATAATGAATTGGGAACAAGAAAGCAAACCATAAACCATGGAAAGAATTTTACGACCAAAAAGGAGCATTGGTCTGTACATGAACTGGTTTTCAGCTTTTCTAGTCTCGGAGATCGATCGATCTGGGTAGGATCGGTCGATCCAAGCATACTGAAACTTCTTGAAATTTGCATCTTCTGCGTTTTGCACATGTTTTCAGTTAGCTCAACACAAAAACATCATCATATCTTATTTTGGAAAATATATAAATTTAAATAACTGAAGGGAAATAAAATAAAATATTTTTATTAATTCAAAAGCAAAAAGCAAAAAGAAATTTTAAAAAAACATGTTGGGTTACCTCCCAACCAGCGCTTGTTTTTACAAAGTCACTAGCTTGACTTAATTTTATTTCAATTGGCTTATGGGTTCATTGGAGAAGTGGTATCCTCCTCATCCTTCATAGTGGAGTTTGGACAAGCGCAATTGGGTATCTCTTGATAGTTTCAATGGGAAAGCATATGACTTTGTCTCCAACTCGCAACTTTATTCTCCTTTTGGGAATGATGATAGATGTGCAGACGGTCATTAGGAAGGTCCATCCTAAGATTAGATCTGGTTCATCGCAGTTCATGTCCAGCACCAAGATTTCTATCAGAACATAGCTTCCACCCACAATAATTGGTATGGTAGATAGGATCCCTACAGGGTTTTGGAGTGGTCCATCAACAAATTCTGTTTGGGACTTGGTTGGTACCATGTGTTTTAGACACAATAACCTTGCATTCTTGAGGGATATGACATTTATACTAGCTCCAGTATCTATCAAGCAATTGTGACGGGTATATTGAAATCACTTGGATCTTCGCTTTTTGGGGGAAGTTTATCCTGCCTCTTATTGTTTAGGTATTCCTGGAGGTAGTCAGTTGCTCCTTACAGTGTAATTCTACCGGCAAGGATATCCACAGTGAAATCTACCATCAAGGGTAACACAGACTTGATTTCCTCAAAAGGTAACCTTGCTCCCCATTCACCAACTATCTCATCAACCTTGTTCTCTGTGACAGGGTCCATCTTCTTAAGAGTTGTTTTTTCTGTCCTTCCCTGGTTTCTAAACTCTTTTAGGGTTTCATTCTCGGAATGGTTATAAAGTTATGTTCGCGGGGATTGATCGATCCTGACTGGGATCGGTCGATCTTCCCCAATTTTAAAATCAGTATCGGGGAAATGGGATCCATCGATCTCACCTTGCGAGTCGATCCCGGTGGAATCCAGATCGATCTTCTTATCGAGAATGCATTGGCTCTTATCGCTGGATCGATCGATCCCACCTTCAGATCGATCAATCTCAGGGTTGTTTTGCTCTTTGATTTCTAGAACTCTTTCAATTGTGAGAACTTCCGGGATCTCGTTCACCAAGTGAACAACATTGATATCATCAAATTCGTTAATCACGAATGTTTGACCATTGACGGTAGGTTGCATATCGACGGTCTCAGCGTAAAGTTTAACAACTGTTTTTCCGAGGCGGATTTTTATCCTTCGTTTTGGTACATTTATGGATACTCCAGCCGTAGCCAGGAAGGGACGTCCTAGGATAAGGTCAGTACCATTATCATCCAAGTCTAAAACTATGAAATCAGCGAGTATGTACCACGAGCCTACCAATATCGGGATATCAATTAGGATTTCGTGTGGTCTCCAAGTTGTTCCATCAGCCATGGTTATTTTCTTGGTGGTTTGCTGCATATTTAGCAGTCCAAGCTTATGTGAAATAGAGAGTGGTAGTACGTTAATACTTGCTCCCAGATCTACCAAGGTATTTTTGAAACAGGTATCTCCAATGGTGCATGACATGATGAATTTCCTGGGATCTCCTAGTTTCTTTGGAAGATTTTTGTGCATTTGCTCATCGCAATTTTCCCTTAGGAATTTGATAGAATCCTCCATAGTGGATTCCCCAGTGAAAATCTTCTTTAATTGATCTTCCACTAAGTAAATCATTGAGTAGACCTCCGGAAATAGTAGTCTAACTCTCATCTCTTTAGCTATCTTTTCACATTTCCACTTATCAAACTCATGGTAGGTAGATTTAGGGATTGGTGGTAATTTATTTTCAGAGGGTGCTGAAAATTTTGTGATTGATTTAATGGGTTCGGTTGGGAAATCATGGTCTTTCGACACAGGGGTTTTATCGGTATCACACGGGTTCGACCGCTCTTGATCTATTTCCATCTCTCTGAGATTAGCGTAATAGCGCTCTCCTTCTTCTATCTCATCATCTATGGAATGATCACTTTTGTTTTCCGAAGTTTCAGGTTCTTCAAGAATCGTCAGCTCCCTGTTGTAAAAGCTATCTTCTATGTCATCATTGAAGAAATCATCTTCTTCATCATCAGACAGATAAATGATTGTCTTATCTCCTCTAGCAGGATAGCTTTTTGGGACAGCGCATTTTCCGCTTTTAAGTTCAACAAAGTGTAGAGATTCGTTGGGGTTGTTTCCAGGTTTCCTTGGGAAAGTTCTGGTTGGGGCCCTCTTTTTCTCAGAAGTTTAAGCAACTTGGTTTTCTAAAACCCTTACGTGAGTTCCTAAGGCATTAAATTTTCCATTGAGATTCTCATAAACTCTGTCAACCTTAGCGTTGATATCCTCAGCGAACTTCTTCTGTCCTTCCATGATTTGCCGGAACAGAGAATCAATTCTATCAATTGAACCGCGTTTTCGGGTTGAGAATTGAATCCCATTTTACCATAACCGGCATTGTTTTGGAAGTTCCCCTTGTTTTGAGTACTCCGAGGTGGATAAAAATAATCTCCAGGGTTCTCAATATTAGTGCTGCGGTCGGACAGGTTAGGATGGTTCCTAAAATTTGGGTTGAAACCCCGGTTTTGGTAGTTTCCCTGTCCACCGAGAAAGTTGATCTCCTCAGTTTGATCCTCCTCATCATTGAACTCTTCACTTTCCAAGAGATTAACATATCTCTTTTGAGCTCTCATCATAATGTCCACCTTAGCATTAACCTCCCCTATTGTCTTATCACTCACCGAGTGGGGTTGACTCTCCTATCATAGTCAGAAGATCTGTTAGAGTCGCTTGTTGCCAGGTTTTCAATGAGCTCCATTTCGTCCTCCAGCGTGTTGCTCATGAAGTCTCCCCTACTGGCTGTGTCCATAGCCGTTTGATACTTCATTTCAACTCCATTGTAGAAAAATTTCATCCTATCCGACTCGGTGTAGCTTCGAGGGGGACAGTCCCTTAGATATTCCTTATAGTGTTCCCAAGCTTCATAGAAGGACTCGGTACCAGCTTGGCGGAATGTGGCTATTTTGTTTTTAAGCGCTGTGGATCTAGCTTTGGTGAAGAACTGCTGAATGAAAGCAGGTTGACATTTACCCCACCTTGTGATAGATCCAGGACTCAAAGATTTCAGCCATCTATGAGCCTTATCAGCGAGGGAAAAGGAAAATAGTCTACAATGGAGGTAGTCTTGGGGAATTCTGTTGGCTTTGGTGGTACTACATATCTCCTCAAATATATCAATATGGTCCATTGGGTTTTCGTTAGATATCCCATGGAATTGATTCTGTTTAACCAGGGCGATTATTTGAGGTTTAATCTCATAATCTTGCCTCTAGATAGGAGGGGGAATAATATCAGATCGGTTCCTATAGTAGGCGTGCGGGGCATCTTACTCGCCTAAGGTAACCCTGCGTGGCGGGACTTGCAGTCCCAGCACAGCATTCATGCCAACCCCGGCAGCTCCAGCATCATTGAGAGGTCCTATATTATCCTAACCCTCTCTCTGTCGGACTGCATCTGCGTTCTCACCATCAACAACAGGGGGAATGTTTCTAAGGTTATTAGGATCAGCCATACTAACCTTATCTTTTGCTTTCCTTGTGGTTTTGTTTTTCTTTGTTTCCTTGATCTTCCTTGTGGATTTCCTTGTCAACTCTTCTATGCTCAGGTCTTGTAGATCTTTAGAAGCCTTGCTCCTTAATTGCATACACCTGAGAAGAAAAATAAGTTTGAAAATCAGATCCGAAAAAAGGGCTCTGGGATTGGTCGATCTTGAAAGGGATCGGTCGATCTCGAGAGTAAAAGGATCGAACGATCTTGCACAAAGTAGGATTGGTCGATCTTTAGGGATCGGTTGATTGTGCAAGAAGTAGGATCGATCGATCTTATGGGGATCGGTCGATCTCAGAGACGTAAAAAAAATGCAAAAATTAAAATATCCTAGACTAGGTTTAAAAACTTAAATCTAAAGGCTACAGTTACTCCCTGGCAACGGCAACCAAAACTTGATGTGATATTTTATGCATCAGGTTTTACCCAACATCTATACTCCGCAAGTGCATGGTTGTGCGCGGCAGTATAATGGTGGGATAGATCCACAGAGAGTAAAGAGCGCTATAGATCTCTAGATCTAAATAGAGCTATGATGAAAAATATGGAAAATTGTCACATTTGTAAATTCGAATAAAATCTTTGAATAAGGAAAGAAAATCAATTTAAAACAAATGTTGGGGTTTGGGAAATCGCAGGAATTTAAATAAATAAAAAGGATATCTAACCGGATTAGCAATTAAATAATCTAGATCTAGAACAAAAACACTGTATCAAAATAAATCTTTTTAATAAAAGCAAATATTATTCTATCATAAATCCGCTAGGACCCTATGATAGCATATTTCGACCTAGTTTGATTGAGTTCACTTGTAGATCCAGTTTCAACTCTTGGAAATCTGGAAGTCAAGCCTACAAACTATAGATTCTGGGTAGAATAGCCAACGCTAGCTGTACTATAAAACCCTATGAATCATTTGATAGATTCGTCAACTTAACAGAAGTATTTGATTCATAATAGTAGAGATCTATTAACCATAATTCTAATCTATAACAATAACCTAATTAAACAATAAATCCCTTTGAATATATCTCATCTCCCAACATATAGATCTACTCAACCATGGTAATTGGTTGGTAGATCATGATGTTGTATGGTTGAAAATGCAAAGAAAGAGATGAAGACAAAATGTAAATCTTGAAAATGCAATAAAAATACTTTAGATCTGAGAAAAACCAATGTAAAAATTACAGATCTGAAATGAGAAATAAAAATGGCAGAGTAATTGTAAAAATTTGTGTATGGCTCTCTCTGGCCGCTCAGAAAATGAGCATTATTTATAGGGTGTCTTCTAGGTCAAAACTCGGAGTTAATGTGTGATTTGGAGAATATTCGTGACTGGGATCGATCGATCCTACTTGGATCGATTGATCTTCTTCCTCTGATCCGTGCCACCTCATAGATTCGTTTGACTGACCTATCTGCTTGGGGATCGGTCGATCCTCATCATGTTTGGTCGATCCTCTTCAGGATTGATTGATCCAGGATGTCTTCAAAATCCAATGATGTGTAAAAACGTCTAAAGTTGCTCCATTTTGCACATTTTAGCTCCAAGGAAGTGAAAACCTGAAAAGACACTAAAACTGACCAAAAGAATACAAAACCTAACTTCTAGATTCAATAAGACAAGTAAAAGAATAATAAAAATAGGTCAAAATAGACACTCATCATAGGCCTCAATTATAAACATTAGAAATTTCTGGGGCAAAGTTGCAATTCTTGAAACTTGACAAACTCGAAGGCATCTTTCACGTCGGGCATGTGTCGACCGACACAGGGTATGCGTGTCCATCGACATGGACAGTGATATGTTCCTCGTAAGGAGACGCTTCCCAATTTTGACAACGAGAGAGTGAGATCAATGTGAGGGGTTGCAAGACCTGATTAACAAGCACCTTGCGGTTTAATGGATCGAATGTCGCCACAAAAAGATGCAGAAAAGCCTTTTGATGAGACGGGTTGGTCAATCGAATCACACGAAATTACCTAAGAGTTTTCCTAGTTCATATCACACGAAAAAAGATGAACAATGATCTATATTTAAAGGGTTTTTGATTGAAAAGATAGATAAATGTTTACAATGAGTCTCAGCCTCAATATAAAGGAGAGGAGGCGAGAAGGAGAAGAGAAAAAGTGATAATTGCTAAGGAGAGTTACGAGATATGCCTCGTGAACACTCAAAGACCATGCAATAAAACAAAGGTTCAAATTCAAACTTAAGATAGAAGGATAAGAGATCATGGGCCACGCCAAAAGATGAAGACAGGCCATGCATTGGATCGGATTAAGGGTTGGCATAGATGAACATATGAGGCACAAGCCTCATTAAAAACCTTGTTCGAAAAACCCATTGGGACAAAACCAAACCAAGGGAAAAAGAGTGCAAGTGGGTCATATGGCCAAAGCCTTAGCCATCTTGGACATGTATCACAACCAATGTGGCTTGAATACAACCCTTAAGGTCCAAGTGATCCTCTTGTATTTCCACTTGTTGGAGTAACATACAAACTTCTTGTTGTAGCTGCTTAGTCCGCGATCTAGTCATTGCTCCAAGAGGTGTTTCCGAAGCTGATTTAATGATTGTAGATTGAGGCGTGGTGAAAAGCGTCTTCCAAGGTTGCTGGTTTATTAGAAGCGAGTGTTTCTCTGAATCGATATTTGTACCAGAGACCTCGACGGAGGTCTTCGATAGCCGCGGTATTATCTATTGAAACATGGGAAGCAACGTCTTTGAAGAGATCGATGAATTTGCGGAGACTTTCCCCCTTTTTTGGATCAAGCTAAACATGTTGGCTGTTGATTCTCCGGGGTTGACAAGGATCGAGTACTGTTTCATGAAAGTTTGGGAAAGGTCATTGAAAGAGTCTATCGTGCTTGGTTTCAGCTTTGAAAACCATTGTAGCGCGGTCCACTAAGGTTTTCCACAAAAAACTGATATAAGATGGGGTCTTTCTGTTCAGCCGAGAAGCGGCCTCTTCCTGCAGAGATGGTGAATGCTGTTAAGTTTAGTTAAATAATAATATTATATTAAAATACTAGTATATATACTATCAAAAGGGAAAGACAATTTAAAAATAATCTTTTGGTGTTAACAAAATTACATGTAATGTCATTACATTAAAGAACAACAATAAAATCTCAATAAAGGCAAAAATGTATTTGTATTTGTTTTTATATCCATATATCCAAACACAATAAAAAAAATTTTAAATGTTAACTAATAATTAAATAAAAATTAAATTCATTTTCTCTCTCCTATTAATTATGGACGAAAATTTAAATAAATTTTTAAAAAATATACTAAAATATTGAAGTAATTCTTCTTTAATCTAATGCTAAATTAATTAGGTGTATAATATATTGTGTGAAGTTTTAAACCGGATATTTCTATGTCTATATAATTTGATTTTTCTAAATAATATTAGTTTTAGTAGTTTATTATATTAATTAGATAAACTTTAAAAATCATAACTAAATTGGATTACTATAATATCGTTATTCAATGGAACCACTCTAAAGGCATTATATTTTTGATATAGAAATAAAAATTAGTGGGTAAGAAACAGGAATAGATAATTAAGGTAAAATATAAAATATTACTCGAACAGTTTTTGATTAAAAAAATTTGGAACAGTGGATTCGGGTAAGGTACTAGATCAAAAAGTTTGGCTTTGTAAATTCATTTCTTGAATCTTCACTAATTTGGATAAGGTTGAGTATGAAATGTAAGGATACATTTCTATACAAATATTTTGGGAATTTCGATTAATATTTTAAAATATTTAGACTCTTTTATATAATTATAAAATTTTGGATCATTTCAATGAATATGAGTATCCTGTCTAAAATATTTATCTAATCTATTATAATAACATTATCGAACAAATAATTATTTAAAACAAAACAATTATGAGACAAAAAGTTTTTTTATGGATATTGGAATTGGGATGAGACTAGATGAGAGGAAACATGATAAAACGGGACGAGACGTGACGGTTCTCTGTTCTAAAATATTTATGCCTAGGTTATATATTGAAATAGGCTAAACTATAATCAAATTCATATCCAATTTAATATCCCTAATTAAACTGTTATAAATGTTTTGATTAATTAATTTATAAATTATACACGTAACATCAATTAATATTTACAATGATCTTATATATTAATAAGTTTATATTACAAATATAACCCGGTGTACGTGCGGTCCGAATTTAGTTTGTTTTAAAATGATGACCATTGTAACTTGATACAATAGAATTGTAAAGTCAAATATCGGGATAAAAAAATAGCACGTTAGGGACGGAGACGAGTAACTCATAAAACAAAATATTGAGAAATTATGATAGGTAAATTCAATTTCTAAACTCTTACTAATTTGAGTAAAAGTGAGAGTTTGAAACATATATTTTGGAAAATTCGTATATTTTTTATTAAATTTAGATTTTTTTTGTGAAATATGAAAAACATTTATATAATTTCCATCACAAATGGGAAATACAAATATTGAATATGATTCCTATAATCCCTTATCCAAAATAATATTTTCCAAACGAGTAATTTATTAAAAAGATATGGTTATAGGACGTAAATTTTTTAACAAATTTAGGACTAAACGGGTTTTCTGTTCTGAAACATGCCTATTTTTCATATATGATACCTCTTGTCACACATATTTATTTCTAAAATGTATCTAAATTTTTTTATTAAATTTTCATATCACAAACGGGAAATACAAATATCAAATATGATTTACTTACTTAATTTTTTACTCAAAATAAATATTTTCAAACGAATAATTTAATTAAAATAAATGGTGATGGGATGAAAAGTGATGCGCTTCTATTGATGCTCTTAGAAGCGGTTCTTAAGTTTTTATGATGACGTGGAAAAGCTTTTCTCTCCTTTCTTGCCAAAAGACGATCCACATTTTTGAAATTGAAATTGAAATTGTAGCTCTTCTCTCCTCTCTTGCCAAAAGACGATCCACATATTTGAAATTAAAATTGTATTGAGTTGTACAGCCTTTATTACAACTCGAGTACAAATTGGTACCAGGCGGGTATAACAGGTACTAAATTGTACCGTATTTTACCAGTTGTTCAAACAATAACGGATTCAAACTCTGGGCGCGCAAACACGCACCAAAGATCTGAACCACTGAGCTACCATGTTATTATTGATATCATTTGCAATAAACTCCATGGTTCTAGTGTAAGTTTTGGTAGCTCAAATCTTACTTTAATCCTTGTTTATATTTATCTGGTCAAGCTCTTGGAGGTCACAAAAGATCTCACGCCTCCGCCACTGCTCCCGACAATAGAGGAATCATAATAAGCTTGATGAGTTCGTGATCAGATTGGTCAAATAGTGTT
The DNA here is from genome assembly GCA_963555745.1 of Cardamine flexuosa. Classification (NCBI taxonomy): domain Eukaryota; kingdom Viridiplantae; phylum Streptophyta; class Magnoliopsida; order Brassicales; family Brassicaceae; genus Cardamine; species Cardamine flexuosa. Next base: position 11,704,098 of record OY743220.1, on the reverse strand, counting down.
TACCTCCTTATTGTTATTTTTTTAAGAATCAAACAAGATGCAAAGATATGTAGATCTGATCAAAGTAGTTTGATTGTTTCTCAAAGACATTTTTGATGAGTAACAATTGTTTCTTTAGTGCATTTTTTTCCTTTAACCTTTTTCAGAATGCAATTTAATTGTTTTGGAATTGATCCAACTTATGTTTGCAGCTAGGGCCTAAATTTATGAAAGAACGGGATAAAGCATGTGACTTTTTCAACTGCAGATGGAGCCCTAGAGGCAGCTCCTGCAGTGAGATTTTTCATTTGTTCCTAAGAAACTATTGTTGACACATTTGTTCTTGTTAATTAGATGGGGATAACAGATGCCCATATATATGTATGTTTTGCCTTATTTCTGCTTTTTCTTTCTTTCATCCAATGTTTTCATTTAAGGTTGTTGCAAACATGTGAGGAACGGATGCTGAGGAGGTGGCTGAACGTGTGAAAACCCAACCATCATTATCAGGATTGCATGTAAAGTTTGAGAATATTTGAGGCCCTAGTTTCAACCGAAGAATGTCTTTTGATGTATATATGTAGTATTTCCAATGATTGTAGGTGATAGTTTAGATGATTGTGCTTCTGCCGCTTGGAGTTATTGCACTTGCTTGATCTCTCATGATTTTGTTTTCTTGTTGAACAAGTTGAAGACACCAAATTTTTTATTTTTTAAGAACCCCAAGTGAGGTTCTACCATTAGAAGAATAATTTATTAAATTCTTAATTAACTAAGGTTCTTAACTTTCACTTTTGCACAATTTATATTACAAATAATGGTAAGAACTAAACCCTTAAAAACACATATGCCATCATACAAAATGAAGAATTCTCAACCCGTGATGGCAAAGACAAAGATAGAACTTGAATGATATTGGATAGCTATATCCGATAAGGTATTGGATTTACGAATCTGATACATGTCAAATATTTAGATATTATTATTTAATGAGTAGAAAAACCATCAAAATTGCAAGGACCCGCTGTGTAGATAGTATCTTGGCTTTGATCCAGTTTGATGGGTACAACAACCAATCAGGTATCGGCAAACTTTATCTTGACTTCGAGTTGAGGAGACTACAAACGGCATAATCGACTGTACCAACACAAACTTATAAACGAAATACCACAACATATGAAAGACATCTAAGATCCAGAGAAATCAAAAGGATCTAACTAAAAACTATACACTAAACCCCTTAAACAAAACAGCTCTGTCACAATACATGATGATTAAAGGAGAGTTCTTAACCTAAGATGAAGTCAAATACTGATTTAGAAAGTGGCTGGGATCAGATAGCCATCTATGATAAGTTACAGCGAGATCCACAAGCCTCTGATAAGGAAACTAAGACATGAACAACGAGAGATAAGGTGTTTATGTTGTCTCCAAAGAAAAAATGCAATCATTGATCTTCTGATTTTGGCAACTCCCTCGCTGCAACATTTCCACCATTGACCAAAACTAAAAACCTACAACCACAAATCTTCTTTCCATGCGGCCAGAGCTAGGGTAAGATTTAAGAACCATAAACAAGCAAAAGAAGAAGAAAGAGAAAAGAAGACCAACGTTGGTTCTAAGAGTGCGGGTATCCGACCACTGAAAACTCAATATATGACTGATATGGTAATTAAGCAGTGATTAGGATTCAAGAAACAATTTATATTACTAAATAAGTTACTAGAATAACCTTAATTAAGGGTTTAATTGCTAGAATAATATATAAATATAAGCGTTAATTATGTTTTATGTCATGTCAAAATTACCTTTTTTAATGTAAAAGAAAAATAAATATTTAAAATATTTATTTCCATAACTTCCGGATCTAGTTGTAACATATTTACTTTTTTTATGAACAATTTATTTTTCCACGACAGATTTGTATTGCTGCTTATATTAAACAGTTACGACAGATTTTTATTTTACAACAGATTAATTTTTCTCGACAGACTTTTTTTGTAAGACACCACAGACTTCATAATTTTCTATAGTTTTCTGATAGTTTCTGACAGATTTTTTGTTTTCAGTGACCACATACTTATAATATTCAATAAAAATCTGTCAAATGATAACAGATTTTTCCACCAAAAAATAATTACTAGAATGACGCATAAAGATAAGAGAATATGGTTATGTTATGACAGATTTGTTTCATGTAACTAAATATCTGTCATTTGTTAACAGATATTTGTTATATATTGACAGATTTTTGTTATTAATTTTTTTTATATGATGACATATTTGTTTTATTTGGTCACAGATTTGGTTTAAGTTAACAAAAATCTGTCGTTTTATAGCAAATTATATTTTGTAAAAAAATAAATGCCGGAATGACATATGGTCGGAATATAATTTTAATCATGTTATAACAGATTTATGTTATGACATATTTTCTTTAACTTATCATAAATCTGCTGTGTGATAGCAGATTTAATTTTGAAAAAAGTAAATTGCTAGGTAAATTGCTAGATTAACACATATAGTCCCACCAACATATGATAGCAAATTTGTTATTTTAAATTTTATAATGACAGACTTTTTAATATCATAATTGTGACAGATTTTTATAAAATAAGACATTAAATATAAATTCTAGGGTTTTGTTTTCTAATAACGGTTGTCTCCTTTTTTTTTCTTCTTCTTGCTTGTCGATTGCCGATTGTGTTTTGTGGTTATTCTTTCTCTCGACCGTTTGTTTTTAAGCGAATAAAGATTATTTATCCCAAAAAAAGGATTCAATAAGGATTCATTTTGTTTCATATTGATGTGATTTTGTTACTATTGTTTAGACTTTAGAGACCATGTCAATCACATGTTGGTTTTTTTTTTATTGATTCCACAATAAAAAGCTGTACGATTGGGACTTTGCAATTAATAATCTCTTATATATAAAAGAAGGTTTTTGGGCCTGGAGACTCCATATCAGCAAAAATAAAAGTTTGAAAAGCATTGCTGAACTGCCACGTGGCATCTTAGAAATATAAATATGCGTTTAACTCTTAACCATAACAAAACCATTTTAAAAAAAGAAACCCCTAGAGGCTACAGCCAAATTCGACTAATTATTATGGGCCAACAAAAGCAATATAATCTAATAGGCCTTATTCACGGTCTCGACAAAATCTAATCCATCTTTCACCTTCTGTCCGACCTTGGTTCTTCGCCTCCCTCACAATCGAAACGCTATAGAAATCTCTTACCCTACCTCAGTTCTTCGTCATCTATAATCACCATTACTCCTTCTAATCAACCATCCCCCACTACTCCTCAATTCAAAGATATTGATGGCAATTTCATCCAGCCTCATAACGCTTTTAAAATCTCTTTAAAACCTTCATCGCAGAGCTACTAGCAATACGTAAACACAACACTGACTCTCTAAAACCAAACCATGAATACTGAATCTTTCCACTCGACTGCCCAAGCACTGACGTTTAAGATTCTGGATAAAATTGATGGTGACTTCTGTCAAGAACCAGTATTAGTCGGCTTGATTTACTACTGGGAAGCCCAGAATCTCAAGAAAGGCAACATGCTCATGAGTGTTAAATTACTACTCATTGACCATCAGGTATGTAAAGCAATTTTGAATTCAGTTTGTATCCTTTATCTGCTGTAAAATCTGTTTACATTCGTTTGATGTAGTACTTTGAAGAGATTTGTAGACATCTATAATACTAGCTACAGTTGTTGATATCCTAGCAAGTTTGAATTATTTTGTTAACTCTGATGTTATTAGATCGATCTGTTAAATTAACATTAGATACATGTCCAGTGTGATCCTCATGGATCCTAAATTCGGTTCCCCTATATTTGACTATGATGTTCAGTTTTAAGAGCGATGCATTTCCTGCTTTAAAAAACATGCAGAAATCTGTGGAGGCTGTAAATTATACATGTTGGGCTATGAAGGGAAGCCAATCTTTCACATCATATGATTCGCCATGTAAGTATCTCAACTTTATGTTTCTTAATTTCCATTTATATAGTCATATTTTCATTTCAAACACACAACTTATGAAAACGGATCACTTGAATTTTATTAATTCATATTACTAAGTTAGTATAATCTAAACTATCTACCTGTAGAAAAGTCTATCTGCACATAATCTTGTAATTATCATCATTTCAAAATACTATTAGTAATCTGTGGAAATGTTTGTGTTTTTGGGTGGTTTTATAAGCTGTATGCAAGAAATATAGAAACAGAACAAAGCACAGAGTTCAGCGAGATGGAAACTAAAATTTGACTCTATTAATCTCTTTATTCTCAACCTATTTTTTTTAAGTCTAAGCATCAAAGAGTCACTAGATGAATCTGAGTTTTTGTTAATTATGTATGTGGTTTAGATATTTACACAATTTCTCTATAAAACTGTGTTCTGCTTGAAAAGGCCCATGATTTATAGTCTTTGATTTTTATTAACTGTCTCATATTGGTTGACTCTACACTGACAGTAAGTATCTTCAGAATGCACCAGTTCTTATAGTCGTTCTTAAGACTGACTAAAGTCAATCGTAGCTTATTATATGTTCATTTATTGTGTCATTGCGGCCATCTATAATCTGTATCCTTTGCGATGTAAATACATGTAATTTTAATTGAGATGGCCGAGAAACATAAGACAAAGGGTCGCTCTCCTGCATGTCGTAGATAATGAAAAGATTGTTGGAATGACAGTTATCTGTGAAAGGTAGATATGAAGCTGAACAAAAAAGAATTGTGTTCTGTGAAACATGTAAAACTTATCCTTTTTTCCCTGATATTAACCAGGTTAGTTTCTGAACTTAATATTGACAGGAAAAAATCACAGAAGGTGAAGCCTAAACCTTGGGAGGTCAGAAAAGATCTAACTGGTGTGAGAGTGATCCAGAGAAATTTGGTTTAGGTTATGAGCTTAGCTTTTGTTATGACAGATGAAAGCTTTTGTTATGACATATGAAAATGTATGCAGTCATCTTCTTAGTCACACTTATCTCCTTGGCGCTCAAATATTACTGTGAAAAGTAATCACCTTTTCCATGTCATTAATCTGGGGATTTTTATCTATGCAGCAGCTTTTTCAGCATAGAGAATACGTTGGTTAATATGGGAAAGTCGTCAAAGTAGCAATCTCTCGTACAACCGCTGGGGCTGCCCGTATATAGAGTGTATGTGCCGTTATCATTTTTGTCTCATCCTGTTCAATCAAGCTCTTTGCGTTTTCTCTTTTTACATTCTACTTTTTATATTTCTGGCGGCAATCTCAATAAGCAATTTTTGCTGGTGAAGTCTTCTAAGTGATCAGTGACTCATTAGATGAAACTTGTGATAATACCCACTTTTGCTTCCTTTGAAAGATTATATTTCAGTATGTGTTTCTTATGGTTAAATTGTTAAGCGTTTTTTAAGAACAGTAGTATTTTCTATTATCTCTATGCTCAAATGTACAGGAGATTCAGATTGAGGGTTTTCGATTTTATTACCTCCCAAGTATGGCTCTCATTTAACGCTTTCTCTAAAATTTTTACCAATTAAAAACAGAAATTAACAACCCAGTTTAAGTAACATATAGTTTTTGCAAGGTGTTTACAGAACTTTAAACAAGAATATGAGACACTTATATGAAAGAACTAATTCAACTCTTAAACATTCCTTTAGTTTATCTAAAACATTAATATATGAAAAGCAGATATTTTTGAAAATAAGATAAACTTGCATAAACTATTCTAAACACAAAATTTCCACTCTTTAATACTATAATGTAAATTTTTTACTAAAACCAAACCGTGCGTAGCGCTGCTAATTCTCTAGTAGAAATAAAATGAATCTACTCTCGTGATACATGAAACAGCAGTTATGCTGAACTGTAATCAATGTCGAAAGTCATAATTTACGTAAAGAGAAAAATAAGTTAACGATTAGGGTTTGAAAAAAAAATTAGGGTTTGAAATTTGAGTTACGATTTGCCAAAAAGGGGAAAAGAGAAGTTAAGGGTTATTTCCTTTTTATTTATTTTCCCCTTTGTTTAATTAATAAATTTTCATAAATTAAATTCAATTAAAAACTTATGAAAAGGTTAAATGATCTTTTAACATAACAATTGAGTTAGTTTAGTAATCTCTTTCAAAGGACTGTTAATCTAGTTATTTAGGCCAATATTTGAGTCAATCTGGGCAATTTTCAGTTTTTAATATGCTAATAGTAAGATTATAATATTGAAACATAAATTAACTTACTCACGTAGAAAATAAACTATATAAATAACTATTTTTCTAAATTAAACGATTTCTATTTCTTTTCTCAAAAGATTTTAAGATACATCACCTACACTTTTTTTTACCAGCATATATACGGATGCTAATCTAGTAAATTATAAATTATAAGAAAATTATGTAAAAATAAATATAGAAGAATATGAATTTTATCGAAAACATCTTATTTTAAATAGATTTTTATATAAATGATGAAATTCAGAAAACCTCTCGATTAATAAATGTTAATTAAATGATAAAATAATACCTTCTATAAATTAATAAAAATTATGATTATGATATTATAATTTATAGAAATTTTGCTGTATTCTATTTTTCTTGAGTTAGTTTTTTTGATATCTCAAACACTAACAACCACATCGATTATTATTAATTAAAAAATAACAAACTTTTTTTTGTAAAATTGAATATGATTAGTTCAAATATATTAATTGAAATATTCAAATATCAGTTTAAATTATTTTATGTTATACCATTCATACATAAATAATTTAAAATAAATTTAATAATTATTTCTTAATTATAATGAAACAATGTTATTAGTTTCCAATAATATAAATTTTGGAATATGTATAGTAAAATTTAAAACAAATACTTTATTATCTTGAAATTAGTTAAAAATTCATTAAAATTTGTTTATTTCGTAGTTATTTACAACATAACCTAGTGATAAATTATTGGTCAATGTGCGACCTAGCGATAAATCTGATTATATAAATTTGGGTTGAACTAACGAGAAGCCAATATATGTTAAAATTATAACTCACGAGATCTTGACACGTGTCATTAGTCATTCATATCTTGTCACGTGTCAAATTATAAAAATCTTATTGTATTAAAAAAATTAACTAAAAAAAGAAATTCAATAATTGTTAATATATCAAATCATCAGTTAAAATTCATAAATCCCAAAGAAAACGAAAAAGAGAATTATTAGATGGTTAAATTATCTAATCAAGAATTAAATTTTAAAAATACGTTTAAAACAAATACAAAAACAAAAAATGTTGTTTTTTTAAACATGGGAAAAAGGAAATCACAAAGTTGTTAATTAACTAATCAATAATTAAAGTTAAGAAATATATTTTTAAAAAATACTAAAACGAAATTTTTTTAAATTATCTAATTAAAAATACATTGAAAACAAATAAAAGCATAACTAAAAAAGTTAAAGGAAATTCAGTATTTGTAAATGTATATTAACACTAATTTAAATTTAGAATTATTTAAAAGCAAAATCTACTAATCAAATATAATTTAGAAATCATTAAAACCAACACCTATAAAATTAAAAAAGGAAAAAGGGAAACATACAATTGTTAATTTAACTAATCAATAATTAAGATTAAAAAATACATTGTAAACAAATAAAAAACGAAAATAAAACCATAACTAAAAAGAAAAAATTAATACAGTATTTAAAATTTTATCTTATCATTAAGTAAAATTCAAAATGAACTAAAACCAACCCCATAAAAAACTACGGTAAAGGAAAAAAACAACAAATAATTGTAAACTTATATACTTAATAATTCAATTTTGAAAACAAAGTTAAAGCTCAAAAAAAAAAAACCACTGATTAGTTTTACTATAAAAAAAATTTCACTTCTTTCTCTTCTACCACAACTTTTACAAACACAAAAATAAAAACTAGCACACAAACCATTCTGATCAAATTATTCTCTTTATTATAGCTATCACTAAAAGATTTGCGAAACTAGATCAATTAGATCATATGCATGCTTACCGTAATATTGATACTACATGCGTTTTCTTCGCAAGTGGGAATACAGAAACTTCAGAAATGATAACGAACTCCTAGACATGAATTAACTATTACTTGAAGAGAAGGTAAATATGTTTTCTTGCTTACCATACATCATTCTTTTAAATAACTATTATAATTTTATTTTGAACATGTTTTAGAACAAATTTAGATGTTTTAAAATAAACCTCAAATAAAATTTTAAATTTATTCATTTAATCTATAATTGATTAGGTTAAAATTTTAGAGATAATATATATATATATATATAATTAAAAAAGCATCATGTATATTTAATAACTATTTATGGCAACTATTTTGTTAATCAAAAAAGAAACACAAAAAAAGAGTAATAAATAAATAATAAATAAGATGATTAAACTTCCTATTTTTCTAGTATATATTCAATCTTATTATTTCTATTAAGCCATTTCCAAATTTAGATATTTTGATTCCAATATTATTTAGAATCCATTAACAATTGATGTGCTTTAACCTAAATATAGTTTATTTGCGATATTAGTTTTTCAAGTTTCATATTTTCTACTAATTTACTAATAGTGTTTTTATTTATTTTATAATATGAATTATATATGGATATATGTTTGATATAATGCATATTATTTTGATATAAAAGTTCTGACTTCTAATAATTTATATGGAGTATACATGAGGTTAGAGTAAGATTTTAATATGACTAAATATTGAGTTAAGTTGTATATCAAAATTAAGTGTGTATAAAAAAAGCTTATTAACAAAGAGTTAAATAAATATGAACTTTCAGATATTTGAGTTAATTTTGGGTATTTTTGTTATTTCATATAAAAAATAATTGATATTTTCAGGTTATAATGGTAGGGTAATTGAGTTATATCAAGTCTAAATATTGTTAATATAATTGTATTTTGAACATTTCGGGTATCTATTCAGTTCTCGATTCGGTTCAGTTCAGTTAAGCTTTGATATTTCGGAAATATGATTTTAGGATTTGTATTTTTTTCTGGTTAATATCTCTTTTTGGGTTGAATTCGGTTTATTTTTTGAGATTTCAGATATTTTGTTCAGTCTATCTAACACGGTGGTCAAAAAAATAAACAACAAGTAGGAACCAAAAGATTTTGGATATCTATACTATTAATCGGAGAGCAAATATTTCAATAAAGTCTCAGATTGAATTATTATTATGTAAATTACCACTCAATATTCAACTTTCTTAAATGAATTCTGAAATCAGAGAGGACAAATATGTCTTAAAAAATATATCAATTTTGATATCAATTGTATATCGTATAGTACATTTAATCAATTCAAAGAATATATTGGATAAATCCAAAGAAGGTCATACCCAATTTAAAAAACACGCAGATCTATAATTAATTTTGTGTTTAATGAGATTTTCACAGATTTGATAGTTAAGTAATAAACATCTAAACAATAAATATTCTAATCTGGATTTTCCTAAATTCAAATGGATGATTAAACAAAATATGTATTTTCCTAAAATTAATTTTGTATTTAATGAGATTTTCACAAATTTTATAGTTAAGAAAATAAAAATATAAACAATAACCAAATATTTAAACAATAGATATTTATAAAATATTTAAATCCAAATTTTCCTAATTCAAATGAGTGATTAAATAGCATCCGGATTTTCCTAAATTATTATTAATGATTACATCAAACACAATCTAAATTCAACTAATACTTGATATATTACATTAAATATTAAATATTCAAATTTAAAATTATTGTTCACGTTTTAACTAGCAAAACAAACTTTTAGAGTAAGTTAAACAAAATTATCTTTTCTAGAAGATCTAAATTGATTTGCTTCTTCACTATATATATTATGTCATTCTATTCAATGACACATCCATATTTTTTTCTTCAAGCTAATTCTGTTTTTTATATTTTTGTCATTGCATTGTTCATTGTGTTTCATATTTATTATATCATTTTTCTATCTAAATGTCGATGACTAATTTTTTTATTATTTTTGTTTATAATGGTTGATAAAGGTTATTATGGTGAAAGCAATCAAACAATTATGGTGATTCCATGAAATTCATTTGATAATGCAAAGGTTTGTTTATATTCTTTTTCTCTAAATCAATTATCATAAAACAAATAACAAACCTTATTTTGCTCTATTTTTACATGATTTGATCTGTTTCAGCCTCCGTTAGAATTCTTTTGAGATGATCTAACAATTCAGAAGTGATAAAAATTAAATTCTAAGTCAGTTCATTATAACAAAAGTAAGTCTATTCTTAATTTTATTTTATTTTCTATTTGATTTTGGGTAAAATTTTGTATATTTACGGAATCAACAATATTAAGTGATATTTTTTTTCTTGGTCAACAACAATTGAGTGTTAAAAACAAAAATCATAACGATAATTGTTTAATAAAAGATTTATGTAAATATTCCGCCAAACATTAAGAAACAATAATAGATACTGAAAATCTAATAAAATATTTGGAAAATACCACAAAATACATATACCAACTATTTATCAATTTCCATAAAAAAATACCCACATTTGTGGATATCCAAGAAAATGCATGAATTAATACATAAACTTTTAAATTGAATCAATTTTACATAAAATTATTTTTATTTTAAAATGTTTTATTAAAATTAATATTTAAACTATAAATTAATTTATAAAACTCGAAATTAATTCTTAAAAATCTTTTAAATTTTCTGAAAATCTGTAAAATTCAAGAAATTAAAATAATAAATTATCAAATTCAAAAAAACAAAAATCATAGTTTTTTGTTAAATTATTTATATCTATAAATAAGTCTAAAAATAAACATTTATATTATAGAGTTAAAATATGTATAAGTCTTCATTTTACAAAAAAAAAATTCATTAAATATTCAGGTACTTAAAAAACTTTATTATCATATATAAGACAAATAACATATCGCAAATTTAAAGATCAAAAATATTGTGTCTATATAAACCCAAAAAATTCAAAAATTTAAAACTCTGTAAATCATAAAAATTATCACTTGATCAATATTGTGGGGAAAGAAAAGAAAAAACAAATTATGCAAAAAAGATAATTAGAAAAGAAAATAAAATTTATTTATTTGTTTTTGTTGTCGAAAAAAAAAGATAAAAGAGGAAGAAGAAGATGAAGAGAGCATAAAAATGTGATTATTATTATATCAATTGCTACTCAATTATCTATTTTCTAAAATGAATTCTGAAATCAGAGAGGGAAAATATGTGTTAAAACTATATCAAATTTGATTTCAGTTGTATAACCTAAAATTCATTAAAAATATTAAAAAAAATCTAAATGGATAAAATCAATGAAAATCCGACCTGATTTTAAAAAGATAAAGATCTTTATAATTAATTTCGTATTTAATGAGTTTTCACAGATTTTGTAATTAAGGAAATTAAACATCTAACCAATAAATTTTCTAATCTAGATTTTCCTAAATTCAAATGGGTGATTAAATATAATCAGTATTTTCTTAAAATTCATTATATATTAAATGAGATTTTAACAAATTTTATAGTTAAGGAAATAAAAATCTAAACAATAATTAAATACTTAAATGATAGATATTTATAAAATATTTAAATCTGGATTTTCCTATATTCAAATGGGTGATTAAATATCATAAAAATAAGTTTATTCTTAATTTTATTTTATTTTATTTTTGATTTTGGGTTAAGTTTTGTATATTTAATTAATAATATTATGTGATTTTTTTCTTGGTAAAAAACAATTAAGTATTAAGAGAACAAAATCATAAGAAAAAATATTTAATAAAAGAGTTTATGTAAATATTCTACCAAAAATTAAGAAACAAAAATGTAATAGATACTAAAAATTAAAATAAAATATTTGGAAAATACCATTAAATTCATATACCAACTATTTATCAATTTCCACAAAAATATCCACATTTTGTGGGTATCCAAGAAAATACATAAATTAATGATTTCTTTTATTATAATATATAAACTTTTCAATTGAATCAATTTTACATAAAATGTATGTTTACGTTAAAATGTTTTAACAAAATTAATATTTAAATTATAAAACTTGAAATTAATTCTTAAAAGTATTTTAGATTCTAAAAAATCTTTAAAATTCAAGATATTAATATACTTAATTATCAGGTTCAAAAAACAAAAATCATAATTTTTGTTAAATTATTTCTATCTTTAAATAAGTCTAAAATTTAACAATTATATTATACATACAAAATATTTATATAGTCTACATTTTACCAAACCTTTTTTCATTAAATATTTCAAGTAATTAAAAATCTTTATTATCATATATATGGTCGATAACATATTGCAAATTTTAAGATTAGAAAAATATTGTGTATATATATATTATATTGTTTACATCAGAAATTACCAAAACCCCAGAAATCTATAAACCCAAAAATTCAAAAGTTTAAAACTTCATAAATCATGAAAATTATAATTTTATCAATATTATGGAGAATGAAAATAAAGAACAAAATATGGAAAAAAGCAATTAGAAAAGAAAGTAAACTTAATTTATTTGTCTTTGTTATGAGAAAAAAAAAATAGAAAAGGAAGAAGAAGAAGAAGAGAGGAGAAAAACGGAATAAAGAGATACAGAAAGAAAAAGAAAAAAAAAAGTTATTTTAAATATATGGAAAATGTATGGAAATATATATTAAAATGGAATATGGAGAAAGTGTATTTTTGAAAGAAAAGAATGTGGAGTTGTAACACCAGAAGAAAAGAAAGTATTTTATAACCCAAGAAAAATAGAAAAAATGTAAAAAAAAGAGTATTTTAATTTTCTTAAAATACGAAAATATGTGAAAATCTTTAAATATGTAAAAAAAAATAGATCTTTACAAATAATCTTTATTTCATAAAATATGTAGTTTGGAAATTATTTACTTAAATATGAAATATGTCAAAATCTTTAAATACGCAAAAACACGCAGATCCTTAACAATAAATCTCATAAATATTATAATCTGAGTGTTTATAAATTCAAATGTGTGATTAAATATTATCTGGATTTTCCTAAATTCAAATTAATGATAAAATCAAATTGTATAACTAAAAACTATAATCAAACTGTATAAGTAAAAACTATAATCAATCTGTATAACTAAAAAACATTACCGAATTCTCAAACACCTATTAATTATTACGATTTAATATTATTGTAAACATATCCACTAATTTAATACTTATACAAACTATAATTAGTTTCATCATCATTGAATATATAGATTTGAACCCCAAACATATTTTACTATTCTAATATTGTATAACTCGATCTCCAAACAAATTACACTACTATACTATTCTATAATTCGAAAACGAATCAAATTATCAAAGAAACGTTAAATACTAACATTGTATTTAATCAATTTACACAAAGAACAAATCTTACATTGTTAATGTTCACCCGTTCGGTATAATGAAATTGTTTCACTATTTTATATTGTATAAATATATCCGCAAATTAATTTAATACTATAGTAAAACTCTAAACCGAACCAAATGCCCAATGCATTTGTAAATGCTAACATTTCAGATTTAATAAATAAACACAAACAACAAAAATTATTTTAAAACATTGCATGTTCGATCTCGAACGGGTCAGTATCTAGTTATATATATTTAATATGTTTCTAATAAAGTTTTATTATAGAAAGTTAATTAATTTATTCATATAGAAAATTAAAATTTATAAACAAAATTAATTTATGATAATATCATTAATAACCATTATTTAGTTGAACAAAACTGTTTAGAATTTAAAATTGGACCGGTTCTAATCTAGTAATAATATAAACAAGTAACATCTATAACAAAAAATAAAATTTAGTTGGTTCAATCGATCCAACCAATTTAAACCATAAACCACAATTGTAGTCGGTTTAGTATCTGACTTCGATAAAAACCTAAAACCCTAGAAATGTTCAATCAGACTTTGAACTTTAGAAACTCTCCTCGCCGGTAACAATGAGCATTATCGCCGGGTCATACGAGAGATACATATGGGGTTTCAAGCTTAAACCTACAAAATACGAAACCGAAACTCAAAACCTTACTCTCTCCCCTCTCTTCTCTTACCCGTCTCACATCTCTTCAATCACAACCGTCGCTTGCGCCGGTCCCGCCGCAGCTTCCGGTGGTTCCGACGATACAATCCACCTCTACGATCTTCCTTCCGCTTCATCTCTCGGCTCTCTCCTTGACCATAACCACACAGCTTCCATCACTGCTCTCTCCTTCTACACTCCTCCTTCTCTCCCTTTCCCGCAAAATCTTATCTCCGCCGCCGCTGATGGCTCCGTCGCGATATTCGCCACCGATCCTTTTGTTTTGCTTAAGTCGTTTCGTCCTCATAAAAAAGCGGTGAATGATTTGACTATTCATCCTTCTGGGAAGCTTGCTTTAGCTGTTTATCGTGATGAGTTTTTTGCGATGTTGAATTTGGTTAGAGGAAAGAGAAGTTTTTCTTGTAGGTTAGGTCATGAAGCGAGTCTTGTTAAGTTTGATTCTAGTGGTGATAAGTTTTTCATGGTGGTTAATAATAAAGTTGGTGTTCACCAATCTGAAGATGCTAAGCTTCTTCTTGAGCTTGAGAATTCGAGCCCTAAACGTATACTCTGTGCTGCTCCTGGAGAGGTTTGTTTCGTCTTCTTTGAAGTTTCAATTTGTATTTCAATCGCTTAATTGGAAGATTTGATAACTCTCCTGAATCCTAAGAACTTTTACATTACCTTTTTGTTGATTCTTGCCTTGTGTTTACTTCGACTGCTGTCTAAATTGAAGTAGAGCTGTGTTTGTCTGTTCTTGTTTCTTTTAATGCTTATTCCTTCTTGAAGCCATAAAAATTGCTCATTTATGGCTGTTATAGTATTCAGACTCTGATATTTCGTTTTAACTCATATTGGGAAAGGGTGATGATATCTATACGCCCTTTTGAGTGTAACAGATAAAAGTTTGCTTCTTTTTCTGAATTGTGTTTGGTTTAAGCTTATGTTATAGTAGTGGAAATTTCAGAAGCGTACACCTTCTTAAAGCCTCCAAAAACGGGTTTTTTGGCTGAATAGAGTTGTTATGGTTCCTTATTGATATCATTTTTCTGTTTTATTTTCAGAAATGGCGATGGTTTTGGTCAATAGAGTTGTTCCTATTTCTTAATGATATTATAGTGATGATTTTTATTTAGAGACTTTATTCCTTGTAGCTAAAATGTTTGATTAATGTGCAACAGAGTGGAACTGTGTTTACAGCTGGTGAGGATAAGGCCATAACAGCTTGGGACACAAATAGCGGGAAGCTTGCTTATTCCATAGAAGAAGCGCACCCAGCTCGAATCAAAGGTGTTGTCGTGCTTACTAGGAGTGATAATGATGGTGCATCCGAAGATCCATACTTGGTTGGTTCTGCATCATCAGATGGGATCATACGTGTTTGGGACATGCGTATGGTGGCTAAAGAGAAGACACATCCATTAGCCGAGACTAATACTAAATCAAGGCTTACATGTCTTGCCGGGTCAGCTCTTAAATGTGAGTTTATCTTTCACAATATGTGTTGCTATTAAACATACAAAGATGATGAACAAAACTCTTAATGGTTCATCTTTCTCTGTTTATTCAGCTATGAGAAGGCCACAGATTAGAAAACAAGAAGCTCAGAAGGTAGACGAAGGGAACGAGACGTCAGGATAAGTAGCTGTTTTTGTTTACTAAAAAAGATTTTGAGCTGCAAGTTTTGGTAGAATCGTATTATTCGATCCAGTAGATTCTTGTTGAATTACAATTATAAACATCGTGTGAACCACCAATACTACTATTTATCATTTCATGTGTTTTTCATCGATGTGGACAATCTGCATTTTGTTACAGTAGTAATGATTATTGGAATATAAGCCATGTTGTTTGGAGAAAATGAGCAAAATGAAAACTTATACTACATAGTTAATAAACCAAAGACAAGTAATACTAGAAACATGTCTGTTACAATGAGAAAGCCATGGAAACAAGCCTCTCAATACTGAGTGGTGTTGTTGGGAATTTTGCCTTGTTTCAATTGGGAAAGAGCATACTCAGCAGTACGTATGAGATCAGCAACGTTGTGTTTCGAAATCTCCTCAGAGCCAAACAAGAAGATAGTCTTCACTTCAGCTTTCTTTGCAAGTCTTGAAGCATAACTAAGGTGCAATTTTGGTGAATTGATGCTCCTTAGTAATTGTCTGTACAAAGAAAGAACCATTCCTCTGTTCTTTGCAGCTTCTTCTGCCGTTAACCATATCAGACTCGTCATGGCTTCGTGCTTGATAAAATGGAACAAAAATATTCTGCAAACAAAGGATGGAAAATATTCATTGAGTAATTTTATCAAACACTTGGTGTGCAAGAACCAAACAACAAAGGATTGTTAACAAAAAGTAATGTTAACGATAATTCATCCAAGAAATTCGATAGCTTGAATTAAGGAAATGTTCAAAAACGATCTGATATCACACAAATCGTCCCAATTCGTTCATTTAAAAAAAAAACACTTTCAAATGAGAGATTCCATCAGCGGGAAACAAATGCATAAATAAGAAAGAAGAGAGTACTTGCCTTCAGCTTTGAGAGATTTTCGTCGGACGGTGAGGATCCAGCGAGTGTGAGCGATAGAAACCGTAGGTAAAAGGACTAAAGAGTACTGAGATAGCTTTGTGCTTATAGAAAACAATGTCCTGCAACAAAAGGAAAGAAGCATGTTCATTCAGTAATTTTGTGGAGCACCTAGTGCGCAAGAACATAACATGGCAATGAAACAAAATCATTAACGATACATCACCAAATAAATTTGATAGGTAGAACGAAGCAGAATAATGAAAATGTTCAAATGTAATCTCAAATCAGAAAAACTAGCCCTGGGCATTCGGTTATATCAGTTCAATCGGTTCGATTTATTCGGTTATTCAGTTATTTTTTAAGTCGAAATTTTCTCCGAACTGTAATAGAAATTCGGTTTTATCGGTTCGGTTACTAATCGGTTTCGGTTCGGTTTCATCATTTCAAAACTATTCTGATTAAGACCCGAAGTTGTATTATTTCGGTTATAAAAAAACGAAAGTGACTAAAATACATCACATACCGAGTCCTAATTACAAAATACATCACATTTTGGACCGATATTCAAGTTATAAACCAAATAAACTGATTAAAGACCTATTACAAAAGAGCAGCTTCTGTCCTAAAGTAAAAAGTGAAGGCTGGTTCCATTCCATCCATAAAAGAGCAGCAGACCAAATACCTTAATAAACAAACGAGAAGTCATGTAAAGTTATCAACAAAACTTTGAAGCCTAAACCAAAACAGAAGTCATATCAAATACTCAGTTCTTAAACAAAAATTGAATGTTAACCATCTATCAAACATATATATTAGGGAACAAGTCAAAATATCACGATTTGGTTTTCAACTTTCAAACAACTTTCAACTTACAATACAAACTGACAATTCACATGACAATCAACTAATCAAACAACCAAATAACAACTTAGAAGCTTAGTAAGACATATGTCACACAATCAGAGCCAAAATTTGAAAACCCCCCAAATTTCACAAAATTAAATCGAAAATTAGGGTTTCAAAAACTTAATACATCAAAAGTAAAGAGGATCTAATCGTTTTAAGTTGGAAAATTAACAACTTAGAAGCTTACTAAGTATATCAGAGCCAAATTTTGAAAACCCCCAAATTTGAAATCTGAAATCGCGAATTAGGGTTTCAAAATCTTTATACATTTGATAATCAGAGAATCTAATCGTTGTTAGCTTCAAAAGTAACAAATTATACGCTTCATAAGACATATAAGATCTGAAATTTTGAAAACCCCCAAATTTCTAAACTTAAATCGCGAATTAGGGTTTCAAATTTCAATAATTATACCTTCAGATGATGTCGAGATGATGAACTTGAGAAGCTAATATCTAATAAGCTATGAGATTGAAGAATCTGATGAACTTTAGACGGATTGTCGGATTCGAATAGCTGATTGAAGCCTCGACTCTCTCTCACTCACTGTCTCGCGATGTTTGTCGATGAAAGCCTCAAATAGCTGATGAGATGAACAAACATGAATAAGATAATGGGCCACGATATTAAACTTTTATGTCAAGCGACACAAGCCCAAGTCCCAACATCCCCAGGTAAACTTACAGAAATAAATCAGTTTTACATTGGTTATATTGAGCCGAACCTAAAATAACCGAAACCCGATCTCATATATTTTTTCTTCCGATTGATCGGATAACCGAAATGTCAGTCTCTCGGTTCGGTCGGTTTCGGGGGGGGGGGGGGGTTTAGTCCATCTTCGAGAAATAAAATCCGAACCAAACAAAACACCTTCAAATCTGAATTCACTTATGATATGTTGTTTCCAAGAGTATAAATAAGAAAGAAGACTTGCCTTCGGGTACGCGAGATTTTCACGGGATGGCGAGGATCAAGCAAGCAAGAGCGGCCGAAACGGGATGTAAAAGGACTAAAGAGTAAATAAGATGTTTTTCATCAAACTTTATATTTAAGCAATGCTGATTGTCCAGCTAGGCCTGCGATTTCGGTTAACCAAACCGAGTCAATTATTTCGGTTATTGAAATGTATGTATGCCAAAATTAACCGAATAAATAACGGTTTGGTTCGAGTCTTCGTTTTTTCCAGGTATTGAAATTCTACAGAAACTAATCAAAATATTTTATTTTCTTAGTTAAAACTAGTTAATTTAGTTAATTCAGTTCAATTTTCGGTAACAATAAAAAGATTTATGTTTGGTAATGTGTGGCTGATAATTAAGATGTATGTGGCTGAGAGTATCTGGTCGATGGTTTAGCAGCTAAGATACGCTTAAGCTAATCTGTGTTATGGTTGGGGATCTCTGTTTCGGTCGAGCGAATTAAATAGAGATGAGTAAAGGTTCAAAGCTTCACAATGATAAAGGTGTGTACAGCTTACCCAAAATATCCTCTTCCCTATTTAATGTTGTTCGAAATCTCGTTTTATCTTTACTATTAAATGTGTTGAATTCATTGTAGGTGATTTATATGTAACAGTAATGGCAGGGAGGTAGATATGGTTGATGAATGGTAGTTGGGAGTTCAAGATCGACATGTCAAGGAATGGACGCTCGATAAACTGCAGAAACTTAGCCAGTCGGGAAGAGCTGAGGGTTTTTGATTGTGTCTGCCTATAGGCTTGATGCTAAGTTGATTTGTGTTGAGATGACTTATTGGAAACCAGAATTTGTAGAAGAAGGCAACCTACGGTGCCTGGTGGGGGAGATCATGACTGACCGGTGTGGATACTAGATCCCACACCCAATAATATACTCTCTCTGTTCTACAATACATGATGTTTTAGCAACTTTATTTTGTTTCAGAAAGATTGATTTTCAAGCTTTTTTCTTTATTTCTATTAAAAATTTGTAAACTTCAAGATATAATGATTGAAATCATTATCTTTACTATATTACTAATGGTTCATAACTATTAAAATAACCTTTTGGTGAGAGAAAATAAAGTAATCATTGTTTTTTTTTAATTTGTGTAAAATCTCCTAAACATCATATATTCTAGAACCGAGGGAGTATTAAACTAAAATTAAAAGTTAAACATAGTTTGCTTAAGATAACTAATGAAATATAGAAATAGATTTGCATAGAAAAAACATATAAATTTGTCTATATTGATTTTCGTAAGAAAAATATTGACCCTCTCACATAACTATGAGGGTCTATATTTATACACAAATTAAGGATTAAATGCTCAGAATAAATAATATTAAATCATATAATTCTCTTTTAATACTGTCGTTTTGATTTGATCTTTAATGTTGTAACGTTAAATTTTCTTTACTTTCTGCTTTTCGAAATCCCTTAATTTCTGTTTTTTTAGCAATCTTGACGTCTTGACACACGTCTTTCTGTGCACAATATATAAATGTCAATTGTGGCGGAACACACAGAGACTTAAGTTTGCTTTTCTTTCCAAAGTGAAACTCTTGTTGTAAAAGTTAACAATGGGAAAAAATTACTATGGCTTTTCCGCATTGAACAATTCAATCTGAGTTATGGAATTCATATATATGGAGGAATCGACCTATAATATCACATACCTCTCACATCTTTTATATCTAAAACCACCCCCAAAAATATCAATATCCTAAGCCTACCTTTCATGTCTTTTAACCATGAAGATTCAAACTATTGAGATCAATAAGGCGTTCTATATTGAGATCAAGAAGACATTCTATTCTATATGTTTAAAATAGAATATCCCATATGTATTATATTCTATATGGTTAAAATAGAAAATGAATTATATTCTATGTGGTTAAAATAAAATATCCTTCTCCTTATGACTATAAAAGACGGAGACACTCGTTGTAAAAATTTTAACCTGATTTTTGCCTCTTTTGGCTAAGAGATGGATCCGCCTCTTTTCATCGTTCTCTCATCGTTTCTCATCTAAATTTTTCATTACTTCTGCTTAATCTCACACAAACCCTTCTGAGCATGTTAAGCCTTTTTTACCTGCTTCAAAATAACAAAGTTAGAATAAGAGGAATCGCTCCTGCAGAATAAACAGCTCGAAAAGAAGTAGAACACACACATACACCATTAAATAGTGTAACCACTGTGATTCCAGGAGTTCACTGATAAAAAACCTGTGTCAGTATTAAAAGAAAAACACCAAAAAATCTCAGAAACAATACCAAATGTTTAACCTTTCTAACTTGACACATAGCTTGATTTTCAACTTCTTCTTCAGCTAACTTATGTGAAATAAGATTTGTAAATGTGCTGACAAAACGGGATCTGTTACATAAACCCTAACAATATTAAACACTTTCCCAATCAAATCAGAATCACTGTTTTAAAGAATCTAGTTTCTGTCACCTATATATCATATCCTTTGGTCTTATTCGTGATAGGTTTAAAAGCAATTTTAAAGCATTACATCCATTAGTAGCAAACTTTGAGATTCCAGATTGAATCTAGAAAGGATCTTCTCCATCTGAATTTTAATCTTTGTCTAAGCCTTCTTCATCTTTAATTTCAATTTAAAACCAACTCAACAAACTTACATCCAAATCCTGAAACCACTAGCAAGCCTGGTTAAATGCTAGATCATGGCAATTAAAAATAAAAAATACATATGCTAATGATTTAATGAGAACAATTAAGCCTGAGGAAATAGAGCCAAACCTGATCCCTAAAGCATATGCTCATGATTCAATGAGAAGAAGCAAGCCTAAGGAAAATCATTCGGCCATCATCTACAATGTTTAATAAAATAAAATCAATATTCTAACAAAATTTATAATAGAAATCCTTGAAAACTCAAACATGAATGTTAACTAATTGAGGATACACATCTAGTGTTTTCAAACAAAATCCTAATTCTGAATTCGTTTGAGCAATATTTCTAAAAAAATCATAACTTTTAAAGAATCAAACCAGAGCAAACAGTTTATGATCAAGCCTCCAACTCACGAAGTAAGTAAAATAACATTAAAAGTAGTGGTAGTTCACTTGCGCCGAAGCTTCCACTTATACTACACCTCTTAAGCCATTTCACAAAGTCGAACCAGAGTCAAGCTCAACAGGGTCTTCTTTCCCGCTCTACCTATTTCTTTTGTATTTTACAAGAATCGGACTTTATGTTAAGCCAATCAGAACACAAAGTACAAAAAGTAATTAAACACATATAAATGAGATCAAGTCTTCAAGTGAATGATTGGAGAATAATTTTTAATTTAAATTGAAAATATGATGAAAAATAAGTCAATGATAACATACTAGTAGGTGAACAACCATCACAAACAACATTTTTTTTATAAATAAATATTATTATTAAACCATCCAAATTGGAAATTGGCCAAAAGTTACAGAATTGAATTAGATATACACCAGATACTAATCAAACAAGCAAACCCATATTCGGTGACGGGGGAGGAAACCACCAACTGGATACACCATAATTGCAAAGAAATTGACATTCACAAAGACGCATGTTTTGTGGCTGAGGAGTGCAATTGCAGGTATTAGGGATAGCACTTGCAGTTTGTGCACCAAAAAAGTCAAGGAGACAAGTGGTGCTTGGACTGCCTCTCTCTGTGCATGATCCACTGAACACTTGTTTCGAACGACAATACACTGATTTTTTTTGTTGGTGCAAGTTTTGGTTCTTCTGTTTTTGTTTAAATTTTTTACAAAAACAAATAGGCTGAATAAATATGAAACAAAAAGAAATTATGCATTTGAATTGGTTAAATATGCATATAATTAAGATATAACTAGGGTTATTACCATGTGAAAAGTGGGCTGGAAGAAGAGAGAAAAAGACACAAGAAACCAAACAGATTGCAACAACCTTAATTCTTTGTTTTTCTTTTGGACGATTTTTTGTTTATAGATTTATGTTATGGTTTCAGTTGTAACTTGATATATATATAGCTATTATGCAACTTATTTTCCCTTCATAATTTTGGTAATACAGTTCAAACGTTTTACCAAATTTATGTTTTTGCTATTTTAGTGAATATTGAAAAAGTCATGGGAATCAACTCTTCTTTATGGTATACCATTTATTGCTATAAAAATGTAATGATTATAGGAAGACTATTAAAAATATCTAAGTTTCATAAGCTTTTATCTGGCCATTCTTATTTTTTTTTAAAAGAGTATATAGAGACAAGCTAAATTATAATACATACAATGGTAGTTTTTTCAAGAATTGTAAAAAATTTCAACAGATGAAAACGTGCAATGGAAGATATTAGTGAGTGTTGAATATAAAAACGTGCAAATTTGAAATTGATAATTTTCAACTGCGCACATTTGGAATGAAAGGAGAAAAGTCTGACACATGTCATGTTTTAAATGGTCCAAAATATTTGTTAGATAATAATATTATAAGTTATTATATATGTTGAATTCTCATTGGTCTATCAGATTCTTGATATATTTTTTCCATCCAAATTATTTAACATCAATTATTTCATAAAATATTATATAAAGATATATAATAACTTATAATATATATATATATGTATATTAATTTTTGTATATCAAAATTTATCATTTTCATATGCTATAAATGGAAACTCGTTTCATTTAATTTGGACACAGCAAAAAATAGTCGTTTTATTAAACTTTTCTATTTGTTTCTTGTAATCTCTTGTTTTAGTTTTAAACATCGGTCTGGTGAAAATGGATCATAACATTACCCCTTTTATCAATCAGTTGTCTGATCCTAGTTTAGTGACTGAAATGACTGAATTGCAATCAGATTTAGACAAACACATAGGAATTTTTTGAAATGTTCCGTGGTAATGAGATTTTTATGTTTTTGGAGTTGTATTTATTGTACAAACTAAGTTATGTGTATTCATTCTTGTGTTGTGTGCTTATTAATTATTATATTGTATTTTAAGTATTTTGTCTCTATATGTGTTTTAATAACGATTATCTCTATTTTTTGTCTTTATCACTTGCAAATTTTAGTTTCTAAAATTATTTAAATCTTATTTATTTAATCTAATTTAAACCTGTAATTATTATTAGTGATATATAATCACAAAAACTAAAACATGAAAGAAAATATAAATATGAAATAAAATTGGTAGGCTATGGGGTTGCAATTTTATTGAAAAAACTACTCTAGGAAATAAAAATCTGATAATATACAAGAATAATACTAATCTTTAAGTTAATTTCTAGACTAACTTTCTAAAAATGACTTAACTAGATGCCGGCTAAAAAAAATGACCTAACTAGATTAACCTTAAAAGTAGTGGTATTTCACTTGCGCCGAAGCTCCCACTTATCCTACACCTCTCAAGTTATTTCACAAAGTCAGACTAAAGTCAAACTCAACAAGGTCTTCTTTCCCCGCTCTACCTATTTTTGTATTTTACAAGAATTGGTTTTTATGTGTAATTAAGCCAATCAGAACACAAAGTACAAAATCTAATTAAACACATGTAAATGAGATATAATCTTCAAGTGAATGATTGGAGAATAAGTTTTAGTTATAATTGAAAATATGATGAAAAATAAGTCAACAATAACATATTTGTTAATTACAATAACCATTACAAACAATATTTTTTATTTTTAAAATAAAATATTGTATTATATTATTAAAGCATCCAAACTGGAAATTGGCTAAGAGTTACAGAATTGAACTAGGTATAAACCAGATACTAATCAAACAAGCAAAGCCATATTAGGTGACGGGGGAGGAAATCACCAACTGGATACACCATATTTACAAAGAACTTGACATTCACAAAGGCCCATGTTTTGTGGCTGAGGAGTGCAATTGCAGGTATTAGGTATAACGCTTGCAGTTTGTGCACCAAAAAAGTCAAGAATACAAGTGGTGCTTGGACTGCCTCTTTCTATGCATGATCCACTGAACACTTGTTTCGAATGACAGTACACTAATTTTTTTTGTCTGTGCGAGTTTTGGTTCTTCTGTTTTTGTTTACATGTTAGAAAAACAAATAGACTTAGTAAATATGAAACAAAAAAAACTATGCATCTAATTGTGATATAACTAGGGTTATGATAGTTATGATATTATCATGTGAAAAGTGGGCTGGGAGAAGAGAGAAAAAGACACAAGAAATCAAGCAGATTGCAGAAACTTTCATTTTTTGTTTTTCTTTTGGACGACTTTTTGTTTATAGATTGTATGTTATGGTTTCAGTTTTAAATTGATATATATAGTTATTGTCCAACTTATTTTCCCCTCATAATTTAGGTAATACAATTTAAATGTTTTACCAAATTTATATTTTTGCTATTTGAGTGAATATTGAAAAAGTCATGAGAATCAACTCTTCTTTATCGTATACCATTTATTGCTATAAAAATATAATTATTAGCGGAAGACTATTAAAAAAGATTATTAAAGTTTCATAAGCTTTTATCTGCTCATTCTTAAAAATAATTAAATATAGTATATAGAAACAAGCTAAACTGTAATACATACAATGGTAGTTTTTTCAAGAGTTGTAAAAATTTTCAACATATGAAAAAGTGCAATGGGTAATATTAATGAGTGTTGAATATGATGTGGCAAAATTGGAATTGATAATTTTCAACTGGGCACATTTGGGTTGAAGGGAGAAAAGTCTAACATGTGTCATGTTTTAAGTGGTTGAAATATTAATTAGATAATAATATTATAAGTATATATGTTGAATTCTCATTGGTCTCTCAGATTCTTGATATATTTTTTCCATCCAAATTACTTAACATCAATTATTTCATAAAATATTATATATTTATATTTGTATATTATTACTTTTATATCAAAATTCATCATTTTCATATGCTATAAATGGAAACTTGTTTCATTTAATTTGGACACAGCAAAAATAATAGTATTTTTATTAAGATTTTCTATTTGTTTCCAGTAATCTCTTGTTTTAGCTTTAAACATCGGTCTAATGAAAATTGATCATAACATTAACTGTTTTAGCACTCAGTTGTCTGATCCTAGTTGAGTGATTTAAATGTACATCATGAATTGAAATCAGATCTAGACAACACATATAGGAAAATTTTGAAATGTTTCGTGGTAAATGAGATTTTTAAGTTTTTGGACTTGAGGTTCTTGTACTAACTAAGTTATGTGTTTTCTTTCTTGTGTTGTGTGCTTATTATTTATTATATTGCATTATAAATATCTTGTCACTATATGTGTTTTAATAATGATTATCTCTATTTTTTTTGTCTTTACCACTTGCATATTTTATTTTCTAAAATTATTTAAATATTAGTTATTTAATTTAATTTAAATCTGTAATTGTTATTAGTAATATATAACCACAAAAACTAAAACATGAAAGAAAATATAAATATGAAATAAAATTGGTAGGCTATGGGGTTGCAATTTTATTCAACAAAACTACTGTAGGAAATAAAAATATGATAATATACAAGAATAATACTAATCTTTAAGTTAATTTCTATACTAAATTTCTAAAAATGACTTAACTATATGTCGGCTACAAAAATGACCTAACTAGATTAACCTTAAAAGTAGTGATATTTCACTTGCGCCGAAGCTCCCACTTATCCTACACCTCTCAAGTTATTTCACAAAATCGGACTAGTGTCAAACTCAACAAGGTCTTATTTCCCCGATCTACCTGTTTCTTTTGTATTTTACAAGAATCAGACTTTATGTGTAATTAAGCCAATCAGAACACAAACTACAAAAACTAATTAAACACATGTAAATGAGATCTAGTCTTTAAGTGAATGATTGGAGACTAAGTTTTAGTTATAATTGAAAATATGATGAAAAATAAGTCAATGATATCATATTAGTAAGTTTTAATTACAATAACCATTACAATCAACATTTTTTATTTTAAAATAAAATATTATATTATTAAACCATCCAAACTGGAAATTGGCTAAGAGTTATAGAATTGAACTAGGTATAAACCAGAGACTAATCAAACAAGCAAACCCATATTCGGTGACAGGGAGGAAACCACCAACTGGATACACCATAATTGCAAAGAACTTGACATTCACAAAGGCACATGTTTTGTGGCTGAGAAGTGCAATTGCAGGTATTAGGTATAACGCTTGCAGTTTGTGCATCAAAAAAGTCAAGGAGACAAGTGGTGCTTGGACTGCCTCTCGTTATGCATGATCCACTGAACACTTGTTTTGAATGACAGTACACTGATTTTTTGTTGGTGCGAGTTTTGGTTCTTCTAATTTTGTTTACATGTTAGAAAAACAAATAGACTTAGTAAATATTAAACAAACCAAATTATGCATCTAATTATATGTTTTTATGGATCAAATATGCATCTAATTATGATATAACTAGGGTTATTACCATGTGAAAAGTGGGCTGGGAGAAGAGAGAAAAAAGACACAAGAAATCAAACTGATTGCAGCAACGTTTATTCTTTGTTTTTCGTTTGGACGATTTTTTGTTTATAGATTTTATGTTATGGTTTCAGTTGTAAATTGATATATATAGCTATTTTGCAACTTATTTGCCCCTTATTTTGGTAATACAATTCAAACATTTTACCAAATTATTTTTTTTGCTATTTGAGTGAATATTGAAAAAGTCATGAGAATCAACTCTTCTTTATGGTATACCATTGATTGCTATAATAATGTAATGATTATCGGAAGAATATTAAAAAATATTATTAAAGTTTCATAAGCTTTTATCTGATCCTTCTTAAAAAAAAATTAAAGATAGTATATAGAAACAAGCTAAACAATAATACATACAATGATAGTTTTTTAAGGAGTTGTAAATTTTTCAACAGCTGAAAAAGTGCAATGGGTAATATTATTTGATAATTTTCAACTGGGCACATTAGGGTTGAAGGGAGAAAAGTCTACCATGTGTCATGTTTTAAGTGGTTCAAAGATTTATTAGATAATAATATTATAAGTATATATGTTGAATTCTCATTGGTCTCTCAGATTCATGATATATTTTTTCCATCCAAATTATTTAACATCAATTATTTCATAAATATTATATAAACATATAAATATATATATATATATATATATATTATTTTTATATATCAAAATTCATCATTTTCATATGCTATAAATGGAAACTCGTTTTATTTAATTTGGACACAGCAAAAAAAAAATAGTTTTTTTATTTTAGCTTTTCTATTTGTTTACAGTAATCTCTTGATCTCTTAATCCCTGATGAGGTTAAAAAGAGTCCTACAGTATGTTCTGAGGATAACAATATTGGTGTCCCTTCTGTTTCTTTGGAGCACCAGGTGAAGAATAGTGTTGTCGGTGATCAGTTACAGTTGGTTGGTACATCGCAGACACAATTAGCTCTTCATAGTGACGTAAATGAAATTGTTGTGGATGACTCTAATGCTGATTCAGAGTGGAAGATGGTTGGCCGTAATAATAGCAAAGGTTCGCCGTCCAACCATGGTTATCCTCTTGCAGCAGGTCAAGGTGAGCTAGCTCTGATCGCACAACCCGGTGATTCTCCATCGCGATTCCAGGTTCTCGCTGACATGACTGAGGAGGGTGAAATAGTTGAGACCCAAGGTACAGATGAGGTACCACCTGAATCTGAAGCTAACTTGGAGGTTGCTAAGCAAGTAGTAGTGAAGCGTCCTAAGACAAGGAAAAACAAATAGCTCGTACTAAGGATATCCAGCTACTTAAGGGTCAGAGCTGTCAGAATATATCCAAAAAATCTTCCACCCGGAAGCAATGACGTATTTTTCTCTTGGAACATGTGTGGGTTCAATAAGCCGCACAAACATGATGTAGTGCGTTCTTGGATTCGTAATGTTAAGCCTGTTTTTGGATGTCTTCTTGAAACTCGGGTTCAAGAAAATAACCATACACAGATTCTAAATTATGTTCTGCCATGTTGGAATTGTATTCACAACTATGATTGTCATCGGCTGGGGAGAATTTGGTTTTGCTGGTCTGATGCGATTACAGTCACTTTAATTTCTAAAGTGCTCAAATGATTACCTGTGGGAACCAAATGGTAGACACATGAGATGTATTCATTTGTTCAGTGATATACGCATCAAATTTTGCCGAGGAACGAGTGAGTCTTTGGGAGGAGATTCACACATTACACGCATTTTACGCTAAACAGTCACTACCTTGGATTCTAACTGGAGACTATAATGAGATACTTTCATCCACTGAGCATTCTCGTGCCTTGGAATATCGAGTGCACCAAACTGGTATGAAGCAATTTCAAGATGTGGTGTCCCACTGTGACTTGGTGGATCTGAACTATCAAGGGCCGCTGCTAACCTGGTGGAACAAAAGAGGTAGTGATCCTATAGGGAAAAAGTTGGATCGTGCTTGATGAGTGTCTATCTTGACCCATTTTTATTATTCTTTTACTTGTCTTATTGAGTTTAGAAGTTAGGTTTTGTGTTTTTTTGGTCGGTTTTAGTGTCTTTTCAGGTTTTCATTTCCTTTGAGCTAAAATATGCAAAATGGAGCAACTTGGACGTTTTAAAACATCATTGGATTTTGGAGACATCCTGGATCGATCGATCCTGAAGAGGATCAACCAAGCATGACGAGGATCGCCCGATCTCGAAGCAGATCGGTCAGTCAAAGGAATCTATGAGGTGACACGGATCAGAGGAAGAAGATCGATCAATCCAAGTAGGATCGATCGATCCCAGTCACGAATATTCTCCAAATCACATATTAACTTCGAGTTTTGACCTAGAAGACACTATAAATAAGGCTCATTTCCTGAGCGGCCAGAGAGAACTAGACACAAAATTTACTTTTACTCTGCCATTTTTATTTCTCATTTCAGATCTGTAATTTTTACATTGCTTTTTCTCAGATCTATAAAGTTTTCATTGCATTTTCAAGATCTACAATCTGTTTTCATCTCTTTTTTTGTGTTATCAACCATACAACATAATGATCTATCAACCAATTACCATGGTTGAGTAGATCTATATGTTGGGAGATGAGATTTATTCAAAGGATTTAATGTTTAATTAGGTTATTGCTTTTATTAGAATTATGGTTAATAGATCTCTACTTCTGTGAATCAAATGCTTTTGTTAGGTTGACGAATCTATCAAATGATTCATATGGTTTTATAGTACAGCTAGTGTTAGCTATTCTACCCGGAATCTATAGTTTGTAGGCATGATTTTCAGATTTCCAAGAGTTGAAGTTGGATCTACAAGTGAACTCTATCAAACTATGTCGAAATATGCTATCATAAGGTCCTAGCGGATTTATGATAGAATAATATTTGCTTTTATTAAAAATATTTATTTTGGTACAGTGTTTGTGTTTCTAGATCTAGATCATTTAATTGTTAATCCGGTTAGATATCCTTTTTATTTATTTAAATCCCTGCACTTTCCCAGATCCCAACATTTATTTTTAATTGATTTTGTTTCCTTATTATTTAAAAGATTTTATTCGGATTTGATTTTCGTGACACTTTCCATATTTTTCATCTTAACTCTGTTTAGATCTAAGGATCTATAGGGCTCTTTACTCTTTGTGGATTGATTCCACTACTATACTGTCGTGCACAACCTTGTACTTGCGGAGTTTAGATGTTGGGTAAAATCTGATGCATAAAACATCACATCAGTGCTCTCATAAACAGGGACTGGTTAGCTAAATTACCCCAATCTTTTGCTCTTTTTGACACTGGCGGGATATCTGATCATGCACGATGTCTTATCTATTTAACGAGTCAAGCAACCGGAAATCATCGACCGTTTCAATTCTGTAATTATTTGGCTAATCATGAAGAGTTTATCCCCACTGTCTCACATATATGGGATCCTACTCCGTCTCTATTACATTCTCGAGCAGCATTACATCTCTTTCACTGTAAACTAAAGGTTCTTAATCTTGCTTTGCGAGAACTGAACATAATGAAATATGGGAACCTCCCATTACGTACAAAGGCAGCTTATGAGGAACTTTGTATATGTCAGGAGCAGGCACTTCAAGTGCCAACTGAGGAGGCTTTCCTAGCTGCGTCAGAAGCTTGAAATAAGTGGCATCATTTGGCCCACATTGAAGAACAATTTTTTCAACAAAAATCAAGGGTGCAGTGGATGCAAGTTGGGGATCAAAATACATCTTTCTTCCACCGGGTCGCCCAAGATTGTGCTTCCCGTAATGGGATTAAGCGTCTCAGCTCGATAGCGGGTCAGATTTTAACTGAGATTGGTGATATCATGCGGGAGACAGTTTCGTATTTGAGAATTTTCTGCAGTCACAATCCCTCGAGTACGAAGGGACCTCAGTAAATTACCTTCAGTCACTAATATCTTACCGTTTCTCAACTCAAGCAGCTTCAGAGTTGGTTAGACCAGTCACGGCAACAGAGATAAAAGAAGCTTTGAATTATATGCCAACAAACAAAGCGCCTGGTCCGGATGGTTTCACAGTATAGTTTTATAAGGCAGCATGGCCTATTATAGGCTGTGATTTTGTTACGGCGGTGCAGTCATTTTTTCTCTATGGTTTTCTACCAAAAGGAGTAAATGCCACCAACTTAACACTAGTCCCAAAGCATGTGAATGCTGAGACAATGAGGGATTAAATGCTGATTGCATGTTTAAATTTACTCTACAAGGTTATCTCTAAGATCATTGTCAACCGTCTAAAGACTATTCTACCTGATTCCATCGAGTCAAATCAGAGTGCATTCATTAAGGGACGACTTTTACTGGAAAATGTTTTGTTAGCAACAGAACTAGTTAAAGATTATGTGGCGCTCGTCTCATCCTCTCTCGAGAACGGCGCATCACCAACAATAACTTCTTACTCAAGTAACAATAATAACTAACGTTTTACTTTATTAAATAATACTTCGAGTCTCAAATAACAAACTAAATCCGGATAACAAATTAAACCAAATAAATCCATTATAAATAAAAGTGTTAAAATCCGTTGATCCCAAAATAGCACTACAATGTCCTGCGCAACCAACTACTCAACATGATCACCTGTAACATAAAAGGAAGAGAAAGGGGTGAGCAACAAGGGAGTCACTCAGTGAGGTATGTTATGCTAGCCCACTCAAGTAGAACCCGGCTTACACCATAACCACAACAGTCTAGACCTAAACATGTAACAAACATGACACCTAAAGCACCCAAGCAATGCAAACAATGGCCCTACACGAGATAAGTGCTCGCCCACCCTCCAAAGAGGCTTACTTTATGGGATAGTGCCCAATCACACTGCCCTTTGGATGCTTTATCGACCTTAGGGAGCTACGGCTTGGCAGATCGACTTGCCAACAAACGACTCCTGTAGTCACACAGTCCTCCCAATGTGTACCCTGCCAAAGTCTTATAACATAATTCTGCATATACAATACATCACTAACACATCAACAGGCGAGACAAACAACATGTGAAATCATCTAAATATCCTAGTCTGGTTTAACATGCAAGACAGACTCAATCAAAGAGACAATACACATTCAAGCACTAAACTATCGATAGAAGGGTATAGGCGAAATAAGATTGAGTCCACTAGAAAACGGAGACAACTCATACTTTCCTTTTATGAACTCCTATGTCCGAAATTTCCTTTCATGGACTTTCCTAAGATAGAAAAATTCCTAAATTAGAAACTTTCCAAAAATATAAACTTTCCAAAAATAGAAATTAGGGTTTCCAAATGAAAGCTAGGATTTTCCTGATTTTAGGTCTCAGCAGCTGTCGTCTTCAAACTCCGATTACGGCCGGAATTTATATCGGAATCATGATCAGACAGACGATCTGGAAAGCTGACATCTAGGGATTTGCAATGATATGTAGATCGGATTCTAAATCCTTACGGTTCACTAGGAAACTGCGTTTGAAATTGGGCAACGATGGAATCCGATCTGCAGAGATCCTCCTTAGAAGAACGGATATAACTTTCCGACCATATCTCTGATTTGGGATCCGCTTGCGGCTGTGGCTAGATCTTGATGTCGTGTATCTCTCCATGAAATATAAGATAGAGAAAATTTGGTTTGATCCTTCGTTTTCCCTTTCTCCCAGATCTGTCTTCATCTTCTGATTCTTCTTTTCTCTCATTTCTTTCTTTTCTCTCTATTCTTCTGATCAGGTGGTCACGAAAATAACAACCAAAAGCCCTAGAAACCTTTCTTTAAATATGTCCCATCCTTTTAATTTCATTTTAGCTTAGTGGGCTTTTAACCGGACTATATTCCGCGATCCAAAACCACGGGAACGGGCTGTTACATTATTATCACAAGGACTCAATTTACCCCCACAGCGCGTTAAGTTTGATATTGCAAAACCTTTTGATACAGTACCATGGTCGTTTATTGTGGCTTTTTTTGAAGCAATGGGGTTACCTGACCGATTTTTTCATTGGATGTATCTTTGTATCTCAACTGCATCTTTCTCCGTTTCAATAAATGGTGAGTTGGAGGGGGGTTTTCCAAGCTCTAAAGGCATACGACAGGGGTTTTTGCTTTCCCCCTATCTCTATGTCATTGTAACTAATGTTCTATCAAAAGTTCTGAATCAAGCTGCAGAAAATCAGATTTTTGGATACCACTCGAGCTGTAAGGCAGTCAAGCTTACCCATCTTAGCTTTGCAGACGACATTCTTGTATTTACAGATGGTTCACCTCAGTCTTTAAATGGGGTACTTCAGGTTATGGAAAATTTTGATTGCCTGTCATGTGTACATATAAATGTTAATAAGTCATCAATCTTCTTAGCAGGATCTGATACTGAGGTACTGAGGGAAAGAGAAGTGAATGTAGGGATCATTGTCAACTCTCTCCCTATCAGATATCTTGGTTGCCTTTAACCACCAAGTCGATGACCCAAGTTGACTATGAGCCACTTATCGACAAGATTAGGAAGCGATTACTTTCATGGAGCAATAAAACACTCTCCTATGCAGGTCGCCTGCAACTCATCAAATCAGTGATCAATAGTATCTCTAATTTTTGGTGCTCGGTTTTTAGATTGCCAAGTCGATGTTTGGATAAGATTGAGTCCATGTGTGCTGCTTTCTTGTGGTCAGGATCACCCAATGATACACATAAAGCAAAAATTACATGGGAAGACCTCTGCTTCCCCAAAGATTAAGGAGGTTTGGGGATTCGAAGCTTGAGGGAAACTTCTAGAGTTTTCGCATTAAGCCACATCTGGCGTCTTTTCACACTTTCGGGCTCTCTTTGGGTGGCTTGGACAAAGCATTACTTGCTTCGATATGAATCTTTCTGGGATGTAAAAGAAGGTCAAAGAGGCTCTTGGGTCTGGCGTAAGCTTCTTAAGCTACGTGATCTTGCTTACACTTTTTTGCGGACTGAGATAAGGGATGGAAGGTCCACTTTCTTTTGGTTTGATAATTGGTTGAATTTGGGAAATTTTTTGGACATAACAGGTAGTTCAGGTACTCAACATCTCGGTGTCTATCGAAATGCTAAGGTAGCAGATGCGGCTTCTGCCTCTTCCTCGATTGTGCGTAGCCGTAGAATCCGCTACCATCACAATCTTCTTGCTCAGATCCAGGCAACCCACTTACCAGACTCGGTAGTGGGAAAGGACATAATTCTCTGGAAACATAGTGAAAGATGTCTACCACGAGTCTTTCTCTGTGGTTCGTACATGGGAACAATTGCGTAAGCATAGAGAAAAAGTTGGCTGGACTCGGATTGTGTGGTTTAGTCAAGGGGTATCGAGATTCTCCTTTATCACTTGGCTTTCATTACATAACAGATTGTCTACAGGGGACCGCATGCGTATATGGGGACAAGTACAAAGTTGTGTCTTTTGTGGTGAGCCAGAGGAATCACGAGCACACCTTTTTTTCGCTTGTCCATAC
The DNA here is from genome assembly GCA_963555745.1 of Cardamine flexuosa. Taxonomy (NCBI): domain Eukaryota; kingdom Viridiplantae; phylum Streptophyta; class Magnoliopsida; order Brassicales; family Brassicaceae; genus Cardamine; species Cardamine flexuosa. The sequence continues at coordinate 11,669,637 of OY743220.1, read as the reverse complement.
ACACTGCCAATTTGGTTTGAAATTGCAGGAGATATTCTGGAAAATTTATTAATCCAGACTGGGAGATAATTATTCCTAGCTTACTTTCAGCAAACCTCAACTCAATGGATTTTGTGTTTGTCCGGTTGGGGTTGCAAGCTACAATCTATCATGTTTGACGTGAAAGGAACTTTAGTATACACCAAAGAAGATGGATGACAGCGAAGATGTTCTCTCGGACTATTGATAAGGCAATGCGGAACAGAATGGTCTCTTTGCGTTACAAAGTTCCTCATCGATTTGAGGATCTTCTCCGTCGATGTTCAAACTGAGAAGACTATGATTTATTTTATAAAGTATTAGATCGGTATCTCGGCTTTAATTTTGTTTACTTTCCCATTGTATATAGAATTTTTTTGTTGAGCAATAAATTTAAAATTTCAACAAAAAAAAAACTCTTGTTTTAGCTTTAAACATTGGTCTAGTGAAAATAGATCATAACATTCCGTTTTAACACTCAGTTGTCTGATCCTAGTTGAGCGATTTAAATGTACATCACGAATTGCAATCACTTTCTAAAATATAAATATAAATATGAAATAAATTTGGTAGGGTATGGTTTTTTTATTTTTACTAGAATAATACTAATCTTTAAGTTAATTGGTAGAATAACTTTCTAAAAATGACCTAACTAGATGTCGGCCAAAAATAATTTACCTAACTAGATTAACCTTAAAAGTAGTGGTATCTCACTTGCGCCGAAGCTCCCACTTATCCTACACCTCTTGATGTGATGTTTTATGCATCAAGTTTTATCCAACATCTAAACTTCGCAAGTGCACGGTTGTGCGCGGCAGTATAATGGTGGGATCGGTCCACAGAGAGTAAATATCGCTATAGATCTCTAGATCTAAACAGAGTTACGATGAAAAATATGGAAAGTTGTCACTTTTAGAAATCTGAATAAAATCCGAATAAAATCTTTAAATAAGGAAAGAAAATCAATTTAAAACAAATGTTGATATTTGGGAAATTGCAGGGATTTAAATAAATAAAAAGGATATCTAACCGGATTAGCAATTAAATGATCTAGATCTAGAACACAAACACTGTACCAAAATAAATCTTTTTAATAAAAGCAAATATTATTCTATCATAAATCCGCTAGGACCCTATGATAGCATATTTTGACCTATTTTGATAGAGTTCACTTGTAGATCCAGCTTCAACTCTTGAAAATCTGGAAATCAAGCCTACAAACTATAGATTTCGGGTAGAATAGCCAATGCTAGTTGTACTATAAAACCCTATGAATCATTTGATAGATTCATCAACCTAACAAAAGCATTTGTTTCATAGAAGTAGAGATCTATTAACCATAATTTTAATCTATAACAATAACCTAATTAAACATTAAATCCCTTTGAACATTAAATCCCTTGTGTGGTCCAGTCTCGCCATCAACACCAGCCGGTAAAAGGTACATTTTTGTCTTAATCGGTGACTTCTCAAGATAGATGTGGACGTTACTGCTCAAGGAGAAGAGTGATGCGTTTGAGCAGTTCAAAAGATTTAAGGACTTTGTTGAAAAACAGACCGGTTTTTCCATTAAGACATTCCACACAGATCGAGAAGGAGAGTTTAACTCTGGAGAATTCAAAAAAAATTGTCAAGAGAAAGGAGTTCTTAGACACCTAACAGCACCATATACTCCACAGCAAATTGGTGTGGTAGAAAGGAGAAACCGAACTTTAATGGAGATGACAAGAAGCTTGTTAAAAGAAATGAACATTCCAAATGATATGTGGGGAGACGTCGTACGTCATTCAACATATCTCATTAATAGAGTTCCCACAAAAGCCCTGCAAGGTCAAACTCCATACGAAAGGTTCATGTCCAAGAAACCTAATGTTGAACATTTAAGAGTATTTGGGTGTGTAGCTTATGCAAAGATCACGGAACCTCATCTAAAGAAGTTAGATGATAGGTCGAGGAGTGTGATCAATCTTGGAACAGAACCTGGTTTCAAGGCTTACTGTCTCTTTGATCCCATCACAAGGAAGGTGATAGTAAGCAGAGACGTAATTTTCAATAAGAAGAAAGCTTGGGAATGGTCATCAACAACAAAGCAAATCTATGGTGAACCGGGAATGTTCAAACTTTCCCATGAAAACTTGGTAGAAGATGGAAACGAATATGATCGAGGGAATAATGATGAGGATCATAATTCAGACCACGAAGAAGAACAAGAAGAAGAAGAACCGGTAGCAAACTCTGTAGTTAATAATGGCACTGTAAATCAACAAGTAATGACAAGATATGGACGTGTGGTGAATAGACCGAGGTATCTTGATGATTACACACTTCTAGCGGATATAGAAGGAGAGAAACTCTTACTCACAGTGGATGGAGAACCGAAAAACTTCATTGAAGCAATGAATCTGCAATAATTGACTAAAGCAATGGAAGCAGAGTTGGATTCTATCACAAGAAACAAGACTTGGAAACTCGTTAAAAAACAAGATGGGGTGAAGTCTATAGGGCTAAAATGGATGTACAAGATCAAGAGAAAAGCAGCAAAGCAAGCTATATGGCTTAAGGAGCTAACAAGAGAGATTCTTAGTATAGCCAAGAAGGTTATACTAAAGATTGACAACAAGTCAGCTATTGCTCTTACCAAGAACCCGATTTTTCACGAAAGAAGTAAGCACATACTTTCTAAATATCATTTTATTCTTGAGTGTGTGGAGAATGAGCAGATTGAAGTTGAGCTTGTACCGGGAGTGGAGCAAAAGGCGGATATACTCACAAAGCCATTGGGAAGAATTAAGTTCAAGGAAATGAGGAGCTTAATCAGAGAGCAAGAGATAAAACCTCTCAAATTTCAAGTTGGAATTAAGAGGGAGAATGTTGGATAATTCCAACATTGAAAAAGGAAACAACATCTCTTTCTAGAAAATGCTAGAAGAGATTAAAGAGAAAAGGAAATATAACAATTATCTTGATAAGTAGATTTAGATAAGTTTAAGTAATTTACTTTTTCTACTAGAATGAGGAGGTGCTTGTTCTATTATAAATAAGAGGTTATGGAGAGGTGTTCCATAAGATCTTGAGAGTGATTTAGTTTTGAGAGAGTTTCTAAATCAATAAAAGAAAAGTTGTTATTAAAACTCTCAAGTTCTAGTTTGATATCTAATATTTAGATTTGATAACTTGACTTAACATTTTATGCTTTCTGATTTTGTAGCTTTGGTAGAAGAAATCTCTTACTCTTCCTAGAAGTGTTTTTTGAACCCCCATTATAGTTATTTTGATATTTATGCAATCATTCAATTCGTTTTTAATGATTTCATCCATGTATGAGTAATTCACTTGTCGGATTTAGGGGTATTTCAAAGGGATTCAATGATTGATTTGGTGTAGGTTGCTAGATTATAGGTTTATCTTTAGAGTTTTTCATCTTTTGTGTTCTCAATGCTTATGTTAGTTTGATTAATCAGATCTTTAGATTAATCTACGCACCAAAAGCAAAAGTTAGGTTGATGGATTTAAAAATTGATGAGTTTAGTATCCTTAGCCAACAAGATTTGAAGTTAATTCATGTAAGTAAATATATCAAACCTGTTGACGACAAAAAAAAAAACATATCAAACCTGTTATGAAAGTTGATATATCTTCTAAGGCTCATTCGGGAGTTTAGTGTCTTAGATTCATGGTTAGATAGTTTGTACTGCGGGAGTATGCTAATTTTACCATAGGGATTAAAATTTCTAGAGCGGTTTAAACTTTGATCCGTGTTTAGCACGTAGATTATCGATCATTGTTCCATGTGAATTTACATGCACCCAATGCTTGTCTCATTAGTTTACATCGCTTTAATTTATTGATTTGATTTACTTACAACAATTATTACCAACAACTTCATATTATCAAGAGCTACTTAATCTCAATTTTCATGATGAATGTTCAGTTGAAACAATAAGAGAGACAGTCAGAGTTTTCATTAAAATCCCATCTCTCACAGCTTTTTTCAAGAATTTGGGAAGTGAGTAAAAAACAAATTGGAAAAATAAAGAATAGTGGATATTTCCGTAAGCTTTGATAAGTTGTGGTAATTCGGAAAAGTTCTCAACCAAAAAAGCAAGAAGAAACATTTTAGGTTTAATAAAGTCAAGCTCCACGCATCGACTGAAAATGTCCATGGAAAAGTAAGACTCTTTGATGAGTTTGTTTTGATTATGAACCGGGGAAGTTATGGCCTACGCCCGACAGGATAATTAAACCTCTAGAAACACAAAGTAACTTAACATTAAAAACGAAGAGGGGAGTGAGTGATGGATATTTATGATATAAGAGGAATGAGTCAATATTGGTGGTCTATGTGGGGATATTGAGGCAAGAGAAAAAATCGTTGGTAAAAAAAAAAACAAATTCAGCTGAATCCGACAAGGAATTAAATGGCAGTATTCCTATTTCATTTGCCAATTTAACAAAGCAATCCTTTATCGGCCTCTATAATATTAACTTTGAATCCACACTTCCAGCTGACATGAGTTTATCAATGTGGGTGAAAATTCATTTTCTGGGAGTTTTCCTACATCATTAGACTGGATTAATTTGAGGGAAAACCAATTTAAGGGATCTTTTAGGCTTAAGAGTTTAATCCTTTCTAATAACCAATTCCCTGAATCTCGAAGATTTATATCTTAGAGACAAGGATTTCATTGGGCCTTTTCCTACATTTTATTCATGATTCCTTGTGTACGTTTAATTGATCTTAGCGGAAACCAAATTCAATATCTGATAGAACTTAGTAACAACAATTTTAGTGGGTCAATCCCTAGCCGACCTTAGTTATCTTCATCTTGACCAAGTACCATGTTGTTTTTGGGGACTCATGACGGTTAAGCTTTCTCACAACTCTTTCAGCAGTATTGAAGAATCATCAAAAGTTTTCGATGAAACAAAATTGGTGGAGATAGATCTTAGGCCACATTGGATCTGCAAACTTAGATCGTTATGCAACTTGTGAATGTGCAAAGCAACAGAATCAAGGACAAGTTTCCTCCATTTTGGTTGGGTTCTCTGCCATTGTTGAACGTCCGAACAAACCAATTCGTAGAAACCCATTGTTGACACTTACATGGGAACGTTCTTGTATGCTGGTGGTATCTATCCGAATTCGATGGAAATGGTGCATTGTAAGATGTTTGAATTATAAACCCCATAGATGTTTTGCTCTTTCCACACAACTTGTTGCTCAGTGTTTGCATTAAGAGCAATTTTCATAAATAGCATTAGTTGAAATTTATGTTCCATAAATAGCATTTTTTTTTAGGACAAAAGTAACATTTTTATAAAAGATTAATTTCCTTCTATAGCACAAAATCTCCTAATCATATATTTTTAGGGTTTAGGATTTAGGGTTTAGAGTTTAAAAACCCTAAACTCTAAACCCTAAATCCTAAACCATATATTTTACCCTAAGCAAACTATACCCTAAATTGTACAATATTTAACCCAAACAAAAAATTTAAAATTTTGTCTTTTATAAAAATGTTATTTTTGTCCAAAAAAAAAGATGTTATTTATGGAATAAAAACTTCAACTAGTACTATTTGAGAGAATTCCTCTTGCATTAATCTCTCTGTTATTGGCCAACAAGAGCCTCTGTACGTATTTTCCCAACTGAGCTTTAATAAATTTGTGCTTCTTCAATCGTTGATCGATGAATATGTATTTTCCAGCCACCAATGACTCAACAAACTCTAAAACTGCTGTCCTCCAATGATAATGCCAGCTCATTAAAGCGTCTGATTTAAATCAGAGATTTTTTATGATGAAAGACCAAACTCGTTTGGGTGGAGTCTTCATACAAGAAAATGTGTTGCACGTGGTTATTACAGCTAAAAGTAACATCAAAGGTTCGAGAGATGACCGAGCAGTTTTCTTGTGTTTAATCTGCTTTCTTTCTCTCAGTATGTGCAGGTTCTGGTTCTCTTCTTCAACATATCATGTGGAGATTTATGAAAATAGTGATAACTTGATGAACAAGAAGATTCACTTTGGCCGAAGCAATCGTATTTCTGGTGATATTCTTGATTTAGATAAGGATGGTATTTTCAAAGCTCTAACAATGGAAGTTGGGTTTCTCTCAAAAGTGGTTGCATCTGGTAACTTATGCTTATGGGTTTACATCAAGTCGTTTTTGATGTCGCTTGGTTCAGAAAATATGATCAATACCAAATGAAGAAAACATCATTGGTGTCTTTCTCTCTGCAGTGTTTCAAGCTGAATAAACACATGACTATCATATCTGTTCATATATGGCTTGTGTTCATTTCGAAAGAGAGAAAGTTTAGAACCAAGTTGCAAGCATGGAAATTTAAAAAAAAAATTCATGTTTTTTTTTTCTCTCTTTGCAAACAAATTAGAATATATTTTTATAATGTGGAATCAAGAACAGAAAGAAAAAAAATAAGGGAACAAATTTCAAAGACAGTATATAATCTTAGTTAGAATAAAAAGTAGTAAGCATTCATGAAGACAGTGAATTTGGACCCTTTTTAAATTTTAATTCGAACTTGGGATATAAAGTTAAAACTACATGTTGTTTCCATGTTAACACCATTTATCTTTTATTATTATTATTATTTTTAAAAAATAAATGAGTTGATAAGTGAAATTAATTAAATATATATTTATGCGTAAATAACTCAGTGAAGCTTATGCAGTATCATTCACCATGCAAATTCTATATATTTCTCACTGTCAAGAAAGTTTTGATTTCTGACCGCAATATTTTTCGAGTAAGGACAATCTCATCTAAAACCTAAAGTGTGACAACGTTTATAGATCATATGTCAGTAGGGAATCAAATTCGATGAGATAGCGTTGACTATAGACAAAAAGGACATTGTCTAAAATGGATCCTAGTTTATTTTTAAGGAATGATTTTTAAGGCAGTAGAGGTCCTGTTAGGAAATAAATTTTCAAAAAAATTTATTTTAAATAGTTTTTCCTAAATAAAAATAGAAAGTGACACGAAAACTAAACAAATTAAAGGGGAGAAGAGTAACCAATTTTTTTTTATTAGAATACAAAAATATTATATAAAAAAACCATTTGCTTGCACTTGTTCTTCAACTTTAATAATGAATTTTATTTTGATCAATTATTTTAAAGTAGACTAGCAAAAACGGCTCTCTTTGAAATTTTAATTTCAAATAGAAACCCTTACTATTTAAATTTTTTCCCATAAGATTCCATTTGGAACTATATATTTTGAAAGGGTTCAAATAAAAAGTATCTATTGTTTAATGTTATTTACCAATTTTATCATATTATGTGTTTTTAGTGCTCTTTATGTCATTAGGTTAATACCCGCGCATATGCGCGGAATTTTAATATAAAATATGTTGTCTTAATCGGCTTAAATGCATAAGCATGCATAACTCTCCAAAGTAACTTATACTTATATAGTTAAATTGGTTTGACATTTTTCCCCCAAACATGGTAATTTATAGTCTACATGTTAGTTATTTTTTATTAATATATTATTTTTATTTTAGTTTGAGTTTTAAATAATATATTTTAGACCTTTATTTTTATTATTGATTTTTTGTTTGCTTATTTAAGAGTTTTTGTTATCACATTTTTTCTTGATGATATGTCTAATCTCTTTTATATATTATTTTTTTAAATATGTATTTATTCTTGAATTTTCATACTCTTGAGACATTTTGTTTTTCACAGTTTACCATTTTAAAGTTTTTTTTATATATATATTTTATTGAATCCATATCCTTTATACATGTTTAAATTTTATATGTTTTTGTATTCATTTTGTTTTATCAATTTTATCTCCTTCTCTTTATTTTTTATATATATTTTTATCTTCTTGATTGTGTATTGAATATTTTTTCATGGCATATAATTTTCTAGGTTAAAGTTAACTTCTTAACTTATTTAATCTCATCATTTGTTATTTTTTTCACTTGCATTAAAGTTTAATTATCTTTATTTGTTTGAGAATAACAATTAAATTATTCAAAAAATAAAATACAATGATACATTTTAAATATTATATTATATTATTTATATGTATTCAATTGAATTTGAATTTTAGCTTCTTATAATAATTTTTAAATAATCAAATTTGACTTTAATGGTTTTAACCTTTTTATGTATAATTAATAGTCAGATATATATTAATATTAATTTAGGTTACTTGTTATTTAGAAAAATAAATTAATTGCTTATAATATATACTCATGTGGGAAAATAAAGTTGAGAACCCCTTCAGCCATTATATATAGTCATTCAGAAAAAGAAAAAAAAGTACAATGATACATATTTAATCTTGCATTATATAGGATTATATGTTTTAAATTGAATTTTAATTGTACTTACTTATAATAATTTAAATAAATAAATATATATATATATATATATATATTTAAAATGTAATGGTTTTTTTTTCTATAATTAATAGTTGAACATATATTAATACTGGTTTAAATTACTTGGTGTTGAAATATAAATTAATTACTTATATAATTTACTTATGTGAATAAATAAAATAAAGATAAACCAATAAATTGGGAGTTGATATGTCATTCTTAGGATAGTCTTTTTCAAGCTGATGTGTCATTTTATGGAGTGCCTTCTTTAGCTATTATATATAGAAAGATTATATAAGATTATATGTTTTAAATTGAATTTGAATTGTATTTACTTAAAATAATTTAAATATATATATATATATATATATATTGAAAATGTAATGAGTTTTGTGTATAATTAATAGTCGAACATATATTAATATTGATTTAAATTACATGGTTTTTAGAAATATAAATTAATTGCTTATATAATTTATTTATGTGAATAAATAAAATGAAGATAAATCAATAAATTGGGAGCTGATGTGTCATTCTTAAGATAACCCTTTTCAAGCTGATGTGTCATTTGATGGAGGGCCTAATTTATTTATGTGAATAAATAAAATGAGATAAACCAAGAAATTTGGAGCTAATGTGTCATTCTTAGGATAGCCCTTTTGAAGCTGATGTATCATTTGATAGAGAGCCTCCTTCAGCCATTATATATACGATTACTGATTGCATATCGTTGTCTGAGAGCCTAATAAAAAAAAACCAAGAAAAACTATAATTTTAATTCTAGAATTATATTGATATAAAAAATGCATGTAGTTCTTATCAAGAGGAAATGCCAAAAAAAATTAAGGTCCACATTCAATTGATATGTTGCTTATTTTGCTATCAAGATTTTTTCCAATACCTAGGATAAAAAATAATATTAAAAGGCAAATTTTGTTGATCATTAACATCAAAGCTTTCAAATAAAGATTCATTTGACATATTATCAGGTTAACTCAACTTATTAGAAACTGCATATATATTCCTAACCTCTATTGCTAGATCACAAAAATTCCTGACATGAAACTAGATACATTTGGTAAAAACTTTGGTTTAGATCAAGAAAAACATAAGAGTGTATATGATTGCCTCCTGAATTTAAAAGTTTTCAAGGAATGTGTAAGTGTTAGTGGACTGGTAAGTATAAACCTCTAATCATAAAATCACTTAATTTGGTGTTTGTTTGTTTGCAGGAGTAGATTCTTGACAAAGAGGAAGAAAAGAAGAAAACAACAGCTGGGAGAGAAGAAGACAAAGCATTAAGCAAATATTTGAACTCTTGTTCTGTTTGACTATGGAAAATTCTGGTTGCGACTCTTAATGCTTTACTAAAATTGAACTTGTATGATCGCTTTCGCTAGTGTCTCAAAGCAATTCCATCTAATTGTTCATGTAAGTTGTCCAACATTTTGGATTTGATATTCAAGTTACACAAAGGCCTTGCAAATTCTTTTTTAGCAACTCATCTAGATATATCATGCATAAAACTTGATATATCATCTGTTATTTCTTGTAATACAATGTCATGTTATTTAATAAACTGGATTTATGTAACAAATAGATGAGCGTTGAAAAAGTTTCTCAATAAAAGAGCCAGGATAGCTCATTTTGATACATATGAATGTGATATTGGATCAAATATATAGTGAAGAGTGGTCTTACCTACTATTTAATCAATTATTTTAATCTTGCTGATAAATTTTATTCTATTATGTTCTTTTTTGGTGCGCTCTTTATAGTCACTAGACTCGTTACTGATTGCATATCGTTGTCTGAGATCCCTTTTTTTTAAATAAGCAAAGAGAACTATAATTTTAATTCTAGAATTTTATAGATATAAAAATTTCTATAATTGTAATCAAAAGGAAATGTCAAATTTAGTTTTCTTGTAGGTTCACATTCAACTGATGTGTCTCTCACTTTGCTATCAAGATTTTTCCAATACCGAGGATAGAAAAATATCAAAAGGCAAATTCTGTTGATCATGAAAATTCAAGCTTTCAATTAAAGATGCATTTGACTAATTATCATGCTCACTCAACTAACTAGAACCACTATCAACACTCAAACACAAATTGTGTTGCTCATGAACATTCAAACTTTAAAAAATGATTGCATTTGGAACAGTATCATGCTCACTCAATCGACTAGGTCCATAATTGGTATCATTTTTATCATTTACGATTTGTTTTTGGTTTTTAGATTCATTAGCACCTACTTTTTGAACAAATCAACACTATAATAAGGCAGATGCCTCTCCTGGTGTTGACACATCAGATTTTTTAGAGATTATGGTGTTGACATGTCAATAAATAAAAAAAATTTGTGATCCAATCAAATTATTTCATTAATACACATAAGTAAACACATCAGATTTTTTATGCCACATCAATTAATGAAAAAATTATGAAACCAATTAAATCATTTTATTTATACAAATAAGATAATAATCAAAATATTTATTTTTACCATGTATAAAATAATAAAAAGTTATCTAAAATAATCATATCAATGTAATTATACACATCATACAATATTTATTTTTACCATAAATAAACTAATAGAAAAACATTTCTGAACAAATCAAACTATTTTATATATACACACCATATAATATTTATTTTTACCATAAATAAAACTACATGTGTTGATTAACTGTTTTTTTAACCGACCTAATTAAGTCTCATGTCGTTGATTAGCACTGGTTTATGTTTTCTTAAGCTAATGTTTGTTTGTTGGATTGAGAGTCAAGAGTTTGGATTTCCTTCAATATAATTTTTTTTAAAAGAAAGTTGTGGAATTCTCAGGCATGGATTTGAGAATTAGGGTTTACAGATGTGGGGGAGGTGTAACGCCCCCGACCCGACCTAGAACTAAATCGGAACCGGAACGCTACGTTGATGCACTCGTATCCGAACAACCAAGGTTCCCAGAACACATTCATTCACCCGAGTCATCCATACATAAGGACATCCCTCACGAGTCAGGGCCTAAGGCTTGCCAACCCATACCCAGACCATGAGTTGGGTCTGTCCAGACAAGACTTTATCATTAAAACATGGGGTTTTTACGGGAAAACAACCTTTTATTGATTTTCTAAATAAATTGAACTACAAAACTACTAGTGGAGCTCCGAGCCTAATGTTCAAAATCTAATCAAACGAAATAACTAAAATTTTTTACAAAGGAAATAAATTCTACACCGGCTGGCCTAACGTCCCTTGCTCCACTAAGGTTTTCTAACTAAGGTTACCTGCAAAACAACTGTGTGGGGGTGAGTGCTAGTCACTCAGTGAGTTTGGGTTCCCATAACAAGCAATAATATTCCGAACCCAAAACCCAAAATAACAATCAACACACAATTTCACACAACACGCAAGTAAACAAACAAGCAATCAATCAGAGTAATAATTCTATCTATGCAGCGGAAATCTAAACAATCAAAAGGCATGGAAGCCTCATAACAATCTATACTATCCTATGGTATACTAACAAAATTTTATTCATTAAGGCCTTCTATGATTTGGATCTCCCATAAAGAATGTCTAACACCTTTAGCCACAAAGGCTAGAAAGGATCCACATTCCTCTGACATGTTTTTACGGTGTCAAAACTACATCGTCATGTAGTGCTTGTCGGTAGCTAGCCGACCAAGCAGACGGGACCATCTCGACATCACACTAATTACTAGATATGCATTATATTATCTAAACTAACTTGCACATCCTAGTATAACAATATAACTAACAATTCTATCATGGCAAACAAGCAATACTAACAATAAGCTAGTATATCACAAAATCTATCACCTTAAGGTTAATATCTTACGGATAACCTAATGAAAACTATTTAGCAATCAAAAGGAATTCTAACAAATAACCTCAGGCAATATCTAATTATACGATCTAACTTAAGCGGATAGAACCTATCTATATGCTTAAGGTCCTACTGAATAAACAAAGTAAACACACAATTCAAGCAAGAATATCTTTGTCTTTCGACACTCAAGCAAAGCAATCAATAATAACCAAGCAAGCAATCAAGAATATCTGTGTCTCATGACACTCAAGCAAAGCAAGCATATAAACAATCAATTAATGCAAATAAACAAGCAACATGCATAACAATGTAAACAATCAATCGGGGTACATGCTATCCTCTCATTGCATGCACCCACATGCAACAAACATAACCGAAACTCACACATTCAAGCATTATCAATAATACTAGTCCTATGTGATATTCGGAAAACAATGGATCAGATCCGAACTATGCGTAAGCATACAAACGGAACTACCCAATTGTTTAGTTTAAAGTTTAAGTTCAATCCTATGTTTAATCCTTAAACCTTCTACTTAATTCCTAATCTATGTTTAATTCTTAAACCTATGTTTAATTCTTAAACTTACTTAATTATTAATTAATTCCTAAACCTCAAGCTTAATTATTAAATAATTAATTAAACTCTTAAACCTAATGCTTAATTATTACTTATTTATAAAAACTCCAAAAATCACAATTTTCGGCTGAAGGCTTATGGTTCTCCTAAGCTTCTCCTAGTTACTTGGCTAAATGCTTCTAAGTGTAAACTAGTTTTTGGTGTGGAACTGAATGAGAAAATGGGAAGGGGAGGCTTGGTATTTATAGGAAATGGGGAAGCAGCACTAATGGCCGGTTGGGATGAGAATAGGGACGAAACTGGATAAGGCTTATCCTATCCGGACACTAATCACACTCCATTGATCGACATATGGACCTGGAGGTGGCAACGCAGACACTAAGCTATACTAAATGATCGGCACATGAACTGGAGGTGGCAGCAAATGGGCGCATGGAACCAGCGATTGACACCCACACTGATGACTACTCATCAGCCTCCCTTCTTGATCTGATCCACAATTTAAGGTCGGTCAGTCAAGTAGGTGATGCAGCTAGTTCCGTCCCACGCACCTCTATGATGTGTCGATGATCAGTTTTTTTTTTTTTGCCGATCACGAAACAAGCTCGATCAAGTTTGACGTGTTCCGCGACCTTCACTGATCATTCCCCACTCATTCCAAACCTAGACTAACCCTATTGCCTATTTTTACCATGGCTTAACCTATGTTCTAGTTTCTCGATTCAATCTAAGACTTATTCGATCTAAACTAGATTTTTTTCATTCAAAACCTTACTTACCTCGAGCAATAGGGTAACTTGTCAAAGCATGCCATGTCTTCGACTCTTGGATTTTATCTATTCAATCCCACTCACTTCACTAGTCGGTAGCCATTCCTTGATCGATCATCGGACATAACTGCCTTTGTCGATAATTTTTCCTTGATAACCAACTGCCCATGCCTTATGCCATATTACTCGATAGCCCATGTGATCAGAATGTCATTGCCAGAAACTTTCCTAAGTCTCGGCCATGCTTCCCGATCATTTACTGAAGTCCGTTCTTAGGTTAAGATCAGGGGTATTACAGGAGGGGTATTTGATTATGGTATTCTCAAATTATTTTGAAGTCTAGAGTTTGTTCAATAATGTATATCCATGATTATCAACTCTTGGAATATTTCCTCATGAATGAAACTTACATAAATTTTTAATGAATCTTTCTCAATGAATGAAAGCTAAATAAAAAAGATGGCAAACAAATTGTTTGATATTTTAGATACGAATAAGGAAACATGACTGATGAAGATTGTTGAAACATCAATGGATGAAGAAAAAGAAGAAGAATGAGAAGACAATAGGATTATCGGGAAAGAGTTACATTTCCTAAGAAAAGTAAACAAAAAATGTTGCTATAAAACTTATCTTGTGGTCCAAAAATTTTCTACTATATTTTATATCATTGTACAAAATAGAAGATTAATTTTGTTCATAAAAAATCTACTAAGATTTGTTTGTTATTGCTTAAATTTTTTTAAACTTTATTATAGAGTTTTTAATGTATTTTTATACATAGTATTTAAATAAGCTATTATTTGATAATTTTTTAAGGTTACTTTGACTGAAAATTGTAAGTTTTAATGGCTTTCTTCACCCTCCAAACTCGTCCAGAGATGGTAATTATATATTTATATGTACAAACTATATAAAATATTAAACTTAAAACACAATAATAATAATAATAATACTAATAATACTAATAATAATAATAATAATAATAATAATTTTTTTTTTTATAAAATTAAATTTTTTTTGTAATATCTTAAATTTAAATAATACAAAAATGGCTAATGGAACAAAAATATTTTCCAAAACTAAAGCTCCTAGACAAAGACATACCAACAAGCTTAATATAAACTAAGCGTTGCTATTATTAGTCATACTTAAGTGTGTATATATAATCAAATAAGAAATTTACCAATTTAAATATTTTAAATTTCATTATTGTTAATTCTATATTTATCATATTTTAAAAATAATTTCAACAAATACAAAGCTAGTAGAGATAAATTAACATTTTTAAAAACGAAACACTAATAGACTAAAGCTAATAAAATAAAAAGATGAAAAAAACAAATACAAACATACTATTACAAATGTCACCTAAAATTTGAATTAATACAAACACCAATTTGTATGAGGCTTCTAAACTTTTAGAAATATTTAAACAAAAACATATTAAATGAACGTGATACAAACTAACCATGGATGCTATTGAAAATATTTATACTAAAAAATCAAATCCCACAGCATAGTGCAGGTAATAAACTAGTATTTGTAAAGCACCTCTTCGATATTTTGAATAGATAAAGCATATCTTTTCTTTCTTTTATTACTTCCAGGCAGAACTATGATATGATTTGAACTAAAGATCACTTAAGATAAATTAAGTAAGAGTCATATATGATATTATTTAGTATTGAATAAACAAATTTATGATTGTAAAATAAGAAGTAAAATATCTTCAGAATAATTCTCCTTATGTCCCATTTTATTATATGTTTTTGCTAAAAGCAAGAATATTAAGACATAATTGTTTTTTGTTGTTTTAATTAAAATCGATTCAACCAACCATAATTGATTATGATGCTTAGTGAATTATTATTTATTGTTTTTATTAAAATCGATTCAACCAACCATATAAAATACTGCATAATATAAATATCACAAAATGTTAATTCATAGACTCATATCATTGTTAAAAGTTTTCTGGCTAACACCAAAACGACATTACTTTAGTTTGGTCATATAACTTGTCATGAGCATTTTCAATGGTTTATTTCATTTATTTTTACAAAATGATATAAACTTAAAAAGAGTTTAAGTTTCTCTCCAATTGTTTACATCATTTTTTCGCTCAAAACAAAATATTCCAAGCAGGGGTGGATCTAGAGATCAATTTTACCCGGGCATTATTACAAATATTTATAAAAATAGGCTATTTTGAAATTGTAAGGGATATTATTTTTATTCTTTTTTACCTTTTTAACTCATTTATTTGCTAGTTTATCAAATATGAATATTATTCATAATATCAAAATTTCTCCTCAAAATGATGTATTGGAAAATGATTTTCCTTATTTTAAAATATTTTCCTTCAAAACGAGACACCATTAGAAATAGTCTATCATAAGAGTGAAGTATCAATCAAACAATGATGCAAGAGATTGAATTAAGCACCATCATAGACCATGAAATTCACAATTATTGACTTATATACTTTCATGGCAAATATTCATTTTACTAATTATCCAATCATCAATAACTTTAGTTAGGCAATCAAATAATCAATGAGTATTAATAAAAAACCTTCTATAAATTCATTAAGCATCATAATCATCAAATCTCGTTGCTAGGTATGTAAATCTCATAAAAGGTTTGGTTCATGCATTTCACCTTCCGGGCGTGAATTGCCTAAGATCTAAATACTGAGAGAAAGTCAAATTTAGCATTATGAACAACATAAATGAAGGATCTATCAATAATCAACCTAAGTAATCATCATCTAACCATCAATTTATCCTAATATAGAATTACTCATGTTCCATGTAAAAGACTAACAACCTAAATGAAGAAAAAGGAAAATGAAGAAATATTCATTAGAGTTGCATAATAAGATGACTATCAATCCAAAATATCTAAAGAGATTTTGGATCTAAAATCAAGTCTAGGGAGAAGAAAACTTAGGTTTAGATACAATTTTACAAGTATTTATAAGGAGGGAACAAAAGTTAAGCGGAGTAGCAGCTAGCGGTCACTTTTAGGGGGGTCAAAACCGCCAAGATGTGCTTCATGTCAGCTCTGGCGGCGGTCATATTTGGCGATCATTTACCGAAAGCATGTTCTCTTCAATTTGATATGTGTTTTCTCTGGCGGTCATGATTGCTTTCTGAACGTGCTGAAATTTCAAATCTTCATAACTTCTTAACCGTACCTCCAAATTCACTCTTTTTCGACCTATATTCCTTATTTTTGATGATCTTCAATCTAATCATGGTGATTTCTCACATGATTGAGATTTTCTTGGTACTTCACATGTATCTTTCTATAACGTCCTCATCCAAGCTATAAGTCCCATAAACACCTATTAAGACGTCAATAGTCATTTACACTTCTAGATGATGTGAAATGAGATGGAAAGTGATCAAAATAGAGATGTAAAAAAAAGAGAAAAACAAATTCGGTCGAAATGGATTTCCATTTACATATGTTAAAAGCTAGTTTAGTGAGCAAGAATAAATAGCATAACTCATATAACCTTATTTAATCTTCTCTAATAAATGAAACTATTCATTTTGTTGTCTTTTGCTTCTTTTTTTGTAGTCTTTAGTTACTGAAAGACATTGAAAAGGGAAACAAACTTAAACAAAAACTAACGGAAGACAACTTGCTACTTTTAGTTCCAAACTCTATGAGACACCCAACATTTACATTTCTGAAATCTTGTCTAGCAAAAACCATACACAGATCCGAGGTTTTTACTCTTACTTCTCTCTTTACTCGAAAATACTAAATTCCTAGTCTTCTCCTCACATCAGTATCATTTTTGTTTATACCATTGACCTCTGATAACACCACCACATTGGCTTTGATGGTTCACTCTGAGGTTTCCGCAACCGACTTTCCTTTCGTATCTTTACTTTCTGGCTTCTCCAGAAGCCGAAGTTGGTTGTGTAACACCTACCAATAAAACAAGTTGATATAAACTCTGAGCCACTGACGAGAAAAAGGAAGTTTTTTGTACAAATTATATCAACGTACCTCGATTTGGGACTCGAGAAATCTCCTCTGAGCTTCTAGCTCTGTCTGAGAAAGCAATGAATAACCTTGAGACCTTCATATGACCAATCTTAGTGTTAGTTTTTTTTTTCTCTACCATCATATATATAGTGTATGATTACAGAAGTTACAGGATATAAAGATTAAAAAAGCAAGTCCGGGGCCGACATAATATATTCAATTATGGAAGTGTACAGGTGAAACAAAAAGACATGCGAAAGAAACTGGCTCCATAATAGCTTTAACACATACCATACTAGTGTGTTTGCAGAGGATGGATAAACAAAGGATCTCCCATATATAGAGGCTGCAGAAGCAGCAGCTTGAAACCTAGCCTCGTGCCTGCTCAAATTCCCACTGGCAGTAGCAGAAACAGAAGAACCCTGGCCATTTGAATTTGAAGTACCCATTCCTGTGTGAAATGAAGAGCATCATTAGTCTTCAATATTTCCCAACCACAAGAGACAAGGGAACACAAAGTTCAATATAACCAAAACTCGTAATGAAAATATGTATAAATAGCAAGATCGGTACCTTGCTGCAAGGATTCTTGGTTTGGTCCACGGTTTCCAGAAGCTGTTGATGTAGCATTCTCAGCTGGTACAACGAGGGCTCTGCAGGTGGGACATGTGTTCTGTCTTTCCAACCATGATCGAAGACAATGCACATGAAAGAGATGGCCACATACTAATTTCTTCGCTGAGGTCATTTCTTCACGGCATATGATACATGTGACATCATTTCTGCAAAAACCCACATAAAGAACTGTGATTGATCTAGCTATATAAGCATAACGAAGTTAAGAAAACAGTTGCAAATGGCTCGTAAGATATTTAGAATTTTGGAAACAAAATTCTGGGAATATTTGGAACTTACGAACTAAGTTCTTCAGGAGTTGCATCAGGAAACCGATCATTCATATTGGAAGTGATTTTACGATACCGGAGGTAATCAGTCACACGAATCTTGAAGTTTCTGAACGTTTCATAGAGCTCCCGTATTAGGTGCAAGGGAAGGCCATAGTTCCTATGCAACAAAAAGTGACACGCAAATAAATATATCATACCAAAAAAGACATCCAAGCGTTCACTAATTAAGATTTCATGGTAAGGCAAGGGAAGACTCTTGAAACAAGTATCCAACTTCAAACACTGTGAAGAGATAAGGCGATAATGAGTTGGACATACTAATTTCAGCATGTTACTTTGCCAGGATTTAATTGCCTTTTTAGTGGTATAACATCTAATTTATGGAAAAATGAAGGATGAGTATGAACTCAAAACTTACATGAATATCATTAGGAAGAAGCAAAGATACATAGACAAGTGAAGCAAGTCACGAACAAGCTCCAGATAGAAAGTATAGACTGGCTTTCCTTCCCATTGACCTTCCATGAGCATATCAGTAACATAGAAGGCATACTTCACAATAATAGAAATAGTAGTTGTTGCCAGAATCATATACCTACAAAATAAAGTTTTCAACTAAGTCTAAAGCTCTATGATGCAAAATATAGTAAGATTAAACCGTAAGAACAAACTACTAAACACAGGGGACTATCATATGGTTTCCAATGGCATGTCCACTGAGGGATACATATCTAAACCCATATGTAACATCAATAAAGCTATAACAGATATTTCATATATCTTTCGTGCTTAATAGCTAGCATAAGCTTTAAAAGCTAGCATCCTAGACTTCCTAGTAACTTAAACAGTATTTACGAGGCCTTCAAGAAGAGTTCACAGCAAAAAAAAATTCACATTAGTAATAGTTTCCAATATAGTTTTTCTCTGTCACCTATAAAGCTCAAACATACGTTCTTCTGTCTATGATGCCGCAAATCTTTTACTTGTATAAAGCATATTTGAAACATACAGAGGCAAAATGATAGGTAATTTATCCTAAACCAAATAAACTCATAGCAGATATTACAGATCTTTCTTATATGAAACTAAGCTATGCCAAATTCACAGGTTTTGGCAGGTGAACAAACTTAAACCAGCTCCAATTCTATATAGCTAAAAGAGCCTAAAGCTCCTAAAAATGATGTATACGCTTATAGATTTCTTCGTAACTGTAAACAAGCCTCCCATTGAATCAATTCCATGAGAATAATCAGTAGAGAAACAAAAGACACTTACTCAAACGTGAAGAAGACAGACATAGAAGCCTTCCGAGACATAACCAATTGGCGTATAGAACTATACGTTTGAAGACAATCCAAAACCAGAAGAAACACCATAAAAGAAACAATACGAACATGAGAGAGTAAAGTAACAGAAGGAGTAGTCTCAATATACTCAACTCTCTTCTGAGCCATCCAATGCAAACTCTTAATCAACAAAAGAGTCACAACCAAAGATATAAACCCAATAGAGAAGTCTTGTCTAAAAATCGTAATGGCAAAGAGGATCTCCATTAATTCTCTCCAAGCTTGCTCATTTAAACGCTCAACTTCAGCTTCTCTAAGTGAACCAAGAAACACAATTTTGACTAGATTCCATAAACTGAACATTAGAACTAAACCCATGTTGACAAGTATCAATAAACTGATCTTTGATGTTGATAGATACACTGTTGCTGGGTAAAATTGACCTCGGCTACTAAACGCATGATAAATCATAGCCAACGTTGCAATAGTACTGAGTCCTGCGTAAACCTTTAGCTGAATCATCTTCTTCAAGCTGCTTTAGAAACAGGGGAAAACAAAATTTCAGATTTTTTAAATCTCATTCAAAAGCCCAGAAATTGATCTCATGATCTCAAACAAATTGAGAATTTGATGAAATAAAAAGATCAGAGAAGAGAATCGTACATGAAAGATGAAATTACGAGCGAGCAGGAGAAGGTGATAACTAGATTTTTCTATATGTTGAAGAAGAGAGAGAGAGAGACTCAAGCCTTAAGCTTCTTCCATTAGAGGAGAAATCACGAGCCAAGAGGAAGAAGAAGAACTCTTTCAGAAACTCGTCTGCGTAAGCATAACCAATGAAATTATGACACGTGTACGGTTGTATTTTTGTTCGTTTTGGTATCCCTGATCCACAATCTGATTATCCTCGGCCCAACTCGATCTATAATCATCAAAGCCCATATCTTTCTTTCGTATGATTCAGTCTTGTCCTATTGTCATCAAATCTATCTTCTTATTATATAAACTTGGGTTACACTAACCAGAAACCGACACATGTCAAAATTATAACTTACAAGATCTTGACATGTGTCAAACTAAAAAAATATAAAAAAACAAATTTAACAAAAAAAATGAAACTCAGTAATTGTTAATAAACCAAATCATCAACTAAAATTCATAAATCCCAACAAAAAAAACCGGAAAAAGAGAAATTTTTCTAAAATAGGAAAAAAGAAAATTACAAAAATATTAAATTATCTAATCAATAACTAAATTTTAAAAATACATTTAAAACAAATACAAAAAAGAAAAAAAGTGTAGTTTTTCTGAAAAGGAAAAAAGGAAAGCAAAAAATTGTTAGTTTAACTAATCAATAATTAAAGTTAAGAAGTATATTTTTAAAAAGTACCAAAACGAAAATATTAACTTAAATTTAGTTTATTTGCAATGTTAGTTTTCCAAGTTTCGTGGTTTTTTACTAAATTACTAATATTAGTGTTATTTATTTTTTAGTTATTTTATAAGATTAATTATATATGAATATTTTTTTTGATATAATGCATATTATTTTGACTTTTTTTTTTACTTCTATTAATTTATATGAAGTATACATGAGGTTAGAGTAAGATTTTAATATGATTGAAAATTGAGTTAAATTGTATAGCAAAATCAAGTATGTATGAAGATGAATACCAAAACAAATACCAAAATGATAACTTTAACCTAAATTTAGTTTATTTGCAATCTTAGTTTTCAAACTTTCATGTTTTCTATTAAATTACTAATATTGTTGTTATTTATGTTTTAATTATTTTGTGGATATTTGTATAATATAATGCATATTATTTTGATATAAAAGTTTTGAGTTCTATTAATTTATATGGAGTATACATGAGGTTAGAGTAAGATTGTAATATGATTGAAAATTAAGTTAATTGTATATCAAATCAAGTGTGTATGAAGAAAAGCTGGTTTAAGAAAAAGTTAATATCCTAGCTCTTTCAGATATTTTGGTTAATTTTAGGTATTTTAGTTATTTGATAAAAAAATAATTGTCAAATACTATATAAATTTTTAAACTCGCCCATCGGGCGGGTCCTAATCTAGTACTATATAAAAGTTGAAGCTATAGTGCTTTTACGTCATCCACATAGGATTTAGAAAACCCGATTTGATTGGTGCATGTCAGTATTAAACATATTTTATGACGATGATTTTCCAAAAACTAAAAAAGGAAAATTATGTTTCTGCCAAAAAGTAAAAGAGGAAAAGAAAAATTCTGCCACAAAACAAAAAGAAAAATCATCACCAAAATAAACGACAAGATAATGGAAATGACTTAAAATTATGAGTTTCGTATAAGTATAAGGGAGACTTAATTGCTTATTGATGAATAATGAAAGAAAAATATTTTCATAACTTCATATTTTCTTAATAATTAATTTAGATATTATTTAATATTTTTTTAAAATCTATACTATATATAAGTTCCATGTGGGATTTAAAACATTCAATCATGATTTGTCATGTCATTAATTAACATTAATTTTTAACTTTTGTTAGTTTCTTTATTTAAATTTTACATATTTTTGGTTTATTATGTTTTTCTAATATTTGATAAGATCATATTTGTTAAATTTAATATTATATTTTTGATTAAAAGAAAAATTTCTTATTCAGTAATGCCTAAAAAAGGAAAATAGAGATTTAAAAACTGCCTCTTATAATCTTATAAATGGCTTTAGGTTTTCATATAAACTGCAATCGATATCCTACCTAGAAAAATAATGCTGTCATTTAAGAAAATTATATCTACGGTTTATATCAGTGATCTCATGTCTGTTTTGTGAAATCATCATGCAGAATCCGATGAACATGTATATATGATGTATAGATTCATCTGATGTCGTTTGAGTTTGAAGAAGAAAGATCCACAATTGGTTTATTATGGATGTTTGTGCTTTTTCATCTCTCTTATGAATCACAAGATCTGTGGTTGATGATATGGATGATTTGATGTTGTTTGAGTTAAAGCTTTGGGTTAGGAGAAGATAGATCAACGACAAGCACAATTGTTTATTAGCTATATATGTGGCCATACTCATGTTACTTGTGGAGAAAGTAATTCTCCAATTTGGAAGCTTTAGGGTTTTAATTTTAAAGGTATCACTGTTTCAGTATGTGTGGATGTATGAACATATATAAATTATTCTTGGTTGTATGTAGTGTGGAGGGCATTCTTGAATTGAATAGAAGTCTTGAATTGGAGAAATCTTAATGAGAAAAGAAGCAACGGTTATGGTCTTGGAGCTTGCTGGTTCTTAACTAAGAACAAGTTGTGTGGTAATCTCATATAGTTGTGTCTTCCGGCTTTGTTTTGTTTTTTTTTTTCCATTTGTTTCATCTGTTGATCACGATTCACCACCAGACACTCCTTCCTTCGATGACACACGAGCAGTGAATTCACGTTTCTTCAAGAGATTTTGGTAAACCTCAGTTTTGTATTTAGATCATGAGAGTATATATGAGCCACTAATAGTCATTATCATAATTTTAAATTAGAAAAGCTTATAAGAGTTTTGGACATATGGTGGAAAGTGCAATTTTTATGAAACTGATATTTCATTGGAAAGTTAAATTTCAAATATCACATGTTTGAATTGAATATTCATATATTCATATTAACTAAAATCACGGTTTCCTATGTTTCTTTTATTGTTGTAATAAGAACCAACAAGGAGATCCCATTCATTTTTTGGGAGGAAAACCAATAAGAATTAACATAAAAAGTCAACATACCACATGCTAGAGAGATTTTTGTGTTTAGACCAAAAGACTATATATGATCCACTAATAGACATCATCAGCTTCAAAATTTATAATATGCTTGAAAGTACAAATTTCTATTAAACTAAATTTCCATGGGAAATTAAAATTTCCAATATCACAATTTTGGATTAAAAATTCACAAGTGCGAGTTATTTAAATTGGTGTCTCCTATTTTTCTTTCACTTTTAGGCCAATTTAGTAAATAAATTTCAATAGTTTCATAAAGAAAAACAATTTGGAAAACTACACAATTAGTTATATTAATAAAAAAATAGTTTATATTAACTAAAATTATGGTCTCCTATGTTTCTTTTATTATTGTAATAAAAACCGGCAAGGAGATCCCATTCATTTTTTGGGAGGAAAACAAAAAAGAATTGACATAAAAAGTCAACATACCACATACTAGAGAGATTTTTGTGTTTAGACCAAGAGATTATATATGAGCCACTAATAGACATCATCAACTTCAAAATTTATAATATGCTTGAAAGTGCAATTTCTATTAAACTAATTTTCCATGGGAAATTAAAATTTCCAATATCACAATTTTGGATTAAAAATTCACAAGTTTGAGTTAATTAAATTGGGGTCTCCTATTTTTCTTTCACTTTTAGGTTGATTTAGTAAATAAATTTCAATAGTTTCTTAAAGAAAAACAATTTGGTAAACTACACAATTAGTCATATTAATAAAATATTTGGTGTTAACATTAGTTGGATTCAAAACATACGTTCTTATTGGTCCACATCAGCTTTTAACATAAAATTTGATGATAACCTAAAAAATAAAAATGAAAAAATTGATGTTTGCCAAAAACTTATAAGAAAACTCTTTGCCAAAATAAGCAACAAAATAAAAGAATTACTCAAAATAATGAGTTTAGTATAATTATGCCTTAATTGCTTATTAATGAATAATTTTTAAAAAATATATTTTCTTTTTTTCATAACTTCATATTTTCCTAAATTTAGTTAAGAAAATATTTAAAATAAAATAGAAAGAAAATTAAATCACCAGCTTTTAAAACAAAGCAATTTGTCGTATAATGTTTCTGAATCCCTATTTAAATAGTGTATATTTTTCTATTAAATATTTACATGATTATTGCAAGTGTAAATAATTCTTACGATTCCTTCACTTTCTCAATAAGATTTAACTGTTTTCTGAAGCGGAAAAAACTAATATGAGAAATTAGTCTCCAAGATTTAGAGTTTAAACTTTAGGGTTTGAGATTTATTGTTTTGGGTTTAGAGTTTAGGTAAACAATTTTTACATAATTTAATATGATAAACTCACAGTAATGTCCTAATTATGTTGATGATTTATGTTTATATAATAATTAAATGAAATTAATTTTCCTGTAATTCCAGCTGGTACATATACTTAATTTTTTGGTTTGACATGTTCATGATCTTAACCTTGCCTTGCTGGTATGACCTTAACCTTCTTTTGTCGATATACAAAATCTTCCATGACATTTCATTATCTTAACTATTTTTGGCACTAACTTGAGAAAAGATGGTTCAATAGTTCGGAAATCTTAAAGAGTAGTTGTTTTTGTTTCTACTCACTTTAATAATATAAGAATACATAAATTCAACGACTGTCCAACATTATTCAGAAGAGTTTACTCTTCCATTAACCAGTTATTTATTAACTCTTCGATTTGCAGAGTAGCCAAAAGAAGAGGAGTTGTATCTGAACATGATGATTGTTAATATTCTTGATATTCTTGAGTTCTTTATTCTAAAATATCTAATATGCTCACCTAAATAGGTTTTCATCTATTACAGTTGCTGGAGATAAAATTCTCAGATTAGTTTTAATTTCTGTTTTAGGAAATAGATAAACCTCATCAAGAAAGCAAAAGAGTCACGAGAATTAATTACACTAAAAATAATAATGTAAAGTTTTGTAACAATAGCGATAATATGAAAATTTCAATAAGACAGTTCTATTTGTGGGATTCTTTCAAAGTCTTTGCTCAGAAACAAAACATAAGACTCGAAGAATCAAAATGAAGTTTTGCAGCATGGTTACTAAGTGTTGGACATGAAGATGCATCAATAAGTGAAACAAAAAATGCCAATGAAGATGATGGCCACTTGGTAATTTTTTGATCATAAATTCTTAATGCAATCAAGTGAAAATCATCTGCAAAAGAAATTTCAAGCATTAGAAAGATAACAGTCCTAACACTATATTAAAAATTATATTTCAAACCAAACTAATCTTCAAATGTTTATTCTATATTAAATTTGTTTTCTAAAAGTATAAATAAAAACATAAATGTTTAAAATAAACCAAAATAAAATATGATACAATACTCTAGCTACATATAAAACTGAATAAATTTAGAAATCTATATATTAAAAAAATTAATAAAAATAGATCCGCGCGTAACGCGGGTAAAAGACCTAGTGTATTATTAATAACTAGATTCAGTACATGGCAGATCAATTGTTTAAAATAAATTCATATTATTTTTACTGTTTATAAATATTTGTATATAATTATAACTTGCTATTTTTAAAAATTTCTTTACTGTTTATAATATTTTTTGTTTAATATATATTGGGACATTATGTAAATGAATCTTTCCTATATAAAGGATTTTTAAGACAGTAGGGGTCCCTGTTTGAAAATAAATTTTCAAAAAAGTCAATTCCAACTAGTTTTCCCATATATATTTTTAGCTTTTTTGTTTCTTTCTAATTACATATAAGGTGGTTTCAGCACCGATTGTAGTGTTTTCCATGTAGCAATAGAAGATTTAAGTTGTTTACTTGAAGCACATGCCAAATCAATCATATTCTTAGATCTAATTAAAATATTTAGAGCAAATCCTACCAAATTAGATATTATATTAATTCGAATAAAAAATTCAACAAAATTAAAACCAAAACATGTATCGACATCATCTATC
This sequence comes from Cardamine flexuosa, assembly GCA_963555745.1. NCBI lineage: Eukaryota > Viridiplantae > Streptophyta > Magnoliopsida > Brassicales > Brassicaceae > Cardamine > Cardamine flexuosa. Next base: position 11,643,107 of record OY743220.1, on the reverse strand, counting down.
AACACCAAAACAAAAAAAAACATAGAGAATCCAACAGATAAGAGATTGTCTAAGAGAACCGGATACATATGTAAAGATTTCACCAGCCCGTTGATCATTATGACCCAATCAATGTTTTATACCATTTTTAAATCTTAATTATATTCTAAGTGAATTCAAACAAAATTAGTATAAATTTATTTGCATTTTATAAAAACTAATACATAAACTAACATCCTAAATGTACTTCTCAAATAATTATATGAAGATTTCTTGTTTTTATAGAGTTTAAATATTATTAATATTTAAAAAAATTATAGAGTTCAAAGATTATTAATATTTCAAAACTTTAGAGAGTTCAAATATTATTAATAATTTAAATTTTGTGTAGAATTTTAAACTATATTAATACTATAAACTTGAAGAATTTAAATACTAGTATTTTTATTTTTTTAAAAGTCTAAATTTTATTAATATTATAAACTTTTGTAGAGTTACAATATTGTTAGTATATTTTTAGAGTCTTAATATTATTAATATTTTAAACGTTTAATAGAGTTTAATTATATATTGGTAATAATTTAAACTTCTTAAAAGTAATAAATATTTATAACAATTTGATATATCTTTAAAGCTTAAATGTACTCAATTAAAAATCAGATTATACCGAATAAAACTTTTGATTTTTGGCTCATGATAAGTCAAACTTTTAGTTCATTTGTATTTGAAATTAAACTATTACCAAAATTTCTTAGCTGATGTGAGACACTGAACACACACATTCTTCTCTTCATCGATTGGATTATATATATATATATATATATATATATATATATATATATATATATATATATATATATATATATATATATCTGTTTTAAAACATTCGAATCGCAATATCTGTAGAAAAATATCTAAAATTTTATTAATTATATGTATTACATAATAATTTAAAAGTAATATCAAATTAGGTAGAGAGATTTTAGGAAATTTGAAATTAGTGTTTGTTTATATAATAATAATATGTGAATAATTGTTTGGATGTATGAATAAGTATAGAGATTTTATAAAATTTTAAATTAGTGTTTGTTTCCATAAAAACTTGAATAGACTTGTTTGGATGTAATAGCTTACTAGATATTTGGTTACAATGTTTACAAAAATGTACTTCACTGTTAATAGTCTAGAGATAACTATTAACTAGATAATACTCTCGAAGTACGATATTCTGATTACTAAATAATTAAAAATTAAAATATTTTCATTTAATAATATTTTAAATATAAATAAATGTAAAGATTAGAAATTTATTTTATTTTATTTGAATGAATGATTATATTTTTTATGAATGTAATTGATTCAAATATACCAACATATGAAAGATTGAGAAATTTATATTCGTTTAAAAAATTAAAATTATACCATATGTGGAAAATAATATAGCTTTTTAGTAATATGGATGATGTGATGGTACGCAAGAAAGACTGTAGCTGGCATTTTTGCATTGATTATCAGGCTCTTAATCGAGAAACTATACCTGATTGTTTTCCTATTCCTGTGATTGACGAGCTGCTGGATGAACTACACATAGCTGTGAGTTTTTCCAAGTTAGATCTTAAATCGAGATATCACCAAATACGGGTTAGAGAACAAGACGTTGAAAATACAGCATTTTGAACTCATGAAGGGCACTACGAGTTCTTGGTTATGCCTTTTGGACTTACAAATGCACCGGCGACTTTTCAGTCTATCAGGAATGATATATTTCATCATTATTTACGGAAATTAGTGTTAGCATTTTTTTACAATATCTTGATCTACAGTAGGAGTGAAGCTGAACATGCGCATCACCTTCAAATCGTTTTACAAGTGCTTCAAGAAAAACATTTCTCTGCCAACAGAAAAAATATTCTTTTGGACAACAGAGCATTGAGTATTTGGGACATGTGGTGACAAGTGAGGGTGTTCAAGTTGATCAAGGAAAAGTACAAGCTTTGACGGAGTGGCCGCGCTCACGAAATCTCACAGAACTTAGGGGATATTTGGGTCTCACGGGGTATTCCCGTAAGTTTGTGCAAGGTTACGGTGGTGTGGCTTGGCCGCTAACTCAACTCTTGAAGTAAGTAAATTTCCGATGGACTGAGGAGGCTATCAAAGCTTTTGAGCTACTTAAAAGAGCTCTAACTACAACACCGGTACTAGCTCTGCCAGATTTTTCAAGAGAGTTTATCGTGGAAACTGATGCTTGTGGGTATGGTGTGGGGGCTGTCTTGATGCAAGATAATCGACCAGTCGCTTTTATGAGCCAAGAGTTGTATTCACAAGCCAAACTGAAATCTATCTATGATAAGGAGTTAATGGCAATTGTTATTGCGGTTCACAAATGGAGGAATTATCTGTGGGGGAGAAAGTTTATTGTTCGAACAGATCAGAAAATATTAAAATACATGTTAGAGCAGAGGTTCACTTCCATTGAGCAGCGACGGTGGATGGTCAAACTCCTACCATTGAGCAGCAACTGGGCAGTTCAATAATTAGATTGCAGGTGTATGTTTGGTTCTTAAAATCATAACACTAATATGATATCTATCAAACTCTCGCTGCAACGATAGATATACTCTAAAGATAAGCAAACCAAATCTTTTTGCGAAATACCAATAAATAGAGTCTCCATGATGTGTTTACAAAATTCCTAAACCAACTCTCGCTGCCAAAAGGCTGTTTGCTCATCTAAGATTGGGTCAGGATATCAATAGCACTCTCGCGCCTACTAACATTCCTATAATACCAGAATTAAAGTGATCCGTCTTAAGCCTAGTGTAATTAACAAATCTAGATGAAGAACATTATAGATAACCTAACAGATTTATGCCCAATTCAACAAACCATTATAAACCCTTGATAAACTATAGATCTAACAAGGTGACTACTCAGACATGGAAGAGATAACACAAATCATAGTTCGAATAATACTCATAATAGAATAGAAAATAAAAGGAGTTTAGAATCTTCTCTCTACAAATGTTGAGTTCTGATTCTTCTCTCTACACAAACTTGCTTAGAAATTGCAATGAAAACTTCCACAATAATCACTCAGTCTCTGGGACTGCTAAAAACCTAAGTTTAACCTAAAACACGAACTAGACCTTAATTATAAACATTAAAAACTTCTGGGGGGGGGGGGGCAAAGTTTCAATTCTTCAAACTTGATAAATCTCGAAGGCGTCATTCACGTCGTGTGTGTGTTGACCGACACGAGTAAGGCATGTCGGTTGATATGGACAGAAATGTTCATCTCCATGTTATTTTGCTCAGCGACAAGCCTCCAAAAGCTCCAAAGTGCTCATCAAGGTCCATCTCATGTTTGTACATAATAAGACTCAATATATAGAACAAAAGACTCTAAAACCAATATCAACTCCCCCAGACTTAGCTTTTGCTTGTCCTCAAGCAAACATAAAACTGAATCAAGGAAGAAGTTTGAAAATACTCTTTAGAACATTGCAATTACCAGTCATCATGTAATCCACTTGGTACAAGAACCATTCAGAGACTAACCACCATGTACATCCACCGTAGTCACTCGCAGTCTTCTCAATACCCTCCACAACTTAACAACATATCCCTTTAGTAAGTCATTCATCGCTGGGTCTTATCTCTGATCTCAATGCTAAGAACTTTATAGACTCAGCTGTCATCCTATACCATAACAAGATAAACTTCACAACAATAATGATGTTTTCGTCTCCCCCAGACTTAAATCCTTTGTTATTCTGGATTTTATTTTCTTTTTCTTTTTTCTATGAAGGCAGACTATTAGAAGTGAATAATGGGTCATGGGATCACTCCTACCCGCACAGAAATCCCTACTTTCATCATCTCCTTAAGAATTAGAAATATGGGGACATAAATTTCTCTTACCCGCTTCCACTTCAGAGAATCTTTTGGTCATTCATAGACTTTACCATAAAGGCTTTTATTATTAATAGTAACTTTTGGGGAGACTAGACATCACAACTTACTTTGGTTTTATCAGGTCAGGTATGAATGAAAAGTCAAGCTTTTAAGCATCAATCACATCAATGAGGTAGAAGGAACTGACAGAAATTAGCTCAGGCTATAGCGGGCATCTGTTGTAAGTATGGGGATCTCAAGTTAACCAGTCAGACTTGGGGTTTTTCCATAAGTTGAATCTGAATAAGTTCTGCAAAAATGGTCACCAGAAAACCTAGCAAACAAAATAGACCAAGAGATAATTCATAGTTTCTAACTAGGTTTGACTCAGTAAAACAAAAATTTGAAAAATAAAACAAAAAAGGAAGAGAAGTGAAGAAGAATAAGGAGGGTTGCAGATATGATGGGGTACGAATAAAGAAGGAGTCAGAAGAATAAAGGGAATATGAAGAAATTTCAAGCGACAGACAATTAACTATAATGATAATTGCTTCTTTAAACACAGGCGCAAGTTCCCAAAACTCGAGAGGATCTTAATGATTCACGCTACGAAAAGTCATTAAAACCTAGGAAGATGCTTTTTTATTGAAGCTGGGCCTAATCGCAATTTTCTTTTAGAGGAATGGGCCCAATCATTCTTTAACAAGTCAAATCCAAGTACCGAACAAAATCATATGATCAGTTTGCGTAACATTATGAATTAATCAGGCTATCCATGAAGATTCTTTATTGAAAGGATGCACCAAATTCAAAAGCTGAGCTAAGTCCTCGCTCAAACCGAGCTCCATCCTCGCACTTTTACCGAGAGAACTGGGTATAGTTTTTCTTTAAAAATGGTAAGGGTTTGATCAGCCCACTTTTCTCTCAAAAAGCAGTTCGAATGAGAGCTTCTGGATAAATCAGACTTTGCAAATCCAAAATAAGCATATAATAAAAAAATTTTTAAATAAACCAGTATTCAAAGCCCCCTTGGGAAATAACGAAACAGGAAAGAAAATAGTAAAGTCAAGTTGCGTAACAAACGAAAGTCTGGGGACATATCCCAATTACGTGGACGTAGCCACTCGATCACCCAAAAAAAAAAAGTTTTTAAACAAGATCAACCTTTGAAGGGTCGTCAACCAACGAGGGGGCCTATTCCATTGAAGGAGTGATTACGACATCCATGTCTGAAGGACCATCATCAGTGTTCTTGTCCATAGGTATCTCCTTTGGACAGATTTCCGATTCAGACAGAATAGCAATGAGAAGAGAGTCTTCGGACACATCCTGGATATTTTGAGAATACCGTCTTTTAAGTCGAATAAGATGATTGAACCGTACCTTATCAGAAGGGCCAGCTTGGGGAACGAGAACTTCAGTAGGAGACATCAAGGTTTGATCAGCAGGCAAGTCAAAGTTAGGCTCGGGAAGAGGAGGAGAGTCCGAAAAAGTAATAGCGAACTGCTCCTGATCCAGCGTTAGTAACAACCTCCCCCAGACTTAAACTACATTGTCCCCAGTGTAATTAAGCATAAGGAAGGTGAGAAAAATAACAAAAATTGGATAGAAATTGAACTGTTAAGTTTTGATAATCGTAACATGATATGGGTGTGCATTGTGTGTCGGTCGACAGGACTGAGAATGTCGTGCAAAGAAGTCTCACACCATTCTATGGTCAATCAATCCGTTTTCTGACATAAATTCCTGATTAAGAGCTCCAAACAATGTCAAATAACAAGATAATAGGATAAACATAATGAGTTCAACAATATCCAAAGAAAAACTAGAAAGAAAAACAGAAGCAAAAAGCAAAAATAAAAATGTCTCAAAGGAAAAAGAAAGAAAAACTAATCTCTTCATTGGCAGGATCTGAGGATGGAGATGGAGTGGGGATCGGAATAGGTCGGGGCTGAGTAGGAGCTGCATCAGTGCGACGGACACATCCACAGTGAGAGAGAGAAGCCATCCTATGTTCAATCAATCTGTTTTCTGACATAAATTCCTGATTAAGATTTCCAAACAATGTCAAAGAACAAGATAATATGATAAACATAAATAGTTCAATGATATCCAAAGAAAACTGAAACAAAAACAGAAAGAAAGAAAATACTATATAGTGGGTAGCCTCCCACTAAGCGCTTGTTTAAAGTCATGAGCTAGACGTATGGTTGTGAATCAAGTTGGCTGAGGTTCATCCAGATCCATATGGTGTCCATCAGGAATCTGTGTTTCTGCCTAGTAGTGTTTGACTCTTTGACAATTGACTGTAAAGTCCTCTCCATTGGGGTTGATCAAAACCAAAGCACCATATGGTCTGACCTCTTTAATTGTGAATGGACCTGACCAACGAGATTGCAATTTCCTAGGGAATAAATTCAAACGAGAATTGTAGAGAAGTACCTGGTCATTTGGTGCAAAGGTTGTGGAGATGATCTTCTTATCATGATAGGCTTTAGTCCTCTCCTTATAAAACTTTGAATTCTCATAGGCGTGATGCCTGATTTCATCCAACTCATTCAGTTGTATCAATCTCTTTTCTGCAGCTGGTTTGATATCAAAGTTCAGCAACTTAACAGCCCAGGCGGCATTGTGTTCAAGTTCGACTGGAAGGTGACAAGCTTTTCCATAAAGAAGGTGAAAAGGTGTGGTTCCAAGTGATGTCTTATAAGCAGTCTGATATGCCCAAAGTGCATTGTCAAGCTTGCAGACCAGTCCTTCCTTGTCCTACCAACCGTTTTCTCAAGGATCTCTTTAATATGTCTATTTGAAACCTCTACTTGACCACTTTTCTGTGGGTGATAAGGCATTGCCACTTGGTGTTGCACTCCATGCTTCCTTAAAAGTTTAACAAATATCTTATTGATAAAGTGTGATCTTCCATCGCTGATAACAATATGAGGTACTCCAAATCTGGGAAATAATGGACTTGAATAACTTGATCACAATAGCTGCATCATTAGTGGGACTAGCAATTGCTTCCACCCATTTAGATACATAATCCACAGCAACAAGGATATATCTATTCCCAAAGGATGATGGAAAAGGTCTCATGAAATGAATTCCCCTGGAATCAAACACTTCAACTTCTAAGAGTTCGGTGGCATCTCATTCTTTTTACTAATCTTACCCCTTCTCTGACAAACATCACAATGCGCTATGAATGCATGAGCATCATGAAACATTGTAGGCTACCAAAATCCAGCTTGAAGTACCTTAGACACTGTTTTGAAGGTTGCAAAGTGTCCAGCATATTCAGAACTATGGTAATGAAACAATATCTCAGCAACCTCTGTTTCTGCTACAGATCTTCTATACATCCCATCAGAACAATGCTTGTAAAGGTAAGGTTCATCCCAAAAGTACCTTCTAAGCTCTGTAAAGAATCTCTTCTTTGCATATTCTTTAAGGTGATTTGGTTGTACATCTGCAGCAAGATAGCTTGCTATATCAGCATACCTAGGTTTGGTGGGAACAGATTTTATTTCCATGCATGCACTCTCAAAATGTATTTTATGTGAAGTAGATATAGAGCAGTCATCTAGGTTTTGCATCCTTCTTTTGCATCAAGTACTTTAAAGCAGCATGATCTGTGTGAGCAATCACCTTAGAACCCACAAGATAGTTCATGAACTTCTCCACAACAAAAACCACCGCTAATAATTCCTTTTCAGTAGTTGCATAATTCTTTTGGGCATCATCCAGTGTCTTACTAGCATAATACACAACATGCAGCTTCTTATCTTTCCTCTGACCCAACACAGCACCAACATCATAATCACTTGCATCGCACATCACTTCAAAAGGCAAATTCCAATCTGGTGGTTATACAACAGGAGTACTAATCAAAGCCTTCTTGATGTGTTCAAAAGCTGCAAGACACTCAGGTCTGAAATCAAATTTCACTTCTTTACATAGAAGCAAAGTGAGTGGTCTAGCAATTTTGCTGAAATCCTTGATGAACCTCCTGTAGAAACCAACATGTCCCAAGAAACTCTTAACCGATTTCACACAATCAGGTGGTTGTAAACTCATCATTACCTATATTTTAGCACGGTCCACTTTAATCCCAGCTTCTGAAACTCTATGTCGAAGCACAATACCATCTCTAACCATGAAATGACACTTCTCCCAATTGAGAACTAAATGTTTTTCCTAACATTTCTTAAGAACTAGGCATAAATTACTCAAATAATCCTTGAAAGAAGAGCCATAGACAGAGAAATCATCCATAAATACTTCCATAAAATTTTTGATCATGTCAGAGAAAATAGACATCATGCATCTCTGAAAGGTTGCTAGAGCATTACACAAACCAAAAGGCATTCTACTGTATGCAAAAGTTCCATAGAGGCAAGTGAAAGTGGTATTCTCTTGGTCATCTGGATGAATAGGGATTTGGAAGAACCCTGAGTATCCATCCAAAAAGCAGTAGTATGGATGATTAGCTAACCTCTCAAGTATCTGATCAATAAAGGGCAAATGGAAGTGATCATTTCTTGTAGCTGCATTAAGTTTCTTGTAATCATACACATCCTATGACCAGTCACTGTCCTTGTAGGGATCAATTCATCCTTATCATTCTTCACCACAGTAACTCCTCCTTTTTTTGGAACCACATGAACTGGACTAACCCACTTGCTGTTTGAAATTGGAAAGATTATTCCAGCATCTAATAGCTTTATCATCTCTTTCTTAACAACCTCTTTCAAATTCAGATTCAGCTTTCTCTGATGCTCAATTGATGACTTTGCATTATCCGCAAGATGTATCTTGTGCATGCACAATTCCCGAGATATACCTGTAAAGTCATCAGGAGAATAGTCAAGAGCTTTGCGATACATGCGCAGCTTGCTTAGCAACAAGGTAAGTTCTGCAGAATTTAAAGCGGAATTGACAATGACAGGAGAAGAGCTATCTGGACCAAGAAATGCATACTTGAGTCCCTTAGGGAGTGGCTTGAGTTCAAGCTTCGGAGCTGCTGCTGCGCTCCAGTCGGGGGTCGTGTTGACCGACACGAGTGGCCTGTGTTGATCGACACGACTGGTCATTTTTCCAACAGGTTCTATAGTGATCAGCTTTATGACTTGTGCATTATCATCCAATAGCTTAGCATAACCGGCAGCCTCATCATCCAAATCTTGTACTTCTTCAATGGATGCAACCAAAGCTAGTGAGTGTATCCACATAGTAGGTATGTCCATCTATGGTAGGTCTTTGTATCAGCTTGTTCATATCAAAGTTCATTACCAGATCACCAACATTCAAACAAATTTATCCTTCTCTCACATCAATCATAGCACCTGATGTAGCTAAGAAGGGACGCCTTAAAATCAATGGATCCTTGGGTTCCTCTTCATACTGAAGAACCACAAAATCTGTAGGAATCAAACAGTTTCCTATCTTAACCAGAACATCCTCTAGAACACCACCAGGAATCCGAGCTGATCTGTCAGCTAGTATAAGAGTGATTCTTGTGGGTTTAAGATCAGTCATGTCTAACCTAAGCGCAACAGATCTGGGCATCAGACTCACACTAGAACCGAGATCACATAGAGATCTACCAAACCTTTCAGAGAAGATGGAACAGCCTAGAACAAAGCTCCCTGGATCTGAAAGCTTTTCTGGAATCCTGTTCTGAATCACAGAACTGACTTGGGGTGAAATATCATCATAACTCCTCCTTATGTGTTCATATTCTTAGTGACCATTCTCTTCACATATCTCATAATCATGGAAGATGTCTTCACAGCTTCAATAAGTGGAATCTCAACAATGATTTTATCAATGATGGCCTTGCATTTAGCATCTTCCAACTCTTGTTTGGTCTACTTATGAGCATTAGGGAATGAAACCTTAGGTTTGTAAACTCTTTCCTCAGGTTTTAAAGTCGGAATCGGCAAAATTGGAGTTGTCTCAGCAGTGTGTCGACCAACATAGGCATGCTTTTGATCGACATGATCAGAAATTTTGCTTTCGTCTTTCAGAAGTTGTTATTGCAGGATTTCCCATGCGTGTCGACCGACAAGGGATTTCCGGGTCGGTCGACGCAGGCACAACTGTCTCGGGAATTTCTTCATCTTCTACTTCTTCAAGATCTATTATCTCTTCAGTTGTTAATCCTTTTCTCAACACTGGTTCTAGTTGTTTTCCACTCCTCAAGGTAACAACGTGACTAGGTCTCTCTTTAATTCCTTCTGAAGAACTAGCATTTTGTGAAGTCCGGAGATCCAACCTTTTGACATAACTATCCAAAACTTCAAATTTCCCATTAAGATCAGCATACAATTCATTAATCTTCCCATCAAAATCAGCCTTGATTTGTTGTTGTCCTTCTAAGATCTTATTTAGCATAACCTTAATCTCATCTTCAGAATTTCTAGCAGGAGGATTTTGAATAGAAAGGTTCTCATCTTTTTCTGTAAAACTCCTCCTTTGATAATCCTTGCGAAAATCTTGTTTTGGTGCAAACCCAGAATTCTGATTGCTTCCATAACCATTCCTCTGACCATTACCACTAAAATTCCTGGAGTTTCCTTGATTATTACCAAATTTCCGACCACCAAACTTAGAACCATTCACATAACTCACATCCTCCTCATTGCATTCTCCTTCTTGTTAACCAACATGTTATGCACATAATCAAGCTTTGCCTTGACTTCAGCCATATGACCATTATCCAAACCAGCAGCTAACTTTTCCTCTCAAAATTGGCATTCCTAGCACTGTTGCTAGATGCCAAGTTCTCAATCAACTTGTTAGCTTCAACCGATGTTCTGGTCTTGAAGTTACCCTTACTAGCAGCATCCAAAGAAATCTAATACCTTCAATCAACTCCACTAAAGAAAGTCCTTAAGAGCTTGACTTCATCAATACCATGGTGTGGACAATCTCATTGGTATCCCTTAAACCTCAACAAAGCAGCCTTAAAAGTCTCTGCAAGTCCCTGAGTAAACTGAATGATCATGTTCCTCAAGTCCTCTGACTTAGCATCATCATAAAAATTATCAAGAAAAGCTGTCTTGATGTCCTTCCATGTAGTTAAAGAACCCGGTTGCAGTTGCTTCAACCAATAAGCTGCTTCCCCAGCAAGAGAGTATGGGAAGAGCTTGCAGATAGATAGTCCTCAGACACTCCATTGGCCTTGATACTTGAAGGCAAGTCTTCAAACTTCTCTATGTGATCCATTGGATGTTTAGCAGGATGAGTATGGAAAGTGTGTTGCCCCACAAGAGTGTAGTATTGGGGTTTCAACTCAAAATCATTCCTCTAAAAAGCAGGAGGATATAGGGCATAACTATTGGTGTAAAACTCATTGGGTCTGTTGAAATCAGCCAGTTTTCTTCCCGTAGCTTCAACCTCTTCATCCAGGACATTTGGACCACGTCCGTTTACTCCATGTCGACCGACACAGGCAGCTCCCTGTCGGTCGACACGCACAGCTTTGTCAACGTTCTCAACAATGGGGTTCCCATCAACATCAAGTTTCTGACCTTGATCATTTAATTGGTTGCCCTCTAAATCACGTAAGATCCCAGTAGTATATCTCACAAGCACAATGGTATTAACCATCTCTGATTTGCTCTGTGCTCTTTATAACTTTCCAATCTCCTCAGTAGCAACTAACTCTTTGTTCTAGTTGCTCCTAAGCTTCATGCACCCGAGAAAAGAGAAAGTAGAGATTTAAGTAACAAATAAAAGAAAAAATCTAGACTTAACTCTAACTGAAATCTAACAGTGAATTTAGAGTCCCCGGTAACCGTGCCAAAATTTGACAGGGGTCAAATATATCCCTAGAACTACTCTCTCAAATTAAGAGGTCAATTGTAGTACTTTGGAGTCGAATCCACAAGGACTCTGAAAACTCACACAATAGATATAACAGATTCAAGTTAAGGTAGACAATAAATAATAAATTAAATAAAAGTAATGCAAATAAAGTAAATAGAGATGAACAGGATGTAATTCAAGTGACTAAAAGCGCTAGACCTAGGGAAGATCAATTAGGGATACTCTGGAATGTGAACTGGGGAGTTCAATAATTAGGTTGCATGTGTATGTTCGGTTCTTAAAATAATAACACTAATATGATATATCAAACTCTCATTGCGGTGACATATATCCTCTAAACAGAAGCAAACCAAATCTCTTTGCGAAATACCAATAAATAAAGTCTCTATGATGAACTAGTATGATATGTTTACAAAATTCCTAAACCATCTCTCGCTGCCAAAAGGTTGTTTGCTCATCTAAAATTGGGTCAGGATATCAATAGCACTCTCGCGCCTACCAACATTCCTATAATACCAGAATTAAGGTGATCAGTCTTAAGCCTAGTGTAATTAAAAATCTAGATGAAGACCATTATAGATAACCTAACAGATTTATGCCTAATTCAACAAACCATTATAAACCTTTGATAAACCCTAGATCTAACAAGGTAACTACTCAGACATGGAAGAGATAACACAAATCATAGTCTGAATAATACTCATAATAGAATAGAAAATAAAAGGAGTTCAGAAGCTTCTCTCTACAAAGGTTGAGTTCTGATTCTTTTCTCCACACAAACTTGCTTAGAAATTGCAATGAAAACTTCCACAATGATCACTCAGTCTCTGGGACTGCTAAAAACATAAGTTTAACCTAAAACACGAACTAGGCCTTAATTATAAACATTAGAAACTTCTAGGGACAAAGTTGCAATTTTTGAAACTTGATAAATCTCGAAGGCGTCATTCACGTCGTGTGTATGTTGACCGACATCAGTAATGCCTGTCGGTCGATTTAGGACATCAATGTTCGTCTCCAAGTTGTTTTGCTCAGCGACAAGCCTCTAAAAGCACCAAAGTGCTCATCAAGGTCCATCTCGTGTTTGTACCTAATAAGACTCAATATATAGCACAAAAGACTTTAAAACCAATGCATATATCATGTCATAAAACCATAAAATACATGATATATCAGAAACATGCAGTGGGGAAATTCCATGTGGAAGAGAGGTGTCTTTTTTATGAACAACGAAAGGTTCTACTGATAACACCACTTTTATACATGTTTTTACAACCTTTTATCATGCCTTAGAGTAGATTTCATCCATTGTCTATACCATTTCTTGCATTTACGCTTCATTTAGGATGTTTCATATTTCTGTATAGGCATTGTATGCATTTTGCATATTTGGGGTCTTATCAGGTACATATGGAGCATATGGAGCACACTTGGATTTTGGCTCATGAAGTGAAGACGTGTAGCAAGCCTTGTGAAGTCGAGTGAAGATTGCAGAGAAGATGGATGGCTCAGTCGACCAGACCACTCGAGTGAAGCACTCTCAAAGCCGTTGCAGATGACATGCTCACTCGACCAGAGCACTCGAGTGAAGCACTCTCATACAGCACTCTCAGACAGGCCCACTCGACCAGACCACTCGAGTGAAGCACTCTCAGGCAAGCAGTCTCGACCTCAGCATCACGGGAGCACTGGAATTCATCACCACCAGCCTGCTCGAGAAACCCACTCGAGAGACCTACTCGAGACATCACTCGACCACAGCAGTCGAGTGGGCCATTTTCTCTCTTTTCTCTTAAAACTCGGATTTGTATTTAAGACTAGGTATAAAACCCCTTGATTAACCTAATACCGGGGACACGCCGCATTTTATCCTCTTAACCTAGTTTTAGACTTTCTCTCTCTAGTTCATCTTTTGTTCTTGATTTTTCTGAGATTTAGTCACTTTGTACCTTGGATAACTTTTTATATAATTTGTATTCGGATTTGATTTCTTCTACACAAGTTATTCATCACCCCTTTATTTATCACATATGTCGAATTTAGAGATGTCTGGGTTTGAATGGATCGACATGAATTATTTGTGTGAGTAGTTAGATTAGGGTTATTAGGGGTGGATTAGGCTTGTGATGTTCTTGATCGCCTTGGGTGTCTAAGTTTATTTGCAAATTTGTTGTTTTCCCTCTTGGATGAGTGATTTTAATGCTTGTTCTTTTCTGGCCAGTTAGGGCATGATTTTAGGTGGCCTCATGAGCACGAACCATGCCTTGAGCCATCAGATAGACTTTTTCCGAGGTTTAGAGTACAATAGCGTGAGGGTGGATGCATCAGACATTGATTTATGTCACGACTCCACCTATTCAATTATTATGAACTCTTTTTGACTTTAATAGGCTGATTCTTCATGCCTGATCCGACTCCTCACACTATGCTGACTTGGTTGGGTCTTGGGGCTCTCTACCACGAACCATGGATTGAGCTGGCTATGAAGTCTGTTGTTAAGGGGATTCCTTATTGATTGAGCATGTTAGCACCTGAGACTTTCTAGAGAGTTCACTAGCTAGTTGATTCACCCCTATGATCCCTATAGTTTTAATATCGTTTGTCTCACCAGTTTAGATCATTTGAGTAGTAATCTAGTAGTTTCTCTTGCCCACTCGACCATGCCACTCCAGTGGACAGTCGAGTGGCTTTGTCAGTTTTAAGTTTTCTGTGTTTTTGCGTCTCTGGCTACTTACTAAAGTGTGACAGCCTTTAGTGAGCTTAGTCTTTAGTTTCATCTTTTATTTTGCACTCGTTTAGGTTGATAGATTTCACCAAACAACTTTCATATTTGGCTTGAATTAATTGCTAATGTACACATCCTTTTTGCTTAGTGCTATTCACCCAATGGATTGACTCATATCTATACTATGATTGATTTAAAAACCTGTGTTCTGTTTGCATGCTCTGTTTGATTGTTTTCATTCTTAGCATATAGGCGAAATACTTGTTTCAATTTGGCGTTGTTGCCATTTGGGTGTTTTTAGTACTACAATTAGGATCTCATTGCTTTTGAGATCAAGTTCTTTTTACTTTTTATTTTGGATACTCACTTTGTTACACTTCAAAAAATTTTCATGTACTACTTGTGCTCTCTACTCGAGCGTACTACCATACCCAATGGCAGGATCAATAGGTGCTCACGAAACTCCAACTCACCAAACACACAGAGGAGGCATAGTTGCACCGCCTGTGAGTGATGATTTCAAGATTAGGAGAGGGTCATCACTATGGTTCAAGACAACATATTCCTTGGTAAGCCAGAGGATGACCCCATCGCGCATCTTGCTAAGTTTGAAAGGATATGTAGCCTCACAAAGATTCAAGGAATCACTGAAAATGGTTTCAGATTGAGACTTTTTCCATTCTCATTAGGAGAAAAAGCTGCCCACTGGGAATCAAATCTTCAACCTGGCTCCATAACATCCTGGGATTCTTGCAAGAGGTCTTTCCTTACCAACTTCTTCTCATACAAAAGAACAACAAAGTTTCGTCAAGATATCGCATTGTTTCACCAGCTGAAAAGTGAAACACTATCAGACGCTTGGGAAAGATTTACAGACTACACAAGGCAATGTCCACACTATGACTTCTCCAGAGAATCCCTGCTATGCATTCTATACAGAGGAGTACTCCCAATGGTCCGGGTATGCCTTGACACTACAAGCAAAGGAAATTTCCTTAATACCGCTGTACAAGATGGATGGGAGTTGGTAGAAAATTTGGCTAGGTCAGACAGCATTTCAAATGAGGAACATGAGCAGAGTTTTAGGGATTCCAGAATGTCTGATGAAGGCGCCAGAGCTGAAATCAAGATATTTTCTGAGAAGGTTGATATGATGTTGATTCACACTAAGAAGAATCAAGAACAGGCTGCACCTGATATGGATATCAAATTATTGTTACAGCAACTCATCCGTAGTCAAGAACAAACCACTACTGAATTGCAATCTAATAAGGGCACACTTCTTGACATCACACAGCAGATCAACACCCTCCACTCCAGAGTTCATCACCTAGAGACCAGCCAGACTAGTCATACACATTCAACAACCGAAAAATCCCATGCTATCACCTTGAGGAGTGGCAGACAGCTACCACCAAGAGAGCCTGCAAAAATCACTGAGGACAGTGAGGATCAAGGTGTGGAGGATCTCAGTCAGGAAGAATTGGAACCCAAAAAAGCTGCAGAAGAGAGCTCACTCAAGTGAGTGGTTGAGTGGCTGCAAGCCCAAAAAATAATTCAGCACAGCCTAAAGGGAAAGACAAATTTTCTGAATCATCCCCCTATGAACCTCCTTTTCCTTTCCCAGGAAGAAATAAGAAGCAGCAGGCAGTTAAGTACAAGAAGTTATTCGAGAAATATCTGAAGGACGTTGAGCTTCACATACCTCTGTTGGATGCTCTGATGCTAATACCCCCAGCCCAAAAGTATATCAAAGATATGGTTATGGAAAAGACCAAGGAAGCACAAAGCATGGTACTCCTCACTCATGAATGTAGTGCTATCATCCAGCAGAAAGTCATATATAGAGAAAAGCTCCAAGACCCAGGCTCTTTTACTCTACCATGCTCTATTGGACCACTCAGTTTCAAAAATTTCCTCTGTGACTTAGGAGCTTCGGTGAGTCTCATGCCACTATCAGTAGCACAGCGATTAGGATTCACAAAGTTCTCCCTTAGCAGAGTCTCTTTAGTCTTAGCAGACAGGTCTGTTAGGCAACCACACGGCCTGTTGGAGGATTTGCCAGTTAGGATAGGACGTTTTGAAGTCCCTACAGATTTTGTTGTCCTAGAAATAGAAGAAGAGCCAAAAGATCCTTTGATCCTAGGAAGACCATTTTTGGCAACTGCAGGAGCCTCCATAGACGTCCAGAGTGGTACAATCGCTTTGAAGCTAGGAAAGGAAACCATGCAATTTAACATCAATTCCTCAATGAAACAGCCCATGATGCAAAAATTTGGAGTTGGAGAGATAGATGACTTGGCAGAGAAATTTTTAGAGAAGCAGTGGAGAAAGATCATCTGAAAACAGCGCTGGTCAAGTGTGACGAAGGAGGATACGTTCACTATGAGACCTCTGACTATGAAACGAGTTCGAATGTGAAAAAACTTCCAGGGGTTGAGAATGTTTTCGAAAGTCTGATAAAACTAGAAGGGATAGCAGCACTCAACCAAGTTACTCGACCACAGTACTCGAGTGACCCAGTCGAGTCAGCAACTTCTGCAATAAGAAAGCATGGAACACCACCCAAGTTTTGCACAGAGGAAATACCACTCGAGTGGTCCGAGCTCAAGGCATCAACCGTCAAACTCAAGCCACTTCCAGAAGGGCTAAGGTACGCTTTCTTAGGAAGTAAAGATACTTACCCTGTAATAGTCAATAACAAGCTGAACCCTGGTGAACTTGAACTATTACTCAGTGAATTATGAAAATTTAGAAAAGTAATAGGCTATTCTCTAGAAGATATTAGGGGAATTTCTCCATCTCTCTACACTCATAGAATTCATCTTGAGAATGAAATGCACTCTAGTGTTGAGCACCAGAGGAGATTAAACTCTAACTTGAAAGAAGTAGTGAAAAAAGAAATCATTAAGCTTCTAGATGCTGGAATAATCTACCATATTTCTGATAGTACATGGGTGTCCCCTGTACATTGTGTACCTAAGAAAGGAGGAATAACTGTGATTAAAACTGATAAAAATGAACTGATCCCAACTAGAACTACAATTGGTCATTGCATGTGCATTGATTATAGGAAGTTAAATGCTGCATCTAGGAAAGATCATTTCCCATTACCATTCATAGACCAAATGCTTGAAAGACTAGCTAATCACCCATACTACTGTTTCCTTGATGGGTATAGTGGATTTTTTCAGATACCAATACACCCTAATGACCAAGAAAAAACAACCTTCACCTGTCCCTATGGCACCTTTGCATATAGGAGAATGCCATTCGGTTTATGTAATGTCCCTGCAACATTTCAGAGATGTATGACCTCTATATTTTTGGATTTAATAGAGAAGATGGTGGAGATATTCATGGATGATTTTTCAGTCTATGGCCCCTCTTTCTCCTCCTGTTTGTCTAATCTTAGTCCTCAACTGGGAAAAGACCCATTTCATGGTTACATAGGGTATAGTTTTGGGGCACAAAATCTCTGAAAAGGGTATAGAGGTAGATAGGGTGAAAGTTGAAGTTATGATGCAGCTGCAACCTCCAAAGACTGTTAAAGACATAAGAAGCTTCTTGGGTCACGCTGGATTTTACAGGAGGTTCATCAAAGATTTTTTAAAACTTGCAAGACCCCTAACAAGGCTGCTGTGAAAAGAAACCGAATTCAATTTTGATGCAGAGTGCCTTAAGGCTTTCCATATGATAAAGGAGGCGTTGGTATCAGGTCCAGTAGTTCAAGCTCCAGACTGGAAGCACCCTTTTGAAATAATGTGTAATGCAGTGTTGGGTCAGAGGATAGACAAGAAACTGCATGTCATCCACTACGCTAGCAGAACCCTGGATGAAGCACAAAGCAAATATACTACAACAGAGAAAGAGATGCTTGATGTGGTATTTGCAATAGAGAAATTCAGGAGTTACTTAGTGGATCAGAAGATTATAGTGTACACTGACCATGCTGCACTTAGGCACATTTATGCAAAGAAAGACACCAAACCAAGGCTTATGAGGTGGATCATCATACTGCAGGAATATGATTTGACAATAGTAGACAAGAAGGGCATAGAAAATGGAGTTTCTGATCACTTGTCTAGGATGAGAATAGACGACCCGGCACCAGTGGATGATTCTCTGCCTGAGGAACAGCTCATGTCCATTGAAATTCTCACTCGACAGCTCCACTCGACCTCTCACTCGAGTAAGGCTCTCGAGTCAAAACACTGTGAGGCGCCTTGGTACGTAGACATGGCAAACTACAAAGCCACTGGTTACAAACCCCTACACCTAGATGCTCACCATAGGAAAAAACTGTACAGAGATGCAGGACACTATTTCTGGGATGAGCCCTATCTTTACAAGAGAGGTCCAGACAGTTTATTCAGAAGATGCATTGCAGAGGAGGAAGTACAGGGAGTGCTTGAACATTGCCATGGTTCTTCTTATGGTGGACATTTTGCTATCTTCAAGACCACGCAGAAAATCCTCCAAGCGGGTTTATGGTGGCCAACAATGTTCAAAGATACAAAAAATTTCATTGCTCAGTGTGATGCGTGCCAGAGGATGGAAAACATTAGTAGGAGAAACGAGATGCCACAAAACCCAATCTTGGAAGTGGAAGTTTTTGACTGTTGGGGGATAGACTTCATGGGATCTTTCAACCCACCATCTCATGGAAACAGCTATATTTTGGTGGCTGTTGATTATGTCTCCAAATGGGTGGAAGCAATAGCATCCCCAACCAATGATGCCAGAGTAGTTTTGAAAATGTTCAAGACTATCATCTTCCCCAGATTTGGAGTGCCAAGGGTTGTAATAAGTGATGGTGGTTCCCATTTCATCAACAAGCAGTTTGAGAGCCTACTAAGAAAGCATGGAGTGAAGCATAAAGTTGCAACTCCTTACCACCCTCAGACAAGTGGTCAAGTTGAAGTCTCCAACAAGCAGATTAAAGCAATCTTGGCTAAAGTAGTGGGAATTTCCAAGAGAGACTAGGCAACTAAACTTGATGAAGCTTTGTGGGCCTACAGAACAGCATACAAAACGCCTATAGGCAGAACTCCATTCCAATTCCTATATGGTAAATCCTGCCATCTGCCTGTGGAGATAGAATACAAAGCCCTCTGGGCAACCAAGCTGCTGAATTTTGACATTAACTCTGCCCAGGAGAAAAGGAGGATTACTCTGCATGAGTTAGAAGAGATAAGGCTGGATGCATATGAAAGCTCAAAGGTGTATAAGAAAAGGACTAAGGCTTTTCATGACAAAATAATCACACAAAAAACCTTCACCGCAGGAGACCAAGTCCTCTTGTTTAACTCCAGGCTAAAACTTTTTCCTGAAAAATTGAAGTCAAGATGGACATGCCCATTCGAAATCAAAGAAGTTCTACCCTATGGAGCAGTCACTTTGATTGACACTGATGGTCAAGGATTCACTGTGAATGGTCAAAGAGTCAAGCCATACATGGCAGATAAAGGTACACCAGGAGACACCTCAATAGATGTGGGTGATCCTGATAAAGCCTAAGGTATGAAAGTCAAGCTAAGAGACTTTAAACAAGCTCACTTGGAAGGAAGTTCCATGTTTATCAATGTACATATTTTAAATTCTTTTCTTCCTACTGTTTTTATGCTTTCACCTTTCTATTTAGAGTTATGTTATTTCAGGAGGGTTATATAGGCAAAATCAAGAATTTTTGGCCCAAGCACCACACCACTCGACCACGCCACTCGAGCAGGGTGGTCGAGTGCCCACTCGAGTGGGCCAGGATAAGCTGAAAAATCACATGCAATCTGAGCTTGAGATCTGAGCCGTCTATCTCATCTTATCCACACCTACCTACCAACCTACTCGACCTATAGTACTTGAGTGTTCCAAGGACTATCATCTTTATCCCATCTCTTCCCTATTTCACTTCATTTTTATTCCATATCTTATCTTCATCACTTGCAAAAACGCTTTCAACTAAAAAAATCTTTGAATCTTTCAAAAAAAAATTCATTGCATTTACACTCATTATCAAGTCCGGAAATCATGTCTAGGAGGGGTCATTTTGTTCAGTAAGTGCATGATATTGAATTTTTGGTTCTTTGAAAGCTAGGGTTCAGATCTATATATTTTGAGTTTATTATTTAGTTCGAAGTCTTGGTTTCCTTTCACACCCTTGATGATTTCAAAATTTTGATAGCTCCTTAGCCCTTTGCTATTTAAAACGCATAATAAACCAAATGTTCTCTTTGATTCTAGCATTTCATATGTTTTCTTGGACCTAAGAGTTCACCTCTGGTCCGCAAGTTCTTCGAGATTTTACATGACGGGCCAATAAGACACTCCGTTGTGGAGAAACATATCAACATTTAAAGGGAGAGATATTTTGGTTCGGGATGTGGAAATATATCACTCAGCTTGTGGCAGAATTCATGATATGTCAAAGGTATAAGGCATCGACATTATCTCCAACAGGACTATTACAGCCCTTACCCATTCCTCAACAAGTATGGGGCTGGTATATCAATGGATTTTGTCGTGGTGGATTGCTTGAGTAAGTACACCCATTTTCTGGCCTTTTGACACCCGCTTTCAGCATTAATGGTGGCTAAGGTTTTCTTTCAAGAAGTGGTCAGGTTACATGGGATACTAGAAGCCATCATGTCATATTGCGGTACAGTTTTCATGAGCTAATTCTGGAAGGCACTATTTGAGATTCACGGGACTAAACTACGCTTCAACATCTCATACCATCCACAAACCGACGGTCAAACCGAGGTTGTCAATAGATGCTTAGAGGGATATTTTAGATGTTTTGCAGGTGATGAGTCTTTATTTTCATCAATTTTTACTATAGATTTCATGTGTTTTATTGAGTCTAGAGTTAAGTTTTGTGTCCTTCTGACCCGTTTTGGTATCTTTATAGGTTTTTACTTCATTGGAGCTAAAATGGACGAAATGAAGCAACTTTGAACGTTTTTACACTTCATGGGATTTTTGGAGATACTCTGGGATCAACCGATCCAGAAGAGGATCGACCATGCAAAAGAAGATCAACCGATCTAGAAGAAGATTGGCCAGTCAAAGGAATCTATGATGTGGCAAGTTCAAAAGGAAGAAGATTGATCGATCCAAGGTGGATGGATCGATCTAAGCCAGATCGATCGATCCCGATCACAAATATTCTCCAAATCGCACATTTACTCTGATCTTTGACCTAGAGTGTTCCCTATATAAAGGGGTCATTTCCTGAGCGGCCCAGAAGTCCTAGACCCAATTTTTACCATCTCCTATGTATTTTCATTTCTGTTTCAGATCTGTAAAACTTCTCCTTTGATATTTCTCAGATCTATAATATTTTCTCATTGAATCTTCAGATCTACACTCTGTCTTCATCTCTTTTTTTGCATTGCATGTCATATTTCATCATGATCTATCAACGCATTTCCATGGTTGAGTAGATCTCATTTTTGGGAGATGGAATATATTCAAAGGGATTTAATGTTTAATTACGTTATTGTTATAGATTAGGGTTATGATTATTAGATCTATATTTCTATAAAACTAATGCTTTTGTTAGGTTGAAGAATCTATCAAATGATTTATAGGGTTTTATAATTCAGCTAGTGCATGTTTATTTTACCCAGAATCTATAGTTTATAGGCTTGAGGTTGTCAGCCGACGAGAGTCGAGGTTAGATCTGCAAGTGAACAATATCAAAAGCTGCTAATAAATGCTGGCATAGGATCCTAGCGGATTAATGACCAAGATAATATTCTCATACGAGAGGTGGTTTATTTGTGCATAGTGTTTTGAGTACTAGATCTAGGTCATTAAACTACTAATCCGGTTAGATATCTTTTTTATTTTATTAAATTCCTGCGATTTCCTAGATCCCAACATTTGTTTTAACTGATTTTATTTCCATTTCTATTTTATTTGGATTTATATTCGGATTTCTTTGTGACAACCACTTAATATTCTTCATCCTAGCTTTGTTTAGATCTAGAGATCTAAAATGCACTTTACTCTCTGTAGATTCGATCCCACCATTATACTACCGCGCACAACCGTGCACTTGCGGGAACCATTGGTTTGGGTAAAACTTGATACCACATCAAGTTTTTGGCATCGTTGTCGGAGAGTAATTGTTGCCTCTAGATCTAAGTTTTCGACCTAGTCTATGATATTTTATTTTCTGCATTTTTAATTTACGTTTCAGATCTTCGTCTCTGAGATTGACCGATCCTTTCTAGATCGATAGATCCTACTTAGTGCATGATCAATCGATTCTTTCGAGATCGACCGATCCTACTTTGTGCATGATCGATCAATTCTTTGTTCATCGATTGATCCTACTTCTTTCGAGATCGACCGGTCTACTCCAAGATCGATCGATCCTAGAGCCTTTAATCGGATCTAATTTTCAAACTTCTTCTTATTCTTAGGTGTATGCAATTGAGGAGCATGGGTTCTAAAGATCTTCAAAACCTAAGCATAGAGGAGTTGAAATGGAGAATCAGAGCCACAAGGAAGGCAATCAAAAAAGTTAGTATGGCTGACCCTAATAATCTGAGAAACATTCCCCCAATTGTTGATGGTGATGATGCATAAGTAAGACGACATAGAGAGGGTCTGGCTGATTAAGCACCTCTCAATGATGCTGCAGCTCCTGGGTTGAGAGCAGATGCCACGCAGGGACAGCAAGTCCCTCCGCAAAGGGTTACCTTAGGTGAGCAAGATGCCTCACATGCCTATTATAGGAACTGATCTGCTATCATACCCCCTGCTATCCAGAGGCTAGACTTTGAGATTAAACCTCAGATAATTGCTCTGGTGAAACATAATCAATCCCATGGGCTATCTAATGAGAACCCAATGGATCATATTGATATATTTGAGGAGATCTGTAGTACCACCAAAGCCAACGGAGTCCCCCAAGTCTACCTCCGTTGCAGGCTAGTTTCTTTCTCACTGGCTGATAAGGCTCATAGATGGCTGAAATCTTTGAGTTCTGGATCTATCACAAGCTAGGTTGAATGCCAAGCTGCTTTCTTACAGCAGTTCTTCACCAAAGCTAGTTCAGTAGCGTTAAAGAACAAAATAGCCACTTTCCGTCAAGCTGGTACCGAGTCCTTCTATGAAGCTTGGGAATGCTACAAGGAATACCAAAGGGACTTTCCCCCCTAGAAGCTATACCAAGTCAGACACGATTAACTTTTTCTATAACGGAGTGGAAATGAAATATCAAATGGCTATGGATACAGCCAGTAGGGGAAAATTTATGAGCAACACGCTGGAAGAATCTATGAAGCTTATTGGGAACCTTGCCGCAAGCAACTCAAATAGACGCTCTGACTATGACAGAAAAGTTAACCCTGTTCACATTAGTGGTAAAGTCATAGAGGAGCTTATTGCTAAGGTGGACGTGCTCTGGAAGGCAAAAAATCAAGCTGTAAACCTCTTGGGGAGTAATGAGTTCAATGATGAGGAGGAACAAACTGAGGAGATCAAATTTCTCAGTAAACAGGGAAATTACCAAAACTGGGGTTTCGACCCCGACTTTAGGAGGCATCATAACATGTTCTACCGCAGTACTAATGTTGAGAACTCCAGGGATCGTTTTTATCCACCTCGGAGTACTCAAAACCAAGAGAACTCCCAGAACATTGCTGGTTATGGTAATATGAGATTCAACCACCAGTCCAGGAATACTGATTTTTTGGGAAAACTTGAACCCTTATTCCAGCAAATTTTGGAAAACAGTGAAAAATTTCGCAAGGAGATCAATGAAAAGACTGATTTGATTTACGTAAAGATAAATCAAAAGTGCAAAAAATTGGAAACTCAGAGTTAAGACTTTGAAAGATAAGATGACCCAGACGAACGATGTTGCAAGAACTCAAACTCAGGAACATGTTCGAGCTATAAACCTCTGAAGTGGAAAGCAAATAGTAGGAAACCCAAAAACATTAGAGTTCGGTCGAACGAGAATAGAAATTGACCAATCTAATGATAGGATTTTAGATAAAATTGTTAAAGGTGAGGGGCAACCGATCCCTTTTGGAATAAGTCAAACCCATGCATAAGAGGAACAACCTATCCCTTCCAACTTCCTAATGAACAAAAAGGAAGAAATCCCGCAAAGGAAGTACCTTGTATCCCTTCGAGACAATATGAACCAAAACTTCCATACCCTCCACGCATAAGAGGAACAATGCAGGAGAAGGAGTATGAGAAGATGAAAAACATTGTTGGTGATTTAAAACTAAGACTCCCTTTTGTGGATGCCGTAAAGATGATCCCGACCTTGAAAAGTATATGAAGGACATCCTCACGAACAAATGAATGTTGGAGAAGGAAAGCATGGTGCTCACACAAGAGGTTAGCGCAATAATGCTCGAAAGAGTTCCCAAAAAACGTATCAACCCAGGGAACTTCATACTTCCATGTGATATTGAAGGGAAGATGTTTGACCGTTGTTTAAGTGATTTGGGAGCAAGTGGGAGTTTGATGCCGTTATCTATTGCCCAGAAATTGGGCAATGATAACTTTCAAACCATGCAAGATCTCATTGATATTAGTGAATCGTTTGGTTCGCCGTCTGGAGGGAATTCTGGAGAATGTATCTTTCAAAATCGGAAAATGTACAATTTTAACAGATTTCATAGTTCTTAAGCTGAAAACGGAACCTCGCGACCCAATTATCTTGGGTAGACCTTTCCTCACTACTGCAGAAGCGATAATCAACGTGCAGAAGAGCATAATGAATCTTCACCTGAGTGACCTTGTCATGAGATTCGATTTGGATAAAATGACAAAACGGCGTATAATAGAGGATCATACTTTCTGGGTTGACACAATTGATGAGATCACCCAAGAGATGATCCATGAAATGCATTCTGAGGATCCTCTTGAAATTGCACTGATTCAAGCCAAAAATGAATATGGTTATAGTAGGATGGAGACAACCGGATTTGTCCGAATACTTGATTCCACAGATCAAGTAAAGAGAGTTTCCTTCTCTGATCTCGAAGAAATCCATCTTGCTGAACCCAGTCCTCCAACCAAGTACGAAAAAGAAAAGTCTCCGAGAGGATCAACAAATCCCACATGGGAATGGGACGATCCTCCTCTACTAGCAGAAAATTTTCCACGTCATGAACCAAACGCCAAAAAGTCAGAAATTAATAGACAGGAATTTCTAAAAGAGAAATCTCCCTCGACTTCTAAATATATTCCGCCAGGACGTAGGAAGGGCAGAGACCTATCTACCTCTAAATCCAAAATTTCTGATGATAAAAGAAAACCTTATTTGATGTGGAACCCCGATGAGGATGATTTTGAACCCCGGGAGGGTTTTCATTGAATCTTAGAAATACTCTTAGTCAAGCTAGTCACTCAAAACAAGTGCTACTGGGAGGCAACCCAGAATTTCCTTTTAAATAATTAAAAAATAAATAAATAAAATAATAATATAAAAATAAATAAATATGTATATAATATTTCCAGATCGAGCGATCCAGGTAGGACCGACAACCTGATCCGTTGATCCAAAAAGGATCGTTCGATCGCGACTCAAGGTAAGCGAGGATCGAGAGTTTTATAAGAACACGGTGGTCGATCTTATAAACCCAAATTCCTCAAAAACTCCCTAACTCTATCGATTCTCACTCGTTTTCACCGATTCAAAACTCTAAACTCATCAAATTTTTATCCTCTATCTATTTGTATCACGTATTGCTTCGATCTGCGAAGGTATGTGGCGGAAACCAATTATCTAGATCCAATTTTAGGAACTATCTTTGAATTTTTTGTTTCCTCTCTTGATTCTTTCGTATTTTGATAGATTGAGATTAGGTTGGTGGTTAGGATGTTTGAGAAATCGTTTATATATGGTTTAATCATAGATTTGGATAGAAATCGAATTTTGAGATACTAAACCTCTAAATCGAGATTTGAACGAATTAAGACTTTAGGTTGTACCTATGATGATTGATTAAGGTTTACGGATGTTTGGTGATGATGATTTGCGAATTGATTGAGGAAAATTTTAGTTATTTGTGGGTTGATTAAACTCAAAAATTCCCAAAGGGATCGATCGGTCCTTGATGGATCAATCAACCTCGGTTGATCATGCGGTTAATTTTTGAGAATTTCATAATTATTTTTGTGACCCAAATAATTTAAAATTATATCTCCTGTTTTTTTCCATTGACTGATTTGTAAAAAACTTTCCTGTGGTTGATAAATGTTTCAGGAAATGGCACCAAAAAGGATCAACATAGACAAAGGGATAGTGAGTCTACCAGGCCCCGCTGCCGCATGGGAGTGGACTGATGCTGATGCAAACCTTGCGGGTCTAGTGAGTGCCTGCACATTTCTGCCCACTCAGATGACTGACAAGGGAACCATGACCAGTCTAGGCATATGAGATAGCTACTTTGCTCTTACATACGCTATCGGGCTCGGGAACCTACCCCGCATGCAGCCCCATCTCTGCACCTCCTTGGCCAAGGAGGTTTTGGGCTCCATCACGATGCACTTTGAGGACGTGCACTACCGCAAGGCCAGTGAGGGGAGTCTTAGTTTCTTTACCCACGGTCAGTTACGCACGATGACCCTCTACCAGCTTTGCGACGCCTTTGGATTCCATCGCACACCGCTTATTGACATCCACGAGGAGGATGACGCTGGAGAGTTCTGGGAGCTGATAGCCCACGGGCCCTATGTTTTGCGTACAGCAAAGCAATCATTAGTCCGTCATCCTGTGGTCCGTCTTATCGCTAGGTTCATGAGTGTCACCTTGGGCCTCAAGTCTGAGGCAGCTGATGTGGACAAGCAGGAGCTGTGGTTGCTGAAGAATGGATGGCACACTCTGACCATGGCTCACCCCAGACAGCATAGGGTGAACATGGGGTACCTCCTCACCTCTCCCTTGGTCTCCGTGAAGAGTGGTCCAACCACCTCTTCTAAGAAGACGGTCGTTATTGGGAGTCTAGTATTTCCAATATTTGAGGATATGGGCATTGAGGTCCCGCAATCTTCTCCGATGGAGCAATGCAGCCTTATGGACAGGCAGTATCTGAGTTCATGCAGCTTTCTGGTGCCAAACTTCCTGGTTTACTTATTTCAGGATCGTGCATCTCTGTACTGCTAAATCAGACTTCCGCAGGAGGACCACAAAGCTTTATCCTCCACTGAGGACATCAAGTTTCTACCTTCGTCAGCAGCTCTCTGTGCCCGGCTAGTCCAGCCGACCCAGCCACATGTTTATCGCACCACACGTTGAGCTCTAGCTGCAGATGCGATGCCATCTGACTATGACCTCACAGTATGCCCCCACATCATCACAGCCACATACCTCCACTTCACCATTCCTACCTCCGGACTTCAGTGAGAAAACCCATAGAAGAACGTGAAGAATCAAGAGATAAGATGAGTATGGTGATGGAGACCATTAAAAGAAGGAGGAAGTTGTGCCAATCATTAGGATGCAAACACCGTAAGGTTAAGGCATCCAAACGAGTTTGAAGATATGAAAGTAATGGCATTCAGAACAAAGTGTCATAATCTAGAGAAGTATAAAAGGCTTAGAGCCAAAGCATTGAAGAAGGCTATAAGCCGTTGTCTTCAAGACTTTGAGTTAAGCAAGTGGAGAAAGATGTGGATATAAAAGATGTGGAGTGATGTGTGTATAACAAAATAAAAGAAGGAGAAGAGAAAAAGGAAACCCAAGTATAAGGTCCAGGTCAGTTGAGAAAATTTTGTTGAGAGGGTTAGTTGAGTGGTAAAGGAAAAGTTAGTTAGAGAGATCACTAAGAATATAAGTGTGTGAGAGTTTGTCCATTGTCATAAAGAGACAAGTATATCGTCCCCCACTGATCCGTTCATTAAGGAAGAACCGGCAAGGCAGAAGATAAAAGAGATCAAGAGAAATCCTTAGGTTAGATTATTTAAACCTTCTCGGCCTATTAAGGTTCCGTGAGAGGTAAGTATGGGTTCTAACTTCTCTTGATTGAGTGTGTGTGATTGATTGTTTAGTTTAATTTTGAATAATGCTTTACTTAGATAAAGTATGGCATGCATTATTCAGAATTAAGCATTGTTTTGCATATGGACATATAGTCCTAGCATATTGTTTGTTTATGCATTATTAGTTTTATTGCATATTTAGTCTAAGGTTAGAGTTTAGCATAGGCTAGTTTATCTTGAATCCTTAGATTTAGAAATAGAGATTTTCAGACAGGGATAATTCTTTCTTTAGACCAAAGAATATAGAATTATTGGTATGCATGGTAAATTCATACAACAATCAGAATTACCAAGGCTTTTGTGATAAGGAAATCGCATAGATAGCCAAGGTAATTAAGCCTCAACTGAAACGAGCCAGAGCATTAGATTAGGAAACTTGTTGAGATGACATAGAAGATTATACTACAACTAAGAGTTGTGTAGCCATTATGAAGATATTTTAAAAGAGCCACTGCCAAAACCTACTATGGTAGCATCCATAGAATGGTTATGTTGCCGATAGCCATGAAAATTAAATAAACTCAGCGAAAGTTTTAAATCATGTCAGATCAGCAAGGTAAGTTATTAAATTGATCCACGAGGTTATCTAGCATGATAAATAGGGTATGATAAAAAAAATTATGATAAAGAGAAACAAAACCACAAATAAAGGAAGTTCAAAGGAAGATATGAAATAAACCTAGTGGAATTCGGGGACGAATTCTAATAAGGTGGGGTGAATGTAATACCCCTGATCTTAACCTAAGAACGGACTTCAGTAAATGATCGGGAAGCATGGCCAAGACTAAGGAAAGTTTCTGGCAATGAAATTCTGATCGTATGGCTATAGATTCATATGGCATATGGCATGGGCAGTTGGTTATCAAGGAAAAATTATCAACAAAGGCAGTTATGCCCAATGATCGATCAAGGAATGGCTACCAACTAGTGAAATGAGTAAGATTGAACAGATTAAATTCAAGAGTTGAAGACATTGCATGCTTTGACAAGTTAACCCTATTGCTCGAGGTAAGTAAGGTTTCGATCGAGGAAAATCTAGTTTAGATCGAGTAAGTCTTAGATTGAGTCGAGAAACTAGAACATAGGTTAGGCCATGGTAAAAATAGGCAATAGGGTTAGTCTAGGTTCGGAACGAATGGGGAGTGATTCGTGAAGGTCGCAGAATACTTTAAAACTTGATCGAGCATGTTCCTTGATCGGCAAAACAATAACTGGTCATGGACACGTCATGGAGGTGCTTGGGACGAAACTAGCTGCATCACCTACTTGTCTGATCAACATAAAATTATGGATCAGAACAAGTAGGGCGGCTGTAAGTCACTGCTTCCATGCGCACATTTGCTGCCACCTCCAGTTCATGTGTCGATCATTTAGCATAGCTTAGTGTCCGCGTTTCCACCTCCAGATCCATATGTCGATCAATGGAGTGTGATTAGTGTCTGATCGGATCAGGATGAAACCCCTTGAACCGACCTTGCCTTCCCTATAAATAATCCCCCCTGAGCTTCTCATTTTCGTCATTCACAAATTAGTTTATACTTAGGAGCACTTAGCCAAGTAACTAGGAGAAGCTTAGGAGAACCATAAGCCTTCAGCCGAAAATTTGTGAGTTTTGGAGTTTTTATAATTAAGTAGAAATTAAGCTTGAGTTTAGGAATTAATAATTAAGTAGATTTAAGAATTAAACATAGATTAGGAATTAAGTAGGAGATTTAAGGATTAAACTTAGGATTAAACTTAAACATTAAACTAAACAATTGGGGAGTTCTGTTTGTACGCTTACGCTAGTCCGGATCTGATCCATTGTTTTCCGAATATCACATAGGACTAGTATTATTGATAATGCTTGAATGTGTGAGTTTCGGTTATGTTTGTTGCATGTGGGTGCATGCAATGAGAGGATAGCATGTACCCCGATTGATTGTTTACATTGTTATGCATGTTGCTTGCTTGTTTGCATTAATTGATTGTTTATATTCTTGCTTTGCTTGAGTGTCATGAGACACGGATATTCTTGATTGCTTGCTTTGTTATTATTGATCGCTTTGCTTGAGTGTCAAAAGACATGGATATTCTTGCTTGAATTACGTGTTTACTTTGTTAATTCATTAGGACCTTACGCGTATAGATAGGTTCTATCCGCTTAAGTTAGATCGTATAATTAGATATTGCTTGAGGTTATCCTTAGAATCCCTTTTGATTGCTAGATAGTTTTCATTAGGTTATCAGTTAGATATTAACCTTAAGGTGATAGATTTCGTGATATACTAGCTTATTGTTAGTATTGCTTGTTTGCCATGATAGAATTGTTAGTTATATTGTTATACTAGGATGTGCAGGTTAGTTTAGATAATGTAATTCATATCTAGTAATTAGTGTGATGTCGAGATGATCCCATCTGCTTGGTCGACTAGCTACCGGCAAGCACTACATGGCGATGTAGTTGTGACACCGTAAAAACGTGTCAGAGGAATGTGGATCCTTTCTAGCCTTTGTGGCTAAAGGTGTTAGACATTCTTTATGGGAGATCCGAATCCTAGAAGGCCTTAATGAATAAAATTTTGTTAGTATACTATAGGATAGTATAGGTTGTTATGAGGCTTCCATGCCTTTTGATTGTTTAGATTTCCGCTGCATAGATAGAACTATTGCTCTGGTTGATTGCTTGTTTGTTTACTTGCGTGTTGTGTGCAATTGTGTGTTGATTGTTATTTTGGGTTTTGGGTTGGGAATATTACTGCTTGATAGGGGAACCCAAACTCACTGAGTGACTAGCGCTCACCCCCACACAGTTGTTTTGCATGTAACCTTAGGTAGAAAACCTTAGTAGAGCAATGGACGTTAGGCCAGCCGGTGTAGAATTTATTGCCTTTGTAAAGCTTTTTGTTTATTTCGTTTGATTCGATTTTTAGCATTAGGCTCGGAGCTCCACTAGTAGTTTTTGTAGTTGAATTTATTTAGAAAATCAATAAAAGATTTGTTTTCCCAAAAACCGCATGTTTTAATGATAAAGTCTTGTCCGGACTGACCTAACTCACGGTATGGGAACGGATTGGCAAGCCTTAGTCCCTGACTCATTAGGGATGTCCTTGTGTACGGATGACTCGGGTGAATG
The DNA here is from genome assembly GCA_963555745.1 of Cardamine flexuosa. Taxonomy (NCBI): domain Eukaryota; kingdom Viridiplantae; phylum Streptophyta; class Magnoliopsida; order Brassicales; family Brassicaceae; genus Cardamine; species Cardamine flexuosa. The sequence continues at coordinate 11,611,548 of OY743220.1, read as the reverse complement.
GATGTGTTCTGGGAACCTTGGTTGTTCGGATACGAGTACATAACGTAGCGTTCCGGTTCCGATTTAGTTCTAGGTCGGGTCGGGGGCGTTACAGGTGATTTATTTGTTCATAGTGTTTTGAGTTCTAGATCTAGGTCATTAAACTGTTAATCCTGTTAAATATCCTTTTTACTTTATTAAATTCGTGCAATTTGTCAGATCCCAACATTTGTTTTAATTAATTTTTATTTCCATTTCTATTTTATTCGGATTTATATTTGGATTTCTTTGTGACAACCATTTAATTTTCTTCATCATAGCTCTGTTTAGATCTAGAGATCTAAAGTGCACTTTACTCTCTGTGGATTCGATCCCACCATTATAGTACCACGCACAACCGTGCACTTGCGGGAAACATTGGTTTGGGTAAAATCTGATACCACATCAGCAGGCGACAAACCACGTACATGGTCAAATTGGCTTGGGTGGGCGGAATATTAGTACAATACTTCATATCATCACACCATTAAGATGACTCCTTTTCGAGCTCTCTATGGCTGGGATCCTCCGATGCTCAATCGTAACCAGTCACATGGCACACTAAACAACACCTGAAACGCCATGTTAGAGGAACATGATCTCATATATGCCTAATTACAAGCTAATGTGTCTCAGGCACATGTCATAATGTCAGAAACAGCCAACAAAAAGCGTCGAGACGTGGATTTCAAGGAAGGTGACTTAGTTTTGTTTGAATCTGCAGCCCCATCTAATGTGTTCACTAGCTATTTGTATGAATCAGAAGCTGGCTCCTAAGTTCTTTGGACCCTATACTGTTCTTAAGTCGCATTGGGAAGGTGGCTTACAAACTAAAGTTATCAGACCATTCCTCCATTCATCCAGTATTTCATGTCTCTCAGCTTAAACGTGCTATGGGCAACACCGAAGAGGTCCAAGTACAGCCACTACCACAAACATTTACGCATGACATGGAGTTACATGTCACTCCGGCCAGCATTCAGGGACTTAGACAGAAAGAAGGAAGTAAAGAGCTGGAATTACTTGTGCAATGGAAGGAACTGCCTCCATTTGAACAAACATGGGAATCATATGAGACACTTTCCAAGAAATTTCCTGAGTTTCACCTTGAGGAAAAGTGTGGCAGGGGAGTATTGATAGATCAGATCATCTTTTTGAAAATAAGTATAAGTGGAGGAAGAGAAATGGGTTGGAGAAAGGTGGGAGCGAAAGCTCAATGGAATCTGTGGGCTCAAATCAAGTAAAGGAAGGTTGAAACCAGCAGAGGCATGTCGTGGAGGAGAAGAATAAGAATATTTAGTTTAAGTTCTCACCAAAAAAAAAAGAATATTTAGTTTAAGTTATTACATTGTTTTAGTTATGTCGTCTTTCCAGAATTGATATTTATTCCTTTTCTTTTAGCTTGTTTATAAAGGTCGTTTCCTATTTAAAGGAGGCCTTTGAAGATTAATAAGATCATCGCTTAAGATCATAAAGAAAAAAAGGAGTGTATCGGTTTCTCGAATTACCGAAGAGTGGAGAATTGTCAGTATTCTCGAATTCACTAACTCTTAGTGGGAATCTGCAGGGGTTTCTATCAGACTTAAAGCTTCATTCGGAAATTTCTATCTTCTCAGTTAGGTTTATTTGAGTATTTTTAGAGTTTGGATCGATTCTAAGAAATTATTAGAAAACCGGTTATTGTCCAAAAACCCATTGGTTAAAATATCTGAGATAACCAAAATATCATCCAAAGTACGTAAAAATATCTGATATAACCAAATAAACCTATTCTTTTCAGTTCGGATCATGAATTTTTTCCCAAAGTACGTAAAAATATCTGATATAACCAAAATATCATCCAAAGTAACCTATAAATGTTGAAGTAACTCAAAATCACCCCCCCCCCCTTTGGGTATTTCCTCAAACGTGTACCAGATCCAAACAGGGTTCTTCGGGTCAGTTCGGTTAAAATATTTGGGCGGTTATATCTGCCCAGGCCTACTAAACATATTAAGATATTTTTAGGAATGAAATATAACTTAAACTGTAAATTTTAAAGATAGAAATCTAAATTATTGTTTACTAATTTTTTTTCTGTAGTTCTTCAACAAAAAGCAAAGACATTTTACAATAGAGTATAACATTTCTATGAACAAATTGAAAACCAAATTAGAGGAAGTTAGGAAAAACAAAGTGAGAGACATAGTCTTGTCGAGAACTTAGCATTTACCCAAAACCCCAGCACATTACTCGTCATCAGAGCTAACTTGGCACTTCTCTTCTTAGTTTTCATGATCTCTTTATCCATTTGAAATTTTCAATAAAATCTTAGCTTACACGAGATTCCATCCTTTTAAATTTTCCAACCATAAAGAAATCTTCGATTGCAAATTTTAAAACTCAAAAACTTGGTGTTTTATGTGGGGAAGATATAGAAATTTCTAACACCAGGGCAAATCTTCATACACGAGAATTGAAATGGATCCAATCCAATCGAAAAATATCAATTTATCCTAAGAGTGTTTTCCCAATCAGGATTAGTCTTATGCCCAGAGCCGGGCCTTAACATAGTTTTACAAAACATTTAAATGGGTCCAATTTTTTAGGGGTACAATATTTTTTTTTTGTACATATAAACTATATTTACATCAAAGGATGTAAACAAAAATATGTTATGGAAATAATGAGTAATGTATTAATTTTCATAAAATATTTTATAGATCCTAAATCATTATTATTTAAATATTTCATTATATTATTTAACTAAAATTTTCGTTTTGAGTTAACTTTCTTCTTAACCTTATTTCTCTCATTTTGTTACTTTTTACATTTTTTTTCTTCATTAAAGTAAAGAACATAGATCAATTTTTTTCAAAAAATTCTTGAATCGTTTGTTTGTTTTAAAATAAAAAGCTATTTTAATTTTATTATGGTTTCAATTGCCTCGGCTGAAAAAAGTTTTACTATGTTAAAGTTGATTTACTTTTGGTTGACTATATCATAAGAAAGGTTAAATAGATTAACTGTATTATTGATAGTAAAAAATCATGGTTAAAAACCTCGATTATACAAGTTTGATGAATGATTTCTCAGAGAAAAAAGTAAGAAGGGTTATTTTTGAGAAGCTTTAAATTTTTGTTATTTTTTAAAGATATTATCGTAATTTTTTTTTTAAATTTACTTTTGTCGAGAAATTTTTGTTTTCTTTCTTTATTAATTAATTGAAGAAAAAATTTATGTATCATAAAATTTGAATGTTAGTTTTTTTCTCGTTTGGGGCCCCAAATTTTCAAGACCGGCTCTGCTTATGCCCAAGCAGCATATGAGTGACATGCAAAGTAGAGATATTCATAACTACACAAAATATTAACTTCGCATACTGACACACACAAAGTATTATATGTCATGTGTACATCATCCCAACCATCACTTTTTTACTTTTCCGATGTAACGGATGGGCATTTTTGGGTGCAAAGTCAACACTTCGTATAGTTAATCGATTTAAGCACAAGATAATTTAAACTATTAACGCAAGGTTTTGATTAATCAGTTTAAGCAACAGCTCCTTTTGCTCCATCTAAACTCTTGATGAAACTTTCTTGCTTGAGAACATATCTTGACTTCCTTGATGACTCCAATAGCTCCTTTTGCTTCATCTTTGACACCATGTCTTCAATGTCTCCAAATCCTTGATATGCGTCCTTAGAGCCTCTCAAGGTCGTATCACGGGAGTTACAATTATCCCACACTAACATAAATCCGTCCCTAAATCTGATAACTCTGACCAACCATTTAACCCAACATAGCTCTCCAACTATATTCATCACTGCATAGTGTTGCGGCTATCAACACCTCACTACATAGTCTTTCGGCTATTAGCACAACATTTTCTATACTCGGTTTAAATACTCACGGGATCTGACACCACAATACCGCACTTGGTTTAAATAAAACTGCACATACCGGATCCCCAGAACAGCTCAGCGCAGTAAGAATGACAAAATATTTTGGAATCCAGCGTTACTCGATCAGCTAAGTCCAGCAAGATCCTAAGATCTCATGTGGCTTACCGAAACCGCATCATGAATCACACAAAAACCCGACCGATAAACACCACACAGCAATAAGATTCCACAGCACGAAGCCCCATCAAATCGCATAGGACAATGTCCTAATCAGCCAAACCAATATAAAAAAATAACAGCATGCACAACATATAACATATTCAATAAAAACTTCACCTTATTATTGAATAATAGTGAAAGAAAAACACATGGTTTAGGAATTTCGACAATAAAACGAGTACAACAGCTTACACAGCACAAATCAGAACATCAACACCGTTAAAAACAACACTGGGACTTCAGCTAAGTGGCCAGCTTGCCAAACCACTTCGAAATTTTGCGCTTCATCTTAGCTTTAGGTTCTCAAGTTTCCTCCTCAGCCTCGTTGCAGTTCCACAAGAATTTCACCTCTGGAACTCTCTTCCTCCTGATCATTTTGACTCTGCGATCAGCCATCACCTGATCATCTTTATGCATTGACACTTGGAAAACTTTATGAAATGTCCGCATCACAACGGCAACTCCAGCTTATAAGCAAATGGCCCGACCCACTCCAATACTCTAACGAGACCCATATACCGAGGACTAAACTTAGTCTTAGAAATATATATGGTTGGACCTCTCAGCATGACCATCTTCAGATAGACCATATTCCCAACTGCAAACTCCAACTCCTTTCTACGCTTATCAGTGTAGCTTTTTTGTCTTTTTGTGCTTCTTTCATATTCAACTTGACCTCACGGATCTTCTCTGTTGTCTCTTGCACAAAATTGGCCCCCAGCAAACTCATATGCCCCACTTGAGTCCAGTACAGCAGTGTCCTACATGGCCTATGATAGAGAGTCTCAAATGGCATCATACCGATACTAGTCTAGTAGCTATTGTTATATGCAAATTTCGTTAAACTCAAGTGATCAAACCAATGTCTTTCCCGATTCAACACATATATCCTCCAAAGCCTGAATAGTGCGCTCAGACTGCCCATCTGTATGTACGAATCGTTTCACCTATTACCGATTGTAAAATCCAAGGACTATTTTTTTTCATACGTTAATTTACTTTCTTCGTTGTCTAACTTTCTTTGGAAAAAAAAAAAAAAAACAAATCATTGAAATAAAATAATCTTAAAGAATACAGTTTCTTAACACTCTTACTCTCTTAGTTTCCAACATGTGTTGCGATAAAGTATCTAAAAAAAACTGACACGAGTAATGTGATACCAAGGAACCTTTGTATCATCAATGCAATTATATATAGAGAAAAAAAATCAAGAAAGTTTAGCTTTGAGATCCTTTCTCAAAATTTTTCCGGCAGGTGATTTTGGAATGGAAGAAACAAAGAAGACCTTGTGCAATCTCTTGTAGAACACCACCTGCATATATATAGAGTATGTGCATTAGCTAATTAGATATTCTATATATTTTGTAGGTAGAAAAAGATTTGTACCTGTTTGGAAATATATTCTTTTATTTCTTCTTCAGTGATGTTGTTGCCATTTGATCGAACCACGAAAGCCACCGGAACTTCCCCAGCGACTTCATCTCTTTGCCTACAGTATGTACGTGTCCACAAAAGTTTTTAAGAAAACGATGCCATTTATACTAACTTACGACTCATGGCTTATGTTAGGTTTGCTACTTACGGTACAACTGCAGCATCTGCAATTGAATGGTGATTGACGAGTAAACTCTCTAGCTCAGCTGGAGGGACCTGTTCTTTCATCACACCAATGTTTCAAGCTATCTTATATTTTCATTTATTCATCTTTTATTTTACTAACACTTTGTTTTTTAACTATTACTTGTTAGATTTAAAACTAAAATATTATTACCAATGAATTTTCAAACAAAACTTTTAATAAATTATCAACAAATTTTATTTATCAAAAATTGTCGATGTAAATACCTACGAATTATTTTTTTTTCACAGATCAAGTTATAAAAAAAATCAATCGGAAAACTAATGTTTTAATGTGGTGGATGATCTTATCTTATAAACTAAGTAATGCTAGTATTTTAAAATTATTATTTCAATTTTGTAAATATATGTAACTAGTGCATGGTAACTGAAAAAATCATATAATTAATTTAAAGGCAGATTAAATCTATACTTTAAGAAAATTCAAATTCAAATATATACTTAAATCAGCTATTATAATTTTTTTTTTCATGAAATTTAGGCATGCGCATTCGGATTTTTGGATCGGATCGGATTTTTCAAATTTTGAATTTTTTGGAATAGGAAAAATATAAATCCATTCGAATTATAACATGATTTTGGTTCGGATCGGATCGGATCTAATCAGATCTTGATCGGATTTCATTTTTTTATAAAACTCGATTTAAAACCAAACATAATATCAGTTATTTTAAAAGAAAAAAAAAACCAGTAATTGTAATGGACTTGCCTGAAAGCCCTTGAACTTGATGACCTCTTTGAGTCGATCAACAATGAAGATCTCATCATCTTCATCTACATACCCAATGTCCCCCGTGTGAAGCCAACCTTGTTCATCTATTGTTGCTGACGTGGCTTCTGGATCGTTCAAGTACTCTGCGCGCCAAAAACTCCTTAAGATTTTATTTCAACAGTCAACCCTTAATTACGTCGAATTTGCTATTTGATAAGTCATGCCAAACCCTTTTATAAATAAGAAGATATGTCACGTGTATGAAAATGTAAATGATATGTACTTCATAGTTCATACTACATAACATGCATGTCGTCCAAATTAATGAACATGTGATTCAACCTAAAAAAAATGCTTTAAAATTCAACTTTTTTATTTAGTGCTGAAATTTGTAAACTCACACTAAAGTTAGTTTTCCCTTTTTCAAATGTTTGGTAGGAATTAAATATGTTTTCGTTTGCCGAAAAAAATTATATATACAGTACTTATATATCTTCTCTCATATTTGCCAAATAAAATTTCGAAGAATATCCGAAACCATCAATTAAAAAAAAAAGAATCTTACAACTGATTATGGAAGCCTATGGAATTCTCCAATAAATTACAATTTGATATAAACTTTTTCGATTTCTAAATTTCTATATATTAAGGTCAGTTTTATCATTGAATAAGTGTAGAAAGTAGAAACCTTTCATTGTCACAAATTTATCTCTCCAAAAGAGAAAAAGAACAAACGAACCTTTCATGATTTGCTGCCCGCGGATACAAATCTCACCAGGTTGGTTGTAGCCAAGAGAGAGACGTGTCTCAAGGTGAACCACTTTAAGTTCCGCATTTCGGACCACAGTTCCACAAGAACCTGATTTAGTGGGGATTGGTTCTTTTGCGAACCCAAGGCTCATTGACAACACTGGTCCTGCCTCTGTCATACCATATCCCTGTTATTCACATTCCCCCGTTACTACCTCTTTAACTAAACTTTTGTCACTAAAATTGTACTAATTCACAAAGATTAAAATTCTTCGAGTATACGAGAATTCTCCTATTAGTATAGTTTGATTTCTTATATAGAGATTATTTGTCTGAATAGTTAAGGGTATATAATTTTTTATATAAAAATAGTACTAGTTTAACTCAAGGTTTCCTAAATTATCTTCTTGTTAATAAGGTTAAATAAACTTTTGTTTTGTTTAAAAATACATCATCACATTATTAGTTTTTTTTATATAAGTAATTTTTTATATTAAATTATTAATTCTTTGTATATACTTATTTGATATATATACATACATATATGCGTGTCTCTGTTAGAAAACGATATGTGTATAATGGAAACGGGTTAGGTGTACCTAATAGTGTTTTCATCTTAAGATGTCTAGAGTTCATTCCTAGCCAAGGTCTCTCTAACCGACCACCCAAGTCTCAGTGTGTGTAATAAGAATTAAATGGGCTTTATCCCAAGTTGTCAAAATTTAGAAAAAAAAAAGGAAAAAAAAAGAGATCGACGTGTGTGACTCTTTTTCTGTAAGAAAACGAGACCACGTCACATACATGACAATGTTTTTTTATATTTTTTCTTGACCGTCGCATAACAGTGTTTTGATATATCAAGAGCCACATCTACTGTTTCCTCTATTTAATCAAATTTAATAGTTGCCAAATTTTTTTTAAAAAGTCCATAAATAAAATAAATAAAGTAGTTACTAAAAAATACCAAGTAATGTATAAAAAACTCATGACTTATGTTAGTGTACTATCAGCATTTTAAGATGTACTGATATTCTTCGAAAATTTCATAAATTATCTTCGAAATGAAAAGCTCTTAAAAGTAACAAAATTCATTTGTGTAAACTTACAAAAAAATTATGAATATATTTCGATTTCTGGGGAAAAAAATGTAGAACAGCTCAAAAGGAGAATTAATTAAGAAAAAAAGAAAAACAGTTGGAGAAATTGGAATTATATACTAACGCAACAAAAACTTTAATAAGACAACCTTAATTATAAAAAGAGGAATTTATGTGACTATAAAAGTCGGACTGATGTCATAGAATTTAGTTAGATGCAGTATCCATTAGAGCGGCGACCAAAATCATATCCGTTTTTCATTTAATCTTTAAGTCAAAAGTCAAAACCTAAACTACATCTATTTCATTAATTAAAATAAAGTAAAATAATAATCAAAAAGATTAGAAAAAAGAGGAGAATGCAATGCGAAATTAGCTTGAGAACAGATGGAGATACGTAACAAAAAATGATCCCGAAGACTCAGACGCAACTCACTCACTCACTCTCTTCCCGTGCATTGTATTAATTTTAATTAGTGGAAATGATAAAATACTATTAAATAACTCGTGGGATTTTTAAAATTTTTTCACTAGGAAACATTCGTTCCCGCGATATTAGTAACGTAAAATCAAAGAGTTTATTAAGTAAGGGTCTAAGAAAATAGAGACCAGACCTGGCCTAGGACGGCTTGAGGAAGCCGTCGACGAAGACTATCTTGAAGATCTTTGCCTAATGGAGCTGCACCGGAAAGAACTAATCTAACAGACGAAAGATCGTAAGAGTTCACGGCCGGGTTCTTAGCCAAAGCTATCACAAGCGGTGGAACAAGCGCGGCCATTGTTACCCTATGTCTCTGGATTAGATCCAATAACGCCCCGATCTCGAACTTGTGCATGAGAAGAACCGTCGCACCTATAGCATATTAGCAAAGATTGGTTTTACAAATATTAATAGTAAACTAAAAATTAATAGGACAGCTTAACTAGGCTTAGGTTGGACTAAAAATCAGTCCAATGTCAATCCACACATGAAAAATTAACATCCATTAAATTTCTAGGATACGGTTTCTTCGGTGAATCTAAAAAATTAAACAAATAAACCTAGTGATTGAGTTTTGATAGAAAATCGGCATAAACATTCAAATTACGTGAAATAAAAGAAACTGAAAAACCAGAAAATAAAATTTTATAAAAAATCAGTATAAATAAAATATGGTATGGAAAAAGAAAAATAATAATCTCAAATTATGTTTATATATGTACCTGATCGAATGGAATTGAGAAGGACACTATTCAGAGAGTAGATGTGAAAAAGTGGTAAAACGCAGAGAACGACGTCGTTTGATTTAAGGTAAAGATTTGGGTTATCTCCATCGACTTGTTGTGCAACGCTTGTGATAAGACTCTTATGGGTCAAAACAACTCCTTTAGGCAACCCCGTCGTTCCCGATGAGAAAGGAAGCGCCGCCGCATCTTCACCGCCGACAACGACGGATTCTTCAGGTGGGTTTGTCTCGTCTATGAGTGTTGAGAATGGGAGACAGTTCTCCGGTGTAGGATCATCGGTGGTGATCACAGTGAGATCTTCTCCGAGGTGTTTTAGTTTATCGACGTAATGAGAATGAGTTATGATGAGTTTAGCTCCGGAAGATTGGAGTTGTTTGTAAATCTCTTGAGAAGTGTAGAAAGGGTTTGCGGTAGTTGAGACAGCTCCGATCATGGAAGCACCCATGAAAGAGAAGACAAACTCCGCTGAGTTTTGAAGAAGGATCATGATGACGTCACCTTTTCTTATCCCAATCTTGTATAATCCCGCCGCGACTCTCCGGCAAATGTGGTGGGTTTCACCGTAGGTGTAGCCTTTTCCGGTGGAGCCAACGATTAGACAAGGCTTGTCGGATATAGAGGAGAGCTTTTCGAAACAGTAAGTGTGGAGAGGGAGCTGGTTGGGGATGTATATGTCCGGAAGTTTTGACCGGAAAATGCGAGGTGCAGGTACTTCACCGGAGACGACGGCCGGTGGTGATGTATCGGCAGGTTTGTGAATTTGGGATTCATGTAAAGCCGCGGTTATCATTATTATGATGTGATGTAATGAACAAGTGTGTCTTGTTTTTTCGGGGAAAAAAACAAGTGTTCTTGTTTTGACAAGAATGTGAATGTATTTTTTTTGTTTTATTTTTTTAGAAATCAATATATGTGTTAATGAATGAATATATAGAAATGTGTGTGTGTAGGTAGTTAAAAAAGAAAAGAAAAAAAATAAGTGATGTGGAGGAAGAGAAGAGGAAGAAGTGGGTAGGTAGAGGGAATGGCTGTTAGAAGAGAATGGATGGTCGTTTGGTAGGTTTCATATTTTCCTTTATACTCTTACATGTATTTCTTTCTTTCTTTTTTGCCAAACTAGAGATGATGACGCGCTACCCGCATCTTGTTATTAATCTTTGATAATTATTAAATATTAAATATGTATAATTTACATTTGACTGTTCATAATATGTATTATATTTATGGAAGTTTTTTGTCACTAAATAGAAATTTTGAATATGAATTTATTACTCCTACTCAACATTAAGGGAAAATGACTTTTTTTTGGACCGAAAATATTTTATTAGGTCTATTATTATATGATATGAACCATAATTTAACATATTTATAAATTCTCATTTTTATTTTCATTTTTATTAGTAATCTTATTTTTTATATCTATTATAGGTAATCTGAGATGCACATGTGAAACAAAATTTGGACAATTCTCTTAGTGTTGTCTGATAAAATATACCTTAAAAAAATAATACATGGCTAATGTTGCTTTTAAAATAAATGTGAAGATTAAATTGAAAAAAATATTAATAAGCATATTAGTAGCAAATTGTACATATATATAATTTTCCTTTAAATATATTTTGCAATACATGTATTCATGTTATATTTGTATATAAATTATAGATTCAAATGAGAATTAATTGAAGATGGATAAACAATATCTGAAACGCATATCTAATGTTCATATTGGTATTATCTATGAGTGGAGTTTGTTGACAAATGAATATCATGCATATTATACACATTAATGCGTTATACATGTCATACACGTGTATTAATATTGAGTACATGTTGCATATGTACTATTTTCTTTGGCCATTTACTATAAAGAGACGGACCAAAGTAAACATTTTACATTGCTCATATTTCACGATATTGTAGAACAACTATTCTATTATGGCAGGAAATGTTCAACAAAATGAAAACTTTTCTTCAAGTCCTTTTATGGCTATTTGCTCTCATAAAAGTCTTTGTCATTCTTCACACATATAATTTTTTTTTTGATTTTATGTCATTTGACCATATAAGGCGTCTTATAATCCATTGTGGTTTGATTAAGAAGTTGTCTTCGCGTCAAAAAAATGTTGCTATCCGTTTCATGGAACGAGTATGTTTAACTGTTTTATATTATTCTTATAAGAAATACCCAATTAGTATATCCTATTAGTATGTTATACATAATATTTTACTGTTATAGCTTATGGCTAAACACGTATGGATCGAAAATGAGAGGGAGATTATGAGAGCGAAAATAAGGGAACAGGAAGCACGCATTGATCAGATTTCCCGTGAAATGGGTATCCCTGAAGCTTCACCCTATGCATGGCTTATTTTAGAATCTGAAGAGTTTGATTATAAGATTCTGTACTGTGTTAAGGTTATGATCAAGCAGTTAGATAATAACATTAGCTTGTTCTGTGAGGATGCTTAATTACTATGTTTGAGAATGTTTAATTAATATGTTCAATTGTGTATATTTGTTCTGTATGTTTAATTACTCTGTTTCATTCTACTTGTTTAGTTAATATATCATTATCATGTTAAAGTATATATTTTAAGTTATCTTTTTCTAACAGATTTACTAAAAAATTGAAATCAAACGCATTAATTGATACTGAAAAGTGTTCGATTTTGTTATTAAAATATATAGAAACAGATAGGAATATACTATAAGTGATTATTTTGTGAAAAATGTAAAAATTTGTTGACCTTTTTGGTACTCTAAACATCGAAAAAAGCAAAATAATTTCTAAATTTTTTAAAGGAATTTATATATCAAATTTTTTTAATTTATCAAATCTAGACTAATTAGGAGCATTACAATATGGTAAGAACAATGATTTACTTTGATTATTAATTCTTTCAAGATAAGCAAACAATACATGACTAATGTTGATACAATATATTAAATCAACTATAATACATATAACAATACATGGCTATATATTTCTGAATATCAGTGTGAAGATTGATATGCATAACATTTATATAATTATATCATAATGAAAATATATGGAGTTTTCTTGACAAATGTATTGCATGTATATTATACACAATAGTGCATGATTCAATAAATTATTTTGGGTCGAAAATGTTTAATTGAGAGCTTTACAATATGGGTCTATTATAATAAAGGTATATTTGCTATTTTCAGTTCTGATCGTAAAATGTGTTTCAATACCTAACAATATATATTAATATAATCTTAATATTTATTAATATTATGTATTTTTTTTTTGTTCTTTAAGACTGATAATAGAAAAGACGCTGTTATTAATAATTATAGTTTAATAAATGTAAATTGTCATAACCAAGTGGTTTTGGTCTAGTGGTTTCATCTTGAGAGAAGAAGCCTTTGATTGTTTGCTGGTAGGGATCGATTCTCCCTTAAGTATGAAAACATTAGTCATTTTCACTTGACCATGGGTTTTTTATATGAATTTTGTAGGTCCTGGGGGGATTATGAGCCTTTTGTCCGGAACCTCCTAGCTTAAACAAAACAAAAAATGTATGTATTCTAAAAACCATATAATGTTTGATCCTTCCTAAGAAAGAAAATGTATCATTAAAAAAATAAAATTAATGTATGATTATATACATTTTTAAAAACATTTTTTTTTCTAAATGAAGTTTAGGCTGATTTAAAATTTATTTAAGAATGTTATTTTATCATTGTTCTGTTACTAAACTTGAAAAATAAACTTATTTACATACACATATCGATACAAAATTGTATTTTCTAAATATTTGTATTTAAAATATATATTAATACATGCATGCATGTTATAGTATATAAATAAAAAATTGTTCATTCATGCATTTGTCCTCATATGTGTAATATTGTTCATTTTATCAGATTTAAATAGTTTTTTCTTTTATGATATACTATTAATTAAGAAACAAAATCTTACCATAAGCATCTGATGATGTCAACGAATCATGTTGAAAACAAAGAATTTACAAAAGGATGGCAAACATGGCTATTTGTCCTCATACAAATCCATGTCGATATTTCAACATAGAATTGATGAATGAGTTATCATCGTTCGATCAAATTACACCTTTAATAGTTCCTTGTGGGTTGATAAAAAAACTTGGTCCTCGAGATCAAGAGATCGCTATTCGCTTTATGGAGAAGGTAAATCTGTAGTTAAAGTTTATTATTGTTAGAATAATTTGTTGAATGTGATAAGTGTCTAAAACAAAATTTTTTTGTAGCTCATGGCTAAGCATGCATGGATTGAAGATGAAAGAGCGGCTCTTCACCAAAAAGTATAAATCTAAAAGTATTATATTATTAGAAAAATCTTTCAATATAATTACAATCTAAGAGATAAGTTTTCTTTTTATAGCTTATGGCTAGGCATGCATTGATTGAAGATGGATTGGAGCCTCTTCCCGACCAACTGAGAAAGATGGAAATACGGATTTCCCAGATCACTCGTGAAATGCGCATTCTCGAAGACTCACCTTACACCTGGCTTGCGCTTGAATCTCAAGAGTTTAATTATCAAATTCCGTACTGTGTAAAGTTAATGATAAAACAACTTAGGAGTAAAGTTGATATATTTTGTGGTAATTCGTAAAATTAGAAGTTGTTGGTTGAAAAAAAATGATAAAATATGTTAATCATCAGCTCGTAATATTATATGTTATTTTTGATGTAAAATCTATATTAAGTTAAGTTAAATACTTGAAAGGTTTTATAACCATATATCGATAATTATATTATGATATGGTATTTTATAATATAATCTTAATTAAAGAAGATGTATAACATGAACAAATAATAATTATTTGTTAATTTGTAAAACTACATTGTTGTTGTGTTTAAATAAACACATTTTTTATTATATATCAATATTGTAAGAGCATGTTTAATTTATATTTTAACATATAATTGACTAATTTTTCAAATAGAATTTGATAAAATATATGTACATATATTATATGTCATTGAAAAGTAAACATTTCAAAGTTAGTTTAAAAGGAGGACATATGTTATATACTTGTACACACATGTAATTAATTTTTAGGACATGGCAGATATATACTATGTTTTATGCATCTATCTATGGGTATGAGACTATAAAAAGAGGCAGTATGTTGAGCTCTTTTTATAGATAAAATTACTTTATATTCCACAATAACTATTCTATAATGGCACATTCTTTTATGGCAATTTGTCCTCATATAAATGCTTGCCGTTCTTCAGACTTGCTAACCGATTTTCATTTTAAGTCATTTGACCAAATAACACGTTTAAGAGTCCCTTGTTGTTTGATTAAGAGATTACCTCTTCCTCAACAGAAGATTGCTATTCGTTTCATGGAAATGGTATGTTTAAGTGTTTTTAATAATTGTAGAAAAAATATTGAAAAATTCTATTATAAAAAAATGTTATTGTTTCAGCTTATGGCTAAGCATGCTGAAACAAGTATTTTGCCTATATGCTAAGAATGAAAACAATCAAACAAAACACAAGTTTTTCAATCAATCATAGTATAGATATGATTCAATCCATTGGGTGAATAGCACTAAGCAAAAAGGATATGTACATTAGCAATTAATTCAAGCCAAATATGAAAGTTGTTTGGTAAAATCTATCAACCTAAACGAGTGCAAAATAAAAGATGAAACTAAAGACTAAGCTCACTAAAGGCTGTCACACTTTAGTAAGTAGCCAGAGACGCAGAAACACAGAAAACTTAAAACTGACAAAGCCACTCGACTGGTCCACTCGAGTGGTATGGTCGAGTGGGCAAGAGAAACTACTAGATTACTACTCAAATGATCTAAACTGGTGAGACAAGCGATATTAAAACTATAGGGATCATAGGGGTGAATCAACTAGCTAGTGAACGCTCTAGAAGTCTCAGGTGCTAATATGCTCAATCAATAAGGGATCCCCTTAAAAACAGACTTCATAGCCAGCTCAATCCATGGTTCGTGGTAGAGAGCCCCAAGACCCAACCCAGTCAGCATAGTGTGAGGAGTCGGATCAGGCATAAAGAATCAGCCTATTAAAGTCGAGAAGAGTTCATAACAAGTGAATAGGTGGAGTCATGACATAAATCAATGTCTGATGCATCCACCCTCACGCTATTGTACTCTAAACCTCGGAAAAAGTCTATATGATGGCTCAAGGCATGGTTCGTGCTCATGAGGCCACCTAAAATCATGCCCTAACTGGCCAGAAAAGAACAAGCATTAAAATCACTCACCCAAGAGGGAAAACAACATATTTGCAAACAAACTTAGACACCCAAGGCGATCAAGAACATCACAAGCCTAATCCACCCCTAATAACCATAATCTAACTACTCACACAAATAATTCATGTCGATCCATTCAAACCCAGAAATCTCTAAATTCGACATATGTGATAAATAAAGGGGTGATGAACAACTTTGTAGAAGAAATCAAATCCAAAAACAAATTATATAAAAAGTTATCCAAGATACAAAGTGACTAAATCTCAGAAAAATCAAGAACAAAAGATGAACTAGAGAGAGAAAGTCTAAAACTAGGTTCAGAGGATAAAATGCAGCGTACCCCTGATATTAGGTTAATCAGTGGTTTTTATACCAAGTCTTAAATACAAATCCGAGTTTTAAGGAAAAAGAGAGAAAATGGCCCACTCGACCTAGCAGTCGAGTGGTGTGGTCGAGTGATGTCTCGAGTAGGTCTCTTGAGTGGGTTTGTGGTGCAGAAGTTGAGAGTGCCTGTCGAGAGTGCTTCCCCTGAGTGGTCTGGTGGAGTGAGCCTGTCTGGGAGTGCTTCACTCGAGTGGTCTGGTGGAGTGAGCCTGTCTGAGAGTGCTTCACTCGAGTGGTCTGGTCGAGCGAGCCTGTCTGAGAGTGCTTCACTCGAGTGGTCTGGTCGAGTGAGCCTTCCATCTTTTCTGCAATCTTCACTCGACTCCATAGGGCTTGACTGCACATCTTCACTTAATGAGCCAAAATCCAAGTATGCTCCATAGGCTCCATAAGTACCTGATAAGACCCCAAATATGCAATATGCATGCAATGCCTATACAGAAATATGAAATATCCTATATGAAGGATAAATGCACGAAATGGTATATACAAATAGATAAAATCTACTCTAAGGCATGATAAAAAGGTGGTAAAGACGTGTATAAAAGTGGTGTTATCAACTCCTCCAAACTTACCCTTTGCTTGCCCTCAAGCAAATAGAAAGGATAAGATGAAAGGAGTAGTGTAAAAAGTGGGGACTCAGAACCTAAGCAAACTAAATAAACCTCTAATGTCAATGTCACAGTTATTAGTTCTAGAATGCAACTCACAGAAGTTCTACTTAAAAGCTTTAGCCATACTCATCACATCAAATTCAACACTAAGACTCAGCCACAAGAAAACATTCAAAGCAAACTATCCCTTTGACATTGATTAAGCACGAACCGGTGAATCATGATATGCAATAACTGTAACTCATTTGGTTGAGGGACAAGTTTTAAGAGATAAAAATGATCTCTTCTTCCTCTGGTTTAAGCGTATATATCAGGATCTCTCAATGGAATGGATTGAATTATAAGAGAATACTAAAGGTAGAGCCAACTGGTGCATACAGGAGCAGACTATCATCTACCCATGAAGAACCAAATGACTCCCTTAAATCTAAAATTTCAGAAACTTCATCCTAGTTCTATCCTTGTGCTTAAAAGCTTCTCTTTTCATTTCTTTGACTCAAGGATCGATTTTTCTGTTTTCTTCTAAGGAGAGGATACTTTACTTTTTACTTCTAGCGAATTTGGGATTTTTGATTTTTCACGAAGCTATGACTCAACCACTCACTCGAGTGGTCAGGTCGAGTGGCTACTTATACGAATTTTTTTCTGTTTCTTTTGCTGAGCCAACTTTTATCTTTTTCTTCCAAATCTTTTACTAGACTCATATAACTTTTTTTCTCTTGAACCTATCCTCTCCAAAGGTTTATGATTTTTAGCAAACTCTTTTTCTCTTTTCTTTCCTTTTCCCAGACTCAAACCTCAAATTATTCAAACTCTTAGCCTAAATCTAGTTCAAAAGTTGTGAACCAGAGACTACATGAGAGGCTACTCCTGTCGGCAACACCTAACACTTTCTCTCTAATTCAATCCGGAAATAGGCCTCACTTCACTCAAGAATAATGTATGGTCCGAAATGAAATTTTAGGTTGGTTTTCTTGAAACTGTCTCAATGGTGGAGACAGCTACTTGAATTAGCAAGAGTTGTAAAAGGTGAAAGAGAATCCAAGTATTTTGAGGTATCCATGAGTTAAAGTTTTAGAGCATATCATGATAATTAAAATTTTTCAAATTAGGTTCTAGTTGATAAGAATAGTTTGACAAATCACAGTAAGTTTCAACCAAGTGAGAGTGCTAAATCTAAATTTCAAGCAAGGTGCAGCCTTAATTTTCAAGCTTAGGCGAATGCATTAGACAACTTATAACTGTGGCATTGAAATTATATGTTTGGTTCTTAAGCTTTTTATGGCTTGACTCATCATCATCCCCAATGCATATGTACAATCCTAGGCAAAATTTCTAAAACTCAATCCTAAAATGATAATGCAACTACATGACACTCTGTTTTTTTGTAAAATGTTTTTCTGAAAATTTTCAAATTTTTATGTTTTTTCAATGCACATAAATGATGCAAATTTGAATAAGAAAATAAGAAAATATGTCAAATACGTCTCTCAAACCCTCCCCCAAACTTAAACTACACAGTCCCTTGTGTAAAATGAATTCAAGAGATGGTTTGAGAGACTAAAACAAAAGAGAACAAAAATTGCAATGATATAAACAATGATGGTGAATTCGGGGTGGTACCTCATGAGAAGTAAGCACTGAGGTAGTCGTCCATGGACTCTGCCGTGTAAGCAGGTGGGGCTGTGTAGGAGGGATCGCCTGGGTATGTTGGCTGGAGTTGTGCTGTCTCGAGTGGTGTGGCTTGCTCAACTGCTTCTCTCGAGTGCCCAGCCCGAGTGAGTTTCCTTGTACTTCTACGCCGGACGAGGCATCTTTCCTCAGGTTCTTCTTCCTCTTTGTCTGATACCCTACTGTTCACCCTCCCCTGTGTCAACTCGAAAGGCTCACTCGACTAGTGTACTCGAGTGGTCTGGTCGAGTGAGTGTTCCTTTTCATCTGAGGATAGGGATCGGATGTAAGTCCTTCTCCTTCTTTGGTTGTCCTCGACTGATGATTGACGCCTAGGTTGGCTTGGGCGTGTCTGCGTGTGATGCGTGTTGAGGGAGTTGGTCCTTATTAGACTCCTTGGGTCATGAGTGGGAGCGGAGGGTGAGGAACCATGGTGATTTTTCCTAACATCTTTGACACTGGTTGTCAAGTCCTTCACTGCTGTGGTGAGTTCCTTTGCCTTCCCTGAGAGCGTCTTTATGGTTTTTTCTTGCCACTTAGACCACCACCTTGCAAGACTCAACTTCTTATTTACCTGCTTCAAGTTTGAGCATTTTTCATCACCGAAGTCATACCTCTCTGGCTCAGGTATGGTGTCATCTATCTCTTCTTCTATCTCGGCTTGCAGGGCATCTCTTTGAGCCTTAGTGGTGTAGAGTAACTCTGGTGGTGGAACAAAATTTACACTTTCTCCTTGTGTAATCTTTAGCATTCCATGAAGTGGGAGGGGGACTTTGGCTCTCCCAACTAAAGGATGTCCAAAGTTGTAAACATACTTGTCCCTAACCATGCGAGAACCCAGAATTTTAGAGCTTTGTAAGTGAGGGATGACCAACCACAATGGTTCAATCTCTAGAGTCAAGCTCAAATCAACTTTACATGCAAGCAGGATTGGTGTTATCAATCCTCCAATAGAGATGTCACCTCGGTGGTTATTCTTGTGGAGCATAAATGCATAAGCATTGCAGTATGAGAGACTTGCTAGCAAGAGTGTAGTGTTCCCTGCATTGCCCATGTCACCCTTCATAGTTATCCCTCTGTCCATATCCTCTGGCGAGGCATATACAAGGAAATCTTTGAGAGCTAAATCTATCATCTGCAGCTCTTGATCATTCACAGGCCCTAGACTCTTCTTTGCGAATATAGTGTTTTCAACCACTCGGTGAAAATATCTCAAGGCAGGGTGTCTGATGTCAGAACTCTTAGACTGGGAAGTCCTAAAATTTGATCTTCCTCCTAGGGTCTCCCACAGGCTGATAAGTTTGGCGGTGTCAAAAGTTGGTTTCTGGCCTGATCCCTCTCTAAAGCCAAACAAAGAGTCCAGGTGCCGAAAGCTCATTGTGTAATCAACACCATCTATCTTGAAATAGATGTATCCCAAACTTCCATCCGAGACCATGGGGTGGTTCTCCACATAGGGGTGAATCTTCATTGTTGCCAAAAATTGGCAAGTTTCATCCTTATAGGTAGTAAACCTTTGCTTCATTAGAACTTGAAGGTTGGCCGCCTCTATCAAAGCTTCCACCTCTTCTCTTATTCCAAGTGCTTCCATTGTTTCACGGTGAGGGTACCTAGTACCTTGGAAATTCATGGTTTTCAAGATTTTGATCAGGTTTTCCTCTGTTTCTTCTGAGGCATGCTGGGCGCCTAGTTTGGTTACTTCATCTGTTTCCATGGGTTGAGGCTCTTCATCGTCACTCTGTATCACGGCCTGCGAATATCAGTGTCTCTTCACACATCATGTTGTTTTGCCTAGCGAGAGTTTGATCTTCGAGAGAGGGTTCTCCTCTGTGTTGAAGTGATCGCCTTGCTACCACTGCAGCCGGTTGTGGCTCTGATAACCTGAGAAAAATTGAGTTTTGAAAATTTAGTAGTGGAGGAAGATTCACTCGAGAGGTCCACTCGAGTGGTCCTCTCGAGTGGGTTGCTTTAGTGTGCACACGTAATTCCTTAAATCTCTACAGTAGCCTCCAACTACCCCTTTTCCGAGAAAACATATGAAATCCTAGAATCGAAGAGAAAATTCGGTTTATTATGCGTTTTAAATAGCAAAGGGCTAAGGAGCTATCAAAATTTTAAAATTATCAAGGGTGTGAAAGGAAACCAAGACTTTGAACTAAATAATAAACTCATAATCTATAGATCTGAACCCTAGCTTTCAAAGAACCAAAAATTCAATATCATGCACTTACTGAACGAAATGACCCCTCCTAGACATGATTTCTGGACTTGATAATGAGTGTAAATGCAATGAAATTTTTTATTTTTTTTGAAAGATTCAAAGATTTTTTTAGTTGAAAGCGTTTTTGCAAGTGATGAAGATAAGATATGGAATAACAATGAAGTGAAATAGGGAAGAGATGGGATAAAGATGATAGTCCTTGGAACACTCGAGTACTATAGGTTGAGTACGTTGGTAGGTAGGTATGGATAAGATGAGATAGACGGCTCAGATCTCAAGCTCATATCGCATGATTTTTCAGCTTATCCTGGCCCACTCGAGTGGGCACTTGACCACCCTGCTCGAGTGGTGTGGTGCCTGGGCCAAAAATTCTTGATTTTGCTTATATAACCCTCCTGAAATAACATAACTCTAAATAGAAAGGTGAAAGCATAAAAAAATTAAGAAGAAAAGAATTTAAAATATGTATATTGATAAACATGGAATTTCCTTCCAAGTAAGCTTGTTTAAAGTCTCTTAGGTTGACTTTCATACCTTAGACTTTATCAGGATCACTCACATCTATTGAGGTGTCTCCTGGTGTACCTTGATCTGCCATGTATGGCGTGACTCTTTGACCATTCACAGTGAATTCTTTACCATCAGTGTCAATCAAAGTGACTGTTCCATAGGGTATAACTTCTTTGATTTCGAATGGGCATGTCCATCTTGACTTCAATTTTCCAGGAAAAAGTTTTAGTCTGGAGTTAAACAAGAGGACTTGGTTTCCTGCGGTGAAGGTTTTTTGTGTGATTCTTTTGTCATGAAAAGCCTTAGTCCTTTCCTTATACACCTTTGAGCTTTCATATGCATCCAGCCTTATCTCTTCTAACTCATGCAGAGTAATCCTCCTTTTCTCTTGGGCGGAGTTAATGTCAAAATTCAGCAGCTTGGTCGCCCAGAGGGCTTTGTATTCTATCTCCACAGGCAGATGGCAGGATATACCATATAGGAGTTGGAATGGAGTTCTGCCTATAGGCGTTTTGTATGCTGTTCTATAGGCCCACAAAGCTTCATCAAGTTTAGTTGCCCATTCTCTCTTGGAATTCCCACTACTTTAGCCAAGATTGCTTTAATCTGCTTGTTGGAGACTTCAACTTGACCACTTGTCTGAGGGTGGTAAGGAGTTGCAACTTTATGCTTCACTCCATGCTTTCTTAATAGGCTCTCAAACTGCTTGTTGATGAAATGGGAACCACCATCACTTATTACAACCCTTGGCACTCCAAATCTGGGGAAGATGATAGTCTTGAACATTTTCAAAACTACTCTGGCATCATTGGTTGGGGATGCTATTGCTTCCACCCATTTGGGGACATAATCAACAGCCACCAAAATATAGCTGTTTCCATGAGATGGTGGGTTGAAAGGTCCCATGAAATCTATCCCCCAACAGTCAAAAACTTCCACTTCCAAGATTGGATTTTGTGGCATCTCGTTTCTCATACTAATGTTGCCCATCCTCTGGCATGCATCACACTGAGCAATGAAATTTTTTGTATCTTTGAACATTGTTGGCCACCATAAATCCGCTTGGAGGATTTTCTGCATGGTCTTGAAGATAGCAAAATGTCCACCATAGGAGGAACCATGGCAATGTTCAAGCACTCCCTGTACTTCCTCCTCTGCAATGCATCTCCTGAATAAACTGTCTGGACCTCTCTTGTAAAGATAGGGCTCGTCCCAGAAATAGTGTCCTGCATCTCTATACAGTTTTTTTCTATGGTGAGCATCTAGGTGTAGGGGCTTGTAGCCAGTGGCTTTGTAGTTTGCCATGTCTGTATACCAAGGCGTCTCACAGTGTTTTGACTCGAGATCCTTACTCGAGTGAAAGGTCGAGTGGAGCTGTCGAGTGAGAATCTCTATGGACATGAGCTGTTCCTCAGGCAGAGAATCATCCACTGGTGCCGGGACGTCTATTCTCATCCTAGACAAGTGATCAGCAACCCCATTTTCTATGCCCTTCTTCTCTACTATTGTCAAATCATATTCCTGCAGTAGGATGATCCATCTCATAAGCCTTGGTTTAGTGTCTTTCTTTGCATAAATGTGCCTAAGTGTGGCATGGTCAGTGTACACTATAATCTTCTGATCCAATAAGTAACTCCTGAATTTCTCTATTGCAAATACCACAGCAAGCATCTCTTTCTCTGTTGTAGCATATATGCTTTGTGCTTCATCCAGGGTTCTGCTAGCGTAGTGGATGACATGCAGCTTCTTGTCTATCCTCTGACCTAGAACTGCTCCTACTGCATAATCGGAAGCATCACACATTATTTCAAAAGGGTGCTTCCAGTCTGGAGCTTAAACTACTGGAGCTGACACCAACGCCTCTTTTATTATATGGAAAGCCTTAAGGCACTGTGCATCAAAATTGAATTCGGTTTTTTTTTACACAGCAGCCTTGTCAGAGGTCTTGCAAGTTTTGAAAAATCTTTGATGAACCTCCTGTAAAATCCAGCGTGACCCAAAAAGCTTCTTATGTCTTTAACAGTCTTCAGAGGTTGCAGCTGCATCATAACTTCAACTTTCGCCCTATCTACCTCTATACCCTTTTCAGAGATTTTGTGCCCCAAAACTATACCCTCTGTAACCATGAAATGACACTTTTCCTAGTTGAGAACTAAATTTGTCTCTTCACATCTTGATAGTACCCAGCTAAGATTAGACAAACAGGAGGAGAAAGAGGGGCCATAGACTGAAAAATTATCCATGAATACCTCTACCATCTTCTCTATTAAATCAGAAAATATAGAGGTCATACATCTCTGAAATGTTGCAGGGACATTACATAAACCGAATGGCATTCTCCTATATGCAAAGGTGCCATAGGGACAGGTGAAGGTTATTTTTTCTTGGTCATTAGGGTGTATTGGTATCTGGAAAAATCCACTATATCCATCAAGGAAACAGTAGTATGGGTGATTAGCTAGTCTTTCAAGCATTTGGTCTATGAATGGTAATGGGAAATGATCTTTCCTAGATGCAGCATTTAACTTCCTATAATCAATGCACATGCGATGACCAATTATAGTTCTAGTTGTGATCAGTTCATTTTTATCAGTTTTAATCACAGTTATTCCTCCTTTCTTAGGTACACAATGTACAGGGGACACCCATGTACTATCAGAAATAGGGTAGATTATTCCAGCATCTAGAAGCTTAATGATTTCTTTTTTCACTACTTCATTCAAGTTAGGGTTTAATCTCCTCTGGTGCTCAACACTAGAGTGCATTTCATTCTCAAGATGAATTCTATGAGTGCAGAGAGATGGAGAAATTCCCCTAATATCTTCTAGAGAATAGCCTATTACTTTTCTAAATTTTCATAATTCACTGAGTAATAGTTCAAGTTCATCAGGGTTCAGCTTGTTATTGACTATTACAGGGTAAGTATCTTTACTTCCTAAGAAAGCGTACCTTAGCCTTTCTGGAAGTGGCTTGAGTTCGACGGTTGATGCCTTGAGCTCGGACCACTCTAGTGGTATTTCCTCTGTGCAAAACTTGGGTGGTGTTCCATGCTTTCTTATTGCAGAAGTTGCTGACTCGACTGGGTCACTCGAGTACTGTGGTCGAGTAACTTGGTTGAGTGCTGCTACACCTTCTGGTTTTATCAGACTCTCGAACACATCCTCAGCCTTTGGGAGTTCCTTCACATTCAAACTTGGTTCATAGTCAGAGATCTCGGAGTGAACGTATCCTCCTTCTTCGCACTTGATCAGTGCTGTTTTCAGATGATCTTTCTCCACTGCTTCTCTAAAAAATTCCTCTGCCAAGTCATCTATCTCTCCAACTCCAAATATTTGCATCATGGGCTGTTTCATTGAGGACTTGATGTTAAATTGCATGGTTTCCTTTCCTAGCTTCAAAGCGTTTGTACCACTCTGGACGTCTATGGAGGCTCCTGCAGTTGCCAAAAATGATCTTCCTAGGATCAAAGGATCTTTTGGCTCTTCTTCCATTTCTAGGACAACAAAGTCTGTAGGGACTTCAAGACGTCCTATCCTAACTGGCAAATCCTCCAACAAGCTGTGTGGTTGCCTAACAGACCTGTCTGCTAAGACTAAAGAGATTCTGCTAGGGGAGAACTTTGTGAATCCTAATCGTTGTGCTACTGATAGTGGCATGAGACTCACCGAAGCTCCTAAATCACAGAGGCAATTTTTAAAACTGAATGGTCCAATAGAGCATGGCAGAGTAAAAGAGCCTGGGTCTTGGAGCTTTTCTCTGCATATGACTTTCTGCTGAATGATAGCAATGCATTCATGAGTGAGGAGTACCATACTTTGTGCTTCCTTGGTCTTTTCCATAACCATATCTTTGATATACTTCTGGGCTGGGGGTATTAGCATCAGAGCATCCAACAGAGGTATGTGAAGCTCAACGTCCTTCAGATGTTTCTCGAATAATTTCTTGTACTTAACTGCCTGCTGCTTCTTATTTCTTCCTGGGAAAGGTAAAGGAGGTTCATAGGGGGAAGATTCAGAAAATTTGTCTTTCCCTTTAGGCTGTGCTGAATTTTTTTCTGGGCTTGCAGCCACTTGACCACTCACTCGAGTGGTATGGTCGAGTGAGCTCTCTTCTGCAGCTTTTTTGGGTTCCAATTCTTCCTGACTGAGATCCTCCCCACCCTGATCCTCACTGTCCTCAGTGGTTTTTGCAGGCTCTCTTGGTGGTAGTTGTCTGCCACTCCTCAAGGTGATAGCATGGGCTTTTTTGGTTGTTGATTGTGTATGACTAGTCTGGCTGGTCTCTATGTGATGAACTCTAGAGTGGAGGGTGTTGATCTGCTGTGTGATGTCAAAAAGTGTGCCCTTATTGGATCGCAATTTAGTAGTGGTTTGTTCTTGACTACGGATGAGTTGCTGTAACAATAATTTGATATCCATATCAGGTGCAGCCTGTTCTTGATTCTTCTTAGTGTGAATCAACATCATATCAAACTTCTCAGCAAGTATCTTGATTTCAGCTCTGGCGCCTTCATCAGACATTCTGGCATCCCTAATACTCTGCTCATGTTCCTCATTTGAAATGCTGTCTGACCTAGCCAAATTTTCTACCAACTCCCATCCATCTTGTACAGCGGTATTAAGGATATTTCCTTTGCTTGCAGTGTCAAGGCATACCCGAACCATTGGGAGTACTCCTCTGTATAGAATGCATAGCAGGGATTCTCTGGAGAAGTCATGGTGTGGACATTGCCTTGTGTAGTCTGTAAATCTTTCCCAAGCGTCTGGTAGTGTTTCCCCTTTCAGCTGGCGAAACAATGCGATATCTTGACGAAACTTTGCTGTTCTTTTGTATGAGAAGAACTTAGTAAAGAAAAACCTCTTGTAAGAATCCCAGGATGTTATGGAGCCAGGTTGTAGATTTGATTCCCAGTGGGCAGCTTTTTCCCCCAATGAGAATGAAAAAAGTCTTAATCTGAAACCATCTTCAGTGATTCCTTGAATCTTTGTGAGACTACATATCCTTTCAAACTTATCAAGATGCGCTATGGGGTCATCTTCTGGCTTACCAAGGAATATGTTATCTTGAACCATAGTGATGACTCCTCTCCTAATCTCGAAATCATCACTCACAGGTGGTGCAACTATGCCTCCTCGACATGTTTGGTGAGTTGGAGTTTCGTGAGCGCCTATTGATCCTGCCATTGTGAATGGTAGTACGCCTGAGTAGAGAGCTCGAGTAGTACCTGCAAAAAATTTAAATGTAACAAAGTGAGTATCCAAATTAAAAAGTAAAAAGAATTTGATCTCAAAAGCAATGAGATCCTAATTGTAATACTAAAAACACCCAAATGGCAACGGCGCCAAATTGAAACAAGTATTTTGCCTATATGCTAAGAATGAAAACAATCAAACAAAGCATACAAACAAAACAAAAGTTTTTCAATCAATCATAGTATAGATATGAGTCAATCCATTGGGTGAATAGCACTAAGAAAAAAGGATGTGTACATTAACAATTAATTCAAGCCAAATATGAAAGTTGTTTGGTGAAATCTATCAACCTAAACGAGTGCAAAATAAAAGATGAAACTAAAGACTAAGCTCACTAAAGGCTGTCACACTTTAGTAAGTAGCCAGAGACGCAGAAACACAGAAAACTTAAAATTGACAAAGCCACTCGACTGGTCCACTCGAGTGGTATGGTCGAGTGGGCAAGAGAAACTACTAGATTACTACTCAAATGATCTAAACTGGTGAGACAAGCGATATTAAAACTATAGGGATCATAAGCGTGAATCAACTAGCTAGTGAACGCTCTAGAAAGTCTCAGGTGCTAATATGCTCAATCAATAAGGGATCCCCTTAACAACAGACTTCATAGCCAGCTCAATCCATGGTTCGTGGTAGAGAGCCCCAAGACCCAACCCAGTCAGCATAGTGTGAGGAGTCGGATCAGGCATGAAGAATCAGCCTATTAAAGTCGAGAAGAGTTCATAACAAGTGAATAGGTGGAGTCGTGACATAAATCAATGTCTGATGCATCCACCCTCACGCTATTGTACTCTAAACCTCGGAAAAAGTCTATATGATGGCTCAAGGCATGGTTCGTGCTCATGAGGCCACCTAAAATCATGCCCTAACTGGCCAGAAAAGAACAAGCATTAAAATCACTCACCCAAGAGGGAAGACAACAAATTTGCAAACAAACTTAGACACCCAAGGCGATCAAGAACATCACAAGCCTAATCCACCCCTAATAACCCTAATCTAACTACTCACACAAATAATTCATGTCGATCCATTCAAACCCAGAAATCTCTAAATTCGACATATGTGATAAATAAAGGGGTGATGAACAACTTTTTAGAAGAAATCAAATCCAAAAACAAATTATATAAAAAGTTATCCAAGATACAAAGTGACTAAATCTCAGAAAAATCAAGAACAAAAGATGAACTAGAGAGAGAAAGTCTAAAACTACGTTCAGAGGATAAAATGCAGCGTACCCCTGATATTAGGTTATTTAGGGGTTTTTATACCAAGTCTTAAATACAAATCCGAGTTTTAAGGAAAAAGAGAGAAAATGGCCCACTCGACTTTGCAGTGGAGTGGTGTGGTCGAGTGATGTCTCGAGTAGGTCTTTCGAGTGGGTTTGTGGTGCTGAAGTTGAGAGTGCCTGTCAAGAGTGCTTCACCTGAGTGGTCTGGTGGAGGGAGTCTGTCTGAGAGTGCTTCACTCGAGTGGTCTGGTCGAGTGAGCCTGTCTGAGAGTGCTTCACTCGAGTGGTCTGGTCGAGTGAGCCTGTCTGAGAGTGCTTCACTCGAGTGGTCTGGTCGAGTGAGCCTTCCTTCTTTTCTGCAATCTTCACTTGACTCCATAGGGCTCGACTGCACATCTTCACTTCATGAGCCAAAATCCAAGTATGCTCCATAAGCTCCATAAGTACCTGATAAGACCCCAAATATGCAATATGCATGCAATGTCTATACAGAAATATGAAATATCCTATATGAAGGATAAATGCACGAAATGGTATATACAAATGGATAAAATCTACTCTAAGACATGATAAAAAGGTGGTAAAGACGTGTATAAAAGTGGTGTTATCACATGCATGGATCGAAAATGAGAGAGAGATTTTGAGAGCGACAATAAGACATGAAGAAGCATGTATTCGTCAGATAGGATGTGAAATGCGGACCTTAGAAACTTCACTCTATGCTTGGCTTGTGCTTGAATCTGAAGAATTTGATTATCAGATTCTACACTATTTTAAAGTAATGCTGAAAGAGTTAGAGAGCAACGTTAGTTTGTTCTGTGAAGATGCTGAGGTACAAAATTGCTATGTTTAATTATCTATGGTTGTATCTCTAATAAGTTTTTGTTATGTTGGTTTTGTTAATATGTTGTTAACCATATCAGGTGTTAAAACTATTACTAAGAAATAAAATATAAGTAGATACAAATAAAGAATTCTTATTTGAAAATTATTGTATGATTTATAATTGCTATTTCAGAGAAGTATTAATTGTGTAAACATCAAAAATATAGAAGAACATAAATCAATATTTTTATTTTTTACCCAATATAATATATATATATATATATATATATATTTATTATTATTTTTATCAGTAATTGTCTTGTATTATCAACACACATTGAAATTTTTATTTCATTTTCACAAACTGTGATAACATCTTATATTTTATTTTTAAACTAATTTATACAATATATTTTAACTATACTTTTAGTTCTGTAAATTTTTTTAATTTTTATCATAAAATATATACGCTTTTTCAATTAATATCGAAGTTGATATTTGACATATATTGTGTATATTTACTAAACAGTACTCAAGTGTAAATCTACGATTTTAGTGTCTAGTATATCATTTCTTATATCAATAAAAAACATAATATTTTAAACTCAAAACATGATAAAAACATTAAAGATTTTCTTGATAAATAATGGTAATATTGACAATAAACAATCAGTTTATAGAGAAGAAGTTAACTCCTCGTTTGCTGAATTGGAAATTTTCAACCTGAGATTAAAGATAATTTCATTTTAATAAGTTAATCATATGAATTAATATATTATACTTATTAAACAAACAAAAATTTAAACGCCTTACATTTTTCTTAGTTCAACAACCTGATCATCAGGTGGATCAAACAATATATCAGATACATCTTCTGCAGAATGAATCTTGATTGATCCTGGTAAACCAATCAAAATAAATCATTCGTTTAAATTTTAAATCTTACAACGTCATTAAATTAATGTAAAAATCAAATAATTAGATATAGGTGTTACCAGCTGAACTGTATTTTAGCTTCCACCACTTTAGTATAACAATTGTTGGATTACTTGTTGTTGAAACTGAATCCACTCAACTTATCAATAAGTTCATTTACTGCAATACATTCAAGATACATTCAACTACAAAAATAAAAAAATTATTAGTAAATGACAATATTATAGACACCTTGGAGAGTTCTACCATGGAATAAATAATAGAAAATCATTGAAAACAGATAGTACATACTTGACAGATCTTAAATTAAACAGTTTTAACTATTTTATCGGCAAACTCTTCAAGCAAATGTCCATCAGAAGTTTATGTGGTTGAACATTTGTAAGTATGCCTAGAAGATCTAATCATACAAAGTAAAATTATTAGTTTTGAAATAATAAAAATTACATAAACAATAACATTTCTAAGAATTTATGTTTAGAAGTAAGGATTGTAAATAACATACCAATCACAGGTTCTTTAACCGAAGGGCTGAAACTGTTGTCGAAAATAAGCTCATATTTTGCAAATTCGTAAAACATATTGTTATCTGAATCAAGATATTTTGTGGGGTCAGAGGTTTCAATTCCTCAATCAGTGTAGTACTTGAGGTCAATCCATAATGGGTGATATAAGCAATCAAGATGTGATCTAACAATCTTAATCCAAGCCAAGCATATTAAAAAGCTGGGTTTTCTAACAACCTAAGTGAAAACAAGTTCACTCGTTCAGAAGGATCAAGTAGGTTGTTTGAGTAAACTAAAGAACAACGCACTCGATCAGATGGATCGAGTACACAGATCAAGTAAGCTAAAGAACATAAATGAAACTAAGATTTAAGCTTGGTGAACAAGTAAACTAGATAAACAGGATTGTAAAGGAAGATTATGACTAATAGGGATCAAAGGAATGAGATTATTGACCAATGAATGCTGGTAAACCTTTCTTATACTTATCAAGCAACAACCACAACTATTTTGGGCTAATCCCTAGACAATGGATTTCTAAAGCAACCTAATCCACTGTCGTGACAGAAGGTCTCAAGATCCACCACTGACACACCCGATTTTGCCAGGGTCACCATTATGAATCAGGCATAAAGAATCAATCCATTAAAGTCAAAACACATTCCTACAGCCCAATTTTGCCAGGATAGTGTATGTGGATCTCTGGAAAAAGTTCTTCCCATGAATCAATCACACTGTCGTGTGGGATCCATTTGAGATCATGCTTCAATTGATCAGAGAGGAGCAAGCATTAAGAACACTCACCCAAAAGGAATTTTCTAATTAAAGCACATAATATAAGTCATCAGATTAGTAAACCAAGCTTCCATGGATCTATCCCATCCCAAATCTCCCTAATGAAAATACTCTGAATTCGAATTCATACTTGGATCTAAGATCCCAAAAATCATCAAAGAAGACATATGATGAAGATCCTAGAGAGATAAGCAAGTATGAAGAAGACAATAACCGCAAATACTAATTATATAAATCAGAAATAAAGTTGCAAATACAATGAAAAAATAGAGAAAACTAGAGAGATAAAGTGCTGATTAAAACTCTAAGAACAAAATAAAACTAGGTAAAAAGTTGTATGGAGGCGTTCTGAT
The DNA here is from genome assembly GCA_963555745.1 of Cardamine flexuosa. Classification (NCBI taxonomy): domain Eukaryota; kingdom Viridiplantae; phylum Streptophyta; class Magnoliopsida; order Brassicales; family Brassicaceae; genus Cardamine; species Cardamine flexuosa. Next base: position 11,580,451 of record OY743220.1, on the reverse strand, counting down.
CCAACAATCCATTTTGCACCTATTTTCAGTCAGCTCAACACAACAACGTCATCATATCTTATTTTTAAAAATAAATAAATAAAATAGCTGAAGGGAAATAAAATAAATAAAATAGTTTATTAATTGAAAAAGCAAAAAGAAATTAAAAAAAAACATGTTTGGTTACCTCCCAATCAGCGCTTGTTTTTGCAAAGTCATTAGCTTGACTTAGTTATTATTTCAATTGGGTTCTTGGTTCATTGGAGGAATGATGTTTTCCTCATCTGGTGGTTGGTTTTCTGCCTTGATCTTGGGCCTCGCAGTGACAGCCTTCATCATGTAATCCAGATTCTCTTTAGCAGCTTCAAAATTTATTTCTGCTGGATCTTCACCACCATCACTTGCCGAAGTCATGTTCATTGGATGAACAACATCAACAGATTTCACATCTTTTACAATGAATGCTTGACCCTTTATGGTAGGAATTCTGTTGACGGTCTCGACGTAGAAGGTCATGGAGGTGTTCTTAAACCTTAGTTTAATTCTTCTCTTGGGGATGTTAATTGAGGCTCTTGTTGTCGCTAGGAAAGGTCTGCCAAGTATAATTCCTGTCCATTCTTCATCCAGGGAGAGGACAACAAAATATACTAGAGCATAACTTCCCTTAAGCAGAACAGGAATGTTTAAGAGTTTCCCTAATGGTCTCCTTGTTTTCCCATCAGTCATCTCAAGTTCCATGGTAATTGGTTTCATGGTTACCAATCCTAACTTCTTAGCTTGACTGAGTGGCATCATGTTTACACTGGCACCAGTGTCAACTAGGCTGTTCTTAAAGCGATACTGCCCTATGGTAACCGGGAGACTAAACCTTTTAGGATCTCTAATTTTTGGGGGAATTCTTTTGGCATCTTTTTGTTGCACTCCCCCTGAAGGAAATCATCTGCTTCTTGCAGAGTTGTCCTGCAATGTATTCCTTGATCTGAGAGGTCATTGATGCTACACTTCCCTGAAGGACAATCTCACCCTCATCTCAGTGCATATCTGATTTATCATTTTCTGCATATCAGGGTTTGCTTTCCAAGGTGGTTGTGGGTAATCTTTTTTAGTCCTTCCTTGATCCTCATTAGCTTTCATGTTCTCAGCAGAGTTCATCTCTCTAGGTGGCTGCACAGCAAATTTTCTAACTTTTTATGATTTTTGAATTTTTTTAGGTTTTTATTAAGAAGGGGATCCTGATATCGTTTCCGCGAGGATCGATCAATCTCAACCAGGATCGGTCAATCCTCCCCGATTTTTAAATCCTTATTGGGGAAATGGGATCGATCAATCTCACTCTGCGGGTCGATCTTCATTGGGTTTGGGTCGATCTTTTCGTTGAGAAAGCAGTAGGTCTCATATTCGGATAGATCGATCCTACCCTTGGATCAGTCGATCTCAGCAGAAATTTCCAAAACAAATTCCTGATATGAGAAAAGATCAATGTACCTCAAATATTCTCTGGGATTGGTTTTGCGCTTCCCTGGGAGAGTCCCTGGTAATGCCTTAACCATTTTGGCTGACCTTGCTACCTCGGTTTCTAATATGCTCACAAGAGCACCCAAGGATTCAAGCCTCCCATTTAGATCATTGTACATATTATCAAATTTTAGGTTGATTTCTCCAGCAAATTTCTTCTGCCCTTCCATGATTGCTGGAATAAAGACTCAATTTTTCCCATGGAACCAGCATTCCCAGATTGGGGGTTGAATCCTGATTTACCATAACCAGCATTGTTTTGGAATTTCCCTTTGTTTTGAGTACTCCGAGGTGGATAAAACTGATCTCCAGGGTTCTCAACATTAATACTGCGGTAGGACAGGTTAGGATGATTCCAAAAGTTGATCTCCTCAGTTTGTTCCTCCTCATCATTGAACTCTTCACTTTCCAAGAGATTAACAGATCTCTTTTGAGCTCTCATCAGAATGTCCACCTTAGCATTAAGTTCCTCTATGATCTTATCACTCGCTTGAATGGGGTTGACTGTCCTATCATAGTCAGAAGATCTGTTAGAGTTGCTTGCTACCAGGTTTTCAATGAGCTCCATTGCTTCCTCCAATGTGTTACTCATGAAGTCTCCCCTACTGGCTGTGTCCATAGCCATTTGGTACTTTATTTCAACTCCGTTATAGAAAAAGTTCATCATGTCCGACTTGGTATAGCTTCGAGGGGGACAGTGCCTTAGGTATTCCTTATAGTGTTCCCAAGCTTCATATAAGGACTCGGTACCAGCTTGGCGGAAAGTGGCTATTTTGTTTTTTAATGCTGAGGATCTAGCTTTGGTAAAGAACTGGTGTAAGAAAGCAGCACGACATTCACCCCAGCTTGTGATAGATCCAAGACTCAAAGATTTCAGCCATCTATGAGCCTTATCAGCAAGGGAAAAAGAGAATAGCCTACAACCAAGGTATTCTTGGGGACTCCGTTGGCTTTGGTGGTACTACAGATCTCCTCAAAGATATCAATATGATCCATGGGGTTCTCATTTGATAGCCCATGAAATTTATTCTCAAAGTCTTGCCTCTGGATAGCAGGGGGTATGGTAGCAGATCGGTTCCTATAATAGGCATGCGGGTCATCTTGCTTGATGTGATGTTTTATGCATCAGGTTTTACCCAACATCTAAACTCCGCAAGTACACGGTTGTGTGCGGTAGTATAATAGTGGGATCGATCCAGAAAGAGTAAAGAGCACTATAGATCCGTAGATCTAAACAAAGCTAGGATGCAAATATGGAAAGTTGTCACAAAAATCAAATCCAAATAAAATCCAAAAATATTTAAATAAGGAAATAAAAATCAATTAAAATAAATGTTGGGATTTGGGAAATCACAGAGATTTAAATAAATAAAAAGGATATCTAACTAGATTTACAATTAAATGATCTAGATCTAGAACACAAATATTGTACCAAAATAGATCTTTTATTAAAAGTAAATATTATTTTAATAAATATTTTTAATTAAAAGAAAATATTCTACCATAAATCCGCTAGGATCCTATGATAGCATATTTTGAGCTAGTTTGATAGAGTTCACTTGTAAATGCAGCTTCAACTCTTGGAAATCTGGAAATTAAGCCTACAAACTATAGAGTCCGGGTAGAATAGCCAACGATAGATGTACTATAAAACCCTATGAGTCATTTGATAGATTCGTCAATCTAACAAAAACATTTGTTTCATAGAAGTATAGATCTATTAACCATAATTCTAATCTATAACAATAACCTAATTAAACATTAAATCCCTTTGAATAAATCTCATCTCCCAACATATAGATCTACTCAACCATGGTAATGGGTTGATAGATCATGATGTTGTATGGTTGAAAACACAAAGAAAGAGATGAAAACAGATTGTAGATCTTGAAAATGCAATGAAAATACTTTAGATCTGAAAAAAATAAATGTAAAAAATTTACAGATCTGAAATGAAAATAAAATAGCAGAGTAACAGTAAAAATTGTGTCTAGGTCTCTCTGGCCGCTCAGGAAATGATCCCTATTTATATAGTGTCTTCTAGGTTAAAAATCGGAGTTAATGTGCGATCTGGAGAATATTCGTGATTGGGATCGATCGATCCGACTTGGATCAATCGATCTTCTTCCTCTGATCCGTGCCACCTCATAGATTCCTTTGACTGAAGGATCTGCTTCGGGATTAGTCGATCCTCGTCATGCTTGGTCGATCCTCTTCAGGATCGATCGATCCAAGATGTCTGCAAAATCCATTGATGTGTAAAAACGTCTAAAGTTGCTCCATTTTGCACATTTTAGCTCCAAGGAAGTGAAAACCTGAAAAGATACTAAAACCGGCCAAAAAATACAATACATAACTTCTAGACTCAATAAGACAAGTAAAACAATAGTAAAAACAGGTCAAAATAAACACTCATCACACCTCCATACTTGAATCCTTGCTTGTCCTCAAGTAAGAAACAAGACAGTGAAACAAAGTACAGAAGTGGAAGTTTGAAAAACGAGAACTTACGCTTAGCTTCATAAATCCATCATGTTGATCATGTAAACCAAAAAGAAACCTTGTGAAAGGTTAATCAAACTTTAGTAGTACAACATGTACTTTACCATAAGCATAACAAACATTACCGTACTCTAGCATCTGAGATCCAAGAGAACTTTTGAAATCTCCATTGTTGGCCCTTTAACATTCATTAAGTGTTGCGTGCAGTCTCACAAAGGAGTCAAAATCGCTAAGGGCTAGTAACGGGAGGCCATTTTAAGGGTGATGGTTAGGCATGATAGATGAACTCTGGTGCAAGCCAATGCGCAAAAACACAGTGAGACGGAAACCAAAGATGGTGCACAACCTCCTGAACCTTGGATCCCAAGTAAGCTTCTATATAATGATCCTAATAGAGTTGCTATTGGTGCTAAAATAAAATAGATAACAGAAACAAATAACTAACTAAATAAATAAAAGGTTTTATTCTGGTTCCTTCAGACTTCTTTCCCTTCTCTTTTTTTGTTTTTGTTTTGAAAGAGAGTCTCGGGATGAGACGGGATCGATCGATCAATATAGGATCGGTCGATCCTAGAGCATTTTTTTTGAAAAGGGGAGGTTGGAACCAGTTCTAACCATGTACATCAATCCTACTAAAAACTGCACCAATAGTTAACTCAAACTATTATAGATGAAGTGCTGATACTAGAAAGCTTACTCCAAAATCTTTAGAACATTTGGTTGTACTGGCTCCCATACTCCATAGTTTTTGTACTTGGTTGCACATGCTCCTAATGTTGCGAAAAATGACTGGGGTCTGAATTTAAAAGGGTGTAAGGGTGTGGAACCAAACTAAAAATGAGCTTGGCCATCTGGAGCTCCAATAAGAATGAGGTGAACTCCAGGTGTATATGATCCTTTTGCGACATCGAGCCCCTAAGTGAGAAGATTAGTCCAAGTTAAAGGTCCAAGTAGATAGAGCCAATGCTGGATCATTCAAATTTCCAAAGGATAGGTCGCTTTGGGTAAAGTTGATCCACTGATGGTGTTTCCAATCTTCCTGAACTAAGTCCAATAAATGTCAACATAAAATGGAAACCAAGAAAATTGTAAATCTCATGTTTTGACTCAATAAAATGACTCAAGAAAAATGAAAAAGTTTTATTTATGAAAAAGTTTGAAATTTTTTTTTTGGGAGAAGTAAACAAAAGAAAACACAGCATTAGTAACATATAAGAGCAGTCAATCCTTCCCCCAGACTTAAGTCACTGCGTCCCGGTGTGATATAAAATCAAAGAGAAAAGGTGCTGTGAAATAACACTGGAGATAATGAATTGTGAACAAGAAAGCAAACCATAAACCATGGAAGGAGTTTTACGACCAAAAGGGAGTATTGGTCTGTTCATTGAACCGGTTTTCAACTTTTCTTGTCTCGGAGATCGATCAATCTGGGTAGGATCGGTCGATCCCAGTGTACTGAAACTTCTTGAAATTTGCATCTTCTGCGTTTTGCACCTGTTTTCAGTCAGCTCAACACAAAAATAATTGAAGGGAAATAAAATAGTTTTATTAATTGAAAAGTAAAAAGAAATTAAAAGAATATGTTGGGTTGCCTCCCAATCAGCGCTTGTTTTTGCAAAGTCACTAGCTTGACTTAGTTTTATTTCAATTGGGTTCTGGGTTCATTGGAGGAACGGTATCTTCCTCATCCTTTACAGTGGGAGTTTGGCCAAGTGCAATTGGGTATCTCTTGATAGTCTCAACGGGGAAGCATATGACCTTGTCCCCAATTCACAACTTTATTTTTCTTTTGGGTATGGTGATAGATGCACGGGCAGTCACTAGAAATGTCCGTCCTAGGATTAGATCTGATCCATCACAGTTCATGTCCAACACAAAGATGTCTATCAGAACATAGCTTCCCCCCACAAGAATTGGTATGTTGGATAGTATCCCTACAGGGTTTTGGAGTAGTCCATCAACCAATTCGATTTGGGACTTGGTTGGTACCATTGTGTTTTAGACACAATAGCCTTGCATTCTTGAGTGATATGACATTTATACTAGCTCAAGTGTCTACCAAGTAGTTCTTTAAAAGAGTCCTTCCAATTGTGACGGGAATATGGGATTCACCTGGATCATCCCTTTTAAGGGGGGGGGGGGGGAGTTTATCCTGTCTCTTGTTGTTTAGGTAATCCTGAGGTAGTCAGTTGCGCCCTGAAGTGTAATCCTACCGGCAAGGATATCCAAAGTGAAATCTGCCATCATAGGTAGCACATACTTAATCTCCTCAAAGGGTAACCTTGCCCCTCACTCGCCAACTATCTCATCAACCTTGCTCTCTAGGAGAGGATACATCTTCTTACGTTGTGTTGGTGTTGTTTTTTTCTGCCTCTCCCTGATTTCTGAATTTTTTTAGGGTTTTGTTTTTGGGAGGTTTATAAAGCTGCGTCCGGGGGGATCGATCGATCTCAACCAGGATCGATCAATCCTCCCCAATTTTTAAATCAATATCGGGGAAGTGGGATCGATCGATCTCACACTGCGGGTCGATCCTGATAGCATCCGGATCGATCTTCTTAACAAGAAAGCAGTGGCTCTCATCGTTGGATCGATCGATCTCACCTTCGGATCGATTGATCTCAGTGGAATTTTCCTTTTTAATTTCTAAAATCCTCTCAGTTGTGGAAACTCCCAGGATCTCGTCCACTAAGTGAACAACATCAATAACATCAACATCGTTAATCATGAATGTTTGACCATTGACGGTAGGTTGCATATCGACAGTGTCAACGTAGAGTTTCACAACTGTTTTCTGAGACAGATTTTTATCCTTCTTTCTGGCACATTTATGGATACTCCAGCTGTAGCTAAGAAAAGACGCCCTAGGATAAGGTCGGTACCATTATCGTCCAAGTTTAAAACCATAAAATCAGCAAGTATGTAACACGAGCCTACCAATATTGGGATATCAATCAGGATTCCATGTGGTCTCCGGGTTATTCCATCAGCCATGGTGATTATCTTGGTGGTTTGCCGCATAGTTAGCAGTCCAAGTTTATGTGAAACGGAGAGTGGTAGCATGTTGATGGTTGCTCCCAAATCCACCAAACTATTTTTGAAACAGGTATCTCCAATAGTGCATGTCAGGATAAATTTCCCGGGATCTCCTAGTTTCTTTGGAAGTTTTTCATGCATTTGCTCATCACAATTTTCCCTTAGGAATTTGACGGAGTCTTCCATAATGGATTCCCCAGTAAAATTTTCTTTAATTGATATTTCACTAAGTGAATCATTGAGTAGACCTCTGGAAAGGGTAGTCTAACTCTCATTTCTTTAGCTATCTTTTCACATTCCCATTTATCAAATTCATGGTAGGTTGATTTAGGGATCGGTGGTAAATTCTTTTCAGAGGATGCTGAAAATTCCATGATTGATCTAATGGGTTCGGTCGGGAAATCCTGGTCTTTCAACATAGGGGATTGATCGATTTCACTGGGGATCGATTGCTCCTGATCAATTTCCATCTCTCTGAGACTAGCGTAATAAGGCTATGCTTCTTCTATCTCATCATCCATGGAGGGATCACTTATATTTTCTGACATTTCAGGTTCTTCAGGAATTGTCAGCTCCCTGTTGTAAAAGCTATCTTCTATGTCATCATTCAAGAAATCGTCTTCTTCATCATCAGACAGATCAATGATTGTCCTATCTCCTCCAGCTTGATAGCTTTTTGGGACAATGCATTTTCCTTTTGTAAGTTCAACGAAGTGTAGAGATTCATTGGGGTTGTTTTCAGGTTTCCCTGGGAAAGTTCTGGTTGGGGCCCTATTTTTCTCAGAAGTTTGAGCAACTTGGTTTTCTAAACCCTAACGTGAGTTCCTAAGGCATCAAATTTCCCATTGAGATTCTCATAAACTCTATCAACCTTAGCGTTGATATCCCCAACGAATTTCTTCTGACCTTCCATAATTTGCCAGAACAGAGAATCAATTCTATCCATTGAACCAGTGTTTCCGATTTGAGAATTGAATCCCATTTTACCATAATCGGCATTTTTTTGGAAATTCCCTTGGTTTTGAGTACTCCGAGGTGGATAAAACTGATCTCCAGGGTTCTCAACAATAGTACTGCAGTAGGACAGGTTAGGATGGTTCCTAAAGTTTGGGTTAAAACCCCAGTTTTGGTAGTTTCCCTGTCCACTGAGAAAGTTGATCTCCTCAGTCTGATCCTCCTCATCATTGAACTCATCACTTTCCAAGAGATTAACATATCTCTTTTGGGCCCTCATCAAAATATCCACCTTAGCATTGAGCTCCTCTATGATCTTATCACTCACTCGGGTTGGGTTGACTCTCCTATCATAGTCAGAAGATCTGTTAGAGTCGCTTGCTGCCAGGTTTTCAATGAGCTCCATTGCTTCCTCCAGCGTGTTGCTCATGAAGTCTCCCCTACTAGCTGTGTCTATAGCCATTTGATACTTTATTTCAACTCCATTGTAGAAAAAGTTCATTATGTCCGACTTGGTGTAGCTTCGAGGGAGACAGTCCCTTAGATATTCCTTATAGCATTGCCAACCTTCATAGAAGGACTCGGTACCAGCTTGGCGGAAAGGTGCATGGTTGTGCACAGCAGTATAATGGTGGGATCGATCCACAGAGAGTATAGATCCGTAGATCTAAATAAAGCTAGGATGCAAATATGAAAAGTTGTCACAAAAATCAAATCCGAATAAAATCCAAAAATAATTAAATAAGGAAATAAAAATCAGTTAAAATAAATGTTAGGATTTGGGAAATCACTGGGATTTAAATAAATAAAAAAAAATATAACTGGATTAACAATTAAATGATCTAGATCTAGAACACAAACATTGTACCAAAATAGATATTTTATTTAAAGCAAATATTATTCTAATAAATCTTTTTAATTAAAAACAAATATTATTCTACCATAAATCTCATCCCCCAACATTGGACCCTATGATAGCATATTTTGAGCTAGTTTGATAGAGTTCACTTGTAAATGCAGCTTCAACTCTTGGAAATCTAGAAATCAAGCCTACAAACTATAGACTCCGGATAGAATAACCAACGCTAGATGTAATATAAAACTCTATGAGTCATTTGATAGATTTGTCAACCTAACAAAAGCATTTATTTCATAGAAGTAGAGATCTATTAACCATAATTCTAATCTATAACAATAACCTAATTAAACATTAAATCCCTTTGAATAAATCTCATCTCCCAACATATAGATCTACTCAACCATGGTAATGGGTTGATAGATGGAAATACCCCTTTATCAACGGAAATACCTCCATGCTATCCCCCCCCAATCATTTCATGATGTTGTATGGTTGAAAACACAAAGAAAGAGATGAAAACAAATTGTAGATCTTGAAAATGCAATGAAAATACTTTAGATCTGAGAAAAATAAATGTAAAAAGTTTACAGATCTGAAATGAAAATAAAAATAGCAGAGTAACAGTAAAAATTGAGTCTAAGTCTCTCTGGCCGCTCAGGAAATGATCCCTATTTATAGAGTGTCTTCTATGTTAAAAATTGGAGTTAATGTGCAATCTGGAGAATATTCGTGGTTGAGATCGATCGATCCGACTTGAATCGATCGATTGACTTCCTCTGATCCGTGCCACCTCGTAGATTCCTCTGACTGACCAATCTACTTCAGGATTGGTTGATCCTCGTCATGCTTGGTCGATCCTCTTCAGGATCGATCGATCCAGGATGTCTCCAAAATCCAATGATGTGTAAAAACATCTAAAGTTGCTCCAGTTTGCACATTTTAGCTCCAAGGATGTGAAAACCTGAAAAGACACTAAAACCGGCCAAAAGAACAAAAACCTAACTTCTAGACTCAATAAGATAAGTAAAACAATAGTAAAAACGGATAAACATAGACACTCATCATTGCTCACCTAAGGTAACCCTTCGCGGAGGGACTTGCTGTCCCCGCGCAATATCTACTCTCACCTCAGGAGCTCCATCATCATTGAGAGGTCCTTGATTAACCAGACCCTCTCTCTGCCGGATTACTTCTGCATCCTCACCATCAACAACAGGGGGAATGTTTCTTAAGTTATCTGGGTTAGCCATACTAACCTTTGTGAATTCTTTCCTTGTGGTTTTGATCTTCTTTGTAGCCTTGATCTTGCTTGTAGACTTCCTTGTCAACTCCTCTATGCTTAGGTTTTGCAGATCTTTAAAACCCTTGCTCCTTAATTGCATACACCTTAGAAGTAGAAGAATTTTGAAAGTTAGATCCGGTTAAGAGGCTCTGGGATCGATCAATCTTGGAGTAGATCGGTCGATCTTGAAAGAAGTAGGATCGATCGACCAAAGAGAATTGATCGATCTTGCAGAAAGTAGGATAGGTCGATCTCAAGTGGGATCGGTCGATCGTGCAAAAAGTAGGATCGGTCGAATCAAAAAAGATCAGTAGATCTCAGAGACGGAAATCCGAAACATAAAATAAAAATGCAGAAAATAAAATATCCTAGACTAGGTCTAAAACTTAGATCTAGAGACAACAATTTCTCTCCGGCAACGACGCCAAAAACTTTATATGGTATCAGGTTTTACCCACACTAATAGTTCCCGCAAGTGCACGGTTGTGCATGGTAGTATAATGGTGGGATCGAATCCACAGAGAGTAAAGTGCACTTTAGATCTGTAGATCTAAACAGAGCTAGGATGCAAAATATGAAAAGGTTATGTCACAGGAAATCAAAATAAAATCCAAAAATAAGAAAAGGAAATAAAAATTAATTAAAACAAATGTTGGGATCTGGGAATTCGCAAGGATTTAAATAAATAAAAAAGATATCTAATCGGATTAGCAGTTTAATGATCTAGATCTAGAACACAAAACACTGTAAACAAATAAACCACATCTCGAATGAGAATATTATTATAGCATAAATCAGCTAGGACCCTATGCTAGCATATATTAGCGGGTTTTGATATTGTTCACTTGCAGATCCAACCTTGACTCTCGTCGGCTGACAATGTCAAGCCTATAAACTATAGATTCGGGGTAGAATAAACATGTGCTAGCCTTATTATAAAACCCTATAAATCATTAGATAGATTTGTCACCTAACAAAAGCATTAGTTTCATAGAAATAGAGATCTATTAATAATCTAGAACAATAACCTAATTAAACATTAAATTACTTTGAATAAATCTCATCTCCCAACATGCAGATTTACTCAACCATGGTGATGGGTTGATAGATCATGATGTTGTATGGTATGAAATGCAAAGAAAGAGATGAAGACATAGTGTAGATCTGAAAAATGCAATGGAAAAATGGTACATATCTGAGAAAATTCAAAGTAAAAGTTTACAAATCTGAAAATGAAAATGAAATGACAAAGTAACTGAGAAAAATCGTGTCTAGGGCTTCTGGGCCGCTCAGGAAATGATCCCTTTATATAGGGAGTCTTCTAGGTCAAAAATCAGAGTTAATGTACGATTTGGAGAATATCCGCGATCCGGATCGATCGATCATGCTGGATCAATCGATCTCCTTTCTTCGATACATGACACCTCATAGATTCCTTTGACTGACCGATCTTTTTCAGGATCAGTCGATCCTCTTCATGCTTGGTCGATCCTCTTCAGGATCGATCGATCCCAGAATGTCTCCAAAATCCAATGAGTGTAAAAACGTCCAAAATTACTCTATTTCGTCCATTTTATCTCCAAAGAAGTATAAACCTGTAAAGACACCAAAACCGACCAAAAAGACACAAAACCTAACTCTAGACTCAATAAAACATGTAAAAACAATAGTAGAAATTAATGAAAATAAAGACTCATCAGACTTCTATAACACAAAAAAAAAAAAATAACTGAAAAATCCAAACCTAAACACTTGTATCTAAACTAACTTAGCTTTCACTATTCATAAAAAAATTTCTCATCATCAAAGTATGTTTGATCGCTTTTTTTCTTCTCCAAGTATACTTACTACGCACGAGTGATTAACCAAACATCAAGCACCCAACTGGATTCACAAAACAAAACAAAATCCCTAAATCTGCTATCCCAACAAAATCTATATAAAACAACCCCCAATAAATCAGTCCCACCCAATTATAAAATTTGAGAAGAGTATAAATAAGCTAGTTAGGTTGAGCTATGACATTGCGGACAGTTTTTCTACAACATTTTTTTTTGCGGCGTTGATGATTACCTAATAGAAGCGAAGCGACGGCAATACAAAAATACAAACATGTTGGGGGCAAACTCAGAAACTTAACATATATCTTCTTTTTTAAAACCAAATAATAGTTTTATAAATTAACAAGAACAAATATCATCACGATATAAGCAATTTGACAACCTAAATGGAGGATAATACAAAATATATATATATGATTCGGTGGTCCATGTCTAGTTAAAAAATGTACTACTTCATTAAAATTTCTTGATACGTGTGTGAAACATATTTTGCAGTATTTCTTCATCCATGTCTTGATTTCCTTGCCGATGTTCATGATTGAAATGTCTTCAAGGTTATTTTGTATGATCTTCAATAAACACCGGCAGTCTCCTTCTAATATTATTTTGTCATATGACACATATCTTTTGCACCTAATAACTTGTAATGCGCTTAACAGTGATTTACTTTCAGCCTCAAATGGTGTTAAAGTGAGCCCCAAATTTGCTGACCCCCAAAATTTAGAAATACCATCCGCATCTTGAATAATCCATCCACTAAATGCCTGGTATGTTAACTGATTAAATGAAGCATCATAATTACATTTCCATGATTTTTGTGGAGCTGAATTGTTCTTACAGGTGGATGGGCGATTATGAGTAATCCATTCATGAATTTTTGATCTTGTAAAGATCAACATCATTTTTTGGAGATATTAATCTATATATACTATTAAAGCATAAGTCAGAATACACCACAATCAAAGCTCATTAATGAATGTCGTTTTGGATTAAATGAATTATAGAGTTAATAATATAATTTAGCCCTAATATTAGCCAGCCCACTTAGCTTAAATTTAGAACTTAATTCGGCCTTATTAAATTATAGTTGGTTTAGCCTAAACGTTTTCCTATAAATATTAATTTTGACAACACCGAGAATCATTAGGTTTTATATTAGGGTTTTGTTAGTGGCATCTTAATATCTCACCGATTTTTCATGGTTCTAATCTATTTTCTTTATATTGTAGATGCATTGATCTTACATACAATCGGTGACGAAAGCTTAGGGACTACCTGCACATTCTAGGGTTACCTTCGAAAGTTTTTTTCTTCTCAAACGTCTTCTTTTGCCAGGTTAGTAAGACTTCGTTAATGAATTGCATGTTATGAGTTTTAGATCCATTTATAAATAATCAGTACTGCCAAAAACAACTTATTCTGACTCCATGGTTGTGAGTTAATATTCCTCTTGATGATTCAAAATCACTTTTAGCTGTACATTTTTCCGATGACATAATTATACCAGATACTAGCGAGAATATTTAGCTTTATACCAAATAATTGAGAGGATTTGAGATCATGAGATGAAGGTTTCCGAGTAATAATCCCAGATAGTTGCAAGAATATTTAGCTTTCTTGCTTTGGGATTGGTTACTCCAGTTGTTTGATCTAAGTGTGTAGTTTAGAATATCCTGCTTGCTTCCTTATTTCATGAGTTTGTTTGAAAGAATTTCGAGTGTTTCCTCATTTTTGAATCATTCTTTTTTTTTTCAGCTTTATCTAAACTGGTTTCCTCATGCCACAGCTTCATTGAAGCTTATTCTGATTCAAAAATTAATTTTTGCACTCCTTGAAAACTGGTCACCGGAAGTTAGTACTGAACAAAATGAGTCTTGTGAAAGTCCAGCTTCTGTCAATAAAAACACGGGCATTGAGGTTCTCTCTCTCTGAGAGATACATCATCCCTTTGATAGATTGTTACTGTAATATGACACAGACGCAATACGATCAAGGAATCAAAATGACTTTTCTTGAGAGATCTTCTATGAGGAACATGCAAGCCGCAAATGATTCGGGTATGGTGCTAAGAGATTTATTCCATTCAGGAGCCAACGACACATGATAATTACTTGTACAACTTCGTTTTACCATCTTAGTAACTACTCATTGGCAAGAAAAGTACTAAAAGTTCCGCTAGCTAATGATCAAATCTCCTTATTTTTGACACGTAAATCTTAATTTTCTTATTTTTATAGAAAGTGGACATGGAATTTGGTGAACAATTTATGTGTTTGAATGCTGGAGAGGCCTCTCTGAGAGCATCCATTTCATTCTCTTCATGGAACCTTGGTATTCCCCTGGTGCAGAAAGAAGTTCGTCATTGGAGTCATTGCTAGAAAGATCTAAACTTTGAAACTTATTCAGCTTCTTGATCTGTTCTGGAATCTTGGATTTTAAAAGAGTATTTAGAGATGACAGAGGAACATTTTGTTGGAAACCTTGTGCAGACAACAGAGGTTTACTTAAACGAAGTGATCATCAAGAGCTGAACGGATTCAGTTAAAGTTCTACGAAATCCGAGGATCTTTTGCCTATATCCGAGAGAGTGAGACTCATGGGTAGGTGTGTAGATTCAATTGCTTATGTAACTTGTCATGAGAGCCAGAACAAGAAGGGTATAGTTGACTGGTGGGCTGAGGAAACATTCTCGGTTATGCCATCATGGTCCTTGGACGTATATGAATTATGAAGGTAAGTTTTGGTGTTGTATATATTTTTCTATTTTCAACAGCTATTTAATAGTTGTACGTTTTCATACGCTACTCCACTGAATTTAAACGCTTCCAATGCAAAATCACATTCATTGGTTATAGACAAAGAGAGAGAGAGAGAGAGAGAGAGAGAGAGAGAGAGAGAGAGAGAGAGAGAGAGAAATAAAGCAGTCGAAGAAGCACCAAGAAGATTGGAAGGTAAAGTCACGATTGTGACAGCTTCGACGCAAGTGATTGGCTCCATAATAATCTCGAAGGTGCTTCTGTCGTCGTCTCTTCTCGCAAACAGGTTTTGATATCTCCCAGTTTCT
This sequence comes from Cardamine flexuosa, assembly GCA_963555745.1. Classification (NCBI taxonomy): domain Eukaryota; kingdom Viridiplantae; phylum Streptophyta; class Magnoliopsida; order Brassicales; family Brassicaceae; genus Cardamine; species Cardamine flexuosa. The sequence continues at coordinate 11,565,419 of OY743220.1, read as the reverse complement.
TTCATATTGTTTTATCATCTTAGTTATTAGAAAAAATGAATTATATTTTTCGATGTTCTTAGTGACAGATTTTGTATTTGGGCTTCATTAGATAGGTTTTGTAGCCAGAATTGTTGAAATTTCTGAACTTGATTTGTTATAGATTTGCGATTATGCCACAGTCGAAGATGAATACGATTTTGTTTATGTTACTTTGAAGTGAATCATCGCAATTTTCCACAGTATTTTTGTAAATTTTTGCTGCTGTATTCTTGAATTAAAGCTTTTGTACTTCCTTGAAACTTGTAGCTTTGTTTATCCAACTTTTTTTTACTGAAAGTTTTATTATATGTGCAGGCAAATGTTGATGATACAGTAGCAAAACTCAAATCCAAAGGGATTGATACATATGGAATCGTCTGTCATGTTTCCATTGCTCAACATTGTCGTCTTGTCGAAAACATTCAGGTAACAACAGATCATGAGCTTTACATAACCAAGAAGATCTTTTTTCCTTTTTTTTTTCTGCTCTTGTGCTTCAAGCTCTCACTTTTCCACTCTTGTGATCTTTTGGAAGTCTATAGTGTCTTCTCTGTTTTTTTATTATACTCTAACCGGAGTTTGGTTTTCAGAAATATGGACAATAGATATCATTGTCTCACCATGAAGTTATAAATAACTTAAAAGGCATGTTCATATTTATTTTCTACATATTTAGATTTGAACAAATGAAAACCAAGTACTCCAGGATTTTTTGTGGTTAAATCTAAACACTATATTATTGTGTTTTGGTGTTGAGTGGAAAAATCATAGGCTGGAGTGAGCGTTTTGCTTCATCATATTCTACTTTTGTAAAAGGAAGCAGAAGCAATCAATAGTAATTTAAACACCTATTCGTAGATTAGTAACTTTAAATTCCTTTATTTTTATCTGTAAATTTTGATAATCAATCATAATATGTATTGACTGTTTTTGGTGTCTGAATGAAACAGTTGATCAAGTGAGAAGCCGACATTTGCTAATGAATGAAGTGGTAATATCAAGTAGGAGATGCACATCTAGAGAAGACAAAACAAAGAATCTATAATTGTCATTGACGGAGTTTAGAGAAGTTTCAATGGCCACAAAGAGTTTTTCCAACGCCAACAAGCTTGGACAAGGTGTTTTTGGTATTGTTTATAAGGTACACATGATTGAAAATTAGTTCAGAATCTATCATTGGGTAATGAAATTTTGAGTTACAAAGAAGGTTACTTGATGATCAAGAAATCGCTGTGAAAAAACCATCAAAGACGTCAGCTCAAGGGGCAGGTGAGTTCAAGAACGAGGTAAGGTTGATTTGCAAGGCTTCAGCATATAAACCTTGTCCGACTTATTGGTTATTGTGTTGATGTGGGAGAGAAAATGTTGATCTATGAGCACTTGGAGAATCTAAGCCTTGATTATCATCTCTTTGGTTAATGCCTCTGCTTCTTACAACCTTATTCTAACAATTGAATATCTTTGGAGATAAATGTACTCGGTTCGGTCATGATTCATTTGCAGACAAAAAACAAAGCTCTAATCTAAACTAGCGAATGATATTTGATTTTACCTATGATACATATTTCTCGAGGCCTTCTATATCTTCTTCACCAAGATTTGCGGTTAAGGATCATCCATAGAGACTTGCAACGTCTTGCTTGATAAATATATGACTCCAAAGATTGCTGATTTTGATTTTGTGATGGCCAGGATCTTTGACGGGATGAACCTGAAGCTAACACAAGGAAGGTGGTTGGAACTTCGTAAGCAATAATTCTCCAAATATATTAAAAAGCTTTTGTCTTAAATCTGGAAGAATCAAATATGGTTGGATCAACTATATATATCTAGAAACTTTATTTTCATTTAAAATTTAAAATAAACTTAAAAATAAAAGAAATATTACAGAACAATTATTAACCTTCAAATTTCCTAATACACGATGTTAAATTAAAATTCAACCGATACATTGTAAACTCAATATAATAGTTTGTTTCAGAAACAAGTTTTTTAAATAAATTTTATTAATGGCATGATTTAGTGATGAACTTGATTGATTATTACTTTTACAATATGCAATAGGAATTTTTGTTAGATAATTTATTATAATAAAAAATAGAATGTACGGATGTTCGTCTCTGTTATGAACCTTTTGGATTATTTTGGCAAGTTCAATGATTTAAAAAAAACAGTCGAGGTCTCAATTCCAGTTGTGTGGCGAAAGAAGGACGTCTGACAAAATGGGTCGCTTAAACATGATGTCAGCTCACATTATAGTGAGATAATATCTTAACTAAATAAGACTAAATAACCTTTCTTTTGTGAAATATTTGTTAGCTAATTTATTAGATATTTTAATAATAAAAATGGAATGTAAGGATGTTCGCCTGCATTGTAAACTTTGAAATCACTTCCCAACAAGTTTGGTGATTTTTAAAAAACGTACTGAGGTCTTAATTCCAGTTGTGTGGTGAGAAAAAAGTGTTCGATAAAATGATTCATTTGTTAAACAGTATGTTGCTTCACGTTATGCATAGATAATATATTAATTTAATAATATTAGATAAGCATCACTTATGGTATCTCCAATTTAGTTATATACTAGTGTTAAATCACGTACTCCGTACGGGCAAAAAATGTATTTATGTATTTGTGTAATATATCTATATATAGATTATATATCTTTTAAAATCAAGTTTGTAATTGTATGATTTAACAAAGATATAAATGTTTAGTATTTAAAGTATAAACATTTATTACCATGAAACTTGAAAGAAAATGGATACTACATAAATACATAAACAAAATTAAACGTAGACTAAGGCTATGAATGTTTAACAGTTTTTAAATGGTTTTTAGATTATAGATTTTGGTTTTTAGATTTTAGCTTTTAGATTTTGGTTTTTGGATTTTGCAAAAAAAAAATGAAATAAAAATAAATGGAAAAGTAGTTTTTGGTTTTTGTTTAGAAATTTGCAAAAATTCATAGAATCTAGATTTCCTATTTTTTAGGGAAACCATTTTTCACATAATCTTGATTGGATCATTAAGTGATTTTCAAAAACCAAAAACCATAGTAAAAACTACTACCATTCAAGGCCTAAAAATGGTTTTTAAGAAGAGTCATCTCCATGGTAATTCATAGTAACTGAAAGTGTAAATTAAGTAAATGCAAATAGTAAGAGACCCATTCACTTCTTCTGACATCTTTATTTGCTATCTCTGTAAAGGACTAATTTTGACATGAAGAAACTTTCCCACCTTTTTGAAATTTGCAGGAAATAGATGTAATACTGAGGGCAATATTGGAGAATGGAATGTGGAATATGAACCTGCAAATCAAAATATAAATGCATAATTCTGAAAACTAAGGAAAACAAAATGTGAAACAAAGAATTTGATGAGCATTAGAAACTACAATGAACAAACTAAACCAGAATTGAGAAATTTGAAAACAGAAACTGTAAATTGAAAGACTTTGAAATAGATCATTTGGTGAGAACCAAAATTGAGAATTCAGAAAACAGAATTTGTAAAATAAAATAGAGAATTTGATGAGACATGCATGATGATGAAAAAAAACTAAACCATAATTGAGAAATGCAAAAACAGAATTTGTAAAATGCAAAAAGAAGAAGAGAAATGCAATCGATGAAACTAAACATATGATCTTTTCCTTGGATCTAGGTTTTTGATGTCCAATTGTTTACTTTGTCTAAAACAGTGGTAGACTGGTAGAGAAGAAGTTGCATTTTAAATAGGATATAAATCAGTTAAAGATGGTGCCATGATTTTAGCTTGAACGTGGTGGTGTTAGTGAGAGTAAATTAAGGCATGTAGGGTTTTTTTTTCTTTTTCGTATAGATATCTGAAGAATAAAAGAAAATGAGTTTTTTTTTATGTTGTCAGTTTTTTATTTTGCATGGTGTCAATTTTATTTAATAATGACTTATTGAAATTGTAAGGGAAAATTGAAAAATAGAGAAAAAAGGAGTTATAAACTTATAATCAACACGTAAATAATTTGTTTTCCTATTTTTCAGTTTAATATGTTTTTTATTTTTTGTTAGTGAAACTTCAATTTGAATTAAAAATCACGTAAATAGAATCCCCCCCCCCTAATTTTTAGCTGTTTTTTTTTTGATATATTTTAATGGGATTTAAATTTGAAAAGTCTATGTGTCAGAATTTTATTGGCTAGGTCACATGTGCTTTATTATATAAAGGATTTCTTTCTAAATTCTATTATAGAGTGATTTTGCTCTAACCTAATTCTATATCTCACTTTAAAATAGATTAATTCTATTTGTTTTTCTATATATAGAGTAACTATATTTTTTACTTTATAATTTACATTACAATTATTCTAAAATATAGTAACTCTAAAATAGAGTAAAATATTGGAGATAAACTCTACTCTATTTAAAAGTAAAAAACAGAGTAATACATTGAAGATGGTCTAATATAAAGTGGAATTTTAATTAGCTAATATAATAATACAAAATCAAATATAGGGATGTTTGTCGTTGTGGACTTTTTATATCACTTTCCCGCACGTTTGATGACTTTTTAAAAACATATCAAGGTCTCAATTCTGGTTGTGTGGCGAGAGGAAGATGTTTTTGACGTCAAAGTAACATTTCATTTAATTAAAAAATCATGTGCAAAGGGTGAGACTACTCTAGATAGCCATGTCACGGTAATGTTTATAAATGAAAAAGGTGTGCTAGAAATTCTGGCAATACGTGCAAGGAAGTCGACATGAGCATTAGCTGCTCTAGGAATATAACAAAGTTTAAACAAATGAAATTTCTTCACTAAGGAGATAAAATCCGCAAGTTCTGCGTGGTAGATTGGCCAATTCTCCGGTTCTCCATTATAGTGATCAATTCTTTGCAATCTGATTGGAAAAAAATAACAAGAATGATTAAGATCAACCAAACATTGCATCGCCAATACCAATCCTTGAAGCTCCGCATGTGTTTCTGAGAGATTTCTTCTCATTCCACGGATTCCTATAAAGAGATGTTGTAATGTTGGATTAAGTCATATACATCATATACGTCCAAGGACTATGATGGCATATTTGACTATTAAGTCATATTTGTAATGGAGTCATGTTCCTATAATGAGATGTTGTAATGTTGGATTAAGTCCGTCAAAGAAGGAGATAGCAATGGTCGTGAATATGAGTCATGTTCATTGATACTAGCGCAAAAGCATGATTTAATAATAAGCCTTTGTTTCACAAAATTGTTGGGAATGGAATCATATTCAAACAATAACTGAGGATTTAGTTGATGTAAACCTGAAAATGACTTCAAATTCATCCCAAGGCGATCAATATTGAGGAGGTTTTCATGTCAATGATCAGATGAAAGACAAGCGATAAATCCTTCACATAAACTAGAAGAACCTTAGATCCTCTGGTTTGTAAACATTAAATCCAAGTTGTAAACATTAGAATTACTAAAAATGTATTGTAAACATTCTCGGTTTGTGATACCTATTAGTGAATACACTATGTGTACAATGACACCAGATTCGGATCTCTGGGAGCTGATTAGGGAATACAGCCTGATCATTTGGGATGAAGCTCCTATGATGAGTAGGTTTTGTTTTGAAACCTTGGAACGTAGTATCCATGATGTTACGAAATGATGTGATGGTAAAGTCTTTGGCGGAAAAATTGTTGTCTTTGGAGGTGATTTCTAACAAATTTTACCCGTAATTAGTGGTAATGGTAGGAATCAGACTGTGGTGGCTACCTTGAACTACTTGCTGTTGTGGAAGCATTGTGATATTTTAAGACTTCCAATGAACATGAGGTAGCAACAAGGAGGTTGTGATGAACGCTTAAGTGAACTTGAGTCTTTTTCAAAATGGATTCTCTGTATAGGTGATGGTAAGGTCATTGAACCTAACGATGGAAAAATAAAGATTGATATCCCTGGAGTTCTTCTTATTCCTAAATGTGAGGGCCCTATCAAAGAATTGATCAAAGAAGTTTATGGGAATACGTTGACATCTAAATGTGATCATAAGTTTTCCAATATAGAGCAATTCCTAGTCCAACAAATAGTGATGTAATAATATCAATGAGTACATGCTCTCAAATATGGAAGATATTGTTACTATCTTGTGTTATTCGTTAAATTATGTGCATGTAACATTATATTTTTGTAAATACTAATAACCTTTCTATTTGTATAACACAGGTGAAGAGAAGATTTTTCTTAGTTCTGATACTATTGAAGTGTCTGATTTCGGTTATAGTGATCAGCTCATGTATCCAATCGAGTTTCTAAATAGTATCAAGGTGTCTCGACTACCAAACCACATGTTAGTTTTGAAAAAGGGTGTTCCTATCATGATATTAAGGAACATTAATGTTAAAAGTGGTCTATGCAATGGTACGTGATTACAAGTTTGCAGATGGCCGATCATGTTATTCAAGATCATAAGTGGTACCAATGTTGATAGTATTGTTTTGATACCTAGGATATTTATGACACCATCAGATGGAAAATTTCCTTTCCGTATGAAACATAGAAAACTTTTCATTGTTGTTGCTTTTTCTATGACTATTAATAAAAGCCAGAACCATACATTATCTAACGTCGGTTTATTCTTGCCAAGACTGGTTTTCTCTCATGGACAGCTCTATGTAGCACTTTCTAGGTTGACATCTAGGAGTGACTAAAAATCTTGATTCTAAATAGCAGTGGAAAGCCAAAGAATACTACTTTAAATGTTGTCTACAAATAAATAAGTTTTATAGAATCTTTCTTAATTTCATCTTTATCTAGGTATTCAGATTTGGTTACATGTCTCTATTTTATTTAGCTTTTTAACGCTTTGTGTTTTTCCTCAACAATTAAAATATTATAGTTTGGTTTTCATAAGTATTATGCTGTTCTATTGCATAAGTTTTCTTAAATTTTATATGTTAATCAGTGTTTAATCTTGGAACATTTATTTGACCATTCACTCGACCCCCCGCGCGTACCACATATATAGGCATGCACATATGGTACTATCCGCAAAAATCAAAACAAGTATATTTTTAATCCTAATTTTATGATTAGGAATTCGAAGGAAAAAATTTCAATAATGGTTCACATAGTCTTGATCTATTTGTTATGGTATGCTGATATGCTCATTTGTTGTTTAATTTAATCTGTTATGTTTTTTTGCAAGCAATCAGTTTTGGAGTTGAAACGTTTTTGTCACACGACCTTAATTTTATTTTTTTTGGGTAAGGCCCTAAACCCAGCAGAGTCTTTTCGATTACTTATATGAATAATAAAAGTACGCGCAGAGGTTTCAAGATTTTATATCAGAAATATTGACTAAATAATTTATATCAAAAGGAATGAATGTCGTAATCGAAAATACATTGCAAAATAGTTGAATAATAAATTCATGTGAATTACTAGAAAAAAAATATAGAAACATATGCTACATATGGCCATAAAAGAGATATTATACTACATAATACATATTTGAGTTAAATTCTTATATATTCGTTTGATTATAATTTCTTCTTTGAATTAAGCTTATCTTTTCCTAGGTTTTTGCTTATTTTACCCTTAATTTAAAATAATTAACTAACAATAAATAACTGAAACATCTATTATATTTATTTAATTTATATTCATGCATACAAACATATAAATGAACACTATTTGAGAAACTTAAGGAAAAACAATATATTTTTAACCAAAATAATATTTTAAAATAATATGATTAATAGTGTCATGTGAATTGTTTTTATTAAAACAAATAATATGATTAATAGTGTCATGTGAATTGTTTTTATTAAAAAAAATATTATGATTAATAGTGTCATTTGAATTACTTCAATAACACTTAGTGGCTCTATCGCATAGTGTTTCAAGAACATGACCTGTCAAGATTAGGTAGTTGCAAACTTGGAAAAAAAAAATTTAACTACTGACACATCTAAGATGAACCCAGAACCTGCAAGTTGTATTTTAAAATTTAATCACAATTTAAAATTTTAGAATTTCAGTGGTATTTAAAAAAAACAAATAGATGTATATGCATTTCTCAATAAAATTTAATGTAATAGGTAGAAATAGATATTGAAATTATAATAATTGTGTTGAACCAACTATAATTTAAATAAAATAAAATAAATAAATAATATTCTATAGAAGAAAACATAAAATAAACCACTTATAGTACTTATCATGTGAATGTGACATTAATTATTCTTGAATATATAAATACATTTTGATATGATTAAATTTTTTTGGTAATTTGCTTTTCAGATGATATCAATTCTAATTTTTTTGTTAATTACTAATATAAGATAATCTCATAAAGAGTTTACTGTGAATATTCTAAAATTTTATGTGAACCTAAATAAAACTGAAATATTGAACATGGTATTGTAAATTGAGAAACTGAATTTTAGATACTTACCTTTTGATGGCAAAGAAAAATTAAAAATAAAACTAAATATCATGATGTTCTCTTCTATAACGGGTTTGACATTGGTGTTAATTAGGATGCATATAATCATGGATTAAATACTAAAAATATACCCTTTTGAAAATGTATTTCCAAACAATGATTCCTACTGCTTTTAAAAACCCTTTCCAGGGGACCTGTTTGAAAATAAATTTTCTAAATAGTCCATTTTCGACAATGCCCATATAATCATTTTCAAAATATAGTAAACAATTAGAAAATAGAAAAATAATTATATGATATATTTTAAAATTTAAATATAAATCATATCTTACTAGAACATATCATATGAATTAGTTGCACTCTGAAACAAAATTATCACTATATCTATTGTTTGTTTATAATTTGAAATTAAAAATAAATTCTTCCTTTGTATTTTTTCTAATTCTGTTTTTAGTTAAAAAATAATTTCTTCAAAATTATTAGGGATATTTTCATGGGTAATTTTATCCTAGCCTGACCTATCCCATCAAAAATCCTACTAAAAAAAAACTGTCCAAAACAATTCTAAAAAAATTGTTTGGGTAACCAAACAAAACCCTATAGATTCCATGCATACTCACGGGTACTTTACTATATTTTGTAATATGGTTATCCCTCGTTGTGTGTGGATTTAATATATATATATATATATTCGCGTAATATATAGTTGATGAAACAAATGTGATAGACATTGTATTTTCCTTTCTATTATGAATAATATGTAATTATTGAAAATACATTGCAAATATAGAACATATGGCCAGAAAAGAGATATTATACTATATAATACATATTTTAATTAAATTCTTATATATTCATTTGATTATAATTTCTTCTTTTAATTAAGGTTATTTTTTCTTAGGTTTTTACTTATTTTACCCTTTTTTTAAATAATTAACTAACAATAAATAACTGAATCATCTATTATATTTGTTCAATTTATAGTCATATACACAAATATGTAAATGAACACTATTTGAGAAAGTTAAGGAAAAAGAATATATTTTAAAAAAATAATAATATGATTAATAGTGTCATGTGAGTTATTTTTATTAAAACAAAGAGAATACATAACTAGGACATAGGAAAATATACCATATGTTACAAGTACCATAATTTACAATATTTTATGAACCATTTTGATCACAATTTAAAATTTTAGAATTTCAGTGGTATTAAAAGAAAAAAAAACAGATGGATGTATATGAATTTCTCAATAGAATTTAATATATTAGGTAGAAATGGATATTGAAAAAAGTAATATAGTTCGAAAAAACAAGTCTGGAGTAAAAGGAAGAGACATGGACTTACAATCGGTAGAATCATGCATGTTAGTCCATCTATTGGGGAGAAATATTATCTACAAACTATATTGAATACTATCGAAGGTCCTATGTCTTACAATGATATCCAACCATGGAAAGGTGTTTTTATGAAAAGTTTGAAGACATATGTAATGTTATGGGTTTGCTTTATGACGATAAGGAATATATCGACGCTATTAAAGAAGCAAATTTCTGGGTTACGGGTTTACATTTGAGAAGACTTTTTGTTATGCTTCTGATATGTAAATACGTTGTTCATCTTTTAAGGGTATGGGATGCTACTTGGGTTTTATTAGCTGACGCATTCTTGAGTCACGGAGAAGAATTACCAAAAACCAAGGTAATCCTTCTTTCATATTCTTTTGTTCAGTATTTGTTTTGTTTATATATATTTAGTTATTAGTTAATAATTTATATAATTGTTACATTTTTTTGGTAGGCCTAGCTCTGACGATCACCCAGCTAAAGAATTATACGGTTCTCGATATAGAAAGAATCATGCGCTCATGTGGTAGTTCTTTAGCAAAATTCTCAAAAATGCCTTTTCCAGAGAGTGATATAGTTGATACACGTCAAAATGTTATCTTGGATGATGAGTAAAGTTATGATCCTGAGACAGAGTCTGTAGAACATGCCAGGTTGCTTCCTAAACTAACTGTCAAACAAAGAGGTGTATATGATAAGATACTAGGTGCTGTTGATCGTAAAATATGAGGCATGTTTTTCGTACATGGCTTCGGGGAAACTGGTAAGACATATATTTGGTCTGCTTTATCTGCTTCGATTAGGTCTCGCAGACTTATAGTACTTAATGTTACATCTAGTGGAATTGCATCTTTGTTGATGCCAGGAGGTAGGACCGCTCATTCGAGATTTGGAATACCTACTAATGTGGATGAATATACTATGTGTACCATGACACCTGACTCTAATCTTGGTGCGTTTGTGAAGAAGTGTGATCTGATTGTGTGGGATGAGGCTCCGATGATGAGCAGACATTGCTTCGAAACTTTAGAACGCAGTATTTCTGATGTTAAGAAACGTGGATCTTGTATACTTTTTGGTGGAAAGGTTGTAGTATTTGGAGGAGATTTTAAACAAGTTTTACCCGTAATACCTGGTTCTGGACGAGATCAGACCGTTTTGTCTACTTTGAATTACTCGCGACTCTGGAGATCATGTGAGGTACTAAAACTTACAATGAACATGAGGCTTCGGGAAAGTAAAAGTGATGAGAGTTTTTCTGAACGTGAGACTCTCTTGAAATGGGTACTTGATGTTGATGATGGACAAATTAGTGAGCCCAATGATGGAGAGGTTGAGATAGATATTCCTAAAGATTTGCTTATAAAAGATTGTGTTGATCCTGTCAAAGCGTTGATAACCAGTGTCTACGGAAATAAGTTGACTTCTAAAGATAAGGGCTCTTATTATGGTCCTTAGAAATATTGATCTTACAAGTGGTTTGTGTAATGGTACGAGACTGCAAGTTGTCCAGTTAGCCGATCATGTGATTCAAACGAATATTATAACTGGTAAAAAGGTTGGAAGTATAGTTTTGATCCCTAGAATGTTTATAACACCACGCGATAGAAAGTTCCCCTTTCGAATGAGACAAAAGCAGTTCCCGGTTGCCGTTGCTTTTGCCATTACCATAAACAAGAGTTAAGGTGAGACGTTATCTACAGTTAGCTTATTCTTACCAAGACCAGTTTTCTCTCATGGATAATTGTATGTTGCGCTTTTGAGGGTGACTTCTAGGAGTGGTTTAAGGATTATAATTTTTGATAATGGAAAGCCAAAAAAGTCTACTTTGAATGTAGTTTACAAGGAAGTTTTCAGAATATCGTATAGTTTTAGTTATTTGGAGTTATTTTGTATTAAAGTACTTTTAGACTGGTACAATTTTAGATTTCTTACTTTTACAATTTTAGTTTGTCTTTGTAGAATTTTAGTTTTCTTTTTTCGTTTATTTTAAAACAGTATATGGTCCCGCGCCTACCAATTATGGATCGGGATGGAATTTTAGACTACTACACTGACGAAGATGACCAGTATGTCAGTGATATAGATTACATTAGTGAGTGTGATGAGGATGATGAGTTTTACAACATTCGTTATAATCGTGAACAAAAACGACCCACTCATGATATTCAAAAGAGTATCGAATGGATAAAAGAAGATGATGAGCTGCTATCTGGTTCACTGTGCAGAGCCATCACAATTGAACTTCGTGATTCAAGATTTAAATTTATAATTAACACTAATAAGTTCTTTATTCCCTCATTTTTTTAACAACATATATGATTTATTGTAGGAATATTAGTATACAGACTACTTTCACTGGTGAATTAGCTTTCAAGTTCTATAATGCCTGAAATGCTTGCGATGATGATATGGTCATTTGTGTTATTAGGTTTGGTTGGTTAGAGAAATATGGAGGTTAGTTCTAATTCAAATGTCTATTACATATCTACTACTAAAATATCAAACTAATAGCTATTTTGTCACTAATACCTATAGGTAAAATGTTTATTTCATCAACTCACGGAACTCGACTCGCATTGAATCCTTTGACTGAGGACGTAACAAATTTTAAATTAGCGTGAATGATAATTTATTTATATGTCTCACTTAATTATTTCTATAATAATTTTACCATTAACAATTTATTTATTTCCTGAATTGCAGTCTTCCCAAAAAAAGGTTTTACACCTTGAGGAACAACTTACCTTAATGAAGATTTTGACTTCTTTGATTTGGACATTATTTACCTACTAATAAACTATACTTCTAAATTCATTTTAAAAGTCTATTAGAAGATTTTTCCCTTTAATAACAATGTATTTTGTGAGTTATTCTAATATATTACTTGAATTATAACTATATTTGACAAGAGGTTTTAGTCCATATTAAAAGTTATTTTTATTCTTAATTCTTTATTTATAGTACTTAGATAAACATAGTGTATCCGTCATATTTAAATGTTATTATTATGGATTTCCATATTCAAAGGTCAAATCAGACAATTGATAAAATTGAGAAAAACATGTCATAACCAATTTACTATTTTATATATCTTGATTATACTGTAAATTAACCGATTTTATAGATAATTACTTTTATACAAATGACACATAAAATTTAAAAGTACATATTTATAGATAATTTACTATATTATATATCTCTAATATCTTTTAGTACGCGCGGGGAAGCAGCTAGTTTCTTCTTAAATAACAAGTTATTTTTTAATTTTCATATTCTCCACCAAACCCAAAATGGTTGGAACTTTTTTGCCTTAATGAAATGCTTTTCATTTTTATTATAATACAGTTAAACCATTATAAATTAATATTTGATTCATTAATATCTCGCTAAATTAATATTTTGTTTTGGTCTCAAATTGCTATTTTGACTCAAATATCACCTTTTTAAATTAATAACCTCGATAAATTAATAAAATATCATAAAAACATATTGGTCTCAGTATCATTAATTTATAGAGGTTTTAGAAATATTGAATATTTTTCGAAAAAATTTTAGACGGTAGAAATTGATATAAAAAAGGCAATTGTGAAAGTCCAGCCCATTAATCGAATATATATATAGATATATATATAGACATTTGAATTAGATATATATATATATATATATATAATCGAATATATATATAGATATTTGAATTAAAAAATGGAGTTATACTCCAAAATGGAGAAGGGTTGGAGTATAACTCTATTTTGGAGTTACTCCATTTTGAAGAAAAAAATGGAGTAATACATTGGAGATGCTCTTATGGAGTAATCCTATTTTCCACTCCATTTTGAAGTTGAAATTTTTTATTTACAAATTAATCCTTGGAATTTTATTTGTTTTTAATATTAAAGATTTTTTGTGAGTAAACATGTTGCTTATGTGTAAATTTTAATATAGATATTTTTTATTTATGTTTATGCATTGGACTCATGCAACAAATATATGCTTTTATTCAAAATTTTAATTTGACCAATTAAATTATTTTCTTTTCAATACTATTTATATTGTTGATGAAACAAATCTATTACAACTTATATAAAATCTCAAATAAATAATAATTGTGTTAAACTCTTTGTCAAATCTCTAATTATGTATTCATATAAAATATTCAAACCATATTTTTATTTAGATTTTATAACTTAAATCATAAAATTATATAATTTTAAGAAAATATAATCAATAGGTTCAATTTTTTTAAATTATATATAGGAAAGGTAAAAGTTAAAAATAACAATAGTATAGAAATAGAATATTATTGGAATATTCTTTTTTTGGAGTAAAAAATGGAGTAAGACTATCACCAATGTATTTCTCTATTTTTTACTTTAAAATAGAGTCACTCTAAAATAGAGTAGTTATTCTCTCCAATGTTCTACTCTATTTTAGAGTTACTTTATTTTAGAGTAATTATAGTATAAAATATAGAGGAGAATATAGATGAACTAATAGAGTTACTCTATTCTAGAATATGATATAGAGATAGAATAGAGCAAAACTATTTTATAATAGATAGAGTTTATTGGGAAATATAGAATTAGATTCGCGTTAATAAGAGATGCAGTAACCATAAGTCCCATTTTGGTTAGTAAAATCGGTGAAGACCGGTTAAGAAATCATTACTCAATCGTCTCTTTACATCTCAAAATTCCAACTTTTGTTGAGGTTTTACAGAAATGGCGGTGTTGAGTTGTTTACGCGCCTCATGTCTCTCTCAAACGCGTCACCGTTTCTCTACTCTTTCTCTCCTCTTCTTCTCCCACCCTCCTTCCTTCAACCCCGATCCTCCTCTCTTCTCACCCTCACCATCTCCATCTCCTCCCCGCCGATTCTTCTCATCTACACCACAATTCCCAGTCAATTCTGATTCTTCTTTACCAGTTCTCGCCGTGGTTCATTATCTGGACGGGTTTCATCAGTTTACAGGATTACCTTGGTGGATGATTATTGCATCTTCTACTGTTGCTGTTAGATTAGCTTTATTGCCTTTACTTATACTTCAACTCAAGAAACTGAAGAAGATCTCTGAGTTGTTACCTCACTGTTAGTGCGCTACTAATGACGCTTTCTATCTCTCAATAGAACCTCTATTCTTTATCTATCATTGATAAAGTTAGAAACTCTTTCTAATGTTTTTTTTGTTTTTTTTGCTTACAGTGCCTATGCCAATCCCAGAGAAGCCAACATTTAAAGCATCTCTTGACCAATTTTCTCATTTTTTAAAAGAGAGTAGAGCTATTGGGTGCCCTTCGTTTTTGTGGTTTTTCCCTTACTTATCAGTCCAGGTTAAAGCATCTTCTTTTGTGGTTTTTCAATATTAGTAAATAGTTCATGTTCATGTGTTTGCATCATATCCATTCTCACTTACCCTTTTGGCTTTCATCATCTGCAGCTCCCATGCTTTTTCTTGTTGATGGCTAGTATCCGGAAGATGTCACTAGATGGTCATCCTGGCTTTGATTCTGTAAGTTGAGACTGCATATAAGAATGATTTGTGTAGTCACAAAGTTGGATTAATAAATCTGCTACCTTGTCAGATGTACATTAGCTGTTTCCTTGGTCGTTTTGTTTCTGATCGAATTACTCATATCTTTATGGCAATTCTCCTTCTGCTGAGTCAACTAGAATACATTTAGTTTTGTTTTAACGTATGGGACAACAACAATCATCGGCAAATATAAAAAAGGGACTAGGAGGGAAGCGATGATGCACTCTGCATTTGCTTAAAAGCAAATTAGTTTTGTTTTCTAACACAGGCTAGCTTTGAATAGTAGAGGGTGGGTTCGTGGGCTCTTAGTTTATATTTTCTTAAACAGTTTTAAAGTCCATATGATATTAGAATAAAAGAGAATGTTTTTGACTGTCTTGATTCTGATGAGGAAAGAAATCTTCTTTGGCATCAAGTAAAACTCTTCTCTGCTCTTTTCCTCGTGAGGGTTTCTTTGGTTGAGTTAGCATATGTTTTTAGGCCATATGATGGTTTGATTGGTGAATAATGCAAATCTAGATGGCTGCAATCTAAGTTGACAATAATAGGTTTTAAGGATTGACTAGTCTTGTTACATTGCTTATATGTCTTTGTGCTTTATAGCTGAAATAGACTTTTCCATTATATGTGAGATGTATATCCTCTAACGTTTATTTGTGACTTTTTTTTTATTTGTAAAGTTTTTAGTTTAGTTGTTGTAATTGGACCATCATATGGAAATTATATCTTAGTACTAGAACTAAAATAGACTGTGTACCTGGAAAACTGGTGGTACTCGAGCATATCTTACCTGACCTGTCCTTCAATATTCCTAGATGGTGCTTCTGAGACTGAGCTTACTATCTTTATCTTTACAGGGTGGTGCCTTATGGTTCCAGAATTTGAGTGCTCTTCCTGATGGCTCGTTTGGACCCGTCTTTCCAATTTTAATTGCTTGTTTTCATTACCTTAATATACAGGTTTTTGCAAATACTTGGAACTTGTTACTCTTAGAATTTATTTGTTCTGTAGTATTGTTACCATTAGAGCATTCAAATTGCAGGTGACAGTATTAGATATGTTATACTTATAACCTTTTAATCTTTTTCCAGATATCTTTTGATTCATCCACCGTTCGTCAAACTACTGGATTGACCGGGTTGCTCATGCGAGTGAGTTGAACAAGTCTTATTTGCTGCTTTGGTTACGTATTATGATTTTATTTTATGGACCTTTACCACTAATTCTTTTGTACCATGAAGATATATTGGCATTGTTAGTGATGTAGTGATCTTATCATGTCCATGTTACCGTTTTGTTATTAATATTAGATTTCATGCGTCCAGATTCTCAAGATTGTACTTGTTTCTGTGTTTGTAGTATTACAAGTTATATTTGGAGATCTTAAGCATTCCTCTGTTTTTTGTTGGCTATGCTATTCCGCAGGTAAGTAATTTCATCCTTCTCTTCTGCAGCTATTTGTAATCTATCAATTTTCTGCCGGCTTATTCTTTCCCATAAACTTACCGTCTCTTTCTTTCTTTTTTGAACATATTCCTATTTCATTTTTTGGGTGAGTCTGTGCTGTTCATGTAGTCATGTGATTATTCTGACATTACTCCTCTTGTTCTGTTTATTCCATCTACACATGTTCTTCCATTTATCTTGTCTTTTAGAGGCTCTAAATTGTCCTTCATTTCTTGTTTCTCCTGTTACTTTTACTGAGTATGTATGTGTCTATGAAACTAAAACTAGCGCTTCTGCTTTTGTGCCACAAAAGTTTTCTGAAAACTAGCATTTTCTTTCTTTTTCCTTTTCAGGGAAGTCTTGTCTATTGGGTAACCAATAGCTCAGTAAATATATGTCAGGTATGCTATCTTTGTCTTATTTCGGTATTCGCAGTGGAAGATGCATTTCCTTGTTTTATCTTCCCAGTATTGAGGAATCGGTAATTGTGGTTACTTGCTTTCCATTAAAATAAAATCGAAGAAAACTTTTTTTTTTTGTTTCCTTTTCTCATGCCTATATGTTACTTTTTGCAAGTGAAGATCAAACAACAAACTAAAATGTTATAATGGACTGATAGGTTGTTCACCACGGTAGAATTGATGTAACTATGTCGATGCGATTTGTTTAGTGACTGCATTTGTTGAACATAATTGATTCAAACATTCAAAGAGAATTGTGTTACACACGGCTGTTAGAAACTGGACTGGTGACTCATACAGAATTGACTTACGGTAGAGGATGTTAAAATGCATAAATTCCTAACCGAGAAATCTCAACTCTGCAGCAATTATCTCTCAAGCACCCTACAGTAGGAGCAAAACTTGGTTTACTGAGCCAGGGGTCGTCTCCAGGTGTTGAACATTCCATGGAGATCAATGGATCTGTGATCAAATATGTGGACTCTGACTTAAAAGAGCAGACTCTATCTCTACAGACTTTAACACCAGAAGAACTTCTTTCTGTAAGTAGTTAGAAAATGAATACCTATTTGATCATCTCAAATTGTAGTATGTTTCATTTTTTCTTAAAGTGATTTGGTTTCAGCTCTCAGTTCAGGTCTTGTCAAAAGGTGATAAAGAAACATCAATTCAGTTACTTCGGTGTGTAATCCCAAAGACTTTCTTCCTCGTCCCTTAGTATCCATTACCGATATTTACTAGCCATGTTCACTGGATTAGTATTATTCTTGACAGATTAGCTCTTGAAAAGGATCCTGGATATGTAAGAGGTTTGGTTCTCATGGGACAGGCTTTGTTGCAGAAGACACAGCTGTCAGAAGCTACTGAGTATTTAGAGCTCGCTATCTCCAAGGTTAGAACTCTTTCTATCTATTGATCCTTTCTGTAGTCTTGATGTCAAATGGATTTGGTTGTTGAATATGTGGTTGGTTCCTTTTGCTTATTGACTATGTAGTGAGGTTGCGAGCTTAGGAGTTAGGACCTTTTTACTAAAGCACCACTATTCATTTGTTTCTGTCTCAGCTCCTTGATGAGGCTGCATCTTATACTGAAGATGTTGAACTTTTAATGCTTGCATCTCAATGGGCTGGTGCTGCATATGTACAACAGGTTTGACCAATCATTGTTTTTTGAATATGATAGTCATGAAAGTGCCTCAGGTCCTGAATCTGAAATCAATCTTCTATTATGACTCCTTTGCTTAGTTCCAATTCATCACTTGACAAAATCGATTTGGTGAATGTTTGTATCGACTTTTATTGGTGAATTTGGTCGGAAGTCGATTTCAAGCCTGACATTTGGTATCTGTTGCAGGGAAATATGAAAAGCGGAATCACACATTTGGAAAGAGTAGCAAAACTGAGAGAACCCGGCGATCCTAAAAGCAAAGAACATTACTTTGAGGCATTGCTTCTTCTTTCAAGGTACTATTTTCACAGCAAAACTGTCACAATAGAGTTTAGGGGAAAGGTAAATAAGCATTCTAGCACTGAATTGTGAGCGTTGTGAAATGCATATTATGTTGTTTGTTGCAGCGCTTTGTACAAAGAAGGGCAGAGTGATGAAGCTGCAAAGATTTTACGAGTAGTAGTCGATCACAATCCGGGGTATAAGCCTCTGCTTGAACAGTGTGAAGATGAGAATGAGCTAGTTAGCGATCTCGTCACTCGCAGGAAGGATCATTTCTGAATATCATCATCTTTCACTTTACTTGTAAGTATTTTGATGTAGACTGTTCAAGTCTCAATAGTTCATAACTTTGTAGGTTAACAACAATGTAATCCAAATGAGAAGAAATTAGAAAACCAATAAAACTAGAACCAAAAGCCACAAGAAAAATACAAATAGAGTTGAGATTTTACTACACAATACATGCTTGAGACTTAAAAAAAGTGTCCTGAACCAAAGTACACAAGAACACCATCAAACTAGTTTATTCCGATTACAGACATGAGAAAGCGAAGTCTAATAGTAAGATGTGCACTATCATGAGTGTCCTGGTTCAAACTTGACCGAGGAGGCTCCACCACTCCGGTGAAGACAAAAAGAGCCTTTAACTCCTCTGCACAAGTAGCACTCCTTGCAACACTATATCCTACTACCTTCCTTAACGCCTCCATCTTCTCCCATATTTGATCCTCACTATACACCTGCAAATCCAAAACCATTTCAAATTTGGATCACTTTGACATTAGCATCAAACGCAATACAGAACTTCAAATCAGATTTAGATCCCCCACCATAATTACAGAGCTTTGAGTTGGAAAAATGTTACTAACATGCCTAACGATGCGATTATTTAAACATTGTCACACTTGAAAATACATCATTGCAAAGCAGATTCAAGGGACCTTCCATCAAAGAAGTCTAAACCACCATGTCTATAGCTAATGGCACAAATAAAGATTTATAATGAAGGAACGAATCATCTAGACTAAACCACACCCATAATATGACATTTCAGAAACCGGTTACCTGCACGCCCGGTTTTCTTCTTTTTCTTAGTTGTGTTTTTTCGTTTATCTTCTCCGGTTCCACGTGGCTCACTAGCTTGGTCTATCGGCTGAACCATTATTAGTCAAGTCAAGAGATCAGAGAACGAAATTTTACAATAATTTAGCCAGCTACCTAATAATACTAGTCAATGAGATACACATTTTAACGAGTGTTAAAGTTCCACAATTATAAACTAAACAATGATTCATCATTAGCTATTATTTAAGAACTGTACGGACTCAACATCACTGAATCCAACCTATGAAGTAAGTTCAAATCACAAGACCATAAACACAACAACAAGAAATATAACCAGTAGAATATACATGTGACAGTGACCATTTAATGTTTTTTGGCCAATGGATTAACCATTAGCAAGTAAACATAATCACCATAAAACTCAATCAGACAATCACTATATATGTAGATGATAAACTAAGGATAAATTTATACACAGTACTTAGCTAGAGCCTAGAGGTAGGGGATATTATGTTATGTTATCATTTAGCTACTAATTAACTCATAAGATGATAAGATTAAGTCTTAACCTCATTCGAAGATGCTTCCTCATCCTTGCCTTTAGTCCCAAGTTCCCCTGCTAAAAAAAAAAACAAAAATCTCGGTAAGCTATATCACATATTCACATTCATATAGCCATCATAATGATCACAAGATTCAAAACCTTCATGTCTAGTCTCATGCACTTCCTGCTTTCCAGGCTGATTTTGAACCTCCCCCGGCTTTGCATTTCCATCTTGTACAGTTCTACCTTCATCCCTGATTTTCTCTATCAAGCTGGTTGACTCTTTCGCCATCTCCTCGTCATCCTCATTCTGAATGAGAATCGGGTCACTTATAGCCTCATCACCTTCATTATAGCCAAGCTTGCTGTACTCGCCGAATCCAGACTCATCATCATTCTCAAATCCACCAGTTTCTTCAGTAGCAGGAAGCAGAGTACTCATAAGCTTTTGAGTACATGCATAGTTAGCCAAGAAAAGGCAAAAAGGAACCGAGGAGAAGAAGGCGATGGTGGAGGCGACTATTAGTGGAGGAACAAAGAGTGGAGCTGAAGATACAACTACACCAGCTGTTAGAACCTTCTTCCCAACACTTACTGCCTTACTCCAAATCCAACTTCTTTTGTCTTCACTCTGATCATTACATTCATATTCCTCCATTCTTATTTCTTTAATCCTGCCAATCATGCTCATATTAGATATCTACATCGAGTTGAAATGGTCTGTTCTGACCTCAAAGGTGAGAGCTACGAATTAAATATTTAACCAAACGTCCCTATGGAATTGATCATCTTTAATTATATGAAAAAAAAACTGTTACGTTTTGAGAAAACATTTGCCTAATTCCAAAGTGAATCATTTGTTGGACTCAATGAGGAAACTCATACTGTAAACACAATTAAACTACGTAGGTTTTGTCATCTTTGAATAAACAAACTAAAATCTGAAAATGCTCAAGGGAAAATCTTATCTTCAGCTATAATCTGAAAAGTGAGAGCTAAAAGATGTAACCAAACGTTTATATGGAATTGATCATCTTTAATTCTATGTAAAAAATGTTACATTTGAGGGAACATTTGCCTAATTCTCAAGTGAATCATATTTCTTGGACTCAAAGCAAAAAAACTCTTAGTGTTAAATTCTCATGCAAACACAATTAAACTGAGTAGGTTTCGTCATCTTTGAACAAACAAGAAAAAGATAACTGAAAAATGCTTAAGAGGATCATGTCTTCCAAGTTCCAACTATAATTAACGAACTAAATTAGCTTAAACAGAGATGAAAACCAAGTAAAATTAAGATGGAGCAGGTTTTGTTAACCTGAGAAGAAAAGAAAAACCTGTTTAGGCTGTGGGAACTTGAAAAGCAAAGAACTCATGGGAGATTCAGAAGCAAGTAAGAGAGAATAATGATGACCAGAGAGAGAGAGAGAGAGAGAGAGAGAGAGAGAGAGAGAGGGGGGGGCCAAATTTCTCTTTGGACAACTCGGAGAAAAGCACAAAGAAAGACAGTGACACGCGTCGAGATAAGAGAAACTGAAATATTGCATGGTTTTGTGTTCGCAACGTGGATTTTCCTTTATCTAACCACTTGTTCTTAATACTCTGTCCAATGCAATGCATAACAGAAAAGATATATATGTATATGATTTTTTTTTGCAGTGAAGTGGAGAATTTGGGATTTTTTTTGATAACGAGAAGATTTTGGGGTTTTTTTTTTTGTTAATATATGGAACAAATCAAAGTTGAATTCAAACAAACGATGCGCTTAACTACGTTATAGCCATTCTCCAGTAATGCTTTTATGAATTAATAATGTTTGTTGTCCAATATTAATTTTGATAATAAAAATATCAAATATTAATTTTGATAATAAAAATATCAAATATTAATTCTGTAGTTAAAAATAAAAATATATAAACTAAAACAATTTGATCTAAATAAATTTCATATTTTGGATGTTATAAATTTTAATAGTTTTAGATTAGAAAGTATAAAATTAAAAGAAAAATCAAATTATTTTAATAATAAATAATAAAAATTATAGAAAAATTCACTTATATAAACGAATAATATAACTTTAAATATATGTTAGTGACCTCAAACATGTATAAACATATACGATCACTAAAATAAAAATTATGCATATTTAGAATTTAAAAATTTATAATTTTTTTTACTTAATTTTATGATAAGTTTATTATTTTTATAAAAATAAAACAGTTTAAAATACTACATAATAATTTTTATGTAAGAAAATTTATAGATGAGTTATAACAGAAATTTATTAAAAGTAATAAAATATATTATCTTTATTTAAAACATGTATAATGAGAGTAATTTATGTTAATAATATGATAATATATTTAAAACATGTATAATGAGAATCTCTCACTAATAAAAAAATAATAAATAATAAAATGCAAAAAGGAGAAACTTAAATGAGAAACTTTAAATTTTTTGGTAAAAACTCTTTTGCCACATGTTTTAATGTAATTGATTTATAGTTTCTTTTACAGTTTTAATTTTTAATTTACACTGAAATCATATGAAAACATTAAAATAATATATTCAAGAGAGTAAATGAGATTCTCTTCATGCTGTTACATAGAAATTTTTTTAAAATATATTATTTTATTATCTTGTTAAATTTTATTTATTTTTAAATTGATCCGAATTGGACCTTCAAATTCTATTATTTTATAATATTTATTGAGTATTAGTTTATAGAAGTTCTACGGTATATACTTTTGATATATTACATTTTCATTTTTTATCTAAAAATTACCTTGTTACGTTGATTAAATATAGATCATTATAAATTAATAATATTTTAACAATAAAAAGTTATCGGTTATTGGATGGAAAATTTGTTCTAAAGCTGTTGAAAAATGTTATTTAGACTGATTTTCAAATGAATTTTTTGGGATATTGTTTAAAATAGATCAAATCAAAAATTTGTTTTCAAACGGGGTCTCCTGAGAAAGAATTATTTTTTAAATTACATGTCATAAGCAAAAATAACATAAATATGATTATAATACTGATATTGTTATTTAAATGTTATGCTTCTTTTATATTTATACAAATTTTTAAAAAAAACTTATTATCATGTTGATGATAAAATATACAAAATTTTTAGTAACATTATGATCAAGCACTCTAAATGGTTAAACCGAATTACAATAATTGTTGTTTGACATATTTATCTTTGCGACTCTTGGGTTAGAGAAACCTTGCGACTACAACTGCATATTTATCCTAAAATTCTTTGACGCTCAATTTAGCAAGAAAACCATGCAACTAATCAGATAAAATAAAAAGTTTCAGGAGATGTGATAGAAAATATAAAAATATCCTCGTCAAACTTATTTAAACTATATATCTTATTAAAAATAATAATAAATATGAGAAAAGTAAACAAGAGAAGATGGAAGAGTCTCTCTAGCAAGAAACGATGATTTCTATATGAGAAACCTATATTGCATCTTGGCTTCATGCCATTAGTGTTTTTTTTTTTATAGTTTTGATTTAAACTTTTTAATTAAATTGTAATAAGTCACTACAAAAAATGTTATTTTACATCATTTATTTTTAGTATTTGTATTAGTTATAAATAATATAAATTTTTTTTGCATCACTTAAATAAATAATTTATTTTTGTATGACGTAAATAATTTACATCACTTTGTTAATAACTGATGCAATTTTATACTCACTTTGTTTTTTTTTTATTTGTAGTTTTAGGGTTTTTTTTTTGTTACAAAACAAGTATTTTTTGTGTTTCCAAAAGAGATATTTGGTAAAATTTCTAATTTTATCCCTAATATTTTAGTATTTGACCAATGAAATAAAATAAAAAAACATTAATTAAGGGTAAAACAAAAAATTAATTGTTTTCTTAAAAATTTGTGAAAAATCTAAAACTACAAATAAAAAGAAACGGAGGGAAAATATAATATTTGCATCGGTTGTTGAAAGTGATGTCAATTTGTGTCAATTACAAACAAATGATGTTATGAGTTGTATCATTTATAATAACTGATTTAATAATTACATCATTTATAATAACTGATTTAAAATATTATAGTCACTAAGACATAACTAATGTTATATTTATGTCTGGTTTATAAATGATTCTAAAATATTAACTACTTTTAACATATTTTATTTAATTTAAAATATTTATATCAGTTTTATATCAATTTATTATAAAACTTAGGTTCATGAAATCGAATGGACCTTTGTAATTTTGAGTTAATATTTGGTAGTAAAACATGCAGTATTTATAACTACAATTTTCAAGAGCTCCTTCTCTCATCATCCGATGTGAGATATTTGAAGTTTTATCATGTTTTCAAAGTTGTATCATTTAAAAAAAAGAATTTTTTTAGACTATCATACTTTTATGTTTTGTTGCCAAAAATACCGCCATTAATTAAAAGTTCCAAAATACCAAAAAAAAGTTTTAGTTTCCAAAAATACCACAAACACAAAAATTAATTTTATAAAGTTTATAATAAATTTTTTTGAATTTGGCTTCACTATTTTATATTTAGTGTATAGTTTTTATGGGGTGGGAGAAAGATTTAGGGCTTAGGGTTTAGGATTTTTAAATCCTAAACCCTAAAAATATTAACATATTTAAGGGAATTTATGGTTATTTTGTGGTATAGATGGAAGTTTTAAAAGTAGTGGTAGTTATGGAAGAAAAACTTAATTTAGTGGTATTTAAGAGAATTTCCCTTTTAAAAATGATGCTATTTAATAAATACATCAATTATCTAAATAATATAATTTTATACTTTACATCACTTTTTGGTAAGTCATACAAAATAATAAAATTTAAATCAATTTAACTTAACTGATGTAAAACTAGTTATTAATAGCATTATTTAATATAATTGATGCTAAAGCACACACACACACACATATATATATATATATATGTATATATCATTTATAGATAAGTGATTTAAAATAATAGTACTTATTTAAATGATACAATTTAAGTGACGCAAAATGACTATTTTTTTTGTAGTGAGTATATTAGTATTATACTGATGGTTTCTCACCGATAGAAATGCTCTAACTCCCATCTAGATTGAGAATTATTCTGCAGTTTCATATGTTACGAAAACATGAAAATATCAAGAAATGAATGAGTGCATCTTGGAAAATGACATAAGGTATAGTAGTCAAAATATTAGAAAAAGAATGAGTGAAATTTTTGGTAAGATGTATTCATGCACATATGACTATGATAAATATTTTAAATCTCATTCACTGTGTGAAATTATTTAGTATGCTAAAAACTCTATGACAGTGGATCGGATTATCGGATTTAAAACCAAGCTAAATTGTTTAGCCATGGGAATGTTATTTATAGTTTCAATAATTAGAGTTGAGAAATTTAGGAGTATTATCATTTTTAGATCATTCAAGAGGTTTTTTAAACTCTAATAATAAATCAGTTTTATAAATCTTATATGAGTTTGTTTTTACAATTACAATGCCTACAAATCAAATGTACTAGACAATCACTGATACAATGACCTCAAAAGAAGAAAAATAAGGCAAGGAATTGAAGAATCAGTTTGGAACTTTTTGCAAGCATAACATCTTCAACTTTGGCTGGGAAGGTAACTATTACTATATGGATTACTAAAAAAATGGAATGAGAGGTCGATAATGTCAACTTTACGATGAAATTTCTAAACTATATTTTAGGAGGTAGTAGTTATGCATTTCATGGGTGAAAATAATGAATCTTGTTGTTTGTGTGTTTTTGTTTTCTATTTTTTCTTCAATGAATATGTTATATGTACTGAATTTATTCTGTCTAAAATAATAAGAGGAATAAGGTAGTATGAGTGTGTATTATATATTTAGGAACATGTTTTAATGTCTACTATAAAGCGTCTCGTGACTAAAATTTTGGTGTTGAATGTTTTAGCATTTCCAGCGACAATTAGAATGAATTGTAGTGATTCTTCTTGTTGATGAAGATTATCACATTCTAACTAACACATATAGTATTAAAATGACATTAAAGTTGAGACTTATGAGTTTATGATACGAATATCTTCTTATTTAATCTTCATATCTAATTTAGATGTCAGAAGACATAAATTGTAGAAAAAGCAATTTTGATTTTCAGAAATATGTATCCCAACAACAAAAATGAACAAAAGGTAAAAGTAAGCATTAATATGGTTGTCAACAAAAATAAAGAGGTTGAAATAGTATGACAAATTTTCATGTCTACCATGACATGTTAAACTTCAAACTAGTTTTGATCAACCAGTTTGAATATAATATTATTGAAGTAGTAGGTAAACCATTAAATCTATTTATTCCAATATCATTAGTTAACACGAGATACAACAACATCTTTTAAATGAATACATTATGATATTGATAATATTATATATCTTCTGTTATAACACACAAAGAGCTAGAATAAGTGAGTCATGCATATGCTATTGATTGGCAATTGCTAATTTTGCATTCGCCATTATATAAAGAATCATGATTGATATATCATAGATTTTATGGCTTTATGATATGATATATGCATTGGTTTTAGAGTCTTTTGTACTATATATTGAGTCTTATTAGGTACAAACACAAGATGAACCCTGATGAGCACTTTGGTGATTTTGGAGGCTTGTAGCTGAGCAAAACAACTTGGAGACGAACATTGCTGTCCATATCGACCGACAAGCATTACCCATGTCGCTCGACACACACACGACGTGAATGATGCCTTCGAGATTTATCAAGTTTTAAGACTTGCAACTTTTCCCCAGAAGTTTCTAATATTTATAATTAAGGCCTAGTTCGTGTTTTAGGTTAAACTTATGTTTTTAGCAGTCCCAGAGACTAAGTTATCATTGTGTAAGTTTTCTTTGCAAGTTCTAAGCAAGTTTGTGGAGAGAAGAATCAAAACTCAACCTTTGTAGAGAGAAGATTCTGAACTCCATTGTTTCTTATTTTTATATTATGAGTATTATTCAGACTATGATTTGTGTTATCTCTTCTATGTCTGAGTAGTCACCTTGTTAGATCTAGGGTTTATAATGATTTGTTGAATTGGACATAAATCTGTTAGGTGATCTATAATGTTCTTCATCTAGATTTGCTAATTACACTAGGCTTGAGACTGATCACCTTAACTCTGGTGTCATAGGAATGCTGGTAGGCGCGAGAGTGCTATTGATACCATGACCCAATCTTAGATGAGCAAACAGCCTTTTCACAGCGAGAGTTGGTTTAGGAATTTTGTAAACATATCATACTAGTTCATCATAGAGACTCTATTTATTGGTATTTCACAAAGAGATTTGGTTTGCTTCTGTTTAAAGGATAAATGTCATCGCAGCAAGAGTTGGATATATATCATATTATTGTTATGTGTTTAAGAACCAAACATACACCTGTAATCTAATCATTAAACTGCCCGGTTCACATTCCAGAGTGTTCCTAATTGATTTTTCCTTGGTCTAGCGTTTTTAATCACTTGAATACATCCCGTTCATTCTTTTTACTTTATTGCATTGCTTTTATTTAATTTCTTATTTATTGATCTAGCTTAACTTAAATCTGTTACATCTATTGTGTGAGTTTTCAGAGTCCTTGTGGATTTGATCCATAAGTGCTGTAACTGATCTCTTAATTTGAGAGAGTAGTTATTGGGTTATATTTGATCCCTGTCAAATTTTGGCGCCATTGCCGGAGACTCTAAATTCACCATTAGATTTCAGTTAGAGTTTAGTCTAGATTTTTATTTTATTGTGTTACTTAGATCTCTACTTTCTCTTATCTCAGGTGCATGAATCTTAGGAGCAACAAGAAAAAAAAGTTAGTTGCTACTGAGGAGATTGGAAAGTTAGAGAGATCTAATCGCAAGGCACATAGGAAATCAGAGATGGTTAACACCATTGTGCTTGTGAGGAATGTTGCTGGGATCTTACGTGATTTAGAGGGCAACCAATACAATGATTAAGGTCAAAAACTTGATGCTGATGGTAACCCCATTATCGAGAACGTCGACAAAGATATTTATGTCGACCGACAGGGAGCTACCTGTGTCGGTCGACATGGAGCAAATGGACGTGATCCGAATGTCTTGGATGGAGAGATTGAAGCTACGGAAAGAGCACTGGCTGATTTCAACAGACCCAATGAGTTCTACACTAATAGGTCTGCCAATGTCCTTCTGCTTTTCAGATGAATGATTTTGAGTTGAAACCCTTATACTACACTCTTGTGGGGCAACACACTTTCCATGCTCACCCCGGTGAACATCCAATGGATCACATAGAGAATTTTTAAGATTTGGCTTCAAGTATCAAGGCCAATGGAGTGACTGAGGACTATCTATTCTGCAAGTTCTTCCCATACTCTCTTGCTTGGGAAGCAGCTCACTTGTTGAAGCAACTACAACCAGGATCTTTAACTACATGGAAGGACATCAAGACAGTTTTTCTTGATTATTTCTATGATGATGCTAAGTCAGAGGACTTGAGGAATGTGATTATTCAGTTTACTAAGGGACCTGCAGAGACTTTTAAGGCTGATTAGTTGAGGTTTAAGGGATACCAAAGAGATTGTCCACACCATGGTATTGATGAAGTACAACTCTTAAGGACTTTATTTAGTGGAGTTGAATGGAGGTATCAGGTTGCTTTGGATGCTGCTAGTGAGGGTAACTTCAAGACCAGAACATCGATTGAAGCTTACAAGTTGACTGAGAACTTGGCATCTAGTAATAGTGCTAGGAATGCTGACTATGAGAGGAAGAAATTAGCTGTTCGTTTGGATAATGGTCAGATGTCTGAAGTCAAGGCAAAGCTTGATACTGAGCACAACCTTATAGTGAACAAAAAATCAGTTCACTTTGCTCAAGAGGTTGCTACTGAAGAAGATGTGAACTATGTGAATGGTTCCGGTTTTAATGGTCAAAGATTTGGCAACTCTCAAGGCAACTTCAGGAACTTTAATGGTCAGAGGAACACCTATGGGAACAACCAGAACTCTTCTGGATTCACACCCGAGACTGATGCTTAGAGAAACAACACCAGTTTCACTAGGAACTATGGAAGTTCTTATTACCATAATCCACCTGCTAAAACTCCGGATTCTGAGATGAAGGATATGCTTGATCAAATTCTAGAAGGACAGCAGAAGATGACTCTAGACTTCAATGGTAAGCTTGATGCTCTGTATGCAGATTTGAATGGGAAGTATGAAAATTTGAATAACCACATCAAGAGGTTAGACACCCAGTTTGCTCAATCTGCAGTGAATGTTAAACTCCCTGATGGCATCTAATCTGGAAGAACTGATACAAATCCTAAGTATCATTGTGGTGCTGTTATGTCCTGGGGTGATATGGTCAAGAGAGAAATCCCCAAAGAGAGTCTGGTGAACTCTGAAGCTAAGGAAAAGATTGAGATTCTCGTCAATGAGCTCATGTCGATCGACACAACTGGCTCGTGTCGGTTGACACCACCCAAAATCTGTGAAAATCCGATGCAAGTCACGACTAAGTACAGTTCTGATTTTGCTCGTGTCGATCGACAAGCACCTGACTGTGTTGGTCGACACACACAACAACCCAATACGGTTTACCTCCAAAAATTGCCTAAGTTGGAGGATCCTGGAAGTTATGCTGTACTATATTCCATTGTTAGAGTTAGACTCAATGATTCACTTTGTGATAATGGGTCTAGTGTCAATCTTATGTCTATGGACATTGCAACAAGGTTGGGAATATGTGACATCAAGAGATCTCCAGTTGATATTATATTGGCTGATGCTTCAGTAAAGACCTCGACAGGTCTAGTGGAGAATTTGGAAGTTCGGGTTGGAGACTGTCTGCTTCCCTGTGACTTCCATGTTGTTGAGACGGCTATTGGTTCTGATATGCCATTGATTTTGGGAAGACCATTCCTTGCTACTGCTGGAGCTGTTTTTAATTTGCTAAGTAGCAAGACTTCTCTGAAGCTTGTTGATCCTGACAAGTTCTATGATGCTGTCACTGATGGATATGTCATGTGGAGCCCTAAGATTGTGGCTGAAGATATGGATAAAGCTTGTAACCAAGAGGTGAATGAGATTCACTCTAAGGAGTTCATTGCAGAGAATCCAAAAGCTGTGTTTAAGAAGAAGAAACCGCGGAAGAAAGCAGTAACTAAAGAGCCTCTTGTGACTTTGACTCCTGTGAGACAAGTTGATGATACTATTGAGTATAAGCTTCAGTATGGAAGTGGTTCAAGACCATTTGCCAAGATCAGAGATATCATCATTCCAGAGTTTAAGGCTAAAGGACAAGTTGCGATGGATGAGATGATGCACTGGGTTCTGAAACCCAAGATGCTGGACCTAAGTGAGGATGATCTCAGTTCAAAGACTTTATCTTCATCACTTTTGGATTCTTCCGGAGACTCTCCACCCATCTGAATTCTGACAAAGTCAAGCTAATTGCTGAAAAAGCCCTTGGTGGGAGGCAACCCACCGGTAAGTCTGTAAATACGTTTTTTTGTGTCTTGTTTACTAATTTTTCTTTATTTTTGTTTTGTCTCAGGAATTATACGTGCTCAAATACAAGATTGGAAGGAGATTTCACATTAATTAGAGATTTTACATAATTTTTTGACCAAGGAACACAAGATTTATGTCCGTGTCGACCGACACGACCACGGACCTCATGTTAGTATAAAACCTTATTTTTCCTTTTTCTCTTCCACTTCTCCTCTTTCCAAAATCGCAAAACCTCCGCCCCCCATAAACCCAAAATTGCAAATTTTTGTTTCTTCATAAAATCATTCAATTTTTGCTTATAAACTCAAGAGAATTTGATTCATACACTCCTATATTATCCATTCTTTCCAAATCAAAGGTATATTCCTCAAATTTCCATCTTTAAATCCGAAAATTTCAAGGTTTAGATTCTCACTTTTATAATCCAATTTTGTTCTTAATACTTGCTAACCTTTGTGGATTAGGATGAATTTAGAGGGATTTAAGTGTATACTATTGTTAATTAAGGTTGAATTGATAGAAAATTCATGAATTTCTTTTGATGAAAGTTAAAACCAATTTGACTTGAAGTTCGGAATTTAGAGTTGTTAGGATGACGGATTGGTGTTAGTATGATGATTTTGATTGTTGAGTATGCTTTATTTGTGATGGAAATTTGATTTGAGTTCTGTTTAGACTTGGTGTCTCCGATTTGGCACCGTGTCGATCATCACGGTTTGCTCGTGTTGGTCGATACGGATAGACGATTTCAGGATTTTTGCTGATTTTTGCTCTTTTTGCTTTGTTCTCTCTTTCAGGTGCGATATGACTACCAGAGGAAAGCGTCCAAGAACATCAGGGACTCAAGGAGAGTCCAGTTGCCAACCTTCACATCAGATTCCTTCTCTTCCCCCATGGCCTCATAGAGAAGGGACGAGGCTTATCCCTAGGGTCAATTGGGAAGAGACCCATAGAGAGGAAGTTTACAGGCCTGAGTGCTATCAGCATGAGATCTCGGAGAGGTGGGATGACTATGACACCTTGTTTTATAATGCTTGACTGAATGTGGATATTAGACCGACTAGACTTATAGACACCATCACCATGCACCGTATGAAGATCAGGGATGAGTGTTAGTTGGCTCTGCAGAAGATTGGGTTGGGTACCATCTGTACCAAGTATTATGGGCTTTATCTTGAGTTGGTACGCCAATTCATGGCCACGGTCCAAGTCTATTACACCAAGGCATCTCTGCGAGCTCAGATTGGCACGCTGACATTCTTGATTCGAGGGATACGATACCGAGTGTCTATCCCTGACCTTTGCATCATCTATGGGTTCGATCGAACCAAGACCTGCACTACTTTGGACTCGAACGTGATGACCGATTTCTAGGCATACTGGGGTAAGTTTGCAGATGAGGTTTACAGCACCAAAAAGTCTACTAACTCTGACATTAGGCACCCCATTCTTAAATACGTGATTCAAGCCATCTCGAACACTCTTCTGTGCAAGATGGAGCTGGGTAAGATGAGACAGTCCGAGCTTATCTTATTGTGTTATGCTATTGAGGACTTGTTTACTGAGGAGTGGACTCAGATGGATCCTGATATGAACCTTGGTGCGATCTTCGCAAATCACTTGGTTAGCTTAAATATCAGACCATTCACATGCAAGGCAGCCAAGTTTGAGACAGTTTGTAGCTTGTTGACTCCTATCTTTCGCTTCTGTAGTATCAGCACTGAGGGAGTCCATGTGCTGTCTGATAGATCGGTCATGAATGAAGCTTTTCTGACAAGTGCCAAATGGATCAAGGCAGATTTAGTTTGGAGTTTTCGGAGTGAAGGAGTGGACTACTTGATCCAGCTACCACAGCAAAACCTCACACGGATCACAGGTGATGTAGCACACCTTCTCTTCCAGCCTCAGCAGGACCTCCTCCGCCGCGCAGCTCCGAACAGATGCACGAGAGTAGCATCTTAAGAGTCTGTTCCTATAGATGCAGAGGATGATCCTATACCTGAGTACGCACATCAGTATGGACGTCCTCCCACACCTCTCATCCCTATGGAGACAACAGTTTTCAAGAGGTATATGGTTGATAGCTTCCAGAGTGTCTGGAATGCGATGGCTTCTTTTTCCCTCTGTGGATTTGTCCGTCGCAGTGATGCAGCTCCTACTCAGCCCCGGCCTATCCCGATCCCCACTCCATCACCATCCTCAGATCCTGCCAGTGAAGATGAATAGTTTTTCTTTCTTTTTCTTTTTCCTTTGAGACATTTTTATTTTTGCTTCTGTTTTTCCTTGGATATTGTTGAACCTATTATGTTTATCATATTATCTTGTTATTTGATATTGTTTGGAGCTCTTAATCAGGAATTTATGTCAGAAAACGAATTTATTGACTAAAGAATGGTGTGAGATTTCATTGCATGATATTCTCAGTCGTGTCGACCGACACACACATTGTGTGTCGATCGACACGCACACCTATATAAGGTTACGATTTTTAAAATTTAACAGTTTAATTTCTATCCAAATTTTCTTATTTTCTCATCTTCTTTAAGCTTAATTACACTGGGGACAGTGTAGTTTAAGTCTCGGGGAGGTTGTTACTAACTCTATTTATCTTTTGAGAGTCACTCCCAATTTTTCTTTTATTTTTCAAAATTTTGTTTTATTGAGTCAAACCTAGTTAGAAACTATGAACTATCTCTTGGTATATTGTCTTTGTATGTTTTTTGGTGACCATTGTTGCAGAGCTTATACAGATTCAACTAATAGAAAAAACCCAAGTCTGACTGATAACATCGTATTTTGACCTGTTTTTACTATAATTTTTATATTGTTTTAAGAGATATTTGGTATGATTTCAAAGCTAAATAGTCCACTATCATGTATTGTTAGTGTCAAAGAGGTTTTACAGGTTTTATGGAAATATGGATCAAAAAGGAGCAAAGACCTGTTTTGAGGTAGTTTCAAAGCATCAGAAGTTTGACAATATTTGAAGACCTTCCTGTGAACCACAATTGAGGTTCTCTATATCATTGGAAAGCTTGAAGAGTCAAGATTCGTATGGGAAAAGAATCAAAGCAATCCATTCAGCCGTTTGGAAGATGAATCCCAGAAGATAAAGTTATGTCAAACCAGAGCCAAAGCACCAAACCTCGGTCACTAAGCTCGTGACCGAGGCCAGGCCTCTACGGCACCCCGGTCACTAAGCTCGTGACCGTGGCCAGCCTCCTTCACCGTCTTAGACGTTTGGCCCATCACCAAGATCGGCCCATTGCCTCCACACTCACCAAGGTGACGAGTCTGCCCTTCCTAAACCCTAGAAGCCAATCTTTTGCCCCCCAAGATCTATATATACAAGTTTATAGAGCTAGGATTTCGTGTGCCTCATCATAGTTTGAAACCCCACCTAAGTTCACCACAGAAACCCTAGAAAGTCCATCATCACCTAAAGAAGCCGACACCGTCTCCAAAGAGCCGCAAAAGCCACTTGATCTCGCTGAAGCTTTGAAGTTCCACCATCTCTTTCCCTATTCTTTTGTAACTTTGTCAAAGGAGAAGTCCTTACATTTTGTTATTTTCGGATCTAAAGAAGGAATCTCTAAACCTTTACCTTATTGCATTAGATCTATGTTTTACTCTTTCATATCATCGATGACAACCTTGAGCAAGGCCGAGTAGACTATCTCGTTGGGTCTAAAGGGCCAGTCAATGGGGTGAGATGATCATTGTCTTTTGAGTCGCGAGTTTTATTGTATTTGCATATCTGTCTACACTGTCCTTCAGTCTTATCTTAATCTTAATGCATATAGTTAGAGTCATGAACTAGCTATTGATCTTAGACATCTAAGTAATTTGAACCGTTTGCTTAGTTTGTTGGAACCTAGATTTGATGAGTATTGTGTAATAACAAGCACATACCCCTTAGTTATGGAGTTTTATGGATTAGGACTGAACTTGACTTTAATGTTTTGAAGCCTATGTTATTGCCTGCGATAGTTTAGTAATAGGATTTATGGATTTCAGCCGGTTTTCTCTATAACAATAGGCTAGCCGAAATTCCGTGTTTCATAGTCCGAGACTTAGGAGTAGACATGCATTACATTGAACTTATTTCAAATAGATAGATCATTGAACCCCAGAGACCCCTTTAAGCGCCCAACATTCATCTCATATTGATTTACAGAAGACTTTAGGATACTTATGAAGACTATGAAGCATCATCCTCCGATGCCTGCACAGAAGAACTTAGGATCCTCGTGAACAAATTTACCGTAACACAGCAAAAATGCAAAGAAGATCGATGCACTCAACTCTCTATAATTGAAGATGATCTAGGAGCAAAGCTTTCATCTCTCGCTGATTGACTAGACCAAGTGGAAATTTGCAATATTAAAATCAGTAAGGAGCTCTTTGAGAACAAGCAAGACATTCAGAGAAACATGAAGAAGATGACTAATGTTGCATATGCTGTTGACCGCGTGGAAGAACATTTGGGAGTGAAGATTGAAGCTCTTCAAAAAGGCTTCACAGACCCCCAATAATACATTAACTGGAAAGATGATCAAGAATACTCGACAGTTGATAGGGAAGAAGAGGAGATGAAACTAAGGAAAGAACTCACTACCAAAGCCGAGTATGAAGAATGTATGCAGAGTAGAGGCCATCACATCAATGAAGAGAAGATATATGTAAATGAATCAAGTGATAATTTGGCCACTAAGAAAGAAGAATCAAGTGAAGTCCACTGCTGCATGATGACACCTATCCCCTCCGAAGGATTAAGAGAAAACGGTAATCCGCATCAAGCATGGAATCAAAGAGAAGTTATGCAAATTCCCACTACTTCTCCCATGATACCTGAAGACAACAGTTGTTGGTTCCCCACACCTCAAGGAGACACTCACTTGAACAAACCTATGCACTCCCCAAATCAGTACCTCGAGTCTGCAAGCCGGCATTGTTCCGCGGCTACAAAACTCACCGAGGTAAGAGAATTTCTAAGAAATACTTAGTCAAATGAGCTATAATCGGGTACTCAACATGTTTGAGTATTTTTGAGAGTAATGATCAAGGAATATTTTATAGAATGAAATTCGAAACTAGAAATTCCCCTATTTCTTTGCCAAAATCGATCCGCGGCTAGGAATTTCACAAATCTTGGGCCATATTGCTGATGGTTCGATGGATTGATAAAAAATTCAATATCTAAGGATATGAAGATATTTGGGAAGTTGTGATCGAAGAAAATGTAGCCATGATCGGGCTAGATTTTGAGATTCTATATTGGACCTTATTTTGAAGGTGTACTCGGGCCATATTGGGTAAAACTTCAATAAGGGCATTCAAATCTCGTATCCACAAGTAAATATACATTCCTTTGATACATTTTGAAGCATGGGATGATATACCTGCATGACAAGAAGAAGGAATAAGGAAGAAGAGGGCAGCCACATCCGTTCCGGTTTGGAAGGACGGCCCTGGTCACGAGGGCCGTGACCGAGGCATGAAGGAGGGCCAGCCCCAGTCACGACCACTTGTGACTGAGGTTTTCACACCCTAGTGCTCAACGCCACACCTTTTTACACCGTATCACTTCACTTCACTTCACCAATCTAATCACAGAGCATTATTCGAAACAAATCAGTCACCATGGGAAGATCTAAACCATGGCAACAATGACATCAAAGAGATAACATCACCACCATCTCACCATCAACACCACCACCATTCTATCCTTATCTTTATTTATTTATCTCTATTTATATTTTAGCATATTATTGATGGTTTTTAGGTTTTTGTCTCAAGAAAGATACATTTAGAAGAAGATCTTCACAAAGAATTCAATGGACTAGAACCAAGTCCATGCGATGTCAAGTTTCAAAGGAAGAAGCACCGGTTAGTCACCAATATTCCAATTCAGGTGACATTGTTCTTAACTCAAATTTTCCTTATAATTTCCATCCTTTTATCCTTCTTGTTTTCCCACCGGTGTGATTTAAGTCTGGGGGGAAGGATGTTCATCCTTTACTGACACCTCTATTTTGTTAACCTGAGTCCTTTTGCCACTTTTTACATCAATGATTATGCCTATTTATGCGATTTTATCGAGTCAAAAATTTTTATTGAGTCAAAACTGTTAGGGAATAAGGACCTTGATCTATTGGATTATCTGGACTGGTGATTACTCTAATGACTCACAGCTTGTCTGAGGTTCCGTTTGGGAAAGGCCGTAGGAGGATTCTTTACATTCCCCAAAAGCTTATTTTCGTTGGAAAGTAGGGGTAAACTAAAGTTGTCTCTAAATCTATTTGTACCTAACTTGACATTCAATTTCTTCGTCAGGGATTGGCACTCATTGGACATAGACCTATTCGAACCATACAAGGCCACACAATTTTCCACCAAGCATACAATTACCTCTGTTCCTCTTCTCAAGCTCGGAAAAACAGAAAAGCAAGAAAAACAGAAAAGAAAGAAAAAGAAAGGAGAAACAAATCAAAGCAACAAGCCCAAGTGAACCAAGGGATGATGCGCAAACCCTTGTATCTTTTGCGACCTCATGGAAGGAATTTTTTGTAAGAGAAAAATTAAGAGTCAAAGCGGCCAAGGGATGATGCGTAGACCCGGGTATTCTTTGTGATTCCAGGGAGACTCGTCCCAAAGGAAACAAAAGAAAGAAAGAAAAAGAAAGAAAGAAAGAAGAAGAAGAAGAAAAAACAAAGCACCGAAAACAACAAAACTCGGTGGCTGTAAACATGATATCAAGGAGCTTAGAATAAAAAGAGGAGAGGGAAAGTATGCTGGAGAAGGCCTTGGTAAGAAGATGTTTCCCTGACTTTAAGTCAATTTCCTTTTGGCAAGACCACTGTACCTTTCATTCCATTAATTTATGTAAAGAGATGACAATGAAATTCCGAAAACTCCTTTGGATTGGAGTAACTAAGGTTTGAAGATGATCCTTGTGGTTAATCTAAGACTATGTTCCAACGCCCAGTGAGAATTTGTTGAAGTCCATACATCCCCAACAAGCTAAGTGAGTTTCCGTGATTTTCAAACCTCTCTTCCATTCTATTTTGCTTGAGGACAAGCAAAGGTTTAAGTCTGGGGGAGTTGATAACATCGTATTTTGACCCCTTTTTATTATGGTTTTTATATTGTTTTAAGAGAGATTTGGTATGATGTCAAAGCTAAATAGGCTATTATCAATTATTGTTAGTGTCAAAGAGGTTTTACAGGTTTTATGAGAATATGGATCAAAAAGGAGCAAATACCCGTTTTGAGGCAGTTTCAGAGCATCAGAAGTTTGACAATATTTTAAGACCTTCCTGGGAACCAAAATTGGGGTTCTCTATATCATTGGAAAGCTTGAAGAGTCAAAATTTGTATGGGACAAGAATCAAAGCAATCCATTCAGCCGTTTGGAAGATGAGTCCCAGTAGATGAAGCTATGTAAAACCAGAGCCAAAACACCTAACCTAGGTCACTAAGCTTGTGACCGAGGCCAGGCCTCTTGGGCACCCCAGTCACTAAGCTCGTGACCGAGGCCAGCCTCCTTCACCGCCTTAGACGTTTGGCCCATCACCAAGATTGGCCCATTGCCTCCACACTCACCAAGATGACGAGTCTGCCCTTCCTTAACCCTAGAAGCCAATCTCTTGTGCCCCAAGATCTATATATACAAGTTTATGGAGCTAGGGTTTTGTGTGCCTCATAAAAGTTTTAAACCATCACCTAAGTTCACCACAGAAACCCTAGAATGTCCATCATCACCTCAAGAAGCCGACGCCGTCTCCAAGGAGCCGCATAAGGCACTTGATCTCGCTGAAGCTTTGAAGTTCCACCATCTCTTTCCTTATTCTTTTGTAAGTTTGTCAAAGGAGAAATTCTTACATCTTGTTATTTTTGGATCTAAAGAAGTAATCTCTAAACCTTTACCTTATTGCATTAGATCTATGGTTTACTCTCTCATATCATCGATGACAACCTTGAGCATGGCCGAGTATACTATCCCGTTAGGTCTAAAGGGCCAGTCAATGGGGTGAGATGATCATTGTCTTTTGAGTGGCGAGTTTTATTGTATTTGCATATCCGTCTACAATGTCTTTTGGTCTTATCTTATTCTTAATGCATATAGTTAGAGTCATGAACTAGCTATTGATCTTAGGCATCTAAGTAATTCGAACCATTTGCTTAGTTTGTTGGAACCTAGATTTGATGAGTATCGCGTCATAACAAGCACATACACCTTAGTTATGTAGTTTTATGGCTTAGGATTGAACTTGATTTTAATGCTTTGAAACTTATGTTATTGCCTGCGATAGTTGAGTAATAGGATTTGTGGATTTCAGCCGGTTTTCTCTATGACAATAGGTTAGCCGAACTTCCGTATTTCATAGTCCGAGACTTAGGAGTAGACATGCATTACATTGAACTTATTTCGAATAGATAGATCATTGAACCCCAAAGACCCCCTTAAGCGCCCAACATTCATCTCATATTGACTTACATTCATTTTATTTGCTTTGCATGATTTGCATGACACAAAATCCTTTTTATTATTGAGTTCTAGCTTTACTTGTTCCTCTTAATTTGCAATACATCTTCTTTCTCTGTGGGATCGATATTCCTTAAGTACTATGATTGATTGTTGTGCACTTGCAGCTTATTCATTGTGTGGTTTCCTTGAGGAAAACTTTACGACACATCACTGACCGGTTATCTTGAGATCCCCATACTTACAACAGATGCCCGCTATAGCCTGAGCTAATTCCTGTCAGTTCCATTTACCTCAGTGATGTGATTGGTGTCTAAGAGCTTGACTTCCCATTCATACCTGACCTGATAAAAACAAAGTAAGTTATGGTGTCTAGTCTACTCAAAGAAAATAATAAAGTGTATAATAAAACCTGTATAGTTAAGTCTATGAATGACCAAGTGATTCTCTGAGGTAAAGAAGGTAGGAGAAATTCATGCCGCAATAACTTGCCTCTTGGGTTATGTTTGACCCCTGTCAATGATATTAAACAATTTAGAGAGGCAAACAAAAACACTAACATATAAAAATGTTAGACCTAGGGAAGATCAATTAGGAATACTCTAGAATGTGAACCGGACAGTTCAATAATTAGATTGCAGGTGTATGTTCGGTTCTTAAACTCATAACACTAATATGATATATATCCAACTCTCGTTGCGACGACATCTATCCTCTAAACAGAAGCAAACCAAATCTCTTTGCGAAATACAAATAAATAGAGTCTCTATGATGAACTAGTATGATATGTTTACAAAGTTCCTAAACCAACTCTCACTGCAAAAAAGTTGTTTGCTCATCTAAGATTGGGTCATGATATCAATAACACTCTCGCGCTTACCAATATTCCTATGATACTAGAGTTAAGGTGATCAGTCTCAAGCCTAGTGTAATTAGCAAGTCTAGATGAAGAACATTATAGATAACCTAACAGATTTATGCCCAATTCAACAAACCATTATAAACCCTAGATCTAACAAGGTGACTACTCAGACATAGAAGAGATAACACAAATCATAGTCTGAATAATACTCATAATATAAAAATAAGAAACAAAGCAATTCAGAATCTTCTCTCTACAAAGGTTGAGTTATAATTCTTCTCTCCACACAAAACTTGCTTAGAACCTGCAATGAAAACTTACACAATGATAACTTAGTTTCTGGGACAGCTAAAAACATATGTTTAACCTAAAACACGAACTACGCCTTAATTAAAAACATTAGAAACTTCTGGAGTAAAGTAGCAATTCTTGAAACTTGATAAATCTTGAAAGCGTCATTCACGTCGTGTGTGTATTGACCGACACGGGTAATGCATGTCGGTCGATATGGACAGCAATGTTCGTCTCCAAGGTTTTTTGCTCAGCTACAAGCCTCCAAAAGCTCCAAAGTGCTCATCATGGTCAATCTCGTGTTTGTACCTAATATGACTCAATATATAGAATAAAAAACTCTAAAACCAATGCATATATCATGTCATAAAACCATAAATTCATTATATATCAACTCCCCCCCAAACTAAGCTTTCGTCTCCCCCACACTTAAATCCTTTGTTATTTCGGACTTTATTTTCTTTTCTTTTGTCTATGATATATATATATATATATATATATATCATATTATGAGTATGATATATATAAAATTGAGAGGCTTCATGTTGGTGCACTAAAGCAGATGAGGTCGTGAAGGAAGACAACTGAGCCGCAGTCGAAAATGAGAGGTGAAAATAACTGAAGCTTAAAACAAGGATCAAAGTGTCGTAACTAAGAGAAAAAGACATGAACAGAGAGATCAGAGGAAGACCCAAGCGAGAGGAAGAGACACCGACGCTGACAAGCATCCTCTCCACCACCGTCAGAAAATGGTGAGGAGATGAGTTCCTCGATACTCGTGTCTGAGTGAGAAGCGGCTAGGGCGAACTTAGATTGCACGTTTAATGATGAAAATATTCATTGCTGAATACTGCATACTTTAGAATTTTTTCTATGTCAAGTTTTGTTATGGACGGGCTCAATTCAAATTTAGTATGAGCTAACTTTTTTACCCAGAACAACTTTCCTATAGTTAGTAACTCTTAAAATCTATTTTACCAATCGGGAAAAATGTCAAAAAAACCCTGAACTTTCAAAATGAGGACGTTTAAAACCTGAATTTTCAAGTTTTTTGTTGATTCGTAATTCAATAGCAAACTTTTGTTGACTAGATCATTTGAGACACGACGCTAAATCGACATTAA
This sequence comes from Cardamine flexuosa, assembly GCA_963555745.1. Lineage (NCBI taxonomy): Eukaryota > Viridiplantae > Streptophyta > Magnoliopsida > Brassicales > Brassicaceae > Cardamine > Cardamine flexuosa. The sequence continues at coordinate 11,523,817 of OY743220.1, read as the reverse complement.
CAGCGTTAAATTTTACGTTTGCAACTTCCGTTTAATCAAAATGACGTCGTTTCAAATTTGATTTAAAATCATCAACTTTCAAATTGTGGACGTTTAAATCTTAAAAATTTTTAGAAATGTCATTTAAATGCTCAAGTTTTTGTTGACTTCATAATTAAACACCTAACTTATGTTGACTAGCCATTTGATGCATGATTTTAAATCAAGTGATGGAGCCTGTTTACGGGGTACACTTGCCTGTTATCAGCTTCTGTTTAATCAAAATGACCAATGTTCAGACAACTGTTTATCATTCATCTTCTCTTTCTACTTCTGATCGCTTCATCGAGATCAACCAATAATTAAGGAGTAATAAATCTTCTAGAATTAAAATCTGCCTTTGGAAAAACATAATCCAACAAAATCTTTGCCACCTGGAATCTCCGGAAAAATTCCATGGAATTCTCTAAAATCCCTCAAGAGATTGAATTTCTTAAGGGTTTGTGATAACTAACTAATTAAATTTTAATTTTTTGATACTTTACTCTGTTTGGTCGAGGAATCCTTAGAGAGTTAGTGATGCGAGCACGGTTATCCGGTGCTTCAAGATCCAAGCTGGGTTTATCTGGTGAGGTTGATGCATGGATGAATGACCCGGAAATGACAAGGCAGAAGATGGGATGGATGACTCAAGCTAATCTTCAGTGGTGGATGATGATAGATGGATAGATGGATAGCTTCAAGGATCCGAGCCCAGCTCAAGGAAGAATGAAGGGTTTCCTTAAGAACACCGAGCCCAGCTCAAGGAGATCCAAGGAGATGGATTGATATGCAAACCACAAGAAGGGTGGAAGCTTCTTGATACAGCAAGAACCAACACCGAGACTTTGCTATGAGGTGAAGGAAAAAGGAGAGACAACTTAACAAGGTTTTTATCAAAAGAAGTCTAGCCATTACAAGGATGCGACTACAGCCATTATATAGGCTAAGGAAGGAAACAAGCAACCCTAACACGCGGGTTAAAAGAGGTGGGTTAAAAACAACAAGGTTAAAAGTAAAAATGGTGAAAATGGTACAAAGGTAGAAAAGAAGACATGTACGGTCGAATCTTCTTGGATAGATTCTTCACCTCTTCAACCTTTAATCCGGTCATGAATATTTCCAAGTAAAGGTTGAATGGGACCAAGGTGAACAGCATCAAAGTTCACGGCCTCACTAAAACCTTCCCGATAAACCACTTTGTGATAAACCCGGGGTAGGAAAAAGAGTACCGTTTCCTTTAACAACTTGGGGATGCCTTCACGATGACTTGGTAGTGAAGTCACTCGTTCTGTAAGCTTCCCAAAGCAGTGGGGACGTCCATGACTTCCCAAGAACTGGCTTAGAGGTTTCCGGGCTTGGCGTGATCCACGAATGACTTACTTGTCAGCCATGAGCAAGGATGTTGCTGGAGCTTCCAAGGAATGGGTAGACAGCACTAAGTTATGACCCAAGGATGGAAACACGGGAATTCGGTTCCCGGTATGCTTTAAGCGGTCACATTCCCTTGGCGTCTTGGGCTATCTTGGCTCGCGGGGTGACTCAGGCTGCTGGGTAATTTTTCCAGTGTCAAAGAGAAACCTTGGAGACTTAGGGATGGTGCCCAAGCTGAATCTTCCTGGTTTCAAACGTAGGCCAAGGTGCCTCCTCATGTTGGGCGCGATGAGGGGAATAAGAGTGGGTTTGGTGCCGCTTGCTTTTGGGTACTGGGCAGCACAAAAGAATCCCTCCAGCAATCTCCAACTATAGTAGAGACTCTCCTGGGTGCCATAAAAAGGTTTGGGTCGCACCAAAATCACAAAAGATCATAGCCGGAAGGCCTTGTATAGCGTCAGCCTTGGTGCGATGGGTAGAAGGTGGTGGTACTGTCCTGGAAACTCCCAGCTGGAGTGAATGCGTCATATGGTCGCGTATGGACAGTACTGAATCTGGGGACCCATCATTAGCCTGGTCCGGTGGCTTGCCCTGTTTGAAATGACTAATTACTGCGGTGTGGGGGCACTTGTGAACCAACTCTCACGTCGGGTCACTCTGGGCAAGTTTTGCCTCGATCAAAAACTCTCTTATGGCCACTTTGTCGACAAAGACTGAAGCCAGGAGTCCATGACTGCACAGAACTTGTTTGGGTCAGTTTTCTCCTTGCGGATCGTCTCCGCGTAGCATGTATAGTGAAGCTCCGCATAAAACTCGATCCGCGCCTGATTTGCTATGACCCAAATCTCTGGCATAGGTGACTTGCCAAGGGATCTCAAAGCCGAAGGTAAAGGAATGAGTATAGCTCGGGCTGGACCGCAATACCTCTTGATGAGCGGTTCTGGGTGGGGTACCATGTATCACATCCTCATGCGATTGTTCCAAGCGATAAATGGCTCGATCTCTTTCTCCCAAAGACATGATTTGCGGATGAATAATGAAGCCGGGATAAAAGGAACAAGCACATTCGGCTATGGGCTGCTCCCATGGTCTGGGGTTGGCTCTGAGTGGTGCTTGGTGACCCAAATCCATTGGCGCTTGTACCAAACAACTACTGGCTCAACCAGAATCCCCAAAACACATGATTTGCCGATGAATATCAAAGGAGGGGCCAAATGATTGAGTAGATTTCCCGAGGTTCGAAGTGGTGCCTTGACGATCGGTTCCAGGCGGAGTTTCGCATCCCAAACTCAAAAGTGATCGTTCCAAACAAACTTCGGCTCGATCATTCTATTCAGCACATAGGTCTGGCAAGTAAACTTGCGACTCCAGCTCATTGGGTTGAGCGGCTTCACCTTGGGAACACACTTTAACTTGATCCAAGACTTCAAAAAGCCCCAAGCAATCTTTAGCGTAGTGCGTTGGGTCTTGGCATTTGTAGCACTCAATATTTCGGCTCCTTCGAGTGCTCTTTACCTGGATATGACCTGATGGAACTCCATATTCAATGTTGTCATGATCCGGTCTGTGGGATGGTAAGGAGGTTTGGCACTCGGTTTGGGGCAAATGATTCTCCAAGTGTTGAAGGTGGGCCTTGATGGCAGCCAAACTAGCACTAAGGGAAGGAGGCTCTGCTGACGCAAGCTTGGCCACGGGTGGCTCAATGCGTGAACTAAGAGAGGCAGCTTCCTTGCTCGGTGATCTTTCCTGGTGGGGTTCCCTTGGGAGGGTGCAACTTTACTATGGTCCGGCACGACTACAGGTGCATAGTGGCTGGCCATAACTCCTTGGCCATAACTCCTTTTAGTTGACCCCAGGTGATGATGGCTGGTTCCCTATACCTTCTTTGGTCTCGCTCTTCTTGATCCCACCACTTAAGAGCTTTGCCGGTTAGTTGCTCAAGGGAAAATGATACCTTTTCTTCCCGAGGCGTTTGGTAGTACCCAAAGTATTGGTCCATGCGTTGGCTTCATGATATGTACTCCCTTGGGTCTCGGCTTCCTGTAAAGTCATAATCGTAACGGGCTTCTTCACGCTCGAGATCATTACTGACGGCATTCCAAGACTTTGCCGTGGGTGGAGCATGTAGAGGGGAGAGCGGTGAAGTGTACCAACGGTGATCCGGTGGATCCGGCTCGGGTCCTAGTTCTTCCGGGTGGCCATCGTAGGAATCTTCCTCATCTTCATACCATGGTTCCTCCTCATAGATGTACTCTTCATAGTCATCACATTGGTCAAACTCATCATCTAAGTGTCGGATGATTGGCATGATCGAGTGGAGTGCTCGGGCATGGGACTAAGCTCGGAAAGAGGCTTGGAATTGATTCCAAGAAGATAATACGGAAGGTCCGGCAGTAGTGGACCGGAGTATGGATGGTGATGACTGGAGCTAGCCGGTAGTCAGAGATGTACCCGGTGGTGGTCCGGTGAACCGGCAGTGGTGGAAGGATCACGGTCGTGACTCGATGGTCGTCTCTTGGCAGCTCGGTAAACCCACGAGTTACTCGGATAGTTTGATGATCTGGTAAATACCTCGGTCAATGATGGTAATTCCCAGCACTTGGTAAATGCTCGGTGAACCCAGTCAATCCTTGGCCAGCTTGGGAAATCCTCTCGGTAACTCGGCAAAACAGCAAAAAGGAAAGAGAGGTAAATATAATGCAAAGGTAAATAAGTGAAAAGAATGCAACAGTTATGAACAAGAGATAAGGATGCAATGCACACGAATTCAAATTCTTTAAGATTAGATGACAAAAGAGTACGACTAAATGGGGTGATGCGTGAATGATGGATGACCACAAGTAATTCAAAAGTTCACACGCACCCAAGCAATGGAATCTTTGACTCTACACGCGTGGAAAAAGCAACAAACACGGAAGCACTAAAAACCTAATGCAAATGTGAATCAAACAAGGATAATGGTCATCTCCTACACATGAACTACCAAGAACACAACAATGGTGAAAATTTAAAACAACCTAAAAATCACAAGCTAAGACTCACGATGAACAATACTATGCGGATGAACACATGGCAAGGCTCTATGTGGACCAAGATGCGAAATTTATGAAATCCTAAATGCCACGGCCGATGAACAAATGGAAAGGTTGAGTTATATACTCAACCACAGATGCAAGACATGAAACAACATTAGCAAACAACACAAAGGACCAACAATGCGTGATGAACAAAAATATGAACACAATGTACACAAGAACACCAAAAACAAAATAGATGCGAATGGGATAGAAAGACACAACCTTGTAGGAGCTTTTGAAGCTCTGATACCAATGATGCGAGCACGGTTATCCGGTGCTTCAAGATCCAAGCATGGATGATCCGGTGAGGTTGATGCACGGATGAATGAACCGGAAATAACAAGGTGGAAGATGGGATGGATGAATGGACCCAAAGATTGGCGATGACTCAAGCTAATCTTCAGTGGTGGATGATGATAGATGGATAGATGGATAGTTTCAAGGATCCGAGCCCAGCTCAAGGAAGAATGAAGGGTTTCCTTAAGAACACAGAGCCCAGCTCAAGGAGATCCAAGGAGATGGATTGATATGCAAACCACAAGAAGGGTGGAAGCTTCTTGATACAGCAAGAACCAACACCGAGACTTAGCTACGAGGTGAAGGAGAAAGGAGAGACAACTTAACAAGGTTTTTATCAAAAGAAGTCTAGCCATTACAAGGATGCGGCTACAGCCATTATATAGGCTAAGGAAGGAAACAAGCAACCCTAACACGCATGTTAAAAGAGGTGGGTTAAACAAGCCACCGTAAAAATAACAAGGTTAAAAGTAAAAATGCTGAAAATGATAAAAAGGTAGAAAAGAAAACTTGTACGGCCGAGTCTTCTTGGATAGATTCTTCACCTCTTCAACCTTTAATCCGGTCATGAATATTTCCAAGTAAAGGTTGAATGGGACGAAGGTGAAGGGCATCAAAGTTCACGACCTTATTAAAACCTTCCCGGTAAACCATTTTGGGATAAACCCGTGGTAGGGAAAAGAGTACTGTTTTCTTTAACGACTTGGGGATGCCTTCACGATGACTTGGTAGTGAAGGCACTTGTTCTGTAAGCTTCCAAAGCAGCGGGGACGTCCGTGACTTCTCAAGAACCGGCTTCAAGGTTTCCGGGCTTGGCTTAATCCACGAATTACTTGGAAGTGATGCTTGGAGCCCGGTGATGAAGCTTGGGGGTTCTTGATGCAGCTGGGAAGTCCAATGATCTTGTGGATGCTGCTTGGAAGGTTGGGGATGGTCGGGAAGGTATCCTTGATGCTTGGTCATGTTTGAAAAAGTCTCCCGGATGCTCGGGCATGGTCTGGGTGGCCTCAGGAGTGTTGTCTGCGTGCTCGGAAACAGTCGCGGAAGTCTTGGTAGTGTTGTCCGGGTGCTCAAACACAGTCGAGAAGGTCTTCCGGGTGCTCGGGCATGGTCGGGCAACCTCAGTCTTGTCCGGGTGGCACCCGTAATGGTACTATGATTGCCAGGCATGTATCAGTTAGTGTGGATAAGGATACATGGTTTAGTCTACTATCATTATATGGCCATTAGCTCACAATTCTTCTTTGGCATCATCTATCACTCACCACGTTTTGATGACATCGTGATATGCTCAAATTATCTCTTCAAGCTACTCTCTCAATTTAAGAGATCAAAGTAGTATTTAGGGGTCGAATCCACAAAGACTCAATGGTTTCACAATAGATCTTTTCGCTTCGAAATTCAGCTAAGCAAGTAAGAAAAATAATTAAAATAGCACTGTGATTAAAAATAAGTAAATCGGTTGTTTTAAATTCAGATGGGGAACATTAGGTTTAGGGAAATTCTCAGGAAATCAAGTAATGATGCATGATAAAATATAGATGGATCGAATTAAGAACAAGTTCTAGAACCTAAATCACTAAAGTATAATTGACCAACTTCCGTTGCGAGAATTATCTATGTTTAAAAAAAAAATCCAGAAAACCAAATTCCTTTGCGAATTCTAAGAACTAATCATGCATTAGGCGTGAGTTTAATATGTTCACAAATTATCAAATCCAAATTCCTTTGAAATTATCTAATTTGCTCACTCTAGGTTTATTCAAATCGTAAATCACGCTTCCGCGCCAATTTAACAATCTAAGATCAAGTTTCTAGGTGATCAATCAAGAACAAGCTTTAAAAATGCCCTAGGTGAAAAACTATCAAGTTTAAATCCAATTACATCAGTTTATGTATCACTTCATAAAAATCTCTTAAGAGAATCCCCAAACCCAATTAGTGATCTACTCAAACATATCAATGGAAAACAAAGACATGAATAAAATAGATATCATAAAAAAATTAAGTAAATAAGTAAAGAGGTTTGAAATCTTCTCTTGAAAGTACAAGGTAAGATCAGCCTCAAGCTATGTGTTCTTGCTCCAAAGTAAGTATGAAAAGTAAAAAATAAGATAATCCAAAAATAAAGTCTATAAACCCTAAAAACATCTCTCAACGCGAACTAGGGTCATAATGAAAATATATGAAACTTCTGGGCAAAGGTTCAAATCTCTTTAAGTTGTGGTCTTTGTGTGAAATATCAAAATCTGGACTGTGTTGGTCAACACAGAAAGTCATATTGCTCAACACAGTTATCTTCAAAAACACCAACTTCATCTTTTCAGCTACAATGCTCCATGGATTCTCCCAAAACGTCCAAATAATCCCCAATTGCATGTAAACCTGTAAAAGACTCAATAGACACTCGAAAGACACATAAAATACTCGATTATATACATATATCATGGCCTTAAACAGGTAAAAACCATGATATATCAACTCCTCCAAACTTAGCTTTTGGTTGCCCTCAAGCAAACCAGAAACTGAATACAAGGAAGAAGTTTGAAAACATCAAAACTTATAACGACTTTGGAAAACCACAAATCACATTCACAATAGTAAGCCACTAAAAATTCTTACCTGACAAGATCCAGACCACCATGTACTTCATCGCTAACACTCACAACATTCTTAATTCCCACCACATATTTACTCAACTTAATCCAATAAACAATCTTCATTGCTGTATTCTACCTCATGGTTGGTTTTAATGTCAAGGATCTTCTAGATTTATAACCATATTTCACTACAACAAATCAGTCATTACTAACTTTATTTAGTACTTTCTCTCCCCAGACTTATTATTCATTCACTATTTATTTTTATTTTTTACTTAGGGATAAATTTATAACTTCAAGAGTTAAAAACAAATGGTCATCAGAAGTTTCTTCCTACCGTTTACAACCCTTGTGTGATCATTTCATTACAATAAACAAATGATCATCGGAAGTTTCTTCCTACCCTAGTGACAATCATCTCACAGTTATAAGTTTAAAATTTGGGACAAGGGAGATGAGTACCGCATTAAATTAAACAGGCTGAAAATGTTGAGCTTTTCCGAAAAATCAAACACACCAGACCTCAATACCATCCACAAAATAGAATACTTAGCTCGGATCTAGGACGTTGGAAATATGGGGGTTTCAAGCTTTCTGATCTGCCATTGAATTTTCCATGAGTCTCAGATTCAGGTCAGGATAGAATCAAATGGTCACTTGAGCTACTGCAAGGTGTGGTTGTTTCCTCGGTTTAATCATTGTTTCTGGACAAAGTTTTGACTCAATAAAACAAATTTTTGAAAACAAATTTTTGACTCTAATAAAATGAAAGATGTTATCAGCAACTACCTCCCCCAGACTTGAACAACACTGTCTGCAGTGTTATAGAAGCATAGGTTTGGTGAAAAATAATGAATTGAAATCAAATAGAAAAAGGGAATTATGAAATCGTACCTGTGTTGACTAACACACAGTTTCATGTTGAGCAACCCTAAACTTTGATCAAACATGGATGTTCTAAACGTGTCGTCATGTCCACTGAAATACACCAGGTGTGTATTTTGACATGAGACGGGTCAGATTTGTAGTGTTCTGTAGTGAGGTTGCATCTAAATTTGTCTCAAAACTTAACCTGTTTAGAACATTAAAAATCTGAAATTTAGAACAAGAGTCATACAAAATCCCAAGAACATAAGTATCAAATCACAAAAGACTGAAAAACTGACTCAGAAGATAATAGAAAATAGTCTGAAAATAAAACAAAAATATGATAAAGGGAAAAACATGAAATCATCGAAGAAGGGAACTAATCCTCCTCGGTGTCCTCTTCAGATGGTGCAGAAGAGGCATGGTCATCATCATCGGCCAACGTAGGGGCAGGTGTAGTCTCGGGTGTAGGGGGGGGCGACGACGGCGACGTGACTGTGTGCCTGGTCGTGTACATGTGATGGTAGTAGCGATCATTCCTCAGAGTTGTCGCATGGTGCTGACCATGTATTTCCTGTAAGCAGGTGTATCATCTTCATACTCAGGAGGAGGTTCGGTAAAAGCATAGTTTGTTGCTGCTGAGTGTGGTGGTCGGGGTGGTCCGTTAAGGAAAACGCGAGAGGCAGCAGGTTCCAGGAATGAGCGATGGATTTCAAAACTCAGCTTGTCGAAACCAGAGTTTCTTAAGCTTGTAAGCTCTTGCCGCGGCAACTGTAGTAGCCAGGAACGATCATCAGAATCACTAAAAATCTAAACCAGATCTTTCTTCATCCAAGGTCCATCACCACATCCTTTGAAAGCATTGTTGCACTAGCAGTGTCGATGTGGAAATAATGGAAAATCGGAGTAAGTAAGCTCCCAACACTTGCAGATGGTTTGTTGGTAAATGCCATAGTCTTGTGCGTGGTCAGATGACACGCAAAAACTGCTCCCAAATTCAAATCGGCACAAGGATCATCCTGCGACCAAAACTCAGCTGGGAAAAAGTGTCGAATACCTGAGGAGAGGAGGATGAGCTTGGATTTCATCATCCGACTGGGATCTCTCTAGCAGAGAATAGTGTTCTCAAGAACACGTGCAACATACCTGAAAGCTGGATGTCATATATCCTTAAGTGTGCTGAGATAAGTTTCATCCATTCCTGTGCCAAAATATCCATTCCTGTGCCAAAATGTTCCCAGAAACGTCCAATATCCTTCCTCTCTGTAGGGAGTGTAGCACGCGTGCGAGTGCCGTCAAAACCATACAGCTCACAAAGATCAGGGAAAGAGATGTGATAACGCATACCTCAGCACATAAACGTGAGAAATCCTTCATGTGTGACTTTTGCATGTTCATTCTCGTAGTTAACGCGGCAAGTAGATAGAAACTGACGTGCTAAATCAGGTAAAAGATGTACTTTGCCGAGGGCATAAAACCGAGACCAATCTTCTCCAAGATGTTGGTCACGTCGTTTTTTATTCCCAGGGATTCCAAAGTTGGGAAATCCAGCAATCGAGTTGGGTATAACGGAACGCTTAGCCATGTGTTGTACAATAAGGTGTCGTAGTCGTCCCAATTGTCCAAGATAGGTCGATTTAGACACTCTGACTTCTCTGTCTCTTTTTTTGGATCATCGACCCAAAATCTTTTCGATCGAATCCGCTGCATTTCAAGTTTTGGCCAAGGAGGTCTCGCTGTAGTGGTTGGGTTCCATGGTGGTGGAGTGTCCCGTGTATCATCTTGGCAAGCGGAGACGGTGGTGGTGTTGGTCGTGAGCGTGTGGAGGATGTGGATGGTGTTGCTTTGTGTTGACGTGGTTTCTTGCGTGGAGGCATCTAGAAAAACAAAAATAATTCTCAAGTCAAACCACAAGATCAAAAGAAAACACAAGATAAGTGAAATTCAATGCAAAGTAAGTGCCACAATTTCTAATTGAACTAATTCAACAAGTAATTGCACCGATTTTGGTAAAGATTCACTTCTTAGTTAACCAAGTTTTTGCAAAAGATATTTCAACCAATCATTCTATTATCCAAATACCCAATCTAATTATCTTCTCTAACAACCTAGATAGTCGAAATTCACTAGAGATTTAAGCCAAAGAGAAGAGAAATTTAAGAACATAACCTTGGATATGAAATAAAAATTGGGAAATTTCAAAAAATCATACCTTGGAGTCGTTGGAGATGAGTTTTAGATTTGGGAAACAAAGAAAAATCTATAAAGAATTGGAGTTTGAAATTTCCAATTTTGATTTAAAGATCAAAGATTTCTTTGCTATGGTGTGAGAGAGATGGCGATATGGTCTCTAAAGAAAAAGATGGCAATATGGTTGAGAGGGAAAATGGAAATTAGAAAAATAGAATAAAAGAAATAAGTTAAGTGATACTTACCTCTCTTTTTTTTTTCGGAGTATTGTTGACCAACATGCTGGTCGTGACGACCAACATGCTGGTCGTGACAACCAACACATAGTTTGATGTATGTTTGTGAGTTTATATCCGCCAAAATAAAACTCAGAAATTTAATCATTACTCAGACACATCAAAACTCAAGAAACAGAAAGATAAAAATGAAAATAAAAATAAATATAAAAATAAAATACCTGATACTATGTATATACAACTTACCAATGGGTTGCCTCCCATTCAGTGCTTGTTTAATGTCCTTAGCTTGGCGTAAGTATGTCTAGGCATTATAAATCCAAAGGAGGTTTCATGGCCAAAGGTAAAGATGTTCGAGTAACAATTATTTTGGAGTGCATCAGTTGAGACAATGTGTCCTGATGGAATCTCAGCATGATCCCACTAATGTTTCACTCTTTGTCCATTGACAGTAAACTCATTGCCCTCTGGACTTGTCAAAACAATGGCACCATATGGACGAACCTCCTTGATAGTGAAAGGACCTGACCAACGAGAACGCAACTTTCCAGGAAATAATTGCAAGCGAGAGCTATACAAGAGTATATGATCATTCGGTCTGAACTCTCTGGAGATGATCCGTTTATCATGATAAGCTTTGGTGCGCTCCTTGTATAACTTAGAGTTCTCGTAGGCATGGCATCTAATCTCATCGAGTTCATTCAATTGAATCATTCGCCTCTCCGCAGCCGAGTTAATGTCGAAATTCATCATCTTAACTGCCCATGCTGCCTTGTGTTCTAACTCAACTGGAAGGTGACATGCCTTACCATAGAGTAGATGAAACGGAGTAATGCCTAGCAGCGTTTTAAATGCGGTTCTATAAGCCCAAAGTGCATCATCGAGCTTAGTAGACCAATCTTTTCTTGTTTTGCCCACAGTCTTCTCTAAAATCTCCTTGATTTGTCTATTAGAAACCTCAACTTGTCCACTAGTTTGAGGGTGATAAGGAGTAGCCACACGATGATGAACACCATGCTTCCTAAGCAACTTCTCGAAAACCTTGTTGATAAAGTGAGAACCACCATCACTTATCACAATCCTAGGTACTCCAAATCTCGGGAAAATTATGGTTTTAAACAGCTTAAGAACCACAGAAGAGCCATTGGTTGGACTAGCAATAGCTTCCACCCACTTGGAAACATAATCCACAGCAACCAAAATATACTTATTCCCATAAGAAGAGGGAAACCCCATAAAGTCTATGCCCCAACAATCAAAAACTTCTACTTCTAAGATGAAGCTCTGGGCATCTCGTGCCTCTTGCTAATCTTTCCTCTCCGTTGACAAACATCACAGCGAGTGATGAATGCATGAGCATCGCGGAACATAGTAGGCCACCAAAACCCGTATTGGAGAACTTTTGAGATTGTCTTGAAAGTCGCAAAGTGCCCGGCATAATCAGAACCATGACAATGAAACAACACATCTGGAACTTCAGTCTCAGCAATACATCTCCTATACATACCACCAGAACAGTGCTTGTATAGATAGGGTTCATCCCAATAAAACCTTCTTACTTCTCTCAAAATATTTTCTTAGCATAACCCGTGAATATTGGTGGTTTATCATCAGCAGCTAGGTAATTAGCAATATCAGCATACCAGGGTCGATCAGGAACAGCTACAACACAAGAATCCATGAAGAAATCGTCTTGACTTTTTTGTTGAAAAACTGGTTTCGTCATGTCCGTGTGTTGACCAATACACCGGATCGTGTTGACCAATACAGTTCTGCATGACGAAATTTTTTCTGATTTTTGTCAATGTCAGAAATCTTTCCAAGCTCAACCAAGTACACATTCTCCTCAGGCAAAAACTCATTGATTTGGACGTTATCTTCAACTTTGATCCTAGAGAGATGATCAGCCACTCCATTCTCTTCTCCTTTCTTATCCTTTATCTCAATATCATATTGTTGGAGCAACAAAACCCATCTCAATAACCTAGGTTTTGCATCTTTCTTTTGCATCAAATATTTCAAAGCTGCGTAATCAGTGTGCACTATGACCTTAGAACCAACCAAATATTGATGAAATTTTTCAAAAGCAAACACAACAGCCAATAGTTCTTTTTCGGTGGTTGCATAATTTCTCTGCGCATCATCCAAGGTCAGACTAGCATAGTAAATTGCATAGAGTTTCTTATCTTTATTCTGACTTAAGACGGCTCCTACTGAAAAATCGCTGGCGTCACACATTACTTCAAACGGTAAATTCCAATCCGGTGAACTCACTATCGGTGCATTAACCAATGCATTCTTAATCTCTTCAAAAGTGGCTTGACACTCTTGTGAAAACTCGAAAGTTGCAACCTTGCATAACAACGCAGTCAATGGTCTAGCTGTTTTACTAAAATCCTTAATAAATCTTCTGTAAAAACCGGTGTGCCCTAGAAAACTTCTCACCGCTTTAACTGAATCTGGAGTTTGTAAATTCATCATAACTTCAATCTTAGCTATATCAACCTTAATCCCATTCTGCGAAACTCTGTGCCCAAGAACAATGCCATCGTGAACCATAAAATGGCACTTCTCCCAATTCAAAACCAAGTGTTCCTCTTCACATCTAGCAAGCACTTTACACAGATTGTACAAACACACATGATAAGATGATCCATATACTGAAAAGTCATCCATAAATACCTCCATAAAGTTGATAACACCACTTTTATACACGTTTTTACCACCTTTTTATCATGCCGTAGAGTAGATTTTATCCATTGTTTATACCATTTCGTGCATTTATGCTTCAAATATGATGTTTCATATTTTTGTATAGGCATTGCATGCATTTTGCATATTTGGGGTCTTATCAGGTACATATGGAGCATGCTTGGATTTTGGCTCATGAAGTGAAGATGTGCAATCATGCCCTATGGCACTCGAGTGAAGCACTCTAGACAGGCACTCTCGACCAGGCACTGGAGTGAAGCAGTCTAGACAGGCACTCTAGACAGACACTCACAACCAGGCACTCGAGTGAAGCACTCTAGACAGGCACTCGAGTGAAGCACTCTTGACAAGCACTCTCGACCAGGCACTCGAGTGAAGCACTCTAGACAGGCACTCTCGACCAGGCACTCGAATAAAGCACTCTAGACGGGAACTCTTGACCTCAGTATCACAGGCTCACTAGACTTCAGCACCGCCTGCCTACTCGAGAAGCCACTCGACCACCCCACTCGACTGATGGGTCGAGTGGGCACTCTCCGACTTTTTCTCCTGAAAACTCGCAAAATGTAATAAGCGTTTAAGACTATGTATAAAAGAGCTTCATTAAACCTAATTAGAAGGATCGAATAACGCCACTCTCGCTTAGGAATTTCTAGGTTTTGCTCTCATTTTTTCTCTCTCTTGTTCTTGCTGTTCTTGACAGTTTTTCATTTTTCCAGCAACTTTGTAACTTTGATAACTTCTTAATAAATCAGTACTTGCTTTTGATTTCTTCTCCAACCTTGCTCACTAGATCATTGGCTATAGCATATGAAAAGTTCAAGCTTTTCTGGGTTTCAGACCCCAGCCATGATCACCATGTGTGAGTAGTGATTTTGGGATTTTTGGGGATGGATTAGCTTAGCTTCTCTCTGTTTTGTTTTTGCTTAGATAGTTTGATCATCACTCAGTTTCGATTCCCTCTTGGGTGAGTGATTTTAATGCTTTTTCTCCCCTGATCAAGGAGAACATGATCCTAGATGGTCTCATGAGCACGAACCATGCCTTGAGCCATATGATATACTTTTTCAGGGGTTTAGAGTACAATAGCGTGAGGGTGGATGCATCAGACATTGATTTATGACACGACTCCACTTATTCACTTATTATAAACTCTTCTCGACTTTAACAGGCTGATTCTTCATGCCTGATCCGACTCCTCACACTATGCTGACTGGGTTGGATCTTGGGCTCTCTACCACGAACTATGGATTGAGCTGGTTATGAAGTCTGTTATCTAGGGTAGTCATGTGATGAAATTGCTAGTTGATAGCTGCAATAGAACATAGTGTTTGCGATCCCATGATTTTCATCCCTAGAGTCCCTGTTTTTCCCCATAGTTTCACAGCTTGCTTAGTATTCGTTCACTGTAGCTTTTCTCTTTTTTTACTGTAGCACTCAACCTCACCACTCAATCAGTGTGGTCGAGTCGTCCTAGTACTGTGATTTTTCCTGCTTAGTTCCATGATGTGCTAAAGTGTGACAGACTTTAGTACCTCTAGTATCAATTAGGGTTTTTAGTAGATTTCTTATTTAGACTGCTAGTACCACACCTTTTTGATAATTACTTAAATAGCTAGCCTTGATAATCAACTAATTGCTGTAGACCACTCTCGATTGGTTCGACATTGTTTTCAACTACTCAACTCTTACCACTATACTACAATTGATAAACTTGGTATTTGGTCTCTCTAGGCTTAGGTTGATTGCTTTGCTGTCTGTCTTTGCCTAGAGTAGGTAAAATCTAAGTTTCAACTTCACCAACAAAGTTCACAGATTTCTGCTGAGCCAGGATGAGCTTGTCCAGTTTTTCACTAAGAGACTGGATTTCCTGCTTAGTCCTCACTGTAGTTTCTATCAGAGATTGCAAGGTTCTCCACTAGCTCCAAACCAGTGACAACGTCTCTATTAAGGAAATTTCCATGACTGGCTGTATCCAATAGCATTCTGATCTTCGGGCTTGCCCCTATGTAGAGCGTACTGAGCAAAGACTCCTTGCTGAAACCATGGTGAGGACACTGCGTTGTGTACTCTTTAAACCTCTCCCATGCTTCAGAGAAACTCTCATTGGTTTGCTGAGTGAAACTGGAGATTTCGTTCTTGAACTTTGCAGTCCATGACATAGAAAAGAATTTCAGCAGGAAAGCTTTCTTGCAGTCATCCCACGTGGTAATAGAACCCTGAAACAGTGCTCGTTCCCAGTGGGAAGCCTTATCACCGTGAGAAAATGGAAAGAGGCGTAGCTTGAAGCTGTCCTCTGAGATTCCGTTGATCTTGGTGAGCTCGCACAGTATATCAAACTGGTCCAAATGAGCAAGCGGGTTTTCCATAGGAAGTCCAGGGAATTTGTGGTTCTGGACCATGGAGATCAAACCCGTCTTGATCTCGAATTTGTTGTTGTTGACTGGAGGGGCTACAATTCCTTGCCTCTGAGAGTGAATGTTTGGAGCGTCTCCTGGTCGAATCACCCTAGGCTGAGGAACTTGTTCTGCCATGACTGCAGGTGTCTCTGGAACTGGTTGTGCACAAATGGTGGTAGCAGGTGCAGGTGTGGCTTGACGAGTGTGCTGGTTGATGCGATGTATGTGATCAAGTAACTGGATTAGGTTTTGGCTGCCTTGAGATCGTGTTGGCAGCAGCTGAAAGGAAGTTGAGTGCTGACTTATCTAGAAGAACTTCGGCTGAGCAGAAGGAGAGAAAAAGGCGCCCAGATCACCCCATAGAGGATCTAGAGCATTCGTCCCCAGATGAAGCCACTCGACCACCTAGGTCGAGTGAGCCACTCGAGTGCTATCAGAGTTTCAACCCAAGTGCACCTGTCCATCCGTACCCACGCTATGATCAAGGCGCAGAGCTTCCACCTTACCCGAGGTACTACCAGAGCGAACCATTCTACCACGCTGGGTCGAGTGCACGATATATGCAAGACCACTCAACTGCTGGGTCGAGTGGACCACTCGAGTCACACCCCGGAGCTGAGCCTCTCACCACCACAGTTCCAGCCTACACTCAGGAGAGCATGGCGGCTAACACAGATGCCTTCTTCACACCACAAGAATGAGGTACCACCCCACTTCCTTATCATTGTTTATATCATAGCATTTTTTGTTCTTTTTTGTTTTAGTCTCTCAAATCATCTCTTGAATTCATTTTACACAAGGGACTGTGTAATTTAAGTTTGGGCGAGGGTTTGAGAGACGTATTTGACATATTTCCTTATTTTCTTATTCAAATTTGCATCATCTATGTGCATTGAAAAATCTTAAAAATTTGAAAATTTTCAAAAAACCATTTTACAAAAACAGAGTGTCATGTAGTTGCATTATCATTTTAGGACTGAGTTTTAGAAATTTCGCCTAGGATTGTACATATGCATAGGGGATGATGATGAGTCAAACCATAAAAAGCTTAAGAACCAAACATATAATTTCAATGCCACAGTTATAAGTTGTCTAATGCATTCGCCTAAGCTTGAAAATTAAGGCTGTACCTTGCTTGGACTTTAGATTTAGCACTCTCACTTGGTTGAAGCTTACTGTGATTTGTCAAACTATCTCTATGAATTAGAGCCTAATTTGAAAAACTTAATTATCATGATATGCTCTAAAACTTTAACTCATGGATACCTCAAAATACTTGGATTTTCTTTCACCTTTTACCATTCTTGCTAATCCAAGTAGCTGTCTCCACCATTAAGACAGTTTCACAAAAACCAAATCCTAAACTTCATTTCAGACCATACATTATTTTTGAGTGAAGTGAGGCCTATTTCCGGATTGAATTAGAGAGAAAGTGTTAGGTGTTGCCGACAGGAGTAGCCTCTCATGTAGTTTCTGGTTCATAATTTTTGAACCAGATTTAGGCTAAGAGTTTGAATAAGTTGAGGTTTGAGTCTGGGAAAAGAAAAGAAAAGAGAAAAAGAGTATGTTAAAAATCATAAGCCTTTGGAGAGGATAGGTTCAAAGAAAAAAAAATGAGTCTAGTAAAGGTTTCGGATGAAAAAGATAAAAGTTGGCTCATTAAAAGAAACATAAAAAATATCATATAGTAACCACTCAACCAGGCCACTCGACCAGGCCACTCGACCAGGCCACTCGAGTGAGTGGTCGAGTTGTAGCTTAGTGAAAAAAAAAATCCCAAATCCGCTAGAAGTAAAATGTAAAGTATCCTCTCCTTAGAAGAAAACAGAAAATCAGTCCTTGAGTAAAAAAAAAATGAAAAAGAAAAGCTTTTAAGCACAAGGGTAGAACTACGATGAAGTTTCTGGGATTTTAGAGTTAGGGGAGTCATTTGGTTCTTCATTGGTAGATGATAGTCTGCTCCTGTATGCACCAGTTGGCTCTACCTTTATCATTCTCTTATAATTCAATCCATTTCATTGAGAGATCCTGATACATTCACTTCAACCAGAGGAAGAATAGATCATTTTTATCTCTTAAAACTTGTCCCTCAACCAAATGAGTTACAATTATTACATATCATGATTCACCAGTTCGTGCTTAATCAATGTTAAAGGGATAGTTTGCTTTGAATGTTTGCTTGTGGCTGAGTCTTAGGTGTTGAATTTGATGTGATGAGTATGGCTAAAGCTTTTAAGTAGAACTTCTGTGAATTGCATTCTAGAACTAATAACTGTGACATTGACATTAGAGGTTTGCTTAGTTTGCTTAGGTTCTGAGTCTCCACCTTTCACACTACTCTTTTCATCTTATCATTTCTATTTGCTTGAGGGCAAGCAAAGGATAAGTTTGGGGGAGTTGATAACAACACTTTTATACACGTTTTTACCACCCTTTTATCATGCTTTAGAGTAGATTTCATCCATTTTTTATACCATTTCGGGCATTTATTCTTCATATAAGATGTTTCATATTTTTGTATAGGCATTGCATGTATTTTGCATATTTGGGGTCTTATCAAGTACATATGGAGTATACTTGGATTTTGGCTCATGAAGTGAAGATGTGCAGTCAAGCTCTATGGCCCTCGAGTGAAGCACTCTAGACATGAACTCTCGACCAGGCACTCAAGTGAAGCACTCTAGACAGGCACTCTCAACCAGAAACTCGAATGAAGCACTCTAGACAGGCACTCTCGACCAGGCACTCGAGTGAAGCACTCTAGACAGGCACTCTCGACCAGGCACTCGAGTTAAGCACTCTAGACCGGCACTCTCGACCAGGCACTCGACTGAAGCACTCTAGACAGGCATTCTCGACCTCAGCATCACAGGCTCACTAGACTTCAGCACCGCCTGCCTACTCGAGAAGCCACTCAACCACCCCACTCGACTGCTGGGTCGAGTGGGCAATCTCCGACTTTTTCTCCTGAAAACTCGCAAAATGTAATAAGTGTTTCAGACTATGTATAAAAGCACCTCATTAAACCTAATTAGATCGATCGAATAGCGCCGCTCTAGCTTAGGAATTTTTAGGTTTTGCTATCGTTTTTTCTCTCTCTTGTTCTTGCTGTTCTTGACAGTTTTTCATTTTTCCAGCAACTTTGTAACTTTGATAACTTATTAATAAATCAGTACTTGCTTTTGATTTCTTCTCCAACCTTGCTCACTAGATCATTGGCTATAGCATATGAAAAGTTCAAGCTTTTCTGGGTTTCGGACCCCAGCCATGATCACCATGTGTGAGTAGTGATTTTGGGATTTTTGGGGATGGATTAGGGTAGCTTCTCTCTGTTTTGTTTTTGCTTAGATAGTTTGATCATCACTCAGTTTTGATTCCCTCTTGAGTGAGTGATTTTAATGCTTGTTCTCCCCTGATCAAGGAGAACATGATCCTAGATGGTCTCATGAGCACGAACCATGCCTTGAGCCATTGCATAGACTTTTTCCAAGGTTTAGAGTACAATAGCGTGAGGGTGGATGCATCAGACATTGATTTATGTCACGACTCCACCTATTCACTTGTTATGAACTCTTCTCAACTTTAATAGGCTGATTCTTCATGCCTGATCTGACTCCTCACACTATGCTGACTGGGTTGGATCTTGGGGCTCTCTACCACGAACCATGGATTGAGCTGGTTATGAAGTCTGTTTTCTAGGGTAGTCCTGTGATGAAATTGCTAGTTGATAGTTGCAATAGAACAGAGTGTTTGCGATCCCGTGATTTCCATCCCTAGAGTCCCTGTTTTTCCCCATTGTTTCACAGCTTGCTTAGTATTCGTTCACTGTAGCTTTCCTATGTTTTTACTGTAGCACTCGACCTCACCACTCGATCAGTGTGGTCGAGTCGTCCTAGTACTGTGATTTTTCCTACTTAGTTCCATGATGTGCTAAAGTGTGACAGACTTTAGTACCTCTAGTATCAATTAGGGTTTTTAGTAGATTTCTTATTTAGACTGCTAGTACCACACCTTTTTGATAATTACTTGAATAGCTAGCCTTGATAATCAACTAATTTCTGTAGACCACTCTTGATTGGTTCGACATTGTTTTCAACTACTCAACTCTTACCACTATACTACAATTGATAAACTTGGTATTTAGTCTCTCTAGGCTTAGGTTGATTGTTTTGCTGTCTGTCTTTGCTTAGAGTAGGTAAAATCTAGGTTTCAAAAGTCTTCAATCATATCGGTGATAATAGATATCATGCATCACTGGAAATTAGCAGGAGCATTACATAATCCAAAAGGCATTCTCCGGTATGTGAATGTGCCATAAGGACATGTAAAAGTGGTCTTCTCCTGATCTTCAGGATGCATAGGAATCGAAAAGAAACCAGAGTATCCATCTAGAAAGCAATAATAGGAGTGGTTCGCCAACCTTTCTAACATATGATCAATAAACGGCAATGGAAGTGATATTTTCTTGTCGCAGCATTCAAATTCCGGTAGTCAATACACATTCGATGTCCAGTCACAGTCCGTGTTGGTATAAGCTCATTCTTCTCATTCTTGATCACTGTGACACCACCTTTCTTCGGAACCACATGTACCAGACTAACCCAATCACTATCCAAAATCGGACAAATAATTCCAGCTTCTAGGAGTTTCAGAATCTCCTTCTTAACCACTTCCTTCAGATTCGGATTTAACCTTCGCTGATGCTCAATAGATGATTTCGTCTCATCCTCCAAGTGAATCCGATGCATGCATAAGTCCGGTGAGATACATGAGATGTCATTAAGGGAATAGCCAAGGGCTTTGCAAAATTTGCGCAGCTTACTTAGCAGTAACGTGAGCTCTGCATTGTTTAAGGATGAATTGACAATTACAGGGTATGTGGAATTAGGTCCAAGAAAAGCATACCTTAGCCCCGCAGGGAGTGGTTTGAGTTCCAGTTTTGGAGCCTTGTCTTCACTCCAATCACTTGATGTCGCAGCCTTAGGTGATGTTTCTCTGAGTTCCTCATGTTCAACCAGTTGCATCACACACTCACTAGCATCTAACATCTTGACATATCCAGCAGCAATTTCATCTAGATGCTCCATCTCTTTCACAGAACTAACCAAAGCCTTTCTAGTGGATCCGTAGGGTGCATCTCAAGAAATATCTCCTCAGCTAAATTGCTCAGCGTGTCCATATAATAGGTTTGACCATCAATGGTAGGCCGCTTCTCTAGCTTATCCATATCGAAATTCATCACAAGACCTCCCACATTCAAAGCAATTTTTCCTCTCCTTACATCTATTAGCGCACCAGCTGTGGCTAAAAAGGGTCTACCAAGGATAAGAGGATCCTTTGGTTCAACATTGTACTTCAGAACTATGAAATCAGTGGGTCTCATAAACTCGCCAATTCTCACCGGTACGTCCTCAAGAAGTCCCTCGGGGATCCTCACACTCCGGTGTGCGAGTATCAATGAGATACGTGTGGGAGTAAAGTCAGTCATACCAAGTCCAACAACTACTGAATAGGGCATTAAGCTTACACTTGAACCCAAATCACACAAAGAACCCTTGAACTTGTCCTTAAAAATAGAGCAATCCAACACAAAACTACCCGGATTCTTCAGCTTCTCTAGAATTCTATTCTGGATGACGGCACTGCAGACCTCAGATATCATAACACTCTCCTCTTGGCTCATATCAGATGTGAGTATCTTCTTCAAACATCGCTTGTGTGGTTTTTATAGCATCAATCAAAGGTATCTCAATGGTGAGTTTTTTCATCATAGCCTTGCACTTAACTTCAAACAACTCTTGTTTGAACTTCTTGGGATTCCTTGGGAATGGAATTTTAGGTTGGTAGACTCGCTCTGGAGTTTTCTTTTTCTCTGAATTCTTCTTCGTAACTATGTCCGTGTGTTGACCAATACAGGTTTCTGTGTTGACCAACACGGATTTTTCGTTTTTGTCCTTAGCAGAATTTTCCCGTTCCTTGATTTGCTCTGTTTTCTTGTGTCTATCAACATCATCACTCCCGTGTTTATCAACACATGTTTTCTTATCTTCATCAATTAATACTGGTGTTGAGCTACACAATCCAGCTGTGTTGTCCAATACAGAATTTCATTCTCAAACCTTGATTCAACTTCTTCAAACTCTGCAAGTTTCTCAGCATATAATTCTCTTCTCAGCACTGGATTCAGCTCTTTTCCACTCCTCAGAGTAGTGGCACTACACTGGTATTTCGGATTAGTGTCAGTCCTTCCCGGAAGAGTACCATCTTGTCTCTTCATTGCACCTGCAGTTTGTGCCACTTGAGTGTCAAGCTGTTTGACATGAGTACTTAGTGCTTCCAACTTGTTATTCAGATTGGTATACATGGAGTCCATCTTACCATTAAATTCTACTGTAATATTTTGTTCACCCTCCAAGATCTTTTCAAGCATAGATTTCATCTTATTTTGCTCGGGCTGCGCGGTGGGAGTTTGGTACGACGATGAACCATAATTCTGGCCAAAACCGCTGTTACTTGTTAAAGTTTTCATGAACTGAGGCTTAGCAACGTAACCTGGTGTATTCTGATTGTTGTATCCAGAGTCGTTCTGATTGTTGGAGAAAGAATTTCTCTGACCGAAATTGTTGTATTCACCTCTGTTTTAGTTAGTTCCAAATCTCTGATTCTGAAATCCAGTTCCTCCTACGAAATTAACATCTTCTTCACACTCATCTTCAGGCTCAAAAGTCTCAACTTCTGCTGCAAATTGTACCAATTTCTTGCTCACCAAGATATTGTGAACTGAATCCAACTTGTTCTTCAACTCGGTTATTTACTGCCCATCAAAATTTCCAGAGTGTTTATGCCTCTCAAAGTCAGCGTTCTTAGTGCCGCTACTTGATGCTAAATTCTCAATCAACACATAAGCTTCATGGGGTTTTCTTGTCTTGAAATTCCCATTACTTGCAGAATCAAGAGCCACTTGGTACCTCCAATCTAAACCTCTGAAAAATAAACCCAAAAGCTGTACTTCTTCAAATCCATGTTGTGGACAGTCCTGCTGATAAGCCCTCAAAAGATTCCATGCAGTCTTGAATGCCTCAGTGGGTTCTTGTATAAACTGGGTGATAGTGTTTCTCAGCTCATCAGCTCTTGCATCATCATAGAATTTCCTCAGGAATGCTTTCTTTGTTTCTTCCCAACTGGTAAGAGACCCTGGTGGTAACTGTTTTAGCCAATAAGCCGCTTCACCGCTAAGAGAGTGCGGGAAAAGCTTACAGAAAAGGTAGTCGTAACTGAACCCATTGTGTTTCATACTAGTCACCAAATCTTCAAATCTTTGAAGATGGTCCATAGGGTGCTCACGAGGTAAACCATGGAAGGGGTGTTGTCCAACTAAAGCATAGTAGGATGGTTTCAGTTCAAAATCGTTCCTATCAAAAGTAGGGAGCTTGATCGTAGATCTGTTTGCATAAAACTCGTCTGGCCTACTGTAATCCTCAAGAGTCCTTTCCCTACCAGCCATAGCTGGTGCATCAGTTTGTGCAGCATTCGCACCCACAGCAGCGACTGGCAAAATAGGATTTCCAGCAGCGTCCAACTTCTGACCTAGTTCATTATACGCATGACCCTCTTGGTCCCTTAGAACACCAGCTTCATCAGCACGTAAAATCACAAAGTTCACCATCTCAGCAAGTTTCTTTGTTTTGCGGTTCATTCGTTCAATTCTTCCAAGCTCTAAATTCGGAAAAGACACAAGCTCAGCGTCCTTGTTGCTCCTTGTATTGTGGTTAGGCATACACCTGAAACACCACAAACAAAGAACAAAGTGAGTAAAATTAAAAAATGAAAACATAGTCTAAAATCTAAACTTAAATCTATTGAAAACTAAATTGAGTCCCCGACAACGGCGCTAAAATTTGATATGCTCAAATTATCCCTTCAAGCTACTCTCTCAAATTAAGAGATCACAGTAGTATTTAGGGGTCGAATCCACAAAGACTCAATGGTTTCACAATAGATCTTTTCGCTTCGAAATTCAGCCAAGCAAGTATGAGAAATTATTAAAATAGCAATGTGATTAAAAATAAGTAAATAGGTTGTTTTAAATTCAGATGGGGAACATTAGGTTTAGGGAAATTCTCAGGAAATCAAGTAATGATGCATGATAAAATATAGATGGATCGAATTAAGAACAAGTTCTAGAACCTAAATCACTAAAGTATAATTGACCAACTTCCGTTGCGAGAATTATCTATGTTTAAAAAAAAATCCAGAAAACCAAATTCCTTTGCGAATTCCAAGAACTAAACATGCATTAGGCGTGAGTTTAATATGTTCACAAATTATCAAATCCAAGTTCCTTTACAATTATCTAATTTGCTCACTCTAGGTTTATTCAAATCGTAAATCACGCTTCCGCGCCAATTTAACAATCTAAGATCAAGTTTCTAGGTGATCAATCAAGAACAAGCTTTAAAAACGCCCTAGGTGAAGAACTATCAAGTTTGAATCCAAGTACATCAGTTTATGCATCACTTCATAAAAATCTCTTAAGAGAATCCCCAAAACCAATTAGTGATCTACTCAGCCATATCAATGGAAAACAAAGACATGAATAAAATAGATATCATAAAAGAATTAAGTAAATAAGTAAAGAGGTTTGAAATCTTCTCTTGGGAGTACAAGGTAAGATCAGCCTCAAGCTATGTGTTCTTGCTCCAAAGTAAGTATGAAAAGTAAAACATGAGATAATCCAAAAATAAAGTCTATAAACTCTAAAAATATCTCTCAACACGAACTGGGGTCATAATGGAAATATATGAAAATTCTAGGCAAAGTTGCAAATCTCCTTAAGTTGTGGTCTTTGTGTGAAATCAAAATCTGGACTGTGTTGGTCACCACAGAAAGTCGTATTGCTCAACACAGTTATCTTCAAAAACACCAACTTCATCTTTTCAGCTACAATGCTCCATGAATGCTCCCAAAACGTCCAAATAATCCCCAATTGCATGTATACCTGTAAAAGACACAATAGACACTCGAAACACACATAAAATACTCGATTATATACATATATCATGACTTAAACCGGTAAAAACCATGATATATCACATCGAGACTTCCTTGAGTCTAAGTATATCCAACTTTGGCCGCCAAAGATGCTTTGGTCCCGAGTCACCGACTATTTGCTCTTTTCCATGTTACCAAAACTCCTCCTGCCATGGACAAGAGAGAACCTTTAAAGCCTAACTGAGTTTTTTCATCCAGAAGAAAGAACATGGTCACTATTAGCCGCAACCAAGAGAGGAGGCTTTGCATTGGGCTTTCTGGCCATTAATTTCGAAGACTATGAGACCTTATCTAACTGTGGCATGGGTTTGATCTTTGTGAAGTCAGATACATTGAAGCCAACATGTTCCTCCCTATGGGAAAGATCCTTACCCCTCTCTATGAGAGTTGTGTTTCTTTCTATTGAGTTATCAAAGAAAAGTTTTTATCTCCTAACCGCTTTGCCCTCTAGTGTAATGGTCCACACGGGACTTTGTAGAGGTAACGAATATCACTCTGGTGAGAATCGAGGTTAGAGAGTGTTCAAAGGCACTCTTTATGTTGACTACACTAAGGTTAGTTGATGATTATGGGTTAATGTTTGTTTCTAGCTTGGCTATGCTCGATTTAGGTATTCTCAACACCCTTACTGATGGTCTACCAAGTTTCATCAAGCTTGTATCTCTGTCTTGTTTGTTTGCTTGTTATATTTTATCTAGTGTTTATGTATGCTCTTCGGAACTGTCCGACTATGCTGTCTATTTTGTAATCGTTTAGCATGGAATAAAAAATTTTGTGAAAAAAAAAAATGTAGTATTCATACTGCAATCCTAAAAATAAACATGTGTTTTGTGTGGTTTACTCCGCTTTTTCAAATATATACATCAATAACAATTTATAAAATTTGAATGGAAAATTTGTTAAATATTAGTTTTATAAAAAAAATTAGTAAAATTTTATGTATTTTTGAATTATTTTTGTTGTAAAATATTATTATTTATTGTTAAATATGAAATTGGATAAAATATTGATATTGACATTGTGACTTATGTGGTTAATGTAACTTATGATAAATCACAACATCAATACCATACCATGAACATAAAAGGGTTTTGTGCAAATAAACCATTGATTTTTTATTTTTTTTGCAAGAATAACTTTCTCCTTAATTTTGTGCAAGTCAATTCCTTCATCAGTCACCCACTAAACCACTATTGTCTATATTATCAACATGGTCAACTAAACTTCTGTCATAAAATTAACGAAAACCTTTAAACAACGTCGTTTTATATAAAAGAAAAACTACATGATGTTTGATGAGTTATTGTTTTTCGTCAAGAAAACAACATAGTTTTCAAAGCATCATAAACTAAGTTTAAAATTAAAGAAAATCATATTGGGGGAAACTAAAATTAGGGTTCATCATTCATATCATCTCATTCATTACAGTGACAAGGGAGCAAACCAAATTATGACAGTCAATCACACAATAAGAGAACGATTGAGAAAGAAATACTTCGAGTTTTATACATCTGAATAATAAAATTGTCATGCCACCAAAGAGATTAACAACACAAGAAGCAGCATTCCAAAAAAAAAAATCTGTACTGTAAAGCTTTGTTATGATTCTACATTAAAGACAACAAACACCAAAACCTCTAAAACAGTACAGAGTTAGCATCACAAAAGGCATGAATTTCAACTCCAGATTCGGTGACGAGATCTGAATCGAAGAATTTAGCTCTTAGTCCCTGTTACGGCGGAAGCCGATTCTTTAGGAATCCAAATCTCATATCTGCTTCTCTCCACCATCGAATCCAAATCTAATCACCACACTCTTTAGCAATCCTCTAGCGGCTTTGCCACCGTGGTTATGTTACTTAAGTTCTCTGTTCCGGTAGCTATTGATTTCTCCGTATCGCGAGCTCCGATCCTGTGGAGTTCTACGGAAGCACTGGTCGGGATTAAGAAGATGAGATCGTATATGGTGGCGATTATAAGATTATAAGATCCAGATGGAGCAGCTAATTGTGATCCATAAAGCTTCTCGAAGCTGGGGATTTCCCGATTTTGAGTCAATAAGTAATTTCTAAGAATAGTACCTGTTTCTATTAAAAAATCTACACTTTGAGAAATTGATCAAGATTGCTTTTTCAGGTTTTGTGAAAGACTAATTTATTAGAAAATTCAATCAATTGATGGGTCTGGATTTAAATTAGTCGAACTGAGGTGTGAAGCCAAATATAATAATTAGTTGCCTTTTTTTTTTCCTACTAAGAACTCAGAGACACGAGAGGAGAAAGATGATATGTGTATCAAAATGATTATGAATGATGATGATGATGATGATGAATGATGAATGATGAACATAATTTTAATTTTCCCCGGTTTGTTTCCAAACCGATGAAAATCATGTTGTTTTTATGACGAAAAAATAACAAATTATGAATAAAATATTATACTGTTTTTTAATCCAAAACAACGTCTATTATTGATTTCCGTTAGTTTTGTAACGGCATATAATGTGGCCACGTCGATAATATAGACAATAACAATTTAGTAGGTGATTTTATAGGTGAAAAAATTAACTTGCACAAAATTAAAGTGAAAGTTGTTTTTGCAAAAAAAACTAAAGATCAATAATTTATTTACATAAAACCCAACATAAAACTCATAAGTGAAAACATCACTATTTTTTTCAATAACCATTTTAATGTAAAATATTGAACTTTTTTATCTACATAAAAATAATATTTAAAAAACACTAGCACATATATGGGATAGATGATCACATATTTTTTAGGGAAAACTACCTAAAATGGACCCATTTAAAAATTTCTTTCTAAACATGGATCCCAACTACTTTAAATTTTTTTTCCAGAGGACCTTGTTTGAAATTTTTTTTTTTTAAAAGGTCTATTTTAGACAAATTCCCTCCTTTGATTAAATATAATGTAAAATGGCATTTACTAAAATTGATAATACCACTCTAACACCCTTTTCAACCTTTATTCTCACTCTCACACCTGTTTTTGTACTCACACCCTTTTTCATCGACTTTCTTAGTTGTTTTACCTCTTCACCCTCAACCCATCACTAACTATGGTTACTATTCTGGTTGGGTTAGTTTGAATTTGAATATTATATTTGTTAAGAACAAAAATAATATCTCAATAAAATCCCTAATTCCCGACAAAATCAATCCCAAATCCTTAATTCCTTAACACTCTGGTCGGAAGCCCACATCTTGCCCGGAGAGTCAATACGGTTTTCGACGATTCCAATTCCTTGATTTTTCCGGCGACCCATCTCTCCTGATCTCGGCGATTATGTTGCGAGTTTTGCAGTAGACCTCTCCACGGTCCAAATGCATGTTAACCGTCATATAACTAGATACTACCGTCCTAATCTTAACCTCACCGTCGGTGAATCTTCAGGAACAAATTCGTCTCTTCCCTCCCATATTTTTGCAACAGACCGTTACCCCGAAGGTAGGCTTAACATCTACTAGAAGCCTGACATCCTATGCTTTGTTCGGAAGAATTTGAAAGGAACGGAGGAGTGGGAAAAATTCAGAGATTTTTGCTTTGGTCCTTTATTCTCACTTTCTGTTTACAGAAGCTCGATCTTCTGCAAGTTGATTCATGGCTCCTTTCCAGGCAACTTGTTTCTAAGAAGAAGTATAAGATGTGGACAGTGTTTGGTGGACAGCCTATGCATTTCTCTCTAGCTAATTTCGGAGCTATATCTGGCCTTCCCTATGGAGACTTTCGAGAAGAACACGACTTTAAAGACAGACCAATCCCATCAAAAAAATTGCGGTATTTCTATGATGATTTCCTTGATGGTGACCGTAAAACCACAATATCCGATCTTTCGCAAAAGCTCATTAAGAAGGAAGGCTTGGATAGTGACACTATTATTAGGATTGCTCTTATCTTAATCGTCGACGGCGTTCTCATTGCTGAGCACCAGGTGCATCGTCCAACTTTCAAATATGTTCAGATGTTGGAAAATATTGACACGTTCTTAGCTTTTCCTTAGGGGAGAGAGTCTTTCCTTTGGACTATTGGTACTATGATTTCTGGTCTAAAGGTTTCCGGGAAACTTGATGAGCACTTGAATTCTTTTAGACTACATTTGCAACAGCAGACTCATAGGTTGAATGATTTCCCTCTCGCTCTGCAGCTGATAGCATTTAAGAACATCTTGTTTATATTAGACTGTATTCCTTGTGTGTCAAACCCCTGCACCTTCATCAAATGGTCGTCTGTATCTCTCCCTAAACAAGCCAGTATTTTGCTCAACGGTATTCATAATGTTGAATGCAATCCCGATGTAAGTCATATGTATTCTGGTCAGTATATTCCGATTTTCAGTTTCGTAATTTATTTCCTATTACTCATATATAAACTTTTTTTCCTTGCAGCTATCTGTTGATTCATACATAGGAATTGACTCAACACATTCAGATTATGGGGGAGATTGGGACGATGAAGTGAGAGACACTAAGACCTCCTATATGGTCGACCAGATCGAGGCTAGCTACAAATTCACCAAAACTGAATGGCCTGGTTGTGATATCTCCCTCCCTTTCATTGTTGTTCCAGAGAAGAAGCCTGATGTTGATCATCGCAAGCACATCATTACACGAAAGAGAAAGGCATAGAATAATACAGCTGTTGGAGCAAGCAGGAGCAAGCAGAGAAAGAGAACACCCAATAGGTCTCTACCAAGGGACTGTGACCCGCCTCATCTACATCTGAGTTAAAAGAGTTGTTTGAGTTGTGCTTCAATGATTTAGAAGCTCGTTACAAACAGCGGCTCAAGAAGTTATCTTCAAGGCAGTCAAGTTTAAATCAATATGATATGAATGTTGGGGGCTTAAGGGGGTCTCTGGGGTTCAATGATCTATCTATTCGAAATAAGTTCAATGTAATGCATGTCTACTACTAAGTCTCGGACTATGAAACACGAAAGTTCGGCTAACCTATTGTCATAGAGAAAACCGGCTGAAATCCACAAATCCTATTACTCAATTATCGCAGGCAATAACATAGGTTTCAAAGCATTAAAATCAAGTTCAATCCTAATCCATAAAACTCCATAACTAAGGGGTATGTGCTTGTTATGACGCGATACTCATCAAATCTAGGTTCCAACAAACTAAGCAAACAGTTCAAATTACTTAGATGCCTAAGATCAATAGCTAGTTCATGACTCTAACTATATGCAATAAGAATGAGATAAGACCGAAAGACAGTGTAGACAGATATGCAAATATAATAAAACTCGCCACTCAAAAGACAATTATCATCTCACCCCATTGACTGGCCCTTTAAACCCAACTGGATGGGCTACTCGGCCATGCTCAAGGTTGTCATCGATGATATGAAAGAGTAAAACATAGATCTAATGCAATAAGGTAAAGGTTTAGAGATTACTTCTTTAGATCCAAAAATAAAAGATGTAAAGACTTCTCCTTTGACAAAGTACAAAATAATAGAGAGAGAGATGGTTGAACTTCAAAGCTTCAGTGGATCAATTGGCTTCTATGGCTCCTTGGAGATGGCGTCGGCTTCTTGTTGTGGTGATGAAATTTCTAGGGTTTCTGTGGTGAACTTATATGGTGGTTTGAAACTTTGATGAGGCACACGAAACCGTAGCTCCATAAACTTGTATATATAGGTCTTGGGGTGCATGAGATTGGCTTCTAGGGTTTAGGAAGGGCAGACTCGTCATCTTGGTGAGTGTGGAAGCAATGGG
Source organism: Cardamine flexuosa (assembly GCA_963555745.1). NCBI lineage: Eukaryota > Viridiplantae > Streptophyta > Magnoliopsida > Brassicales > Brassicaceae > Cardamine > Cardamine flexuosa. The sequence continues at coordinate 11,493,251 of OY743220.1, read as the reverse complement.
CTGATCTTGGTGATGGGCCAAATGTCTAAGGCGGTGAAGGAGGCTGGCCTTGGTCGGGTCTACGCATCATCCCTTGGCCGCTTTGACTCTTAATGTTTCCCTTACAACAAAATCCTTCCATGAGGTCACAAAAGATACACGGGTTTACACATCATCCATTGGTTCACTTGGGCTTGTTGCTTTGATTTGTTTCCTTCTCCTTTCTTTTTTTTTTCTTTTTCTTTCTTTTCTTTCTTTTCTTTCTTTTCTATTTTTCCGAGCTTGCGAAGAGGAAGAGAGGTAATTGTATGCTTGGTGGAAAATTGCGTGGCCTTGATGGTTCAAATAGGTCTATGTCCAATGAGTGCCAATCCCTAAGGAAGAAATTGAATGTCAAGTTAGGTTCAAATAGATTTAGAGACAACTTTGGTTTACCCCTACTTTCCAACAAAAATAACCTTTTGGGGAATATTGAATCCTCCTACGGCCTTTCCCAAATGGAACATCGTCCAAGCTGTGAGTCATTAGAGTAATCACCAGTCCAGAGAATCCAATAGATCAAGTTCCTCGTTCCCTAACAGTCTTGACTCAATTAAAAAAAAATTTGACTCGATAAAATCGCATAAATAGGCATAATCATTGATGTAAAAAGTGGCAAAAGGTCTCAGGTCAAAAAAATAGAGGTGTCAGTAAAGGATGACCATCCTTCCCCCCAGACTTAAATCACACCGTCCTAGGTGGGAAAACAAGAAGGAAAAATGGATCGAAATCATAAGGAAAAGTTGAGTTAAGAACAATGTCACCTCAATTGGAATGTTGGTGACTAACCGGTGTTTCTTCCCTTGAAACTTGACATCGCATGGACTTGGTTCTAGTCCATTGAATTCTTTGTGGAGATCTTCTTCTAAATGCATCTTTCCTAAGACAAAAACCTAAAAACCATCAATGATGATGCTAAAACATAAATAAAGATAAATAAAATAAAGATAGAGATAGAATGGTGGTGGTGTCGATGGTGAGATGGTGGTGATGTTATCTCTTTGATGTCATGGTTGCCATGGTTGAGATCTTCCCATGGTGACTAATTTGTTCCAAATAATGCTTTGTGGTCGGATTGGTGAACTGATCTAATCAGTGAAGTGACATGGTGTAAAAGAGGAGTGGCATGGAGGCACTAGGGTGAGAAACCTCGATCACAAGTGGTTGTGACCGGGGCTGGCCCTCCTTCACACGGGCCATGACCGGGGCCGTCCTTCCGAACCCGGAAAGGATGTGGCTGCCCTCTTCTTCTTTGGTCCTTCTTCTTATCATGCAATTATATCATCCCATCCTTCAAAAATGTATCAAGGGAATGCATACTTACTTGTGGATCCAAGATTTTGATGTTCCTATTGAAGTTTTACCCATTATGGCTAGAGTATACTTTCAAAATATGGTCCAATGGAGAATCTTGAAATCTAGCCCGATCATGGCTATATTTTCTTCGATCACAACTTTCCAAATGTCCTCATATCCTTAGATATTGAATCTTGTGTCAATCCATCAAACCATCAGCAATATGCCCCAAGATTTGTGAAATCTCTAGCCGCGGATCAGTGTTGGCAAAGAACAGGGGGAATTTCTAGTTTCAAATTTCATTCTATAAGACATTCCTTGATCATCACTCTCAAAAATACTCAAATATGTTGAGTACCCGATTATAGCTCATTTGACCAAGTATTTCTTAGAAATTCTCTTACCTCGGTGGGTTTGGTAGCCGCGGAACAATGCTGGCTGCGGACTCAATTTTGATGATTGGCCATTTTCTTCTCTGAGCTTCCTTTTCTGAAATTTCTTCGACCAAAACTTCCCAAGGGTCAACTTCTAAGTGTGTGTCAAGTTGGACCACTTTGGCTCGAATAGATTTCGACATCCTTCAACTTTGGTGAATTATGCAACCGCGAAGCTTAAGATGGGATGATCTTCTAACCATGAATCCTTTTCCAAAAATTGACTTGACCATTACTCCTAGAATACCCATATGATGTTGAGTAGAACTAGAAATTTTTTTATGAGGCTTGGTTTTGACCTAGTCGCGGCCCGGTTTTCAACTTTGGCCATGACTTGGTAAAACTCCATGGATGAGGTTGGGGAAAGTTGCATAGCTTCCCAAGGTGATTTAATTAGCTTCTATAAGCTCCATAAGGTCAGAAATGTACCAGATCAACAAAGTTCTTCAAAATTTCCTCAGAACCCTAAAATCGGTTCTCGGAGGTTTTGCTCGGAAAACCTTGGTCACTGGTTTTGTGGCCGGGGTCTGACCTTCTTGGGGCCTCGGTCACAGGGCTTGTGACCGGGGTATGGCCTGATGTCGTCCTACTTCAAGTTGGAAATGAGTTGTGCTTCGTGGGGACTTTCAGCATTGATCTTGGACATAACCAATTTGTTGCCTTCTGCATTTCATTGATCAAAACCACTTTGACTAGATTTGTGAAATATTTTTGCCATTTGTGAAACATAACTCCGGAGGTTGACATCCTCCAAAACCTAGGTCACAGGCTTCATGACCGGGGTTGGCTCTCCTTAGGACCTCGGTTACAAGCCTTGTGACCTAGGTCGGATCCAACTTGATTCTCTTCTCTTTTCTGTTTTTCTATTTTCATCTTTTGTATTTTCTTTTATGTTTATTTGGAAAACCTGAAATAAAACATGCAAAAATCAAAAGCAAAAGTAAATCTAATCTATAAAGGAAAAGAAAACTTACAAAGTGGGTTGCCTCCCACTAAGCGCCCTCCCACTAAACTTACAAACTTACATGATCACACTCTTCATAGTGGCAATCTTCATTCTCGGCCCACGCCACCGATTCAGTTTTAGCTGTGAGTTCTTCCCTTAGAACTCTTTCTTCTTCTTCCTTTTCATGAGTTAAGTAGTCTTGCTCATTTTTCCATTCCGTGTAGTCATTTGGATTGTTGAAACCTTGTTGTAGTGCTTCGATCTTCCACTCCAAGTGTTCTTCCAGCTGGTCCATGTTGCGCTTCATGCAATAGAATCTTGATCCATGCTCATCGATATCCACTCTATTGTAACGTGCCTGTGTTTGGACGTCTTGGGCTTGGCTCTCTATTTGTTGGATGTGACTAGTTAGATTGGAAATCTTTAAATTGAATCCTGCTTCCATCTTAGTGAACTTGGCGTCAAGCTCTTCATGTGGCTTCTTTTGTTCACAGGAGAATTGTTGCATAAGCTTCATCATCTTATCAGTGAAAGCATCAGAGAGTGGTGCTTCATAGCCTTCATATGCTTCAATTCTCATGACTTCTCTTGAATCAAAGTTATGATCCATAGAGGGACAGATTCGTTCCGAGTAGTAGGGAGTGAAAGAATGAGTTAGTCTCATTGGACGATCTCCAGAGGATCGAGAAAGTGATGGACATCCAGAGTGTCTCATCATCGGTGTACCACGAGATGGATGAGAGTAGCCGTGGCAAGCTCCAGAAGGTGAGCTAGAGAATGGTCTGGAAGTGTCTCCGTCCATAGAGTTGTGTTGCGCCAACAACTGCGCAAGAGTAAGTTTGTGAAACTTCTCTGGGAGAGCGTCGAGGTTCATCCTCAAGGTCTCCTGAAACAATTAAAATCACAAAGGAAAATCAGTAGCACAATGTTCTAGACGTTACTCTAGTTCGTAAATTTGCAAACAGAGCATTCTCTCCCCGGCAACGGCGCCAAAAACTTGATGGGGTATAAAGTTTTCCTCAAGGGAACCACACAATGAATAAGCTGCAAGTGCACAGCAATCAATCGTAGTACTTAAGGTATATTGAATCCACAGAGAGAGAAGATGTATTGCAAATCAAGAGGAACAAGTAAAGCTAGAACTCAATAATAAAAAGGGGTTTTGTATCACGCAAATCACGCAAAGCAAATAAAAAAAATGTAAATCAATATGAGATGAATGTAGGGCGCTTAAGGGGGTCTCTGGGGTTCAATGATCTATCTATTCGAAATAAGTTCAATGTAATGCATGTATACTCCACCAATCCTATTACTCAATTATCGCAGGCAATAACATATGTTTCAAAATAATGTAATCAAGTTCAATCCTAATCCATAAAACTCATCAAATCTAGGTTCCAACAAACTAAGCAAACGGTTCGAATTACTTAGATGCCTAAGATCAATAGCTAGTTCATGACTCTAACTATATGCATTAAAAATGATATAAGACCGAAAGACAGTGCAGACGGATATGCAAATACAATTAAACTTGCCACTCAAAAGACAATGATCATCTCATCCTATTGACTGGCCCTTTAAACCCAACTGGATGGTCTACTCGGCCATGCTCAAGGTTGTCATCGATGATATGAAAGAGTAAAACTTAGATCTAATGCAATAAGGTAAAGGTTTAGAGATTACTTCTTTAGATCCGAAAATACAAGATGTAAGGACTTCTCCTTCGACAAAGTACAAAAGAATAGAGAAAGAGATGGTGGAACTTCAAAGCTTCAATGGATCAATTGGCTTATGCAGCTCCTTGGAGACAGCGTCAGCTTCTTGTTGTGGTGATGAACTTTCTAGGGTTTCTTTGGTGAACTTAAGTTGTGGTCTGAAACTCTGATGAGGCACACGAAACCCTAGCTCCATAAACTTGTATATATTGGTCTTGGGGCGTAAGAGATTGGCTTCTAGGGTTTAAGAAGGGCAGACTCGTCATCTTGGTGAGTGTGGAGGCAATAGGCCGATCTTGGCGATGGGACAAACGTTTAAGGCGGTGAAGGAGGCTGGCCTTGGTCACGAGCTTAGTGACCGGGGTGCCCAAGAGGCCTGGCCTTGGTCACGAGCTTGGTGACCGCGGTGTTGGTGCTTTGGCTTCGGTTTGACATAGTTTCCTCTTCTGGGATACATCTTCCAAACGGATGAATGGATTGTTTTGATTCTTGTCCCATACGAATCTTGACTCTTCAAGATTTCCAATGATATAGAGATCTTCAATTTTGGTTCACCGGAAGGTCTCCAAATGTTGTCAAACATCTGATGCTCTGAAACTGCCTCAAAACGGGTCTTTGCTCCTTTTGATCCATATTCCCATAAAACCCGTAAGACCTCTTTGACACTAACAATACTTGATAATAGCCTATTTAACTTTGAAATCATACCAAATCTCTTTTAAAATAATATAAAAAACCATAGTAAAAACGGGTCAAAATACGATAATATCATGCACCAGCACCCTTTCCATCGTCAAAATTCTCTAACGGAACTAATTTTCTGTCTAGTAACCACAATTGGAGGATGTACGCGGATATGTGTATTGACGAAGAGGTCAAGTAATTAACAACAACTACTATTTTTCATGAAATTGCACTTCCATTACCACTAACTATTTTGATCACATTTTTCCCTCTGGCAGGATACTGAAAGTGCTCAGCCTATTATGGATATGCAACTTTATCAGGTGTCTAAATCAATGTATATAGTTGATAAGTCAACTATCATCCCATGTGTTGATATTGTTGATCACCTGAAAAAAGTTATTGTCTTTACACTCACCTATTTCGTTGCCATTAGAACATTACCTGACACCCATTCGATCATCTGTATAATATTAATGGTGTCTATGTTGTGCTAAACGAACAGCCTCTATCCACTGGACACGTTTCCCTGGCCAAGGATGTGTCTTCTCTAAAACATACTGTCCCAGACGATGTGCCTCCCACCCCTGAAACTGCAACTCCATAAGATGAAGAATCTGACGAAGAAGACACAGAAGAATCTGTAACTAATGATAATCAAGATGAAATCAATGAGCAGGATGACGAAGATTCATCTGGGACTGTTGCTAATGCTGCTCATCAATCTGACAACAAAAAGAAATTATATGAGGAAGTAGTAGGAGATGATGACAATGATGCTGAATCATAGAGCGAAGATGCACCAACAACTGATGTTGATCATGAAGTAAAAGGAGATGAAGAGAAAATATATGAGGAAGTCAAAAGGAGATGAAGAGAATGTAGATGAGGATGCAAAAGCAGATGTTGCATGTGCGAAAGGAGATGTTGCATGTGCGAAAGGAGAAGAAGAAGATGAGGCAAGTTTTTTAAGTTTGAATCAACAAGTAAACGTCTTATTATTTACAATCTTCCGTTTACTTTGTTTTGCACTGTTTCCAAACCCCTATCCAAGCTGGCCACGCCATCATTACTGCAGTCTCAAACTCCCCCATATACGACACTGACACCAAATTGTTCCAGCCACCAGATCAAAAGAAACCATGCTCAATGCCATTTACGACACTTCCATAAAGATCGCAGCTGTAAAAGGTTAGGAGCGGGACACCCTTTGTTTTTGTCAGATTTATATAGACATACTTATATGTACAGATTTGGTGTCCATATATTTCCAGGATTCAGCGCTTTGAGAAAAAAAAACCATGCTAAATGTGCTTTTTAACACATCCACAAAGGTTGGCCACTCACCCTTTAACACTCTTTCAGCTACACATGGTAACATCATTGTGTACACTAATTTAGCAGTTCTCTGCAGGATCAGGACATTGTTTGGCCCAAAGAGCTACCACTTACTTATTAGTCATTTGTACTCTCTTTCATAAGAAATACATTTGTTACTCTTTGTTTAATGCAATTTCAACAGGACTGAGTCATAGACGATAATGGGTTACCCAAAAACCAAACTACGGTAAAATGTCATTTCCTAGTATTCAAATCCATATGGACACTTTACTGGACACTAAATTATCTATGTTATGCAGGATCAGAACCTACTACAAGACACCGAGGTACCACTTACTTCTTTTTCATTTCTACTTTCGTCATAACAACAATGTGGCTTAATGCTATTTCATCAAGATCCACCCACCGACGAGGACAAAGTACCAGATAATGTAGATATTGTTTCTCTGAGTGACGGATCTCCTGTCAGAGAATATCAGAATAGTCTTCTATCCCAACAAGAGGAAGAGCTCGTTGCAATTTTCAAAGTCAAGCCTAAATGCCACCAAGATGAACCATTAGCTATGCCTGATATAGCGAAGCTCAAATTATCCAGGAATACTCTTTTTAGAAATCCTAAAACGTAAGCGTTTTGAGTTAGTTATGCCTTAAATTCAGTGTTTATGCCGTACTCAAAGACAGCTACCATATATATGGATCTCTTTTTTACAGGGAATACCTAACATCTTGCGGGTTTACAATTGGGAATAAATTTCTCCACATTATTTCTAAACCTCATAGCTGAGTTGACTCAACGGTAACTGCACATTACACATATTCTTCAAATAATTCTCCTAGGCCATAATATCCCATGTACTAATGCCACAACTACTTTTACCAGCATATGGATGTGTTAGTGTCATTCCTGGCGACCAAACATGCTGTTACACTTTCAAAGCATCACTCAGCAATCGCAAAGTCTTGGTTAGCAAGCTTTTTACAAGGTAAATATCCTTCATTCGTTGCAGCTAAAATCAAGACCCGAGTTCAATGGCCTATCCAAATGGGGAAGTTTGTTACCGAGCCTGGAATGGAGTTGTTTAGAGATGTGGACACTATTTATGTCCCAATGAATTGGGCGGAGAAGCATTGGGGCCTTGTTATCAATCTAGGAATGTGGTCCATTGAGATATACGACCCCAATTACAAAGGTTATGCTCCAGATCGTCTTGAAGAGTTAATCAAACCAATCACTACCATGCTCCAGTACCTGATTAGGAGGTGGTGCATACCACAACCTTTCTAGCAAAATGGGCTCACTGCTTTCATCTGGAATCATATTGAAGGCATTTACGCAAACAAGTGCAGCAGTGACTGTGGCCTTTTATCAATGAAGCTTCTCGAAATGCATCTTACCTCATGCCCTATTGAAGACATGATCGGCATCACCGACAAAATGTTGGATGGAATCAGGGGTCTGTATGCCCAACCATTGTAGTTTCACAACATTCTTCTTTTCTTGTTGCATTTGTTTGTTTTCCCAAACTTGTTTGTTCTAAACATTTTATGTCTTTTCATCTTGAATCCTTAACTATTTCTCACTATTCTCCTAACTTCAAACTATGCATTGATTAATGTCCACAACCACGTGTATTTGAAACCATGGATATGTTTCTGTGGACAGATAATACGTAAAACCTGTACATTGAAATGCATCCAGTGATTTGTCCATCCAATGATTTGAAACCAATTATCTGTAACTGATGTTAGCCTAATTTCCATTCTATATCCATCCAATGCATAGTCATATGTCCACATTAATTTTTCAAATAAAGTGGTATTTTCTCTTATCTAAATACACATTAAGAAGGGGACTGAAATTGGTACACTTCTTTGATAATCCAATTTGGATGTCAATAAAACATTAACCACTAGTACAAAGAAAAACCTCAACTTGATTTCCATAAAACATTAACAACCAGTACAACAGACAAAACCATTACATTAGGATAGGGAGCAGATCTCCTGTGAAAGGTACCATATGATACATTCAATACATATGTTCCCATTGTAAGCCTCCGCCATTTCACCAAAAGGTTTGTCCCCCATCGTCCTCATGTCTTTCAAAATTCGTTCAACAGCCTCATGCTCAAATCTGCAATCTAGATCCGTGTTACTGTACCACTGCCCTTTCCCATACGAATCTTCATTTTTAGGGCTGAGACACTTGATTTGATTCTTAAGCTCTCCACCTATCTTTTCAATCTCACTGACACTGTCAAATTTCTCTATAAATTCTTTCTCTTCTATCGTCCAAGGAATATGGGAGCAGTGGTTCAATACAATGAACAAAAGAGTTGCACTGATGGAAAGCTGTTTTATTTCCCTTGCTATTTCAAGTGCTTCTTTCAGTTTACCACAACATAACGCCAGCCTCAGGCTCTCCGCATAAAAAGTGTAAGGGTTCTTTGATTTCAAGTATTCCAAGAAGAAGTTTTGGTACGTAGATTCATGCCTCGCCCACGAGACAAAATATGGAATCCTATCCAACCGGATCTTTCGCAATGTCTCAGCTGATACTACCCATTCGCCACCCTCTGCCCCGGTCCTAATCCACCTTTCCAACTCAGCCACACAATCTACAGAAAGCAATGTCACAATTTTTCCTAGGATCGGTTCAGGGATGTGGAATTCAAGCAATACTTCCAACTACAAAGACACAAGCTCCAAATTATAGAAGTATTCAACATAAAATCCTCCAATTACTAGCTCTGAACCTAAAGTCCCCCATTTAATTAAGATTTGTATTCTTACCAGCTTTCGCGAATCAGGTTGCTCCGAGTTGAATCTCAAATCTACATCCTCTGAGCCTCGTGTCACCATCAGCCGCGACCTGTTACTTACCGTCTGGTTCTATAATTTTTGTATTTTGGTATATAGTTGTGGCTTAGGGTATACCTTGCTACATTATCGATTTTTCATTTGGTGGGAATTTTGGCGTTAAATCACAATCTCCACAAATTTCATTATAAAGGTCCCACTTTTTCATTTTATACTATACACATGCGTGGATGACCAACAAGTACTGATTTCATTACATGTATCCATTATTTATTATTACAATGGTTTATCCTGTGTGGATGACCAAAAATTTATGACAGTGTGGTAATATGGATTCTCATATGAATTTTATACAAGAAGTACTTACTTCTATCCAATTTATGTTTCATAATACTTACAATATTAGATTGATTAACTGCAGTAGAAATAAACAAATTAAATCATGGGTCAATAGCCATAATGGCATATCATCCTTACAAGCATAACACCATTACAATCCAGTAAAACCATAATACCACTAATATCCAACAAAATGACAAAAAAAAGGAAAAGGAAATATAAAAGAAAACAACCATATTATCCTTACAAGCATAAAATAAAATAACCAACACTTCATCATCCTACAAATCCTTAAAATCAGAGACACATAGATCATACATATCCAATGTTTCTATTGAAAGATCTTATGTCTCTAAAAGATAGTGTCCAGGAAACTACCTACTTCATCATCCCAGAAACAAAACTTGCATACGGATCAAATGGAAATGTCCGGAAGTCGACAACCACGTCCCCGGTTCGACTTCTTCTTAAAATACATGGTTGAACCATCACACTTTCACCTTCCCATCTCTCCTCTCCATTTGTTGTACACATCACACAAATCCCATATCCTTTTCCCACTCTTACAGTACCATCTAAGTCCTGGAACACTCTCCCAACGAATTAATTTTAATTCTTCCAACATTGTCAACAACATTGGTTTCTCGAATTTTGTACACTGTTGGAAGGTCTCTTCTTCCCTCTCCTTCCCAAAACTCAAGACTATCAAGGCGCACAAGAATGAAGCCTTTAGATTACCTTTGTTTGACGCCACCAACATATATTGTCGACCCTTCTCTCGTTCTTCTTCATCCACATCTTCGTAGAAGTACAGATCTCTCCTTTCTGGTAAACACCTTCCACATTCCCCTCAACGCAAAACATATCTATGAATCTGTTGACTGCTGGAGAGTTTTTTAACCTTGGTTGTAAATAAACTTCAGTGAAAGACACCTTCTTCAACACCTCTGATTTATTGCGAATCATCTGAAATGTCTTTGACACAATATCTACACTTTTCAAATCCTTCAACGATTTCTCACCAACAGTTGAGAAGATGCAAACTATGATATCATTGTCTAATGATTCAATTGTGGGTTGAATACGGGATTCTTCCATGCCTGATTTTAAATATAGAGGAGAATAACAAGAATGAAACATGCAGATTTGGAATACTGATGCAAAGGTTTATGTAAGAGAGATCATTTGGTTGAAGTCTAAGAGTCGGGTTTGTTAAAGACTAAGAGTCACGTATATTAAAGTCTAAAAGACGCGTTCAATCTTATTCCTCCACACAATTGGATTTTTTGGATCCTTTTTGGTGGATCTTTTTTGGTTAGCAGGCCCATCTTCTCAATATGTTCATTAGTATCCGTCCACACAGTCGCTTCTTCCCTGGATCTTGTTTTGTTTACCAGGAATTTCTAAAGTTACCAGGCCCATTTTTAACTAGATGGGCCTACTAATTATTGTGCTTCTTTAACCTCTAAGAGCCGTGCTTGTTAATCATAACTAACGCGTCCAATCGTATACATCCACATAATAGGTGTTTTGTGGATCCTTTTCGTTAGCAGGCTTTGCTTGTGTTACCAGGCCCATCTTCTCAATGTGTCCATTACTATCCGTCCACACAGTCGCTTCTTGCCTGGATCTTGTTTTGTTTACCAGGCCTTTCTAATGTTACCAACCCATTTTTAACTAGATGGGTCTACTAATTAATGTGCTTCTATGACCAAAACTAAGAGTCGGGTATGTTAATCAGAACAAACGCATCCAATAGTATACATCCACATAATCGGAGTTTTGTGGATCTTTTTCGTTAGCAGGCCTAGCCTATGTTACCAGGCCCATCTTCTCAACGTCTCCATTAGTATCCGTCCACACAGTCGCTTCTTCCCTGGATCCTGTTTCGTTTATCAGGCCTTGCTAATGTTACCAAGCCCATATTTAACTAGATGGGCCTACTAATTATTGTGCTTCTATGACCAAGACTAAGAGGCACGTTTGTTAATCAGTACAAACATGTTTAATCGTATTCATCCACACAATCGAATGTTTATGGATCCTCTTTGGTTAGCAGGCTTTGCTTGTGTTTCCATGCCCATCTTCTCAACGTTTCCAGGCCCATCTTCTCAACATGTCCACACTGTTGCTTCTTCCCTGGATCCTGTTTTGTTTAGCAGACCTTGCTAATGTTATCAATCCAATCTTTAACTAGATTGATGTATGTTAATAGGACTACAACTTTTCCAGTATTATTGTTGCACCTATGTGTATTTTATTGTGTTACAAAGCCCTACTAATTATTGTGCTTCTACGACCAAGTTAATTTCGTTGAAGATATAGATTCACGTTTGTTAAATAGTAAAAATGCGTACAGTCATATTCATCCACACAGATGTGTCTTTGTATATCTGTTTTGGGTAGCAGGCATGAGTTACCAGGCCCATTTCTCGGCGTGTCCTCCACACAGTCTCGTATCCTTCACACAGTCGTTCTTTTCTGGACCATGTTTTTATTTAGCAGGCTTTGCTAGTGTTACCAAGCCCACTTTTACTTTGAAAGTTGGATTTTTGCACCTAATAATATTTTTGTCAATTTTATTGGGATACAAGGCCAGACTAATCATTGTGCATATACACAAGGTCTTGCTTATGTTACCAACCCCATCTTTAACTAGTTTGATATCTCTTAGTAGATCCACTACGATTTGTCCACCTACTTATATTTTTGTGGATTGATTTGCTTACAAGGCCCTATCAACTATTGTGCTCCTGGGATTAATTTGTATGGTGAAAGTTTACCAAGTTAATATTTGGTTGCTTGGGATATAATTTTGTATCTTATTTCCAAATTTATTGCAGTTCCAATCATTGTTTCTTGTTTCTCAACACCCTATAATGGATGGTCACATTTGGATGACAAACAAGTACTGACATTGTCGTTATATGAATTTTATACAATATTATATTTATTTACTTTGTATTAAATAATTATAAACATTGGAACCTTAACAAATTATATCACTAAATTTAGTAGAAATCATCAACTAAGTTGTCCAACAAATAATATAATATTAAAATAAAACAACCATAACATTACAGAAAACATTCAAAAAGTTTTCAACCAAGGAAATAAAATAGCAAACATCCATAATATCCTTAAAATCATAAAAGAAAGATAAAACAAACAAACTGCAATCCAGAATAAATCCAACGACTCTAATAGAAGACCTTAAACTGCCAATAGGCACTGACAACAAAACTTCCAACTTCTTCATCCCACAAACATAACTTACATACGGATTGTTTTGGGGATGTCTGGAAGTCGAAAACCACGTCCCCGGTCCGGCTTCTTCATATACCGCATGGTTGAGCGATCATACTTGCACCTCCCCATCTCTCCTCTCCATTTGATGTACACATCACGCAAATCCCATATCCTTCTCCCACTCTTGCAGTACCAACTAAGTCCTGGACAACTCTGCAGTCCTACTTCTCTTAACAATTCTATAGTTGACGACAACATAGGTTTCTCAAATTTTGCACACAGTGGCAATGCCTCTTCTGCCCTTTCCTTCCCAAATTACAGCATCACCATGGCGCATATGTATGTAGCTTTAAGATTACCTTTGTTAGACGCCACCAACATATATTGAAATCCCTTTTGCCGTTCTTCTTCATCCACATCTTCGTAGAAGTACAGGTCTCTTTCTTTTCGATAAACACCTTCCACATTCCCCTCAATGCAACATAGATTTATGAATCTGTTGAGGCCGGAGGGTTTTTGAACCTTGGTTCTACAGAAAGTTCACGTAAATTCACCTTTCTCAATACCTCCGATTTGTTGCGAACCCCATGAAACGTCTTTGACACAATCTCGAGCCTTTTGAAATCCTCCAACAAATCCTCACCAACTGTTGAGAAAATGCGGACAAGGATGTCATCGTCTAATGATTCAATTTTACGTTGGACACTCAATGCTTCCAAATACATGCTTGATGTTGAATGTAGAAATAATTTATAGGTATTTCAGAATTCGGATGCAAAGGTATTGTGTAAGAGAGTCCCGTAACCATTCGTAAGGAGGGGGCGCTGGGCGGATGCATGTTGTTGAAGACGAAATTGTTGAAGACGAAAAGTCGCATCCAATAAAATTAATCCACACAGGCGCTTCTTCGTGGATCGTTTTCGCTTAGCCGGCCTAGCTTGTGTTACCAAGCCCAACTTATCAACGCGTCAATTCGTAATCATCCACAAAGCCACATCTTTCTGGACTCTATTTTATTTAGCAGGCCTTGTTTATGTCACCAAGCCCATCCTCAACTAAATGATTTCTGTTAATAGGAAAAAACGTGTATAATTGGATTCATCCACCTAATGAAATTTTCTGAACTCAGTTGGTTTTAGGACAAAGCCCTTTAATTAGAAAGTTTACCAAGTTTATATTTTTTTGATTGGGCTACAAATTTGTATCTTTTTATTTTCCAAATTTGTTGCAGTTCCAATCATTGTTTCTTAAAATTCTATTAATCGCCGGCCATCCACTAATAGGTGACCATATTTAAAGATTTTTGGAAACAAACATCTTGTGTTTGTAATATTTTGTAATCTAACAGAAATACTTATGGAAATTGGAATTAAGATTTTGAGTCAACATCAACTAAATCTGAAACAAACAAAAAATTGAAATTTTAGTCAACATGATAGTTGGCTTCCAACCACTTACAAAAACTTATTGGAACCTCAAAGATACTCTTAAACATAATAAATAAAATAAAAAAGCTTCAACATTCTCTGTTCTGATGCGTCATTAGGGACAGAAACATCATATTGGCGCCCTGCATTTCACTCTGTTGTGCCCAACCTTTTTGCAACATAAGCATATTTTTACTTTGATCTTCATGGTGTCCAACTTCTACAAGAACATAAGGAAACATCACTAATGTAAACAAATATAACGAGAAGCTACATACAGTATCAACATATATTGATTTGATTTCACTTACACCCATTTCACCCTTAGATGGAATTCTGACAGTGCACGGTCTTCCTGATGGTATTTTTGTGTGGGGTGGTAGCAAACTCATTTCTCTAATCTCCGGGATCTCGTAATTTTCTGGTCTCAATTCAGGATTCACAACCTTTTTGTACGTAGCTGCCCATGTTGATGTCTTATACCAACAACTAACCATAGGTGGTTAAGCAAGTTTCTTTGCGTCTGCAGCAACCAATGCATGCCCATAAGGTATTCCCAATCTCTCGTATTGTTTGCAGGTACACTTCTTATCATTTAGCCAAACATGGTGATTTCCTGAAAACTTGCCCAAAATCTCAATACTCCAAGAAGACACCATACCAACCTTACTACCATCGCATACTTTCTTGTTCATTATCACTACTTTATCAACCTCTGGAGTCAAATCCCATCGATGTTTCTGCGTTTTAGTTCTTCTTGCATTGAACCAGCGTGTCATCACCGAGCGTATGAACCTCAGCAACTCCAAAATGTTAGAAGAATTAAAGGCTTTGAGTGCATTGTTTAACGATTCAGCTATGTTGCTCGTCATTAGATTATAACATTGCCCTTGGAAGTATACCTTTGACCGATAAGCCATCTCAAGTTTAGCCAACCACTTCACACATTCAGCGTTCTTCTCTTTGACCTTCGAATATTTCTCTTTAAAATTATGAATTGTCCATATGTAGCTGCATTCTTCACCAACTTTGCCAGCCCTTTGTTTTTGTACTTAGAAGTAAAATTTCTTGCTAGATGTACTACACAAGCTGCGTGGTTTGCAAGGGGGAAAACATTTCTCTTAGCAGTGTAGATTGACTGTTGCATATCAGATATGATATTCAAGTCTTTATTGTCGGCAAATATACGTTTAATTTGTTCAAAAAACCATGTCCACGAAGCATCGTTTTTACTGTCAACGATAGCAAAAGCCAAAGGGAAAACCTGGAAATTAGCATCATGTCCACTAGCTGTCAGTAATACACCTTTGTACTTCCCAGAGAGACGTGCTCCATCAACAACCAAAACCCTACGAACATTACTCATACCCTGTATTGATGCACCAAAAGCATGAAACATGTATAAGAACCTTTCCATACCATCCTCCTCTAACTCTGTTTTAATCTCTGTAATTGTCCCCGGATTTGAAAGTTCCAAACTTTTAGGTATTCAGCCAAGTGGATATAACCGTCTTCTTCTGATCCACTCATAGCAACTCCAGCTATCTCCTTAGCTCTCCAACACTTGTTGTAATTAGCATATATCCTCAAATCCTCCAGCACCAACTCCTGCAGATCCAAGGACTTTGGGTTTTCTCTAGCCTTACCAAACATTGCCTTATACATAGCAGCAATCACGCGAGATGTAGCTTTCTCCATGTACCTAGACCTTGTCTCAATGCCGCAACTGTGTTCTAGAAAAACCTTTCTTAATTCATAACATTCATAATCAGTTTCTTTAGCAAGTATCCTCCAGTCACATCGTTCATCTAAACATTGAGCGACAAAGGACTCCCTTCTAGTACGTCCTTGGTTGAAATGAAATTCATTTTTAATAGCATATATGCTTATTGCTATTTGGCACTCAATTTTGTTCGCAAATATCGTCCCTTTGAACATACCAGTCTCATCATTATAACCCAAATCAGGTATGTCATCTGTCTCATACAATGTGTTATCAAACAAGGGGGGAGGGGGGGGGGGGGGATGTCGAACTCTTCATCATCAACTTCTTCCAATTTTCTTGGTATTGTATTACGAACCGCTTCACCCTCATGACTCACACAGTTCTCATCCACCAGGGGGAATCCATCAATCTCTAAACCTGTGCCTGGCTTTGTCTTTGTTTTTAAATCTCCAGCACTGTTTAGCAATACCACATGGTCGAAGGCATTGTTAGTACTACACATCACCTCCACAGCATTAGAACCACCAAGCTCTTCATCTAAAAAAGGCTCCCAGAATTCCATGTGATAACCCCTTGGCAAAGGAATTTTCTTTTTAACATATTCATCATCATCTTCGTCATCACTGTCTTCCGAACTCCAATTTTCACCATCTTCAAAATCCAAATCTAGGAAACCACTTCTACGTCTAGGGAAGTCATGATTTTTCTCATCTGCTTCACCGCTACCTCCGCTGCTTGAAGGGTTAACTTCTCGAACAATAGGTCCTCTCGTTGGTCTTCTTTTCGAAGCATTTCTCCGAATCTCAGCTTCTACTTCTTCTACTTCCAACACTAATTTTCATCATCAATGAATAAAGGCGACGACTTTGAGCCCAAACTACCACTGTTTGAGATTCCAGAACCTCATTTCTTGCATCCGGAACTTCCAAAAGAGTCTTCTTCCCTAACTTTTTTTTTTTGCAAACTCAAATGCCTCAAAAAGATTAATGTCAATCATCGTTTCAAAGACCTTCTGATACAATGTAAGACCAACATCGGTTGTCACCAAAACCGGTGGCATTTTCCGTCCGGTGATTAGCTCGAAGCTATTAGAAGACCAATAAATGAGAGTCGAACTACATTCACTAACTCCAAACTCAGAAAAGACATCACTTTTTAACTTAGATAGCGTAACTCCTTCTTTCATCGGAATGATTCTTGATAGTCTCCCTTTGTCAACCACAAAGTACCCCTCGCCATCCAACGTAACATTCCATGAACCATAAATTACCAGACAATGATCCTCCATTATCTTCCTGAACACAAGAATCAGAATTTTTAAGATGAAAATATAAACACACTTTAATCCAAAATCAGCTCATAAAACGATGCTTACCTTCCTATTACGGTGTAGCTTCCAATAAGGGAACCAAAAAAAACTTCACTGTTAACTCTATATATGAGTGACATCGGGATTTCCCGCCTCAAACCCTACAAACAACTACTCATTTTGACCGTCAGATCTAAAATTAATGTTATCTAATCCAATGGCCCAAATGACCCGCTTCTTAACCATAGCTGAAAAAAGCCTAGTTAAAGAACGACAGATGTAAGCCTTTTCCAGGGTATTTTTGTCCAACAAAATAAGAGCGCCCAACAAAAATGGTGTAAGTGCGCTAAACGGTGTAAAATGCAAATATTTTATTAAAAAGGGTGTCATAGTGCTATTGACTCTTACTAAAATTTTATTATGTTGAATTATTTTCGTAAATACTGAAGCAAATTGAGATTCACCAAATTCATAAAAACCAAATCAACAAAAAGCACTATAAATATGATATTGACAATGTGATCTACATATTTATGAGATCACCATATTTTTATCTAATCTAAGTACAATGATGAAAATTATAAATGAAACCATTTTAACTTTTGGAAACATGGGTTTCAGTAACAATGAATAACAAGAGGTGAAAGTGATTGTTGAAGGAGTATAGATAAAAATAAGCTGTTAAAATGGTAGTATAAATCTGCATGTCTCCTACCATGGATGTGATGACTTCAAACTTTTTTTGTTCTACCAATCCACTAAACATAAATTTATTGATATTGCACTCATGACCGCTAAATTCATTTGTTCAAATATCATTAGTGTTGATGAGATACAAGAAACATCTTTAAAAGATATATTTAATATTATTAATTTTATTTATTGTATAATACACGGAAAGCAAACACATGAGAATCAGATATAAAAATATCGATTGTGGAACTTAAAATGCACTTTACGCTTCCATATTAAAAATCTCAGCATAAACCAACTTAACAAAGCAATCAAAATTTTTTACAGATGAATATTTTATGGATTTTGGCAAGAATATGCTTAATCAGTTGTGTAAAGATAATTTAGAACAATAATATGATGTTACCAAGCAAGATATTGTTAAAGCATTAAAAATAACATATCAAACAGTAAAGTATAATATAGTGAATAATGATGTAGTATGTGAGAAATAAGTAACACTACAAAAAATGGATTTATTGTATCACTTAAATTGTATCAATTAAAACTATACTAATTTGAGTTACATATTAATAATTGATACAAAATTTATATATTAACATCAATTACAATAAATGATGTTATTTGGCATTAATTAAACATAATTGATACTAATTTACCTTGATTTGCATTACTTAAAAAGAAAATATGTAAAGTAAAAGTTAACATAAATTGTTAAGTGATACGAATTTTATATCAATTAAAAATGATGCAATTTGTTTCTTACATTTTTCCCACATCGCCAAAACAAGTGATGAAAAAAACATCACTCTCCTATAAATAAACTCATCATCAAATAATTAGTTTAACACATTTATTTTAATTAAATAAATAATAGGTGAGACTAATATATTTATATATTAACAAATAAATTTAATAATACTTAATATTTTGATTAATTAAATTTAAAAATGAAAACAATTAATATTAGCTACCAAATGATGTAATTATAACATCAATTACAATCAAATTATATATTTATATAGCATCAATTGTTAGATATGTAGCAAATATTAACGTCATTTATATTAATTGATGCAAAATTAGCATCATTTGTTTGTAACTGATGCAAAATTTATTATTTATTTGTAACTCATGTAGATTAATATCAATTACAATAATGATGCAAATTATTTGCATCGGTTGAGAAAAATATTACATAATTATTGTAATTGATGTTAATTTACATCAGTTACAAATAAATGATGTTAAATTTACATCAGTTACAAACAAATGATGCTAATTTTGCATCAATTAATATAAATTATGTTAATATTTACTATATATAAATCTAACAATTGATGCATAGTTGTATCATTTGTTTGTAATTGATGTTATAAATACATGGGTTGTATACAATTGATGTTACATATCTAACAATATATCATTTTTGTAGTATAATATTATCATTTATTTGGGAAGAAAAAAATGACAATAATGATGATGACTGTGTGGAAAATACTTATGACATTTGTAATAGGTGATATTGAGATTTTTAGATGTGAAACAGAATAAAAAAAGAACATGAAGGAAAGACTATTGAAGTTGGAATTTTTGTGAGCATAATATGTGCAAATGCTTTGGAAGCTTTGAACTGATCATAGATATTTGCTGCTGAATAAGCAAACTTTTCGTCCATTGTTAAACTCATCAACCTTCAATATATTATAACTTTCCTCCAAGGTAAAGTCAATGAGATGTAGATATATGAGAATCAGAGTATCCAAGGTTTGATAAAGTCTATTACCATCCGACAGAATCGTAAAAACTTTTGTGCAAAAATTCATACTTAGTCATGGCTAGGACCTTAAGCTCTTTACAAACTGGATCGAACCCCAAAAATAAATAAGATTTTTGAGTGACACCAGACAAATAAATGAACTTTCCATAGGGATTGCATATTACTCACTTATTGTTATTGTAATAGCAGAGAAGGCCATGAACATATAGAGAAATCTCATAATTGCAATCAAACTCCAAGACAGAATGTAAGTTTGGCTTTTGGATCAATAGATCATGTGGCTTCTCATGAAGTATGAAGCAGAATCTCAGACAATACACTGTGGATTGCTCAGTTTCACACAATGAGTGATTTACTATGTTACTAGATACGACCAAAATGTGTGGCATCTCTAGAGAAATAGATAAGAAATCTTCACTAAACGTTTCAATCTTCACAAAATTAGACCAATACTTAGTCACCGCACAAATCATCATAGTGGATCTAATGAGGAACCTCTACAAAATCTCACATTCAAGGCAACAAGCAGAATTTTCTTCCTAACTCTTAATTATATTATTTATTTGATTTTCAATTAAAAATAAATTATAATAATATAAAATTGTAATTAAATTGTGAGAAAAAGATCTAAAACTTTAAACAACATTAGTAAATTGTTATTTAATTCTATCGAAAATAAATTAAAAATAATTGGATTACGTCTAATCCGAGTAGTGTATTTCCACGTACTTTGTAATCTTCTTGTATTGCTTCTCCAGTTCATCAATCTTATCATTTTGTTTTCGTGAGCGGTTACACAATGTCAGGGTCTCCCATCAAAGTTGAAGAAGAATAGCGTGGTAAGATTATTTTAAATGAAAAAGGTTTTTCCATCTTTTGGATGAACAAAAATTTGGTTCAATGACATACTATGATGTCATCCAAAAGGCGAAGAAGAAGATCCAGAAGGAAGAATCTAAAGAGAAAGAGAAAATGAATATGAAGGAAGCAGTTGAAGCTGAAGATGCAACGATGAAAAAGATTATCCGCTAGTTAAAATTTTAGTTTTAAAAAACAAGCTAATCACTTGAATTTCTTTTGTATTCCTCTTAATTTATGACTACGTAATTGGCAATTTATAGAGTGTAAAAATCAAGCTAACCACTTGGATTTTTAAACGAGATTTTTTCTTCCACCACTTCAAATTAATTTGCTCTTCTTTCTTTACATATCTCATTTAGCTTTTTCTTACCTATACATTGTTACTACTCCAACAACATGGTTACCATAGTGAGGGTATTAAGTATGATCATTAGATGCATGTTATTGACCTAGCTTTGGAGGTTTTGTACCCCAAAAAGGTAATATTCATCATAAGGAATGATCTTAGAACGAAAAAAACATCATTAAAAGGATTCATTTGAGGATATCACAAAAAGAGAGTGGCTTTGTAAGTTCATTTTAGGGATAAAAAAAAATGTATCCATGGCATAATATTATGTCATCCAAATGCAGAAGAAGATGTTGAAGTAAGATGTCAAAGAGAAAGAGAAAAAGAATAAAGCGTGTGAACATGAAGATGCAGAAAAAAAAAAAGATTAGCTAATGAATAGTGTTTTAGCTTTTATAGACATTTTGATTTTATGTTTCTTTAGTTTTATGATTAAAAAACAAGCTAATCATTTAATTTTTTTTAATAGGGTTTTTTCCAACTGTTTTTCAAATTAATTTGATTTTTTTTTGTTTACATATCTCATTGATTTTATCTTTCACATTTTTTTCCTTGGATCAATGGCATACTATAAAAAATACCATCCAATAGAAGAAGAAGATGTTGAAGGAAGATGATGAACAATAGGAGAAAATGAAGGAAGTGGATGAAGATGAAGATTCAAAAATAATAAAAGATTAGCAGATGATTAGAGTTTTAGACTTTTAGAAATTTCTTGCTTTTATACTATTATAATTTTAAGATTAAAAAATAAAGCTAATCACTTGATTTTCTTTTGCAATCCTTTTGTAATTTAAGAAGTGCAAAAAGTCAAACTAATCACATGGATTTTTCCCTCCACCTTTTCAAATTAATTTGCTATTCTTTCTTTACATATCTAATTCACTTTTCCCTTACATATACATTATTACTACTTTGACTAAATTGATATCATAAAAAGGTATTAAATATGGTCACTGGATGCATATTACTGACTTAGCTTTGGAGGATTTGTACTCGGAAAAAGTAATATTCATCATTAGGGAGGAGCTTTAAATGAAAAAAATACATGGAATGAGATTTCTTTGAGGGTATCACAAAGAGAGAGTAGTATGGTAAATTTATTTTGATGGAGAAAGGGTTCCTCCATATTTTGGATGAACAGAAAATTAAATCCATGGCATACTATGATGTTATCCTAAAGAATAATAAGATGTTGAAGGACGATGCTGAAGAGAACGAGAAAATGAAGGAAGTGGGTAAAGCAGAAGATGCAAAAATGAAAACAATTTAGATGACGATTAGGGTTGTAGCCTTTTAAAAATCATCTGTTTTTATGCTATTTTAATTTTATAATTAAAAAAGTCAAGCTACTTGGTAGATTTTGTTTTTGTATTTCTTCCTATTTATTACTATGTATCTGGTAGTTTAAATAGTGTAAATAATCAAGCTCATCACATGGATTTTTATACTAGATTTTTCTCTTCACCTTTTCAAATTTGATTTCTATTCTTTCTTTACATATCTAATTCACATGGAAGTTTTTTATTTGGAAAAAGTAATATTTATCATAAGGAAAGAGCTTTAAATGAAAACAACATCATGGAAGAAGATTCAGTTGAGGATATCAATAAGAGAGAGTAGCATTGTAAGTTTATTTTAATGGAGAAAGCGTTTCTCCATCTTTTGGATGAACATAAAATTGGATTCATGACATAATATTATGTCATCCAAAAGAAGAGGAAGATGCTGAAAGAAATTGCTGAAGAGAATGAAAAAATGAATGAAGCGGTTGAGGCTGAAGATGTAAAGATGCATAGATGAAAAAGATTATTCCACGATTAGGTTTTTAGCATTTTAGGGATCCATTGCATTTATGTTATTTATTTTTGGATTAAAAAATCAATCTAATCACTTGATTTTATTTTGTATTCCTCTTAATTTATAACTCTTTATTTGATAATTTAACGAGTCTTAAAAATCAAACTAATCACTTTACTTTTTCCTCCATATTTTTTTAGATTAGTTATCTCTTCTTTCTCAACATGTCATACACATTTTTTCTTACATATATGTTGTTACTATTTCAAAACATTAATACCATAGTGAAGGTATTAAGTATGGTCATTGGATGCATGTTATTGATTTAGCTTTGGAGGTTTTGTATCCTAAAAAGGTGATATTCATTCTGGGTGTTGTCGGAAACAGATCCTTTCAAAAAATTATTTCTATATGGGATCCCTTATGAGGGATTTTTAAAGGAGTAGGGGTCCCTATTTTAAAATAAATTTTCAAAAATGTCCATTTTTTGTATTTAATCCTATTCATTATAGGAAAGATCTTTGAATGAAAACAATATCATAGAAGCGTGGTAAACTTATTAGATTGATAAATAATTTCTCTTTCTTTTGGATTAAAAGAAAATTAGATCCATGTCATACTATGATTCATGCAAAAGAAGAAGAAGATGTTGAAGTGAAGGAAACATGAAGAAAGCGGTTGAAGCTGAAAATGCAAAGAAGAAAAATAATTAGCCGACGATTAGTGTTTGAGCCTTTTAGGGATCCCTTGCTTTTATGTTATTTTAATTTTAGGATTAAAAATCAAGCTAATCACTAATCACTTGATTTTCTTTTGTAGTCCTCTTAATTTATGACTTTTTCTGGTAATTTAAAGAGAGTAGCAAATCAAGCTAATCACTTGGATTTTTTAAATGGTATTTTTCCCTCCACCATTTCAAATTAGTTTGTTCATCTTTATTTACATATCTCACTCACCTTTTTTCCTTATTCATATGTTGTTATAATTTTGATTAAATGGGTACTATAGTGACGGTATTTAGTATGGGTCACTGGATGTATGATACCGACCTAGCTTTGGAGGCATTTGATGAGTCTTTATTTTCATCAATTTCTACTATAGATTTGATGCGTTTTATTAAGTCTATAGTTAGGTTTTGTGTATTTCTGGCTCGTTTTGGTAACTTTACAGGTTTTTACTTTATTGGAGCTAAAATGGACAAAATGGAGTAACTTTGGACGTTTTTACACTTCATGGGATTTTGGAGACACTCTGGGATCAATCAATCCTGAATAGGATCGACCAAGCATAAAGATGATCAACCAATCCTAAAGAAGATCGGTCAGTCAAAGGAATCTATGAGGTGGCACGTATCAAAGGAAGGAGATCGATCGATCCTGATCGCGAATATTCTTAAGGTTGCACATTAACTCTGATTTTTTACCTAGAAGACTCCCTATGTAAAATGATCATTTCCTGAGCGGCCCAGAAGCCCTAGACGCGATTTTGTTTCTTTGTATTTTTATTTCATTTTCAGATACGTAAACTTTTACTTTGAATTTTCTCAGATCGATACTATTTTGCGTTGCATTTTCAGATCAACACTCTGTCTTCATCTCTTTCTTTGCATTACGTGTCATTTTCAATGATGATCTATCAACCCATTGCCATGGTTGAGTAGATCTATATGTTGGGATAAGGGATCTATTCAAAGGGATTAATTTTTATTTAGGTTATTGTTATTGATTAGGGTTATGATTGATAGATCTCTATTTCTATGAAACTAATGCTTTTGTTAGGTTGACGAATCTATCAAATGATTTACAGTGTTTTATAATACGGCTAGCGCATGTTTATTCTTCCATGAACCGGTAGTTTATAGGCTTGAGATCGTCAGCCGACGAGAGTCGAGGTTGGATATGCAAGTGAACAATATCAAAACCCGCTAATAAATACTGGCATAGGATCCTAGGATTTATGACCAAGATAATATTCTCATTCGTGAGGTGGTTTATTTGTTCATAGTATTTTGAGTTCTAGATATAGATCATTAAACTGCTAATCCGGTTAGATATCCTATTTATTTATTTAATTCCCTGCGATTTTCTGGATCCCAACATTTGTTTTAATTGATTTTTATTTCATTATTTAAATATTTTCGGATTTATATTCGGAATTCTTTGTGACAACCATTTAATATTTTTCATCCTAGCTTAGTTTAGATCTACAAATCTAAAGTGCATTTTACTCCTTGTGGATTTGATCCCACCATTGTACTACCGCGCACAACCGTGCACTTGTGGGAACCATTGGTTTGGGTAAAACCTTATACCCCATCAGTATTGTATCATGAAAACAGGAGGGACCAGTTCAAGGAGTCACTCGGTTTGGAAGAAGGAACTCAACTGAAGAAGGAACAAAGCATCGCGCTCTTATGTCTTGAAGGTTGCTTTCAGAAAGCTTCATTTCATAGCGGGGTCTGATCTGATCTTTGGGCCGAGCAAAATTGGCTAAAGTTCGAGGGCTTGACGACGGATTTATTGCTGTTCAAAAGTTAAATCAAAATTAGAAGCTTTGTGATTTTTTTGTGAAGACATGTTTAATAAATATGTATTCAGAAATGAAGAAACAAATGAAAAAGTAGGGAACTATTTTAAAGATAGAAGGAAGAGAAAAGGATTCCCGCTTATGTTTTTGAGGAGGTTATTATTTAATACAACAAAGGCAAGAGTCAAAGCTTAATAATTGCTTAGAATTCCTATATTTAGTGAATTAACAAGTAATAAAAAAATCAAATCAAAATAAAATCAGCAAAGAATGAAAACACTTAAGTCCTCAAGCCGGGCAGCAGCTCGCAGGACTTGGGGGCAAATATTGGTACCAGATTCGCACCGAAGATCTATTCTCTCCAGTTTACGACACGTGTCATTATGTTGATATATTTAAAAGTTATTTAAATACACTGAAGTAAAAAAGAGCGGGTGAACTAAGCAAGAGCTCGGTCAAGCGAAGTAGGATCTGGGAGTAGCAAAGCCACGTGGAGAAGGAAGCAAGCAAAGCCAAGGAATGTCCGAAAAGCAAGGTGGATATGCTCATCGGAGAAGATTCTATTGAAAGGAGAGAGCGGTATAACATTAAATCCTGGGTCGAAACCAACGACTTAAAGGAGAAATAATAGAACTAATTAATCATTATTCTTAGCATTTATTTCCTAATTTATGTATAAATATCGACCTCATAGTCTTATAAGAGGATCGCTCATTTTTTCTACAAAAGATCAATATACACTATTTTTATAATTTTTCTCTTGTTTTATACTTGGATCATATTTCAAGTCTATTTTCTTACATAGTTCTTATTTTACTTAATAAACATTTCATTATGTTACTTAATAAATCTTTTATTATTTTATTAAATGTGAGATCATGTATCCATATTTGGGCTCTAGATTTTGAACGGACTCAATTTTGTGCCAATTTGGTCACAAATGGATGTATTCTCCTACCAATTTATGTCATTTGTGTAATTTCAGACACTAAACTTTCATCATATATCTAGATGATAAAAAAAAACTCTATTTGATAGTGGTATAGTTAAAAAATTTATTTGATAATAACTCTTTAATAAAAAAAAATAAAAAAAATTGTTTACCAAATTGTCCCAATTAAATAAATGATTTGGGTAAAAACACACATACTGAGACAATTATTTTTCTTTACAAAAATATTATTTAATCAATAAACTTTTAAGTTTTATGCAAAAAATAATAATAAAATGAAACAAAAAAAATCCCAAAACATCTACTCCATCCGTTTCATCTTAGTTATCGTTTTAGATCTTAAAACTTGTTTCATATTAGTTGTCGTTTTATGTTTTCTTTTTTTTTTTACTAAAAGGATTTTTTATTTAAAGCATGAGAAGTGTAAAAATATTACAAGCCTAATAAAGACTATAGTTTGGATAAGCACCCAATAATAGAACCCAGCCCAATAAACCCTAAGATCAATAAAATGAATCTTAATTTGAACCAAACTAAACCAAACCGAAGAGAATTAAATGAGGAACATCCCCAAATTAAACATTGTCGTTGTCGTGAGGTGAGAAAAAGCTTATCGGCTTTTCAACAGAGGAGAGAGAGTAATCAGCTTCCTTCAATCAGTAATAATGACGAATTCAAGATCTGAAAGTCACAGTTAAGAAGCAGTCATGAACCATAGCTGTAGCATTGAAGATGCTAAAGTTTGATTCACTTGTCGATAGCTTGCGATGCGATTCCTTATGGTGAGATCAATCTGTGAAAGTAAAGAGTCACACGATCTGAATGAGTTGAGATGTAGCCGGGCATTTCTCTCTGTCCATAGAGCATGAATCTTACACTGCCAAGCCAAAACTGTAAGTCTTTTCTTCTCTTTCCTTCCTGATAGCATCTGTAATTGAATCAATGATCTAACCCACATCCTCTCTGGAATCAGACCACATCTCAAAGCTACAACAGACCATACAGACCAGCTGTGACTACAGTCAAAGAACAAATGATCTGAAGCAGTTTGAAGACCCTATCCGAGAATACGGTCCCTAGCTGGACATCTATTTAGAACAAAGAGCCAAGCTAGAAAATTGTGCTTCGGAATACAGCCTTTATTCCAGACAATATTTCCCCAAGGTACATCAACTCCAGGTCCTTTCAGTTTGTTATAGACCTCATCCCTAGAATACTTCTTTCTTATTGTTCCATCTATCTCCCATTCATAGTAATCTTCCTCTAGAGTAAGATGAATAGTTGTAAGAAAAACCTGAATAGTGAGTTGGTTTTCTGTTCTTGCAGGTGGAAGAACCCATTGACCATGATTGCATAAATCAGAGAGTGTTGATTCCATTCTTATGCCTAGTCGCGATCCTCTGCTTGAGTGAAGAAATATTTGTAAGCTTCCAAAAGGAGACCAATTATCAGACCAAAACCTACAGCTTTTACCATTTTGCACTCTGAGTTTTATCCAATCGAATACTTCATCTCTGACTTTCAGGAGCTTGTTTGCCAGCCAAGAGTGTTTAATATTCGTCTTGGCAGTCCAGAAATTGTTGAGACACCCTTTCAGAACCTCGTGCTTAAACCAGTCTACCCACACAGATCCAGACTGAAAGAAGAGCAACCATATGAGCTTGATTGTGCAGGCCCTATTCCAGAATGTAAGATCCTCAATACCTAAGCCTCCTTCCTTCTTTGGTTTAGTAAGAGTATCCCATGCTACCTTAGCACTATGATTACCTTCAACTGAGCCATGCCACAAGAAATTAATACGTAGTGAGTTGATCTTGATAATGCACGCTTTGGGCAAGACAAATGTGGCACACTAGAAGGTAGATATGCCTGCAATAAGGGTTTTGATAAGCTGAAGCCTACCAGCAAAAGACAATATTTTTACACTCCAAGACGTAACTCTTTCCTTGACTTGTTGCAAAAATCGTTTTATGTTTTCAATGCATATGTTTGATAAGATTCTTATGTTTGTCTATTTTGTTTTAATGTCTTGAGCTTGACCAATGAAATAAAATTAAATAAACATAATTAGAGATAAAACAGAAAAATTAAACGACAATTAATTTGAAACTGCAGAATATAAAACTGGGAGAGAGAGAGTTGTTTTTAACCTGAATTTTTTCAGCTAATGTTCCCCGTCACACTCACACACACTTGCATTTATTTTTTGTCAAAATTTTCCAAACCACAGAAAAAAAGGGAAATCATTTATCATTTTTGCCACAACTAACTAAACCGGCCGGTTCGAAATCTGTATTTTGTTTAAGGTGTTTTTAATTTATCACCGCACATCTTCTTCTCCCTTCAGAGCTTTCGTCTTCTTCTCCACGCCGAAGAAGAGTAACCAAAAAAAAAAAAAAAAAGGCTTCTCTCTTCTTCATCTTCTAAACATATCTCTGCAAAATCTCATGATCTTTAAACTATCATGAAGGCTTCCAACTTCATGTGGCCTTCCACATCACCCAGATTCTCCATCACCACACCTTATCCACACCCTCACTTACGCTTTACCTCACGCGCCGCCCCTTTCTTACAAGTGAAATCCTTCCAGCGCGATGACTTCGACCGTTTCGCTGATAACGTAAAGTCCGGTAAAGCTTTGAGAGACGCGTGGAGGACAGCTAACGATGGATTCGAGCAATTCGTATTTGAAGCTAAGAAGACCGCTGAGCGAATTGATCGTCAGTATGCGGTTTCTCGTCGATTTAGCTCTGTTGCTAGCTCTGCCGGTGACCGTGCTCGTGAGATTGATCGTGAGTTTGGGATTAGTCCTCGTGTTCGAAGCTTATCTGCTGATTTTGGTAGAAATTTTCCCAAGGTATATATATATGCTTTTATGTATTTGAAATTTGAGAATTGAGAAAGAGATGAAACCAATTTTTATGTATTGTTTACAATTTAACATTTGATTTAGATTCTCATAGTAGATTCTTGATTTATTGTTATTGCTATTGAGAATATATGAAATGGAGCAAAATTGAGATTTCTTACAGATTTGAAGCTCCATAGAGGTCGTTCCTTTGAAGTAAAGAGAGTTACATTCAAATCCTTTTTCGTCGTTTGTTTTCGATATAATTGTGCTTTGTGGATTGGATTCTGTAGCAGAGCCTAGTATATAGTTCTTATGCATAGATTGAGATGTTTGTTGAATCATTCATGTCCAGTTAGTTGGTTTTGTGGAATTAACATGTGTTGTGATAGACTATGGTTAACATGAATCGTAGATGCTTAGTTAGGCTAGGATTTACTTATTATATATATAGACTGAGAGATGTTGAATCATTCTTGTGTTAGTAGTTGGTTTTATAGAATTATTATTCTGTGTTGTACAGTTGTGATAGACCAATGATATCATGTTGTTGTAGCTATATGACTCTTGCTTTGCTTTGTGCTGAGCTTTTTTTTCCCTTTGTTTTTGCTTGCAGTACAGGAAACAATTTAGTGATTTCTTGAATACGCCTCTCGGTGGAAGTTTTGCTGTAAGTATTACGTCGTTATTTTCGCCTACATTTACTCTATTTATCATTGAGGCAGAGTTGAAAGCTTAGAAAGTAGTAATCCTTATAGGAATTAGATATTTTATGCTTAAACTCATTGTCTAGCACATGAAAGATCTGTCTAACCCTTTCCTGTACTTCTTTGGATGTATCTTATATAAAGATACAGGCTTAGATTATGAAAACCCAAAACTATTTTCTGTGGTTTTGATATATCAGGCATATATATAAGCACTGGCCTGATCTATATATGATGCTGTAGCATAAGAACTTTCATGTACCACATAGTCCATGTGTTTCATTGACTAGTTTAATTCACAAAAGGACATATACTTTGATGACATGTCTGATTATACATGCTTTCCGATGAATCCCAATAGACTGAGTTTATAATTCTAATCTTGGATATGCTTTGGTCTCATTTCCAGACTATTTTCTTCCTTTGGTTTGCCCTCTCTGGATGGCTGTTTCGAGTGATAATAATCGCAACTTGGGTTCTTCCAATTGCTGGACCTCTTCTCATTGGTGCAGTGGCCAATAACTTTGTCATCAAGGTAAAGCTAGTATACTCTATCCTCTGTCTACATGTAACATGTTTGTAATTTCCGGTTGACTCTGAAGTTTCTTGAACCAAATGTTATTCAAAACTCTCTTGTAACGTTTGGTACTTTCTCAGGGAGAATGTCCAGCATGTAAGAGGCAGTTCATAGGATACAAAAGCCAAATCATCAGATGCGAGGGATGTAGGAACATAGTTTGGCAACCACAAGGCGACTTCTTCTCAAGAGACGGCAACAACAACAACAACAACAACAACAGCAAGGGAAACTCTAAAAGGCCACCTAAGTCCCAAATCATTGATGTCGACTTTGAAGAGAAATGATGATTAGAGAGACCGATACAAAAAAAATGGCGAGAATGAAGTAGAAGGGTCTCTCCTGTTGCGCTAATGATGTTTTTGTCTGTTTTGATCTGTAGTAGCTATGCGGAAGGCATTGTGTTGTTGCTTGTTATGTACATGATAAGGTCTCTTTTGTAGATGAACAAATGTAGTTTCCACAAGCCAAGAGACTTGATTGAAACTTCCAAAGTATTTTTCGTCTTAGACAAATCATATTATAGAACAGTTTACATCTATGTTATTTGTTTGTTTACTTAACATGTTATAATAGTCTGGTTTCTTGAAACCACAATTTTTAGTATTCAGTAAAAAAAGGTTACTCTTTGTATGAAAATATTTGTATAAAGCAACCCAATTCAGATTCCAACAAGTGATATACATGATACAATCAAAACAAACTTATTTATTTTCTTACTCTTTGTGCCCACTAAATTTTTGTTTAGTCACTAAACCTATGGTCTGTAATCAGCCACTGTCTGTGATACTCTTTCTAAAGGTTTCATATACAAAGAACATAACTGTTTTCATTGGAACATGTCACTGTATTATACATCAATACTGGGTTCCCATAGTAATACAGTTCTATCACTCTTTAGGCCATTGAAGAGCTTCATAGAACAAAATCTCTGGCCGAAACTTCCTTTCTCCACAGAATCTGACCACTTTCGCCCAGTTACCAATAACCTATGGCATCGACAAACATATCAATAATGTCAAAATTCACATTTCAACTCAAGAAAGACAGGAAACTGTTTCCTCTTACCTCTTCTGCTAAACCTTCATGTCTGAGACTAACCCACCTGGTCTTTTTATACGCCAGGCAAATGTGTTTTCTTCCTTCTTCAGCACAACCAACCTGCATCACATGTTCTAAGACTATAACAGAGAAAATATGCAGAATATCAATAGCACTGACAATGATTCATATTTTACCATTGACACAAGCCGGTACTTAGTGTTTGGTTGTAATCCTTCATATAGCCTGCTAATATCTATTTCCCAGTCCAAAGCATTTGTTGTTTCAGATATTTGCTTTTCAGTTTCATTCTTCTCCCATTCCAACACTTATGTTGCAAACCCACAAAAAAAGCTACATTGTTTATAAATGAAATGAGCAGATAAGATTACAATTCACAACCCTGGTCAAAAACTTACCAATTGTGAAGATAGGCGAGCATCTATTTATAGTATGATGCATAAAGTTTTCCATTCCACAGCCTCCAGTTTTAACATCACATATCATTTTATCTTCCATGCGGATCACTTTAAGGATGTCCACAAACTTTATATTCCCAAAAGCACACTGCAGTTATATGTATAACCACAAACTTTTAAACCAGTTACTGTACGAAATACAAAGAGGGAAATAAATGAAACATACCTTCAGGTCTCTGATTGAATCTGCAGCCATTACGAGTCCATAAGAACTTTGGTCGGGATAATTTGGCTTCCTTCTGCATTTTCTACAACTCATTTTTTCATATTCCTCCAATGTAAATAGGCGAATCACCAAGCTTTCTCTTTCTGGACTTTTCCAGCAATGACAAAACTCAAGGATCGCAACGACTATCTCAGCAGCACCACTTGACTCAAAAGACTAAAAAAATGAATGAAATGTAAAAGAATAACCATACCTATTTAGTATAACAATAATATGCTTATAAGCTTATATTTATCCGTGCATACCATGGAATGAACTCCTAGGGAAGCAAGTAAGTTGCTTAGGAGGTAACTGTAGAGTCCCTCCTCTGTTATCTGTTCCGAGACAATTGCAGAAAATAAATCCTGCAATGCGTAAGGGACTTGTGCTTCCAAGTTGCCATGAAATGGTTGCCGATTGTGCAGCAAATCCTCTTCAAAAGTCTTAATGTTCAAAAAGGCCTGCAGTAGCACAAATTTTTGAAAGCAAATAAGGAGTTAAAGAGAATATAAGAAAATAAAGAATCCAATTTTTGCTGGTGACTGATTTACCTTAAGCGTCATGTCAAGAGCTGAACGGTATCTGATTGCAGCTTCTCCTTGTGTTATCTCCAATTTTTCTGGCAGTGAATCTTCTGGAGGTATGTTTTCCATATCTTGAAGATGGTGAATGAAAGAAATAAGAACTGTGCATCTTAGAACAAAAGGTTTTTGTAAATTATGCTCTCTTTCAACCAGGGTCACCTTTTATAGCTTCCTCTTGATTGTTAGTGTTGGATGATGTTCCCAATTGACCTCTTTCACTTGAGAGAATATCTTGCGCCATATTTAGTGATGTGACTCCCGGTTCACTGGACATATATGTAAGAACAAATTTTGCTCAGAGAAAACCTACAAATCATTTAACTACTTGCAAGAAGAGTAGAGGGAAGGTACATACAGTTGGACATTCTGATCAAGAAGACTAGACATTTTGCTCGCTGAAGTTCTCTGTTACACCATGAAAGACATTCATTCTTACGACTGAGAAACCGATGATTCAAAGAAGCACATAGAGAATCTAGACCATCAACGACCTTGTTGCTTCGATGTTTCTTCTTTTTTGACCTTACAACTGGCTTCTTCTCCTTTTCTTTTTTTTCCTTGGTTAAAATTTCTGCAGCTAACTTGGCTTTGGCATCAATATCTACAATTCCATCCAACTCTTCCTAGAAGAAGAGACATCAATTACAATGTAAGCTACCAGTCAAAGAGAAAATCAGGAGGAATACGAAAGCTCTTTGTATAAAACCAACCTGCAAGAAACGTTTCAGTAGGGGAAGGATGTAAGAGCGATAGTCAAAAACAGAAAGCCTAACAAGGTCGTTCAGCAGTTTAATCCTTGAATTTTCAACCAGCAAAATCTTTGAATCGGCTAGGGAAACCTGCAAGTCAATACATATTTTACGAAAACAATTTATCTTACTCTGTTGTTAAATAAAACTCAGATCAGGATGGAACCTTGTTGGATACAAATGATTTCAGATGGTCTATAGACTTCAACACTACATCATCACTGAGATTTTTATGCCCATGTATAAGAGTCAGGCAATCTTCTAGATTTGCGATATTAAATGTCGGATACGATGCTCCTTTGAGAACATCCCGTACTGCACACAGGTATAGATCTGTAACTAGAGGATCTGCATCATCTTTCTTTAACTGCTCTTCACATTTCTCGCATAGAAGAGATGCATATCTGTTCCATTGATCTTCCCGAACATTTATTCTCCTTTCATCTTCGTGCATACATATATCCAAAGCCCTATTAAGACATGCATTATAACATAGGATCTTCGACTTCTTTGCATATTTAATTTGCAAATTCGCACACGTGAAGTGAATGGCTCTCAGAACAGCCACCCACATATCAAGATTGTGTGCCCTGATATATCTGGGAAATGCAAAGCTCTCATCTTTCAAAGGGTGATCAAGTAACCAAGTTATGATATCATCTCCCTGAGGATGTGTCTTGGCGTAGTAAACTTTGCGATCACAAACATCTATTGACCCTTCATCATCGAATGAAGCAAGCTTACCTCTCAGCAATCTTTTATCCAGAAGCATAAAAGAAAACTCATGGTCAAATTCAATCTTTTCATTGACTAGAGTACGACACCATAAACTGTCTGTTGCGCTAGAAACCAGTTCTGTACCATCATACCTTTCACACTTGATCTGTTTGAGAAGGTCTAGAATTTGATTGAGATCATGAGATTCCAAAAAGCAGATACCCTGAGGTGTTTCCACCAAGCGACACTCGGTAGAAAGAGTATGCTCGGAAACTTCAAATTGTGCAAGATGCTTAACAAGAAACTGCATCATCCAGTCTTGAATGCTACAAGGGAGAATTTTACGCTTCCAAAACGATACAAAGAACAACTGGATTTCCTTCAGCAACTTCCTTCGCTCTTCATCTGCAGCTAAAGGCCACTCTTTGGACCATCCATTCACATATACAAACTTTTTCACAAATTCAAGCCGGTTCTTGATCATTTCAGCAGCAGCTACTGCATCCACAGGTTCCCAACCTACAACAGATATCATACCAGCCCAGACTTCATCTACCCTCTGGGCCATAACTTCTTTCGGACATTTATATCTTGCAGCATGCTCTTGTTCAAGATGGTTCTTGAACTTTTTAGGATAAAAGAACTTCTTTGAACAAGCTTGGCATATCCAGAATTTCCATTTTCTGTTCTTCTTCGCAGAGTCAACAACTTGATCCAAAGCCCCAATCCCCTCTCTGCCATATAATCTCTCGACAAAAGCTGTAAACTTCGAAATGCTTACAGTCATGAAGTTCCTCTTAGTATCAACATTCATAGTCGCCCAATACGGCCTCAATCTTTTAGCCGCAACTGTAAGCGAGTCACTACTTATCTTGATTCTTATTGCCTTGAACTTCCTAGGTTTTGGTTCAGAGTCTTTTACAGTAGGACCAAGGAGGATCCTTGACTCTGCTATTTCGGCTAGATTCTCAAGTTTAGTTTTAGTATTTTGCTGGTACGAGTTCAATGGACGAGAAGAATCCATAACAGATAAGCTATGTTTTGCAATCTTCAGGGCTTTCTTGTAATACGTTACTGATCCAAGATTTTCTCCCAATTCAAAGAAAGAAATTGCAGCAAATGGTTGTAAATCGTAATCATCCAAATAGCATTGTGCAGAAGCCAACAAGAATGCGAATTTAAAGTCAATGCTCTCTGTTTTTCTCGCTAGTTCCGTGAAGATAGTACCTTGTAGGAGATGAAGATCTGATGGAACTTTGTGTTTCCCACTGATCAAAATGGAGTCTTCAATCATCTCCAAGGCCTTGATGTGATCTCCTTGATCGTAGTAACGTTGAGCAAGTTCGTATTTTGATGTAGCTTTTGAGAAAAGCGGGGGAGAAGGCTCCATGGTTGAGGGAAGAGTAACGAATGATTCTCAAGCTTCTTGCTTTCTTGGTCTCTGCGGTTTTGATTCAGATACAACTTTCTTCGCGAGGCGGGAAAAATAACGGAGATTGATAACAATAAGATGAAGCTTTTATCACGTGCGATCACGTGGCAAGAGAGACGAGTAGAGAAACCCAATTCGTGGCGTCTTCTTTTTGAATAACTACATTGGGGAATTGTGTCGAGCAGCTTGTGGGCGTTCGTTGTTTTGAATAAATAACACAATTGCTTCGATTTAACTCCCATTCGTCTTGTTTTCGAATTCGGGTCTTCATGTTCAGATCAAAGATTCGGATATTTTTGAAAGCTCAAATGATTTTTGAAGATAAACCCACAAAGTCGTTGACAATGGTTTACACTGTAGGCAAATATGATTTGTACTACAGCTCTATTTGTACGAATAATCTTCGTTTTGTTTATTTGGTGGACTATACTATCTTCTCTTTTTTTGTAAATATTTTTATTAATTATATACTTAAATCAAGTTATGAACTCAAAGATGAAATTTATTAAAAAGATTTATATGATTTAAATTTATATTTATTTAGAATTATGTAAAATAATTGTTTTACGTGATTTCACTATAGAAACTTAAAAGATAATATATATATATATATATATATATATATATTTGTTTTATTTTTATCTTTTGTTAAAGAAGTAGAAGGCTAAAAGATATTATATAGTTCTATAATAACTACATAAAACTGGGTATTTTTTTTTTTTTTTAGTATCTATATTTATCTTAGGGAAGTTTGTGAAAAATTGGGTCATGCGCTAAATTAAAAAAGAAAAAAGAATAAAATAGATCCTATAAAAAAACTAAAATAATGAAGCTCTTTTATATAAGGAAAACTAAAATAAAAACATTAAAATTTTGGCAATTGCACATATGACACATGTTCAGAATCCGTCCTGATTTATCTTAGCTTTTAGTAAATATAAAATGCCCATAAAAATTGACTATCAAT
The DNA here is from genome assembly GCA_963555745.1 of Cardamine flexuosa. NCBI lineage: Eukaryota > Viridiplantae > Streptophyta > Magnoliopsida > Brassicales > Brassicaceae > Cardamine > Cardamine flexuosa. The sequence goes on along the minus strand of OY743220.1, from coordinate 11,456,680 downwards.
ACATATATATATATATATATGAATTAAATATGCAACATCTATATATGTATTTAACTAAAAATAAACACACATATTTCTTATAAATATAAAATGCCGATAAAAGTTGACTATCAATATATATATATATATATATATATGAATTAAATATGCAACATCTATATATATATATATATATTTAACAGAAAATAAACACACATATATATCCGATAATATATATATATATCTATATATATATATATGAGAAAAGTAAAAATAAACACACATACACTGGCGGAGGGAGAAATTTTTTTATGGGGGTCAAAATATAAAATTTTAGTTTTATGAGGAGTCAATAAGTTAATTTAGCTAAAACTAATACAATTTTATAACAAAATTACACTAAACCAAAAATATTGTTGGGTGTCATTTGCCACCCCTAGTCACTACCTCCCTCCGCCACTGCACACATATATATTTTTAATTTAAGTTAAATATATATATAGATGTTGCATATTTAATTCATACTTATTTTATTTTCATTTTATTTTTGAAAAGTCATGTAAATAAGATTGATATACAAATACCAATGTGTGATACTTGTATGAACTGTGAGATACTTTTTTCTGATAAAACTGTGAGATATTTATAAATTTATATTCAATAACATGAATGTTTTTTCTATAATTATTTTTGTTTGTTGTACTAGAATTTTTGTTTGTTGCACAACCGGAGATGAAATCTATGCCGATGTGGGTACATGTTAAGAACATCCCATACTCTATGTTTATTTGGAAAGGGATCAGTTTTCTAACAAGTCAGGATACTGAGTTGGTCACACGTATTGATGAAGCAAAAGTCTTTGTGGAGGTTGATCTAACAAAAGAGTTACCAAAGACATATTATTTTACGATAAAGAAAGAGGAAGTGTGTGTCAACTTTGAATATCTGTGGCTGCCTCCCCGGTGTGGGATTTGTGAGAAATGGGGACATTCAATGGATGGCTGCTTAGCAAATTCTGAGCATGTCTCTTCTCCTAGGAGGGAGTCACAGCGAAAAGGAACAGTTCCGGTGATACAGATGTCATATGGGACTATTGAAACGATTGTTATTCTGGACCAAACAGGAATCCAAGTCTTCCTTTGGTAGAAAACAATGCTGCCATTATACCTGTGGAAGATTTGAGAGTCAATATTGGTGAGACAGAGGAGGGTGAGATTCCAGGCTCCCCTTTAGTTGCGGGCATTTGAGAAGGTGTTGAGGAAGGTTGGTCAAAAAATTTGTCATCAGGAGGAAGGAAAGCAAAACAAGCTTCAGGGCAGGATCTGGTCTATGGTCAAGTTAAGATAATCTCACCGACCCGGTACGATGCTCTTAGAGAAAATGATGAGCAAGACGAAAATGAGGTAGTAACTGATTCTGGATCACTAACTGTATCTGATTCCATCTGTACTTGTTACTGGAAATCGGCTTGATACAAATCAGAAAGGAAAATTGGGTAAGGAAAGTCATATGGTGCTAGTTCCACTTCCCCGGAGTTCAAAGAATTTGCACAAGAACAGTTCCAATATACCACTGCAGGCACAAGGTAATGCTCACAACTTCTATAAACGGAAATCCAAAAATAAGCCTTAATGTCTTGTTTCTTTTGGATATCCGTGGTTTTAATAAATCAAATAAGTAGAAGGTGATTCGAGATTGGGTACGAAGTAATTGTTTTCAGTTTGTGTGTTTGTTAGAAACTAAAGTAAAGGAAAGTAGATCTGTGGAAGTTGCACGTCAGGTCTTTAGGGACTGGCATATGGTTTCAAATTATGAGTTTCATCGTTTGGGACGAATCTGGGTTGTCTGGAGTCCAACAAAACAGGTCCAAGTGGTATTTAAAAGTGCTCAGATAATCACTTGTTTAATTAAGGTGCATGATTTTGAGGAGGAGTTTCAAGTTTCATTTATTTATGCCTCAAACTTTGCTGAGGAACGTAAAGAGCTATGGAGTGACATTCAACATCACCATAATCAAAATTTAGGGTGTCGAAAGCCTTCGATTCTGATGGGTGATTATAATGAGACATTACACTTAGCTGAACATTCTAACTCTGATGTACTACCAATGGTCACGGCAGGCATGCAAGATTTTCAAGAGTTGGTTCGATATTGCTCCTTGGACTATATGAGATCTTATAGTCCAAATTTTATGTGGTGCAATAACCGAGAAGAGGGTTTGATTTGTAAGAAGCTAGATAGAGTGCTTCAAAATGATATGTGGCTCCAATTTTTTGAATGCGCATATTATGGGATGGACTCAGGAGGTTGTTCAGATCATCTTAGAGGAAAAGTGTTCTTATTTGCAAATATTCAAAAACCAAAAACTCCTTTTAAGTTTGCAAATGCCATAGCATCTCAACCAGAGTTTGTAAGGAGAGTTGAAGAATATTGGCAACGAACAGCATCATTGTTTCATTCTACTTCTTCATTGTTTCGGTTCTCAAAAAAATAAAGCTTCTTAAGCCGATATTAAGGGAGTTGAGTCGCACGAAGCTTGCCAATATCTCTTGCAGAGCCAAAGAAGCTTATGTTGATCTATGTGTACGCCAGGAGGTTTCTCTTTCCAGTCCAAGTCCTCTTGTGGTTGCAGAAGAACATTTGGCTTTTAACAGATGGGAATGAGTTGCATGTTTAGAAGAATGTTTCTTGAAACAAAAATCTAAACTGCACTAGCTACACGTGAGTGATAATAACAACAAGTTTTTCTACAATGCTGTGAGGGAAAGGTTTTATGTAAACTCTATTCTTTTGGTTCTTGATCTTGTTGGCACTACACTCACTGGTAAGGAGGATATTAAGAGAGAAGCGGTCAGGTTTTTCTCGGAACTACTTACAAAGGTCCCTGATGATTTTACTGGACTTTCAGTGGCGAGGTTGCAAGAATTGGAACCTTTTCGATGCTCTGATGTGCAACAAGCACTTCTGATATCTGATGTTACAGAAACTGACGTGAAGAAGGTCATTTTCTCGACGCCAAGCGATAAATCCCCAGGTCCTGATGGGTACACCATTGAATTTGTTAGAGCAGCATGGTCAGTAGTGGGTCAAGATCTAACGAAAACATTTCAATCTTTCTTCCTATATGGTTTTCTCCCTAAGGGCTGAATACCACGATCCTAGCTCTTATTCCAAAGAAAACAGATGCTAGTGAGATGAAGGACTATCGACCTATATCCTGTTGCAATGTACTATACAAGGTTATATCCAAAATCTTGGCAAACCGGCTTAAAACAATCCTCCCTGGTTTCATTGCTCCAAATCAATCAGCATTTATAAAGGACAGACTTCTTATGGAAAATCTACTTCTTGCTATAGAGATTGTAAAAGACTATCACAAAGAAGATATCTCATCTCGCTGTGCTATAAAAATTGATATATCAAAGGCGTTTGATTCAGTCCAATGGCCTTTTTTTCTGAATGTTCTCTTAGCTCTGGATCTTCCTGCTAAATTCATTCATTGGATTAAGTTATGTATCACAACTGCATCTTTCTCTGTCCAAGTAAATGGCAAAATTGCTGGGTTTTTTCGTAGTAAGAGAGGTCTTAGACAAGGATGCTCACTCTCGCCCTATCTTTTTGTGATCTGTATGAATGTGTTATCTTCACTCTTAGACAAGGCTGCTGCTGAATGGAAGTTTGGGTTTCACCCTAGGTGTAAGAACATGAAGCTTACCCATTTGTGTTTTGCAGATGATACCATGGTTTTATCTGATGGGAAATCAAGATCTTTGGAAGGGATTTTAGACATTTTTAATGAGTTTGCAGCGGTCTTCGGGCTGTGTATTAGCCTAGAGAAATCGTCCATCTATATGGCTGGTGTCACTCCGGGTTCAAGAGATGCAATATTTACTCGTTTCCATTTGCTTATGGCTCCCTACCAGTTCGCTATTTAGGGTTGCCATTGTTGACTAAGAGAATGGCTTTAACGGACTGTCTCCTATTCATTGAGAAGATACGCTCACGCATAAGCTCTTGGAAACATCGATTTTTATCCTATGCGGGAAGATTAAAATTGTTAAGCTCAGTTATATCTAGTCTCACTAACTTTTGGATCTCTGTGTTTCCACTTCCAAGTGCATGTATTAAGGAAATAGAGAAGATATGCTCGGTATTTCTATGGTCAGGTCCCAATTTGAATGCTCGTAAAGCCAAGCTCGCTTGGACTAAGGTGTGTAGACCTAAGACAGAGGGTGGTGTAGCATCCCCGATCCTCAATAGGATTGGCGGATACGACTTGGTCCGAGAATAAGTGGGGAATTCTTGGGATAAGTAAAGAAAGTGTCAGATCATGGGAGGATCGATACTTAAAGGAGAAAGACGGAAAAATAACAAAAAAAGCCACGTAAACCAAGAAATAAGCTGAACGTTAGCTCGGGAAAACTGAACGTTTGCTTGGGACAGCTGAACAGTAGCTCAGACAGTTTTCCGGAAGCTTGGACAGTTGCCCGGTAGCTCAGTAAGCTCCTCGGTAGCTCGGTCAGCTGGATGGACTGAGTGACAGCTGGGCCAGCTGGGAGGGTCAGCTAAGCTACGAAGGGACTGAGGCAGTTACCCAACATGGCCGAACGGACGCGTCCGAGTAACGGGTCGATAACTGCCGAAAGGTTACCAAATTTAACGAATCTGCAATTCGGTTCCGATAACCGTCCTGATCGAGAAAACCTATAAAAAAGGTTGTCGTGACTCGATTTCAACACAGAAAATTCCAGAGAAAAACACAGAAACTCTGGAAGAATAATCTAGAGGAAAATACGAAGGAAGAAAACGCGTGATAGCGAGTAACGGTGCCGAAACAAGTGTTCGGTGATCGGAAGTAAAACAACCCCAACCCAAATCGATCAGCGTGATCGAGGTGGGTACGATTTTTGTGGCTTCGTGCTCGGACTCGGACTTATGGAAAATATGGTCTAGAATGACTAAGGGAAATGGGGGGTTAAGGGTTGAATATGGCAAAGCCGTCATATTGTTCATATGCATTCATCCGACCTTTTGTTAAGTAAATTATGGAATACTTATGGTACGTTGGCTTTCAGGAAATGAAGGTGAACGTGGAAATAATGTGGCTTAGGCATGACGACTCAAGGCTGGGGAAGACAAGTGGTGAAGACCGGGTAGACATGATCGTACACTTGTAATAGCTTATAAGCAAACTCTCATGTTGTTACGATTCCTTATGTGAAATAAATAAAGTATATGGTTTCCTCTTATCTCTAATTGTCGTTCATTCACTCTAATCTCGAATCTCAGAATAAACCTCGAAAATGATTTGTTTAAAGAATCAGACCTAAAAATTACTAAGTATGAGACGGGTCCTTACAAGTTGGTAGCAGAGCATGCTTGATTCTAGGATCATTAATGTGGGTTTTGGGGAAGTCACCACTCGTCAGCTGAAGAGATCTCACGATAGTGGCTTATTCATTTAAACGTACTAACTGTTTATTTAGAGCAATTTACCGTGGCTAATGTACAAATATGCAGATGGGTAAGAGCAGCAAATCGGGAAAAAGTAAGAAGGATAAGGGCAAAGAGAAAGATTTTTTCGATGAGACAACGATCACGATAACACATGATGAGCAAGTGGAACAAAATCCAGTCAAACATGTGACTGGGAAGTCTCAAGACATGCCGGTTGATCAAACACCGGAAGGAAAGAAGAATGCTCATGATGATGTTGAGAAATCAAACGCAGCTCGTGAATCAAACCCAAATCCTGAGGGAACGGGAGTGACAATGGAAAATCCGAATGTGATACCATCGGCTCAAGAACAATGGAATGTCATGAAGACAATGATGGATCAAATTGCTGGTTTGACCAAGAAACTTACACCGATTCCTGTGGTGCAAGTGGCTGAGAAACAAACGGTGAAAAATACGGAAGCGATTAACTTGGAACCAACCGCAAGTTCATCAAGGAAACGTGGAGATTACCATAACTTGCTGAAACATGTTTCCAGGTTGGGTACTCAACACTGTACCGGTACTGCTGATCTGATTGCAGCGGATGAATGGAAGAGTCGTCTCCTAAGGAATTTCAATTGCACTCGTTGCTTGGAAGATTACCGAAAGGATATCGCGGTTCACTTTCTCGAAGGAGATTCCCACAACTGGTGGTTGACCGTGGAAAAGCGGAAGGGTAATGAGATTGATACCTTTGCCAAATTTGAACAAGAGTTCAACAAAAAGTTCTTCCCATCTCAGGCATGGGATAGACTGGAATGTGCCTACTTGAAGTTGGTACAAGGAAACAGAACGGTGAGAGAATATGTTGAAGAGTTTAACCGTCTCAGATGCTATGTGGGACGAGAGCTCGAGGAAGAACAGGCTCAAGTTCACCGTTTCATCCGTGGGCTAAGGATCGAGATCCGCAACCATTGCTTGATACGCACGTTCAAATCTGTTTTGGAGTTAGTGAAACGGGCTGCAATGATTGAAGCTGGGATCGAGGAAGATAAATGGGTAAATCGGGCAAATTTTCAAGCTCGAAACAACCAAGTGGTTAAAACCACGGATAAGAAAAAGAAGTTCAACAAGATCGATGATAACAAGCCCGAGGAAAAGAGGAATAATTGTGCAACATGTGGAAAAAGGCACGGTGGTGAATGTTGGAAAGCATTAGGTGCATGTCCTTGATGTGGAAGTAAGGATCATGGAATCAAAAACTGTCCCGGAAGGGATCAAAGAACTCAGAAAGGGAATACTGAGGAATCAAGCACTTGTTACAATTGCGGGAAACTGGGGCACATTAAGAGAGAGTGTCCAATGCTCGAAGCGGGTAAGCAAGGGGGACAGAAAAATAATTGCGGAGGGAATGATCTACCGCCACCGCCGAAGCAGCAAGCAGGGACAACGCGAGTGTATAAACTGTCGGAAGAGATTAGCATTGAAGGCAACATTCGTGCAATCACTGGTACGTTGCTATACCTATTCTAGTAAAATACATGCATTGCATAAAGCATAAAGCAGAAAGAGGGTTACTTAGCATTCTAGGGGAATGTGTAGGGACCTTGGAAATAGGTGGTATTATAACACACACCTTATTTGATTCAGAGGATACACATAGTTTTGTGAGCTCCGAATTGATCAGGAAAGGTGGATTCCAAATGGAACCTGACCCGGGAACAGGAATAGTAAGGGCAGCTGGTGGACAAAAGATGTTCATCAAAGGCTGGGTACAAGATGTCTACATGGTCATTAAAGGTGTTAACATGCCAACGGACCTAATCAGTGTTCCCCTTCAAAAGTACGATGTTATTTTGAGAATGGATTAGTTAGGCGAGTATAGGGCACATCTTGACTGCCACCGAGGCCGAGTATGTTTTGAAAGGGAAAAAGAAAAGTTGGTATTCCAAGGGATAAAAACTACTTCGGGAAGTATTGTAATCTCGACAATCCAGGCTGAAAGGATGCTCGAGAAAGGATGTGAAGCCTACTTGGCAACAATCACTATGAATGAAGTTGGATCAGGAGTGGAGATAAAGGATATCCGGATCGTAAGGGAGTTTGATGATGTGTTCTGATCATTGAATGGAATACCACCGGTTAGGTCTGATCCATTCACGATCAAGCTAAAACCCGGAATAACTCCGATATCTAAAACTCTGTACCGGATGGCACTGGCAGAGATGGCCGAATTGAAGAAACAACTTGAAGAATTGTTGGACAAGGGATTTATAAGACCGAGTAGTTCACCATGGGGTGCACCGGTTTTGTTCGTAAAGAAGAAGGATGAAAGTTTCTGGCTATGCATTGATTACCGGGGATTAAATCGGGTGACGGTGAAGAAGAAATACCCTCTTCCTCGGATAGACAAGTTGTTAGATCAACTACGTGGGGCAAAATGGTTCTCGAAGATTGACTTAGCTTCGGGATATCATCAAATTTCGATTGATCCAATGGATTTTTGGAAGATGGCATTTTGGACTCGATATGGCCACTACGAGTTTGTGGTCATGCCGTTCGGATTAACTAATGCCCCGGCGGCATTCATGAAGATGATTAATAGCATTTTCCAAGATTGGTTGGACAAATTTGTGATCATCTTTATTGATGATATTCTCGTTTTCTCCAAAGATGTGGAGTCGCATCAAACTCATTTAAGAGCGATATTAGAATGACTTCGAGAGCACGAGTTGTTTGCCAAACTAAGCAAGTGTAGCTTTTGGCAAAGTAGTATGCGATTCTTGGGACACATTGTATCAGAACAAGGTGTGTTCGTGGATCCAGAGAAAATAAAAGCGATCAAAGAATGGTCACGGCCAAGGAACGCAATGGAGATAAGGAGTTTCCTTGGGTTGGCTGGATACTATCAGAAATTTGGTAAGGGATTCGCGAGTATGGCACAACCATTGACTCGCTTAACCGGAAAGGAGACCAAGATTGCATGGTCGGAGGAGTGTGAGAAAAGTTTCTCGGCCTTAAAGACAATGTTAATGTGTGCACCGGTGTTGACCCTTCCGGAAGCCAACAAGCCTTATGTGGTTTCTAAGGATGCATCAATAATAAGACTTGGTTGTTTCCTAAAGGGACGAGTGAGTGTACCCGATATCAAAGAATTAATCCTTAAAGAGGCGTACAAGTCACAATTTTTAATCCATCCGGGAATGAATAAGATGTATCAAGACCTTAAACGGCACTATCATTGGATCAGAATGAAGAAAGATGTGGCTAAGTGGATTTCAAAATGCTCAACTTGTCAACAAGTCAAGGCGGAACATCAAAATTCAAGCCGATTAATGAAAAACTTACCAATGCCCGATTGAAAATAGGATCATGTCACAATGGATATTGTGACTGGATTACCTATGAGAAAGTCAAAAAAGAATGTGGTTTAGGTAGTCATGGATAGATTAACCAAATCGGCTCACTTTCTCGCAATCAAAGAAACAGATGGTGCAGAGGAGATTACTGCACTATACATTGACGAGATAGTTTGATTACATGGAATTCCGGTGAGCATTGTGTCCGATCGAGATACCCGGTTTACTTCCAATTTCTTGAAGGCTTTCCAAAAAGCCTTGGGAACAAAAGTAAACATGAGTACCGCATATCACCCACAGACGGACAGACAATCAGAACGAACCATACGAACACTAGAAGATGTGTTGCGTTCTTGTGTTTTGGATTGGGGCGGTAAATGGGAGAAATACTTGAAGTTAGCCGAGTTTTCCTATAATAACAGTTTCCATAGGAGCATTGGAATGTCACCTTATGAGGTGTTATATGGACGACCATGCCGAACACCATTGTGTTGGGCACAAGTCGGGGAAAGAAGTTTACTTGGTCCGGATGTGGTAGACAAAACCACTGAGAAAATCAAGTTTATCAAGACTAAGTTAACGGAAGCCCAAAACCGGCAGAAAAGTTATGCGAAGAAACGTTGAAGAGAATCGGATTTCAATGTGGGAGACTTGGTGTACCTTAAGGCGGTCACATACAAGGGAAAGGGACGATTTATGAAGAGCAAAAAGCTATGTCCCCAGTACATTGGACCGTACGAAGTCCTAGAACGGGTTGGTGAAGTCGCATACAAACTAGTTCTACCCCCAGGACTTGAAGCTTTCCACAAAGTTTTCCATGTATCACAACTTAAGAAATGCTTAAGTGACTGGGACGAATTAGCGTCTGAAGTTTCCTCAAATCTGAAGGAAAACTTCACGGTGGAAGCTAATCCAATAAGGATTTTAGACCTTGCTGAAAAGGGTACGAGAAGAAAGAAGATTCAAATGATCCAAGTCCTTTGGGACTGTGGTGGAAGTGAAGAAGCTACTTGGGAAATGGAAAACAAAATGAAGGCCGACTTTCCCGAGTGGTTTAGAAAGATGGGCAAGAATCAACTGGACTCGAATTCGAGGACGAATCCTTTTCTGGTGGGGGAGACTTGTAGCATCCCTCATCCTCAATAGGATCGGCGGATACGACTTGGTCCGAGAATAAGTGGGGAATTCTTGGGCTAAGTAAAGAAAGGGTCGGATAATGGGAGGATTTGATACTTAAAGGAGAAAGACAGGAAAATAACACAAGGAAGCCAAGTAAACCAAGAAATGAGCTGTTAGCTCGGGAAAGCTGAACGTTAGCTCGGGACAGCTGAACAGTAGCTCGGACAATTTTCCAGAAGCTCGGACAGTTGCCCGGTTGCTCAGTCAGCTGCACGGTAGCTCAGTCAGCTGGATGGACTGAGTGACAGCTGGGCCAGCTGGGAAGGTCAGCTAAGCTACGAAGGGACTGAGGCAGTTACCCAACATGGCCGAACGGACGTGTCCAAGGAATGGGTCAATAACTGCCGAACGGTTACCAAATTTAACGAATCTGTAATTCGGTTCCGATAACCGTCCTGATCGAGAAAACCTATAAAAAGGGTTTTCGTGACTCGTTTTTAACACAGAAAATTCTGGAGAAAAACACAAAAACTCTGGAAGAATAATCTAGAGGAAAATACGAAGGAAGAAAATGCGTGATAGCGAGTAACGGTGCCGAAACAAGTGTTCGGTGATCAGAAGTGAAACAACCCCAACCTAAATCGATCAGCGTGATCGAGGTGGGTACAATTTCCATGGCTTCGTGCTCGGACTCGTGACTTACGGAAAATATAGTCTAGAATGACTAAGAGAAATGGGGGTAAAGGGTTGAATATGGCAAAGCCGTCATATTGTTCATATGCATTCATCCGACCTTTTGTTAAGTAAATTATGGAATACTTATGTTACGTTGGCTTTCAGGAAATGAAGGTGAACGTGGGAATAATGTGGCTTAGGCGTGACGACTCAAGGCCGGGGAAGGCGAGTGGTAAAGACCAGGTAGATAGGATCGTACACTTATAATAGCTTATAAACAAACTTTCATGTTGTTATGAATCCTTATGTGAAATAAATAAAGTATCTGGTTTCCTTTTATCTCTAACTGTCATTCATTCACTCTAATCTTGAATCTCTGAATAAACCTCGAAAATGACTTGTTTAAAGAATCAGACCTAAAAATGACTAAGTACGAGTGGGGATTCGTCCTAGGCTTGGAGGAGTCGGGGCTGGTCCTTACAGGTGGGCTAGGATTGAAATCTTTACTTGAGGTAAACAAAGTTTGTTGTTTCAAATTAATATGGAGAATTTTTTCAAGAAAGACGTCCCTGTGGGTTGACTGGATTTATCGGGAGTTGATTCGTTCATGCTCTTTTTTGTCTTTAAAGGGAAATACAAGTTTGGGGTCATGGATGTGGAAGAAGCTACTTAAGTATATACAACATGCAAAGAATTTTTTCTGTATTGGTGTTCAATAGGGAGGATTCATGAGCTTCTTGGTGATCCCGAACGTTTATGTTACCATAATTAAAATCTATTTACTAATAATATATTTCTTTGTAGAACATTTTTGAATAAGTGAGATTTCAATATTTTGTTCTCTGTAAGATCATGCCAGTTGATATACATCATGATGAATGTTACGAATTTATGAAAGAAGGATCCATTTTAATAATTTTTTTGTGTTTTTTGCCTCATACCAAGATGTTTTATACATTTTCGTGATTCTCTCAATCGTTTTGAGCAAAGTTTGAAGGTAACAGCAAAACACGCCTTTAGAAAACTGTTTTTTCTCTTCTTTTCCTAAGCTACAAATAAGTTCCATATCATTTGACACAATAGAAGAGTTACAAGAGAGATCATATATGCCTAGTTTTGTTGTACGAGAAAATGCGGTTCGAAGCTTCAAACTTTCTCAGCTTTTCAAAAACTACCATAGCTATACTAATCCTATATAGTCTCTACTCAAGCTTTTTCTGTGTTACTACTCTTTCTCAACCTTTCATATAAGAGAACAAAGAACACATCTTCTTTATAATTTGGAATATCTCACTGTTTTATACATCAATGCTGAGCTTCATAAAACAGAATCTCTGGCCGAACCTTCTTTTCTCCATAGAATCTGACCAGACTGTTCCAGTTACCAACACCCTATGGCATCACCATATATTATATCAGTTATGTCTTGACCCATCAAAGTTCACATTTCAGCGCAAGAAAGTGCAAAGGCAACTGTTTCGTCTTACCTCTTCTGCTAAAGCTTCGTGTCTGAGACTGATCCACCGGTTATGTTTATATGCCATGCAAATGTAATCTCCTTCGTCACCACAACATACCTGCATCACATATTCTGAGACTGTTACAGAGAAATACAAACATTTGCAATAGCACAAACATGTGAACATCATTCAGATTTTACCATTGACACAAGCCGGTACTTAGTGTTGTTTGGTTCTAAACCTTCATATAGCCTGCTAATATCTATCTCCCAGTCCAAAGCCTTTGTTGTTTCAAACATTTCTTTTTCAGTTTCATTCTTCTCCCATTCCAACACTTATGTTGCAAACCCAGAAAAACAGCAACAGTTTTATCATACCACAATAAATGAAATAAGTATATAAGATCACAATCATGGTCAATACTTACCAATTGTGCAGATAGACGGGCATCTACTTATAGTGTGATTAACAACGTTTGTCTTTCCACAGCCTCCAGTTTTAACATCACATATCACTTCGTCTTCCATGCGGATCACTTTAAGGATGTCCTCAAACTTCATATTCCCAAAAGCACACTGCATGTAACCACATAACATCTTTTAAGAGTAATACCAGTTTCTGCAGAAACGAAGCCATATAAATGAAAGATACCTTCAGGTCTCTGATTGAATCTGCAGCCATAACAATTCCATTAGAACTTTGCTCTGGAGAGTTTGACTTCCTTCTGCATTTTCTACAACTCATTCCTTCATATTCCTCCGACGTAAAAAGCCGAGTTACCAAGCTTTCTCTTTCTGGACATTTCCACCAATGCCAAAACTCAAAGATGGCGACAACGACCTCAGCAGCATCAGTTGACTGAAAAGAGTAAGAAAATAACAGATGAGATTTAAGACAACAATGAGTTGCTATTGTTTCAGAAGCTTATATTTATCCGCACAAACCAGGGAATGAACTTCCTCTAGGGAAGAAACTAAGTTGCTCAGTAGGTAACTGTAGAGTCCCTCTTCTTTTATCTGCTCCGACACAACAGCAGAAAATAAATTTCGTAGTGCACAAGGAACTTGTTCTTCCAGGTTGCCGTGGAATAGTAGCCGATTTTGCATCAAATCTTCTTGGAGGACCTTAATGTTCAATAGGGCCTGCAGTGTCACAATTTGTCAACGGAAGTAATTAGGCAAAGAATAATATATAAAATAACAAATGAGCTCAATTAGTTGAAGAGAGCTTAGATTTTTGTTATTTTTGCTTTACCTTCAGAGTCATGTCAAGAGCTGAATTGTATCTGGTTACAGCTTCTCCATTACTGAACAGTAAATCATCTCCAGGCATGTTTTGCATGTCTTGAAGATGGCAATTGAAAGAAATAAGAATTATGTATCTCAAAAACAACATGCAATAATTCAAAATATTCATCAACTGATAATAAGCTCTTTTAAAACCTTTAGTAGCTGTCGACAAAAAAAAAACAAACCTTTAGTAACTTCCTCTTGACTTCCAATGGAAGTGGACGAAATTTCCAATCGACCCCTTCCATTTGAAAGAGTATCTTCTGGTTCCTTAGAATCTTCTTCTGGTTCGAGGTTGACAAAAGATTCACTAGACATATGTAAGAAAACGTTTTGTTCAGAGAAACCTATAAAGAATTTATCAACTTGCGAAAAGAGTCTTGAAAAACCAAATTTCTCATTCTCATCATTCATGAGAAATGGAGCGATACTTACTGTTCGACATTCTGATCAAGAAGACTAGATATACTCCCTAAAGTTCTCTGTTAAGCCATGAAGAACATACATTCTTATTAGAACTGAGTAACCAAAAAGTCAAGGAAGTTTAGAACTTCAACAACCTTGTTGCTTTTATTTTTCTTCTTCTTTGACCCTGATTTCTTCTCTTTCTCTTTTCTTTCACCGGATAAAAGTTCTGCTGCATTTAACTTGGCTTTGGCATCCATATCTACAGTTCCATCCAACTCTTCCTAGAAGAAGAGACATCAATTACAATATAAGGTACTGGTCAAAGAGAAAATCATAGGGAAGATGAAAGATAAAAACCAACCCGCAAGAAATGTTTCAGTAGATGAAGGATATAAGAGCGGTAGTCAAAAACAGAAAGCTTGATGAGGTCATTTAGCAAATTTATCCTCAAATTCTCAACCAGAAAAATCTTTGAATCACCTAGCGGAACCTGCAAGTCAATATATACTTTACGTTAACAAGTCAATATATACTTTTAAGTTATTATGTTGTTAAATAAAACTCAGACCAGGTTGGAACCTTGTTGGTGACTACTGATCTCAGATGGTTTATGGACTTTAAGACTATATCATCACCGAGATTTTTATGCCCATGTATAATAGTCAGGCAATCTTCTAGATCAGGGAACTCAAATGTAGGATGCGATGCTCCTTCAAGAACATCTCGTACTGCACACAAGAATAGTTTTGTAGTAAGAGAATCTCCAGCATCTGTCTTTAAATGCTCTTCACATTTATCGCCTAGAAGAGATGCAAATATGTTCCATTGATCTTCCGTAACATTCCTTCTCCTTACATTCTCTTGTATACATAAGTTCTTGGCGTCAATAAGAGCTGCATCATAAGCTAGGATCTGCAACTTCTTCGCATATTTGGTTCCCAAAGTCCTACATGTGAAGTGAATGGCTCTCAGAACAGCCACCCATATTTCAAGATTGTGTACCCTGATAGATCTTGGGAATTCATCTGTGAAAGGGAAGTCAAGTAACCAAGTTATGAAATCATCTCCCTGAGGATGTGTCTTGGCGTAATAAACATTGTGATCAGAAACATCTATTATCCCTTCATCATCGAATGAAGCAATATTGCCTCTCAGCAGTCTTTTATCCAGAAGCATAAATGAAAACTCATGGTCAAATTCAATCTTTTCTTTAACTCGCAGACGACCCCATAAACTGTCCACTGCTCTGAACACCAGTTCTGTGCCATCGACTCTTTCACACTTGATCTGTTTGAGAAGGTCTAGAATTTGATTGAGTTCAGGACATTCCAAAAAGCATATACTCTGAGGTGTTTCCACTAAGCGGCACTCGGTAGTAAGAGTATGCTCAGATACTTCAAATTGTCCAAGATGCGTAACCGTAAACTGCATCATCCAGTCTCGAATGCTACAAGAGAGAATTTTACGCTCACAAAACGAAACAAGGAGCAATCGGATTTCTTTGAGTAACTTACTGCGCTCTTCATCCGCAGCTAAAGGCCAGTCTTTGGACCATCCATTCACATATACAAACTCTTTCACAAAATCGAGCCGAGTCTTGATCATTTCAGCAGCAGCTACTACATCCACAGGTTCCCAACCTGGAACCGCTATCATACCAGCCCAAGCTTTATCTACCCTCTGAGCCATAAGCTTTGTCCTAGAAGGTTTATACTTTGCACCATGTTCTTGTTCAAGATGATTCTTAAACTTTTTAAGATAAAAGAACTTCTGTGAACAAGTTCGACACATCCAAAATTTCCATTTCCTGTTTATCCTTGCAGAATCAAACACTTGCTCCAAAGCATCTACTCCTTCTCTGCCTTTCAATCTCTCGACATAACCCATAAGTTTTGCAGTGTTTACTTTCATAAAGTTCCTTTTACTCTCAACATCCATACTCGCCCAATGCAACCTCAATCTTTTACCCGTAACGTTTTGCGTATCACTCATTGCCCTGTCTCCAACATCCCTTGTCTCCCTAAGTTTTGGCTCAGAGTCTTTTCCAGTTTCACCAAGAAGGATCAATGACTCTGCCGCTTGGACTATACTCTCAAGTGAACTTCTAGTACTTTGCTCGTTCAAGCTCAAACCACCAAAAGAATCCATAAAAGCTATATTCTCTTTTGCATACTTGAGAGCTTTCTTATAATACAATGCTGAACTAATCTGTTTACCCAAATCTAAAAATGCAATAGCAGAACAGGCGTGTACACCAGAATCCATCGCAAAGCATTCTACAGAACCTAACAAGAATGCGAATTTCATATCACTGCTCTTGGTTCTTTTCGCTAGTTCCATAAAAATGTTACCTTGAAGGAAATGAAGCGTTGTAAGAATATTATCCTTCCCACGGATTGAAATCAAATCTTCAATTACTTCCAAAGCCTTGATGTGATCTCCTTTATCGAAGTAACCTTTGGCAAGTTTTAGGAGTTCTTTGTCCTCAGTGTTGTCGAAGAAAGCAGCAAGAGGATCCATGGTTGAGGGAAGAGTAACGAATGATTCTCAAGCTTCTTGCTTTCTTGGTCTCTACGGTTTTGATTCAGATACAACTTTCTTCGCGAGGCGGGAAAAATAACGGAGATTGATAACAATAAGATGAAGCTTTTATCACGTGCGATCCACGTGGCAAGAGAGACGAGTAGAGAAACCCAATTCGTGGCGTCTTCGTTGGGGAATTGTGTCGAGCAGCTTGTGGGCATTCGTTGTTTTGAATAAATAACATAACTGGGTTGGCTGCCTAAAGCCCACCTACAATGATATTTCTGCTTGGATCCACCCATAGTCTCAAACTCTGCATATAACCCTCCACACTATCCAATTTAAGTAATTATTTATCCAAACTAATTTTTTCTGCCTAATTCCCCCTAACAAATTAAACAATCTAATTTCCGATCAAATTTTTTAAATCGCGTTTAGAACTTATAAATCGTATTTATAAATTGTGATTGCCCACTAATTATACCCGACCCAAAACCCAATTTTAACTCAATTTCAAAAAATCCCCGATTCAATTTAGGGTTTTTACTAAGAATTAGGGTTTGTCTTAGCTTATCGCGTGGAAGAAAACAAAGAGAGAAAGAGAGAAATTGATCTAAGCAGAGAGAGAAATTGATCTAAGCAGAGAGAGAAATCGATCTGAGCAGAGAGAGAAATCGATTTGGGCAGAGAGAAATCGATAGAGAGAGCTTTTGAGAGACTGTGTTGGTCTTTGTTTAGAGGTGAAGACATGTTGGTCGATGAACTGGAAGAGAGACATCTCGTGGCAGAAATGGAAGAGAGAGATTCTGAAAAGAGCTTGAGAGGTGAAGACATGTTGGCCGATGAACTAGCCATTTGTCCCAGGTAAGGAAGTCGAATTGTTAACTGGTTTGGATCTTGTTCAAGACTGGTTTTATTGAATGCTTAACTCGATAACTGGTTTTATCGAATGCTTAACTCGATTTCAATACTTATCAGAAGTTTGTTGTTAATTTTACAGGGAAAATGTGGTTGAAGCAGAGGACGATAATGAAGAGGAAGAAAAAAAAGTAGATGAGATGAGGAATTACTTGGAAGATATGAGTATGAAATTGAAGAAGAAGTTGCTGACTTTGTTGATGAGGCATATAGGGAAAAACACAGTAATCCAGAGAGCGAGGATGAGGCTGAAGATGAAGATGAATTTGTTGTCAAAAAAAGAAGAATGGAAAAGAAGGATAAGTTAGCTTTAGGAACTTCTTTCTATACCGGCTACCAATTCAAGCAAACAGTGTTAGATTATGCATTGAGCAAAGCAAGGAACATCAAACAAGGTAGATGGGATAAAAACAAGCTTTCGTTTATATGTGCAACTAGTAAGAACTGCAAGTGGAGAGCTTACTGCGCATATAACAAGGGGAGTCGAAAGTGGATTATAAAGACTAGGTATCTATCTCATAGCTGTAGCCGGAATGGCAAATGCAAGCTGCTAAAGGGTCCAGTAATAGCCAATATTTTCATGGATAAATTGAGGTTGCAAGCGGATTGTATGCCTGAAGAAATTCAGAGGATTATCAAGGAAACCTGGAAAATAGTGAGTACACGAGATCAATGCCAGAAAGGTCGATTGTTAGCCTTGAAATTGCTTGAGAAGGAATACAAGAACCATTTTGCTCATCTCCGCGGGTATGCTGAGGAAATCACGTTTACAAACTCAGGATCAACCGCCATTGTCGAAACATATCCAAACTCGGCCGGTGAAGATGTTTTTGATCGGTTTTATGTATGTATAACAGCCCTCAAAAACAGTTGGAGAGGTTCTTGTCGACAAATTATCGGGCTTGATGGCACGTTTTCGAAAGCTGCTGTTAAAGGAGTAATTCTTACTGCTGTTGGCCATGATGCAAACAACCAAATTTATCCAATTGCTTGGGCAGTGGTACAAAGAGAGAATGGGCCAAACTGGTTGTGGTTTGTGAATCTATTGAAGCAGGACTTAGGTCTTCAAACTGGAGCTGGATTAGTCATTCTATCGGATAGAGCAAGGGTAAGGACTTTGCATTTACTTTAGCTTTATCATATTAGATCTAATCTATAGATTTTACTAATTGAAACCATGTTTACAGGGACTTCTTAGTGCTGTCAGATCTGAGTTACCATCTGCTGAGCACAGAATGTGTGTCAAACACATTGTGGAAAATTTGAAGAACAATGGACATTCAAACAAAGATCTGATAAAACCAATGGTTTGGAGCCTTGCTTGGAGCTATACTGAGGTTGAGTATGAAGAGAATCGTAGGCAGCTGCAATACTACAGTATGAGTTTACATGACGCCGTGATGGAAGAGAACCCTAAGACTTGGTGTCTCGCGTTTTATCAAGTCGGAAGCTGCTGTGAGGATGTGGATGAACTTAAATACAAAACAACATCAGATGATTCAAATGAATGATAGAAGCACCATAAGTTCAAACTTAAAAACAACATCAAATGATTCAAATACAACGGTTTCAAATGCATGATAGAAGCACCATAAGTTCACAAAAAAGACAACAAGTTCCATCTTACAAACCAAACCAAGCTAAGCTAACTCATAAACTTTCCACATATCCATCCCACAACCCCTACAACCAACATGGTTATCACAGCGTTCTTCTTACTTTTTCTAGTCATATCTCGTCCTATCTCTTGAATTGTTGTATTCGCCATGATCATCTCTTCCTTCATCTTCTCTTACATCTCTTCTTCCATATCAAGAACTTGTTTTTTCTGAAGCTCAAACCTGGTCATCATCTCGTTTCTCAGTTCTTTCAATTCATCAACAAGTCTACTAACCTTCGCATAAACAATTCTAGTCTCATCGAGCAAAGCCTCGTCAATCTATTTGAAGAGATGCTCTTCATTTTTCCTCTACGAAAACATTCAAAAGGCGATGAAGATTAATGCAATATTACTGTGATAATCATCAACTTAATGTAATTAAATAAAACCCATCAACATACACACTTGCATAGCACATTCACACCTGTAAAATCGCCGGAAACGATTTTCTTCAGTCTGCGAACAATAGGTTCTAATCTTCCTCCCACACCAATAGTTTGTTGGAACTCCAGTGACTTTTCTACGATGACTGTAACCAAATGAAGTTGAGGAAGCATTGCTCATGATCGATCTCTCTCTCTCTTTTCGGGAACCTCTCTATTTTTCTGCAAGTTCTCTTTGTCATGAAGAAGTTCCCAATAAAAACCCTAAATCGAATTAGGGATTTTTTGAAATTGGGTTAAAATTGAGTCTTGGGTCGAGTATAATTAGTGGGCAATCACAATTTATAAAACGCGATTTATAAGTTCTAAACGTGATTTAAAAAATTTGATCGGAATTAGATTGTTTAATTTGTTAGGGGGAATTAGGCAGAAAAAATTAGTTTGGGTAAATAATTGCTTAAATTGGATAGTGTGGAGGGTTATATGCAGAGTTTGAGAGTATGGATGGATCCAAGCAGAAGTAGCATTGTAGGGGGGCTTTAGGCACCCAACCCAACATAATTAAAGCGATTTAATTGCAACTTGTCTTGTTTTCGAATTCGGTTCTTCATGCTGAGATCAAAGATTCGATATTTTTGAAAGCTCATATGATTTTTGGAGATAGACCAATCGTTCACAATGGTTTACACTATAGGCTGGAGCTAGTGGTTCTTGTAAGTTGCAACTTGTAACCATAATCCTTTGGTGGGTTATCTATACTGAAACCAGTGATGAATAAAAAGATGGAAAATATATATTTTATATCATGCAACTTTTTTATAAAGTGAATTTACTATAGAAAACTAAAGAAATTTCCTCAAATAGCACTAGATGAAGTTTTGTTCTACAAATAGCACTCTCTTTTTTTGGACAAAAATAGCATTTTTAAAAAAGATAAAATTTTAATTTTTTTGTTTGGGTTAAGTAATGTACAATTTAGGGTATAGTTTGTTTGGGGTGGAAGGTATAATTTAGGGTTTAGGGCTTAGAGTTTAGGAACCCTAAATCCTAAACCCTAAAAATTAGGTTAGAAGATTTTGTGCTATATAAGGAAAATAATGTTTAGTAAAAATGCTATTTTTATTCAAAATAAAAAAGAGTGCTATTTGTGGAACAAAAACTTCATTTAGTGCTATTTATGAGAATTGTCCCAAATTAAAAGATATATATGTTAGTTTTCTATAGTAAATTAATTTTATAAAAAATTTGCATGATATAGTAATCGCATAAATGCAAAGAAAAAAAATTGATTTTCAAATATTTGTATGTGTTTTGAGTTATTTATGAATTTTTATTCTATAATATGATTGTTTCTCTTGGGATATTGTTTGGGTGCCATATAAAATATAGAGAAATTCCCTCAAATATCACTAGTTAAAGTTTTTGTTTCATAAATAGCACTCTATTTTTTATTTTGGACAAAAATAGTATTTTTATAAAAGACAAAATTTTAAATTTTTTGTTTGTATTAAGTATTGTACAGTTTAGGGTATAATTTGTTTATGGTGGAAAGTATGGTTTACGGTTTAGGAGGGTAGGAGATTTTGTAATATAGAAGGAAAATAATTTTTTGTAAAAATGTTATTTTGTCTAAAATAAAAATAGTGTGCTATTTATGGAACAAAAAGTTCATTTGGTGCTATTTTTAGAAATTGCCCTAAAATATATTAGAAAATTAAATTATTGAAGAACATTTTTAACCAGTGTGATTTTTATAGACTCGCAAATACTTTTTTTTCTCTTTAACATCACCCACATGTTTTTTTATTTTTAACAATGATGAATGTCACAAATCTTATTATATAAAGATTTAGTAATTCGCTAGATTGTGACACGTGTCAATTAAAACAATCAGATTTTAACTCATGTTTAACTAAATAAAACCATAAATTATCAAGAAACAAATGAGAAAAGTAAAAAAGGAATACAATCCTAAAAGAAAAAAAGAATTCTAATTTTTCATCTCTATAGTTATTAAGTAAAAAAACGTCTTTAATTAAATTAAAATTATATTTTGGCAAAGTTCCATTTGAAAAAGGAAAATTTAAAATTAGTTCATAATCTTAAATTGTTAACAAAAATAGAAATAGATTATTAAAAAAGGGAAATATTAAAAAGGAACAAAAGTTTAAAAGGAACAAAAATTCTAATTTTCAAGAATCTTATTATATAAATATAAATGATTCAAAGTTAATAATTCGTCTGATCATGACATATGTCAATTAAAACGATCAGATTTTGACACGTGTTTAATTAAATAAAAATATTAATTATCAGGAAATAAAAATAAAAATGGAATACAGCCCTAAAAGAAAATAATTAATATAATTTAATAAAAATAAAGTAAAAGTTCCTTAATTTATTAGTAAAAAGAAATTCAATCATCAGTGAATGATTCAAAGTTAGTAAATCACCTTATCGTGACATGTGTCAATTAAAACGATCAGTTTTTGAAAAATATTTAATTAAATAAAAAAATTAATTATCAGGAAAGAAAAAAATAGGAAAAAAGGAATACAGCCCTAAAAGAAAATAATCAATATAATTTAATAAAAATAAAGTAAAAATTCCTTTAATTATTAGTAAAAATAAATTCAGTAATCAACATATATCCTATTAAAATTAGAAATAACATGCCAATAAAAAAGAAAAAATATATATATAACAGGATGATGACAGGGCTCGGGTTATCATCTTATCTTATTTTAAAAAAATGAATGATTCAAAGTTAGTAACTCGCCTGACCGTGACACATGTCAGTTAAAACAATCAGATTTTGACACATGTTTAATTAGATAAAATCATACATTACCAAGAAAAATATATAAACGAAATTTAAAATAGGAATACAATCTTAAAAAAATTTATAATATAATTTTATAAAAATAAAGTAAAAGTTCCTTAAAAATAAAGAAAATATAAAAAAAGAATACAATCCTAACAAAAATTAATAATATAATTTTATGAAAATAAAGTAAAAGTTCATTTTATTATTAGTAAAAGGAAATTAAATAATCAATAGATTTCCTGTTAAAATTATAAATAACAGGATGATGACACGTGTCGATATATCGAGTAGATTCTGACATATGTAAAAATAATTATGTTATTATCTATGCTCAAAATTAAAAACAAAAAAAAAATTCATACGCGATAATAGGTATTTTTATTTATTCTCTAATATATATATATATATATATATATAAGTCTAATTGTTCAGTTTTCAATAAAATTTGAATTTTTCTTTCTAATGTATATTTTTCACAAAACTTATAATTCATCAAACGGAGGAAAACTGATTGACTATAATCAAACCAAATTTATTATACTAATTTTTTGAGTTAGAGAAGGAGCATCAACGTCAATCTTAGTGAGCCGAATACGCAAAAACAATGGCAGCAAGAATGTCAAAAGCTGATCTCATGTATGAAATGTTAGGAGAACTAAAATGAGATTCAAGATAAACACTAAACAATTCTTTGTGGTTCTTTGACACAATTTTCATAATATTATACGCAAAATAACAAATTGGTTTGAAAATTGCATAATATTTTAGATTTAGGAAACATTTAGAGAAAAAAAATCTAAGAGGATAAATGACAAAGAGTGTGTAAATGATTTCTTCCAAATGGAAGACATCATAATTGCTCTCTTCCAAAGAAAGGAGATAAAAAAAGAGACATAGATCCACTTTTAGAGAGTTAACTACACTACAATCATTTCTCATGTACAAATATGAATCTGAAGGAGTGAGGAGATTGAAAATGATGTGGTAGATAAGAATCAACTAATAGAAAATGAAGAAAGTCGTGGAAATCAATCATTTCCAAGTATATAGCTCAAGACATGCATTATATATATATATAATATATTAAGATACATCATCTATAACAAATTTTAGTTTAATTTTTCTAAAATTTATTTTATTTTATTATTTAAAAACCCGTCCATCGGACGTGTCCTAATCTAGATTAGTAACACGCCTGAATTAGGACATGTGTCAATAAAATCATAAATTAAAATCATAAATTAAAATCATAAAATCTAATTTTAGAGTTAGTTTCTGCTTTACATCTACTAATTTGAATCGAGAGAAGGGGCAAGGTGTTCAGATTTTTGCCGATGTTTGAAGATGATGGTGGAGGAGAATCCAACAACTAGAAAAGAAAAGAAGCATATGATTTCAAGATATAAATAAATTTGAGAGATGGTGAGGGAAATACTGAGATATAGACTATTTTTTTAAAACACCAAGAGATTAGAAATCGTAAAGGTGCAAGAAAAAAAAGATCTGAATCACCGGTTACAAGATTCGTTTTTCTAAATCTTACACTAAACATTTAGGTTTAGTTCATATGTTTTGCCTTTTCGGGTTTAGAAGCATGTGATCCATTCAATTATTATAATTTTTGATTTGTTGAATTTAATTCTATAATAAGATTTAAAATATTTAAAATATACTATTAACATCATTATTTTGTAATTAAATTAAATTTATGTTTACAAACTCACCCATCGGGCGTCCTAATCTAGTTCATGAGAAAATCTTTGGAATCTACGATCCCATTTACTACTTTTGGTATTCTTGCCTTGTTTTGTTGTTCTCATTAATGTAGGTTTTTAATAATTTTTTGTGGCCGAGATCCATAAATTTATAAGGCCTGGGAAAGCCTCAAAATAGGCGGTTGATCCGTGACACATGATAAAATCATTCATTCGAAAGAGAGTCGAACCTAAGCTACAATGGAACCAACACTCACCACACCTTTGGTATATTTGCCACGTGTTGTGTGATAAGATCTTAGCAGTGCGAAAGCCACATCTTTTTTTAGTGTTTAAAAACCATGATTTGCTCAATATGGTGAGTGCATCCAATTTTTAGTCCATCACACAACACTGTGGTGGATGCAATGCAATAGCCACATCTATTTATAGTTTTTCTCAATCAAAGTAATAGGACTTGATAACCCAAATACTAAAGGAGGAAATAAAAGTGTTTTTAGCTATAAAAAATATTGAAAAGATAAAACCTTAAGATGTTTAATCAGTTTCATGTCTATGCATTATACATCAATGATGGTTTCCCATACTAATACAGTTCTATCACTTGTTAGAACATTGAAGAGGTTCATAGAACAAAATTTCAGGCCGAACCTTTCTCTCTCTACAGAATCTGACCAGACTGTTCCAGTTACCAACAACCTACAGCATCACCACGTATCAATAATGTCTGACCAATCAAAGTTCACATTTCAACTCAAGAAATGTTTCATTTTACCTCTTCTGCTAAACCTTCATGTCTGAGACTGACCCACCGGTTCGTCTTATATGCCATGCAAATGTATTTTCCTTCTTCACCACTACCAACCTGCGTCATATACTCTGAGACTGTTAACAGAGAAGAGATACATAATATCAATTGGACTAACAATTGTGACCCAGATTTAGATTTTACCAATGACACAAGTCAGTACTTAGTGTTTGGTTCTAAACACTCGTATAGCCTGCTCATATCTATCTCCCAGTCCAAAGCATTTGTTGTTTCATATATTTGCTTTTCAGTTTCATTCTTATCCCATTCCAACACTAATGTTCCAAAAACAGCAGCGATGTTTTAGCAACAAATGAAATGATTATGTAAGAACTAAGAACACAATCATGGTCAAAACTTACTGATTGTGAAGATAGGCGGGCATCTACTTATAGTGTGATGAATAAAGTTTTCCTTTCCACAGCCTCCTGTTTTAATGTCACACAACATTTTATATTCCATGCGGATGATTTTAGAGATCTCCTCAAACTTTATATTCCCAAAGGCACACTGCAAATATATAACCACAGAGCAGCTCTTTAGGGAGAGGAACCAGTTTCGATAGGAAAGACAAAAGATGGAAATAAATGAAACATACCTTCAGCTCTCTGATTGAATCTGCAGCCATAACAATTCCATAAGAACTTTGATCTGGATAATTTGACTTCCTTCTGCATTTTCTACAACTCATTCCTTCATGTTCCTCCAACGTAAAAAGGCGAGCTACCAAGCTTTCTCTTTCTGAACTTTTCCAGCAATGCAAAAACTCAAGGATGGCGACACCTACCTCGGCAGCATCACTTGACTGAAAAGAGTAAGAAAACAAACAGAATGACATTGAAGACAACAGTCAAGTAATACCAAGCTTAGAAGCTTATATGTATATACACAAACCAGGGAATCAACTTCTTCTACGGAAGTAAGTAATTTGCTCAGTAGGTCACTATAGACTCCCTCTTCTTTGATCTCCTCCGAAATAAAAGCAGAAAAGAAATCTCGTAGTGCACGAGGAACTTCTTCTTCCAGGTTTTCAGTAAATGGTTGTCGATTCTGCACCAAATCCTCTTTAAGAACCTTAATGTTGCAAAGTGCCTGCAGTGGCACAAATTGTCAAAGAAAATAAGGAATTAAAGAGACAATACATGAAAATAAAGAATGATCTGAATAAGTAGACGAGAGTTTAGGTTTTTGTTGTTGTCTGCTTTACCTTCATCGTCATGTCAAGAGCTGAATTGTATCTGGTTGCAGCTTTGCCATGTGCTAACTCTGAATGTTCCGCCATTGAACCTTCTCCAGGTATGTTTTCCATATCTTGAAGATGGCGAGTTAAAGAAATAAGAATTATACATCTACAAAAAAAATTGTTTAGAATATTCGTCAATTAAGGGGTTACCCTTTTCACCTGAGAGAGTTTCTTCTAGTTCCACAGTACCTTCGCTGGACATAGGAAAGAACGCGTTTGAGAATCTCAGCTCATCAAATAAAACAACAACTATTTATAAAAAAACCAAAAACCCTAGAAAATCCTGAAAGATAAATCCTAATTAAAATAAGATAATCACTAGGATATAATCAAATAACTAAAACTGAAGAATTATCCGAATTCTACGCAAAGAATGTAACAACTGCGCAAAGAGGACTTACTGTTCGATATTACTGCTTGCTGAAGTTCTCTGTTACACCATGAAGCCATTAAAATTCATTAAAGATCTTTTGAAACTATTCTGTTGAGTTTAGGCTTTGAATCTTACCTTCAGCGTCATGTCATGTTCTGAGTCCAGATCTTTCGAAAGTGAATCTTCTCCAGGCATGCTTTTCATATCTTGACGGTGACAAGGTAAAGAAACAATAACATCTCAATACAATATAGATTAAAATATTCGTCAATTAAGAAGCTCTTTTACAACCAGGGTCACCTTTAGTAGCTCCCTCTTGTTCCATAGAATCTTCCAATTCAAAAGGTTCACTGGACATATGCAAAAAAACACGTCTTTCTCAGAGAAACCCAACAAACAACTTATCAACTTTTGAGAGAAATAAAGTTTCTTGTCTACTTACTGTTCGACAATCTTATCAAGGGGACTACAAATCCTCGTTGAAGCTCTCTGTTGCACCATGAAGACCATTCCAATCCTTCTTACAACTAAGTAACCAAAAAATCAGCAAAGTAAATAGACAATTTAGAGCTTTAAGGACCTCGTTGCTTTTATTTTTCTTCTTCTTTGACTGTAATTTCTTCTCCTCCTCTTTTAGTAAAAGATCTGCTTCTGCCTCAGCCACCTCTGTAAGTAACCCAAGTTTCAAACTAGCCAGCAAGAGTTGTTTTAGCGGTTGAAGGATGTACGAGCGGGAGTCAAAAACAGAAAGCCTGACTAGGTCGTTCAGCAAATTAATCCTTGAATTTTCAATAAGCAAAATCTTTGAATCAATTACAGGAACCTGCAAATCAATAGAAACTTTTAAGATAACAATTTTGTGTTACCCTGTTGTTAGTCAAAATTAGAACAGAAATAAACCTTATTGGTGACCACTAATTTCAGAAGATCTATGGACTTCAACACTATATCGTCACTGATACTTTTACGATCACGTATGACATTCATGCAATCTTCTATATCAGGAAAATCAAATGTCGGATACGATGCTCCTTTGAGAACATCTTGTACTGCAGACAAGAATAGTTTTGTAGCGAGAGAATCTTCACATTTATCACATAGAAGAGATGCATATACGTTCCATTGATCTTCCAGAATATCCTTTCTCCTTTCATCTTCGCGTATACACAAGTCCTTGGCTTCAGTAAGAGCTGCATCATATTCTAGGACCTGCAATTTCTTTGCATATTTGGTCCCTAAAGTCCTGCACGTGACCTGAACAGCTCTCAGAACAGCCACCCAAAAATCAAGATAGTGTGTCCTGATGGGTCTGGGGAATCGAAAACTCTCAACTTCTGAGAGCAGTCGTCTAACCAGGATAAAATATCAACTCCCTGAGGATGTGCCTTGGTGTAGTGAACATCGGGATCAAAGACATTGATCGACCCTTCATCATCAAATCGAGCAATCTTGCAATGCAGCAATCTCTTATCCAGAAGCAGAAATGAAATTGGAGGGTCAAAGTCGATCTTTTCTTTAACTCGAATACCACTGCAGAAACTGTCCACTGCTCTGCACACCAGATCTGTGCCATCAACTCTTTCACACTTGACCTGTTTGAGAAGGTCTATAATTTGATTGAGTTCACCACATTCCAAAAAACAAATACTCTGAGGTGTTTCGAGAAGGTGACAATCGGCAAGAGTATGTTTGGAAACTTCAAATTGTGCAAGATTCTTAACCGGAAACTGCATCAACCAGTCTCGAATGCTACAAGAGAGAATTTTACGCTTCCAAAAAACCACAAGGAGCAATCGGATTTCCTGAAGTAACTGACTGCGCTCTTCATCTGCAGCAAAAGGCCACTCTTGGGACCATCCATTCACATATGCAAACGCTTTCACATCTTCAAGCTGACTCTTAATCATTTCAACGGCAGCTACTGCATCCACTGGTTCCCAATCTTCAACGGATATCTTACGAGCCCAGAGTTTACCGATCCCCTGAGCCATAATATCCTTTTTCGAAGAAGGTTTAAATTCTGCACCATGCTCTTGTCCAAGATGATTCTTACATTTTTCAGGACTAGTGAACTTTTTGGAACATGTTCGAGACATCCAGAACCTCCATTTTCTGTATTCTCTAGCATAAGTCAGAACTTTCTCCAAAGCATCTCGTCCCTCTGTGCCATATATTCCCTCCACAAAACTTATAACCTTTGCAGTACTTACCTTCATAAAGTTCCTTTTGAACTCATCATTCAAACTCATCCAATACGACCTCAATCCTGGGTCTGGATCTTTCTTTAACTCCATGACTTTAGCTTTTCGCATTTATTCATAGGAGACTCTCTAACTAAAGTCTTGGCTCCAGCGATCATTGACTCTGCATCTTTGACTATACTTTCAATATCCTTTTGACACCTCTGCTCTTTCAAATTCAGTTGAGCAAAAGTAGCCAAAATAGATAAGTACTCGTTAGCTTTGTCTATGGCTTTCTTGTAATACAAGGATGATCCAAGCTCTTGACCCAATTCGAAGAGTGAAACAGCACAAAACGATGAGAACCCTTCATTTTCAGCAAAGCATTCAACAGAACCTAACAAAAATGTGAACTTGACGTCACTGTTCTCTGTTCTTTTCGCTTGTGCCTTGAAGATGGTACCTTGCTGGAAATTAAGATAATCAAAGACCTTATCTTTCCCTTGGGCCAAAATTGAATCTTCAATTAGCTCCATGGCCTTGATGTGATTTCCTTGAGCAAAGTAATTTTCGTCAAGATCAAAGCTTTCATCATCTGCCATGATGTGGAAGAGTAACTATGATTCTCAAGCTTCTTGTTCCTTTCTTGTGCGAGTAGAGAACAAAGTAGAAGCGGGAGAAAGACGACGGTTAGGTGTATATAAGAGGCGAGCTTGATCACGTGAGATCCACGTGAGACACGGGCTTGGGGAAAAAACAACAACGAAGACTCATTGGGGAATTCTGTCGAGCACTTTGTGAGCATTTCTCGTTTGGAGTTTGACCTTCCCGTGAGTATATAAAACACACATAAACCCCAAAAACTGAGTGAGTTTTGGAATTCGGGAATGTAGTAACAGCTCTTCATGAATTCGGGAATGTTGATATGTTTTGAGTTTTAAGAGATCTATCACAAAAGAGTAAGGAATAAAGGACTAACAAGGAAGGAGGAAGATGTTCAACTTTGTTTAATTCCTTTTGGGGTTTTTTTTTTAGGACAAAGATATTTATGTAACTTTCATATGAAAACTAATGTTTTTCCCTGTTTTTATTTTAATTATTGTCAACAAAAAATACTACTAGTTAGAAAATTAGAAATTGATGTTTTTGTTTTCTTGGAAATTCTACCCAAGTTTTTTTTGGTGAATGGAAATTCTGCCCAAGTTTACACTAATATTTGATGATTTTAGAGATTTAGAAGAAAATAAAGAAAATGAGTTGTCTTTGTGATCCAAACGGGTTTTTTTCTGGCAATTCTCATAAATAGCACTAAATGAAGTTTTTTTTCCACAAATAACACTCTTTTTTTTGGAACAAAAATAGCAATTTTACTAAATATTATTTTCTTTATATGGCACAAAATCTCCTAAGCTAATCTTTTTAGGGTTTAGGATTTAGAGTTTAGGGTTTTAAAAATCCTAAACTCTAAGCCTAAATTATACCTTCCATCCCAAACAAATTATACCCTAAATTGTACATTACTTAACCCAAACAAAAAATATAAATTTTTGTCTTTATAAAAATGCTATTTTTGTCCAAAAAAAAAAGAATGCTATTTGTGGAACAAAAACTTCAACTAGTGCTATTTGAGAGAATTTCTCTTTTTTTTTTGGTCAAATCCGATTTAATTTTTTTATAATGTTGGTCTTAAAAGTAAAAAACAAAAACTGAATCATCAGTGATTGTACCACTATGAGTTGGTGGTTGTATGTAAACTTGAATTTACAAAATTTCCCATATTATTAATAAACAGTTTACGCATAAACTGCCGATTTGGGTAAAAATAAATAAAAGGCTCTGTATTAGATAAAATAAAAATTTGGGGATAAAACGAGCTATCATCTGAAAACTCCACTTTCTCAACTTCAAAATCTCTTATAACCATATTAATCTGAAAACCCCAATCATATCTGAGAACATATCAGAAGACAAAAATACCCTTATGTAATTAATTTAATTTTTAAAAACTGAAATAAACAAAAACGCAAAAAAACGAAAATGAAAACGGCTCTGAAACAACAAGAACGAACTCGGCTGGAGTTCAGCTACAATCATCTCCGACAATGACAACAACGCAGCAAGCTCGAGCTTTCTGGGCCACCGTCAAGATTAGTGGTGGAGGTCTGCATCGGCGCAGCAAGCCCTTGAGCTGTAAATCAAGGTTGGTTCTTTGTTTGTTTAGATTTTAAAATTGAGGATTTGATTGAATCCAAATTGAGATTTAAACCATGAATTATGGGTCGATTAGGACTTCCAATTGCTATTAAATCGTTTTAAGTGGTTGAATCATAGTGTATTATAGATTTGAACCCGAAATTATACAATTTGAATTCTTGCGACGGTGTAAAACTAGTAAAACCGATAAGCAGTATAAACTAGTATTATCATAACTGAGTTTTGACTGTTTTCGCAGGATACAATACAATGACCAACAATGTCAGCATACATTTTAAATGCAAAGGTCGGATGTATAGTTTGATGGTTAAGACAACAGTGGAGGAGATAAGTTTGTCAATGATAGAAGCTAAGATAATCAAAAAGCTTGGATTAGATGAAAGTAAGGTTAAATTGCAATTGAGTTACTATCCACTGCTACTGAGATGTGAGGAACTACTAACTATTTATGATGATGAGGTGTGTGTGTTTATCTAATATCAATTGATAAAGATAACCGTAGGTGTATATTGTTTTTGGATGTCATCACTAGATCGGAACCACCTGAGGAACTATCGAGAGCAGTATAAAGTTCAATTGGTAAGAACTATGAGGAGTTGCATTCAAATGATTTGAAATCAGAGATAATGCCATAACTCTTTACATAGAGAAAGGAAAAGGAAAAGAACAAGATGCAGCGATAATGGTTGAGGATGAAATTGCATCACATGATGAAAGTGTGGATGATGGTATGGATAGATGGGACAAGGGTGATGAATATGTTGAGGTTCCACCTGTTATAGAGAGTAGTAAGTTTATAGAGGGATGGGAAGATGGTTTGGGTGTGAGTCTACATCAAGAATTTGCAAATAGGAAGACATTGCGAAATATGGTGGATAGAGCCTTATTTGTTAACAGTTTTAGTTTTGTTATAGAAAGTCTGAACCGGGACGTTTAGTGCTAAAATGTTGTGATAAAAGTTGTACATGGTGTTTACGAGCTTCACGAATTAAGCATACAGAGATTTTCTCGATTAGAATGTACAGAAAAATGCACACATGCTCACGGGCAAGTCAGAGCAACACAAAGAGACACGGGACACCAGAGTTAGTTGCAGCTATTTTGAAAGAAGAATATCTAGGTCGTTTGAAAACTCCAACTCTAATGATATCGTTGATCTTGTGAAGACAAAAATAGGTTTGACTATATCATACTCAACGGCTTCGAGAGGGAAAAATCTTGCTGTTAGTGATTTGCACGGTAGTTCGGAAGAAAGCTACAAGATATTGTATTGTTATTTGCATATGTTAGAGAAGCGCAATGATGGTACAACAACACGTGTGAAATTGGATGAGAAGGGAAAATTCAAGTACCTATTCATAGCTTTGGGAGCTAGCATTGAAGGGTTTCAAGTGATGAGGAAAGTGATAGTTGTGGATGCAACTTTTCTGAAGAATGGATATGGTGGTGTACTAATATTTGCGAATGCTCAAATCCTAATCGTCACCAATATCCCATAGCGTTTGGTGTACTCGATGGTGAGAATGATGCAAGTTGGACGTGGTTTATGGAGATGCTTAAAAGTGTTATACCGGACAACAATGAATTGGTATTTATGAGTGATAGAAATGCAAGGCTCATAGGCGCCATAGCCACAGTTTTTCCCCAAGCTCATCATGGGTATTGTGTATGGCATTTGTCCCAAAATGTGAAAGGTCATGCTTCTAACGCCAACAAAGACGTAGTCGCATGGAGATTTATGGAGTGTAGTAGGTATTACACTGAGGCTTAGTTCAACTATGGTTATACTTTATTTAAGACGAGGTATCCTTCGGCGGCCAAGTATGTGGAGGAGAGTACTGTGAAAGAAAAATGGGCAAGATGTTGTTTTCCAGGAGAAAGATACAACTTAGACACAAGCAACAGTGTGGAATCGATGAATAGTGTATTTAAGGAAGCAAGAAAGTACTACATAATACCTATGCTTGATACGATCATTAGAAAATTTTCTAACTGGTTTAATGAACATCGAAAGGAGGCTGTGTCTGGATCGACTTTAAATAAACTTGTGCCTTTAGTGGAGAACCTTATGCACGACATGTGGCCCATTGCTGAGAAACTGAGTGTGACAGAGCTAAACCATTATGAGCTTGAGTACAATGTCATCGGTAATGATGGTAAGACTTATATGGTGAACTTGCTCTTGAAAAGTTGCTCTTGCAGGGTGTTTGATATTGAAAAGTATCCTTGTCTGCACGCGCTATCTGCTTACATTGAATTCAGAAGGGACAATGATAGATCTGGTGAAATGCAATTACATGATTTGTGCTCCAAATATTATTGGACTGAGCTGTGGGTTATGGCGTATTACAGGATAATCTATTTAGTGCCGGATATGTCTCAATGGGATGTTCCAGATGACGTCAGAAGCAAAGAAATCATAACTCCAGAAAAGAAAATAAAAAAGGGAAGGAAGAAAATTAACAGGTTTCCATCGGCTGGTGAAAAGCGTCCAAGGACACAAAATAAAAGGCGGCGAAGACAAGGACTCTAATGGTTGTTATTTGGAAATAGTTTTAGTGTTTGATGAAAGTTTCTTTTGTAAAACTATGAAAGTTGATATGTTTCGTCTGTAAAACTAGATTTTCATTCGTATAACTGATAGTACTTGATATGTTTATTTTGTAATACTAGATTTCCATTCGTATAACTGGCGAAAGTTGATAATAGAAAATAAAAGTAAAAATTACAAATTACAATCTGAATTTCAGAAATATGTTATAAAAACACAAATAAATTTCAAAATATATTATAAAAGTGAAAGAACAATAATACTATATCTTAGTTTGTTATGAAACAATGTACACAATATTATCCTTATACTTTTTAGGTGACTTTGTGAATATTAACCAACTTAGGATATCGAAGTTACAGAAATATAGTGATTTCATATTTAATTCAAAAAACACTAATAATTATATGTTAATTGATTAAAATCACCTGTAAAACTAATTTTGTTTTTTTTAAAAGTGTATGTTATACTAACTAAAGTATAAAACAGTCAAAGTAGAACTACCTCATAGCTCTGGTACAACAGGTAACTAGAGTAAAACTATGTCGTTTATGCGGCGCACATGTGAAAAAAATGGCGCAGGAGAGGAAATATTTTTGGCGCCTAAATGGCCAAAATTTTCAATTATGGCGCCCAAATGTCCAAATGTTTTAATTGTTTTCAATTTTACGCCTTATCCATTTATGACCATTCTCTCTCTTTTTTGACTTCAACATCATTCTCTTCTCTCTTCGTCGAGCTCAATATTTTCTCCTTTCACTCCTAGATCTTCGACTTTGGTAAAATTTTAATTTATTTATTACGTCTTTGATTTGCTATTCCACTGTACATCATTCAAATTATCTTGGATATGTAGGTAATCGTGGACAAAAAATGTGAGAGGGACCCTTACTACGGTGAAATGAAGAGGCACAAGAACGAAGAGCTCATGCGTACTTTAGTTGCTGATGGTGACTATGGTCATCCTTTACGCTGTCCATGTGGTGGAAGCATAATCTACGAGACCACCGGCGAGCCGCCTTTAGGGAGGAGATACTTAAAATGCAATCAGTATAAGGTGAGTAGTTGGACATCGATTTTAGGTTAATGGAATTATAGTTGAAGATATCATGATATCTCTCTCTATCTACTTATGTGCAGAATGATGGCTTATACTTACACATTCGAAAAAGGTGGGATATCGCTATCGAAGAAGAGGTGACTATGTTAAGGAAGGAGTTTGATGAAAAGGCGAAGGAGGGAAGCTTCAGACTCCTTGATTTTAATATAAAGCAGTTGCGTAGAGAGGTGCAAAACAATGCTGAAGAGATTGCAAACCTGAATGACTTGGTGGCTATGCTTGTGGGTAGAATCGAAAACCTTGGTGGCTAGGCTTGTCGGTAGAATCGGAAAACTTGATGGCTACGTTTGTTTATTTTCTAAGTTTCTAAGACTCATGGTTGCTTGCTTGGATTTACTCTTTCTTTTATTTTAGAAGACGTCTATTTGTTTTCCTTTTGATTCAAGTTTTCAAGTTTTAACAATCAAGCATAGTAAAATTCAAGTTTTAAGAAACCAATCAAACAAAGTACAAATTCAAGTTTTAAAAACAATCAAACAAAGAACTACAAATTTAAAGAGAAACAATTGTCTTTGCCCTTGTCATTCTCTGATTTTCGCCAACGCCTACTCCAGCTCGTTTAACACCTTTTTTGCCTTGCTCCTTTCCTGCATCTGGTGGTTTGCTTAAACCACCCATATCCTCCTGTGATTCGTCAGTCGATGCTTCTAATAATCTGAGCCTTTTGTCCAAACCATCTTGCTTTTCTAAAATTTCTTTATGTGAAGCTTCCAACAATCCGATTCTTTTGTCCAAACCATCAAACTTGCCCACATTTTATTTCTCTGAAGCTTCCAACAATCCGACACTTTCGTATAGTCCTTCAAACTTGCTCACAATTTCCTGCTGTGAAGCTTCCAACATTCTGATTCTTATGTCTAATCCACCAATCTCATATTCCTCGAAGCTCGGGTTTCTTGGAATTTCCTCGTTCAACACATCCTGAGGTGGCTCTTCTACTCGGGTTACCACATCATCAGTGTACATCTTATCTAACGTTATGGTTAATCCTTTATAATGACATTGCATCCAACTATCAACAACGATGTCATGTTTATCATCGTCGTCTTCCTTTTCCGTGATTGTAGCCAAAAGAGACTTTTCCTCATCTCTAACTACTAAAATGTTATCAATGTCCTGTCAACGTAAACAATGAAGAAAGATAAATAACGTCACAACCCAAAAAAATAGATATGCTAAAGATATCTAGCACAACTTACCACAGTTGTACCAAGTGCTTTAAAAATATTTCTGAAAGTTTAGTCCCTTTACATTCACCTTTCTTGAACATTTTCTTGCACATCCTAGGACAATTTTCGTCTGCCTCTGGATAATCTTCTAAGATTTTTTCCCCTAAATCGGGAATTGCCTCAAATGCTAAAAGCTACACAACCTCACACAACACACATATAGTTAGAGTTATCCTAAATTATAAGAACTAGTACGAGTCAATACATCAACTAAATTTTACTAACCTCCATTAGAATACAGAAACCTGGAACCGGCCATAAAACACCTTCTTTGACGGTCCCTCCAAAATGAGTCATCGTGTGCTCAATCTCTTCTAGCATGTGATCAAATGACAATCTCCCCCAAGGAAAATCCCTACAAAACTCTAGATCATCCACCACTCTTAGAAACAATGGCTCGACGGGACTAGCATCCTTTCCAGTCTTTGTATGTGCTATAACAATGCTGGATAAGAAATAGAGGACCGCCATCTTCAACCTATCTATAGAACGACCCACTGGTACCATTTTCTGTAGTTTGGCTTTCACGTCTTGATATCTTATTTTTTCAGCCCCTTAAAATGCTTCTTCACAAAGGCCTCACTCCCTGTTTTTTTATAACCAATTGGATAGTTGCGGCAGTCAAATCCCGATATCAAGGAGTGTTCCTTAATGCCGTACCGAATTGGAACACCATTTACGACAAACCAAGCTTCCTTTTTTTTCTGATGCATGCCTTTCGGAGAAACAGCATCCACATCCCTATAACCTTGTGGTTTATTTCCCTTGGCATGTGGCAAATGTGTTTGAAGGACGGATGTTCCTCAAACCATTTCCTCTTAAACGTTGTGAGCGGATGCGTCAAGCCATCTAGCGTTTCCAAAGCTTCAAGGATATAACACCTCGTAGATAGCTTTATTTTCTTCTTATACTCTGAAGGCGGAAAACACATTCGCAGAGGTTCTAGTGGTGGCTCTATTTCCTCCTCAGAACCCTGCAATAACAAGTTTTACCAAGTATTACTGATTTATACATTTTCATAAATTTCATAAAACATCGATTGCAAGTGGTATTCCTGAACTAAAGTCAATGACATCAAGAGCAATACGTTTTCCCTAACTAATACTAATAACATCAACACCAATTTGCTCTTTTTCCCCTAACTAAAACGAATAACATCAACACCAATTTGCTCTTTTTTCCCTAACTAAAATGAATCAAGATATCAATCGACTACTAACGAGCTACTAACCGTTGCTTCCCTGAGTGTTTGGCTTGTACTTCCCTCATCCGTATCTCCATTTTCTTCATTCCGGTCAACCGGAGCTCTGTCGGACTCTTCTTCAAGATCTTCTTCACTTCCGTCCTCGCTCTCTTCTCCGAGTTCTTCAGTCACCGGAGGTTGGTTTTCTACTTGTTCACCCCTTTCGTCTACTTCAATCCTTCCAACTTCAGCGACGACGTCATCATTCCTCTCCGGAGGAGCCAGAGATCGCTCACTCTCATCATTCCCAACCGGACTCCGGTGGCTCTCTTCTTCGAGATCTTCTTCTTCACTCTTTTTGTCGGTTCACTTCCTCATCATTTCCAACCGCATTCTGGTGGCTCTCTTCTTCGAGATCTTCTTCTTCACTCCTTTCGCTGGAATTCACTTCCTCATCATTCCCAACCGGACTCCGGTGGCTCTCTTCTTCGAGATCTTCTTCTTCACTCCTTTCACCGGTATTCACTTCCTCATCATTCCGACTTGGAAGCGGAGATTGCTCCTTCACTTCCTCAGCAATCTTTGACTTCTTCATTCCCAACCTTGTTTCAACCATTTTTAACACAACAAATCGAGTAGAAATTTTTTAATCGCCTTGTTATCCTCTAGTTATCACTAGTTTAACGAAGAGAGTTCAAAAGAGGATAAGAAGTTAGAGAACGGTTCTCTTAACTTTGTGTTTGATTTTGTGAAATTGATTTTGGGGTTTTTCAATTCGGGTTTCCGGGTTGGTGGGTCATAACCCAAGTTTTTGGTGTAAATAATCAGATTTTAATAGGCTAAGACAATAATATACCAATTTTCCAATTTAAAATTAATTCTTCAAAATTAGAATTTTAATCGATGGGGTTTTCAGATTGCTTCCTTATGAAAGTGGGGTTTTCGGATAAAAACTCTGGATAAAACTCATAATTTATCATTTACTGCTTATCCCCAAAAAGTTCTTAATACCATATGAGACAATTTAATATTTGTTTTAGCATATAAGATGACAACTGCAATTTTCGCGCTTAATTCTTAATAGATCACGTGACCTCACACGTGAGTAAACCAACCGAAACCGATCCTATAAAATCCTCTTTCGTCTTCGTCTCTTCAGCTCTTTCCCATTTTCTTTCTCAGCCGTTTTCATTTTCCCGAGAAAATCCAGAAAGAAAATCGCCATTGTTTCTTCCTCCGAGAAATCAGTCTAAGAAATAACCTTTCGCTTTTTGTAATATCGTCCCCAGCCACAGATCATGGATATGGAGCCATCAAATGTTCAAGAAGTGGATCCAATCAAAGAAACAGATCCGTAAGCAGTAAAAAATCCCATCTTGAGTATATTCATTCATATTTCTCCATTGAATCTCTTTGAAGGTTCCTCTATCTATTGTTCAGAGATCACTCTGAAACGGGAGACAAAGAAGAAGCAGAGGAAACTATAAGAAATAATAAAGCCACCATTGGTTCAGCTCTTGCTATGATAATCAAGGTTCTGCAACTTAACCTAAATCTATATTTCTTGACCTTGTGTTATTTGATCTTAATTATTTCAAGAATGTGATTTTTGTTCAGTCTCTGTGGAAACTTGGAGCTTTCTTTAGCGATTTTTTACAAGACTATGTTCGAGAAGTACCTGAACGTGACTCAGCAGATCCACAAGGCTACTGTTATGATTATCTTCTCAACAAACTAAAGCTCACTCATTCTCTGGTCTCTCCTCTGATCTTTAAACCTTTTTGTTTATGTGTGTTTTAGTTACTTCTTTCTCAAGCTTTTATGTTTTCTTGTTTTATACTCTTTAGGAAGGAAACGTTTCTCGTGATCTGTTTATAAAAGTCATGAAGCATATTCCTCGTTGGAAATCTCACTTTGAAGTAAAATGTTTGGCGAAGAAGAGTTGCAGTAGATGTAAGACGAATTTGGAATATCCATTTGAACGTTCTTATGGTCTCAACACTGTTGCTGATTCACTCAGAGTACTCAAGGCAAGTTCCTAATATATCTTTTTATTAAGCATATGAGAATATCTAGTCTTTCATGAAAGTGATATGTTAGAAACGTTTTTTGGTTATCATAGGTTGCTTTTAAGGATTTTACATTTGAGACTATCCTTAAAGTTCATTCCATACCGGACCAGACCGGAATAATCCTCACCAAGATTCTTTGTAACAAGGAAGGATGTGGGAAACGAAACTATGTTGATGGTGTGATTTTGGAACTTCCATCTGTTTTCACAATTGGTAAGCTTTGTTATAATCTATGAAGTTAATTTGTTATCAGCAACCTTAAAGTGGTAGTTTTAGGCGTTTTGTGTTCTTGTGTTCTGTTAGCACTTGAGTGGGAGAACAATGAGACTGAAGAGGAAATATTCGATACAGCTTCTATTCTGACGACTGAAATTGATATTACTGCCATATTCAAATACGAAGGTGACAGTACATTCACCAAATACCGACTTGTCTCAATGGTAAAGGTTTCCAACTTTCAAGAATCTTATTTTGCTAAGTTTTATATGTGATAAGAAACAACTCAATGTTTAATATTCAGGTTTGCTTGTGTGGAGATCGATACAATTGTTTAGCTTATGAAAGAAACATGTGGGTCAGATATTTTAGTTCTGAGACTGAGGTAAAGCTTAGCTAGACATTTTTGTAATACAAGCAAGCTTAGATATTTGTGGCTGAGTGATGATGTATGATTCCTTGTTGTCCAGGTTATTGGAGACTGGGATGATGTTCTCAACATGTTTCGAAATCTGAATATACGACCTGAGATTCTGTTTTATGAAAACGTAAGCTCTTTTTGACTGCAGAGTTTGGTTATGTTTTTTGTTTTCTTATGTATGTGTTCTCAATTCCTTCACCTTCTTGAGTTGCAGGCTATGCAGAGGGACCATATGTTTATCGCTCAGGGATCTGAGGAATCTGAAGAAGACGCATAAAAGCTTTTCCATGGTGTAGGGAATGGATTGATGTATATACAAAAAGTGTTTTGAGTCAAAAACTTTATAGTGGTTAATAGAAGAATGCTTTGGAGGTGTTGACACCATTGTGAACAGATTTTCTGTGTTTCACTTCAGCCCAAGTTTATGATCACTGAATTTAGATTGTTAGATACCATTGTGAACAGATTTGACAGTTTTTCTTCACCGATCCTTATTGTTGTTATATGATCATTGAATATAGATACTATGCATTTTCCAAATTCAACACTTTGTATGTAGTTAAAACACAACTCAGTTTGGATTTAGTTTGAAGCATTGGCCTTTAAGTGGTTAGACTTGTGTTGTTCACTTCCTCTAAAGGAAGCTTTGTTTATCATTTGTTAGGTTTCAGACTAAAATTGACTTCAAAAGATAGAAAATTAAAATTTACTTTGTATTCTTGATTGGAAACAAAAAATTCTATTAAAATATTTCAATATTTTTATGATAGGTAATTATAGAGCGATTTAATATTCATTAAAAATTCTATTAAAATTTTCAATATTTTTATGATTGGTTTATTTTTTAACTTTTTAAAAAAAATTTGCCGGCAGTTTTAAAATATTTTATCAAAATTAAATATACTAATTGGTGTGATATAATTTCCCATTCTAAAATGATGTGGTGCATTATATAAATTATAATCTAAAGAATAATCTGAAAACGATTAAAGTTTACCATCTCTTTATGTTATCATCTATGCTATTATAAATTAAATAATGATATAAGAAATTAGTGACCAACTACAATTTTACTTCTTTCAAACTCCATGAAGATGGCTATAAATTAGTTCCAGTAAACATGCAACTTACTTTACTTGGTTGAGAAATAATCCTTCAAATA
Source organism: Cardamine flexuosa (assembly GCA_963555745.1). Taxonomy (NCBI): domain Eukaryota; kingdom Viridiplantae; phylum Streptophyta; class Magnoliopsida; order Brassicales; family Brassicaceae; genus Cardamine; species Cardamine flexuosa. Next base: position 11,416,154 of record OY743220.1, on the reverse strand, counting down.
GATAAAGAAGATGAGCGTTGTTAACATTCAAATAGTTTGCTATTTAAGCTAATCAATGATTTAAATCGCACTTAGATGATTTTACCACTATGAGTTGGTGGTTGTTGAATGCAAACTTTTAATTTATAGTTTTGTGATTTACTGCAAATAATGGATTGTGCGCACCAAGTGTTTGACAAAAGTTCAGATTACGATATGAGACGATTTGATGCTTCTTCTTCACAGCTGCAATTTTTCGCGCTCAATTCTTAATAGATCACGTGACTCTCACGTGAGTAAACCAACCGACACCGAGCCTATAAATCCCCCCTTTCGTCTTCGTCTCTTCAGCTCTTTCCCATTTTCTCTCGTTCAGCTGTTTTCATTTTCCCGAGAAAATCGCCAAGAAAGAAGCTTTCGCTTAGCTCAATTTCGTTCCCAGCCACAGATCAAGGGTATGAGCCATCAAATGTTCGGTAAGCAGTAAAAAATCCCATCCTGAGCATACTTCTCCATTGAATCTCTTTGATAATTCCTCTTATCTATTTTTTCAGATATGTGCGAAAGTACACAGAAATTGAAAGAAAAGCGAAATCTTATTCAGCGCATAGGAGGATAGTCCAGGTTTTGAAAATCTTAACAATCCCAAAGTCTAAATTGATTCGATTTAAGTTTTACAAGAATTGTGATTTTGTGCCGTCTCTGTGGAAACTTGGAGCTTTCTTGAGCGAGATTTTACTAGACTCAAAATATAGATATGAAGAAGATCCACGACACTCCTTTTTTAGCTATCTTATCGGCGAACTAAAATCCGATGATTTTCTGGTCTCTGCTCTCATCTTTAAACCTTTCTGTTTATGTGTTTAGTTACTTCTTTCTCAAGCTTTTTATGTTTTCTTGTTTAGAAAGGAAACGTTTCTGCTGATGTGTTTGCAAATATCATGGAGCATATCCCTCCTTGGAATTCTCACTTTGAAGTGTACTCTGTGCCGAAGAAGAGTTGCAGTAGATGTAAGACGAATTTGGAATATCCATTTGAACGTTCTTATGGTCTGTACATTGTTGCTGATTCACTCAGAGAACTCAAGGCAAGTTCCTTATCTTTTTCTTAAGCATATGAGAATATCTAGTCTTTCATGAAAGTGATATGTTAGAAACGTTTTTGTTGTTATCTCATAGGCTGCATTTAAGGATTTTACATTTGAGACTATCCTTAAAGTTATCAAAATTCACTCAATGATGCTTTGTAACAAGGAAGGATGTGGGAAACGAAACTGTGTTGAGAGTGTGATTTTGAAACTTCCATCTGTTTTCACAATTGGTAAGCTATGAGTTTAATTTGATATATCAGCAACTTTAAAGTGGTAGTTTTGAGCATTTTGTCTTCTTGTGTTGTGTAGCACTTGAGTTCTGGCGACTGAAATTGATATTACTGGCATATTCAAATACGAAGGTGACTGTACATGCACCAAATACCGACTTGTCTCAATGGTAAGGTTTCAACTTTCAAGTATCTAATTTTGTTTCAGTTCCATTTAAGTTTTCTATGTTTAATATTCAGGTTTGCTCGTGTGAAGAGCGATACAATTGTGTAGCTTATGAAAGAAACATATGGATCAGATGTTTGACTTAGATATCTGTGGTTGAGTGATGATGTATGTTGCTTGTCCAGGTTATTGGAGACTGGGGTGATGTTCTCAACATGTTTCGAAATCTGGAATTACGACCTGAGATTCTGTTTTATGAAAACGTAAGGTCCTTTCGACTGCAGAGTTGCTTACGTTTTTGTTTTCTTATCTTTGTGTTCTCAATTCTGCACCTACTTGAATTGCAGGCTATGCAGAGAGGCCGCTCAGGGATCTGAAGATGACGAATAAAAGCTTTTCCATGGATTGATGTATATACAAACAGTGTTTTTGTAGAAGAATGCTTTGGAAGTGTTAGATACCATTGTGAACAGATTTGTCAGTTTTTCTTCAGACCAAATTTAGCATTCTGATTGTTATATGATCATTGAATGTAGATACCTTTTTCGAAATTCAACACTTTGTATGTAGTTAAAACATAGCTCAGCTTGGATTTACTTTGGTGTATTGGTCTGTAAGTGGTGAGACTTGTGTTGTTCAGTTCCTCTAATGAAAGCTTTGTTTGCCATTTGTTAGGTGTAAGACTAAAATTGACTTCAAAAGATAGAAAATGAGTTGTGCTGATCATAAAATTTACATTGTATTCTTGACTGGATTCAAAAAAATCTATGAAAATATTTCAATATTTTTACTGAAAATTACTCAGATTAACCTTGGAGAAAATAACTAGACTAACACCTTATTGAAAGGGTAACTAGACTAACATAAAATTTAGAGAAATTTTTTAAAATACCACTATTTTATGTTTTGTTGCCAAAAATACCACCATTAATTAAAAATTTCAAAAGTACCACAAAAAAGTTTTAGTTTCCAAAAATACCACAAACACAAAAATTGATTTTATAAAGTTTATAACTAAAATTTTTGAGTTTGGGTTCTCTAATTTATATTTAGAGTATAGTTTTTATGGGGCGAAGTAGAGATTTAGGGCTTAGGGTTTAGGATTTTTAAGATATTTGCCTTAAAATTTATGTAAAAAGACCATTTAACCTTATCATTTAACCTTTACACCATTTAAATAATTATTTTTGTTTTTCTGAGTTTAGTTTTTTAAAAAGAAAACAAATATATGTTAATATTTACCGAATAAAAATATTTCCTTTCTTTACAAATAGATTCACATTTCTGAAATCAGATTTTTTTGCTTCTCTTTTACAAAAAAAAACCCTAGGCTCCGTTCGATTTCACCGGTGTCTCCGGTCATATTTCACCCTAGCCACCAGAGTCGCCGCGTCACCGCCAAGATTCTGACTCCGATACAGACCCGAGAAGCCGATTGACCAAATCCTTCGTAAATCCTTTAAGGAAATCAAAACCCTCGCTGCCATTTTTTTTTTTCGCCGCGGTATCTCCGGTCATATTTCACCCTAGCCACCAGAGTCGCCGTGTCACCGCCGGGATTCGGACTCCGATACAGACCCGAAAAGCCGATCGACCAAATCCTTTGTGAATCCTATACTAAATCAAAATCCTCGCTGCCGTTTGTTTTTCTTTTCGCCGCGGTGCATGTCATCATCAACTGCAGCTTCGATCAGTTGATTTCCGGTAAGAATTGCTTCCCTTGATTTCTGAATTTCTGTAAAAAATTGTCACCCTTTTTTAAAAATCGTGTGTCAATTTCACTAAATCCCTTCATTTTTATTTGCAGATATTGCTCGTGGTCATTGAATTTTGTGTAATTGCACTAAATCGTGCTTAAAACTGTTGATTTTTGGTAAGTATAATTCCAATTAGAATTTGATTTTTGTTGTAAATAAATTCCCGCGCTTGAAAATAAGATGTATCCACAGATTTTCATCATTGTGACAAATATGTTTGCATAATCTAATTAGCTTTTTAACTTTTTTTTTTATGATTAGCAATGACGTCTTCGAGTAATGTCATCAAGTATCCTCTGAAGAAGAGAAATCTCCTTTGCAACATAGGAGCATGAACCAAAATTCCATTAGGTCTAAAATTGGTATGCTGAAACAAGGAGTAGGGTTGGATGTGTGGGAGGATTTGAAGAACTCATCTCTGAGAGTTAACGTAAATCAAATCTATGATCAAATAAAAGAAATCTCTCATCACAAAAAAAAATTAATAACACAAATCTGCCAATATATAACAAATATCTGTTATCAAATGACATATTTTTAGTAATATGAAACAAATTTGTCATAACATAACCACATTCTCTTATTGTTAGGCATCATTTTAGTGATTATTTTTTGGTGGAAAAATCTGTTATCATTTGATAGATTTTTATCGAATACTATAAGTATGTGGTCATTGAAAACAAAAAATCTGTAAGAAATTATCAGAAAACTGTCGTAAATATGAAAGTCTGTGGTGTCTTACAAAAAAAGTCTGTCGAGGAAAATTAATCTGTTGTCAAATAAAAATCTGTCGTAACTGTTTAATATAAGCAGAAATACAAATCTGTCGTGGAAAAATAAATCGGTCATAAAAAAGTAAATTTGTTACAACTAGATCTGAAAATTATGGAAATAAATATTTTAAATATTTATTATTGTTTACATTAAAAAAGGTAATTTGACATGAAATAAAACATAATTAACCCTTAAAATTTATAAATCATTCTAGCAATTAAACCCTTAATTGGGTTATTCTAGCAAATTTTCCATATTTTTATGACATGTAATTTTAGAGCGATTCAATATATATATGTGTATATGTATATGTATATATATATATATATATTGTCAACACGAACGATTTAATATTCATTAAATGTTATTGCTTGATAGATTAAAGTTTACTAGATAAGGACCCGTACGTATGTACGGGATTAAATAAATTAAAAATTGTACTTCGAATATAATTTATAGTCGTGTCTTTTACCAGTTTAGATTATGTTTAATACAATATTAGTTTAGTTTGTATCTGGTTTATAGTATTTTTAAAATTATAATATATCATGATTTATCACTTTATGTTTGTGGGAAGGAATGTTCATGCAATATAAAATGTTTAATAAACTATGTAGTTTAGAAGTTTTATGTAAATAACATTGTTGTACATTCCACGTAATTTGTTTGTTGGGGGATTAGTGGGCCAAGTGAATTATTTAGAAATTTAATGGGCTGAGATTTTTGTTGCATTATAAATTTTATTGGGCCAAAGTTAGATAAGTATATTAAAAAATATTGTTGTCTTGAGATAAAGAGAACCGACAAACACTTTTAGTTTTGTTTTGTTTCTCTTGTCGGTTGTCTGATTCGATTTGGTCTTTCTTTTCAATAACATTTTTTCAATCCGCGATTTAATATTCATTAAATGTTTTGCTCGATAGATTAAAGTTTATTTACTAATTGTTGTATTAGCTATAAAATAACTGATTGTTGTATTAGCTAAAAAATAATCTGAATGTTACCATCCATTGTATTATCAATACAATTAATCGAGTTTTCACTACAAAATTTTACAAAACAAAAAAAAAACTTGTAATTTTCAGAAGCATGCTTTAGTTTGTCTTGATGGAAAAGAAGCAAACATGTTATATAATTATAAAAAAAACTAGATGACAAAAAAAAAAAAAATAGGAAAAAAAGTCTATCAGCTTTTTCTAAACCATTTGTGAAGTGAGGTGATGTTGATAAATATTTGTGCCCACCAAGTGTTTGACAAAAGTTCACAGTACCATATGAGACGACGAGATAAAAGAGTTTCTTGTGGCTTAAGGTCACAGCTTCAATTCTGGCGCTCTTTTCTTAATAGATCACGTGACCCTCACGTGACCCTCACGTGACCAAACCAACTGACTCTGACCCTATAAATCGTTGGCCCATTCTTCTTCTTCTCTTTCCCATTCTCTGTCAACCGTTTTCATTTTCCCGAGAAAATCCCGAAAAGAAAAGCACCATTGTTGCTTTCTCCGAGAAATCAGTTGAAGAAAGAAAATTTCGCTTAGCTTATCCTCGTTCATAGCCACAAATCATGGATATGGAACCATCAAATGTTCACGAAGAGGAAAAAGTCAAAGGAGCTGACGAGAAAATAGATCCGTAAGTAGTCAAATCTCCTCCATAGACGTTATATTTATGCTTTTTCCATGCAATTTCTCTGAAAATGGTCTTGCTTTGGTGCTTTTCTATTGTTTAGAGATCAGAGGATTTCTGTAGAGAAAACGAACACTACTTGTGTTTCAGCACTTGATATGGACTCATCAAAGGTTCAAGAAGAGAAGAAAATCAAAGAAACTGATCCGTAAGTAGTGAAATCTCCTTCATAGACTTGCTTTGTGATACAATTTCTTTGAACATGGTCTTGCTTTGGTGTTTATCTATTGTTCAGAGATCTTTCGACGAAACCAGAGGAATCTGTAGAGAAAACGAGCATTACTTGTGTTTCAGCACCTGATATGGACTCATCAAATGTTCAAGAAGAGGATACAATCGAAGAAACTGACAAGAAGATAGATCCGTAAGTAGTAAATTCTCCTCCATAGAAAAGTTATATTTAAGCCTTTTTGCATACAATTTCTCTGAAAATGGTCTGCTTTGGTGCTCATCTATTGTTCAGAGATCTCTCAGTGACACATGAAAACGCTGCTAAGCCCATGAAACCAGACGCCACTTGTGTTTCAGCTATTGATACGATACTAAAGGTTTTGAAAACTTAACAAACCAATTAAAGCTTGAATCTTTTTCACAATCTTGTTGTTTATTTTGACTAACTTTTTCGACAATCTTTTTCACAGTCTCTGTGGCAAATTAGCGTGTTCACAAGTCAAAAAACAGATCAAAGCTTCACAAAAGACCAACTTCATGATTTCATTCTCAACAATCTAAGTCTCACTCAGTCTATGGTCTCTGCTCTGACCTGACTTTTGAATCTTTTGTCTGTGGTTATTACTCTTTCTCATTGTTCTTATATGTTTATCTTCTTTTTCTCTAATCTTCAGAAGGAAAAGGGTATTTCTGACTTGTTTGTAACGGTCATGGAGCTTCTGCCTCGTTGGAGAAGTGTAATTGGGGAAGAGCCTTTGAATTCTCACATTCAGGTGTACGAAATGGCAAAAAAGAACTGCAGTAGATGCAAAATGGATACTGAGTATCCAGTTGAACGTGCTTATGGTCTTATCATCATTGCAAATATGCTTAGAGAAACCAAGGCAAGTTCGTTTTTTCCTTATACAAGCAATCTCATGAAAACGATGCTAAAAACGTTTTGGTTGTCACAGGCTGCATTCAAGAATTTTACATTTGAGGAAATCATTAAGTTCGCAAGGATGAAGTTAAAGATGCCTTGTGACAAAGAAGAATGTGGGAAACGAAGCTATGTTCAGCGTATGATAAATATACTTCCATCTGCTTTTACAATTGGTAAGCCTATTATATGAAGTTATTGGAGCAACAAATGAAGTTGTTTTGAGCATTGTTTTTTCCTTGTGTTGCTTAGCACTTAAGTGGGAGAACAATGAGACTGAAGAAGAGATGTCAGATACTACTTCTGTTCTGGCGACTGAGATAGATATTACTGCGATATACAAATATGAAGGTGACAGTACATTCACCAAATACCGTCTTGTCTCAATGGTAAGGAGCCAAGTGTCTAATTTTGTTTCAGCTCGATTTAAGAAGTTTCCTGTGTTACCAGAAACAAATCCAATGTTAATGTTCAGGTTTGCTTGTGTGGAGATCTATACAACTGTGTCGCTTATGAAAAAAAAAGATGGGTCAGACATTTTTGTTCTCAAAAAGAGGTAAGCTTAGACATTTTGATCTGTGACTTCTTCACCTTTGGGTTTTGTAAGTTAACATGAGTGAGGTATGTTGGTTTGTCCAGGATATTGGAGAATGGGATGGTGTTCTCATCATGTTTCGAAAACTGAATATTCGACCTGAGATTCTATTTTTTGAAAACGTAAGCGCCTTCAACTGCAGAGTTGTTTATATTCTAGGTTTCTTATATTCTAACCTACTTGAATTGCAGGATATGCCGAGGGACCATATGTTTTCCGCCAAGGGATTTGAAGGATCTAAAGACGAATAAAAGCTGTTTCAATGGTGTAGCAACGAAAGGGATTGATGTATATACAAAAAGTATATTGAGTCTTAAGTCAGAGTAGAACAATGCTTTGGATATAGATGGTTAGATACCATATCCTGATCGGTATAATCACTGAATACAGATTGTTAGATACAATTCTTATAGTATAACAATGCTTTTGGAGGTTTAAAAACCATTGTGAACAGATTTTTATGCTTTTCTTAGACCAATTTAAGCATCATTATTGTTATGATCACTGAATACAAATTGTTAGATACCATTTTGACAAATTCATCACTTGTGACACAGCTCAATTTGTTTTTCTTTTGGTGTAAGTGGTAACACTTGTGTTGTTTCGTTTCTCTAGTGGCAGCTCTGTTTATTTTTCGGTAGGTTTTGGACTTTAGTCATTTTACTATCATCCCACCTATACAGACAACTAGACTTTTATTTTTATCATCTGAAATTTTCACTACCACCAAGGTGAAATACAAACAAGGATTACATAGATGGTGAAAAAAGAGAAATCACCAAAGACAGAAGCCCAACAAAAAGCATAAAAACTGCTTAATCAAATTCAAATAAAACAAACAAACCATTGTAAGCCACTTCAGCAACGCCAAAACCACCAGAGATCGATCCAGGGGGACAAGCAATAAGAACTCCATAGGAGTGGTCCACCCGGAAACCTGCTCGAGACACGAAAAAAAGAAGGAGAAAGCCTAGAAGGAACTCCAACGCGGAGGAAGAAGTAAAACAGTTGCAAAAACCATCAAAGTCTCCGCAATCGAAATGACATATGCCGGTGATTTATTTTAGGGAAAACTATTTGGAATAGATTCTTATAAAAATTTATTTCTAAACGGGGACTTCTACTTTCTACCTTAAAAATTCTTCCCAAGAAACCCCGTTTGAAAATAAATTCTAATGTAGTTTATTTTAGACAATGCTCCTTTATTTTAATGTATTTTCTATATAATAAAAAAATCATTAAGATTTATTGCAGAAGATTAAAAATGAGTTTATCATAAATTTATTACTTTGTATATATATATTTTTTAACTTCTGGATTATATTGATATAAAAAAATGTGTATAATGTATTGCTTTTTTAGAAAGGTAGTACTAGTTGGATTAAACTTACACCAACCATGACTGCTAACATCAGTCACAAAGTTAGTCTTCACCTAATCTAATCCAAGCAGGACACTGATCTCTCGTACCTAAAATTTGTCACAAATTGCACCTAATTTCTTTTGTTGTTTCTGGATAAGAAACATTGATAAGTTTGCCCGAGCCCCTTCTCTCCCAGGCTAGAAGAACAAGGCAGCCCCAATGAAGTCTCCGACCAAGATGAATTTCCAATTCCAGTACTCCTCCAGCCAGATCACTGCTTAAACGAGCTCTTCTTCATTTCCAATCTCAGCTCCGGTCTCCTCCTCTTGGACATCGGTGGTTTATGAGTTTATATCAAAGATGGAAAACTCTATCACAGATTTTGGAAGTTCGTCTCCCAAGTTCTTGCCTCCTTCCAAGCCAACCTCTTCTCTCTATTACCTCCCGATGAGTACCTCTCAGGTGTGGCTGACTATATCTCATGAAACGTACCTGATGAGGAGACGTTTCTCAATTTCGACAATGAGAGAGTGAGTTCAAAGTGAGGGGTTTGCAAGACTTGATTAACAAGCACCTTGCGGTTTAGGGATCGAATGTCGCCACAAAATGATACAGAAAATCATATTGATAAGACAAGGGTGATCAATCGCTTCACACGAAATGATGTAAGAGTTTCTTGAATCGATTCACACGAAAACAAGAGAAACAATGATATATATTTGAAAAGGTTTTTTGATTAAAAGATAGATGAGTGAGACAAATGGTTCCCAACCTCAATATAAAAGAGAGGAGGCGAGAAGGAGAAAAGAAAAAGAAATAAAAGCAAGAGAGTTACGAGACATGCCTCGTAAATACTCAAAAGACCATGCAACATAACTAAGGTTCAAATTCAAAAACTAAGATAGAAAGATAAGAGACAAAGTAGATCATGGGCCACACCTAAAGTGATGAAATGGGCGTTGTCATGGATCAGACTAAGGGTTGACATAGATGAGCATATGAGCCACAAGCCTCATTAAAAACTGATGAGTCTCTATTTTCACCAGTTTTTACTATTGTTTTTACATGTTTTATTGAGTCTAGAGTTAGGTTTTGTGTCCTTCTGGCTGGTTTTAGTGTCTTTTCAGGTTTTCACTTCATTGGAGCTAAAATGGGCAAAATGGAGCAACTTTGGATGTTTTTACACATCATTGGATTTTGGAGACACTCTGGATCGATCGATCCTAAAAAGGATTGCCAAGCATGAAGAGGATCGACCGATCCCAAAGCAGCATATCGGTCAGTCAAAGGAATCTATGAGGGGGCACGGATCAGAGGAAGGAGATCGATCGATCCAAGCCGGATTGATCGATCCGAATCACGAATATTCTCCAAATCACACATTAACTCCGATTTTTGACCTAGAAGACTCCCTATAAATAGGGATAATTTCCTGAGCAACCAGAGAGACCTAGACACGATTTTTCACTGTTACTCTGTTATTTTCATTTTCATTTCAGATCTGTAAAATTTTACATTGGTTTTTCTCAGATCTATAATATTTTATATTGCCTTTTCAGATCTATATTCTGTCTTCATCTCTTTCTTTGCATTTTACATCATACAACATCATGATCTATCAACCCATTGCCATGGTTGAGTAGATCTGCATGTTGAGAGATGAGATTTATTCAAAGCGATTTAATGTTTAATTAGGTTATTGTTATAGATTAGGGTTATAATTATTAGATCTATACTTCTATGAAACAAATGCTTTTGTTAGGTTGACAAATCTATCAAATGATTCATAGGATTTTATAATACAGCTAGCGTTGGTTATTCTACCCGGAGTCTATAGTTTGTAGGCTTGATTTCCATATTTCCAAGAGTTGAAGCTGGATCTACAAGTGAACTCTATCAAACTTGTTAAATACATGCTAGCATAGAGTCCTAGCGGATTTATGTTAGAATAATATTTCCTTTTAAAAAGAGATTTATTTTGGTACAATGTTTGTGTTTTAGATCTAGATCATTAAATTACTAATTCGGTTAGATAACTTTTTTATTTATTTAAATCTCTGCGATTTCTCAGATCCCAACATTTATTTTAATTGATTTTATTTCCTTATTTAAATATTTTATTCGGATTTTATTCGGATAAACTTTCTATATTTTTCATCCTATTTCTGTTTAGATCTATAGATCTATAGTGCTTTTTACTCTCTGTGGATTCAATCCCACCACTATACTACCGCGCACAACCGTGCACTTGCGGGAACCATTGGTTGGGTAAAACCTGATACATAAAACATCAAATCAAGTTTTTGACGCTGTTGCCGGGGAGTAATTGTTGCCTCTAGATCTAAGTTTTAAACCTAGTCGATGATGTTTTATTTTCTGCATTTTTTTATTTACGTCTCTGAGATCGACCGAACCACATAAGATTGATTGATCCAACTTCTTACACGATCGACCGATCCCTTTAGAGATTGACCGAATGTGGATACAAAATCCACACCCAATATTTTAATAAAGTCAGTTAATCGGAAAAAGTTGTTATTTGCTCTGAATGTATGTATTGCTTAAAATCGGAAAAATATCCCCTTTACAATGCTCTTTGCTTTCTATTTATGCATATTTTTGACTATCAATGCTATCAATAAATTACAATGAATCGCATGATTCTAATTAAATATGCCGGTTTTGATTTGGTCTTGAATGCTGTAACGTATTTCATTTTGAAATAACTCCGCTCCTTGACTTGATGATTAGATTCTTCCTGCGAGCTCTTTGATCCTTCCGGTCTCCTATAGTCTTCTGATCTCTTGAGCTCGTTATTTCGGTTTTGTATTAGTTCGCTGAGTCCTTCTCGAGGTCTACTCTTGTGAACTAGACTCTTTCGCTTACTTATCATAATGAACTGGTGACACGTGTCCCATATCCTTAATGGTGATGGATCCATGGTGTGGGATCCGGTATCAACACCGATCCTACTTTGTGCAAGATCGATCGATCGACCTTTTTTCTCTCGAGATTGACCGATCCTTTTCAAGATCGATCGATCCTAGAGCCTCTTAATTGGATCTGACTTTCAAACTTCTTCTACTTCTCAGGTGTATGCAATTAAGTAGCAAACCTTCTAAAGATCTACAAGATTGAGCAAAGAGGAGTTGACAAGGAACTTTACAAGAAAAGTCTCGCTTCCAAGATGAATATGATTCCAAACACCCCAAAAAGGTTAGTAAGGTTGATTGATGATTTTGAATATGATGATAAAACTGAGTGGGTAGAGGATATTAATTTCATGGGTAGACAAAGAAACTTTCCAAGTGAAAGTTTCAGCCAAAACTTTAAGAACACTCCTAATTCTCCTTATGATGTCTACCCAACTAGAAATCATAGAGAACAATAGAATAATCCTTACAACACTCAATTAAACACTTTAATTCAACCTTCAACTGATTCATACCAAGTCGAGTATAATGAAAAGGCTGGATATGGGGTCAACCAATATCAGAATGCTAGTTCTCTTAGCGAAATTGAGTCCATATTTCAGCACATCGTAGAGATGCAGTCCAAGGGTGCTGATGAGATAAACGCTAAGATAGGAAGAGTATCCGAAGATTTAAATGAGAGACTCAGGGGTCTGGATGCCGAAGTAAAACTTCTAGAGACCAAAGCTGAGGAAACTAGGTCATTAGCTGAATTTTGTTTCTCAATCTCTCAACAATTACCTGGTAGAGAATTAGAAGACCATGTTCACGCTATCACTATAGAAGGTAAATTTTACTTCGCAAGTGGTGAGCATGGCTCCTATGGCGATTTCTCTGAGGAGCACCAGGCTGATCAAACTAACTGTTCGGAGGATGGCGAAAATTGGTCAACCTATGATGGACACATCGATGAACCTGAAACCCCAGAAACTCCTGAAAGAAAGGAACTTGACGATATGATATCCGTACTTCAAGTAACGCTACCATTCGTTGAAATGGTGAGAAAAGTTCCCAACCTGAAGGCTCGTCTAAAGAATATCCTAATAAGAAAGACCTCACTTGAGGATGGAGCAATGATGATCCTTAGGGAATGCAAAAAATGGATGCAAGTCAAAATTCCAAAAAAGTTTGCAGACCCTGGTTTTTTCACCCTTTCATGCACTATAGGAAATCTAAAATTTTATAACTGCCTGTGTGATTTGGGAGCCAGCGTTAGCGTAATGCCCCTCACTGTGTCAAAACGCCTAGGTCTTCTCACACTCAAACCATCTGCTTTCTATTTAGTCCTCGCGGACTGATCTCTGCGAAAACTTGACGGGGGGGGGGGGGGCGGTTGAAAATATTCCGCTGAAGGTGGGAGAGTGCTGGATCTTGATAGACTTTGTGGTGGTAGATCTTGACGATGGAGGCCAAGACATCATACTTGGTAGAACTTTTCTTGCCACTGCAGGAGCGTTGATAGATGTACCAAGGGGGAGTATTGATGTCTGTCTGGGGGAAAAGGTTATGAATTTCACCATCAAGAAACAAGGAAAGAAATCAACCATCGAAGGACAAACTTTCTGTATTGATACCAAGGAAGACCCCCCATATGGTTTGTCATTAGAGGACTCCCTGGATACTTACACTCCAGAAGCGGGGTCGAGAGAACCCAACTCAGAACCCCATGGAATGATCAGACCACTGGAAGCTCTTACCCAACCTCAAGAAGTGGCGAATGGCCTTCTTCAGGGGTCAATCTCAGGGAATTCGATAGCCATGATTAATACGATGAGTACTCGTGACAAAAATCTATGTCAAGGAGATCTCCATTCCCCTGACAGAACCCAATTACAATAAATTTAAGTCAAGCTAGTGACTTTAGCTTGGTTCCACACCCTTACATCCTTTTTCATTCAGACCTCAGTCCTCTTTCGCAATATTAGGAGCATGTGCAACCATGTGCAAAAATTACGAGCATGGGAGCCGGTACAACCAAATGTTCCAAGGATATCCGAGTAAGCTTTCTAGTATCAATACTTCATCTATATTAGTTTGAGTTGACTATTGGTGCAGTTTTTATGGATTGATGTACATGATTAGGACTGGTTCCAACTTCCTCTTCTCAGAAAAAATGCTCTGGGATCGACTGATCCTATCTAGATCGATCGATCCCGCCTCATCCCGACACTCTCTTTCAAAAAAAAAAAACTGAAAAGAAAGAAAAGAGAAAGTAGTCTGAAGGGACAAAAATAAAACCTTTTATTTATTTAGTTAGTTATTTGTTTCTACTATTTATTTTAGCACTAATAACAACTCTATTAGGATCATCATATAGAAGCTTACTTAGAGTCCAAGGTTCAGGAGGTTGTGCACCATCTTTGGTTTCCGTCTCACTGTGATGTTGTGCATTGGCTTGCACCGGAGTTTATTTGTCATGCCTAACCATCACCCTTAAAATGGCCCCCCGTTACTAGCCCTTAGCGATTGAGACTCCCTTTGTGAGACTGCACGCAATACTTAATGAATGTTAAAGGGCCAACAATGGAGATTTCAGAAGTTCATTTGGATCTCGGATGCTAGAGTACGGTAATGTTTGCTATGCTTATGATAAAGTACATGTTGTACTGCTAAAGTTCAATTAACCTTTCACAAGGTTTCTTTTTGATTTATATGATCAACATGGTGGATTCTAAAGGTAGGTGTAAGTTCCTGTTTTTTAAACTTTCACTTCTGAACTTTGTTTCATTGTCTTGTTTCTTACTTGAGGACAAGCAAGGATTCAAGTTTGGAGGTTGATGAGTTTCTATTTTCACCAATTTTTACTATTATTTTTACATGTTTTATTGAGTCTAGAGTTAGGTTTTTCTGCCAAAAAAAATATTCTGTAATTATCTCACCAAAAATTGATCCATAACTTTCCCATCATAAATAGATCCACAATTTTCTCGCCGAAAATCTTATTATATAATTTCTATTAAAATTAACTATCTATTTATATTAAAATAATAAATTATTGCATTAATAGCAATTTTGTCAAAATACATACCTAAAATGGTATTTTTGAAAATGGACTTCTTTCAATAATACTTTTGAAAATAGCCATTCATGTAATGGTATTATTGAATCTCTTCCATAATTATTAGTAAGATTTTCAAAAAGTTAAAACTATTGTTCAATGGCCATGTAATATTCCACGTAAATGCAAATTATTTTATTTTTAACATTGTTCAAATAATTATAGAGAAATGATAAAAATGAATTAACAATCAAACAATTATATAGAAAATATTAAATTAAACGTTATTTTAAAATGCAA
Source organism: Cardamine flexuosa (assembly GCA_963555745.1). Lineage (NCBI taxonomy): Eukaryota > Viridiplantae > Streptophyta > Magnoliopsida > Brassicales > Brassicaceae > Cardamine > Cardamine flexuosa. The sequence goes on along the minus strand of OY743220.1, from coordinate 11,401,150 downwards.
ATTAAACAATTACAGGCAGTAGCCATCAAATCCGTTTAGCTCAATTTTAAAAAATAAGTCTACGCCAATTTATTAATGTTTTTAACTTTTAAGACTTACACGTTTAATTTGTTTTCTGCGTTCGAAAAAATCTCCTACATGCAACTAGTCTGATTTTTTCTGGATTTACAATTTGGCCCCTGACATGATCTAGAGTTTCAAATATGCCCATAATTAAATGAGTTAGCTCTGAAACTCCCTGCTTTATAACTATATTTATAAGCTCCATTTAACAACTTCACCGCTTTGTAGTTTCAACTGATTTACTCACATAATGAACATAACTTGAACTAGAACATGCCACTGTTTTATACATCTATACTGAGTTCCCATATTGATACAATTTGGTCACTTGTTAGGCCATCGTTCGAATAGCTTCATAAAACAGAATCTCTGGACGAACCTTCCAGAATCTGACCAGACTGTTCCAGTTACCAACACCCTATGGCATCACAAAAACATATCTTTCCGATTAAAGTTCACAATTCAGGCCAACAAAGACAAAAGGCAACTCTTTCGTCTTACCTTTCCGCTAAAACTTCATGTCTGAAACGGATCCACCGGTTATTTTTATATGCCATGCAAATGTATTCTCCTTCTTCACCGCAACCAATCTGCATTTCCATTTCCATAAGACTGTAATAGAGAAGAGATACATAATATCAATAGGACTAACAATTGTGACCCAGATTTAGATTTTACCAATGACACAAGTAGGTACTTGGTGTTTAGATCTAAACCTTCGTATAGCCTGCTCATATCTATCTCCCAGTCCAAAGCATTTGTTGTTTCATATATTTGCTTTTCAGTATCATTCTTCTCCCATTCCAACACTAATGTTGCAAACCACAAAACACCAACATCGTTATATCATTACACAGTAAATGAAGTAAGTAGATAAGATCAAAAACTTACCAATTGTGTAGATAGCTGAGCATCTAGTTATAGTGTGATGAGCCAAGTTTGTCTTTCCACAGCCTCCAGTTTTAAAATCGCATATCATATCATCTTCCATGCGGATCACTTTTAGGATGTCCTCAAACTTTATATTCTCAAAAGCACACTGCATGCAATATGTAACCACAGAACAATTTTAAGGAGTAATACCAATTTGACAGTTTCTGTAGAAGAGACACGTATTGAAATAAATGAAACGTACCTTCAGGTCTTTGATTGAATCTGCAGCCATTACAATTCCATAAGAACTTTGCTCTGGATAATTTGACTTCCTTCTGCATTTTCTACAACTCATTCTTTCATTCCTCCAATGTAAAAAGGCGACTTACCAAGCTCTCTCTTTCTGAACTTTTCCAGCAATGCAAAAAATTCAAGGATGGCAACAACTACCTCAGCAGTCTCACTTGACTGAAAAGAGTAAGGAAAAAACAGAATGACATTGAAGACAACAGTCATGTAATACCAAGATTAGAAGCTTATATGTATCCACACAAACCAGGGAATAAACTTCTTCAACGGAAGTAAGTAATTTGCTCAGTAGGTCACTATAGACTCCCTCTTCTTTTATCTGCTCCGAGATCAAAGCAGAAAAGAAATCTCGTAGTGCACGAGGAACTTCTTCTTCCAGTTTTTCAGAAAATGGTTGTCGATTCTGCACCAAATCCTCTTTAAGAACCTTAATGTTGCAAAGTGCCTGCAGTGGTACAAATTGTCAAAGAAAATAAGGAATTAAAGAGACAATACATGAAAATAAAGAATGATCTGAATCAGTAGACAAGGGTTTAGGTTTTGGAATCTTATATTTTTTGTTGTCTGCTTTACCTTCATCGTCATATCAGAGCTGAATTGTATCTGGTTGCAGCCTCTCCATGTGCTGACTCCAAATTTTCAGACAGTAAATCATCTCCAGGCATGTTTTGTACATCTTAAAGATGGTAAATGAAAGAAATAAGAATTATGTATCTACAAAACAACATAGTTCAAATTTGTTAACTGAGAACCTCTCTTTCAACTAAAGTCACCTTTATTAGCTTCCTCTTGATCTTCTTCCTCCTTTTTTAGTGATGGAGATGTACTTTCCAGTTCACTGGAAATGAAAGAACATGCTTTGTTCAGAGAAACCCCAAAAACAATATATCAACATGCAAAAAAGACTCTAGAGGTACTTACTGTTCAACAGTCTTATTCTTATCATGAGGACTAGACGTGCTCTTTGAATTTCTCTGCTGCACCATGAAGACATTCATTCTTATAACTGATTAACCAAAAAGTCAGCAAAGCAAATAGAGAATTTAGAACTTTAAAGACCTTGTTGCTTTTATTTTTCTATAACATTCACGCAGTCTAGGTGATTAAATGTCGGAAACGATTCTCCTTTGAAAACATCACGTACTGCAAACAAGAATGCTTTTGTAGTGAGGGAATTTCTATCGCCTATCCTTTTATGCTCTTCACATCTATTGCATAGAAGAGATTCATATCTGGTCCATTGATCTTCCTGAATGTTCCGTCTCTTCTCATCTTCGCTAATACACAACTTCTCTACGTCAGTAAGAGCTGCATCATAAGATAGGAGCCAACACTTCTTTGCATATTTGATTGACAAAGTTCTACACGTGAACTGAATAGATTTCAGAACAGTCACCCAAATATGAAGGTTGTGTTTCCTGATAGCTGTGGGAAATTGAAATCTCCCATCTCCTGAAGAGTGTTCGGTCAACCAGGATATGATATCATCTCCATGAGCATGTGCCTTGGCATAGTGAACACTGGGATCAAAAACATTGATTATCCCCTCATCATCGAATTGAGCAATCTTACATTGCAGCAGTCTCCTATCCAGAAGCAGAAATGAAAACTTCTTTTCTTTAACTATAGTACCACCGCAGAAGCTGTCCACAGCTGCACAAACCAGATCTGTACCATCATCCCTTTCACACTTTATGAGTTTTAGAAAGTCCAGGATTTGATTGAGTTCACCACAATCCAAAAAACAGATACTCTGAGGTGTTTCCACTAGGTGACAATCGGTAAGAGTATGTTTGGAAACTTCAAGTTTTTCAAAATGCTTAACCGGAAAATGCATCAACCAGTCTCGAATGCTGCAACAGAGAATCTTACGATCCCAAAACGACACAAGGAGCAATTGGATTTCCTGAAGTAAATTACTGCGCTCTTCATCTGCAGCTAAAGGCCAGTGAACGGACCATCCGTTCACATATGCAAACGCTTTCACATCTTCAAGCTGATTCCTAATCATTACAACGGCGATTGCTCCATCCACTGGTCTCCAACCTCCAATGGATATCTTACGAGCCCAGACTTTACTTATCATCCGGGGCATATGTGCTGTCGAATTAGGTCTAAACTTCGCAGAATGTTCTTCTTCAAGATGATTCTTTTCAGGACTAGAGAACTTCTTGGAACATGTTCGACACATCCAAAATCTCCATTTTCTGTTTTCTCTGGCTTAAGAGAAAACTTGCTCCAAAGCATCTCGTCCCTCTGTGCCATATATTCCCTCCACAAAACTTCCAAGTTCCGCAATGCTTAGTTTCATCAAGTTCCTTTTGATCTCAACATTCAAAGCCACCCAATACAACCTCAACCTTTTAACCAAATCACATTCACTTTTTTTTGTCTCTTCAGTTTCCTTCGACTCCCTAAATCTTTCTTCACAGTTTTTTACACCAGAAGCAACACGAGTCTTGGATTCAGCAACTATTGGCTCTGCAATTTCGATAATAAGCTTCATTGCTTTCAGGTCTTTCTTGATTCTTTCTTGATCACGCAAACTCGCTGAAACATGTAAAGCTTCATATGCTTTGCGCAAAGCTTTCTTGTAATACACAACTGAACCAAACTTGTGTGCCAAACTGAAGAGTGACATTGCCGCAAACGTTGATAAACTAGGAGATATCGAAAAGCATTCAACAGAACCCAACAAGTATGCGAATTTCACATCAGTGTTCTCTGTTCTATCAACTAGGTTCTTCAAGATTTTACCTTGAAAGGTACTAACAAAAACCCTGTTGTGCAATTGAACGAACAACAAATCTTCAATTATCTCCAAGGCCTCGATGTAACATCCATTAGATTGCAAATCGTTGGCACGTTTCATGAGTTGTTCGCAGTTAACATCATCTCCTTGGATAGGAAGATTCATGTTGGAGAAGAGAATAGAGGCAGTAACGATTCTCAAGGATCTTGCGCTTTCTTAGGTCGCGAGAGTGAGAAAGCAGAGTAGAGGAGGCGGGAAAATGAATTGAGTATTGTATTGAAGAAGAGAGGGCTTTGTCACGTACGAATCACGTGATATACTCATAGGGGCTTTGTAAAAATAACGGATACTCATTTTGGGCATTGAGGAATTACGTCGAGCAGCTTGTAGGCATTCCTTATTTTGAGTAAATCATACAGCTTTTTCAGTTTAATTGCACCTTCCAAGGCTAAAAGGCGAATTTGGGAATAAAAGAAAACAAATAAAGTCTTCGAGTTTGGGAATGAGAGTAGAATGGTGTTCATTTTTTGAGATTAGAATGGTTATGGCAAATAGAAATGAACAAGACTGGTTGATAATAATAAGAATATGTACAATAGTTTTATTTTTCATCACTCTACTTTTTACTTTTTATCATTCTAGATCATATTTTCTTTCTTTTACATAACAATTCAATACTCATCCAACTTTTATATCTACAATGATTTTGTTTAATAAATACCTTACCCCATCATTTTAATTATATGTTTTATTTTCAAGAGTTATGGTACGAGAACCAAAGTTTAAAAATTCAAGAACCACAAATAAACTTTAAACAGAGTATACATAGCTCAAACTCAAACTGCAAAAACTAATCAATACCAAAAGATCTAGGAACCTTAACCACGTCCCTAAGTGTTGTCTTCCTAGTTGCGATCTGCCTCAAGGATTGCACGGAGCCACGAAGGGCCCCCAACCGCGAGATATGATTGAACTCTTCCATCTTGGGTGACACTCTTGGTTATCCTTCTCGCCGCCACATTTGCTTGGGCTGATGAGTGTTTAACCTGGCAATATTAAAACGTTGACGAAGTCGCTGAAACTGATTCACCAGTGATCTGTACTTCGGCCAATCCCGAGGATTATTTATCGCTTTAACTGCTGCTCCACATTGTGACCACAACTCCACATCAGTTAAATGTATTTCCCACAAACTCTGAACTGCCCATATTATGCATCGAAGTTCAGCCACTGTTCTATTTTCCGCCGGTAGGAAAATGTCTCTAGCATGAAAGCGAGTATTACATATTATATGTTTTGTTTTGTAATTACATATTAATAACAAATAGTAACTAAACTTAAACTAAATTAGTTAATTGTTAAATAATTTTTTTTTTTAAATGTTTTTAAAGCTAACAGAAAATTCTTTTGGGATCAGTGTCACTATAAATATGTTTAAAGATATAAACATAATTTAATTAGAGGCTAATAGAAAAATTGTAATACAAATGCATTTTTTTGTTCTATATCCAAATGAAATCAAACAAGTTCCTATTTGTAAAATATAAAAAATGATGATTTTTCGTATAAAAATATAAAATAAAATATTTTATTTACAATAAAATAATTAACTTCAAATAATGAAGATCTTATTATATAAACTTGGGTTACACTCACCAGAAGCCGATACGTGTCAAAATTATAACTCACGAAATCTTGACACGTGTCACTAATTATTCAGATCTTGCCACATGTCAAATTATTAATAAATATATAAAAAAAATTAAAGAAAAAGGGAAATCCAGTAATTGTTAATATATCAAATCATCAATTAAGAGTCATAAACTCCAACAAAAAAATGGAAAAAGTGAGGTTTAAAAAAGATAAAAAGGGAATCACAAAAATGTTAATCAATAGCTAAATTTTAAAAATATTTTTAAAACAAAAAAAAAAGAAAAAGTGTAGTTTTTAAAGAAGGAAAAAATGAAATCACAAAATTGTTGATTACTAATCAATAATTAAAATTAAGAAATATATTTCAAACAAATACCAAAACGAAAATGTTAACCTAAATTTAGTTTATTTGTAATGTTAGTTTTCCAAGTTTTATGGTTTTCTACTAAATTACTAATATTGTTGTTATTTATTTTCTAATTATTTTATAATATTAATTATATATGGATATTTATATGATATAATGCATATTATTTTGATATAAAAGTGTTGACTTCTATTAATTTATATAGAGTATACATGAGGTTAGAGTTTTAATATGATTAAAAATTGAGTTAAATTGTAGAGCAAAATTAAGTGCGTATGAAGAAAAACTGATTTACCAAATAGTTAATTAAATAAAACTATTAATTATCAAGAAAGAAAAATAAAAAAGGAATACAATCTTAAAAGGAAATAATTAATATAATTTTATAAAAATAAAGTAAAAGTTCGTTTAATTATTAGTAAAAAAAAATTCAATAACCAATAGATATCCTATTAAAATTAGAAATAAGAGGCCAACAAAACTAAAAAACAATATAAATAATAGAACGATGATAGGTGTAGGTCAATCATCTTATCATATAAAAGAGAATGATTCAAAGTAAGTAACTCGCCTGATTGTGACACGTGTTAATAAAACCATAAACTAAAATCATAGAATCTAATTTTAGAGTTAGGAGGGGCAAGGTGTTCAGACTTTTGCTAAAGTTTGAAGATGATGGTGGATGAGAATCTGAAGACTAGAAAATAAAAGAAGCATGTGATCCTAAAATATGAATAAATTTGAGAGATGATGACAGAAAGACTGAGATAGAAATTTTTTTTAAAACACCAAGAGATTATAATTCGTGAAAGTGCAAGAAAGAAAAGATTTGTACCAGAGAAATTCAGTGGAAAAAAAGATCTTGCTTATATATGTATGAGAGCGTAGCCACCGGTTACAAGATTTGTTTTTCCAAATTTTACACTAGACGTTTGGGTTTTGTTCATATGTTTTGACTTTTCGAATTTAAAGACATGTGACCATTCAGATACTATGATTTTTAGTTTGTTGAGTTGATTCTATCTGGATTCGAATCAGGTTCGGGTACAAGAAATGTCAGAAAAATACATATAAAAAATATGATTAGACTAGGTCAAAATTTCATAAATTTAATTAAGAACTTTTAGATATTTTAATATTTTTGGGTTTATAATTATTGAGTAATTGTGTTATATCAAATCAAACTATCATTAATACTTTTGGGTATATAATTGTATTTCAAATATTTAAAATATACTATTAACATCATATATTTTATATTTTACAAATCCGCTTATTGGGCGGGTCCTAATCTAATGTACTATAATTTACCTCACCAAAATTATAAATAGCAGTTTGGATGACAAAATTATCCGATTGTCTTGTTGGGAATTAACGTTGTAGAGCTCAAAAATAATAGAAATACAATATGTGAATTGCTTTTTGCTCAGTGAATCAGATTTTTTTCGGATGTGATGGATCCATATTGATCTGCATCCGAAGATGAAAGAAAACGAGAATATGAAAGAGAAAAAGTGAAAATTGGAAAAGAAAGAGAACCCAATTTCTTTTCTTCTTATTTCGTCGCTGTAGCCTTCTCCCAAAAGCGTTCTCGCCTCCATCATGATCAAAGGAGAGAGTTGGTTGATTCGGTTTGTTGTTGGCGAGAAAGAAAGATAGAGGAGTGGCTGACATGTGAGTGTTGGCGAGAGAAGAAAAAGAGAGAAAGGGAGGAGAGGAGAGAGAGAACGTCACAGAGATGGTGAAAATACATTGGTCGTTTTGATCAGGCATGTGGTGACTAACTGACTATGGCAAGTCTCGTAGGTTGTGGAGGAGCAAGGACTGAGCAGATTAGAGGTGGAGAAGAGAAGAAAAAGAAAGAAGCATAAAGAGGCAAATCGGTTATGTGAGGTTAAGTCCCTTCGGACTAGAGAGACGTAGTTCTCAACTAAGGTGTCTCTGGAAAGATCACGTTCCCAAAAATCCACAACCATTGACGGAACTTCAATCGGGGTTATATTCAATAAGTTATGGCCGTTGCTTTCTGGCCAAGCAACAGCAAAATCTGTTTAAATCCAGAAAACCCTAAGTAGCAGTTCCGAGATGGCTTTTTCACGGTAACGTTTGGAAGACGAAATGATGAATTTTGGAGTCAAGTATCGTGAGACTACTATCTGGAGATTCCATGGTGGGATCAATATTTCAACGGTTAGTTTGTGATTTATTCATGTGTTTCTAAGTCAGATAATATTAAGAGAACTATGAGTAAACTCACGACTTGAGATGATTGGTTGGGACAATAAGCTCGGTTTGAGCTTAATATTGGCAGGAGCCTTCAGGACTCATCGAACTAGGTCTCAGTTGTTGGAGAACCAAGTTGGAGCTTAAGAGTATGGGGAAACATGCATATTAAGTGGAAACAATATATCTGTTTAAATGAGAAGAACTGAGAAACGAATTGATCTTCAATCCAGTGGCTGAGGTGAGTGCATGACCATAAGATTAGATGTGGGATTTTGAGTGTATTAACATTTTTTCCTGTGTAGAGGCCCTCGGATAAGAATCTATAGCATGCTATTGATTGGATGGTTGGTATTGATTTGTACGTTTTTATATTCATTTTTCTGTGTGTGTATATCTCATAGATGCGAGGATTACCTCACTAATTATTAATTCAAATACTTCTGCATCTCTTTGTTATGATGCAGGAAAATAAAAAATGCTATTGTGGAATCATGGCTAGGAGAGAAGGATCATTTAGGACTCGGTGTCTGAGGTTTTGATTGTCGTTTTTTGATTAATTTTTGAATACTGATGAGTTGTTGGTTGAATAATTATTTGGTGATTTAATGGATTTAATTAAATCTGTAATTTATTTAGTGATTTTGAGTTGTGGATTTTAATTTGCATTGGGAGATTTTTGATATTTATAGGAATATTTTTTAACCTGTTTAAAAAAAAAACTGGTTCCAAAATTGAGTTCCAATGATATATCATGGATGTTATGGTTTTAAGTCATGATATATGCATTGGTTTTAGAATATTTTCTATTGTATATTGAGTCTTATTAGGTACAAATACGAGATGGACCTTGATGATCACTTTGGAGCTTTTGGAGGCTTGTAGCTGAGCAAAACGATTTGGAGATGGATAGTGCTGTCCACGTCGATCGACACGCATATCGGTTGACACACACCAGACATAAAAGATGCGTTCGAGTTTTATTAAGTTTCTAAGCAAGTTTTGTATTGGAGAGAAGAATCAGAACTCACATTGTAGAGAGAAGATTCTGAAATCCCTTATTTTATTATTCTATTTCATGAGTATTATTCAAACAATGAATTGTGTTTCACCTTCTATGTTTGAGTAGTCACCTTGTTAGATCTAGGGATTTCAAGGGTTTTATAATGATTTGTTGAATTGGACAGAAACATAATAAGAATGTATAATGTTCTTCATCTAGGTTTGATTATACAATAGACTTGAGATTGATCACCTGAATTCTAGTATCATAGGAATGTTAGTAGACGCAAGAGTGCTATTGATATACTGACCTAATCATAGATGAGCAAACAACCTTATCGCAGAGAGATCTGGTTTAGGAGTTTTGTGAACATATCATACTTGTTATTCATGCAGACTTCATTCATTAGGACTCGCAAAGAGATTTGATTTTCTATTGTTTAAAGAACCGACTAGATTTCATTTAGAATTTAGTCTAGATTTTTCTTTTATTTAGAATTTAGTCTAGATTTTTCTTTTATTTTGTTACTTACATCTCTACTTTCTCTTATCTCAGGTGTATGTAACAGAGTAGCAAGAATAAACAACTAGTTGCTACTGAAGAGATTGAAAAGTTAGAGAGAGCTAATCGAAAAGCACAGAAGAAATCATAGATGGTTAGACCAGTTGTGCTACTTAGAGATGATACTGGGATCTTACATGATTTAGACGACAACCTACGCAATGAGCTGGGTCAGAAGCTTGATGCTACAGGAAAACCTATTGTTGAAGTTGTCGATGAGGACGTGCACGTCGACCGACAGGCACCTGGCTGTGTCGGTCGACATGATACCAACGGACGAGGTCTGAATGCTGTGGATGATGGAGCTGACATTGAGGAAAGAACATTAGCTGATTACAACAGGCCCAATGGGTTCTATACAAATAGGTCTGCTATCTGTCCTCTTCTTTTTCAGAGGAATGATTTTGAGTTGAAGCCTCAGTACTACACTCTTGTGGGGCAACACACTTTTCATGCTCATCCTACTGAACATCCTATGGATCATATTGAGAATTTTGAAGACTTGGCTTCTAGTATCAAGGACGTAATTATAATTAAGTAATCGCTAAGATTCATCCAGCCAAAATAACCAAAAACTAAAAACAAAGAAAGAACTTATAATCAAATCCCTATCTAAATAAAAATTCAAAAAAGTAGTAGGGCAGATTATATAGATCTTTAACTCATATATACATAGTGAATATCAAATATCACATATACAAGTGTTTCTTACATAACGTAAACCAACTATTCTATTCTATAATAGGGCTAACCTAAAAAAGAATTTTTGAAAAAAAGAAATCAATAAAATAATAGTTATAGTTAATGATGACATTCCATAGATTCACCTATATAAGCCGCGGCTAAGGTGGCAAAAATGAGAGCTTGAATCCCGCTTGTAAATAATCCAAGGAACATGACAGGTATAGGAACCACTAAAGGTACTAAAGAAACAAGAACAACAGCGACTAATTCATCGGCTAATATATTTCTGAAAAGTCGAAAACTTAGTGATTAGGGGTTTTGTAAAATCTTCTAAGATGTTAATGGGTAAAAGAACTGGAGTTGGTTGAATGTATTTACTGAAATACCCTAATACTTTTTTGCTAAGACCCGCAACTGTCGTGAGTATTAGGCTACTGATGTGAGTAAAGCTAAAGAAACTGTCGTATTTATATCATTCGTTGGTGCTGCTAACTCCCCTTGAGGTAACTGGATTATTTTCCACGGTAAAAGAGCTCCTGACCAGTTAGAAACAAAAATAAATAAAAATAGGGTTCCAATAAAGGGAACCCATGGACCATATTCTTCTCCAACCTGAGTTTGGCTCACGTCTCGAATGAATTCAAGGACAAATTCAAAGAAATTTTGGCCGGCAGTTGGAATGGTTTGTGGATTGCGAATCGCTATAACTGCAGAACCTAATAAGATAGCAATTACAACCCAAGAAGTAATAAGGACTTGGGCATGGACCTGGAAACCCCCTATTTGCCAATAGAAATGTTGGCCTACTTCTACACCAGATATCTCATATAACCTTCTTTTATAGTGTGTTGATGGAACATGATAAAACATTCATATTGCCCTCTGACAGAAATAAGAACTTTAAATTATTTTGATTCAAGATCCCCCTTTTTGTAACTTAATTTACTTGAATTTTATATTTAAATTTTGGATACCAACTAAACTAATCACACAATATCCCCAGTTTTTTTATCTCTTTTTCTTTTGTATGATTCAGGAGTAGTAACCGATTTTTTCAATCGAAATACAGGGAGCCCCTCCCTAAAAAAATAATGATTTATTTATCTTATTATTAACCAAGAATTTTATATATAGCTAGAACAACCCTCACGAATTGTGAATACTAATTTGTTAAGAATGAATCGAATTGAAGCTATAGCATCATCATTTGTTGGAATCAAAATATCCGCGAGATCGGGATTACAATTTGTATTGATTAATGAAATGGTTGGAATTCCCAAAGTGATACATTCTCTAAGAGCCGTATATTCTTCTTGCTGATCAATGATGATTACAATATCAGGCAATCCCATCATATATTTAATCCTGCCTAGATATGTTTCCAAGCGAGAAAATTGTCTCTTCAACACAGCTGCATCCCTTTTCGGAAGACGGTTGAATCCCTCTGTCTTTTGTTCAGTTCTCAAGTCCCTAAACTTATGAAGTCTTTTTTCTGTAGTGGACCAATTTGTTAACATGCCGCCGAGCCATTTTTTATTAACATAATGACACCAAGCCCTTATTACAGCCCGCGACACTAAATCAGCTGCTTTGTTTTTTTGTCCCAACAATTAATAATTGTTTTCCCCTACTTGCTGCATCAAAAACTAAATCACAAGCCTCTGATAAAAGACGAGCAGTTCTACTCAGATTTATACTATGAATACCTTTACTCTTTGCAGAAATATACGGTGCCATTCTAGGATTCCATTTCCTCGTACCATTCTAGGATTCCATTTCCTCGTATCATCTCTTCCAAATCGATGTTCCAATATCTTTTTGTCATTTCTTTTCACACTTAAAAAGGGGGTACCCCAAACTAAAATAAAAATTTGTTCCGATGAAACCTTCTCTTGGACCGGGGATGGCCATTTGTGCATGAGACAAACCATTATTTTGTATTATTTATCATCTTTATTAGTCTTAACAAATTACCAAAGCAAATGACTACAGCAAACAACAAAAAATGAAATTCAAAATAGGAATCCATTATTAGGAATCATTAAATCCTAGAAAAGTCAGATTTTGAAATAGAAGAGTCAAAAAATGCCCTGTGGTAGAATAAAATATCTCTCATATCTCCCTCGAATAAAGATAAATTCTTTTTTTTGTTCCAAAAGAATGTTGGTATGTTGCCGCGACCAATGCACCAATCCTTTGTTGAATCCGGTCCCAGTGGGGATCACCCCCCCTAGAACATCATTTTCTTTCATGCCTTTCAACCAATTGATACAACCCCGAAGAGCAGCTTTTGCTAAAACTCGAGCAGTTTCTTGAAAACTTGCTTCGGATATAAAACTTGAGTATTCAAAGATGCTCGAGTTATTCCTAATAACCACTTGATAACAGATCACTTCTTCTAAAGCACACCCTGTTCGTTCTGCTCGTAACAATCCAATAAGTTCTACAGGTAAAAAACATTAGACATTCCCTCTTCTGAAACCAAAAGTTTTGATGTTATTTGACGTACAATAATTTCGATATGCCTATTATGAATCTGCACCCCCTGGGATCGATAAACCTTTTGAATCTTATTAACCAAAGAAATACGACTTTGCACTATAGTTAGCTCAGCACCAATCAAGAATCCCCAAAGAATTCCAAGAATTCTTGTTATACACTTGTTCCAACCCTTAATCTGCTTTACTAAGTTCAGCGATATTGAATCAATTGAGCGGACTTCTAGCACTTGTTCTACTTTTGGAAGACCTTGTGTTATATCACCGGATCTTGATTTTTCATATATAAATGTAACTAATGTATCCCTTTGTAAAGAATTTCTCTGTAATGCCCATGAACTTTTGCTCCCGGAGTAGCCAAATAGGGCTTAGTGGATCTTATTACTACAGGAATCCCTTTGAACAATTAAAACTTCACCCGATTTTAGGTGTGGTTCTTTTTTGGCTATACATACATTTTCACAAAATTTTTTGTCCAAGACTAATTATTGTGGACGTTTCCTCACAATAATTATGATGATAATTTTGATGAAGAAAATACCAATTCAATTTGAATGGATTCAAGACATGCTACTCGACCAGGCACTCGAGTGAGCAGTCAAGACAGGCAACTCCACCAGGCACTCGAGTGAGCACTCAAGACAGGCTACTCGACCTCAGCATCACAGGCTCACTAGACTTCAGCACCACCTGCCTACTCGAGTGACCACTCGACCACCCCACTGGACTGCTGGGTCGAGTAGGTACTCTCCGACTTTTTCTCCTAAAAACTCGCAAAATGTAATAAGCACTTTTGACTAGGTATAAAAGCGCCTCATTCTACCTAATTAGAGAGAATCAAATAAAGCCGCTTTGGCTTAGTAATTTTTAGGTTTAGCTCTTGTTTTTCTCTCTCTTGTTCTTGCTGTTCTTCATAGTTTTTCATTTTTTCTGCAACTTGGTAACTTTGATAACTTTTTATAAAATCAGTACTTGCATTTTATTTCTTCTCCAGCCTTGCTCACAAGATCATAAGCTATCACATATGTCAAGCTTAGGCTTTTCTGGGTTTCGGACCCCAGCTATGATAATAGTGTGTGAGTAGTAAAAGTTGGGATTTTTTGTGATGGATTAGGGTAGCTTCTCTCTGTTTTGTTATTGCTTAGATAGGTTGATCATCACTCAGTTTTGACTCCCTCTTGGGGTGAGTGATTTTAATGCTTGTTCTCCCCTGATCAAGGAGAACATGATTTTAGATGGTCTCATGAGCACGACCCATGTCTTGAGCCATTAGATAGACTTTTCCGAGGTTTAGAGTAAAATAGCGTGAGGGTGGATGCACCAGCCATTGATTTATGTCACGACTCCACTTATTCACTTGGTATGAACTCTTCTCAACTTGAATAGGCTGATTCTTCATGCCTGATCCGACTCCTCACACTATGCTGACTGGGTTGGGTCTTGGGGCTCTCTACCACGAACCATGGATTGAGCTGGTTATGAAGTCTGTTGTCTAGGGTAGTCCTGTGATGAATTTGCTAGTTGATAGATGCAATAGAACAGAGTGTTTGCGATCCTGTGTTTTCCATCCCTAGAGTCCCTGTTTTTCTCCATAGTTCACAGCTTGCTTAGTAATTGTCCACTGTAGGTTTTCTCTGTTTTTACTGTAGCACTCGACCTCACCACCCGATACGTGTGGTCGAGTCATCCTAGTACTATGTTTTTCCTGCTTAGTTCCATGACGTGCAGAAGTGTGACAGACTTTGGTACCTCTAGTATCAATTAGGGTTTTTAGTAGATTTGTCATTTAGGCTGCTAGTACCACACCCTTTTGATAATTACTTGAATAGCTTGCCTTAATAATCTGCTAGGTTCTGTAGACCACTCTTGATTGGTTCGACAAAGTTACTAAACACTTACCACTATACTACAATTGATAAACTTGGTATTTGGTCTCTCTAGGCTTAGGTTGATTGCTTTGCTGTCTTTCTTTGCTTTAAGTGGCTAAAATCTTAGTTTCAATTTGGCACCGTTGCCAGTTTTGAGTGTTTTTGTCTACACAATTAGTTTTTTAAGGCTTACTAGATCACGTCTGTTACTTTTGAGATCTGGGTACTGATTTGGTTTTGAAATTTTGTCTGTTTTGCATCAGGTACTGTAGCACTCGACCCCCACTCAACCTTACCACTCGAGTACTTTATCGAGACACTACTCTCTGAATGCAAACACGTTCTCAAGGCAGCCAAAATCTAATCCAGTATTTGGATCACATTCACCGTATCAACATACATACTCGTTCACCTACACCTGCACCTGCTACCCCCATTCCTGCATAACCAGTTCCGGAGACACCTGCAGTCATGGCAGAACAAGTTCCTCAGCCTAGGGTGATTGGAGCAAGAGACGCTCCAAACACTCACCTTAGAGGCAGGGAATTGTAGCCCCTCCAGTTAACAACAATAACTTTGAGATCAAGACGGGTTTGATCTCCATGGTCCAGAACCACAAATTTCATGGACTTCCTATGGAAAACCCGCTTGCTCATTTGGACCAGTTTGATAGACTGTGCAAGCTCACCAAGATCAATGGAATCTCAGAGGACAGCTTCAAGCTACGCCTCTTTCCATTTTCTCTTGGTGATAAGGCTTCCCACTGGGAACGAGCACTGCCTCAGAGTTTTATAACCACCAGGGAAGACTGCAAGAAGGCTTTTCTGCTGAAATTCTTCTCTATGTCAAGGACAGCCAAGTTCAAGAACGAAATCTCCAGCTTCACTCAGCAGACCAATGAGAGTTTCTCTGAAGCATGGGAGAGGTTTAAGGAGTACACAATGCAGTGTCCTCACCATGGTTTCACCAAGGAGTCTTTGCTCAGTACGCTCTAAAGAGGGGCAAGCCCGAAGATCAGAATGCTATTGGATACAACCAGTAATGGAAATTTCCTCAATAGAGACGTATTCACTGGCTGGGAGCTAGTGGAGAACCTTGCAATCTCTGATGGAAACTACAGTGTGGACTTCGTCAGATCAGTAAGAGGACCATCTTCATCTTCTGATAAGACCAAGCAGGAGATCCAGTTTCTTAGTGAGAAACTTGACAAGCTCATCCTGGCTGAGCAGAAATCTGTGAACTTTGTTGGTGAAGTTTCTGCTACTCAGGCTCAGGAAGGTGAATATGATCAGGTTGAAGAGATCCTGTATATACATAATCAAGCTAGCTTCAACAGAGGGTACATAAACTATAGGAACAATCCAAATCTCTCCTATAGGAATCCCAACGTAGCCAACCCTCAGGATTAAGTCTACCCGACTCACAACCCAGGCCAAAACAAGCCTTTTGTGCTAACAGTTCCAACCAATCCACCTGGATTTGCTCCAAGACCACCTCAGCCATTTGATGGTGACCTTAATCCTCTTCTATTCCAACTTCTTCAAGGCCAGAATACTGCTACTCAAGAGACGTCAAAGAGGTTGACTGAACTCAGAACCCACATCGATTGCTCTTATGATGATTTGAACCAGAAGATTGAGGTCCTCAACAGCAGACTGAAGTTTGTTGAGCCCAGTGTTGCATCAGCCTCTACTAAGACCACATGCCAACTTCCTCGCAAAGCTATGCAGACCCTAAGGAACCTGCAACTCTCTATGCAGTGAGAACAGCATCAGCTCTCCATCTTCTTCCTTCGAAGAAGAGATTCTCCAACATCACTGAGGACAGTGATACTCAAGTTGGGGGGGGGGGGGCAATCTTTCGATCTGCTGCTGAAATTAGCTCAAGCACCGTAGCACTCGACCACACCACTCGAGTAAGTGGTCGAGTAGGCACACCCGAGACTGCAAAGGAGAAGCGCATAATGGACCTGCATGCAATGATGACAAGTCCTTTCCCAGAACGGTTCAAGGCTGAGATCGAGAAGGAGTATGCTATTATGCTTGAGGAGGAGCTATTAGAGCTTGAAGCTAAAATGACTTGGGATGAAGCTGTGAAGTCACTTGGACCTTTTGACAGTGGTTTGAGAAAGAGAGTCTTGAAGAAAATTCAAGATAAGAGAGCAGCAGCTGCTAAGGTCTATGAGTGTAAGATGATCACTCAGCAGAAAGTTGTAGTGCAAAAGAAGCTGTCGGATCCTGGATCTTTCACAATACCCTGTACCATCAGAAACCAGACTTTCCAGAATTCTCTCTGTGATCTGGGTGCTTTAGTCAGCATAATTCCATTGTCTGTGGCAGGAAAGCTGGCTTATCAAAAATTTCTGCCAAGCGCCAGGTCTCTAGTCCTAGCTGACAGAACCATCAGATTTCCCAATGGCTTGCTAGAGAATGTCCCAGTGAGAGTAGGAAACATGGAGATCCCTACTGACTTCATAGTGATGAAGATGGAAAAAGAGCCAATGGATCTCCTCATACTAAGCAGACCATTCTTGGCATCCTCTGGAGCTGTTATTGACACCAAAAGTGGTGAAATAGTTCTTCGAACCGGTAATGACTTGGTGATGCGTTTTGTCATCTCTTCTGGCTTGAAGAGCCCTGATTTTGAGAGACAGCTTTTCTACATGGAAGAAGCTGAGCGCTATGAAGAGACAAACTTTGGAAAGTTTGAACTGTACTCTCAGACACCATCCAGACCTCCAGGGTTCACAGTCACCACGGGTAATCACTCTGATGGAGTAGTGCACAAGTTTGATGCGTTTGTAGTAGAAGGTGACTTTGATGATGACAGCACAGGGCACACTCAACCAGTCCACTCGACTGCTAGGTGGAGTGACCACTCGAGTCATCACCAGAGAGCACAGCCGACCCCTACAAAACCACCTGGTTTGATTTGGTACTCGGACTAGGAATATTTTTGTACAGGGAAGAGCAACTCAACATACCCACTCACAACACCAGCATCAGACCAGAGCACAATCCTTGCTCTACAAGGTGTTGTTGTTGAGTTGGCAGAGAAGGTGGACAAGCTTGAGAAGGAAGTTCTAAACCTCAAAGAGGCTCAACAAGTTCCAGAGGCTATCAAGCTCAAGGAAGCTCAACAACCCCCACCAGAGATGGGAAGGAGGCCCAAGCCACCAGGAATGAGTGATAGCTTCTATCACGCTATCATGACATCAACCTTCATTGTGGAGAAGCCGAGTCCAGAGGGTTCTACACAGCCTCAAATCTTCAAAGTTTTCAACCGAATTTCAATCATGTCTCACTACTCTAGCAATTCTGAAACTCACTTGTAAGTTTTTAAACCCTTTGAACCCATTTTTGCGGAAATCTGGGTAGGAATATTTTTGAAATTTTCTGAAATTTTTTGGCTTGCATGTGGTTAAAATTGGTAGATAAGAGTAGTCTAAGGAATCGTAGAGGCTATGCTTTGATTTCTATGATTAAATCGCTTGAAATCAAAATTTTGTTCTTAGTAGTGCACTTGAAATTTTTTGAAAACAATTTCTAACCATATGAAAAATTTCGGTTTAGCTATTGATTGTTTGATAATTGGAGAACCCACATTGATCATCATTGTTGAAATTAAACAAGTTTTAGATTTTTTTTTTTAAAATCATGCATATCTAAAATCGCTTTGAGAACTTGATGAATTTGGAATTTTTTTGAGCCTAAGTTGTTTAGATCCTTGGTAGGCTTGAAATTGGATGCATATGATTGTTAATTTAGTTACTCGATCAAAGCACTCGAGTGGGTCAAGTAAGGCCTTTTTGTCATTTTGTCTAAATCGAACCTCATATTAAGGTCACTGAGGTGAAGATTTATTATGCCTTTCTGCTCATTGATTATTGCTCCCGCAGTAGCGAGAAAAGGTCTACATAGGATAATTGGGTCGCGAGGTTCTATTTCCAGCTTGAGAACGATGAAGTCTGTCAAAATTGTACATTCGCCAATTTTAACAGGTACATTCTCAAGTAGTCCTTCCGGACGGTGAACTGAACGATCCGCTAATATCAATGAGATCTTGCATGGTTTAAAAGTCGTCATGCCCAATTTCTGAGCAACAGATAACGACATCAAACTCACACTTGCTCCCAAATCACATAAACAACATTTGAACATTTTGCCTTCAATATCTGATAACACCACTTTTATAAACGTTTTTACCAGCTTTTTATCATGCCTTAGAGTAGATTTATTCATTGTTTATACCATTTCGTGCATTTATCCTTCATATAGGATGTTTAATATTTCTGTATAGGCATTGCATCCATTTTGCATATTTGGGGTCTTATCAGGTACTTACGGAGCATATGGAGCATACTTGGATTTTGGCTCATGGAGTGGAGATGTGCAGTCAAGCCCTATGGACTCGACTGAAGGTTGCAGAGAAGAAAGACGGCTACTCGACCAGGCACTCGAGTGAGCACTCAAGACAGGCTACTCGACCAGGCACTCGAGTGAGCACTCAAGACAGACTACTCGACCAGGCACTAGAGTGAGCACTCAAGACAGGCTACTCAACCTCAGCATCACAGGCTCACTGGAAATCAGCACCACCTGCCTACTCGAGTGACCACTCCACCACCCCACTCGACTGCTGGGTCGAGTGGGCATTCTCCGACTTTTTCTCCTAAAAAATTGCAAAATGTACTAAGCACTTTTGACTAGGTATAAAAGTACCTCACTAAACCTCACTAGAGCGAATCTAATAAAGCCGCTTTGGCTTAGTAATTTTTAGGTTTAGCTCTTGTTTTTCTCTCTCTTGTTCTTACTGTTTTTCATAGTTTTTCATTTTTTCTGCAACTTGGTAACTTTGATAACTTTTTATAAAATCAGTACTTGCATTTTATTTCTTCTCCAACCTTGCCCAAAAGATCATAAGCTATCACATATGTCAAGCTTTTGCTTTTCTGGGTTTCGGACCCCAGCTATGATAATAGTGTGTGAGTAGTAAAAGTTGGGATTTTTTGGGATGGATTAGGGTAGCTTCTCTCTGTTTTGTTATTGCTTAGATAGGTTGATCATCACTCAGTTTTGAATCCCTCTTGGGTGAGTGATTTTAATGCTTGTTCTCCCCTGATCAAAGAGAACATGATTTTAGATGGTCTCATGAGCACGACCCATGCCTTGAGCCATTAGATTGACTTTTTCTGGGGTTTAGAGTAAAATAGCGTGAGGGTGGATGCACCAGCCATTGATTTATGTCACGACTCCACTTATTCACTTGGTATGAACTCTTCTCAACTTGAATAGGCTGATTCTTCATGCCTGATCCGACTCCTCACACTATGCTGACTGGGTTGGGTCTTGGGGCTCTCTACCACAAACCATGGATTGAGCTGGTTATGAAGTCTGTTGTCTAGGGTAGTCCTGTGATGAAATTTCTAATTGATAGCTGCAATAAAACAGAGTGTTTGCGATCCAGTGATTTCCATCCCTAGAGTCCCTGTTTTTCCCCATAGTTCACAGCTTGCTTAGTAATTGTCCACTGTAGTTTTTCTCTGTTTTAACTGTAGCACTCGACCTCACCACTCGATCAGTGTGGTCGAGTCGTCCTACTACTGTGATTTTTCCTTCTTAGTTCCATGATGGCTGAAGTTTGACAGACTTTGGTACCTCTAATATCAATTAGGGGTTTTAGTAGATATCTCATTTAGACTGCTAGTACCATACCCTTTTGATAATTACTTGAATAGCTTGCCTTAATAATCTGCTAGTTACTGTAGACCACGTTCGACAAAGTTACTAAACACTTACCACTATACTACAATTGATAAACTTGGTATTTGGTCTCTATAGGCTTAGGTTGATTGCTTTGCTGTCTTTTTTTTGCTTAGAGTGGCTAAAATCTTAGTTTCAATATCGCAGGGAAGTGTGAAGTTCCCTGGGTCAGCGCATTTTTTGGGAGATTTATCAAGCAATATTGCGCTGACCTCCTGTGTTAGCACAATGTTTCCCTTTTCCAACATTCGTTTGTTCGTAAGGATGTCCTTCCTGTATTTTTTTAAGGTTGGGACCATCTTAACCGCATCTACGAAAGGGAGTCATAGTTGTATATCACCAACGATATTTTTCATCATTTCATACTCCTTTTTCTGCAGAGTTCCTCTCCTGCGAGGAGGATATGGGATTTTTGGCTCACTATGTTTTGGAGGGAGACGTGGTGTTTCCTCCTAGGAAATCTTTTCTTCTTGATCATCAGGAATTTGGACTTCTGACTTCGTATCATTTAAAGGATCATGGGGTTGTCCGATCCTGGAAGGGATTGGTTGTTCCTCACCTCTATCAATCTCATCCAAAATCCTGTCATCAGTTTGATCGACTTCCCCTCTTGTCCGATCAAACTCTTATGTTTTTGGATCTTCCATTATCTGTTTTCCACTCAAGAGGTTGATTGCTCGAACATGCTCTTGCGTCTGAGTTTTTGCAGAATCGTTCGTCTGGGTGATCTTATCATTTAAAGTTGTAAGATCAGTCTTTTCATTGATCTCTTTGCGAAACTCCTTGTCATTTTCCAAAATATGCTGGAATAGGGGTTCAATATTAACCAGAGGGTTGGTGATCCCAATCTGGTGGTTGAATCCCTTTTTACCATAACCAGCACTATTTTGGGGGTTATCTTGGTTCTGAGCACTCTGAGAAGGATAGAACAAGTTTCGGGAGTTCTCAACATAAGTTTTACGGTAGGATAGGTTAGGATGTTTTCCGGGGTTAGGGTTGAATCCCCTGTTTTCCTGTCTACCGAGAAAGTTGATCTCCTCATTTCGTTCCTCCTCATCATTGTAACTCTCCAAGAGGTTTCCACCTCGACTTTGTGCCTTCCAAAGCACATCTACCTTAGCAATAAGCTTTTCTATTACTCTCCCATTTATAAGAACAAGGTCATCCCTTCGGTTATAGTTAGAGCTTATGTTTAAGTTTCTTATTGCAAGGTTCTCGATTAATCTTATTGCTTCCTCTTGTGTGTTGCTCATGAAGTCTCCATTACTGGCTATATCCATAGCCATCTTGTATTCTGTTTCAACTCCATTATTGGAAAATTTCATCCTATCCGACTCGGTGTAGCTTAGAGAGTGCTATTGATCACCTGAATTCTAGTATCATAGGAATGTTGGTAGGCGCGAGAATGCTATTGATATCCTGACCTAATCATAGATGAGCAAACAGCCTTCTTGCAGAGAGATCTGGTTTAGGAATTTTGTGAACATATCATACTTGTTATTCATGTAGACTTTATTTATTTGGATTTAAAGGATAGATAATAATTACAGCGAGAGTTGGATAGATATCACAGTATTGTTATGAGTTTAAGAACCAAACATAAAATTGAATCCTATATATTGAACCACCCAGTTCACATTCCAGAATATCCCTAAATTATCTTCCCTAGGTCTAGCTTTTTAATCATCTGAATTTATATCCCGTTCATCTTAGTTATTTCTATTGCATTGCTTTATTTAATTTACTTTTTATTGTCTAGCTTAATTCAAATCTGTAACATCTATTGTGTGAGTTTTCAGAGTCTCTTTGGAATTCGATCCCTAAGTACTACAAATGATCTCTTAATTTGAGAGAGTATTTCTAGGAGTTAATTTAAAACCCTATCAGATGGAACTAGAGGGTGTAAAAAAGGTGAAAAAAGCAAAGTGTTTGACATTGACATCTCATAATATAAAAACTCAAGAAGCAGAAGAAGAAGTTCCTCTAAGTTTGTTGTTTCAAAGAATTTGATCAACTATTAAGAAATATAGAAAAAGAACAAGGACACAAGAGGTTCAGCTCAACAAAAAGAATGCAGAAGATGCTAAAACTATAAATAAGGTAAATATTCAATGCAATGAGTGTTTAGGGTATGGACACTTCAAATACGAATGTCCTACATTCAAGAAAAGGGAAGTAAAGTGCTTTGGGTGCAAATGTATTGGACATACTCAGCATGAATGTGTTAGTAATCAGAAAATAAGAAAAGAGAATCTATGCAAAAATTAGAAGATGATTCAGAGGAAGAAAGTGATGTTGAAGACGAAGTGAATCATTTTGTTACTCTTTTGGGAAAAGCTGAATTTGAAGGTGGTGAAGAAGTGTCAGGGTCTAAGTCTGAGGAAGATCATGAAGTTAACTTTGCCCAATGTTATAAGGAGGTACGTGAGACACTAGTAAAGATTGGACAAGAAAATCAAGCCTTAGTAAAAGATAAGCGTCGTCTTGATGCACTTGTTGAATTACTACAGAACAAGTTGAAAGCTAAAAATAATTTCAGTCAAGAAATTTTAACATTAAGGAAGGAAAAGTAGACTCCTTCTACAAAAGCTGTAAAATCTAACAGAGGTTTGGGATATACTGGAAAAGAAGGATCTAAAACAGGGCAAATCAAGTTTGTAGCTGAAGGTGTTTCTCCACTAAATCAAACAAAAATTGAAAGTAATGCTGCCAGACAAACTGGATGTTATTTTTGTGGATGGGCACATTAAAACATATTGCTACAGATTCAGAGAAATAGCAAGTAGAATCAAAGATCAAGGGAAAAAAATCAGGAATGGATATCGTAGTCAAATATGGATAAAGAAATCTGATCTATATCAAGGTGCATCAGAAAGAACGTCAGGAAGGCTAGGAACTAGTACATCAGGAAGTGGACAGTCTCACAATATGAATGCAACTACAGCAGATATTAAACCTGCAACATAACCTGCAACAGAACGTGTATCAGAACCTGCACAGAAGGTTGTAGCGAGTTAGAAAGTGTCAACTACAAGATAGTGTATGAACAATGGCTTAAACTGGTTGAGGAGAATTCAGTGTTGTCAAGGGAGAAACTCAAGTTGGGGGTTAAAGTTGCTGAAACACAAAAATATTCAAAATGGAAAGAAGAAGAAGCACAAGCTAGAGTACAACTTGAAAAAACTCACAAGAATCTGAGGATGCTTAATAATGGCACAAAGCAGTTGGATCATATTCTAAACATTGGCAAAACTGATCAATATGGTCTTGGATTTAAAGGAAATATTTCACAATCAGATCCAGTGTTTGTCTGGTGGTTATTAAAGAAAGCTACATCAATGGGGAGAAAAAAGAAGAATAGAAGATATGATTTTCATCATCAAGGTCAAAGTATGATATATTCGGATTTAAAAAAAAAACAGTTTCAAGATGTCTAATTCAAGGCAAAGTTTGGAGATCTAAATGTAGTCTGATCGAGCTGAAACTTGGTGGCAAGCTTCATGAGATGCAACGCTGGGATTTATGAGTGTGTCAACCTATGAAGGTGTTTTTAACTTGTGTGTGCTCACAAGAAGGGGAGAAGAATGTGGCTAAGAGAAGGATGTTGTTTTATGGGGGAGTTGTCATATGAAAGGGTGATTCTTGTTATGATAAGGTGGCATATGATTAAGGAAGAGTTTTGAAGCTGGTTTTACTTGTTCAATATTTTCTGGAATCCTATGTGGCTTGTGTGTGTAGCTTTATAATTCTGCGCTACATATGCTTAAGAGACTCACAAAGTTAAAAAGGGGGAGATAATTGTTGATTCAGCCAGTTCACACTCTCGATGTACACAACAAAGTAGCACAGGATGTGATACAAAGAAGCATGATGTTTGATATGAGCATTAAATATGTGCTTCGGCTCTAAAAATCAATCATCAAGAGGGAGATTTTTGGTGTTATGAAGACTGAGTTTTAGAAGCTGTTGAGATCCTTGTTTGGAGATTGAGGGGGAGTTTGGAGATGATCGAAGTAGTAGTTGAATTTTATGTTGTGTGAAGCTTGGATTATAAAACTCAGTAAGAAAGGGAAATATTGTTGATGTATTCTTAACTGGGTTTTAAATTAAGATGAAGATAAACAGAAAGCGACATTTATGAACAGAACAACGTGAATCAAGCATTTGGAAATTAGTAAAGTCGGTCTATGGCGGTTAGCTTGGATACTAAAAGCTTGGAGAAAATTTTAGAAGACTGAAAAGTTTTCTTTTCATAGGAGGAAAAGGAAACATGAAGACAAAGGACCATTTCCTAATCCTTAAAGAAAAAGGAAATTGTCTATTTCTATTAGTTTTAGAATAGGAAATTGGCTTGTTGTATAGCCACGACATATTTAGTATAATAAGGTGCTAAGGCTTTAGAAAAGATGAGCACAAAAGAGCAAGAGAATTCTTAGATATTAAGGTTCTGGGGTTTCTTGTGAGAAAGCATAACGCTTAAGAGGACTAAGGGATTTGTCTTTAGAGGTTATTAGATTGTGTAAAAATCCATAAACATGAGAGATTAGATAATTATTTGAGTGAAACTAGTAAGTGCATTAAACAGATTTTCTAATAAAAAGATATTTTTTTGTTTTGAAGAAATCCCTGTCTTAGTTTGTGACTCAATTCCTCAATCAGTTTCCATATACAACGGTAGTTCTTGTAAGGAAGAGTATATCTTAAGGATCTCCTTTGTAATTAATATTAACTTAATACCTAATATCTTGATGTACCCCTCTATATATATTGTAACATTCACATCTAATGAATCAATTCAGCCTCTCATTCTATATGGTATCAGAGACTACGATACCTTAAACCTAAAATCAAATATTATTTTTCGTAGCCTCCTTCTTAGCTGTGGCGGCCAACCACACCATTCCCATCACCAATACTCCCACTCTCCTTAATGTCAATATGACAAATGTTTCAAAACTTACTGCATCCAATTTCCTCATGTGGAATCGTCAAGTGCACTCCTTACTCAATGGTTATGGTTTGGCTCCTTACATTGATGGATCTATAGAGGTTCCATCATCCACCATAACAGTAGCTGATGCTACCACCGACAATCCAGCCTACGTCCTATGGAAGAGACGAGATCAACTAAGTGCACTCTTAGGTGCGATCTCCGTCAATGTCCAGCCTATTGTTTCGCGTGCTACCACAGCGGCTTAGATTTGGACCAAACTTCATGCCACGTATGCTAAGCCAAGTTGCGGGCATATCAAGCAGTTGAAGCTTCAACTCAAGGAATGGACCAAAGGGACAAGATCTGTTGATGAGTACGTTTTGATCAACATGCTCTACTCGGTACAACTATAGAGCATGAAGATCAGATTGACATCCTTGGCGATGGCCTGCCTGAAGAATACAAGGCCGTCGTTGACCAAATGGAGGGCCGTGATACGCCTCCATCCGTCACAGTGTTTCATGAGAAACTCCTGAACCATGAAGTGAAGCTTCAGTCTCTTGCTTCCGTTGGCTCTATCTCTACTCCAGCCACAGCAAAACACTGTGAATTACCGAGGTAATAACAACACTTATCGTGGCACAAACCGCAACAACATCCGCTCGAACCAGACTTGGCAACAATAACAACAGTTCTCTCCGCGCCCTGATCAGAGAGCTCCGCGTCCTTACAATGGGAAGTGTCAGATATGTAGTGTCTTTGGACACAGTGCTCGTCGGTACCCACAACTACATGGTCAGTCTGGATTCACACCACCTACTCCGACGTACTCACAGCCCTCTGCATGGCAGCCACGTGCGAATATGGCGACTGCTCCGGTATACAATGCTGCAAACTGGATTATCGATAGCGGTGATACACATCATCTAACATCAGATCTCAACAACTTATCTCTTCATCAACCTTATACTGGTGGACAGGAAGTAACGATAGCTGATGGAAATGGCCTCAAAATCTCCCGCACTGGTTCAACATTTCTCTCTACTCCATCTCGACCTCTTGCACTTCGCGATGTCTTATGTGTTCTAAATATTCAGAAAATTTGATATCAGTGTACCGTATCTGTAATTCTAATCAAGTGTCAGTGGAATTCTTTCCTTCACATTTTCAGGTGTAGGATCTCACAATGGAGGCCCAGTTACTCTAAGGGAGAAGTAGGAATGAGTTGTACGAGTGGCCAATGACCTCTGCTTACCTACCTCATATTTCGTCTCACCTACCCCAAAGACCGACCTTGTTTCTTGGCACTCCTGGCTTGGCCATCCATCTTTTTCAGTTTTAAAAACACTTGTGTCTCAGTTTTCATTACCAGTTTCTCATTCATTACAAAAAAAATTTTCTTGTTGTGAATGTGTCATCAATAAAAGCCATAAGCTCCCTTTTTACACAAACACTATTACATCGTCATACCCTCTTGAATACCTATACATTGACGTGTGGACATCCCCTCTCATTTCTATTGATAATTTCAAATACTATTTGGTGATTGTTGATCATCACACACGCTATACATGGTTGTATCCATTGAAGCAAAAGTCTCAAGTTCGGGAGACATTAATTGCGTTGAAGTCTTTAGTCAAAAACAAGTTTCACCGGCAGATCGGAAAGTTGTATTCTGACAACGGTGGCGAGTTCATTGCTCTCCGACATTTTATCTCTACATGTAGCATTTCTCATTTCACCACGCCTCCACACACTCCTAAGCACAATGGACTTTCAGAACGAAAACATCGCCATATTGTTGAAACCGGCCTTGCCTTGTTGTGTAAAGCTTTGGTTCCAAAACACTATTGGACATATGCTTTCGCCACTGCAGTGTATCTAATAAATCGAATGCCGACTCCTGATATCAATGGTGCATCTCCTTATGCAAAGCTGTTTCAACAATCCCCTAATTATATGAAGCTCCGAGTCTTCGGCTCTCTATGCTACCCCTGGATATGTCTGTACAACAAGCACAAGCTCGATGATCGGTCTGTTCCGTGTGTGTTCCTTGGGTACTCACTGACTCAGAGTGCATACTTGTGCTTAGAGAACCTGCTGGGCGTATCTATACTTCGAGACATGTTCAATTTGTTGAAAATATGTTTCCTTTTACTGAAACCACATTGCTGAAAGAGAGGGAAGTCCCATCGTCAACGCCAGACCCAACCCCAACCACACATGTGCCACTCGTACTTACTCCAGTCACCGAACCCCCGCGTGCAGATCCTCACCCACCGTCTCCTCATTCGGCCACACAACCGCCCAACCAGACAACATTGAGCTCCTCCTCCTCCTCTCAGTCCTCTCCGCATCCTCAAGTCC
Source organism: Cardamine flexuosa (assembly GCA_963555745.1). NCBI lineage: Eukaryota > Viridiplantae > Streptophyta > Magnoliopsida > Brassicales > Brassicaceae > Cardamine > Cardamine flexuosa. The sequence continues at coordinate 11,373,234 of OY743220.1, read as the reverse complement.
ATCGCTCACCAACACCATCGTTGGTGTCCTCAGGTACTGCTGATCACTCATCTTCTAATCAAAGTTTTAATCACAGAGAACAAGGCCCAAGCTCAATACCAAACACCTCAAATTCCCAGCCCACATCACCCTCACAAACAAACCTATTACCATCGCCGGCCCATTCCAATCAAACGCCTTCATCGTCATCCTCTGAATCTCATTCACCACCGAACTCACCAGACCAGTTACCAGAAAATCCACAACCAGAAAATCTGCCACAGCCACCACAAAATCCTAACCGACACACCATGCAAAACCCGCTCAGAGAACAACATATTCAAACCAAAAACCAAACAATCCCTTACAGTTACTACTCAACCTCAAGTCTTTACCATTCCAAAATCTGTCATTCAAGCTCTAAAAGATCCACGGTGACGAAATGCAATGTCCAAAGAGATAAATGTGCAACGAGGAGGACACTCTTGGGATTTTGAACTGCCAGAAACCACTCAAAATGTCATAAGCTCTAAGTGGATATTCACGATTAAATATCTCCTAGATGACTCTATTGATAGGTATAAAGCTCGTCTAGTGGCTTGTGGTTTCAACCAACAATACGGCCTAGAGAATTCCAAAACTTTCAGTCCGGTGATCAAATCCACAACCATTCGCTTAGTTCTTGAAGTTACGGTATATCACGGATGGAGTATTAGGCAACTTGACATTAACAACGCCTTCCTCCAAGGCACTCTCAGTGAAGAAGTTTATGTCTCTCAACCACAGGGATTTGTTGACTCTGACAGACCTCATTATGTGTGTCAACTTCAGAAGGCTCTTTACGGTTTAAAACAAGCGCCACGCGCTTGGTATCAAGAGCTTTGGAATTTCCTACTTGCAGCAGGGTTTATAAACTCAATGGCAGATACATCTCTATATATCTATGGCCACGGTAACCAGATTTTTTATGTCTTAGTTTATGTCGATGACATTCTTATTACTGGAGATAGTGCCCTTGTTGTTCCGTTTATCACCACTCTTGCAGCCCGAATCTCTTTAAAAGATCAAGGCGAAATCAGTTATTTTTTGGGAATAGAAGTGACTCGCACATCTTAGGGACTACATCTTATGAAAAAGAAATACATCACCGACTTGTTGTCGAAGACAAACATGCTAGATGCCAAACCTGTTTCCACTCCTAATGCTCCCACACCGAAGCTCACACTTCTCTACGGAACACCACTTACTGATGCAACTAAGTTTCGAACTGTCATTGGCAATCTTCAATATCTGTCTCTTACTCGGCCAGACATTGCGTTTGTGGTCAACCGTCTCTCACAGTTTATGCATCACCCAACTGATTTACATTGGCAGTCAGTCAAACGGGTTCTAAGTTATCTGGCTGGCACTTCAACACATGGTATTTTCTTACGCTTCAAACCTCCTTTAACACTTCATGGATTTTCAGATGCTGATTGGGGAGGAGAGGTTGATGATTTTATCTCAACAAATGTGTATATAATTACTTTGGCGGCAGTCCGATCTCGTGGTCCTCTAAAAAGCAACGGAGTGTGGCACGGAGCTCCACCAAAGTAGAATATCGTGCTGTGGCCAATACAGCATCTGAGCTCAGTTGGATCTGCTCTTTGGTGTCTGAACTGGGGATTGATCTTCCTGTTGCACTGGTGGTTTACTGTGACAATGTAGGTGCTACTTACTTGTGTGCTAACACGTAGTTCCACTCGCGTATGAAACATGTCGCACTAGACTATCATTTTGTTCTGGGTAATATCCAAAGCGGCGCTCTTCGTGTTTCTCATGTGTCGACCAAAGATCAGCTTGCAGATGCCTTGACAAAACCACTCTCAAGACCAAGGTTCATCGAACTCAATTGTAAGATTGGAGTCACCAAGATCCCTCCATCTTGAGGGGGCGTGTAAGGAAGAGTATATCTTAAGGATCTCCTTTGTAACTAATATTAACTTAATACCTAATATCTTGATGTACCCCTCTATATATATTGTAACATTCACATCTAATGAATCAATTCAGCCTCTCATTCTATAGTTCTTGCGTTTTCATATTTTTCTCTTTTGACTAGTGGAAGATCGATATTATCGATCCTCTGATCATTTTTCACCCATGTTGCCTCTCTTTAAAGAAATAGCATATGAACCGTTAAAAAAGTATCAGAAACATTTGAATAGGGTTTCCAAACCAGTGTATGGCCATGGATTTTGGTCAAATTAGATCCTATAGTTTGGGATATAGAATAGTACATATCTTAAATTAGATATGTATGATATACACCTAATTACTATTTATGTAGCTACACACTCTTCTTCTTTTTTAGTAAGTTTTAAAACACTCATATATTTATGCTGTCTAAAAAAACATTATTGATCTGTTTTGTCATTTAGGATGAGGATATCATATCAACATTCCTTCACGATTTATATTACCTTAACAATTCTTCTGCTAGGTATGTCTTTTCATTTTGTGTTTTTTTTTCTTAACATATTTACATATAAATTTCTTAGAAGAAATGAGTTTTTGATCATGTACAAATTCTAAAAAAAAATAGATTCAACTAAGTTATAATTTTTTTAGTTAAATATATTCTTCATTCAAGAAATTTATAATATTAAGTTTTGCTATTTTTATGTTAAGTCCATATTACACCTAACTGGGAAATGAGTTAGAAAAAAAAACAATTTTCACTGGACCCCAAAGTTACTTTTATATTTCTTCATATATTTTGGCTAATTCCCGACTTAATAAATTTATATGCTCTTAACATTATAAAAATTATTGTGATATTAATTGATTAAACATATTTCCATTGTTTTTTTGTTGTCATCAATAATTCTTTCCTCTCATGCCGCATGGGTAGGTGTTTCAAATACAGTTAACTGTTTTTAAAATATTTGTGTTATACAGTTTTTTCGTCTTTTGTGTGATACAATTTTCTCTGAAAATTTATATGATACTTTCAAATTATTTTAATATATTTAATATCTTTAATTATAATCCTATGTTCCATTTCAAAACAAATTTCTTCATGGTTAAATATCAAAACTATACTTTCTATTTTAAATATATGAACTAATATTTATTTTCAAATTTGTTCTTGTAATAGGAGCGGAAGGTCATGATTTTAGAAATAGATGTACTGCTGTTGTAAGCAATACCGGTTGTGAGCCAAAAGGGTGCAAGACTTTGTGTCTCAAGAGAAATCTACAGGAGGTCATAAGCAATGTGCATGCACCAGGGATTGCTAAATAATTTTATTATAATAACAATAATTCTCAAATTATATTAATATCAAGAAATTTACAATAAGTAATACGATATTTAATGTGGGCTTCTAGCCCAAATATATGTACTCGAGGTTCAAGAAAGCGCTAGACGCTAACCAGGCGGTGATCTTCTGTCTAGCGCCTAGAACGCTTACTCGGGGTCTAGGCGATTTTAGACGGTTTAGGCGGTTTTGTAATAAAAAATTATATATATATATATATTATATTAACAAATTATAATATAACATAATGAAATTATAGAGTAAATGAACTTATATATTCGTATTAAATACTATTTTAAGTTTGAATTTAAAATTTATCAGTCATAATAATTTTTTATTTTAGAAAAAAAAATCATATCTTTTATTTTAGAAATTTTAAAGATGAATAGAAATATATTCTTAAATTATAAATAGGAATGTTTTTTTTGTAATTCTAAATATTTTTAAATATATATATTTAGATATATTTATTAAATCCGTCTAACCCACCTAATGACCGCCTAACCTGCCTAATAACCGCTTAATAATCATATAATCCGCCAAATTTAATCCTTCGTCTAATATGGTAATATATGTGTGAGAGTTGTAATTGTAAATAACAAACTCAAAGTAAATGCTTTCGATTTTTAACGTGATTGTTTTTGGTTCATATTTGAAGCAGCATATTTTTAATATGAAATTCTTGATTTAGTTTTTTTTTTCTGCATGCTATAAGAAAATTGAACTCTAAAAAAAAAAGCTTTCATGGAGGCTTTAACTTATTAAATTTAATTTAATGACATTTTCTCAAGCTTGTGATGGATAAATTCAAAACCCAAATAAAAAACCCCAAAAAGGGACAATCTCTACTATATAAAACGGGAATTTGGAGTCTCTGGTGGTGTCCACATCAACCGAAAACACTACAAGAAAACGTCCCCGTAACAACGGACAAAACTTTTTTAATTTTTCGTAAATGCTGTTTTACAATGGGTTTACAACGAACGACAAATCGTCATAACATGTTCATCATAATAGAAAATTTAACATAAATTCAAAGTTATAGATTACGAGGATTAAATACTTTGTAACTTCGTCGTAAATACTTCTGTCGTAACTATAACGTAGTGATATCACATCCTCGTAATTTCTTCATAAATCATTCCACATAAGTTTGATGCTAATGTAAACATTGTTAGTTTGTCGTTACATTTACGAGGATTAAAACAAACAATGTCAATTCGTCTTAAATTTAATGACGTATTAACGATGTTTATTCTAATGTAATATAAATTAATAATATATATTTTTAAATTAAACGATATATTTGAATAAATTAAAATAATCAAATAAATTAAAATTGAATTAAATATATTATATATATAATAAGTTATAAGTTTATACAAAACAAAACAAAATTCTAAATGTTCAAAATAATACCGTCAAAAACATCAGCGTCAGCGCCAGCGGATCCTGCTGCTCTACGATCCAACTTGGTTTGCTCTGGTTGTGCCGGTTCGTGCGGTGTCATATTCTGGCGGCGAATATACTCCCTTCTTTCTTCTAATGCTTGAGACAATTCTGGATTATTCGCTGCCAAACTATCAAACAACAAGTCATGTCCTTCAACTTGGCTCCTTGACGTCTCATGCGAGACCATCAAAACAGCAATTTTGGCATTTATAGCAGCTAGATAGGATCAAAGTTGTACCGGATCTTCTTCCAATCTAAAAGAATACAAAAAGTTGCAATTGGGACATCATGCACCGAGCCCATGCCTACAACCCGTCCTTTTTTCTTTGGAACAACCTGAAAATCAATCGTTAAATGAATATGTTAGAAAAATAATTAAGAATTAAAAAAAAATTGAAAATGTAAAATTCATACTGATTTGTAGATCTTGTCAGCTTCTAACGTACTTAACTCTACAGGATTCCCATCTTTGCTTTGCTGAGAAAGCTTAGTCTGGTGCCCAATAATCTTTGCAGTGAGCTCGGTGTGTATTCTCTCAGATCGAGCATCCACAAAAGCTCCCCTCTTTTTCTTTTGGGTCTCCTCCATCAGCCTAACATTTGACAAACACAGAAGTATAGTTAATAATTAGAATAATATATATTATATGGAATTTTAATAACAAGTTAATTAACGAATTAAGAAATGTATATATATATACATACCAACTTTAAGCGAACACCTGCAAACGGTGTTTGGCCGGATGTATGCGGTGTCGGTAAATGTCCGTCTCCATCAACTGTCTGACGGGAGAAAGAACAGTTGGCAGCTTTCTTCATCGATTCTAGCTCACTACAAAAGCGTATAAGTCCTTCCCATACAGCATCAGTGAAGTAATGGGGTTCATGTTATCTCCTTGGAGTATCCATTTCTCCTTCCAGTTGGCGACAGTGTTACCAAGACGCTTCATCCCCTTGGCTTAGAACTCTGGCTTCACCCTCTCATTGATGGCAACTTTCGTATTCCATTTTTGCTACAACAAAAAATAATTAGTAAAAACAATTTATAATAACATTATTAATTAATTAGTTTAAACTCATGAAAATTTTAAATTTAATATAACTTAACATACCGCAAAACATTGAAATGATGTCTTCTTGATGTGATCCGGTGTAATGGTCCAATTCGGATGAGGCTCAGTGAAGTAACCTTTGATGGTGTCGAAGACGCTGCAGCCGACCCTAGAATCCACACCAAACCTAACAGTAAAAAAAAACACAAATTGGAGTATTTTTAATGATTTTAATAACTTAAGTACATGATTATTTACAAAAATACATAACAGGATCAGTTCGTGGGCCGATTGGGATCCAACTTGTCCAACCCATCTTCGCAAATGGAAGTACACCAACTTTTCTTGGGGCTTGATTTGCGGTTCGAGTAACCTGAGTTTCCAGCTTCTTCGCAAATGTAGAAAGGCCTTCAAACTTACCATTCAACTCGCCATAGATGTTATCCACCTTGACATTGATATCCCTTGTTGCTTGTTGATGAGAAACAAGTAGTTCCCGCATCATAGTTTCAAGTCTATCACCTTGTGGTATTGGAGCTTAAGCTTGTGCGGTTGGAAAAGTACCTTGTTGTTAGTGTTGAATGGAGGTCGCGGCTGAAAGTTGCCACCAAAGTTGTTGTTGTTGTTCTGAAACCGGTTTTGAAATGGTCTCGGCTGCTGATGTGGATAGGTCTGATCTTGAGGGTTCTCAACATTAGTATTCCTATAAGATAGGTTAGAATTGTACCAGAAGTTGTTGTTGAAGTTGTTGTAGCCGCGGTTCGGGAATGAACCTTGAGTACCCACATAGTTAACATCTTCTTCTTGATCCAATGAATCATCAAACTCATGGAGACCTTCATTGTTTCCATCATCAATTGTACCACAAGCATTGATAGCACAGTTTTGATTCCTTAGAAGCTGGCTCATCATATTCTTAAGCTCGGTGATTTGCTTAGCATCAGAGTCACTAGAACGTGTGGTTCTATCAAAGTCAGTACAAGAGTTGCTACTCCTTGCAGCAAGGTTCTCAATGAGATCTCTTCCTTCTAGGACTGTCTTAGTGGTGAAATCTCCATTGCTGGCCGTGTCGAGTGACAACTGAAACTTCGATGTAATCCTGATGCGTTCCTCGTGAGGAAACACTTCCCAATTTTGACAACGAGAGGGTGAGATCAATGTGAGGGGTTTCAAGACCTGTTTAACAAGCACCTTGTGATTTAATGGATCAAATGTCGCCACAAAAGGATGTGGAATAGCCTTTTGATGAGACGGGTTGGTTATTCGAATCACACGAAATAACCTAAGAGTTTTCCTAGTTCGAATCACACGAAAAAGGAGGAAAAATGATCTATAATTTGAAAGGCTTTTTGATTAAAAGATATATAGAGTTACAAAGAAATCTCAGCCTCAATATAAAGGAGAGGAGGCGAGAATGAGAAGAGACAAAACAATAAAGGCTAGGAGAGTTACAAGACATGCCTCGTGAACACTCAAAGACCATGCAATAAACACACGTTCAAATTCAAATAAAGATAGTGAGATAAGAGTTTATGGGCCACGCCAAAGATGTAGACCAGCCATTCAATGGATTGGACTAAGGGTTGGCAAAGATGAGCATATGGGTGATCAGAATTCTTCAATGGGAACTCGGCTGGACGGTTAGGAGCGATCCGGATAAGTCTTGGATCAAACTGGTGATCCGCTTCTCCTTGGTCAATATTCTTAATATTACAGAAGTAATTATTAAGAACATTCCACTTTAAGCAAATTCCACTAGATGATGTCACATGGAGTCTTGATGTGTTTTAAATGGAGCCTTGATGCTCTTTTGTTCCGTTAGGCAAATTCATGTCCTGTGATTGGAGCTTTGAATCCTACTAGTTCAATTCTCTCTTTTGCTATACAAGCAAGAAGGAGTTTCCAAGTTAGTACAAAGTGAATCAATAACCGGACCAGGTTGTACTATCATCTGTTTAAAACCATTATGATTGATTTTGAAAAGTTTAGAAAAGCCTGGAGGGTTAGTGATGTCAATGGCTTGGACATGAAAAGCAGTTCCAAGCTGGTGCTCATCCAAGATCTTGAAGACAAATAGAGTCTTCTCGCCATCATAAGCAAAGTGTTTGGCATTTCGTGAGGCTTGCTCCTTTGGAAAAGCAACATGTTGCTTTTGACTCTCTTGAGTGTCTTGTAGCCCTGTCCTATGATGATGCTTGGTTTCCATCTCGGAATTTTTTCCTTTGAACCTTTCCTGCAAAGTTTGTAAATCACTCGGTATTGCCGGTGCAAGGTTAGTATAACAAGCAACAACATTGGGACTGATATAAGTTTTGGGATCAAAAGGATCATCATCATACAATGTTTTTCCATTCATGGTAAACAATGTAGGCTTCTTACCTGGTATTTGATCAAGATAAACTTCATGAGGGGTCATTGGTACAAGCGTGGTCTTGCGTCCCTTGAACTCAAAAGTATGACGATTGGTGTAACCATCATGTATCACTCTTCGATCAGACTGCCAGGGTCTTCCAAGTAATATAGGACCAGCCTCCATGGGTAAAACATCGCATAGAACCTCATCTTTAAAATTGTCAATGGATATGGGTACTTCCACTTGATGCTTCATTTTTAATTCTCCTTGTTCATTGATCCACTGTAGGTCATAAGGCATAGGATGTTTCTTGATCTCCAATCCTAGCTTCTTCCCCATTGGCTAACTAGCCACATTAGTACAACTTCCACCATCGATGATTAAACTACACACTTTTCCCTTGACATAACATCGCATGTGGAACAAGTTAACTCGTTGGGCTTGTTCTTCGGTTTTGGACTTGAGACTTAAGATGCGCATAGCTACAAGTAGCTCCCCTTTAACTGAAGACTCGATCACTTCCTTCTCCTATTTTTCTTCTTTTGTCCTAGTGTCTCCTTCCTCTTCGTCTGTCTCTACTTCCCCATCGCCTTTGAGTATCATCACACTTTGGTTAACACACTCATTTGCATAATGTCCTATTCCATGCCATTTGTAGCACTTGATATTGCTAGTTCGGGTGGCCACCTCGGCTTTCTCTTCTGGTTAAGCTCCAAAACTTTTAGCCCTAATACCAGTAGTATTAGATGGGTTGCTACTACCCGGTATCCTCATCCTTTTATCCCTTCCCACATTTCTCGTAAGAGATGGACTTCCATGATAAGTTCGTGTAGAACTTCTTCTTGTCAGCTGCTGCTCAATCAGGATGGCTTGATGTAACATTTATTGAAGATCAAGATGAGACTGCATTTCCAACCGGTCTTGTATTTCACGTTGTAATCCACCAAGAAATTGGGACATGGTAGCTTCTCGATCTTCACGAACGTCCGCCTTGATCAATAGAGCTTCCAACTCTTGGTAATAGGTCTCCACGTTCCTTGTGCCTTGCACAAGCTTCCTAAGTTGGTTGTGAAGCTCCCGATGGTAATAACTAGGAATAAATCATCGTCGCATGATTGCTTTCATTTCGGCCCAAGTGTCCACTGTTGGTTCAAAGTTTCTTCTTCGGGACGTAATGAGTTGATCCCACCAATATAGAGCATAATCACTGAACTCGGTGGTTGCTGCTTTGACCTTGTTCGCCTCCGTGTAGTATTGGTAATCGAAAACCATTTTGATTTTCTTCTCCCACTCCAGATATACATCAGGATCACTTTTCCCTTGGAACGGAGGGATGCGTAGTTTTAAGCTTCCAAAACTATCTTGAGGTGGTCTCCGGTCTTCACGATCTCTCCTAGGTCTTCTGGAATTGCTATGAGAGGACTGGCTATAGTACGCCTCGGAGTCTCGATCACGGTGCTCACGAGGTAGTTCCCGGAGATGGTCTTCTGGAGGTAATACCCGACCATTTTTGTCGCCTTGTTGTCTTTCATGATCAATGTTGCCTTCATGATGTCGAGCTTGAGCATTCCGTGGATTGTTAGACATGACATCGGCCAGCACCGGTACGATTTCTTCACGTAGCATGCCGATCTTTTCATTCATCATGGCTTCAAAGGTTTTAGTGAGGATATCGATCAATTGCTTGTTGCTTGACTCCACTTCTTCTGACATGTTACCTGAAAGATTAACAAAACTACACCAGTAAAATGTTCCTTGGAACGAAAACAATCGAAAATAACAAGAACACAAAAATGACTTATCAAATTCTGATAAACCCTAATCGCGACTGTCTTATAAGATTGATTCCAAAAAATTAACAAATAACCTCTAAAAATTCTCAAATCAATTTTAACAAATACTAGACTCAATCTAGGTTCAGATCCAATTGATTTCACTATTTTAGCACAAAGAGTCATTTATGAAAATTAAAACGATAGCACAGAAAAATCACTTAACTCTCAATGCAGCTCTGATACCACATGATGTGTTCCTCGTGAGGAAACACTTCCCAATTTCTACAATGAGAGGGTGAGATCAATGTGAGGGGTTGCAAGACCTGCTTAACAAGCACCTTCCAATTTAATGGATTGAATGTCGCCACAAAACGATGCGGAATAGCCTTTTAATGAGACGGGTTGGTTATTTGAATCACACGAAATAAACTAAGAGTTTTCTGAGTTCGAATCACACGAAAAAGGAGGAACAATGATCAATAATTTCAAAGGGTTTTTGATTAAAAGATAGATAGTGTTACAAAGAAATATCAGCCTCAATATAAAGGAGAGGAGGCGAGAATGAGAAGAGACAAAACGATAAAGACTAGGAGAGTTACAAGACATGCCTCGTGAACACTCAATGACCATGCAATAAAAACGTTCAAATTCAAATAAATATAGCAAGATAAGAGTTTATGGGGCATGCCAAAGATGTAGATGGGCCATGCAATGGATCGGACTAAGGGTTAGCAAAGATGAGCATATGAGCCACAAGCCGCATTAAAAACCTTGTTCGGAAAACCCATTGGGCCAAAACCGAACTAAGGGAAAAAGAGTGCTAGTGGATCATATGGCCAAAGCCTTAGCCATCTTGGACATGTATCATAACCAATGTGGCATGAATACAACCCTTAAGGTCCAAGTGATCCTCTTGAGTACCCTTGGATGATAAGGACACTCACAAGCCTTGATGAAACATTTTGGCCGAGAAGAAACCCATGGATACTTGGCGGCTCCCATGCACTTCTGACACAACTTCTTGTGGACCTTATGCATGAGTTGCAATGTTCCGGAACTTCCATGCTTCAGTTTATGGTTTCTTCTTGTTCCAAGATCCTGTTTCTGGTTTCTTCCTGTTCCAAGATTCAGTTTCCGGTTTCTTCTTGCTCCTTGGTAGTCCGTTGCCTTCTTGTTATTGTCCATTCCTTGACTTTTCTTGTTAGGCCTAATCAGGAATGCATAACAATCCTCTATAGAATGTACTTAGAATATTACCTCCACTGAAGCCATGGTGAGGAGAATCTCGTTCATAGTCCTTAAAGCGCTCCCATGCTTCATAGAATGTCTCGACAGGTCCTTGTTGAAAAATTTGAAGTATGTTCCTTAGAGAGTTGGATCTCGACTTCGTGTAGAAGTGATTGAGAAAGGTTTTAACTTGCATCCTTCCCAAGTAGTAATCGATCCAGGGGGTAAAGACTTCAACCATCTATGAGCTTTGTCGGCTAAAGAGGAAAAAGCTTACACTTCAAATAGTCTTCGAGCACTCCGTTGGTTCTCGTAGTGCTGCAGATTTCTTCAAAAAGATCAATGTGATCCATAAGATGTTCTGTGGTGACTCCATGGAACTGATTTTGCTTCACCAAACCAATGATTTGAGGTTTAATCTCATAGTCACACCTTGGTGGATTGGGAACTCATATGGCAGATTGGTCTTGCGGATACTGATGAGGTATATCGAAGTCGGCAATGGTACGGTTCTGATTGGCACGCCTCAGAGGGTGCACATAAGGAGCTTGTATAGCACCAACATTCGCATGTTGAGGTGCATGGACAACATCAGGAGGCAGGTGAGGAGCATTGAGGTTATCTCCCACACCTACATGGTTAGCTTCTTGTGGAGCTTGGTTGTGAATCTCCAGAGGATTCACGGGTGCTTCTTCAGGTCCATAGATGGGACTCATCTTGCATCTGTCGCTTCTCAGCATCATTGGCAACAGCATGGTGATCATCAAGGCCACCTTGATCTTGATTTCGTAATTTGGCCATGAGTTGTTGTCTCCGGAGTTTTCTGAGTTCGTGTTCAAGTCGGTCTATGTCTTGGATTGGAGTGACAGCTTCAGAGTTTTGGCTCCTTGTCATGCACCACGAATCCTGAGATAGAAACAAGAAGGGGACACAAATGTAAAAGAGTAAAAGAGAATAAAATTGAAAGATTCAAATGAAAATTTCATAGTATCTTAGACGAGAGATCTTATTGAATTCAAAGGTAGCTTGAAGACTCCCCAGCAACGGCACCAAAAACTTGATGTGTCGTAATTTTTCCTCAAGGAAACCACACAATGAATGAACTGCAAGTGCACAGCAAATCAGTAGTAGTACTTAAGGTATCGATCCCACAGAGAGTAACAAGTACGCGGACTGAATTCAAGCAAAGATATCTAGCTAAGACAATGCAATAAGGGGTTTGGTTTTGGGTTTTCTAATGAGTGAAAGCAAATGAATGAATGAAAGCGAAGTGAATGATTGATTTGTAGGCTATATGATTAAGAGGTTGGGCGTCTAGGGATTATCTAAGGTTTCCATGGTTTCTAACAAGTAGGGGATAGATCTAACTAATGGGTTTTCATCAATGGTTCTCAACTACGAACACGGATACACACCCAAGCCATACTTCATGACAGAGGCGTCTTAAGTAACAACACCCTGGTACTCAACTTCCGCATGTAACAACACGCTTAGACCAGCCGTATAAACAAGTTTGATATGTTCACAAATTCCTATAGCTCAACTATCGCAGGTTATAACACGAGGCTTCGGTAATACTAGTTCCGAGAAATAGGTTTACACGGAGAGCGCTCCTAATCTCCTAAATCAGTGCTTGGTGATCAAGTCAAGAAACATGCATTAAGTAAAATATATCCCAAGAGAACTCATAATCTAGATGAAAATCAGATCTAACAACCTAAATGAATGCAACCATGTTTTCCTAAGATATTACCCCATCAAACCCAACAAAAGAACTACTCGCTCATGGTGTAAAGAGACGCAATAAACATCATGGAAAACATCAAATAAAGTATTCAATATATCAAAGGGGGTTCAAAGGAAACTTCTCTAGATGTCACAGATGAGATATTGTCTCCCCAATAGCAAGTACAAAGAGTAGAAAAGAGAAACTATAAAGAACAATAGATGAAACTTCAAGGAGATGGTCTTCTAGGTTAAGGCGACAAAGGATGGTGAAGCGGTGGTGGTAGAGGCGAAATTAGGTCGTGAATCTCCTTGTCTAACTCCTAAGGACGTTCCTTGTGGGTGGCTGTGCTCGCTTCTTTGGTGAGTGGTCGCGCTTAGGGTTTCCAAAACCCTAAGAATGGTTTATATAGGCTCCTCCACGAGATTAGGTCAAGAGGCATCCAAAACTACATCATTTTGATAATTGTAGAGGCAATGGGCCGAGACTGGTCATGGGCTGAGGTCCTTAGGTTGGAGTAAGTTGGCACCGGTCACTAGGGGTAGTCCCTGAGGTCTTCAAGAGGGCTAACCTCGGTCACTGGTCTTGTGACCGAGGTGGACATGTCTTCACTCTTTGGGGTGCATCTTCCAAATGGCTAAATGGATTGCTTTGATTCTTGTTCGAGGTGAATCTTCACTCTTCTAGCTATCCATGAATAGCAGGAACTCCAAAACTGGCTCATGGGAAAGTCTTAAAATGTTTCCCAACTTTAGATGCTCCGAAACTGCCTTAAAACGTGTTTTGCTTGCCTTTGGGTCCTTTTTGCTCCAAAACTCCAAAATGTCTTTGGGAAGTGTAAATGGTGGAATGTCGCCATAAGGCTTCCATAATCTCTTGTTTCTTCATGATTTACCTGCCAAAAACATATGAAATATAGGCAAAAATACGAGTATATCAACGAGAGTCAAGGTTGGATCTACAAGTGAACAATATCAGACATGTTAATAAATGTTGGCATAAGGTCCTAACGGATTTATAACCAAGATAATATTCTCATACGAGAGGTAGTTTATTTGTCTATATTTTTCTGAGTTATGTATCTAGATCATTGAATTGCTAATCATGTTAGATGTCATATTTTAGTTATTAAATCCATACGATTACCCATATCACAACATTTCTTTTAAATTAGTTTTATTTCATTTTTAATTATTTTGGATCAATATTCGGATTTCCTTTTGTGACAACATTCAACATTCTTCCTCCTAGCTCTGTTTAGATCTATAGATCTAAAAGTGCACTATACACTATGTGGATTCGATCCCACCACTATACTGCCGCGTACACCCGTGCATATGCGGAGTCTTTTGGTTTGGGTAAAACTTGATACCTGAAACATGAATTTTCTCAGTGGTATATATGCATGGAGGGTTTCAATTCCTCATTTTTGTTGTAATACATGAGGTGTCAATCCATAATGGGTTTTAGTGCAACCAATCACAATATATCAATGCATAATAGGTTAAGCCAAATCAGAGATGATAGTTGGAACTAGCAACCTAATGATTGTAAATGCAAATACCTAATAATTAAATCAATGAACACTTGAAATGTCAATTCAAATGCACAAAGAGTAAACAAACAAAACAGGGAAAAAATAGTAGAAAAGCACTCGATTGATACGGTCGAGTGGTGTGGTCGAGTCAAATTGTAAGAACATATAATCACTAAATGGAACTAGAAACTGAGCGTTTAATGCAAAAATAAAGAGATAGGGATGAATCAATTGACTAAGGGATCACTTTCATAGCCTGGGTACTTAACAAACACAACCTATTTTAAGGCTAATCCTTTGACGATAGATATCTAAACCAATCAAGCCCACTATCGTGATGAATGATCTCGAATCCAATGGCTCAGCATACCCGATTCTGCCAGAGTCAAGCCATTGGACAAGCATTAAGAACCAATCTACCTAAGCCAACATAATTTCCTAACAAGAGCTTTGAATATCATTGATTCTAAACGCCATTGAAGCATACTCTCCAGTAGCTAGTATAACTAAGTCTTTGGAAAAGGCTAATCAAACAACCTCAAAGCACTATCGTGAAGAGATCATCTAGGATCATATTCAAGTTGATCAGAAGTGAATAAGCATTAAGCATTCTTACCCAAAAAGGATTTAAAGCAATTAAGGACTTAAAACTACCAGATTAATCAAGATCCACCCTAATCTAATCCATCCCTAATAACTCCAAGGTTAACTACTCACTAAGCATAATCATAACTAAATATGCAAACCCAGAAAGTTCTAAATCTGACATATGAGATAGATCAGATTGAGATAAGAAGGTTTGATGAAGAAAATAAATGCAAGTACTGATTTATTAAAAAGATATAAGGTTTACAAAGATCTAAAATGAAGAGGCAGAGAGAGAGTAATTAGGAGGCAGAGAGAGAGATAATATTCAGGTCTAAAAACAAGCACACCCTTTATTAGGGTTAACTCATGTGCTTTTATACTAAAGATAAGGTTAAGGATAAGACAAAATGGATATCCTACTAATCCGGAAATACCACTCGACCATAGTGATCGAGTGGCTGGTCGAGTAGCTTCCATCTTCCTTCATTCTCCTTCTTGAGCTGATCCAAAACTCCTATCCCGCTCCACAATGTTCCAAAGCTTCCTTAGCATACTTATTTACCTGTAAACAACCCACAATATCCAATATATATGCAATGCTCATAAAAAGGACCATAAAACTCAAAAGGGAGTGAAATATGCATATAATGGTATAAACAAGGATTGAATATGCACTAATATGATGATAAATTTATGCTAAAACATGTAAAATGCAGTGTTATCAATACCACATCAATTTTTTGGCGCTGTTGTCGGGGAGTATGAGTTGCCTCTAGATCTAAGTTTTTAAACCTAGTCTAGGATAGTTATTTTCTGCATTTTTTGTTTTTGTGTTTCGTGTTTTTGTCTCTGAGATCGACCGATTCTTTCTTTATCGGCCGATCTTACTTTGTACATGATCGATCGATTGTTTTCTCATCAATCGATCCTTCTTTTTTCTCGATCGACCGATCTGATTTCAGATCGATCAATCCCATAGCCTTTTTATCGGACCTAATTTATGAATGTTTTCTTATTTTGCAGGTGTATGCAATTGAGGAGCAAGGGTTCCAAAGATCTGCAAAACCTGAGCATAGAAGAGTTGACAAGGAAGATCAGAGCCACCAAGAAGGAAAATAAAATCGTTAGTATGGCTGCTTTAAATAATCAAGGAAACATACCCCTAATTGTTGATGGTGTGGGTGTAGATGTAAGACAACAGAGAGAAGGCTTGGCTGATCAAGTACATGTCAAAGAAGCTGCAGCTCTTGGGTTGAGAGCAGATGCCGTGCAGGGACGCTAAGTTCCTCTGCAAAGGGTTTGCTTAGGAAAACAAGATGCTTTTCACGCCTATTATAGGAATCGATCTGCCATCATACTCCCTGCTATCCAGAGGCAAGACTTTGAGATTAAATCTCAGATAATTTCTCTGATGAAGCAGAATCAAATCCATGGACTATCTAACGAGAACCACATAGACATATTGATATCTTCGAGGAGATCTGCAGTAAAACCAAAGCAAACGGAGTCCCCCAAGACTACCTCTGTTGTAGGTTATTTGCTTTCTTGCTGGCTGATAAGACTCATAGATGGCTGAAAATTTTGAGTCCTGGATCTATCACGAGCTGGGATGAATGCCAAGCTGCTTTCATACAACAGTTCTTCACCAAAGCTAGATCCGCAGCATTGAAAAATAATATAGCCACTTTTCGTCAAGCTGGTACCGAGTGTTTCTATGAGGCTTGGGAACACTTCAAGGAATACATAAGAGGCTGTCCCCTTTGAAGCTATACCAAGTCGGACTGAATGAAAATTTTCTACAACGGATTAGAGATGAAGTACCAAATGGCTATGGATACAGCCAGTAAGGGAGACTTCATGAGCAACATGCTGGTGGAAGCAATGGAGCTTATTGAATTCCTCGCAGCGAGCAACTCCAACAGATGCCCTGACTATGATAGGATAGTCAATCCCACTCTCATAATTGATAAGACTATGGAGGAGCTCACTGCTAAGGTGGACATGCTCTTGAGAGTGCAGGAGAGATATGTGAATATCCTGGAAAATAATGAGTTCAATGATGAGGAGGAACAGACTAAGATCAACTTTCTTGGTGGACAGGGGAACTACCAAAACTGGGGTTTCAACCCCAACTTTAGGAACCATACTAACATGTCATACCGCAATAACAATGTTGAAAACCCTGGAGATCAGTTCTATACGCCTTGGAGTACTCAAAACCATGGGAGCTTTCCAAAAAATGCTGGTTATGGTAAAACATGATTCAACCCTCAATCCGGGAATGCTGGGTCCATGGAAAGGATTGACGCCTTATTCCAGCAGATCATGGAACAATATAAAAAATTACGCAGAGATATCTACGCTAGGGTTGATAGGGTGTACGATTCTCTAAATAGGAAGTTTGATGCCTTGGGAACACATTTTAAAGTGATGGAAAACCAAGTGGCTCAGACTGCTGAGAAGAGTAAGGCACCACCCGGAACCTTTCTCGAGAAGCCTCAGAACAATCCCAAAGAATTCTTGAACTTTATCGAACTTAGAATTGGGAAACGTTTCATCCCAAGGATAAATCCTGCTGAGATATATCGAGATCCATCACTGACCTTGATTCATACGATGATGAGGAAGACAATTTTTTCAATGACGAGATAGATGAAAATTTCTATAACAATGCGATGGAAAGATCAGAAGAGATTGAAACATCCAAAAATAGGATTGACCACTCTATGGACGATGAGATAGAACAATACAATTAGGAAGAAGAGCGTCGCTACGCAAACCTTAGGGAGATGAAAATCGATCAGGATCGACCGTTCGTCAACAAGATTGATCTATCTCCTGTGTTGGAAAATCAAGACAACCCAAATGAATATGATAGATCAGCTGGTAGAATCTCAGTACCTTCTAAGGAGAGATTACCACCAATTCCTAAGTCAGTTTATGACGAATTTGACGCGTGGAAAGGTGAAAAGATAGCTAAAGAGACTAGAGTTAGATTGCTTTTTTTCCAGAAATAACCTCAATGATTCATTTACTAGAAAATTAATTAAAGAAAATTTTTACTGGGAGATCCAATATGGAAGATTCTGTCAAGATTCAGCAGGAAGAATGCAACAAAGGCTTGAGATCGTCAGCCAACAAGAGTCGAGGTTAGATCTGCAAGTGAACAATATCATACCTGTTAATAAATGCTGGCATAGGGTCATAGCGGATTTATGACAAAGATTATTCTCATATGAGAGGCGGTTTATATGTCTATAGTATTCTGAGTTCTAGATCTAGATCATTGAATTGCTAATCCGGTTAGATGTCATATTTTAATTATTAAATCCCTGCGATTTTCCAGATACCAATATTTGTTTTAAATTGATTTTATTTCCTTTCTAATCATTCAGATTTATATTCGGATTTCTTTTTGTGACACCATTAAATATTCTTTATCCTAACTCTGTTTAGATATACATATCTAAAAGTACAATCTATTCTCTGTGGATTCAATCCTACCACTATTCTGCCGTACACACTCGTGCACTTGTGGAACTTTTTGTTTTGGGTAAAACCTAATACCACATAAACCATCATGGTTATCATCTTTGCTCAACTCAGAGAAAAGCAACATGGTGAAAGCTTTTAATCTTTTAAGGCTATGAGGGTTTGCAATGGTGATCTTTGTTTCTTATCAGAAGAGCCATTGCTCTGTTCTTTTAAAGCTTAGTTACAGAGCTTACAAACTCTCTCTTTATTTTGAACTTTTTGTTTCTTTTGAACCTCATCGTGGAGGGTGTTTATTGGTTTGTATTAGATGACCAATAAAAAAACCTCTTTCTATGAATCAAAGATTAATAATCAGTTTTATTTTAGAGAAAACTATCTATAGTGGACCTTTTTGAAAATTTATTTTCAAACGGGGAGCCTTACAGCCTTAAAAATCCTTCCTAGGGGATCCGGTTTGAAAAAATAAATTTTCAAAAGTCTATTTTAGACAATACTCCTTTATTATATGAACGATGTAAATTCTTTTATAGTGTTTCTGATAAATCTCTATACAAATGAGACATTTTAATAGTTCTCTTTTAGTTTTAAAATTGTACTCATTTTAAAAGTCAGAAGTCAACAATAATTCACAATTTTCATCTTTATTTTTTTAAACATTTTTATTCTGGTTTACTTTGTTCTGGGTGAGACCGCTCATATATCTGTACGGGACAAACCTGCATCTAAATATTATTATTAATTTGAACAATTTATTGGACAACCCAAAACCAAAAAAAAAAAACATAAAGGAGAACCTATTGTTGCTATTGTCATAGGTGTGAATCCTAAAACTATTCGAGGTTAGCTCCAAAGTTATTTTCCAACACATTTATTTAGACTACCACATCTATTTTCACTAATTTTTTCCTTCACTAATTGAAGGGGAAAGTTGATCTCAACACTACTGCTTCCACCCGTTATCTATTCAATATGGGCAACAAGGTTACTAATGATTTATGCAAAAGGTACTACCATAAAAAACACTTTTATTACATGAATAGTATCAAGCAACTTGGGGTATCATTTCCCACTAAAATATTACAACCATTTCAAAACTGCAGCACCATCTTCCAGAAAACTCTTGTGCCTACAACTGAAGATGCCAACATTGAGTTAGTCTCAACCGATATCCAAAGTATCACACGGATACTATATTATGTTAATGCACAAAGTGGGAAGGGAATTAATTTAGTTAGTCTAACATATAATTCTAATTGTGCTCCACATATGTTTTGTAGGAGAAAATTATTTGATTAAGGCTAAGGTGGTTGACGTAATGTTAGGAACTTCATGTTTCAAAAAATGGAAAAAACGACAACTATTGATTTGTCCAAAATGTCAGGCTATTAAACCAATTGGACTTTTTCGCTGTGTTTCATGTCTCCCAACTCTATTTAACACATTTCTTTCATGCCTATCTTTATGGTCATATTCTGATTTTTGAACCTCCTGTAGATATCATTTTTAGGTTATAGTTGATTATGATTGCCAAACCACCACATTGTTATTTTTTAAACCGGTTCAAGTATTATTGAAGACTACTGCATCAGACTTGGCTGCAAAATAAGTAACAATATTTTGCCCTTTTTAAAACAATGGGGAACTTACAGTTGCCCCTCCTTCTGTTATCACGAAAAGGTCAGCCAATGCATTTTCCCTCATTTATTAGATTTGATTTCATTGTCTACTTTCATTCGATTTCGTTGTCTACTATATGCTTTCATTTATTCGGCTATAATTTTAAAACCTCACTATATTATAGCGAAGTGGCACTTCTGAATCCAGAAATGGGAAATCTGTTGTAAACAAAATGACAAAAATGAGGGCAACAACTTTGATTCTGAAAACCAAGGGATAAAAAAATGAGGGCAAAATGACAAAAATGGTGACTATTTAATTTTAATATCTTTGTATTAGAAATTTCCACTGAATAATACTCACAACTCTGACGAGGAGACTATCGCACTGATCCATCTTTTGAAGATGTTGAGTAGATCTGCTTAAACGGAAATTAATTGCAGTTCTTATCCAATATTATATGTGGATGCTAAATATCACAAATTATATTTTATGAGTGTAAGGACAAATTAAAGGACTAGAATCTCACGCAAAAAACCAAATCTTAATAGCTGATTGAATCAAAAGGGATATTTGATGGGAATTACACAACGGGAGAATAAAAAAAGAAGTAAATGAGAGCTCGTGCGAGAGGTTGTAGTGTAAAATTTTTAGATTAAGAATTAGGTTAAAAACTAGATGGCGAATTTATTGACTCCACCGGCTTTAAGTAGGATCTTTTTTCTCTAGCTTTCTTCTTGAATCTCGTCCGCGATCTGGTATAACTGCTTCCAAAATATCCTCCTTTTGATCTGACCATTGTTTGACTTGTTCTTAGTTGACGTCCTGCGGAAGGTCATATCGCAGCAGAATCCTTAGAAAATCCTAAGGATGCGCTATGGTCCGTTTTATTGAAGTTAATGGGCTTGTGTCCATATTTAGGCTCAGTTAAGTTGTGGGTAAATATGATCAGGAGTCGGGAGCAAAGCCCAGGTCCAACAATAGCCCACCAGTCATTCGAATTCTGAGTGAGGGATTCGAGAAATGATATATTCTGTGTTAGATATTTAACGGAGGTTCTGATTATCTTCTGTTGATTCGATGTGATCCTACGGTTGGGATTCCCGGAGGATAAACACGAATAGTTCATCTCCACGATACTCTGTTTTGTTGCGTAGTTGATAATCGAGATAAACGATTGAGATTTAAGCGGTTTAAATATTTTGAAATTGCCGCCAAAATACATCGCGTCCACGCGCAGAAACTAAAGAGGCAACCCTACACCTGGCGCGGCTATGAGTAGATGGACGGCTGGTATCCTTCGCCTGACTAGAAATTGATAACGCGTGGGAAGCCGAAAATATGACGCCACACGTGGCGTGTTGTGAGTGATATCGTTGGTTAGGATCAATGCTCCTATGCCCTGCTGTTCGAGGACTGCGGATTGATGTTCCCGACCCCGCGAGTTTTATTGGAGATGCTGGCAGCGCTCCAACATACATTTGCCCAGCTGGGCCCTGGTTCCTCCTGTCATATGGTTGGGCTGATGGTGAGATGCGGAAAGATAAGGAACATTATGTCTCTGGACTTGGCACTCTTGATGTATTCGTTCAAACATAATTTTACGGTGGATGTGCCGGGGATGTTCTACGTCATGCCTCAAAAAGAGCAATGTATCATCCGTTAGCTGCCTCCGCGTGATGCATTTTGGCTGGAGCAATACTTTTAATTCAGGATTTCTCCAGCGACAGTTGGATATTTCAAATTTGGCCGGCTGCCACCGCAGTGGCGTAATATGACCGGTGAGCGAAATTAGTTGCTGTTTTATTGTTGTGCATAACTGATAAATTTTGCTTTACTAATGTTTTTTTGTTTGTTTGATTTTGCAGCTACTACGGACAGAGTGTCGTTTACCCCAGAGTTGAGAGCGCTCACATTGCGACTTTAAGGTCGAGGATTTTGTTTGGCGACAGTTCACCCACGACTGTATTCTCCGAGTTTGATACTCAGCGCTTCTGAGACCCGTCCTGCAAGTTTAACCTGTTCAGCTTGCTCCACTCGTTCAAACTGTGCACCCCGCTCCACCGGCTCGACCTGCTGCTACTTAACATAGAGCACGACCAATTGTTCCCGCTCGACCTGACAGTCTGATTCATCCCGGTAAGCGTGGTTTCGGATTGCTTTTTATTTTTAGACGTTTTGGGTATGTGTGTTTCTGACTTTGATATAGGTCCTGGTTGACACCTTATTCTAGATCAAAGCTCTTCGGATAGCACACAGTCTGCTCCAAGAATGAACAGTTGTCCCTCCCTCCGTGAAAGAGACCCCAGGGGAGAGTCTGTTGATACCGGATCCCGCACCAAGGATCTATATCGTTAAAGAAGGAGACATGTGTCAGCTAAGTCAGTCAGGAAAGCAAAAGGAGTCTGGATCATAGGAATAAACTCCAAGATAAAAGAAAGAATCAGCAAACTAATAATAAAAACGAAGTAACAAGCTCCGGGAGATCGATGAACCATGAAGAGACCGGAAGAGATAAGCAGCTCGCAGGAAAGATCCGGTCATCAAGTCACGAAGCAAAGTCATTTTGAAAACGTCATACATTATAACATTCAAGACCAGATTATAGCACCGCAATGCCGTGGCTGAATCCTTCGAGTATAACACCGCAATAACATTTGAGGAATCCGAAACTCGCAGTTTTGCAAAACCACACAATGACACTTTGGTCATAACTCTCGAGGTAGCCAATTACGAGGTGACAAGGGTATTAATCGATACTGGCAGTTTGGTCGACTTAATCTTCCTCAGTACGCTACACAGGATGGGAATAAACCGAACCAAAATCATTGGACCACCATCTCCATTAATCGCCTTTACAAGTGAGACAACCACGTCACTTGGCACCATTAAAATTCCTGTGTTCGCATCTGGAGTGTCAAAAATGGTAGAATTCACCGTTTTAACCGACCGACCACATATAATATAATCCTGGGAACACCCTAGATATATCAAATGAAGGCAGTTCCATCAACTTATCACCAGTGTGTCAAATTCCCCACCCCGACTGGAGTAGAAACAATCAAAGGAGATCAAGGAATATCAAGGTCTTGTTACTTAACGAACCATAGAATGAAGCTGCAATAGCAATTAACGAATTCAGCTATTGCAAAGGAGTCTAGCTATCCTAGTGGGCAGATACCAGACGATATAACCAAAGAGGTATCGATTGATACTGAGAAACCAGAGCGTAAATCAAAATTACTTCTGGCATAAACATTGAACTACAATCCAAGCTCATAGAATTTTTATCCAAAACTAAAGATTCATTTGCATGGTCAGTAGAAGATATGCCAGGTATCAATCCAGGTATAATATCACATGAGTTACAAGTTGACGACACTTTTAAACCAAGAAACCAAAAGAGGAGGAAGCTCGGACCTGATCGCGCAAAAGCAGTTAATGACGAAGCGGACAGATTGTTGAAAGCAGGGTCCATACGAGAAGTAAATATCCAGATTGGCTAGCTAACCCAGTTGTAGTAAAGAATAAGAATGGGAAATGGCGAGTATGTGTTGATTTCACTGACATCAATAAAGCATATCCAAAGGATAGTTTTTTACTTCCACATATTGACCGGTTGGTGGAGTTAACTGCTGGGCATGAACTTCTAAGTTTTATGAACGCCTTTTCTGGATACAATCAGATCAAGATGCATCCAGAGGATCTAGAGAAGACCGCATTCATAACGAATAGAGGTATATATTGTTACATTGTAATGCCATTTGGTTTGAAAAATGCAGGTGCAACTTATCAACGCCTTGTAAATAAGATGTTCGCGGATCATCTCGGAAAAACAATGGAGGTATACATAGACGACATGCTGGTAAAATCTCTCCAACAAGCTGATCATGTAAAACACCTCGAGTAATGCTTCAAAATTCTGAATGAGTTCGGAATGAAACTAAATCCGGTGAAGTGCACCTTTGGAGTACCATCTGGAGAATTTCTGGGGTATATTGTTACTAGGAGAGGAATTGAGGCTAATCCAAATCAGATAAATGCCTTTCTAACAATGCCACCCCAAGGAATCAGAAGGAGGTACAATGCTTGACGGGTCAAATTGCCGCGTTAAATAGATTTATATCTCGCTCTGCGGATTGGTGCCTCCCATTTTATCAGTTATTAGAAGGCAATAAACATTTCGTGTGCGATGAAAAGTGCGAATATGCATTTAAGCAACTGAAAATGTATCTCACGACTCCACCAGTACTTTCCAAACCGGAGTCAAGAAAAACTTTGTTTTTATACGTTTCGGTGTCCAAGCATGCCGTTAGTGGGGTCATTATTCGAGAAGATAGGGGGGAACAACGACCAATCTATAAGCAAGAGCTTAACCACTCCAGAAACTCGTTATATAATGATTGAAAAATTGGCTCTTGTGGTGGTGGTCTCAGCGCGAAATTACGACCTTATTTCCAATCACATTCAATGGAGGTGTTGACTTCGCAGCCACTACAAACTATCCTTCATAGTCCAAGTCAGTCCGGACGTTTAGTGAAATGGGCGGTCGAGTTAAGCGAATACGATATTGAGTATAAGAATCGTACCAGTGCAAAAGCCCATGTGCTAGCCGATTTCTTGACTGAATTGCCATCAAGCAATATCGAAATCAGCCCCAAAGATAAAATATGGAAACTAAACGTGGATGGGTCATCAAAACAAGGATCTGGAGTCGGAATCAGCTTAGTCCCTCCGACCGGAGAAGTCATCGAGCAGTCATTCCGTTTTGGTTTTCCTGCATCAAATAATAAAGATGAGTATGAAGCATTATTAGCCGGACTTCGTCTCGCAAACGAAGTAGGAGCTCGGGAAATAATAGCATATAGCGATTCACAGCTAATCATGAGTCAGTACAAAGGTGAATATGAAGCAAAATATTCAAGGATGGAGGCATCTTTTCGAGCTTGTTAAGAAATCTGCAAAGCAATTTGATACCTTTGTTCTGGTTCGAGTTCCCCGCAGCAAGAACACTACAGCTGATGCATTGGCCGCCTTAGCGCCTACATCTGATCCAGCCTTAGAAAGGATTATTCTGGTGAATGCATTGAGTCTCAAAGTATAAACGTAAAAAGCGAAGCTATGGCAGTAACAAGGTCTCGATCCCGAGCACTTCAATCTCCAACTCATCACGCAAGTGAGCTAATACCAGAGGGTAATCCCTCAAAATGACAGCGTGGACGCCCAAAGAAAGCCGAAAATCCTATAATCATCATAGACAAAGGCGACACGCCAGTACCCGAAGTTATTCCTGACACTGAAACTCAGCAAGGCGCAGATATTCCATCACCTATGGATTCAGAAACCACTAATCTAAATGATGATCCTACGGCAGAACAGGAAGAGCAAGATAATGATGAGTTTGATGATGATACTTTTATGCTTCCAAATAACCAAGAAGGTATTCCAACTAACGATTGGGGGGCTGACTGGAGGGACCCTATCAAAAATTATATCCGAACTGGTGAGCTTCCAAAAGCAAAATGGGAAGCAAGGAAATTACAAATCGTTAGCGCGAAGTATTGCTAGATAAAGGATTCATTGTTCAAGCGAGGTGCTAGTGACCCCTATTTGTTATGTATTCATGGTGCAGGAGTGGAGGTAGTAATGAGCGAAGTTCACGAAGGGCTTTGTGGAAATCATGCATCAGGTTGGTCAATGGCTTTTAAAATGAAACGATTAGGGTATTATTGGCCAACCATGATCCTCGATTACGTCAAGTATTCCCAGCAATGTGTGAAGTGTCAACAGCATGCTCCACTTATTCATCAACCTGCAGAGCTTTTCTCATCAATTGCAGCTCCTTATCCATTTATGCGTTGGTCAATGGACATTATCGGTCCAATGCATAAGTCAACCCGAGGTGTGCAGCATCTTCTTGTCCTTACAGATTATTTCTCCAAATGGATCGAAGCAGAAGCATACATCTCTGTCAAGGATTCGGTGGTAAAGACATTTTTATGGAAGAACATTATATGCCGCTACGGAATCCCTTCCGAGATTGTTACAGACAATGGATCTTAGTTCATTTCCAACGATTTTGAAGATTTTGGTTCAGCCTATGGAATGAAGATGAGTTATTCAACTCCACGATACCCACAGGTAAATGGACAAGCAGAGGCTGCAAACAAAATGGTTTTGAGCAACTTGAAGAAACGACTAGGAACATACAAAGGAGGGTGGTATGATGAACTTCAGCCGGTTCTATGGACATACTAAACTACTCCACGAAGAGCTAATGGAGAAACTCCTTTTTCATTAGTTTACGGGATGGAGGCTGTAGTACCTGCTGAAATAAGCGTTCCCGGACTCCGACGAACCAAACTTCCCAATAACGAATCTTGCAACACACAAATTATGGAGGATACACTAGACACCATTGATGAACGACGACACCAAACCCTAGTTTGGCTCCAAAATTATCAACAGGCGATTGCACGTTATTATAATTCAAAGTTAAAAAATCGACCTCTTCAGGTCGGTGATTTAGTTTTGTGCAGAGTGTTCAAAAATAGTAAAGAGATCGGAGCCGGCAAACTTAGAGTTAACTGGGAGGTCCTTATCAAGTGATCGAAGTAGTCTGCAATGGTGTTTACAAATTAACAGATCAAGATGGAGTTCCAGTTCGAAGGCCGTGGAATATTTTAAACTTAAAAATGTTTTATTCATAAATTGTTATACAAATATGTAAACAAACTACGATTTGGCTTGATCCCACCATGGGTGCATAGGCAACTCAATCACAGTGCAGCTATTATTTAATAAAAAGTACATAAATGGGTGAGCGCATGAAGAGTTTTCCTCACTGGGAAGCAACAACAGCAGGGTGAATGAGAAAGAGAAAGCAACGAGGAGCGATCAAGAAGATGCATGATCGACCTTCTTACAAAATATTTTGGCCCCTTGCCCCGCTAGATCCACGATCCCGCGCACACTTGGCGGCATATAATGCCCGAACTCTTCAAAGTCAAGTTCGATCCAGGACGCACATTTCTCGGGAAATCTGGAACTGTTTCCTTTGCATTTCCCGAATCTTTGACCTCAGTTCGGTACGTTCCTGCTCAAGATCCTTGTACTTAGTGACCAACTAGTTAAAGAAAAAGAGTCATATTGAGTAACCAGAATAGAGGAAAATTATGAGTAAAAGCTAGCAGTTCACCTTTTCCATGAACCTCATTGCTGTCTTTTGGCCATGAGGAGGAAGTTGCTTCATCAAACCACAGGGAATTCTCATCGGATTTCTCCACCCTAAAGGACGTTTGAAGGAACCACCTTCGGGGTTAAGTGCCGCGGTAGGATCGTCATGGAAGCAAATGATGTTTTCGATAGACATACTGCATGTTTAGCATAGCGGAATTTGGCGACCATTTGAAAGAAAAATGAAGTAAAGAAAAGGGAGAAGAGTAGAAGGAGTGAAGAATTCTGATGTTTCTGATTGATAATATATAGTAATTTTCAACTAGGAGATGCCTAAAAATCACCATTGGCGATTTAATTCACAAAATTAAGCAAATCAAGGCTCAGCATGGTGATTCGAGGGATTCGAGAAATTAATAAGTTGAAAACATTAAAATTAATGCAGGTCTGAGAATCGAAATAAAGAGTCCAAATGAAAGCGATAATGTGCCTAGGCCCATCATAGTAAAATAAAACTTTTATTACATTTGGGATTTGGGCTCAAGAACAGTCTCCTTCATAGCCACATCAGCGTCTGGAGTGATTTCTTCCTTTGGTCCAGATGTAGAACCCTCTCCCAGAGCGTCTTCCCATTCAGCCTGCCTGGCCGTAGCCTCTTTCTCTCTAAAGTCTCGAAGGTAGGAGCAAAGAACATCTGGGATAGGGACGATCGAGTCACTACCGTTCTTTTCCCAATCAAGAGGGTGAATTTCTAAACGGCGAGCCCTCCTTTCAATCTTCTGAAGTTTTTTCTCCAAGGACTTCTTCTTTTTCCCGGGTATTGACGGTCACCACATGCACCGTAATGTTCAATCGCGAGCTGAAACATAAATTCATATCCTGAGTAAATGTTAATAAAAAGGAAAAAATAAAACCTAAAAGTGCTTATTGAAGAACAAACCATGTTCATGAACGTCATGGCTTCTGCTTTTTCTCTCCAACGAGAGTATTGATGAAGTGAGGGATATGAATCCTGCTTGGAAAGAATCCATAACCGGAGGCCGGAGGAGGACTCGACGGAGAGTCAGAGTCATCAGCGTAATGGGGATAATATCCAAAGGTGTCCATAATTAAAGAGAAAAAGGAGAATAAGATCGAGGGAGAAAGGAAGAAGGCGAAATAAGAAGAAAAGACTAATGGGAAACCAGTAAGAATAAAAGCAATGTCAGAGGAACAAATAGATAAGGAAATCACAAACGACGGGCATTCAATGAGGGTACTAATTGTTTCTTTAAAGGAACACGCAAGTTTCGGAACTCAAGTAAAGGGTTAAATGAAACACGATTAAGTAAATTGTTAAAACCTAGGATAATATCCTAAAGGGGTGAAAAATTTAACTCGGCCCAACTGAGATAAGCTCTTAAGAGAGGAGAGGCCCAGTCAGGATTGAACCGACTTTTCGAATGAAATGAATTACTGAGTTCGCAAGACTATCTCTCGTATTTCCTAAATACTTAGCAGTTCACTAAGGAATAATACGATTCATATGAATTTCAAACTGATAAAGCAATCCACAAGGACTTTTTTCTTATTTAAAAGGTGCACCAAATTTAAAGCCGAGCTCAGACCTCGCTTAAAGCCGAGCTCCATCCTCGCATTTTTACCGAGAAAACTGGATATAGTTTTTCTTTAAGAATGGTAAGGGTCTGATCAACCCACTTTTCTCTTGAAAACAACTCGACATAGAGTTTACTGAATAAACCAGATTTTGCAAACCTGGTCAGATATGAATGTCTTATCAAAATAAGCACATATAAAAATCAGATTTTCTTAAAAACAAAGCAATAAAGTCAAATATTCAAAGCCCCCTTGGGCAAAAATGAAACACGGAAATAAGTCTGATAGTATCCGGGACATATCTCTAGCTAAGTGGACGCAGCCACATAATCGGAAATAAACAAAACCGGTTTTTGAGGGGTCTTCAACCATTTCAGATACGGGATCAGTTGGGAGATTCGTGACATTCATCTCTTTAGGAAGACCGCTGGCATCTTGTTGAGGAGATAGCTCCATTGGAGAAACTTCCGAGTCAGGAAGAGTAACCATAGGAGAAGTATCGATAGGCCCATCCTGAATATTCCACTTATGTTAGCTATGCCAAAAAACGACATCATCCCATAGGATAAGACAAATATGCTGTTTGAAATAAAAATTAAGTCAAACAGGTGGGTCGAGTCGGACCTTATCAATTGGAGTAAAGGAAGGGATAGGAGCTTCAACAGGGGACAGAGAGGCCTGGTCAACAGGCAAGTCAAGGTTGGGCTCAGGAAGAGGAGGAGAGTCTGCAAAGGCGATTGCAAACTGGTCCTGATCCCACGGTACAACTACTGATTTTTCCAGCTCAGAAGTTGATTCGGCTAGTGATTTTGTTAGCTCGATAATCTCCTTGTCCGGATCAATTTCTTCAGCTTTAATTTTCTTGAGAAGTGTTCAATTACTCCCAATCTTGTTGACGTCAGCCTGAAGAATGGCACGAGCCTCGATAGAGCTGACGTGCTCAGATAGCTGAATCAGTAGGGCCTTGCCATTTTCCTTTAATTCTTTACAGGCCGAACTGGCCTTTTTTTGGATATCATAATCGCGGAGTTTGAGCAGTGCATCATACTTAAGAGAGATCTCTGCGAGTTGTTCTTTTGCAGCAGCGCTTTCGCGTTTCAAATGATAGTTTGAAGCTTGTGTTGCATCTACTTCAGAGCGGAGAGCAGCATATTTTGCCTCATAACCTTAAGTCAAACTTTCAGCTGCAGTCCGGGTGACTTCAAGCTTCTCTTTCAAATCGTTTCTTTCCTTCCTAAGCCGATCAATTGTTGCCATGTCTTCCTCCTTTAAGTCCGCCAAAGCTTTTTCGTGATCTGCCATCATTTTCTTGGAAATTTCCGTTCCCATAGAGGAGTTCATATCAAGAATGAGTTGTTCATAATAATGAACCATGTCGTTAAAATCAGCAAGAGCCTATGTGAGCAGGAGGAATAGGGAATGTCAGAATAAGTGGTATGACATCTACAAAGAATGACAAAAGGGATGGGAAATTTAGAACCTGACTAGTATAACGTTCATGATTCATGAAAATCTCACATGGTTTGGGGTGCCATTTATCGAAGGAGCGAAGGGCAGCGCTGCCACGATGCGGGAGGTTTTGGAAAACTTCATTCATCGTAACCGATTCCGAAAAACAAGAGCAACTCAACAGAAGGATCGTGATCAGGATTTATAAAAAAGGATAAAGTTAAGTACCAGGAGTAGCTGTAAGGCCACCAAGAAGAGGAACAGATTTCGTTTTAGTGGAACTAGACGCAACCAGAACATGACCACCAAGATTGCAAGGGGGTGGACGAGGAGGCATTTTGATTCGAGGTTTGGATGAATCTCGAGCTAATGCCTCAGGACCTGAAAATTTCCTCTTGCGCTTCATTGACGAAATAAGCTCATCTTCATCAACATCGATAGATGGAGGAAGATCAGAACAAGTGAGTAAACAAGGAAAGAAGGCAGATCTCCAACCAAGCTAGTCTTCCCCATGGAATCAACAGTCAGGGAGTCGAGTTTCGACCGATGACGACATCCAACAACGTCCGTTTCCTCCTTCAAACTTTTACATGCAACATCCCTGTCTTGCCTCTCGCGCCGGCTCAAACAATTGTTAGGAACATCCTCAGGAGCAGCGTCCAAATCCCGGAGAGCCCCATTCCTCATACGCAAAACCGAAGAATGAATTCTCCCTAAAGAAAAAGAGTTCCAGACTAAGGTTCCTCCAGTGACGACAGTGAAGAAGTCCAAGAATCCTTGCCAAGGAGCGGGACGAGGCTTGGAAACTAAAAATACAGTAGCAAGAGTTAAGAATCTAATGACCAGCAGTACGAAAGACAAACAGCAATCATAACAACATCTACCAGGGGACGAATTCCAAGAAGAATACAGCATCTCGGACAATCCTTTAACCGAGGCGGCATTGATTTTGACAAATAACATGGATATCTCCAATATTCATCCTTGTCTGGAAACCCAGTGACTAGAGCTCTATCAAGATGAGGATGACATACGTAGAAGCATGAACCACTCTTCTGAGACATTCGAATACTGAAGAGTTTGAGGAGGTCACCGACACTCAAAGCATACCCAGCCTCTGCGGCAACAGCAAGGACGGAAATGATTCTGCGGAGCATGTTAGGCGTCATTTGTGGAAACGCCAATCCTAAAGAACAGAGGTAAAGGAGGAGGATCTCGGGAATAGGGAAGAATAGACCACATCTGGTAAGATATACCGAGTAGATGCAGAGCCAACCGGAACGGCCTGATTCTAAGGTTTCTTCTGGGGTCGGTAGAGAGAATTTGACCTCCGATGGAACTATGCAGAGGGACTTCAAGGCTAGAAGATGTCTTTCTTCCATGATTAGTGATGGAGGGTGGGGACCGAATTTGTCACCCAATTTCAGGGAGCGATTGACCACGGGCTTTGAACCACTTGCCATTATCAAGAAGAGGACGAATTGGATGAACTGAAGAAGAAACGAAGGATTTTTACAAACAATGAAGCAAAGGAAGAGAGAAGAAGTACAGTAAAGAACGGGAAAGGGAGAAGACAGTAAGTAAAAAGAAAAGAAAGAAAAAGAATTACCTTTTAAACGAGTGGATGAAAAACTGCCTCAATATTGGTGGGGGAAGTGGAGGAGATTGTCCAATTTTAAATAATATTCAGAGTAAATGAGAACGTACATCAAGGTAATCATGTCGAATAAATGCGAAATCAAAGGGATTTGATAATTTTCGGATAAGGAAACAAAAATCAGTACTTATTACTTAAGTCTCCCGAGCTATGAGTCAGCTCGCAAGACTTAGGGGGCAAATATTGATACCGGATCCCGCACCAAGGATCCATATCATTAAAGTAGGAGACACGTGTCAGCTAAGTCAGTCAGGAAAGCAAAAGGAGTCCGGATCATAGGAATAAACTTCAAGATAAAAGAAAGAATCAGCAAACTAATAATAAAAACGAAGTAACGAGCTCCGGGAGATCGATGAACCATAAAAGGGACCAGAAGAGATAAGCAGCTCGCAGGAAAGATCTGGTCATCAAGTCACGAAGCGAAGTCATTTCAAAAACGTCATACGTTATAACATTCAAGACCAGATCAAAACCGACATATTTAATCAGGATCATACGATTTTTTGTAATTTATTATAGTATTAATAGTCAAAAATATGTATAAGTGGAAGGAGAGTAACATTGTAAGGGGGATCTTTTTCCATTCTATAAGAAATACATATTATCAGAGCATATACTATTTTATTTCGAGAAACTCATTTCACTAAAATATTATATCCACAGAGTCCGGGCTGGCTATCTGACTCATGCCTTGACGGCTGATGTGATGTTTTATGCATCAGGTTTTACCCAACATTTAAACTACGCAAGTGCACAATTGTGCGTGGCAGTATAATAGTGGGAACTATCCACAGAGAGTAAAAAGTGCTATAGATCCTTAGATCTAAACAGAGCTAGAATGAAAAATATGGAACGTCACTTTTGGAAATCCGAATAAAATCCGAATAAAATCCGAATAAAAATCTTTTAAATAAGGAAAGAAATCAATTTAAAAACAAATGTTGCAATTTGGGAAATTGCACGGATTTAAATAAATAAAAAGGATATCTAACCGGATTATCAATTAAATGATCTAGATCTAGAACACAAACAATGTACCAAAATAGATCTCTTATTAAAAGAAAATATTATCTTATAAATCTTTTAATTAAAAGCAAATATTATTGTACTATAAATCCTCTAGAACCCTATGATAGCATATTTCGACCTAGTTTGATAGAGGTCACTTGTAGATCCAGCTTCAACTCTTGAAAATCTGGAAATCAAGCCTAGAAACTATAGATTTCGGGAAGAATAGCCAACGATAGCTGTACTATAAAACCCTATGAATCATTTGATAGATTCGTCAACCTAACAAAAGCATTTGATTCATAGAAGTAGAGATCTATTGACCATAATTCTAATCTATAACAATAACCTAATTAAATATGAAATCCCTTTGACTGACCGATCTGCTTCATGATCGGTCAATCTTCTTCATCTGCTTCCAAGATCGATCGATCCCAAAGCCCTTTTTAACCGGATCTGACTTTCAAACTTATTCTACTTCTCAGGTGTATGCAATTAAGGAGCAAGGCTTCTAAAGATCTACAAAACCTGAGCATAGAGGAGTTGACAAGGAAGTCCACAAGGAAGAATAAAATGTTTTGGTGCAACACCCAGCAACAATAACGTTGGGCGACCTTACATCCAAGGAGAAAGACCGGGGT
The DNA here is from genome assembly GCA_963555745.1 of Cardamine flexuosa. Taxonomy (NCBI): domain Eukaryota; kingdom Viridiplantae; phylum Streptophyta; class Magnoliopsida; order Brassicales; family Brassicaceae; genus Cardamine; species Cardamine flexuosa. The sequence continues at coordinate 11,339,606 of OY743220.1, read as the reverse complement.
ATTCATCAAACAATACATGGGTCCGGAATGATAGTTCTTACTGTGAGATACATCGGATAAATTGTCATGCAACGAAAGAGTGCAGCGTCCTCAAACAACATCTTGTCGAACTCTGGTCCTCTGGTGGACTCGCAAAGTTCAATCTGGAAGAATTTGTCGGGAGCTATAACAAAGATTGAAAGGACGATCAAGTTTCTGAGCCAAACACCAAAAAGAAAAAATCATCAGACCAGCCCGGACCATCTAAAGGATGAATATATGTCATTATTGGAGGGTCCAAGATATGCCACGATTCGGTTCGAGCAATCAAAAAGCATAAGCGAGCAGCAGTAATGTCAGTTAACGCGATGGCCGAATCTTTTGAGTATAACACCGCAATAACATTTGAAGAGTCTGAAACTCGTAGTTTGGCCAAACCACATGATGACGCTTTAGTCATACCTCTTGACGTAGCCAATTATGAGGTGACCAGAGTATTAATAGATACTGGAAGTTCGGTCGATTTAATCTTTCTCAGTACACTACATAGGATGGGAATCAACTGAACCGAAATCATTGGACCACCAGCTCCATTAATCGCCTTTACAAGTGAAACAACCATGTCACTCGGTACCATTAACCTTCCTGTTTACGCATCCGGAGTGTCAAAACTGACCGGCTGCTTACAATATAATCCTGGGAACACTCTGGATATATCAAATGAAGGCGGTCCTGTCACCTTATCATCAATGTATTAAATTCCCCACCCCGACTGGGGTAGAAAAATTTAAAGGAGATCAAGGAATCTCAAGATCCTGTTACTTAACAAACCATATAATGAAATTGCAATAGCAATTAATGAATTCCACTATAGCATAGGAGCCTAGCTTCCCTAGTGGGAAAAAACCAGACGATGTAACTCCGGAGGTTCACACTTCCTTACTGGTTGATTCATAACCGGCTTAGGAGAATGATACTTTCTTGCAAAAGTTGCTTTTTCTTCTTCGACTTCAATGAACCTGTTGGCTTGGAAAAGAGCATCTTGAATTGTTTCGGGCCGATTGACGGTTAACACCTCTTTGAATTTTGTTTCATGCCAGGGACGCGGTCTGAGAAATCCCTGGGATATTTCCTAGCAACTCCTTGAATTTAGCGATGTGCTTCCGAAGTGACTCTTGTGGTCCTTGTGATAGATTCCACATATCGCTATCCGACTTTCCTTTTTCCATTAAAACGGAATATTGCATAAGGAAACCAGAAGACAATTCATTGAAGCTATTGATTGTTCCTGAGCCGAGCTGAGTAAACCATAGCAGCGCCTGTCCGGACAGATTTTTCGAGAATAATTTACAATAACCAGCATCTTCTTCATGAGGTTCATGGTCAACTCGTCCAGCTGCGATTTGAAAGGCGGCTAGATGACTCTTTGGATCTCCTTATCCATCATAAGTTGGTAAATTAACCCTCCGAGTATCCTTGATTTTGAAACTTGCAATCTGCGCACTAAAAGGGGATCACCTGGTCTCTTCAATGACCCTGTCAATATCCAGAGCCGAGCTGGTAGCTCTGTGAAATTTTGACTTCATTTCCTTCATCTCGTGACGAACAGAATCAAGTTCATCGTTGGTGGTTTGGAGTGTCGGGTCTTCTCCTTCTCCGATTATTTGTTGGTTCTCCGTGACTTGTACGTTCCCATCAACCAGAAGCGGTGTTCCATCCATGGGCTGGTTTGTTAAAGTGGTCGCCATGGGAGTTTGGAAAAAAGTCCATTGATGAGAACTCCTGCGCCTGGAACCTACAGAAGAAGCATCTATCCGAGCAGTAAGAGTTACCTGACTGGTCTTCAATTGTTGTATGTCTTGTTGCATGGTAACAAAACTAGTTGTCAAAGTCGTTAGATTCTTGCTTATTTTTGCCAATGTGTCTGCAGCGTCTCCCATGGTTCGATGAAAAGACTTTCTAGCTTCAGTACTTGATAGATTACTGCTTTAGCCTGAAAATCCCCTCCTTCTAGCGTCAAACTGTGGATACAGAATCCACGCCCAATAATTTTATAGATTTAGTTAATATAAGAAATAGTAGTATTTGCTTTGATAATATTTTCTCTTAAAATCGGGAAAAGATCCCCCTTTACAATGTTTCTCTTTCTCTATTATACATACTTTTGACTATTAATGCTATCAATAAATTACAATAAATCGTATGATTCTAATTAAATATGTCGGCTTTGATTTGGTCTTGAATGATGTAACGTGTATCATCTTTGAAATAACTCTGATTTTTGACTTAATACTTGGATTCTTCCTGCGATCTCTCTATCTTATCCGGCCTCCCATGGTTTTCCGAGCTCTCTGGACCTGTTCCTTCGATCTCGTACCAGTTAGCTGATTCCTTCCTTTTACCCCGAGGTCTGCTTCTGCGAACCGAGGTTTCTCGTTTGTCATAATTATTTTTCTGTCATGTATTCCGTATCTTTAATGGTAATAGATCCTGGGTGCGGGATCTGGTATCAACAGACCACACCCGGTGAGATACACTGAGTAAATACAGAACCAGTCAGGATGGCCCGAGTCAGGAGTTTCCTCTGGAGTTGGGAGGGAGAATTCGACCTCTGACGGAACATTGCAGAGGGTCTTCAAAGTTTGGAGGTCCTCCTCCTTCTTAAGGATTAATGAGGGATGAGGACCAAACCTGTCATCCGACTTCGAGGGAAGATTAACCAAGGGTTTCGAACCACTTGCCATTATCGAGAACAGAATGAATTGAAGACATTGAAGACAATGCACAGGAACGAAAAACAAGAATTTTGCAGACAACAAAGCAAAGAAAGGGAAAGTGTCTTTGGAATGCTGGTTTTAAGAATAAGTGATTGCCCTTCTCCGACCCTTACTGCCCAACCTACGAGCGGACAGCTAATGCCTTCCACTTATTGAACAGGGTTCTATGGTCGGTCCACGACCCCTGGATACCAAAGGCGTCCTTGGGGTGATCTTGTAGTTCCTACGGGGTGGAGATGATGGGGTTGGTCCATGGATTTTCCTTCCTTTTGCCGCATTTTGCTCAAAGGGTTGAAGGGAGATAGTGCATCAAGCTGTTTGCAAAGGCCAACTTGATCCTCTTCCCCAGGGATCAATCCCAGACGAGGGAATCCTAGGAGAGCCGCCGACTCCAACTACCGTCCATGTACGATCTAGTAAGTAAAAGAAAAGGAAAAGAAATTACTTTAAAATGAGTGGATGAAAACTGCCTAGAAATTGGTGGAGGAAGTGGAGAAGTTTACCCGATTTTAAATAATATTCAGAGTAAATGGGAACGTGTATCAAGATAATCATGTCGAAAAATCACAAAATCTAAGGGATTTGATGGACAACAGATAAAGAAACAAAAATCAGTACTTATTACTTAAGTCTCCCGAACTGAGCGTCAGCTCGCAAGACTTGGGGGACAAATTTTGATACGGGATCCCGTATCGAGGATCCATCACCATTAAAGGTATGGGACACGTGTCAGCCAAGTCATCATGACAAGAAAGAGAGAGAGTCCGGTTCGCAGGAGTAGACCTCGAGATAAAAGGAAGGAATAAGCGAACTGGTATGTAGCCGAAGTAACGAGATTAGAGAGGTCGGAAAACCATAGGAGACCGGAGAAGATAAGGAGTTTGCAGGAAGGATAATCATCAAGTCAAGGAGCAAAGTTATTTCAAAAACGTCATACATTACAACATTCAAGACCAAATCAAAACCGACATGTTTAATTAGAATCGTGTGATTTATTGTTATTTATTGATAGCATTGATAGTCAAAAACATGTATAAATAGAAAGGGAAGAGCACTGTAAAGGGGATCTTTTTCCCGATTTTAAGAAATATATACATTCAGAGCAAATAGCAACTTTTTCTGATTAACTAATTTTACAAAATTATTGGGTTGTGATTCGGTATCCACATTTACCCAGTTATAACTTGGTTTTATGTTAATTTTATCAATAACCTGCTATCAAACTTATTCTATTATGTTTAGCATGAAATAACTATATTTAGCATAATGTTAATACAACAATCAGGGAGACATTTTTACTTTAGTTTTATCTATTTACTTTTATTTGTGATATCACTTTATGATTATACATGTATTTTTTGCATGATATACTTGTGATATCACTTTATGATTATAAATATATTGTTTTGATATTTTAAAGATGGTTTTTAGTTATTATATTTTTTTCATTTAATTTTTGACTAATTTTCTTTCAGATATGTAATTTCAACTTCATTAAATTATAAAGTGTTAGTGTTGTTGGTTGTTTGACGTATATACCAATTTTATTATTTTATGCATGTCCATGTTTTTTAAAAAATTGTAAAAAATGTTTATATTTTACAGTTTAATATTTTGTATATAGTTTTGCAGATAAGTTTTAGATTTTAGTTTTTTCCGTTTAATTTTATAATTAATTTTTTTACTTTATATATACTTTTAACTTTATTACAGTATTATGTACTTCCTCTGTTCCTAATTTGAGTTATTTCTAAGATTTTCACACATTTTAAGAAATTTTGTGAAATCACATTTTTAACCATGTATTAAAAATGAAAATTATGAAGTAAGGGTAATGATGCATTAAAAGTAAGGGTATAATAGGAAATATTAAAGTATTGATGCATTGAAATGTGAGAAATACCTATAAATTGAAACAAAACTGTTTTCTAAAAATACCTATAATTAGGAACGGAGGGTGTAGCGCCCCCGAACCGCTCTATGACCGATGTGGCCTCAGGGTGACCCGGGTGGCGGTCTACATTGAGCGATCGAAGGTCAGTTCAATCGTTTCCCCAAGGTTTTTCCCTTCCCCGAGTCCACGAGATCCGTCCCTTGATCATTCATCCGTCTGGCTACAGGCTTTGGCTTTGCAACCATCCACATGTATCCGTCTGTTGCGTATATATACATTTCCCCTGCAACATTAAACAACAAGAATCATTTTGCTTTATACTATCGAGTCATCAAACTCAAATCTGATTATAAAACTACTTATATATATATTTGGATCCTATTTTGAAAATACGTATCTTTAACCATAATCAAGCAAAAAGCAAACCTAACTAGCCTGCAAAACAACAAGTTCGGTCCCTAGTGCACCAACCCGCCTAACCTAACTAGCCTGCAAAACGAACAAACGGTTATGAGAAATCTAATGTAACTCGCAAGCCTGGGTTACCCCAAAACTATGACAAACTAAACCCTGCAAAACAGACACCATCAAAGCACACAAGCGGAAGACTTGACACTAAAATAACACTCAATCTACACACAAGTATCTTCCAAGCTATTCTCGGAAGACACGAGAATCAACACACAAAAGTATCACCCGGCTCAATCCGATTAGTACTGCTCTACACACAAAACATATCATCCAGGCTCAATTCCGAAAGATACTACACAACTACTACACTTAACTCTACTAACACAACCACAACACTTGGTCTCTGAGCCACACTCCGAAAACCACAACACCACACTCACTCAACTACTCAATTTCACAACACGACTCAACCCCAAACTCTAACTCTACACTCCACTACGACCACTGATATCACACAGATCATCAGCTTGCATCACAACTCCTCGATCCACTCACCCAAGACATAATGGTCGACCTAGGCACTGGGCATCGGCATCATCACATTCCAACTCACTGGTTGGTCCTCCGTCCTTCGCGATATGTACTTATCCATGCACACACTCCCGTTCCATAGGGTTGCATACCCAGCAGCTATACGTGATAACCCCCACATGGTTATACCTCTGTATCTTCGGCATGCTTCAACGTCCTCTCAAGAAATCCGTAGATCACAAGAGGTTCCACACCCGCCCCCTAATCCTATTCTTCCCACCTAAACTCTAGACTCTCTACAATTGACATGAGCAATGACTCACCTAGAGCCATTACTCACAAATCACCTAAACCCCACACTCCCCAAAGTAACACCCCAACTAACCACTACCAAACAATAACATAAACACGCAACTACGACTAACCACACTCAAACAATAATGTAAACACGCAAACTACTAACTACACCACATCATACGCCTGTACGATACTACCAAACGCTACACAAACTCTAACACACAACTAGACAATCCAATGTCATTATACTACCCCTATAACTCCACCAAATCACCCATCCGTGAATACCCACTCAATTGAGTATCCCCAAATTTATGCAAACTATAACCTAAGTGTTTTATTAAGGTTCCAATAATTTATTTAAGTCCATATTCAGTTTACGGTGTTATAAATGCATCTATTACCCTAAGTGTTTTTTAAGGGTTCTGATTGTTTTACTTATATCCATATTCGATTTACGGTGTTATAAAAATGAAACTACTCTACTAAACCATCAATCAATCTAACTACTTCAAACCACACTACCACGCAAAACTACACACAAGGGGTACCGAGACTTACACTACTTGTGAAGAATGACCGACTGGACGCCTGGACACGGTTTGTGAGATTAAGAATCAGGTGTTGCTGCTTGCTCCACTGTCACGATCACGCTTCACTTGATAAGAATCGTTGTAACGGCACGGTTTAAGGATGAGATTCGACTTTCGGACTAAGACTAACTCCCCATGCAAAATCTTTTCTCGACTTATCGTAGATGTAGGCTGATATTGGAGGTTTCACGGATCTCCTTTAAGGTTTGGTTTGGCTTGAATTGATCAAAGGACTGATCTTCAAACTTCATGATTCATCTCCTTTTCTTCTTAAATAACCTCGGTGAATCTTCTTGGGTTTTTACAAAAACTCTTAAGACCTTAGTTTAGATCTTTTTGGCTTCACTTCTCTTCTTTGATTCGGTTTTGGTTTGAATCACCGTGGCTCCATCTTGATTTTCTTGTTCTTCAGATTAATTTTTCTCCTTCTTCGGTTTTCTTCTCTTTCACGGCTTCTTCTCCTTCATGGTTTTACCCACGGATTTGGTTTGAATGATTTTCTATTTTGGTTCAGCTTCTCTATGGCTTTATCTTCTTCTTCAGTTTAAATCTTCTCCACGGTTAGATCTTCCTCTTCTTCCCTTTTACTTATAAAATTTCTCAAGTTTTTCTACAGAGATGGGAGAGCTTTTGAGCGTTTTTGAGAGAGAGAAAACTCACAAGATTGTGAGGAAAATGGGTGGGTTCTCGGTTATATAGAGTTTTGAAGCCTCCATGCGTTGTTACACTTGGCGTCCATGCTCCATTGCCTTCCTTTGCACGACGGGTTGTGTGGCAATCATGCAAGCTTTGTCCTCCTCTTCATGTCTCCGCATGAAGTGTGGCATTCATGCGGTAACTCTGGTCCCATCCTGATGCCACTACTCGTACATGCATTAGCTTCGTGTAGAGGTTGTCATGCATTCGCCTTACACAAGAAGCTTTAGCGACACCTAGCGCTCATGCGCAATCCTCGGCCCCATCTCTGATTTCATCTAGCATGATTCTGATCATGCATACCCCTTGGCCCCATCCTTTGTCTCCCCTGACACTTATGGTTCATACACATGTTCAGCTTCCCTTTTCCCTAGTCCATCCGACAACATGCAACCATTCGTAGGGCTTGGCCCTCCTTGTTCCCCAAACAGTGCTTTTACTGTTCACACATTGTTCCTTATTTAAAGGCTGATGTTCAAACAGTATTCTGAACAGTGCTCTCCACTAATTCCATCCCATGCGTTTATTTACTCCTTATGCTCAATATTTCCGATTTCCGACGGTGAATAGTATTGCCGGCAATAAACAATAGCTCTAGATTTTATCCTACGTATTATTTCCGAGCCTTTTTATCAAAGATCCTCCATCGTCCTTTTATTTGTTATCTTCTACATTCTTTTAATTGGTTTATATTTTGTTTGCCAATTCCTTCTTCTCTTTTTACTCCATTCGACTCTCCTATTACCAAGTTTGTCCTTTAACTCGTTATTTCATTCGATCCGATTTTTCTTAGGCTTGTCCTCTCGCCTTTCCTTTCACTTCCTAACGATCCTTTCTATTCGTCAAAAAATTTTACTCGTCCTGGATTCCCACTCCAGACACGGGTCATTACAGCGGGAGTATCAGTTTTGTTGATTGTTTAACATATTTACCCATTTTAATATTTTATAAATTGTTCTTAAGTTGAAGTCTGTCTTGCTATATCCAACGGGTTAGCATACCGACCCGCGGTTTTAATTTTTATAATTTTAAATAATTCAAATATTTTATAAATCTTAAGTTAAGAATTTCTTATATGAAATATTTTTAATATTATCTTTTTGTAAATATTCTAAGTTTTTATACATATAATATTTAAATTTTTAAATATATTACATATTATATTTCATCCACTATATTTATTTATTAATAAAAAAAAATATATATATATATATATATCACTTATTTACTTTGGTTAAAAATTTGTAGTCTAAGGATCAACCTGGCAATTCGTGGACAAAGCTTACTAATTATGTGGTCCATTATTGGATTATCTATATTATCCGTCTTTTAATATACATAATATATCTCGTTGTTACCCCATGATGAATCTACTTAGATCTAGTATGTGGTTTTACATGACTCATTAACACTTCTATTGATAAAGGACATTGAGCAGTAATCTTTTTTTTTTATTGATTGAGTAATATATGTCTCTTTTTATCTGATTTAATTTGTAATTTTCCAAAAAAAAATAGATTTAAATAACAACATGTGTAAAAACAAACTTTTATTAAGAAAATAATTTGAAAATAAGATCAAATAAAAGTGAAATGTGAATCATAACTATTTTTTCAATACATTAATTTAAATTAGGTAGATAGATTTTAGATAAATTAAAATTAATATTAGTTTCCATATTGATGTTTTAATTTTGTTTGAATACACACATAATATTAATCTTGGTTTATTTATTTTAATATGAATGTTTGAAAAAATCCTCTTAGATTGACTAATTTTTAATAATGTAGTAGATATATTTCTAGTAAGATTTACTATGGTGATTTCAAACCCACACAACATTTGGGGTATTTTCTAGTAATAGTATAAGGTAATATATATACTAAAGTAAAAGAAGAGCAAGTAATTATTAGACAACATTTTTATACTATAATAGACTATTTTTAGGTATTATATTTTAAAATACTATTTCATATATATTATATTATAGAAGACTATTTTAGAGATATTACACTGTCAGTCATTTATTTAATAATGTCGAAGATATTATATAAATTTTCATGATAGTAATTAAGTTATTATTAATGAATATATTTAGGTTCTAAGCATTTACTTGTGTTTATGTCAATACATACAGCCTATAGATTTTCAAAATTTTATTTAAACAACAAATTACTAATTAAAAGATATAATAAAATCATTTCAGTCTATAAATACTAATTCGAAACAAACAAAAATAAAATTATTTTACAAACCTTTAAATCAATACATGGTTCCTTCAACAAATACCTATTTTATTTTCGTGCTACTTTCAGTTTTAGTTATCCTCAGACCATCATCATCTTATAGGAATTTATCGTCCATAAATGGATTATTGCCTTTTGCACCTAAACATGTCGTGATCGTTAACAAAATAAATACAGGTGCACCAATGGTTTTGCATTGCAGAAACGAGGAAAAAGATTTGGGGATAAGAGCGGTCCAATATGGTGGACACTTTGATTTTAGTTTTCATGTCAATTTCCGTAAAACGACAAGGTGGACTTGCACTTTTAATTGGCCCGGACATAGAGCAACATTTGCTATTTTTAGGGTTGATAGAGATGATAACCCAAAAAATAAACTTGGAGTTTGCAAAGAATGTATTTGGTGGATTTATGATCCAGGTCCTTGTCGTTTAAAACGCGATGGAGGCACTCTTACTTGTTTTGAGTGGGATTCTTAATCTCTTTATAATATGTATTGCATCTTTTCATGTCTCTAATTTATAAATAATAAAATAAACATAGTTGATAAGCATTTGTTATCATTGGGGGTTTTATAAAAAATGGAGTTGATTGGATTTGGTGACTACTATTATTACATATTTATTATTTTAATTTCTCTTGTGATGATAAATTATGTTTCTGAACTATAAAATGTCAAAGTTAATAACTTTTACCTACTGGTTAATATTCATTTCAGAGTAATGATAGCCTGCTAAAAACTTCATTAAACCCAATCCCGAAGTATTAATAATCAATTTACAATTTGGACAGTGGTTTGCAAAGTTCCAAATATACGTGGCCGTACACATATTTCAAACAGATCAAGGTATTTACACTCATTTGAACCTAGAGAAGGACTTGAGATATGATTAAATCCTTACTTGCTAACATATAACAAAATCCATTATTTTTCTTCTCCAACGATCTTATTTGAATGTGAGTTGTGTGCGTTGATAGCATTTCTTGGTGGAACTTCAATATTGCACAACACATGACAAAACCAATGGTTCCGACCAATGGCGGATCCTGAAATTTTTGTTTACTTGGTGCAAATTTAATATTAAATAGTAATTTCAATATATGAAATATTAAATAATTAAAAATATATTTTATAAACTAAAAACGGAATATCTGTTTTTTGTTTCAACTTTCACTTAATTGAAAGTATACTCAACAAAGCCCACAACGGAAACCAATAGTACATATCTCACAAACACAGCCCACCTAAGAAGAAAGATCTAGAACAGGAACATAATCGTCTTCTTCAATGCAATGACGAAACTGATATAACAAAGCAGAGGATTCAGATCGACAAAGGAGAAGAATATGAATCTATTGATACTTAGCAATGAATGAAAACCCTAGAAGAATTCACAATAGTATAAAGCAAAACTATTGTGTAACAGGAAATGATCAATGAAAAGCACATTCTTCCTCTATATTCTCTTTATTCACATGGTATCAGAGCTCTTATAAACCTTAACATGTGCTATCATGGCTGAAGTTCTTGATCTTTATCCATTTCCCTCTTCTCTTCACATTTCTAGTTCTGTTACTATCAAACTTAATGTGTACCACCCCGGTTTCAGAGAATATGGTGATGCATGACGAGAGCTTAAGAGATTTGATTTGGCTATCTATATCACCGAAGTGCATTATTTTCTCCCGTCAGCCATCTAGTTAGAACTTCAGAGTTAAGCGTGGTTGCCATAGGGTACCACTATGATGGGTGACATACCGAGAAATGATTGTCAGTATAGTGTGAATAAGGTCAAAACACGGGGAAAGATCGTGTGGTGATTTGTAGGGATAATAACAAGTCTTTGAAGCCTCTTGGATTAACGCACCGGCCTTCATACGGGGGTGGGGCTCATGAGCTGAGAGAGGGCATGGGTGATCACGAACGATGGCATTCAGGACATTACACAATGATACTAGCTATCTACTGTGGAAAACACAGTTTGAGTCTCTTCTCGGTTGTCAGAAGCTTCTCGGTTTTGTTACTTGCCAAGTCCCAGTGCCAGCAGAAACAGTCACGCAAAGAGTCAACAATGAAGCTATACAAGTCCCAAATCCCAATTATGAAGCTTGGATGTGTACTGATCAGCTCATAAAGTCTTGGATCTTTGGCACTCTCACTGAAGAAGTGCTCGGTTATGTTCATGGTCTTGGATCATTGCAAGATGTGTGGTTATCTCTTGCTGATAATTTCAATAAAAGTTTTGTTGCTAGAGAATTTGATCTGCGACATCGTCTCCAACTTTTGTCCAACAGAGGGAAACTTTTCTTGGTCTATTGCCGAGAGTTTCAAGCTCCATGTGACCAACTCAACTCCATCAGCAAACCAGTTGGCGAATCTATGAAGATTTTTATCTTTTTGAACGGTGATAACCATAAACCAAAGAAAAATGAACCGTACTTAACCGTATGTCAATCAGTTTCTAAATGGTTTTATTTTTTTTAAAACCAGAAAACCGTAAAACCTACAAAACCGAACAAGAACCAAACTGTAAACCGGAATACCCACCCCTAAACTTTTTTTAATACTTCAAATTATTTACGTTTCTAACACAACTACTCAAAACTAAAAACACCTACACAATATTATGTATATACAATAAATATATAGTATTTAAATCATTCACACTACTAACAACTGACGTGTACTATATTCTACAGTCAAATTGTTTTGATAATTTAATTAATTTATACATAACAAATAATGATTTTAAAAATATTACATCCGACTAATCTAGTTAAGCAGCTTAAGCTCTTTATTTCCATAAGAGACTACCAAAAACCTGAAACAAACAAAAAACAGTGCCAAAAGATAGGTGACTATGGTCTTGCCAAAGTGGTCAACAAACCTAGTAACACGCAGTGAAACTGTACCATTGATCTATTGGTTACTAAAATCCCATATCTCTTCGGTTCCATGTCTACTGGTTAATCTGGCATATATCATAATAGCTATGAATTGTTAACAAGTTGTTGGATAAACAGAAAACATGTTCCATATTAAAATACTTGTGAAGGGATGTGATGTGAAAGTAACTGAGTAAGAGGTGTCAGTGAGACAAATCCAGTAGTACCAATGAGATGAAGTGCAAATGTACCATTCATATTTTGGTGAAAAAATCACAAATCTCTTCAGTCCCGTGTTTATTGTCTAATATGGCAGCTATCAGATAAACATAAAACATTTTCCATTGTAAGAAGTTTGTAAAGGGATATGATGTGAAAGTAACTGCGTACAAATAATGTAGTAAAAGTCCATTTGAGTTATTTGTTGCTTCAAAATCGCACTGAAATTTAGGCAGAAGGTTGCTAATATCTCTGATTTTTACATGTTTATAACCTTTGTTTTCATCAGTTTAATTCTCATCTTGCATCATTTCTAAGTTGCATATATGTATTTTAGTCTCACTTTGCATTATCTTGCAATTTGGAGTCAAAAGTTGTATAAATTGTATTTTGCATAGCTTTTGAGTCTTTTAGGTGCTTATGAGACTTTGAGGATCTTGGAGCCTTAGAAATAAAGAGAGTAGCAAGAAGAGATGAAAAAAAAAGTGAAGAGAAACTTGTAGCAGTCACCCAAACCGCTTGGAATCCGAAGCGAATGAAACATCTGCAACTGACAAACATCTTCTCGTGCCCAGTTCAATCTTTGATTCGATGTCAAGATAAGACATTGAGTAAGCTTTCTAATGTATCTCGTATTGAGTCATTGATATATGTATTCCAAGAGTTATGGTAGAATAACTATGCAAGTATCATCTCTGTCACAAATGAAGAATGAAGCATAATTTTCTGTTGACCAAAATCAATGTTTTCACGCCCGACCTGACATGGCCGGACCGGTCAACCCAGGACGGGGACATTATTCTGGTTTGGATTTAGTATTAAATCTACCAATAATGAAATCAGAAAAAGCCAGAAAAAAACCTCTATTAACCTGCCACCCAGACGGTTCAACCGGTCCACCGGGTTACGGGTTTAGAAATGTTATCAAAATATTTAATTTTTGTTTTTGAAACAATTATTTAAAGAAAATGTTTGAGTTTGAGAATAAAAACTTATTTAAACTTAATTTTTTTATAATTTTCCAGCTTTAAATGCCCGTATATATTATTGGTTGTTTTGATGTTTAATTATTTTCTTTTTATCATTGGCGATTTTTGATGTTTTAGTAGTTTCTTCACTTTTGGTTTAAATTTAATTTAATTATTTTAATGAAACATGGTATTACCGTTTTTCTACTTTAATACTTTTATTCTTAATTTCTTAAAACAATATATTGATACCGGATCCCGAAGCGAGGGATCCACACTCTCCAAATGTGACACTTGTCAGATCAAAGAAGGTACTGTTTCAGTTCGGGAAAATAAAGATGGGATAACCGTAAGAGAGCTCAAGAGAGCGAACTGCAGGTCCAATCAGTAATGCAGTCCCGCGAAGTGAAGGAGCAAGTGGAGTGAGGGGAGTTCATGTAGCAAAGTGAATCCGACAAAATTAGAGAGAAAAATATTCAATAGCCAAGACGTTACAATATTAAAAACAAAAATAAACTGATGAATTAGAGATAATCATGGAGTTAATTAGGATTTATCTTTATCATTTATTCCTTGAATCATGTATAAAGAATAATATTTTGGTTCACCCCTAGTGGTGAACCCTTTTATTCACCCTCTTTTTCTGTAGTCAATCGAAATATGAATATGTAATATATTCATTAATTACTCTTTCTAAATCTAATCAATAATTCATTAATCACTCTTTCTACATCTAATCAGTATAAATATGTCAACTAAGATTATATTAAACAGAAATAATAAATTAAAAATACAAATTAAATATGAATAAACAAAATAATTAAAATAAAATAAAATAAATTAAGAAAATTAAATTTACTAATATCTCGATATCACAAAATAACATTAACTATTTTATATTATGTTTCGGCCACTTATTTTGTTGTTTCTCTTGGGTTTACCGAGTTGTATCACTTAGGATATATTTTTACGTCTTTAATATTTATTTTTCATAATTTATTTTTCACAAAATATGCCCCAATGATGGTTTAGGTTATTTTGTTATCTCGAGATATTAGTAATTTAATTTTCTTAATTTATTTTATTTTCTAAATTTCTTTTATTTATTTCATTTGTTTAATTCTAATTTAATTTTATTATTTATATTTAAATATAATCATTGTAAAAAAAAATTATATAATCTTAGTTGACATATTTTTATTGATTAGATTTAGAAAGAGTGGTTAATGATTTAATATAATTGTTTTATTATTATTTATGAAAGAGTGATTAATTATTTATTGATTATATTTAGAAAGAGTGATTAATGATAATATTACATGTTATATGTTTATTTGTTATAGAAAGAGAAGGTGAACAAAGAGGTTCACCAGTAGGGGTGAAACAAAATATTGTTCATGTATAAATATAGACTCCCAGAACCTTGTAAGAGGGTCAATCTTTTTCTGATCGCGATAATATACACAAATTTATACTTTTCTTTTAGCAATCTTTTTCTATTTAATATTATTTCTTAAGAAATTTTCTATATTTACTTTAAAAATGATTTGATATATTTTTATTATTGGGTCTTGTATCCACATTTTGGCCATGTCTGTGGGGAGAATCAGACTTTCAATATACAAATTTACTGTTTCAAATCAGTTATCCGCATTAAGAAATACATCATGTGCGACGATACCGCTACCATCAGAACAATCTCTTGCCACAATATATCAGAGCAAGACTGACCTGTCGACAAAGCTCAGTGCCATTGAGAAGAATTTGGTTTGTTGAAATACAGTCAGGTAAACCTAAATAGTAGTCAGTCAATTTTTTTCTGCTCCTTTGGACTCCGTTGTTGCTGGGACTTCCTCTGGGAGTTGTAGTTCCCGTGTTATTTTTGGGTCTGTTAGGAGTTTCAATCCTCAAAACCCAAAGAATCCTTCTCAAAGTGTCAACCTTCAGATGCTGACTAATCAAACAATGACAACTCGAGCTAAAAGTAACTCAAGTGGAGTGGCAAACCTTACCAGTGATTCAGTATTTGACGGAGGTAATCCTATAGCTGGGACAGATGTGGCAAACAACAACACAAGCCGAGTTGAGCAAAGCATGGTTTTAATTTTTATAATTTTAAATAAGTTAAATATTTTAAGGACAATTCTCAATTTTAGCACTGATTTATGTTATTGGGACAAAAATAGCATGCACTCTTAATATTGGATAGATCTAGCATTAATTAAAGTCTAAAAGAGTATTATGTCCTTTTATGTGATGCTTTATGCATCAGGTTTTACCCAACATCTAAACTCCGCAAGTGCACGGTTGTGCATGGCAGTATAATTGTGGGATCGATCCAGAGAGTGTAAAGAGCACTATAGATCCGTAGATCTAAACAGAGTTAGGATGAAAATATGGAAAGTTTTGTCACAAAAGGAAACTTAAATAAAATCCGAATAAAATATTTAAGGAAAGAAATCAATTTAAAACAAATGTTGGGATCAAGGAAATCGCAGGGATTTAAACAAATAAAAAAGATATCTAACCGGATTAGCAATTAAATGATCAAGATCTAGAACACAAACACTGTACCAAAATAGATCTTTTATTAAAAGCAAATATTATTCTAATAAATCTTTTAATTAAAAGCAAATATTATTCTACCATAAATCCGCTAGGACCCTATGATAGCATATTATGACCTAGTTTGATAAAGTTCACTTGTAGATCCAGCTTCAACTCTTGGAAATCTTGAAATCTTGAAATCAAGCCTACAAACTATAGATTCCGAGTAGAATAGCCAACGCTAGCTGTACTATAAAATCCTATCAATCATTTGATAGATTCGTCAACCTAACAAAAGCATTTGATTCATAGAAGTAGAGATCTGTTAACCATAATTCTAATCTATAACAATAACCTAATCAAACATTAAATCTTTTTGAATATATCACATCTCCCAACATATAGATCTACTCAACCATGATAATGGGTTGATAGATCATGACGTTGTATGGTTGAAAATTCAAAGAAAGAGATGAAGACAGAATGTGGATCTTGAAAATGCAATGAAAATACTTTAGATCTGAGAAAAACCAATGTAAAAGTTTACAAATCTGAAATGAGAAATAAAAATACCAGAGTAACAGTAAAAACCGTGTCTCAGTCTCTCTGGCCTATCAGGAAATGAGCCTTATTTATAGAGTGTCTTCTAGGTCAAAACTTGGAGTTAATGTGCGATTTGGAGAATATTCGTGACTGGGATCGATCGATCGACTTGGATCGATCGATCTTCTTCCTCTGATCCGTGCCACCCCATAGATTCCTTTGACTGACCGATCTGCTTCGGGATTGGTCGATCCTATTCAGAATCAATCGATCCAGGATGTCTCCAAAATCCAATGATGTGTAAAAACGTCCAAAGTTGCTCCATTTTGCCTATTTTAGCTCCAAGGAAGTGAAAACCTGAAAATACACTAAAACCGTCCAGAAGAACACATAACCTAACTTCTAGACTCAATAAGATAAGTAAAATAGTAATAAAACAGGTCAAAATAGACACTCATCACACCCCCAGACTTGAATCCTTGCTTGTCCTCAAGTAAGAAACAAGGCAATGAAGCAAAGTTTGAATAATGGGAACCAACCAGAAGTGGAAGTTTGAATAATGGGAACTTACAATTAGCTTTAGAAACCACCATGTTGATCATGTAAACCAAAAAGAAACCTTGTGAAAGGTTAATTACACTTTAGCAGTACAACATGTACTTTACCATAAACATAGCAAACATTACCGTACTAGCACCCGAGATCCAAGGGAACTTCTGAAATCTCCATTGTTGGCCCTTTAACATTCATTAAGTATTACGTGCAGTCTCACAAAGGGAGTCTCAATCGCTAAGGGCTAGTAACAGGGGACACTTTTAAGGGTGATGGTTAGGCATGATAAATGAACTCCGGTGCTAGCCAATGCGCAAAATCACAGTGAGACCGAAACCAAAGATGGTGCACAACCTCCTGAACCTTGGACTCTAAGTAAGCTTTTATATGATGATCTTAATAATAAATAACAGAGACAAATAACTAACTAAATAAAGAAAAGGTTTTATTCTGGTTCCTTCAAACTTCTTTCCCTTCTCTTTCTTTTTGTTTGTTTGCTTTTTTTTTTTTAAAGAGAGTCTTGGGATGAGACGGGATCGATTGTTCAAGATAGGATTGGTCGATCCTAGAGCATTTTTTTCTGAGAAGGGGAAGTTGGAACCAGTTCTAACCATGTACATCAAAATAATAAAAACTGCACCAATAGTCAACTAAAACTAATATAGATGAAGTATTCATACTAGAGAGCTTACTCGAATATCCTTGGATCATTTGGTTGTACCGGCTCCCAATACTCCGTAGTTTTTTCACTTGGTTGCACATGCTCCTAATGTTGCGAAAGAGGACTGGGGTCTGAATGAACAAGGGTGTAAGGGTGTGGAACCAAACTAAAAATGCGCTTGGCCATCTGGAGCTCCAATAAGAATGGGGTGAACTCCAGATGTATATGATCTTTTTGCAATATTGAGCCCCTTAGTGAGAAGATTAGTCCAAGCTAAAGGTCCAAGTAGATAGAGCCAACACCGGATCATTCAGATTTCCAAAGGACATGTCGCTTTGGGTAAAGTTGATCCACTGATGGTGTTTCCAATCTTCCTTGAAATAAGTCCAATAAATGTCAACATAAAATGGAAACCAAGAAAATTGTAAAAATTCTCATGTTTTGACTCAATAAAACGACTCAAAAAACTGAAAAAGTTTTATTTTTTGAAAATTTTGGAAAAACTTTTTTGACAAAGAAACAAATTAAAACATAGTGTTAGTAACATATGAAAGCAGTCATCCCTTCCCCCAGACTTAAATCACTACGTTCTGCAGTGAGATAAAATCAAAGAAAATGGGTGCTGCGAAACAACACTGGAGATAATGAATTGTGAACAAGAAAGCAAACCATAAACCGTAGATGGAATTTTCCGACCAAAAGGGAGCATTGGTCTGTACATGAACTGGTTTTCTGCTTTTCTTGTCCCGGGGACCGATCGATCTGGGTAGGATCGGTCGATCCCAGCGTCCTGAAACTTCTTGAAATTCGCATCTTCTGTGTTTTGCACCTGTTTTCAGTCAGCTCAACAAAACATCATCATATCTTATTTTAAAAAAATAATAAAATAAAATAAAATAAAAGAAGGGAAATAAAATAAAATAGTTTTATTAATTCAAAAGCAAAAGCAAAAAGAAAGTTAAAGAACATGTTGGGTTACCTCCCAACTAGCTCTTGTTTTTACAAAGTCGCTATCTTGACTTAATTTTATTTCAATTGGATTCTGGGTTCATTGGAGGAATGGTATCTTCCTCATTTGGTTCCTCCACAATGGGTGCTTAGCCAAATACAATCAGGTATCTCTTGACGGTCTCGATGGGGAAACATATCACCTTGTTCCCAACCCGCAGTTTTATCCTCTTTTTGGGTATGCTGATAGAAGCACCTGCAGTCACTAGGAATGTCAGTCCAAGAATTAGATCTGGTTCATCACTTTTCATGTCCAGCACAAAGATGTCTATCATAACATAACTTCCACCCACAAGGATTGATATGTTGGATAGGATCCCTACAGGATTTTGGAGTGGTCCATCAACCATCTCAATTTTGGACTTGGGTTGTATTATGTGTTTTAGACATAAGAACCTTGCATTCTTGATTGATATGCCGTTCTCGCTAGCTCCAGTGTCTACCAAGCAATCCTTAAAAGGGTTCGTCCAATTGTGACGGGTATATGGAATTCACCTGAATCATCCATCTTAAGGGGAAGTTTGTCCTCCATCTTGCTGTGTAGATGCTCCCAGATATAATCCGTTGCTCCTTGGAGTGAAATTTTGCCAGCAAGGATGTTCCCAATGAAGTCTGCCATCAAAGGTAGCATGGATCTAATCTCCTTAAAGGGTAACCTTGCACCCCATTGGCCAATTATCTCATCAACCTTCTTTTATGTGATAGGATCCATCTTCTTGATTGTGTCATGATTGTCTCTTCAACCTCTCCCTGATTTCTAGGTTCTTTTAGGGTTTTGTTTTTGGGAGGTTTATGTAACTGTGTTTGCAGGGATCGGTCGATCTCCATCTGGATCGATTGATCCTCCCCAATTTTAAAATAAGTATCGGGGAAATGGGATCGATTGATCTTACCCAGCGGGTCGATCCTGATGGAATCCGGATCGATCTCCTTATCGAGAATGCATTGGCTCTCAACCTTGGATCGAATGATCTCACCTTCGGATCGATCGATCTCAGCAGATTTTTTCTCATTGATTTCTAATATCCTCTCAGTTGTGGAAACTTCCGGGATTTCGTTCACTGAGTGAACAACATTGATAGCATCAAAATCGTTAATTACGAATGTTTGACCACTTATGGTGTGTTGCGTATCAACGGCCTCAACGTAAAGTTTCACAACGGTTTTTCTGAGATGGATTTTTATCCTCCCTTTTGGCACATTTATAGATACTCCAGCTGTGGCTAAGAAAGGACGCCCCAGGATAAGATCAGTACCATTATCGTCCAGGTTCAGAACCATGAAAACAGCGAGTATGTAACACGAGCCTACGAAAATTGGGATATCAATTAGGATTCCATGTGGCCTATGGGTTTTTCCATCAGCCATAGTGATTATCTTGGTGGTTTGCTGCATAGTTAGCAGTCTGAGTTTATGGGCAACAGAGAGTGGTAGCACGTTGATGCTTGCCCCCAAATCTACTAAGCTTTTTTTGAAACAGGTATCACCATGGTACATGCCAGAATGAATTTCCCTGGTTCTCCTAGCTTTTTAGGAAGTTTTTTTGTGCATTTGCTTATCGCATTTTTCTCTTAAAATTTTGACAGAATCTTCCATAGTGGATTCCCCATTGAAAATTTTCTTAAGATGATCTTCCACCAAATCAATCCATAAATCTGGGAAAGATAATCTAGCTCTCATTTCTTTGGCTATCTTTTCAGATTTCCACTTATCAAATTCATGGGAGGTTGATTTATGGATTGGTGGTAATTTCTTTTCAGAGGGTTCTGAAGTTTTGGTGGTTGGTTTAATAGGTTCGGTGGGAAAATCCTGGTCTTTCAACACATGGGATTGATCAATTTTACTGGGGGCTGATCGATCTTGATCAATTTCCATATCTCTGAGGTTAGCGTAATAATAATCTTCTTCCTCTACCTCATCATCCATGAAATGATCACTTCTGTTTTCCGATGTTTTAGGTTCTTCAGGGATTTTCAGCTCTCTGTTGTAAAAGCTATCCTCTATATCATCATTGAAGAAGTTGTCTTCTTCATCATTAGACAGATCAAAGATTTTCTGATCACCTCTAAAAGGATAGGCCTTTGGAACAGCGCGTTTCCGCTCCTATGTTCAATGAAGTGTAGAGATTCATTGGGGTTATTTTCAGGTTTTCCTGGGAAAGTTCTGGTTGGTGCCCTATTTTTCTCGGAAGTTTGAGCAATTTGGTTTACTAAAAATCTTACGTGAGTTCCTAAGGCGTCAAACTTCCCATTGAGGCTCTCGTGAATCCTATCAACCTTAGTGTTGATATCCCCAACAAATTTCTTCTGTCCTTCCATGATTTGCTGGATTAAGGATTCAATCTTCTCCATGGAACCAGCATTCCCAGATTCTCGGTGTTGAATCCTGTTTTATCAGAACCAGCATTTTTTTGGAGGTTCCCTTGGTTTCGAGTACCCCGATGTGGATAAAACTGATATCCAGGGTTCTCAACATTATTACTGCAGTAGGATAGGTTAGGATGGTTCCTAAAATTTGGGTTGAAACCCCGGTTTTGATAGTTTCCCTGTCCACCGAGAAAGTTGATCTCCTCAGTTTGATCCTCCTCATCATTGAACTCATCACTTTCCAAGAGATTGACAGATCTCTTTTGAGCTCTCATCAGAATGTCCACCTTAGCATTAAGCTCCTCTATGATCTTATCACTCACTTGAGTGGGGTTGACTCTCCTATCATAGTCAGAAGATCTGTTAGAGTTGCTTGCTGCCAGGTTTTCAATGAGCTCTACAGCTTCCTCCAGCAGGTTGCTCATGAAGTCTCTCCTACTGGCTGTGTCCATAGCCATTTGATCCTTCATTTCCACTCCGTTGTAGAAAAAGTTCATTATGTTCGACTCGGTGTAGCTTCGAGGGGGACAGTCCCTTAGGTATTCCTTATAATGTTCCCAAGTTTCATAGAAAGACTCGGTACCAGCTTGGTGGAATGTGGCAATTTTATTTTTAAGCGCTGCAGATCTAGCTTTGGTGAAGAACTGCTGTAAGAAAGCAGCTCGGCATTCACCCCATCTTGTGATAGATCCGGGACTCAAAGATTTTAGCCATCTATGAACCTTGTCAGCGAGGGAAAAGGAAAATAATCTACAACGGAGGTAGTCTTGGGGGACTCCGTTGGCTTTTGTGGTACTACAGATCTCCTCAAAAATATCAATATGGTCCATTGGGTTCTCGTTAGATAGCCCATGGAATTGATTCTGTTTAACCAGGGCGATTATTTGAGGTTTAATCTCATAATCTTACCTCTGGATAGGAGGGGGAATAATAGCAGATCGGTTCCTATAGTTGGCGTGCGGGACATCTTGCTCGCCTAAGGTAACCCTGCGTGGCGAGACTTGCAGTCCCGGCACAACATCTACTCCAACCCCAGCAGCTCCAGCATCATTGAGAGGTCCTCTATTATCCTGACCCTCTCTCTGCTGGATTTCCTCTGCATCCTCACCATCATTAACGGGGGGAATGTTTCTAAGGTTATTAGGATCAGCCATACTAACCTTATCTTTTGCTTTCCTTGTGGTTTTGTTCTTCTTTGTTTCCTTGATCTTCCTTGTGGACTTCCTTGTCAACTCCTGTATGCTCAAGTCTTGTAGATCTTTAGAAGTCTTGCTCCTTAATTGCATACACCTGAGAAGTAAAAGGAGTTTGAAAAATCAGATATGATTAAGAGGCTCTGGGATCGATCGATCTTGGAAGGGATTGGTCGATCTCGAGAAAAAAGGATCGAACGATCAAAGAAGGATCCATCGATCTTGCACAAAGTAGGATCGGTCGATCTTTAGGGATTGGTTGATCGTGCAAGAAGTAGGGTCGGTCGATCTCGGAGACGTAAAAAATGCAGAAAATAAAATATCCTATACTAGGTTTAAAAACTTAAATCTAAAGGTTTTACCCAACATCTAAACTCCGCAAGTGCACGGTTATGCGCGACAGTATAGTGGTGGGATCGATCCACAGAGAGTAAATAGCACTATAGATCCGTAGATCTAAACAAAGCTAGGATGCAAATATGGACAGTAGTCACAAAAATCAAATCCGAATAAAATCCGAATAAAATCATTAATTTAGGGAAGAAATCAATTTTTTAAAAATGTTGGGATTTGGAAAATCACATGGATTTAAATAAATAAAAAAGATATATAACCGGATTAGCAATTAAATGATCTAGATCTAGAACACAAACACTGTGATAAATCTTTTAATTAAAAGCAAATATTATTCTACCATAAATCCGCTAGGACCCTATGATAGCATATTTTGAGCAACTTCCATAGAGTTCACTTGTAGATCCAACTTCAACTCTTGGAAATCTGGAAATCAAGCCTATAAACTATAGACTTCGGGTAGAATAACCAACACTAGCTGTACTATAAAACCCTAAGAATCATTTGATAGATTCGTTAACCTAACAAAAGCATTTGTTTCACAGAAGTAAAGATCTATTAACTTTAATTCTAATCTATAACAATAACCTAATTAAACATTAAATATCTTTGAATATATCTCATCTCTTAACATGTAGATCTACTCAACCATGGTAATGGGTTAATAGATCATGATGTTGTATGCTTCAAAATGCAAAGAAAGAGATGAAGACAGAATGTAGATCTTGAAAATGCAATGAAAATACTTTAGATCTGAGAAAAATCAATGTAAAAGTTTACAGATCTGAAATGAAAATAAAAATAGCAGAGTAAGAGTAAAAATCGTGTCTAGGTCTCTCTGGCCGCTCAGGAAATTATCCATATTTATAGAGTGTCTTCTAGGTTAAAAATTGGAGTTAATGTGCAATCTGGAGAATATTCATGACTTGGATCGATCGATCTTCTTCCTCTGATCTATGCCACCTCATAGATTCCTTTGACTGGCCGATCTGCTTCAGGATCAGTCGATCCTCGTCATGCTTGGTCGATCCTCTTCAGGATTGATTGATCCAGAATGTCTCCAAAATCCAATGATGTGTAAAAACGTCCAAAGTTGCTCCATTTTGCATATTTTAACTCCAAGGAAGTGAAAACTTGAAAAGACACTAAAACCGGCCAAAAGAACACAAAACCTAACTTCTAAACTTAATAAGACAAGTAAACAATAGTAAAAACGGGTCAAAATAGACACTCATCATGATCCTTCCCTATAAAAGGGGATGTTGGATCAGGCCGCCTCCATATCTTCTTTTCCCTTTAGTTTTTTAGCAACTTTTTAATTAATTAGTACTTTCTCTGTCTAGTTTATCTTTGAGTTTTCTTTGTATTTGCAAGTGGATTTCTAGTTCATCTATTGAGTATTTGCGTTTAATTCCTTATCCATGCTTGCTCATCTCTCTAGGATCTTCATCATATGTCTTGTTTGATGATTTATGGATTTGTGTTCTTGAGTAGGAAGATTGTTTATGAGTAGTTTCCTTAGGGAATTTAGGGATAAGATAGATTGATGGTCCATTAGCTTACTAATCTGATGCTTATATTATGTGCTTGATTGAAATCCCTTTTGGGTGAGTGTTCTAAATGCATGTTTCTCTCTGATCAATTTGAACTTGATCTCAGATGAATCCCACAGGACAGTATGATGGATTCATTGGAAACAACTTTTTCCAGAGATCTACATACACTACCCTGGCAAAATCGGGTTGATAGGAATGTTTTTTGGCTTTAATGGGTTGATTCGTTATGCATGATCTATCATAGTGGCCCTGGCAAAATCAGGTGTGTCAGTGGTAGATCTTGAGACCTTCTATCACGGCAATGGATTAGGTTGTTTTAGAAATCTATTGTCTGGGGATTAGTCCTAAGTGGTTGTTGTTTGATAAGCATTAGAAATATTCACTTATGGTCATTGGTCAATAATCTCATCCCTTGAATCCCTATTCATCTTATAATGCTTTAGTGATCATGTTTATCTAGTTTACTTGCTCATTACGTTTTTATAATAGTTTCATTGTCATTTAGTTTAGTTACTCGATCTGTGTATTTGATCCTTCTGATCGAGTGCATTGTTCTTTTTGTCGTTTACCGCTTAGCTCGATCAAGTTACTCGACCCTTCTGGTCGAGTGACTTTGCTTTTATTGCTCATTAGTTTACTCGTTTGATCTACTTGATCCTTATGATCGAGTGGATTTAGTTTTACTGCATTTCACTTTTCTTTCACTTAGGTTGTTAGTAAAAACTCATTTTTATGCTTGGCTTGGATTAAGATAATTAGATCACATCTTCATTGATTATATGCACATCCATTATGGATTGACACCTCAAATACTACATTGATTGAGGAACTGAAACCTCTGGACATTTAAAATACTGATAAAATATCTGTTTCAGATTGAGCTTGGTGCCTGTGCTCAATGCTCGTGATAACACTCTCCAAAAGAAATGTTTGAGTTTAGGTGGGATTGATGTTTTCCATATTTTTGTTTTCAAAGCCGGAGAACCTGGTGGTGGTAAGATGAGTATACTGTTTGAATCTGGTAAATGTGTAGCAAGCCAATACCCGGATTCAACTGAATAACAACCATCTTTCCTATAGTGCCAAACTGGCCGGTCTTGAGAAGGATGATGAGGTATGTTTATCTGTTTAAAAATAGAAATTTCCTCCAGTGGAAGAAATTCTGAGAGCTTATGAAGATCCCACTTATTATATCCTGGTTCCCAAAGATCCGGAAGTGTGATTTTATGATCCAAATTTGGGATCGATGCCAGCCTAGGTGGGTGAATAGGAAGCCAATTTTCTTTTAATGGATTTATAGTCAACCCAACACCTACATTAAACCATAATCCCTTGTTGACTAAATCCCTTCCGTGTAAAAGTGATCTCCACCCATGTGATTGTTGTTTTCCTAGTTTTGCCAGAGTTATATCACTGTCAGGAAAATCCTTAAAACCAAAACCAAAGAGGGATCGATCATTCTTGAACAAAGTAGGATCGGTCGATCTTTAGGGATCGGTCGGTAGAATGAAAAATGGAAAGTTTTGTCACAAAAGGAAACTCAAATAAAATCTGAATAAAATCTGAATTAAATATTTAAGGAAAGAAATCAATTTAAAACAAATGTTGGGATCTGTGAAATTGCAGGGATTTAAATAAATAAAAAGGATATCTAACCGGATTAGCAATTAAATGATCTAGATCTAGAACACAAACATTGTACCAAAATATATCCAACTTCAACTCTTAGAAATCTGGAAATCAAGCCTACAAACTATAGATTCCGGGTAGAATAGTCAACACTAGTTGTACTATTATGAATCATTTGATATATTCGTCAACCTAACAAAATCATTTGATTCATAGAAGTAGAGATCTATTAACCATAATTCTAATCTATAACAATAACCTAATTAAACATTAAATCCTTTTGAATATATCCCATCTCCCAACATATAGATCTACTCAACCATGGTAATAGGTTGATAGATCATGATATTGTATGGTTGAAAGTTCAAAGAAAGAGATGAAGATAGAATGTAGATCTTGAAAATGCAATGAAAATACTTTAGATCTGAGAAAAACAATGTAAGAGTTTACAGATCTGAAATGAGAAATAAAAATAGCAGAGTAACAGTAAAAATCGTGTCTCGGTCTCTCTGGCCACTCAGGAAATGAGCTTTATTTATAGAGTGTCTTCTAGGTCAAAACTCGGAGTTAATGTGCGATTGGGAGAATATTCGTGACTGGGATCAATCGATCCGACTTGGATCGATCGATCTTCTTCCTCTGATCCGTGCCACCTCATAGATTCCTTTGAATGACCAATCTGCTTCAGGATCGGTTGATCCTCGTCATGCTTGGTCGATCCTATTCAGGATCGATCGATCCATGATGTCTCCAAAATCCAATGATGTGTAAAAACGTCCAAAGTTGCTATATTTTGTCCATTTTAGCTCCAAGGAAGTGAAAACCTGAAAAGACACTAAAACCGGCCAAAAGAACACAAAACCTAACTTCTAGACTCAATAAGAGAAGTAAAATAGTAATACAAACGGGTCAAAATAGAAACCCATCATCCTTCCTTTACAAATCATAACATTTTTCAAAAATATCACCTTCTCTTTCTTCTTCGTCAACTTTCACCGTTTCTTTCCCTGAAAATTTCAATCACCAACGTTTCCAGCTCCGACAAAGACGATTACAGCAAAAACAGCAATTGAAGACAAATATGACGATTAGAGAATGAGACGACAAAGACATTGGTTGAAGACTAGGGCGACAAAGATGGAGACTGAAGAGAAGAATGATGATTAAAGACGGTGACGAAGTCGGCGATTGAAGACGAGAACTAAAGACGAAGATTGGAGAGGAGGATTGACAATTTTAGAGGGAAACAGAGATTGAAGAGGAGAATCCATCAAATGATCTTCGATCATGCAATTTCAAACTACTTGGTAATTGAAAGTGGCCAAAACCTGGAAATATCTTCTCGCTTGTCTTATCTGTGAGCTTCCAATTCTTACTTTCCTATGTAACCGAGAACATGTGTTGATTTGAAACTATAGATCATCTCATTATCTCGAATCCAACATTGACCTTATGGATCTTATAGCTTGGGGCTAGATATGCTGCGGTTACACACAGAGAGCTCCGTCTGTAGGAGAGGGAAAGTGATGAAAGTACATGGGAGACGAAATTGGTTGCTCTGTTGATGACTGATGAAGTCCAGTGAATGATTTGAGTGTAAACATCGCCATTGCTGTTGGTAAAGAGCTTGAGGACTTGAGTGTACTCTAACACTCGAATCTCTGTTATTGTTGTGAGATTTTTTTCTGTTTAAATGTATTATTTTGTTTTAGTTGATTATATATTGTTGGGGATACATGTTGTTTTGTTTTACATTCTAAGTCTCTTTTGTTTGTTGAATATAATATAAATCATCAGGATGATTCATACTTTCACAAGTTTAATTTAAGCCTGATTGTTACAAGTATTATTTTGATTTCTTTCACCTATTAACGAAAACGTTATTTAAGAAAGATTTGTAGTTTTTAGGAAGGATCAGTAGATATTTAGGAAGGGTAAATAGTGATTTGGGAATGTTTAGGAATGATACATAGCTATTTAGGAAAGACTTTGTAGTACTTTAGGATGATAACCTGATATTCTACTTTCTTTTTCTTGAAAATGGTTATACATTAAAACCTCTATAAATTAATAATATTGGGACCAATATATTTTTGTGATATTTTATTAATTTATCGGAGTTATTAATTTATAGAGCTGATATTTAGGTCAAAGTATCATTTTGGGAACAAAATTTTAATTAATTTAACGAGGTTATTAATGAATCGAGTATTAATTTATAGAGGTTTAACTATACTATCTTATTGCCAAAAAATACAGTAGCATGATCTTACAATTTTATTTTCAAGCATGATTGTTACAAATATTATTTCTATATCTTTTAGCTCTTTACTAAAAAAATATTTAAGAAGGATCTGTAGATGTTTAGGAAAGATCAGTAGTGATTCGAGAATAATTTCAGAAGGATACATAGCTATTTGGGAAAAGTTTTGTAGTAGTTTAGGATGATAACTTGATATTCTTCTTTTTTTTTCTATAAAATTAGATTAGGACCCGCCTGATGATCGGGTTTTAAATTTTAAGCATTTATATTCAGTTAAATATTTGATATTAATGATATATCTTAAATTGTTTTATGGTTAAAAATAGAAATCATGTTTTATTAGGGAAAATAGTTATTTACAAATATTAGTTTTCTACATGAATTAATTAATCAACTTTTTATATTTTAAATTTTATCATAAACATATTAAAAATCTATATAATATCCAAAAGCTTTTGGTTTTCACTTGTTTTTGTTTTACCACGTGTTAGATACCGTGGACAAATATCTAAAACCTGAAAAACCAAATCAAATCCAATCCGAAAAGGATGCTAACCCAAAAAAAATCCAAATGGTCCTAGAATTATATACCTGAAAGACCAAACCTGAACTGAACCGAACAAAACAGAAAAGTGACTTGATATAACTCAATTACCCTACCATTATAACCCAAAAATTTCAATTATTTTTATTCAAATAACTAAAATACCCAAAATTAACCAAATATCTTAAAGTTCTTGGTTATTAACTCTTTGTTAAATTAATTCTTCTTCCTAGACTGTTGATTTTTGCTATACAACTTAACTCAATCTTCAATCATATTAAAATCTTACTTTAACCTCATGTATACTCCATCTAAATTAATAGAAGTTAAAACTTTTATATCAAAATAATATGCATCATATCAAACAAATATTCATATATAACTAATATTTTTAAAATATTTTTAAAATAAATAAAAACACGATTAGTAATTTAGTAGAAAAACATTAAACTTGGAAAACTAACAACACTATTAGTAATTTAGTAAAAAAACATGAAACTTGGAAAACTAACATTTCACATAAACTAAATTTAGGTTAAATCGCATATATTGTTATTGGATTCTAAATAATATTAGAATCTAAATATATAAATTTTAAAAAGGTTTACTAGAAATAATAAGATTGAATGTATATCAGAAAAAATAGAAAGTATAACCTTCTTGTTTATTATTTATTTACTGCTCTCTTTTTGTTGTGTTTCTGTTTTAATTAACAAACTAATTGAGATAATAGTTAATTAAATATCCATAATGCTTTTAAAATATATATTATCTAAAATTTTAACCTAATTCATTATATATTTAAACGAACAAATTTTAAAATTTATTTGAGGTTAATTTTAAAAAATCAAAATTTTTTTTAAAACATGTTCAAAATTATATATGTAAGAAATGAAAACTAAATATTATCTATTTGATTATTTATTGATTTTTCTTATTTATTTTCATTTTAACTAAATAAATAATATGTAAAATATCAAAAGAAATATTATCTATGTGATTATTATTTGTTGGTTTTCTTTTTTTATTAAGGAAATAAATTTTTTACAAGTGTCATAATCTAATCAAATAATCGACACATGTCATGATCTCATGAGTTATAATTATGTCACGTGTCGGTTTCTCGTGAGTGCAACCTAAGTTTATATAATAAGATGGTTATATTGCCTCATTGACAAATAATATAGTAGCATGCTCTTACAAGTATATTTTCAAGCCTGATTCGTACAAGTATTTTGATTTCTTTCTGCTATTTGTTAAAAAGTTATTTAAGAAGGATTTGAAGGTTTAAGGAAGGATCAGTACATATTTAGGAAGGGTCAGTAGTGATTTTGGAATGATTTCGGGAGGATGCATAACTATTTAGGAAAGGCTTTCTAGTGGTTTAGGATGATAACCTGATATACTTCTTTCTTTTTCTTAAAATGGTTATATTGTCTCATTGCCAAATAATACATTAGCATGCTCTTACAAGTTTATTTCAAGCCTGATTTTTACAAGTATTATGTCGATTTCTTTCAACCATTTACTAAAAGGTTATTTAAGAAGAATATATAGGTTTTAGGAAGGATCTATAGATATTTAGGAAAGCTGAGTAGTGATTTGGAAATGATTTCAGAAGGATACATAGCTATTTAGGAAAGACTTTGTAGTAGTTTAGGATGATAACCTATTTTTTTTTTTCCTTTTTCAAAATGGTTATATTTTCTATTGCCAAATAATACAGTAGTCTGCTCTTACAAGTATATTTTTCAAGCTTGGTTTTACAAGAATTATTTTCATTTCTTTCAGCTATTTTCTAAAAGAGTTATTTAAGAAGGATATGTAGTTTTTAGGAAGGATCTGTAAATATTTAGGAAGGATTAATAATGATTTCGGAATGATTTCAGAAGTATACATAGCTATTTAGGAAAGACTTTGTAGTTTAGGATGATAACCTGATATTCTCTTCTTTTACTTTAAAATGGTTATATTGTCTCATTGCCAAATAATACATTAGCATGCTCTTACAATTTTCTTTTCAAGCCTTATTTTTACAAGTATTATTTCGATTTCTTTCACCTATATTCATAAAACTTAGTTAAGAAGGACCTGTAGTTTTTAGGAAGGATCTGTAGATATTTAGGAAGGATCTGTAGTGATTTAGGAATGATTTTGGAAGAATACATAGCTATTTAGAAAAGGCTTTGTAGTAGTTTAGGGTGATAACTTGATATTCTTCTTTCGTTTTCTTTAACAGGTTAACCTAATTAGAAAAAAGTTATAAGTTTTTTAAAATCGAATATATGCATACATGTACTTGAGGGTTTATGAAACAATTTAGGAACTTTTAAAAGTTAGAACAAGTTATAAGTTCTGATTTGAAGTTTTCTAACTACAAATTCTTGGCTTGGCCAGACTCTTCACTTGAGTGTTTGGTCCTGTAATTCTTTAACTTTGAGTTCAATCCATTTGCAACGCCATGTTATAGGCTGTATAAACCTCCTCAAATGATCATTCACAAAAACCATATCATTCACAAACATAGTCTTATAATGATGATAACTTGATATTCTACTTTCTTTTTCTAGTTTAGCTATTTATCAGCATCTTCCTCACCAAAACCAACATTTCTCTTCTCTAACTGACCCATTTAATGGGCTCACACTCTTATAAGCTTGGCTTTTTTTTTTATCTCCGCCTCCACAATCAAGGTTTTGATGAGGGCTTGATTCATTATTTTATGCCTTCAATGCTAGCTCGTCTAACACATCCCTTTTTGGATCAAACTGTTTTCATCAACATCATCTTCCTTCATAACTTCACTACAGAACTTCTCATCTGATCTCTGATTTTCTCTAGCTATGACACCATCTTCTTGGAGCAAACACTTTGATTCCTTGCAGCCATCATCGATCATATCTGTATAGCTTCCACATATATCAAGCTCATCGTCACATGCTTGCCTTGTCTCTGGTGGTGATACAACTATGTCAACTGCTCCTTGATATGCACCAAAAGAAGAATCTGAAGAGTTGTTTTCATTAAATGTATTCAAAACCATATTACTCTTCTCTGTTTTGCTTCAAGCTTCTTTTTTATCATTCTCTTCGCTTATTTTCTCTACTTCTAGTGGTTGAAGCCAGCAACAGCTGAAGCTATTTACTTTCCCTTAGATTCGTCCTCGAAAGCCCACAAACTTTTTAGTAACCTACAACATCAACAAAGAGATCCGCCATCGTCATCGTCATTGTCGATTTCGTCATCATCGTCTATTCCACCGTCGTCGTCATCGTTGATTCCACTGTTGTCTTCATTGTGGATTCCACTGTTGTCGTCATCGTCGATTCTGCCATCGTTGTCATCGTCGATTCCGCCATCGTCATCATCGTCGATTCCGCCATCATCGGAGTTGATTCTGCCGTCGTTGTCATCGTCAATTCCGCTGTCGTCATCATTGTTGATTCCGCCGTCGTCGCATCGTCGATTCTGTTGCGTCGCCATCGCCAAAATTCGATGAAGAAGATAGCTTGAAAAAAAGAATAAAAAGTTTGAACATTTTAAAACAGGGTCATTGTCATCTTTTAGCAAGCATAAAATCCTATTCATGTCCAATTATTATTTGTATGCTATTTGTGTCCAAAAAATTGAAGTAGTGCTATTACAGAGAATTTCTTAAGAATTTAAGTCAATTTTATGAAACCAAAAACACAGATTTAGATCTCGTAACCAGAGTCGTTGCTAAGCTTGAAAGTAGAAGAGATTAAAGTAATATTCCTCTTAACCCAAGTCTCTCTAGAGAATTAGGTTAACTGTTGGAAGTTAATTATTATTGATGTTTAGAGATGCTTTTATAGATCTTTACAACCGACCTAAAATCATAACTAGAAGGAAAATTATCAAAACCTTAATCTAATATTAAAAGGAAAACTAACAAAACGTAATAAACCATTAAATCAAATAAAACCAAATGTCTTAAATTTTTATCACGTATCATTACTCCCCTCCCTGACTAGGAGCTTGTCCTCAAGCTCCCACTAGGTCCTTCTCATCAACTGGTTTATCTTCTTGATCATCCCCGTCATTGACTAGCATCATGTAAAAAAGGACTGGTTTGCAGACATGCCCTGGAGTGAAGAACTCATCACAATTGAAACATAGACCTTTTGGTCGCCGTTCCATCATCTCTGCACTAGTCAAATTTTTCCAAAGAAGCTTTTGAGGATCTTTTTTTGCTTCCGTGTTTTGAGGCAATGGTGCTTCCTCATTTTTTCCACCTTGTTTCCCGTGGTTTCATGTCATCGTTGACCAGGATATCGGAGCTGAATAGTGTGTTGTTGGGGTTATATGCCCTCCAAATGTTCAAAATCGTTTGTCACCCTCGATTTTATACTCATTGTCCCTTGCATACTCCATAGCTTCGAATATTGTCACAGATCGCAAATACTCGACCTCCTTCCGTAAGCTATCTGTCAGACCCACACAGAACTGCCATAATTGTTTATCTCCTGTTTACCTTGTTTATCTGCCCAAACATTCTTCAAACTGTTTACAATACTCATCCACCGTTCCTGTATGTCATAAGAAAGCTAACTCTCCAATTAAATCTGCTATTCCGAATCTGCTTTTACAAATCTTTTTGAACTCAATCCAACTGAGCCTGTGAGTAACCAGCCTTCTTAGATTGTTGTTCCAATGATATGCTTGTCCGGTTAAGACAAACGTGGCTTGTCGAACCCGAGCATCATCATGGTAAATTCTTTGATCCTCGAAACAATCCTCACACTTCTGCAGCCATTCCACCGCATTAGTAGTCCCATCATATGGTGGGAACTCTATCTTTGCTGGTGTTAGTGTGAAACCACCACTACAACCCCTCTAAATGCTTTGTTTCTTCCTCCTCTTACCTCTTCTCTCACTCGAAAGTCTTCCGCTGAGTAGTAGTCGGAGTAAGATTCTTCACCAATGTGTCTTACAGGCCAATCACCACCTCCATTAGCTCACCGGTGACCTCTCTTGTCAATCCGATAGTCTCTTGGTTCTTGCTGTGATCTTGAATGATTTTTGTCATTGATGTAGACCCTTTTTCTACTCCTTGACCTCCACAAAACGCTGAAGATAATACACCCGAGTTTAGTGCCTTCATTGTCTTTCCTGCCACTAAACTTTCTTGGAGCTAGTCTTTCCCTTGCTTTTTACCTCCCACCACGTCGTTTGTCTGGTCGCGTTATTCTTCCTGATCCACTCCAATTGTTTCACGCGAGTTTAAGGTTTTTTGTTGAGCCACTGTTTTCTCTTGAAGCTCACTGATCTTTGTTTCTATCGTAGATAACCTGTTATCGAAATCCGTCCTCATCTCCTCCATGATTTGGAAGAGTTTTTTGAGCTGTGTTGCGACATCACCAGAGTCTCCCATCGAATCTAACGGCTTTGATACTAAGTTGATATGAACCAAAAGCTAAGATATAGATCTCGTAACCAGAGCCGTTGCTAAGCTTGAAAGTAGAAGAGATTAAAGAAATCTTCCTCTTAACCCAAGTCTCTCTAGAGAATTAGGTTAATTGTTGAAAGTTAATTATTATTGATGTTTAGAGATCCTTTTATAGATCTTTACAACCGACCTAAAATCATAACTAGAAGGAAAATTATCAAAACCTTAATCTACTATTAAAAGAAAAACTAACAAAACCCAATAAACCATTAAACCATATAAAACCAAATGTCTTAAATGCTTATCACGTATCCGTCAACAATTGTTTTAAAGAAATATTTTTAATATTCTCTTTTTGTAAATATTATTAGTTTATATATATAAACTTTTAAATTTTTTAAATATATTACATACTCCCTCCGTTCATCTAAGATTGATGTTTATGCTTTTTCACACATTTTAAGACTAAATTGTGTAATATATCTAAAATTATTTATTTATTGTGTAATATATGTTTATTTTTAAAACCTATCTTTTTGAAATCTCTACAAAATACAAATATTTGTTACTTATATATTTTCCTACAAAAAACGCATCTAAAATTTTTCTGCCTAAAATGTATTTGGATCAGAACATATGTTAACAAAATATTTTTATTAATTATATGCCTTATACAATAATTTTAAAATAAGATCAAATAAAAGTGAAATGAGAATCATAATCAATGTTAGTTTCCATAACATTGATAATTTAATCTCTTTGGATTCCTGATTTATTATTTAATTTAGTAGTGCGTTTGGAAACATGTTTAGTAATAATTTTGGATTCTGTAATGTTTATAAATATTAAAATAATTAAATTAAAAAAATAAATCATAACTAAATGAAAACCAATACAATTTTCAATCTTAAGCATAATTAATTTTCACGCAAAAACTAATTCGGTTCCTGCAAGAAACAAAAACTCGACTCAGTAATTTTGTAACAAATTGCAAATCAGTATTTTTTTGTCAATTTTCCTGCAAAGAAAAAAAATATGTAATTTTCTGAAGAAAATAAATTTGAATCACAACATATGTTGAAAAAAAAATTGTTAATTAAATGCATTATAGAATCATTCAAAATAATTTGAAAATAAGATCAAATAAAAGTGAAAATTGAATCTTAATTATTTTCCAATATATTGATTTAAATTAGGTAGATGGATTTTAGATAAATTAAAATCAATGTTAGTTTTTAGAATATTATTGTTTTAATCTCTTTGGATACACATATAACATTAATCAAGGTTTATTTATTTTAATATGAGTGTTTGGAAATACTCCTGAATCATATATTATATTTTTATGCTTAACTTACATTTTGCATATGTTTAAGTTATATTTTTCTATTCAGCAGGAAAACAGAAAAAATAGACCAATATTGGTTTCTCAAAAGACAAACTAAACTAGGAAAGATATACATTTTAATTCTATGTTTTGTAAGTGCTACTTACCTCCGTTGGACTGTTGTATCTTTTATTTAAAAAAAAACTCCCTTTATCTATCTTCTACGTCGCTTAAAACCCACTGAAACTTGCATTAAAATGTGATAACCCCTGAAACTGCTCTTGAAGTTGGGCGAAGGCGAAGCCGGGATCAATCTCAAAAGATCCACTCCGGTTGAACGGCCATAACTTTCCAACAAGACCTTGTTGGATAAGCTTCAATGTTGTGCTAATCACTATAAATATCAATGTTGAGTTGTGATATTGATTAAGAACTTTGAGAGAGCTTTGAGAGAGTTTAGTTTTGAGAGATTTTCTAAATTTTTATAAAGAGAGATATTCTTAATACAAAGCTGAGTTCTAATCTTATGAGACTTTATTTGGTATCAGAGCTTTCGATCAGAACCTGAAGAGAAGAACACGAAGCTTTGAGAAACAATCACGAAGATTTACCAACGTCTGAATCGAGACATGGGAGACGTTCAGAACAACACGGAGAAGACCACGCAAACCTCCATCCAATCACCGATGCTAAGTTCCACAAACTACACGGTATGGGCGATGCGGATGAAGGTACTTTTGCGAATCAACAAGGTATGGGAGACAGTCGAACAAGGTTTGACTGAATCCAATAAGAATGATCGCAACTGGGTTGATCTTCCAATCAATTCTGGAGACTCTTATCTTGCAAGTAGGCAAACAAAACTCACCTAAGGATATATGGGATGCGATTAAAGCACGGAATCTAGGAGCCAAGAGTGTTAAAGAACCTAGAATTCAGATGTTGATGTCTGAATTTGAAATAATCAGGATGAAAGATTCAGATAACATAGATAAATTTGCAGCAAAGCTATCTGAGTTGGCGTCAAAATCAGCATCACTTGGACAAACTATTGAAGAACCAAATCTTGTGAAGAAATTTCTTAATAGTTTGCCTTGGAGTAAATTCATCCACATCATAGCTTTGCTTGAACAAGTGTTGGATCTAAACACTACGGGGTTCGAAGATATTCTGGGAAGGCTCAAAGCTTATGAAGAGAGGATTCTTGACGAAGATAATCATGAAGAAACACAAAGTAAGCTGATGTATGCTAACTCTGAAAGACAAAACTCGCAATGGAGAGAACGTGGAAGAGGTTATAGAGGACGAGGCAGAGGAAGACAGAGTTATGAACGATCATCAATGGACCAAACTAAGAGAAAGGATATGTTGAAATTCATATGTTTCAGGTGTGATAAACCAAGTCACTTTGTGTTTAGGTTTCCTGAAAGACTAAAGAAACTACAAGAAGAAACTAACATAGCAGAGACAAAAGAAGCAATGGAGGAAGTAGAAGCTCTGTATATGCACGACATGGTGTTCCTAAACGAAGATAAAATCATACCAAAGAACTACAAGGGAGAAGAAGGCGTGTGGTACTTGGATAATGGGGCAAGCAATCATATGACCCAAAACAAGGCTTATTTTCCAGAATTTAATGAGAAGATCAAAGGTAAAGTGAAGTTTGGAGATGGATATTTTGTTGAAATAGAAGAAAAAGGATCAATTCTATTCTAAGGAAAAATGGGAGAAAAAATTCTTGTCTCCAATATCTATTACATTCCGGATCTTAAGAACAATATTCTAAGTCTAGGACAAGCAACAGAAGCTGAATGTGATGTTAGAATTAAGCAAGATTATTTGACAGTCCATGATCCATATGAAAGACTTTTGGTTAAAGTCACTCGCTCACCAAACCGTCTCTACAAAATAAGTCTGAAAATTGGAAGCCCAATATGTCTCCATGCGAAGATTGAGGATAATACATGGAGATGGCATGCAAGATCACGGCATATTAGCTTCAAGAAAATAAAAACCATGTCCCAAAAACAGATGGTTCAAGGTTTACCAGAAATACGAGAAGAGAAAAAGCTATGTGAATCATGCCTTGTCAGAAAACAAACTCGCTATGTATTTCCAAAAGAAACCACATACCGAGCATCAAAACCCCTTGAGCTGTTACACGCTGACTTGTGTGGTCCTATTTCACCATCTACTGTTGCACATAACAAATATATCTTTGTTATAATTGATGATTTTTCAAGATACATGTGGGTCTATCTTGATAAAAGAGAAGAGTGAAGCCTTTGGGAGATTTAAAGCATGGAAGAGTCTAATAGAAAAAGATCTAGGAAAAGGAATAAGGACACTAAGAACAGACAGAGGAGGAGAATTCACATCTAGAGAGTTCCAAGATTTTTGTAACAAAAAAGGAATCACTAGACACCTAATGACACCGTACACACCACAACAAAATGGCGTGGTAGAAAGAAGAAATAAAACTCTAATGGAGATGACAAGAAGCATATTAAAGGCAATGAAAATGCCGAATTATCATGGGGAGAAGCTGTTCTTCACGCCACATGCATGATTAACAGAGTGCCAACACGAACTCTTGAAAACATAACACCATATGAATGCTTGCGAGAGAAGAAACCACATCTAGGACATCTAAGGGTTTTCGGGTGTTTAGCCTACTCAAAAATTGACACTACTCAACTCAAGAAGTTGGATGATAGATCACAGTCTCTAGTACATCTTGGAACTGAGACAGGGTCCAAAGCATATAGATTGTCCAATCCAGAAACACAGAGAATAGTAGTGAGTCGTGACGTAGTATTTGATGAAACCAGAGGGTGGAACTGGAATGAAACAACAAGTGGACCGAATGGATCCGGGAATGTTTTAAATGAGATGGGGAGAAGTTATAGATATTGGAGAAGGACCTATTTTAACTAATGATGATCACGAGGATGAGGCTGATGAAAACGAAAACAATGAAGAGCAAGAGAATGGTGATGTGAACAATGATACAGTTCAAGAAGCTCAAGCTCCACCACCGCCACAATCACTTGGACAATCAACATGACAAGTAAGTTGATAACACTGTATTTAGCACATTTTTACCATCGTTTTATCATGCCTTAGTATAGATTTTAGTCATTGTTCATACCGTTTTATGTATTTATCACTCATATAGGTTGTTTTGTGTGTTTGCATGAGCATTGCATGCCTTTTGCATATTTGGGGTGTTCTCAGGTACTTATGAAGCATATGGAGCTCATGGAGTTTTTGGAGCATGAAGTGCAGAGAAGACACAGAGCTCGACCACAACACTCGACTGCAGAGCTCGAGCACAGGGCTCGACAACAGGGCTCGACCACAGAGCTCGATCAGTCGCTTGACCTCACATCCAAGAGCAAGACATGCAGTGAAGCTGCTGAGTTGGAGTGGATGCGCAGAGAACCAGAATGCTCAACCAGAAGGCTTGACTACCCACTCGACCACCCACTCGAGAGACCACTCAAGAGCCCAACCAGATAACACCGCTCGACTGCTCACTCAAGAGGGTACTCGACCAAGCCACTCGACTGCTGGGTCGAGTGGCGCTCTCCGACTATTTTCCTTAAAACTCGAAAATGTAATAAGCACTTTTGTCACTTAGTATAAAAGTGCCTCATTAAACCTAATCGAGATATCAAGTAGTAGTGCCGCTTAGCTTAAGAATTTTTAGGTTTAGCTCTCGTTTTTTGTCTCTCTTGTTCTTCATTGTTCTTCATTTTCCTGGATTTTGTAACTTTGATAACTTTTAATAAAATCAGTATTTGCTTTAACTTTC
This sequence comes from Cardamine flexuosa, assembly GCA_963555745.1. Lineage (NCBI taxonomy): Eukaryota > Viridiplantae > Streptophyta > Magnoliopsida > Brassicales > Brassicaceae > Cardamine > Cardamine flexuosa. The sequence goes on along the minus strand of OY743220.1, from coordinate 11,300,339 downwards.
TTCTTCAACCTTGCTCATCGGATCATCAGCTATCACATATGTCATGCTTAGGCTTTTCTAGGTTTCGGACCCAAGTGATGATCATGATGAGTGAGTAGTCCGTTTAGGGTTTTTAGGGGTGGAGGAGGCAAATTTCACTCTGTATTGCTATGGGTTTGATTGATTGATCATCATTAAGTTTTTATTCCCTCTTGGGTGAGTGTTTTAATGCTTGTACCTCTCTGATCAAGAGGAGCATGATCTTAGATGATTTCATGAGCACGACCCATGCCTTGAGTCATTAGTTCTACTCTTTTCCAGGGACTAGGATACAATAGTGTGAGGGTGGATGCATCATACGTTGATCTACGTCACGACTCCACTTACTCACTTGTTATGAATCCTCTTTGACTTTAATAGACTGACCTTAAAGCCTAATCTGATCAACTCACAATATGCTGACAGGGTTGGATCTTGAGGCTCTCTACCACAACCAATGGATTGAGCTGGAAATGATGTATGTTGTCTAGGGATGTCCTTTGATGAAATTTCTAGTTGATACCCCTAATATTATAGAGTGTTTGCAAACCTATGATTCCATCCATGAAGTCCCTATAGTTTTTCCATAGTTTTACAGTCTACTTAGTAATCGTTTACTGTAGTTTTTCTCAACTTTACTGTAGCACTCGACCTCACCACTCGATCAGTGTGGTCAAGCCGTCTCTAGGTTTGTGATTTTGCTTGCTCAGTTCCACTATGTGCTAAAGTGTGACAGACTTTGGCATCGCTAGTATCAATTAGGGTTTTTAGTAGAAATCTCACATAGGTTGTTAGTAAACAACACCTTTTTGACAATCACTTGAATAGCTTGCCTTAATCATGTATTCACTGTTGTAGACACACTCTTGATTGGTTTGAGAATTTACTCTCTCAACACCACTATACTACAATTGATTAGAAACATGATGCTTGTCTGTGTGTTAAGCTTAGGTTGAGTGTTTACTGCTTTCACTCTTTGTCTTTCATACACGCAAAAATCCTAGTTTCAATTTGGTGCCATTGCCAGTTTTGAGTGTTTTTGTCTACATAGTTATTACTTTAAGGCTTACTAGATCAAGTCTGTTACGTTTGAAATCTTTGTACTAATTTGGTTTTGAAATTTTGTCTGTGTTGCACCAGGTACTGTAGCGCTCGACTGACCACTCGACCTAACCACTCGAGCACTCGATCGAGTCACTACCTCTCTGGATGCAAACACGTTCTCAAGGAAGCCAAAACCTATCCATTTACTTGATCACATACATCGCATCAACCAACACACTCGTCAGGCCACACCTGCACCTGCTACTCCCACTCCTGTACAACTAGTTCTAGAGACACTTGTAGTCATGGCAGAATAATTTCCTCAGCATAGGGTGATTTGTGCAGGCGACGCTCCAAACACTCACTCTCAGAGGCAGGGAATTGTAGCTTCTCCGGTCAACAACAACAACTTTGAGATCAAGACCGGTCTGATCTCCATGGTCCAGAACCACAAATTTCATGGACTTCCTATGGAGAACCCGCTTGCACATTTGGACCAGTTTGATTGACTGTGCGAGCTCACCGAGATCAATGGGATCTCAGAGGATAGCTTCAAGCTTCGCCTCTTTCCATTCTCTCTCGGTGACAAAGCTTCCTACTGGGAACGAGCACTTCCCCAAGGTTCTATCACAACCTGGGATGACTGCAAGAAGGCATTTCTGCTAAAGTTCGTCTCTATGTCTAAGACAGCCAAGCTCAAGAACAAAATCTGCAGCTTCACTCAGAGGACCAACGAGAGTTTCTCTGAAGCCTGGGAGAGATTCAAGGAGTACACAACCCAGTGTCCCCACCATGGTTTCACTAAGGAGCCACTGCTTAGTATGCTGTACAGAGGAGCAAGCCCAAAGATAAGGATGTTGTTGGATACTGCCAGCAATGGCAACTTCCTCAACAAAGATCTTGTAACTGGCTGGGAGCTAGTGGAGAACCTTGCAACTTCTGATGGCAACTCAGTGAGGACTTTGATAGATATCACAGAGGACCATCTTCGTCATCTGATAAGACTAAGCAGGAGATCCAGTCTCTTAGTGAGAAGTTTGACAAGCTCATCCTGGCTCAGCAGAAATATGTGAACTTTGTGGGTGAAGCTTCTGCTACTCAAGCATAGGAAGGTGAAGAAGATCACGTTGAAGAGATTCTGTATATACAAAATCAAGCTGGCTTCAACAGAGGGTACATAAACTATAAGAACAATCCAAATCTCTCCTATAGGAACTCAAATGTAGCTAACCCTCAAGATCAAGTGTACCTAACTCAGAACCAAGGCCAGAACAATCCTTTTGTGCCAACAGCTCCAGCCAATCCACCAGGATTTGCTCCAAGACCTGCTCCACAATCTGATGGAGAACCTAAGCATTGTTACTTCAACTCTTTCAAGGCCAGAGTACTGCCACTCAAGTAACGTCAAAGAGGTTCACAGAACTCAGAACCCACATCGATTGCTCTTATGATGATCTCAACCATAAGATAGAAGTTTGTTGAGTCCAGTGCAGCATCAGCCTCTTCAAAGACTTCATGCCAACTTCCAGGAAAAGCTGTTCAAAATCCAAAGGAAACAGCTACAGTATATGCAGTAAGCACAGCACCAGCTCTCCATCTTCTTCCTTTCAAGAAGAGATTCTCATATATCACTAGGGACAATGATATTCAAGGTGGGGAGGTAGTCTGTCAAGCTGCTGCTGAAACTGTCTCGAGCACTATAGCGCTTGACCACACCACTCGAGTGAGTGGTCGAGTGGAACCAGAGACCGCAAAAGAGAGGCGTATAATTGATCTGCATGCGATGATGACAAGTCCTTTCCCAGAAACGTTCATAACTGAGATAGAGAAAGAGTATGAAATTATACTGGAAGAAGAGCTTTCAGAGTTAGAAGCAGCGATGTCTAGGGATGAAACTGTGAAGTTATTGGGACCATTTGAATGTGGGTTGAGGGAGAGAACCTTGAAGAAGATTAAAGCCAAGAGAGAAGCAGTTGTCAAGGCCTATGAGTGTATGGTGATCACTCAGCAGGAAGTGGTAGTGCAAAGGAAGCTAGAAGATCCTGGATCTTTCACAATACCTTGCTCCATCAGAAATGAGACATTCAAGATCTCTCTCTTTGATTTGGGTGCTTCAGTTAGCATAATGTCATTGTCTGTGTCAGAGAGACTTGGATACCACAAGTTTATGCCCAGTATGCGGTCTCTAGTCTTGGCTGATAGAAGTGTGAGGCTTCCCCATGGTTTGTTAGAGAATGTTCCAGTGAGAGTAGGAAACATGGAGATCCCTACTGACTTCATCGTGATGAAGATGGAAGAAGAGTCAATGGACCCTCTAATACTAGGAAGACCATTCTTGGCATCTTCTGGAGCTGTTATTGACACGAAAAGTGGTGAAATCGTTCTTCGAACCAGCAATGACTTGGTGATGTGTTTTGACACCACTTACGTCTTAAAGAACCAAACTTTTGAAGGACAGCTCTTCTCCATTGAAGAAGCTGAATATGATGAAGAGAGGGACTTTGCATAGTTTGAACAGTACTTTTGAACACCATCTAGACCTCCAGGGTTCAGTGTCAACAGGATTAGCTACTCTGATGAAACAGTACACAAGTTTGATGTGTTTGTAGCAGAAACTGAGTCTGATTAGGACAGCACATGGCACACTTGACCAGCCCACTTGAAACTCACTCGAGTGACCACATGCCTCACCAGACAGCACAGCCGACCCCTACGAATCCGCCTGGTTCGACTTGGTACTCAAACCAGGATTATATTGGTACAGGGAAGAGCAACTTGACCTACCCACTCACAACACCTTGTACAGTCCAGAGCACAGTCCTGGCTCTACAAAGTGTTGTGGTCGAGCTTGCAGAGAATGTGGAGAAACTTCAGAAGGAATTTCTCAAGCTTATGGAGGCTCAACAACCCCCAGAAGAACAAAGGAGGATGCCTAAGCCACCAGGGATGAGTGATAGGTTATATCATGTCATCATGGCATCAACCTTCATCAAGGAGAAGCCAAGTCCAGAGGAGATACCACAACCTCTCAAGGGTCTTCAACCAGCCTAATCAGAGTGAGAGTCAAGCTAAGAGACTTTAAACAAGCTCACTTGGGAGGAATTCCCATGCTTATCCTTGGAAATTTCCTCAATAGAGACATTGTCACTGGCTGGGAGCTTGTGGAGAACCTTGCAGTCTCTGATGGAAACTACAGTGAGAACTTCGACAGATCAGTCAGAGGACCATCTTCGTCTTCTGATAAGACCAGCAGGAAATCCAGTCTCTTAGTGAGAAACTTGACAAGCTCATCCTGGCTCAGCATAAATCTGTGAACTTTGTTGGTGAGGTTTCTGCTACTCAGGCTCAGGAAGGTGAAGATGATCAGGTTGAAGAGATCATGTATATACAGAATCAAGGTGGCTTCAACAGAGGGTACATCAACTATAAGAACAATCCAAATCTCCCATATAGGAATCCCAACATAGCCAACCCTCAAGATCAAGTCTACCCTACTCAAAACCCAGGCCAAAACAAGCCTTTTGTGCCACAAGCTTCAGCCAATCCACCTGGATTCGCTCCAAGACCACCTCCACAAGCTGATGGTGACCTTAAGCCTCTTCTACTCCAACTTCTTCAACGCCAGAATACTGCTACCCAAGAGACCTCAAAGAGGTTCACTGAACTCAGAACCCACATCGATTGCTCTTATGATGATTTGAACTATAAGATTGAGGTTCTTTACAGCAGACTGAAGTTTTTTGAGTACAGTGCTGCATCAGCCTCTACTAAGACCACAGGCCATCTTCCGGGAAAAGCTGTGCAGAATCCTAAGGAACCTGCAACTCTCTATGCAGTGACCACAGCACCAGCACTCCATCTTCTTCCTTTGAAGAAGAGATTCTCCAACATCACTGGGGATAGTGATACTCAAGTTTGGGGGACAACCTTTCGATCTGCTGCTGAAATTCGCTCGAGTACTGTAGCACTCTACCACACCACTCGAGTGAGTGGTCGAGTAGGTACTCTCGAGACTGCAAAGGAGAAGCGCATACTGGATCTGCATGCGATGATGACAAGTCCTTTCCCAGAATGGTTCAAGGCTGAGATTGAGAAGGAGTATGCTATTATGCTTGAAGATGAGCTATTAGAGCTTGAAGCTAAAATGACTTGGAATGAAGCTGTGAAGTCACTTGGACCTTTGGACAGTGGTTTGAGAAAAAGAGCCTTGAAGAAAATTTAAGATAAAAGAGCAGCAGCTGCTAAGGCGTATGAGTGTAAGATGATCACACAGCAGAAAGTAGTAGTGCAAAAGAAACTGACGGATCCTGGATCTTTCACAATACCCTGCCCATCAGAAACCAGACTTTCTAGAATTCTCTCTGTGATCTGGATGCCTCAGTCAGCATAATGCCATTGTCTGTGGCAGGAAAGCTAGGCTATCACAAATTTCTGCCAAACACCAAGTCTCTAGTCCTAGCTGACAGAACCATCAGATTTCTCCATGGCTTGCTAGAGAATGTCCTAGTGAGAGTAGGATATATCAAGATCCCTACTGACTTCATAATGATGAAGATGGAAAAAGAGCCAATGGATCCCCTCATACTAGGCAGACCATTCTTGGCATCTTCTGGAGCTGTTATAGACACCAAAAATGGTGAAATAGTTCTTCGAACCGGTAATGACTTGGTGATGCGTTTTGACACCTCTTCCGGCTTGAAGAACCTAGCTTTCGAGAGACAGCTTTTCTACATGGAAGAAGCTGAGCGCTATGAAAGGACAAACTTTGGAAAGTTTGAACAGTACTGCTAGGTCGAGTGACTACTCGAGTCATCACCAGAGAGCACAGCCGACCCCTACGAAACCACCTGGTTCGATATACATACCCACTCAACACCAGCATCAGACCAGAGCAGAATACTTGCTCTACAAGGTGTTGTTGTTGAGTTGGCAGAGAAAGTGCATAGGCTTGAGAAGGAAGTTCTGAAGCTCAAAGAAGCTCAACCACCCCCACAAGAGATGGGAAGAAGGAGGCCTAACCCACCAAGAATGAGTGATAGCTTCTATCACGCTATCATGGCATAAACCTTCATAGTGGAGAAGTCGAGTCTAGAGGGATCAACACAGTCTCTCAACGACCTTCCACCTGCCTAAAAAGAGGGAGAGTCAAGCTAAGTGACTTTAACCAAGCCCACTTGGGAGGAATTCCCATGTTTATCATTGTATATACTAGCTTTGATTTTTCTTATGTCTTTTTGAATTTTGTTATTTTTAATGTGTTTTCTTAGTGTTGTGAGTTTCAGGAGCTGAGTATGAGTCGAAATGGAGTTTCAAAAGTCTCAGCCAAAATTTCAAAAAGTCACTCGACCACACCACTCGACCCCCAGGTCGAGTGCCCAGGTTTTGTCTGAAATCTCAACTTTTAGTTTAGGCCGTTCATTTGAAATCATTCTATCATTTAATTCCCACGAGACCCACCATCTTCTTCTTCCCCATTTTCGTGATTTACATCTATCTAGAAAGCAAAAAACTCTCTACCTTCTCTCTAAAATTTTTCACTCAAATCATCAAAGTTTTTAACCGAATTTCAATCATGTCTCACTACTCTAGTAATTCCGAGATTCACTTGTAAGTTTTTGTGAAAATCCGGGTTCAAAATATTTTGAAATTTTTTTGGCTTGCATGTAGTTAAAATCGATTGATTAGAGTAGTGTAAGGAATCGAAATGAGTATGCAATGAATTTCTATGGTTGAAATTGCTTGAAATCAAAATTTTGTTCTTAATGGTGCACTTGAAAAATTTTCAAAACTTTTTTGTAGCCTTAGGACGAATTTCGGTTTAGCTATTGATTGTTTGATAATTGGAGAACCCACATTGATCATCACTGTTGAAATTGAATTAGTTTTAGAAATTTTTGAAATCAGGCATATATAAAAAAATCGCTTTGAAACTTGATGATTTTGGGAAAATTTTGAGCATAAGTTGTTTAGATCCTTGCTAGGCTTGAAATTGGATGCATATGATTGTTAATTTAGTTACTCGATCAAAGCACTCGAGTGGGTCAAGTTGGGCAAAATTTTATTTGGAATTTTTTGCCCACTCGACCACACCACTTGAGTGGCTGGGTCGAGTGGTCCAAATCTTTTTTCTAAATTTTTGATTTGTGAATTCGTTTCAGGAGCACTGGCACTACAAGGACAAGAGCAACAAGAAGCCAAACCGCAGCACGAGCCACTCGACCATCTGGGTCACGGCAAGACAAGGCTAAGGCAAAGAGGGTTCAAGAAGAAGAATCGGTGAGAAGGAACAGTGAGGAAGATGGTTTCGAGAGCTCAGAGGACATCCAGGATGAAACCTCTGAGGAAGCTAAGCTCATCTCCATCCTAGAGAGGGTGAAGTTCCTTGGGACTAGGTACCCAGATCACCCTACCATGCAAGCTTTGGGAATTTGTAGAGAGGTGGGGAAGCTCTATGAGTCTGCTGACATAGTGGGACTCACCCACATCCCTAGGAATGGTTTCAAGACTGAGACTTGCCATTTCTTGGCAACAGTGGATCTCCACCTCTATGAGACAAGAGGCATGGCTGGTACAGCAGAGATGGGGCATGTGAGCTTTAGAGTCAGAGGGATAGACTATCAGCTGCCCCTGAGTGTGGTCGACATCTTGTTTGATTTCCGCAGAGGAACAGGGCAAGCTCATGACTTTGATAAGAAAGAGCTGAATGAGTTGTGGTTAGTGCTTGGAGGAAGGGAGCACTATCAGTCTGCTAGAGCTAAGAGCAGTGAGATCAGGCACCCCGCAGTGAGATACCTCCACAGGACTCTCGCAAACACAATGTTTGCAAAGAAGGCCACAGGCCAGTGAATGAGAGTGAGTTGAAGATGCTGGACAAGGCTCTTTGCGACTACCTCATCTACTCATCAAAGGAGAACCGGGCCAATGGGATTGAGATGCGAGGAGATAGAGCCTACACAGGGAACTCCATTGTTTTGGTGAGACACCTCATGAGCTACAGAGCTACTGCTGTCAAGAATGAAAAGATGATGAACAAGGCAGAGTTCACAGTGGGAGGGATTGTTACCCCATTTTTAGAGGCTGCTGGAGTTGAGCTCATATTAGCGCCCACACCATACACTCTGATGGACTTGGATCACATGAATGACACTCAGACTATTGGTGCAAAGTTTGGGGAGAAGTACATCTACAACTTCTCACACCCCAGGAGCAGCAAGGCGAAGATTTTGCTACCTTATGGAGGTCTAGCCAAGCTCTACGCAAAGGACGGAGACCGTAGTTTCCCCTTTGTAACACCAGTCAGAGATCTCTACTTCTCTAATGAAGGAGTTAGATTCCAGGAAGATGAGACACTTCAAGACTTCATGGGGAATGTGCAAGCTCCAGAGAGGTTTTATTTTGAGGAGACAGAGTGCAAAAGTCTCAAGGAGGCTAATCATAAGATCTCCACATTTCAGAAGTGGTGCAAGTGGCAGGACAAGCAATTCAGCAAATTCAAGAGTGGAATGAATGCCACAATGAAGGGGATCACCAGCCGCTTGGCAGCAACTGAGAGGAAGTTGAGTGATGGCTCATCTAGAAGAACTTCAGCTGAGCAGAAGGAGAGAAAGAGGCGCCCAGATCATCCTATAGAAGATCTAGAGCATTCGTCCCCAGACGAGGTCACTCGACCACCTAGGTCGAGTGAGCCACTCGAGTGCTATCAGGGTTTCAACCCAAGTGCACCTGTCGATCCGTACCCACGTTATGATCAGGGCACAGAGCTTCCACCTTCCCCAGGGTACTACCAGAGCGAACCATTCGACCACGCTGGGTCGAGTGCACGTTACATGCCAGACCACTCGACTGCTGGGTCAAGTGGACCACTTGAGTCACACCCTGGAGATGACCCTCTCACCACCACAGTTCCCGCCTACACTCAGGAGAGCATGGAGGCTAACACAGATGCCTTCTTCACGCCACAAGAATGAGGTACCACCCCACTTCCTTATCATTGTTTATATCATCTCAATTTTTTGTTCTCTTTTGTTTTAGTCTCTCAAATCATCTCTTGAATTTATTTTACACAAGGGATCGTAATTTAAGTTTGGGAGAGGGATTGAGAGACGTATTTGACATATTTACTTATTTTCTTATTCAAATTTGCATCATCTATGTGCATTGAAAACCTTAAAAATTTGAAAATTTTGAGAAAATTATTTTACAAAAACATAGTGTGATGTAGTGTCATTATCATTTTAGGATTGATCTTTAGAATTTCGCTTAGGATTGTACATATGCATAGGAGATAATGATGAGTCAAACCATAAAAAGCTTAAAAACCAAACATATAATTTCAATGCCACAGTTATAAGTTGTCAAATGCATTCGCCTAAGCTTGAAAATTAAGGCTGCACCTTGCTTGGAATTTAGATTTAGCACTCTCACTTGGTTGAAGCTTATTGTGATTTGTCAAACTATCCCTATGAATTAGAACCTAATTTGAAAAACTTAATTATCATGATATGCTCTAAAACTTTAACTCATGGATACCTCAAAATACTTGGATTTTCTTTCACCATTTACCACTCTTGCTAATCCAAGTAGCTGTCTCCACCATTGAGACAGTTTCACAAAAACCAAACCCAAAACTTCATTTCAGACCATACATTATTCTTGAGTGAAGTGAGGCCTATTTCCGGATTTAATTAGAGAGAAAGTGTTAGGTGTTGCCGACAGGAGTAGCCTCTCATGTAGTCTTTGGTTCACAATTTTTGGACCAGATTTAGGCTAAGAGTTTGAATAAGTTGGGGTTTGAGTCTGGGAAAAGAAAAGAAAAGAGAAAAAGAGTTTGTTAAAAATCATAAGCCTTTGGAGAGGATAGGTTAAAAAATGAGTCTAGTAAAGGATTTGGAAGAAAAAGATAAAAGTTGGCTCAGCAAAAGAAACAGAAAAAATCGTTTAAGTAGCCACTCGACCAGACCACTCGAGTAAGTGGTCGAGTCATAGCTTAGTGAAAAAGAAAAAAATCTCAAATCCACTAGAAGTAAAAAGTAAAGTATCCTCTCCTTAGATGAAAACAGAAAATCAGTCCTTGAGTCAAAAAAAAAAAAAATAAAAGCTTTTAAGCATAAGTGTAGAACTAGGCTGAATTTTCTGGGATTTTAGAGTTAGGGGAGTCATTTGGTTCTTCATGGGTATATGATAGTCTGCTCCTGTATGCACCAGTTGGCTCTACCTTTAGTATTCTCTTATAATTCAATCCATTTCATTGAGAGATACTGATACTTGCGCTAAACCAGAGGAAGAAGAGATCATTTTTATCTCTTAAAACTTGTCCCTCAACCAAATGAGTTACAGTTATTTTATATCATGATTCACCAATTCTTGCTTAATCAATGTTAAAGAGATAGTTTGCTTTGAATGTTTGCTTGTGGCTGAGTCTTAGTGTTGAATTTGATGTGATGAGTATGGCTTAAGCTTTTAAGTAGAACTTCTGTGAATTGCATTCTAGAACTAATAACTGTGACATTGACATTAGAGGTTTGTTTAGTTTGCTTAGGTTCTGAGTCCCCAATTTTTCACACTACTCCTTTCATCTTATCCTTTCTATTTGCTTGAGGGCAAGCAAAGGGTAAGTTTGGGGGAGTTGATAACACCACTTTTATACACATTTTTACCACCTTTTTATCATGCCTTAGAGTAGATTTCATCCACTGTTTATACCATTTCGTGAATTTATGCTTCATATAGGATGTTTCATATTTCTATATAGGCATTGCATGCATTTTGCATATTTGGGGTCTTATCAGGTACTTATGGAGCCTATGGTGCATACTTGGATTTTGGCTCATGAAGTGAAGATGTGCAGTCGAGCCCTATGGATTCGAGTGAAGATTGCAGAGAAGACCACTCGAGTGAAGCACTCTCAGACAGGCACACTCTCAGACATACTCACTCGACCAGACCACTCGAGTGAAGCACTCTCAGATAGGCTCCCTCGACCAGACCACTCGAGTGAAGCACTCTCAGATAGGCTCCCTCGACCAGACCACTCGAGTGAAGCACTCTCAGACAGGAACTCTCGACGTCAGCATCACAGGCTCACTGGACTTCAGCACCATACTTACTCGAGAGACCACTCGACCACACCACTCGACTGCTGGGTTGAGTGGGCACTCTCCGACTTTTTCTCCTAAAAACTCACAAAATGTAATAAGCGCTTGAGACTATGTATAAAAGCGCCTCAATAAACCTAATTAGGGAGGATCGAATAGCGCTGCTTTTGGCATAGTAACTTTTAGGTTTTGCTCTTATTTTTTCTCTCTCTTGTTCTTGTTGTTCTTGATAGTTTTTCATTTTCACCAACTATGTAGCTTTGATAACTTTTTATAAAATCAGTATTTTCCTTAGCTTTCTTCTCCAACCTTGCTCACTAGATCAAAGGCTATAACATATGAAAAGCTCAAGCTTTTCTGGGTTTCGGACCCCAGCCATGATCATAGGGTGTGAGTAGTGATTTTGGGAATTTTGGGGATGGATTAGGGTAGCTTCTCTCTGTTTTGTTATTGCTTAGATAGTTTGATCATCACTCAGTTTCGACCCCCTCTTGGGTCAGTTATTTTAATGCTTGTTCTCCCCTGATCAAGGAGAACATGATCTTAGATGGTCTCATGAGCACGAACCATGCCTTGAGCCATTGGATAGACTTTTTCCGGGGTTTAGAGTACAATAGCGTGAGGGTGGATGCATCAGACATTGATTTATGTCACAACTCCACCTATTCACTTGTTATGAACTCTTCTCGACTTGAATAGGCTGATTCTTCATGCCTGATCCGACTCCTCACACTATGCTGACTGAGTTGGATCTTGGGGCTCTCTACCACGAACCATGGATTAAGCTGGTTATGAAGTCTGTTTTCTAGGATAGTCATGTGATGAAATTGCTAGTTGATAGCTGCAATAGAACAGAGTGTTTGCTATCCCATGATTTCCATCCCTAGAGTCCCTGTTTTTCCCTATAGTTTACAGCTTGCTTAGTAATAGTTCACTGTAGTTTTTCTCTGTTTTTACTGTAGCACTCGACCTCACCACTCGATCAGTGTGGTCGAGTAGTCCTAGTACTATGATTTTTTCTGCTTAGTTCCATGATGTGCTAAAGTGTGACAGACTTTGGTACCTCTAGTATCAATTAGGGTTTTTAGTAGATTTCATATTTAGACTGCTAGTACCACACCCTTTTAATAATTACTTGAATAGCTAGCCTTATTTATCAACTAATTGCTATAGGCCACTCTTGATTGGTTCGACATTGTTACTCTCAACATCCATTTACCACTATACTACAATTGATAAACTTGGTATTTGGTCTCTCTAGGCTTAGGTTGATTGCTTTGCTGTCTTTCTTTGCTTAGAGTAGGCAAAATCCTAGTTTAAGTAACCAAGAGGTGAATGAGATTCACTCTAAGGATTTCACTGCAAAGAATCTGAAAACTGCGGTTAAGAAGAAGAAACCACATAGAAAAGCAGTGACCCAGGAGCCCCTTATGATTTTAACTCCTGTAAGACAAGTTGATGATACTATTGAGTATAAACTTCAGTATGGAAGTGGTTCAAGACCATTTGCCAAGATTGGAGCTATCATCACTTCCGAGTTTAAGGCTAGAGGACAAGCCGTGATGGATGAGATGATGCATACGGTTCTGAAACCCAAGATGCTTGACTTGAGTGAAGATGATCTCAATTCAAAGACCTCATCTTCACCATGTTCGGATTCATCCGGAGATTCTCCATCTATCTGATTTCTGACAAAGTCAAGGTAATGACTGAAAATAAGCGTTTAGTGGGAGGCAACCCACTGGTGAGTCTGTAAATACGTTTTTCTGTGTCTTGCTACTAATTTTTCTTTGTTTTTGTTTTGTCTTAGGAACTAGACGTGCTTAATGACAAATTTGGAAGAATTGCTTATAGATTGGAGAAGCTTTACGTAATTTTTCGACCAAGGAACACAAGGTTTGTGTCCGTGTCGATCGACACGCACACCCTGTGTCGGTCGACACGGACCCGAGGTTAGTATATATACCTGGTTTTCCTTTTCTTCTCCACTTTATCTTTTCCAAAACTCGTATATCACAGCCTTTTACACCCCAAAATTGCAAAAAATTCTCTATTTTCACCAAATCAATCGATTTTTGTCTCTAAACCCAAGAGAATTCAATTTCATATACTCCTCTATCATTCATTATCTCCAAATCCAAGGTATGTTCTTCAAATTTCTATCTCTAAATCCAAAATTTTAAGGCTTAGATTCTCACTTTTATAATCCATTTTTGGTCTTAATACTTGCTAATCTTAGTTGATTAGGTTGAATTTCGAAGGATTAAAGTGTAGATTGTTGTTAATTTAGGTTGAATTTGTGGAAAAGTCATGAGTTTCTATGAATGAAACTTGAACTATTTATGACATAAAATTCGGAATTTAGAGATGTTTAGGGTGATGGATAAATGTTGATATGATGATTTTGATGGTTGATTGTGCTTAATCTTTGATGAAATTTCTATTTGAGATTGATTTGAGTTGAATTTGCCGAATTTGGCACCGTGTCGATCGACATGGTATGCTCGTGTCGATTGACATGGGTACTGGATTTTGAGTTTTTGCTGATTTTGGACTTGTTCTCTTGTTTCTCTTTCAGGTGCAAGATGAACACTAAGGGAAAGAGACCACGAACTTCAGAAGCACAAGGAGAGTCGAGTCGTGGACCATCTTCACCAATTGTTTCTCGTCCTCCATGGCCTCATAGAGAAGGGACAAGGATCATTCCTCAATACAATTGGGAAGGAACCCCTAAGAAGGAGGTGTACAAACCCGAGTGCTACAATCGCGAGATCTCGGAGGAGGGGGATGAGTATGATACCTTGTACTACAATGCTTGGGTGAACATGGAGATTGGACCCACTCAGTTTATGGATAGCGTTGCCATGCGACACATGAAGATCAAGGATGAGTGTCAGATGGCTCTGCAGAAGATTGGGTTGGGTACTATGTGCGCCAAATACTATGAGGTGTACCCAGAGTCGGTACGGCAGCTCATGGCCACGGTTAAGGTCTATTACACATCACCAGAGGCGCTGGCTTAGACCGGTGTGCTTACATTTTTGATTCGGGGGATTCGGTACAGGATCTCTATTCTTGACCTTTGCACTGTTTACGGGTTTGATCTGACAAGGACGTGCACCACTTTGGCATCAAACATGGTGATCGATTTTCAGACTTACTGGAGAAAGTTCGCGGATGGGGTCTACAACGCCAACCTGTCCACTCATTCCGACGTTTGGCACCTGGTCCTTCGTTACGTGGTTCAAGCCATCTTGAACACGCTTTTGTGTAAGATGGAGGCCAACAAGATGAGGCAGACTGAGCTTGTGCTGATGTGCTACGCCATTTAGGGCCTGGTTTATCAGGATTGGACCGATCTTGATGCTGATATCAACCTTGGCGCTATCTTTTCTCATGATTTGGTTAGCCTGAAGATCAGACCATTCACAGGCACGAGAGGAAAGTTTGAGTCTGTTGGTAGTTTGTTGACTCTCATCTTCCGTTTCTGCGGTATCAGCATGGAGGGAGTCAAGGTGCTTACTGAGAGATCCATCATGAATGAAGGTTTCTTGACGGATTCCAAATGGATTAAGGCAGATTGGACTTGGTGTTACCGCAGTGAGGGGGTAGACTACTTGGTGAAGCTTCCGCAGCTGGAGCTCACGCGTATCACGGGCAGTCAGGCCCACCTTCTCTTCCAGCCGCATCACACGTTGGGCCGCCTTGCTCCTCAGACTCGCCGTCACAGAGTGATGAATGTCTATTTTGACCCGTTTTTATTATTGTTTACTTGTTTTATGGAGTCTAGAAATTAGGTTTTGTGTTCTTCTGGCCGGTTTTAGTGTCTTTTCAGGTTTTCACTTCCATGGAACTAAAATGGGCAAAATGGAGCAATTTTGGACGATTTTACACATTATTGGATTTTGGAGACATCCTGGATCGATCGATCCTGAAAAAGATCAACCAAGCATGATGAGGATCGATCAATACCGAAGCAGATCGGGCAGTCAAAGGAATCTATGATCTGTTAACTTTTACATTGATCTGAAGGTGGGATCGATCAATCCAACGATGGGAGCCACTGCTTTGTCGACGAGAAGATCGACCCAGATTCGATCAGGATCGACCCAGATTCGATCAGGATCGACCCGGAGAGTGAGATAGATTTGATCCTACCCCTCCAACAAATATTTAAAAATCGGGCCGGATCGACTGATCTGGGTTGAGATCGATCAATCCTCGGGGACACGATTTCGAGATCCCCTGCTAGATAAAAACCTAAAAAATTACAGAAATCACAAAGAGTTTAGAAATTCGATCTTGCAGCCACCTAGAGAGATGAACTCTGCTGAGAACATGGAAACTAATGAGAATCAAGGAGGGGTTGGAAGAGATAACCCACAACCACCTGAAAGAGCAAACCCTGAGACGCAGAAAAGGATATATCAAGTAATCACTAAGATGAAGGTGAGATTGCCTTTCATGGAAGTTAAATCAATGACCCCTCAAGTCATGGATGCAATGAGAGATATAATTGCTGGAAGGACAACTATGCAAGAAGCAGCTGATTCCCTTCAAGAGGAGTGTAGCAAGAAGATGCCAGAAGAACTTCCCCGAAAGTTAGAGGACCCCGGAAGGTTTAGTCTCGTAGTCACTATAGGGCAGTATCGATTTAAGAACAGCCTAATTGACACTGGAGCCAGCGTGAACATGATGCCACTCAGCCAAGCTGAGAAGTTAGGGTTACTCCACATGACACCATTTACCATGGAAATTGAGATGGCTGATGGTACATCAAGAAAACCAGTAGGGAAACTCTTAAACATTCCTGTCAAGCTTAATGGAAGTTATGTGCTAGTTGACTTTGTTGTCCTCGCATTGGATGAACAATGGAAAAGGATTATACATGGCAGACTTTCTCTAGCAACAACCAGAGCATCAATTAGCATCCCCAAGAGGAGGATTAAACTTAGGTTCAAAGACACCTCAATGACCTTCTACGTCAATATCGTCGATAGAGTCCCCACCATAAATGGTCAAGCTTTCATTATGAAAGACATTGACTTTGTTGATGTTGTTCATCCAATGAACATGACTCCGGGAAGCGTTGTTGGTGAAACTCCAGCAGAAATAAACTTTGAATCTACTGAAGAAAACCTAGACTACATGATGAGGGCTGTCACTGTGAAGCCTAAGATCAAGGCAGAAAACCAGCCACCAGATGAGGAAGATACCATTCCTCCAATGAATCCAGAACCCAATTGAAATAAAACTAAGTCAAGCTAGTGACTTTGCAAAAACAAGCGTTGGTTGAGAGGCAACCCAACATGTTCTTTTAAATTTTCTTTTTGCATTTGAATTAATAAAACTATTTTATTTTATTTCTCTTCAGTTATTTTAATTTATTTATTTATTTTTCAAAATAAGATATGAAGATGTTTTTGTGTTGAGCTGACTGAAAATAGGTGCAAAACGCAGAAGATGCGAATTTCAAGAAGTTTCAGGATGTTGGGATCGACCGATCCGTCCTAGATCGATCGATTCCCGAGACGAGAAAATCTGAAAACCAGTTCATGTACAGACAAATGCTCCCTTTTGGTCGTAAAACTCCTTCCACTGTTTATGGTTCGCTTTCTTGTTGACAATTCATTATCTCCAGTGTTGTTTTGCAACACCCATTTTCTTTGATTTTATATCACTGCGGGAAGCAGTGATTTAAGTCTGGGGGAAGGGGTGACTGCTTTCATATGTTACTAACACTGTGTTTTCTTTTGTTTCTTTGTCAAAAAAAAATTTCAAACTTTTTCATTTTTCTTGAGTCGTTGTATTGAGTCAAAACATGGGATTTTACAATTTTCTTGGTTTCCACTTTATGTTGAAATTTATTGGACTTAGTTCAAGGAAGATTGGAAACACCATCAGTGGATCAACTTTACCAAAAGCGACTTATCCTTTGAAAATCTGAATGATCCATCGTTGGCTCTATCTACTTGGACCTTTAACTTGGACTAATCTTCTCACTTAGGGGCTCGATATCGCAAAAGGATCATATACATCTGGAGTTCACCCCATTCTTATTGGAGCTCCATATGGCCAACCTCATTCTTAGTTTGGTTCCACACCCTTACACCCTTTTTCATTCAGACCCCAATCCTCTTTTGCAACATTAGGAGCATGTGCAACCAAGTGCAAAAACTACCGAGTATGGGAGCCAGTACAACCAAATGTTCCAAGATATTCGAGTAAGCTTTCTAGTATGAATACTTCATCTATATTTTTTTGAGTTAACTATTGGTGCAGTTCCAACTTCCCCTTCTCTGATAATAAAAATGCTCTGGGATCGACCGATTCTATCTTGATTGATCGATCCCGTCTCATCCCGAGACTCTCTAAAAAATAATAAAAAATAAAAACCAAAAGAAAGAGAAGGGAAAGAAGTCTGAAGGAACCAGAATATAACCTTTTATTTATTTAGTTAGTTATCTGTTTTTGTTACTTATATTAACACCAATAGCAACTTTATTAGGATCATCATATAGAAGCTTACTTAGAGTCCAAGGTTCAGGAGGTTGTGCACCATCTTTGGTTTCCGTCTCACTGTGATTATGCACATTGGCTTGCACCGGAGTTCATTTGTCATGCCTAACCATCACCTTCAAAATGACCCCCGTTACTAGCCCTTAGCGATTGAGACTCCCTTTGTGAGACTGCACGCAACACTTAATGAATGTTAAAGGGCCAACAATGGAGATTTCAGAAGTTCCCTTGGATCTTGGATGCTAGAGTATAATATTGTTTGCTAAGCTTATGGTAAAGTACATGTTGTACTGCTAAAGTTCAATTAACCTTTCACAAGGTTTCTTTTTGGTTTACATGATCAACACGGTGGTTTCTAAAGCTAAGCGTAAGTTCCTGTTTTTCAAACTTCCACTTCTAAACTTTGTTTCATTGCCTTGTTTCTTACTTGAGGACAAGCTAGGATTCAAGTCTTGGGGTGTGATGAGTGTCTATTTTGACCCATTTTTATTATTGTTTTACTTGTTTTATTGAGTCTAGAAGTTAGGTTTTGTGTTCTTCTGGCCGGCTTTAGTGTATTTTCAGGTTTTCACTTCCTTGGAGCTAAAATGGGCAAAATGGAACAACTTTGGACGTTTTTACACATCATTGGATTTTGGAGACATCCTGAATCGATCAACCCTGAAAAGGATCAACCAAGCATGATGAGGATCGACCGATCCCAAAGCAGATCGGTCAGTCAAAGAAATATATGAGGTGGCACGGATCAGAGGAAGAAGATTGATCAATCCAAGTCGAATCGATCGATCCCAATCACGGATATTCACCAAATCGCACATTAACTCCGAGTTTTGACCTAGAAGACACTCTATAAATAAATATCATTTCCCGAGCAGCCAGAGAGACCTAGGCACAATTTTTACTGTTACTCTGCTATTTTCATTTTCAGTTTTAGATCTGTAAACTTTTACATTAATTTTTCTCAGATCTATAAAGTTTTCATTGCATTTTCAAGATCTACATTGTGTCTTCATCTCTTTCTTTGTGTTTTCAACCATACAACATCATGATCTATCAACCTATTGTCATGTTTGAGTAGATCTATATGTTGGGAGATGGGATTTATTCAAAGGGATTTAATTTTTAATTAGGTTATTGTTATAGATTAGAATTATGATTATTAGATCTCTACTTCTATGAAACAAATGTTTTTTTGTTAGGTTGAAGAATCTATCAAATGATTCTTAGGGTTTTATAGTACAGCTAGCGTTGGCTATTCTACCCGGAGTCTATAGATTGTAGGCTTGATTTCCAGATTTCCAAGAGTTGAAGCTGGATCTACAAGTGAACTTTATCAAACTAGCTCGAAATATGCTATCATAGGGTCCTAACGGATTTATGGTAAAATAATATTTACTTTTAATAAAAAGATTTATTTTGGTACACTGTTTGTGTTCTAGATCTAGATCATTTAATTGCTAATCCGGTTAGATATCCTTTTTATTTAATTAAATCCCTACAATTTCTCAGATCCCAACATTTGTTTTAAATTGATTTATTTCCTTAATTAAAAGATTATATTAGGATTTTATTCGGATTTCCATTCATGACACTTTCCATATTTTTCATCCTAGCTGTTTAGATCTACGGATCTATAGTGCTCTTTACTCTCTGTGGATCGATCCCACCATTATACTACCGCGCACAACAGTGCACTTGCGGGAACCATTGGTTGGGTAAAACCTGGTGATAATAAAACCACATCACAGAGGCGCCTCTTCTCAGTCCATCCCTACAACAGCTGAGGATGACCCGATTCCAGATCCGTCTACACTTAAGTTCGGTATTTCTGCTACGCCTCCTATTCCTATGGAGAGTGTTGTTTTCAGAGGTATGTAGCAGATAGTTTCCAGAGTGTTTGAACGCGATTGCTTCACTGTCTTGCTGTGGATGTGTTCGTTGCACCGATGCAGCTCCTACTCAGCCCCGGCCTATCCCAATCCCCACTCCATCTCTGACTTCAGATTCAGCCAAGGAAGAGGATTAGTTTCTTCTTCTTTTTTCTACTTTCTTTGAGACATTTTTATTTCTTGCTATTTGCTTTTGTTTTTGATTCAGTTTTTGTTTCTAACTCTTATTGAGTATTGTTGAACCTATTATGTTATCTTTTATCTTATTATTTGACGGGTTTGGAGCTTTTAATCAGGATCTAATGTCAGAAAACGAGTTGATTGATCAGTTAAATGGTATCAGATTTTGGAACATCATTATCTTGCTCGTGTCGACCGACAGCAAGATGTGTGTTGGTCGACACACACACACCATCTCAGGTCTCTATTCAATTTTATTTATTTTATGACCTTCCTTAAGCTTGATTACACTGGGGACAGTGTAGTTTAAATCTGGGGGGAGGTAGTTACTAACTATATTTATTCTTTTGAGAGTCAGTCAGATTTTTGTTTTATTTTTCAAAATTTGTTTTATTGAGTCAAAACTTGTCCAGAAATTATGAGTTATATCTTGGTCTATTGTTGTTTGCTATGTCTTCTGGTGACCATTTTTGCAGAGCTTATTCAGATTCAACTAATGGAAAAACCCCAAGTCTGACCAGTTAACTTGAGACTCCCATACTTACAACAGATGCCCGCTATAGCCTGAGCTAATTTCTGTCAGTTCCTTTTACCTCATGGACGAAATTGGTGTTTGAGAGCTTGACTTTTCATTCGTACCTGACCTGATAAAACCAAAGTAAGTTATGATGTCTAGTCTCCCCAAAGAAAAAGATGATAATAATAAAAGCCTTTAGGTATAGTCTATGAATGACCAAGTGATTCTCTGAAGTAGAAGCGGGTAAGATAAATTTATGCCCCCATATTTCTACTTCTTAAGGAGATGATGAAAGTAGGAATTGGTGTGAGGACAGGAACGATCCCGTGACCCGTTATTCACTTCTAATAGCCTGCCTTCATAGACAAAAGAAAAAGAAAATAATTATCAAAATAACAAAGGATTCAAGTGTGGGGGAGATGATAACATCATTGTTGTTGTGAGATTTGTCTTGTTATGGTATAGGATGACAGCTGAGTTTAGAAGGCTCTTGAACATTGAAATCGAAAATGAGACCCAGCGATGATTGGCTTACTAAAGGGATATGTTGTTAAGTTGTGGTGGGAATTGAGAAGACTGTGAGTGACTACGGGGAATGTACATGGTGGTTAGTCTCTGAATTTTTTTTGTACCATGTGGATTACATGATGACTGGTAAGCACAATGTTCTAAAGAGTAGGTGAGTTTCGCGATTTTCAATCTTCTTCCTTGATTTGGTTTTATGTTTGCTTGAGGGTAGGCAAAAGCTAAGTTCTGGGGGAGTAGATATATCATGGATTTTATGGTTTTATGACATGATATATGCATTGGTTTTAGAGTCTTTTGTATATATATTGAGCCTTATTAGGTACAAACACGAGATGGACCCTAGTGACACTTTGGAGCTTTTTGAAGGCTTGTAGCTGAGCAAATCAACAAGGAGACGATTATTGCTGTCCATGTCAACCGATAGGTCTTTCCTGTGTCGGTCGTAACACACAAGACCATAATGACGCCTTCAAGTTTTATCAAGTTTCAAGAATTGCAACTTTGCCCCAGAAGTTTCTAAAGTTTATACTTCATGCCTAATCGTGTTTTTAGGTTAAACTATGTTTTAGAAGTCCCAGAGACTAAGTTTGATTATTCTCTAAGTATTTATCATTATTCAAGTTTCATTGTATGTTCAAGAAATTTGTTGGACAGAAGATTCAGATCTCAAACTTTGTAGAGAGAAGAATTTTGAACTCCCTTATTTCTTATTTCTATTTCATGAGTATTATTCAGACAATTATTTGTGTTTTCTCTTCTATGTTTGAGTAGTCACCTTGTTAGATCTAGGGTTTCAAAAGGGTTTATGATGGATTGTTGAGTTGGGCATAGTCATGTTAGGTTATCTATAACGTTCTTCATCTAGATTTGATTATCACACTAGTCTTAAGATTGATCACCTTAATCCTGGTACCGTAGAAATGTTAGTAGGCACGAGAGTGCTATTGATATCCCGACCCAATCTTAGATGAGCAAACAACATTTTCGCAGTGAGAGTTGGTTTAGGAATTTGGTAAACATATTGTACCCGCTATTCGTAGAGACTCTATTTATTGGTATTTCGTAAAGAGATTTGGTTTGCTTCTGTTTAGAGGATAGATGTCGTCACAGCAAGAGTTGGATGAGATATCACATTAGTCTTACAAGTTTAAGAACTGAACAAACAATTTAGACCTGATTTACGAACTTCCCAGTTCACATTCAAAAGTATTCATGAATTATTGTCCCTAGGTCTAGCGTTTTAATCACTTGAATTTACATCCCGCAATTCCCGTTTCCGTTTATTGCATTGTTTTCATTTAGTTTTCTATTTATTGATCTAGCTTAATTCGAATCTGTTTTGTCTATTGTTTGAGTTATCAAAGTCCTTGTGGATTCGACACTTAAGTACTGCAATTGACCTCTTAATTTGAGAGAGTAGTTTTAGGGTTACTTTTGACCCCTGTCAAAATGCTCTCAAACTTTAACTCATGGATACCTCAAAATACTCTGGTTTCCTTTAAACTTTTACCACTCTTGCTAACCAAGTAGCTGTCTCCACCATTGAGACAGTTTCACGAAAACCAATCCCAAAACTTCATTTCAGACCAATACACCAATTGTGAGAGAAGTGAGGCCTATTTCCGGATTGAATTAGAGAGAAAGTGTTAGGTTTTGCCGACATGAGTAGCCTCTCATGTAGTCTCTGGTTCACACTTTTTGAATCAGATTTAGGTTAAGAGTTTGAATAAGTTGGGGTTTGAGTCTGGGAAAAGAAAGAAAAAGAGAAAGAGTTTGCTAAAAATTATATAAGCCTTTGGAGAGGATAGGTTCAAAAAGATGAATCTAGTAAAGGATTTAGAAGAAAAATATAAGAGTTGGCTCAGTTAAAAAAAAGAAAATAATCGTACAGTAGTCACTCGAACAGTCACTCGACCAGTCGCTCGACCATGTGGTCGAGCCAGAGCTAAGAAAAATTTAAAGATCCCAAATCTGCTAGATACCAAAGGAAAAAGTGTAAGGAAATCCTCTCCTTAGAAGAAAAACAGAAAATAAAAGATCCTTGAGTCATAAAAGAGAAAAAAAAACCTAGAAACACAAAAGGGTAGAGCTAGGGTCAGTTTCTGGGATTTTAGAGTTAGGGAAGTCATTGGATGTTCATGGGTATATGATAGTCTACTCCTGTATGCATCAGTTGGCTTTACCTTTACCATTCTCTTTAAATTCAATCCACTTCAATGAGAGATCATGATACTTGTGCTTAAACCAGAGGAAGAAGAGATCATGTTTATCTCTTAAAACTTGTTCCTCAACCAAATGAGTTACAATTATTGCATATCATGATCCGCCAGTTCATGCTTAATCAATGTTAAAGGGATAGTTTACTTTGAATGCTTGCTTATGGCTGAGTCTTAGTGTTGAATTTTCTGTGATGAGTATGACTAAAGCTTTTAAGTAGGATTTTTGTGAATTGCATTCTAGAACTATTAACCATGGCATTGATATTAGAGTTTGTTTAGTTTGCTTAGGTTCTGAGTCCCCATTTCCACACTACTCCTTTCATCTAATCCTTTCTATTTGCTTGAGGGAAAGCAAATGGTAAGTTTCGAGGAGTTGATAACACTGTATTTAGCATGTTTTTACCATCATTTTATCATGTCTTAATATAGATTTTAGTCATTGTTCATACTGTTTTATGCATTTATCACTCATATAGGTTGTTTTGTGTTTTTGCATGAACATTGCATTTTGCATATTTGGGGTGTTCTCAGGTACTTATGAAGCATATGGAGCTCATGGAGTTTTTGGAGCATGAAGTTCAGAGAAGACACAGAACTCGACCACAGCGCTCAACCGCAGAGCTCGACCACAGGGCTCGACCACAGAGCTTGACCAGTCGCTCGACCTCACACCCAAGAGCAAAACATGCAGTGAAGCTGCTCAGTTAGAGTGGATGCGCAGAGAACCAGAGTGCTCGACCAGAAGGCTCGACTACCCACTCAACCACCCACTCGAGAGACCACTCAAGAGGCCAACCAGACAACACCGCTCGACTGCTCACTCGAGACGGTACTCGGCCAAGCCACTCGACTGCTGGGTCGAGTGGCACTCGCCGACTATTTTCCCTTAAAACTCGCAAATGTAATAAGTGTTTTTTTCACTTAGTATAAAAGCACCTCATTAAACCTAATCGAGATATCAAGTAGTAGTGCCGCTTAGCTTAAGAATTTTTAGGTTTAGCTCTCGTTTTTTCTCTCTCTTGTTCTTCATTGTTCTTCATTTTTCTGGATTTTGTAACTTTGATAACTTTTAAAAAAATCAGTATTTACTTTAAATTTCTTCTTCAACCTTGCTCATCGGATCATCAGCTATCACATATGTCATGCTTAAAGCTTTTCTGGATTTCAGACCCAAGTGATGATCATGATGAGTTAGTAGTCCTTTTAGGGTTTTCGGAGGTGGAGTAGGCAGATTTCACTCTATATTGCAATGAGTTTGATTGATTGATCATCATTTAGTTTTTATTCCCTCTTGGGTGAATGTTTTTAATGATTGTTCCTCTCTGATCAAGAGGAACATGATCTTAGATGATTTAGTGAGCACTGATGTGGTTATTATCAGGTTTTACACAAACCAATAGTTCCTGCAAGTGCACTGTTGTGTGCGGTAGTATAATGGTGGGATCAAATCCATAGAGAGTAAAGTGCGCTTTAGATCTGTAGATCTAAACAGAGCTAGGATGAAAAATATTAAAATGTTTTGTCACAGAAATCCGAATAAATCAAAATAAAATAAAAAAGGAAAATAAAAATCAATTAAAACAAATGTTGGGATCAGGGAAATCGCAGGGATTGAAATAAATAAAAAAGGATATCTAACATGATTAGCAATTTAATGATATAGATCTAGAACTCAAACACTGTAAACAAATAAACCTCTTTTCAAAAAGGGAATATTATTATAGCATAAATCCGCTAGGACCCTATGCTAGCATATATTAGCAAGTTTGATAAAGTTCACTTATAGATCCAACCTCAACTCTTGGAATATGAAAATCAAGCCTACAAACTATAGATTCAAGTAGAATAACCAACGCTAACTGTATTATAAAGCCCTATGAATCATTTGATAGATTCGTCAACCTAACAAAAGCATTTGTTTCACAGAAATAAAGATCTAATAATCATAATTACCCTAATCTATAACAATAACCTAAATTAAACATTAAATCCCTTTGAATAAATCTCATATCCCAACATGCAGATCTACTCAACCATGGTGATGGGTTGATAGATCATGATGTTGTATGGTATTAAATGCAAAGAAAGAGATGAAGACAGAATAAAGATCTGAAAATGCAATGTAAAATATTATAGATCTGAGAAAAACCAATGTAAAAGTTTACAAATCTGAAAATAAAATAAAATGACAAAGTAATTGAGAAAAATCGTGTCTAAGGCCTCTGGGACGCTCAGAAAATGATTCCTTTATATATGGAGTCTTCTAGGTCAAAAATCAGAGTTAATATGCGATTTGGAGAATATTCGTGATCCTGATCGATCGATCATGTTGGATCGATCGATCTTCTTCCTCTGATTCATACCACCTCATAGATTCCTTTCACTGACCGAGCTGCTTCGGGATCGGTCGATCCTCTTTGTGCTTGGTCAATCCTTTTCATGATCGGTCGATCCCATAGTGTCTCCAAAATCCAAGAAAGTGTAAAAACGTCCAAAGTTGCTCCCTTTCGCTCATTTTAGCTCCAATGAAGTATAAACATGTAAAGACACCAAAATTGGCCGGAAGGACACAAAACCTAACTCTAAACTCAATAAAACATATTAAAAATAGTAAAAACTAGTGAAAATAAAGACTCATCAAATACCCCCAGGCTTGATTCCTTGCTTATCCTCAAGAAGGCAACAAGACAATGAAACAAAGTGCAGAAG
This sequence comes from Cardamine flexuosa, assembly GCA_963555745.1. NCBI lineage: Eukaryota > Viridiplantae > Streptophyta > Magnoliopsida > Brassicales > Brassicaceae > Cardamine > Cardamine flexuosa. The sequence goes on along the minus strand of OY743220.1, from coordinate 11,274,622 downwards.
TATAGGTTTGAAAAACAGAAACTTACACTTAGCTTTAGAATCCACCATGTTGATCATGTAAACCAAAAAGAAACCTTGTGAAAAGTTAATTGAAATTTAGCAGTACAACATATACTTTACCATAAGCATAGCAAACATTACCGGACTCTAGCATCCGAGATACAAGGGAACTTCTGAAATCTCCATTGTTGGCCCTTTAACATTCATTAAGTGTTGCATGGAGTCTCAATCGCTAAGGGCTGGTAACAGGGGCCATTTTAAGGGTGATGGTTAGGCATGATAAATGAGCTCCGGTGCAAGTCAATGCACAAAATCACAGTGAGACGGAAACCAAAGATGGTGCACAACCTTCTGAACCTTGGACTCTAAGTAAGCTTCTATATAATGATACTAATAGAGTTGCTATTGGTGCTAAAATAAATAACATAAAAAATAACTAACTAAATAAATAAAAGGTTTTATTCCGGTTCCTTCAGACTTCTTTCACTTCTCTTTCTTTTTGGGGTTTTTTTTTTTTGAAAGAGAGTCTCGGGATGACACGGGATCGATCGATCTGAATAGGATCGGTCGATCCCAGAGCATTTTTTTCTGAGAAGGAGAAGTTGGAACCATAACCATGTACATCAATATACAAAATAAAGTGCACCAATAGTCAATTCAAACTAATATAGATGAAGTACTGTTACTAGAAAACTTACTCGAATATCCTTGGAACATTTGGTTGTACCGGCTCCCATACTCCGTAGTTTTTTCACTTGGTTGCAGGTTGCACATGCTCCTAATGTTGCAAAAGAGGACTGGGTCTGAATGAAAAAGGGTGTAAGGGTGTGGTACCAAAATCACTGCGTCCCGCTGTGATATAAAATCAAAAGAAAAAAGGTGCTGCGAAAAAACACTGGAGATAATGAATTGTAAACAAGAAATCAAACCATAAACCGTGAAAAGAGTTTTACGACCAAAATCATTGGTCTGTTCATGAACCGGTTTTCAGCTTTTCTCGTCTAGGGGATCAATCGATCTCGAGAGGATCGGTCGATCTCAGCATCCTGAAACTTCTTGAAATTTGCATCTTCTGCGTTTTGCACCTGTTTTCAGTCAGCTCAACACAAAAAAATCATCATATCTTATTTTAAAAAAAAAATAAATAAATAAATAACTGAAGGGAAATAAAATAAGATAGTTTTATTAATTCAAAAAAAAAAAAAAATTAAAAGAACATGTTGGGTTGCCTCCCAAGCAGCGATTGTTTTTGCAAAGTCACTAGCTTGACTTTGTTTTATTTCAATTGGGTTCTGGGTTCATTAGAGGAATGGTATCTTCAGATTCCACATCCTTCACAATGAGTGTTTGACCAAACACGATTGGATATCTCTTGATGGTCTCGATGGGGAAGCTTATGACCTTGTTTCCAACTCATAGCTTTATTCTCTTTTTGGGTATGCTGATAGAAGCACGGGCAGTCATTAGGAATGTTCGTCCTAAAATTAGATCTGATCCATCGCACTTCATGTCCAGCACAAAGATATCTATCAGAACATAACTTCCTCGCACAAAAATTAGTATGTTGACTAGGATTCCTGTAGGGCTTGGGGGTGATCCATCAACCAATTCTATTTTGGACTTGGTTGGTTCCATGTGTTTTAGACCCAATAGCTTTGCAGTGCTAAGTGATATGACTATTATGCTAGCTGTGGTGTCTACCCAGCAATTCCTCAAAAGGGTTCTTCCAATTGTGATTGGTATATGGAATTCACCTGGGTCATCCATCTTAGTGGGTAGTTTTCCTGCCTCTTGCTGTTTAAATAATCCCACAGATATTTAGTTGTTCTCTGAAGTGTAACCTTGCTGGCAAGGATGTTCGCAATGAAGTCTGCCATCAAAGGTAACATAGATCCAATCTCTGAAGTGTAACCTTGCTGGCAATTATCTCATCAACATTGTTCTCTGTGAGAGGGTTCATCTTCTTACGTGGTGATGGGTTTTTTTTTCAGCTTCTCCCTGATTTCTAAACTCTTTTTGGGTTTTATCATCGGAAGGTTTTTGTAACTGCGTTTGCGGGGATCGATCGATCTCAACCAGGATCAGTCAATCCTCCCTAATTTTTAAATCCTTATCGGAGAAGTGGGATCGATCAATCTTACCCTGCAGGTCGATCCTGATAGAGTCCGGATCGATCTTCTTATTGAGAAAGCAGTGGCCCTCATCATTGGATCGATCGATCTTGCTCTCGGATTGATCGATCTCAGCGGAATTTTGCTTTTTGATTTCTAAAACCCTCTCAGTTGTGAAAACTCTCGGGATCTCATTCATTGAGTGAACAACATCGATAGCATCAAAATTGTTAATTATGAATGTTTGACCATTTACGGTGGGTTGCGTATCGACGGTCTCAACGTAAAGTTTCACAATGGTTTTTCTGAGACTGATTTTTATCCTTCCTTTTGGCACATTTATAGATACTCCAGCTGTGGCTAAGAAAGGACGCCCCAGGATAAGGTCAGTACCATTATCGTCCAAGTTCAAAACCATGAAATCAGAGAGTATGTAACACGAGCCTACCAAAATTGGGATATCAACTAGGAGTTCATGCGGCCTCCGGGTTGTTCCATCAGCCATGGTGATTATCTTGGTGGTTTGATGCATAGTTAGTAGTCCACATTTATGGGCAATAGAGAGTGGTACCACGTTGATGCTTGCTCCCAAATCTACCAAGCTGTTCTTGAAACAGGTATCTCCAATGGTGCATGACATAATGAATTTCCCCGGGTCTCCTAACTTTTTGGGAAGTTTTTTGTGCATTTTCTTATCGCATTTTTCCCTTAGAAATTTGACGGAGTCTTCCATAGTGCATTCCCCAGTGAAACTTTTCTTTAGATGATCTTCTACCAAATGAATCATTGAGTAGACATCTGGAAAAGGTAATCTAGCTCTCATCTCTTTAGCTATCTTTTCACATTTCCACTTATCAAATTCATTGTAGATTGATTTAGGGATTAGTGGTAATTTCTTGTTTTGGTAGTTGGTTTACTCGGTTCGGTCGGAAGATCCTGATCTTTCAACACAGGAGATCGATCGATCTTGCTGGGGATAAAAATGCTCTGCTTCCTCTATCCCATCATCCATGGAGTGATCACTTCTGTTTTCCGACGTTTCAGGCTCTTCCGGCTCTCTATTGTAAAAACTATCCTCTATGTCATCATTGAAGAAATCGTCTTCTTCATCATCAGACAGTTCAAAGATTGTCTGATCACCTCTAGCAGGATAGGCTTTAGGAACGACAAGTTTTCCGCTTCTGAGGTCAATGAAGTGTAGAGATTCATTGGGTTGTTTTTAGGTTTTCCTGGAAAAGTTTTGGTTGGTGCCCTATTTTTCTCAGAAGTTTGAGCAACTTGGTTTACCAACACTCTTATGTGAGTTCCTAAGGCATCAAACTTCCCATTGAGGTTCTCATAAACTCTATCAACCTTAGCGTTGATATCCCCAGCAAATTTCTTTTATCCTTCCATGATTTTCTGGAATAAGGACTCAATCTTCCCCATGGAACCAGCATTCCCAGATTGGGGGTTCAATCCTGATTTACCATAACCAGCATTGTTTTGGAAGTTCTCTTGGTTTTGAGTACTCTGAGGTGGATAAAACTGATCTCCAGAGTTCTCAACATTAATACTATGTTAGGACAGGTTAGGATGGTTCCTAAAGTTTGGGTGGAAACCCCGATTTTGGTAGTTTCCCTGTCCACCGAGAAAGTTGATCTCCTCAGTTTGTTCCTCATCATCATTGAACTCTTCACTTTCCAAGAGATTGACATATCTCTTTTGAGCTCTAACCAGAATTCCCACCTTAGCATTAAGCTCATCTATGATCTTATCACTCGCTTGAGTGGGGTTGACTCTCCTATCATAGTCAAAAGATCTGTTAGAGTTGCTTGCTGCCAGGTTTTCAATGAGCTCCATGGCTTCCTCCAATGTGTTGCTCATGATGTCTTCCCTACTGGCTGTGTCCATAGCCATTTGATACTTCATTTCAACTCTGTTATAGAAAAAGTTCATCCTGTCCGACTCGGTGTAGTCTCGAGGGGGACAGTCCCTTAGGTATTCCTTATAGCGTTCCCAAGCTTCATAGAAGGACTCGGTACCAGCTTGGTGGAATGTGGCTATTTTGTTTTTTAATGCTGCAGATCTAGCTTTGGTGAAGAACTGCTGTAAGAAAGCAGCTTGGCAATCACCCCATCTTGTGATAGATCCAGGACTCAAAGATTTCAGCCATCTATGAGCCTTATCAGCAAGGGAAAAGGAAGGCTAGAATGGAGGTACTTTGGAGGACTCCGTTGGCTTTGGTGGTACTACAGATCTCCTCAAAGATATCAATATGGCCCATTGGGTTCTCGTTAGATAGCCCATGGAATTGATTCTGTTTACCCAGGGCAACAATTTGAGGTTTAATCTCAAAGTCTTTCCTCTGGATAGCAGGGGGAATAATATCATATTGGTTCCTATAATAGGCGTGCGGGGCAACTTGCTCGCCTAAGGTAACCCTTCGCAGAGGGACTTGTTGTCCCTTCGCAGCATGTACTCTCACCCCAGGAGCTCCAGCATCATTGAGAGGTCCTTGATTAACATGACCCTCTCTCTGCCGGATTGCTTCTGCATCCTCACCATGGGGAATGTTTCTTAAGTTATTAGAGTCAGCCATACTAACCTTATCTTATACTTTCCTTGTGGTTTTGTTCTTCTTTGTATCCTTGATCTTCCTTGTCAAATACTCTATGCTCAAGCCTTGTAGGTCTTTAGAAGTCTTGCTCCTTAATTAGAAGAAGTTCGAAAGTCATATCCGATTAAGAGGCTCTGGGATCGATTGATCTTGGAAGGGATTGGTCGATCTCGAGAGAAATAGGATCGATCGATCAAAGAGAATCGATCGATCTTGCACAAAGCAGGATCGGTCGATCTCGAAAGGGATCGGTCGATCGTGCAAGAAGTAGGATCGGTCGATCTCGGAGACGTAAATCCGAAACGTAAAATAAAAATGCAAAAAATAAATATCCTAGACTAGGTCTAAAACTTAGATCTAGAGGCAACAATTACTCCCCGGCAACAGCGCCAAAAACTTGATATGGTTATTATCAGGTTTTACCAAACCAATAGTTCCCGCAAGTGCATGGTAGTATAATGGTGGGATCGAATCCACAGAGAGTAAAGTGCGATTTAGATCTGTAAATCTGAACAGAGTTAGGATGAAAAATATTAAAATGTTTTGTCAAAGAAAATCCGAATAAATCCGAATAAAATAAAAAGGAGATAAAAATCAATTAAAAAAATATTGAGATCTGGGAAATTGCAGGAATTAATATAAATTAAAAAAAGATATCTAACCGGTTTAGCAATTTAATGATCTAGATCTAGAACTCAAACACTGTAAACAAATAAACCTCTTTACAAAAAGGGAATATTATTATAGCATAAATCCGCTAGGACCCTATGCTAGCATATATTAGCAAGTTTGATAAAGTTCACTTGTAGATCCTGCCTCAACTCTTTGAAACTGAAAATCAAGCCTACAAACTATAGATTTGGGGTAGAATAATCAACGCTAGCTGTATTATAAAACCCTATGAATCAATTGATAGATTTGTCAACCTAACAAAAGCATTTGTTTCATATAAGTAGAGATCTAATAATCATAACCCTAATATATAAAAATAACCTAAATTAAACATTAAATCCCTTTGAATAAATCTCATCTCCCAACATGGAGATCTACTCAAGCATGGTGATGGGTTGATAGATTATGATGTTGTATGGTATGAAATGCAAAGAAAGAGATGAAGAAAAAATGTAGATCTGAAAAATGCAATGCAAAACATTATACATCTGAGAAAAACCAATGTAAAAGTTTACAGAGCTTAAAATAAAATGAAATGACAAAGTAACTGAGAAAAATCGTGTCTAGGGCTTATGGGCCGCTCAGGAAATGATCCCTTTATATAGGGAGTCTTCTTGGTAAAAATCAGAGTTAATGTGCGATTTGGAGAATATTCGTGATCCGGATCGATCGATCCACCTCATAGATTCCTTTGACTGACCGATATGCTTCAGGATTGGTCGATCCTCTTTGTGCTTGATCGATCCTTTTCAGGATTGGTTGATCCCAGAGTGTCTCCAAAATCCAATGAAGTGTAGAAACGTCCAAAAATTGCTCCATTACACCCATTTTAGCTCCAAAGAAGTATAAACCTGTAAAGACACCAAAACCGGCCAGAATGACACAAAACCTAACTCTATACTCAATAAAACATGTAAAAACAATAGTAAAAACTAGTGAAAATAAAGACTCATCAAGCACGACCCATGCCTTGAGTCATTAGATCTACTTTTTCCAGGGACTAGGATACAATAGCATGAGGGTGGATGCATCAGACGTTGATTTACGTCACGGCTCCACTTACTCACTTGTTATGAGTCCTCTTTGACGTTAATAGACTGACCCTTAAAGCCTGATCCGATCAACTCACACTAAGCTGACAGGGTTGGATCTTGAGGCTCTCTACCACGACCAATGGATTGAGCTGGAAATGATGTATGTTGTCTAGGGATGTTCTAGTTGATACCCCTAGTAGTATAGAGTGTTTGCAAACCTATGACTCCATCCCTGAAGTCCCTATAGTTTTTTCATATTTTTACAGTCTCCTTAGTAATCGTTTACTATAGTTTTTCTTAACTTTACTGTAGCACTCAACCTCACCACTCGATCAGTGTGGTCGAGCCGTCTCTAGGTCTGTGATTTTGCTTGCTTAGTTCCACGATGTGCTAAAGTGTGACAGACTTTGGCATCTCTAGTATCAATTAGTGTTTTTAGTAGAAGTCTCACTTAGGTTGTTAGTAAACCACACCCTTTTGATAATCACTTGAATAGCTTGCTTTAATCATGTACTCACTGCTGTAGACACACTCTTGATTGGTTCGACAAGTTACTCTATCAACACCACTATACTAAAATTGATTAGAAACAGGATGATTGTCTGTGTGTTGGGCTTAGGTTGAGTGTTTACTGCTTTCACTCTTTGTCTTTCATACACGCAAAAATCCTAGTTTCATAAATAGACCAAGATATCTTAATGATTACATACTGAACCTTGCCAAAAGTGAGAAACTCTATGTACTTCAAGCTTCTGTTGAGTGTGAGATATTACTACTCGCAATTGACAATGAGCCAAGATTTTACAAAGAAGCGAAGGATGTGTTAGAGTGGAGAAACGCGTGTGAGGTAGAAGTTCAATCAATCAACAAGAACAAGACTTGGTTTCTCATTGATAAAACCGAATGATGCAAAGATCATTGGTCTTAAGTGGATCTTTAAGATAAAGAAGAACGCAGATGGATCAACAAATACAAAGCAAGACTTGTGGCTAAATGGTATGTACAAGAATCTGGTATAGACTTTGATGAAGTCTTTTCTCCAGTAGCTCGCATTGAGACCATTCGCTTACTAATTGCACTAGCAGCCTCACATGGATGGGAAATTCATCACGACGTCAAAACAATGTTTTTGCATGGAGAGCTAACAGAGGACGTATACATTGATCAACAAGAAGGGTTTAAAGTCAAAGGCAAAGAACACAAGGTGTATAAACTTACAAAATCCTTTATATGGCTTGAGACAAGCTCCACGAGCTTGGAACACAAAGTTGGACCAGATCCTTTAAGAGATGAAATTTAAGAGATGCATGAAAGAAACTTCGGTTTATCGCAAAGAGGAGGAAGGAAAATTGCTCATTATAGCAATCTATGTTGATGATATGTTTGTAACCGGAATAAATCTCAAAGCCATTAATGACTTCAATACTGGAATGTCATCAAAATTTGAGATGTCTGACCTCGGAAGGCTTACATACTATCTCGGAATTGAGGTGCATCAAAGGGAGGATGGAATCAAAATAAAGCAAGAAGGGTACGCACGCAGGATCTTAAGAGAAGCAGGTCTAGAAGATTATAATGCTACAAAAATACCTATGGAGTTTGGCTTAAAAGTATCTAAAGAGCAGGAAGAAGAAGAAATTTTGAACTGAGTTTAGAAGAAATGTTGGATGTCTAAGATATCTTTTACACACTCGGCCAGACTTGGCATTTTCTGTTAGGGTTGCAAGTAGATATATGCAGAGTCCACAGAAGTCTCATGGAGAAGTTATGAAGCAGATATTGCGATATCTTATGGGAACTGCATCTTTTGGGTTAAAATTTATGCATGGTGGCTCAATGAAGATTGTTGGATACACTGATAGTAGTCATAATATTGACCATGAAAATGGTAGAAGTACAACAGGGCATATGTTTTATTTTGGAACTTCTCCAATTACATGGTGCTCACAGAAACATGATACAGTTGCACTATCATCGTGTGAGGCAGAGTTCATGGCGGAAACTGAAACAGCGAGACAAACCATATATGGCTACAAGACATCTTGAGATATATCACCGGGCAAGAAACAGAACAAATACTGATCATAATCGATAACAAATCTGCTATAGAACTGACCAAAAATCCAGTGTTCCACAGCAAGAGCAAGCACATACATAAACGAAACCATTTTGTGAGAGAATGTATTGAACGATAGCTCATCAATGTAGAACATGGGCCTGGAACAGAGCAAAAGGAGGACATCTTGACAAAAGCATTGGCACATATCAAGTTTGGCGAAATGAGAAGCTTGATTGGAGTGGAAGACATGTCCAATGACAAGATGAAGCTTACAAGGGAGTCTGAAGACAAGTTGAAGCTTACAAGGGAGAATGTTGGATAAGCTTCAATTTGGATTAGGAAAAGATAAAGTGTTAGAAATAATTATGATAGATTTAGGAGTTTCTATCTCAAGTGCTATTAGGAATAGGATTAGCAATGTTTTACTAATCACTATAAATATCAATGTTGAGTCGTGACATTTAAGAACTTTGAGAAAATTTAGTTTTGAGAGATTTTCTAAATTTAATAAAGAAAGATATTCTTTATATAAAGATGAGTTCTAATCTTAAGAGACTTTAGACCTCTCATTTTTGTTCCACTTGCGGCTATGGATAGCTCTTTATGTTACTCATCTCTCTATGAAGTATAAGATAAAGAGGACTCTGTTTGCTCCTCAGTTTCCTCATTCTCCCCGAACCGATTGAATTTATCTCCATCTTCTTCCTATTCTTTTCTCTCTTCTTCTCATAATATATGTCTCTGATAGCAAGGGGCGAAAATAAGAACCCAAAACACTAAAAAATTCCTTTATATAACAGTCTCCTCCTTTTACTTTTATTTGAGCTCCAATTGGGATTGGTGACTTGATCCAAAAGCCGGGTCATTACAAAATTAGCGACCAAATATAAAAAAATATATCAAATGAACATAAAATCCAACAAGTCACTTGTTGGAGAAGTGATTCAAATAATTTTTTCCGTACTTTTCTTTTTATAACCTTTTGCAGCAAGTTTTACCATAAAGAATAAACATGTGATATTGGAAAAAAAAAAAATCTGAATCATGAAGAATTGAGGCGATGATAATTTTTTGGTTCGGACGATTTGGATCCAACTCATATTTTGGCCGTTCTACCGCAAATAATGGCTTGTGCCCACCAAGTGTTTGACCAAAGTTCACAATACCATAATACGTGATTTTTAGTGTTTCTTGGGACGGAAAAAACATCACAGCTGGGCATTACAGTTTTCGCGCTCTTTTCTTTAATATGTGCACATGACCTTCACGTGACCAAGCCCAACCGACTCTGTCTTTATAAATCCTCTCGCCGTTCGTCTTCTTCACTGAACATTTCCCCATTTTTTTCATTTTCCCGAGAAAATTCGCCATTTTTATTTTCTCGGTGAAATCGATCAGAAAATAGAAGGTTTTGCTTTCGCTCCCAGCCAGATCATCGATATGAATCCATTAAAGTACTTTCAAAATCCGTAAGTCGTAAAAATCTCCTCCATACACATTCGTTCAATTTATGTTTTCTTTTTGCTTTGTTGTTTAATTCTTTATCTATTGTTTCAGAAATCTCTCAGTAACACAAGAGAACAAATTTTTGCAAGAAAACACAGCTCTAAAAAAAATACTCGAGGTTTAGCAAAACTTAACCTACATTGTTCCAATCGATCTGTGTTTATTTGATTTAAAGATTTCTCAAAAATGTTTATTTTTTATGCAGTGTATATGGAAAATTAGCTTTTTCAAAAATCAGTTTCGTAGTCGAGAAAGAATTCATAGCCTCACAAGTGGTGACTCGTTGATTCCACATGACATACTTCATCTATCTCTTATCAACAAACTCAGTCTCAATCCTCTTCAGGTCTCTTCCCTGCCTCTGTTCTTTAAACCTTATAACTTCTTTCTCAAGCTTCATATTTTTCTTTTCTTGTTGTTTACTCTTCAGGAACCAGAGGGTGTTTTTGAAACTTTTCTATACATCTTGGAGAATCTTGGACTATCTTGGAGACTCTTGAAGGATCTTCCTCTATGGAATTCTCATTTTGAGGTGAACGAAATGGCGAAAATGATTTGCAATAGATGTAAGATGGCTACGGAATATCCAGTTGAACGCTCTTATGGTCTTATCATCAATGCTAATTCAATCAGAGAAACCAAGGCAAATTCGTTTTCTTACCTTATGATCTTGTCTTCGATGAAAGTGAGGGCTAGAAACGTTTTTTGTTTTGTTTTTGGGTTAATCTATCACAGGCTGATTTTGAGAAGTCTACATTTGAGGAAATCGTTAACTTCATACGAGTCGACTTAAAGATGCCTTGTGATAAGGAAGGATGTAGTAGCCAAAGCTATGTTCAACGTATGATTAGTAAACTTCCAACTGTTTTCACAATTGGTAAGCCTTATGATAGTTTATTAGACATTTCTGGTAGTTTTTAGTTTTGAGAATTTTGTTCTTTGTATTTGTTTAGCACTTGAGTGGGAAGAGGATGAGACTGAAGAAGAGATTTTGGATACAACTTCTGTTCTGGTGCCTGAGATAGATATTGGTGTGATATACCAATACGAAGGTGATATTGAGCCTACCAAATACCATCTTGTCTCAATGGTAAGGTTTCATGAATCTATTTTGTTTCAGTTCCATTTAAGGTAGAAACAACTCTAATTAATGTTTAATATTCAGGTTTGCTCGTGTGGAGATCAATACAATTGTGTAGCTTATGAAGGCGAGAGAGTTGGCAAAAACAAAGAAGAAAACGAGAGATGGGTCAGACGTTTTGGTCATCAGAAAGAGGTGTAAAAGCTTAGAGATCTTTGTAATACAAATCTTAGTTTAACTTCGCAAGTGACTTGGTGATGTATATATGATGGTTTTTCCAGGATATTGGAGAATGGGATGGTGTTCTTAGCATGTTTCAAGAACTGAAGATGAGACCTGAGATTCTATTTTTTGAAAACGTAAGCTCCTTTTGACTACATGTACTTGGTTATGTTTTTTTCTTCTTCTTATGTGTGTGTTCTCAATTCCACCTACTTGAATTGCAGGTTATGCAGAGGGAGCAGATGCTAACCGAGGAGGCATATGAAGAAGAAGAGGAAGAAGAAGATAAAGAAGAGTACAAGATTTTTAAAAGGCGTAGAGCCGTAGATGAAAGGGATTGATCATTGATACAAAAAGTGTTCTAAGTCTAGGAGTTTAGAAAAAGAATGCTTTGAATGTATTACACCATTGTGAACAGATTTGTCTGTGTTTCTTTCTTCAGCCCAAATTTAGCATCCTGATTGTTATGATCATTGTATATAGATTTTTAGATACCATTGTGACCAGATTTGTCATTCTTATAATACATTATCATCCTTATTGTTTTGGTCATTCCAAAACATAACCACTACAAGCACAGCTTAGTTTGCTTCATTCCTATGCATTTACTATTTATGTAGTGCTGTTTAGTTCCTTTAATGGGAAGCTTTATTTATCGTTTGTTGTGATTGTCCCTTTTTGAGATTTTACATAAAATGGATGCGTTGTCCTACAGTAAAGAATCTCAAATTCAGTATAAGAAATTTCTGCACTTTTTAGAGTTGAAATGATAATAACAAATCTGGTCTATTTAACAACTTAATTTCAACAAATCTTTTGAGTTGGGACATGCCACTGTTTATACATCTATGCTGAGTTCCCCTATTGATACAATTCTGTCACTTGTTAGGCCATCGATCGAGCAGCTTCATAAAACAGAATCTCTGGACGAACCTTCCTCTCTATACAGAATCTGGCAAGACTGTTCCAGTTACCAACATCCTATGGCATCACCAAAACATATCTTACCGATCAAAGTTCACAATTCAGGTCAATCAAGACAAAAGGCAACTCTTTCTTATTACCTCTTCCGCTAAAGCTTCATGTCTATGACTGACCCACCGGTTATTTTTATATGCCATGCAACTGTTTTCTCCTTCTTCACCGCAACCAATCTGCGTTTCGATATCCTTAGACTGTAATAGAGAAGAGATACAGAAGAACAATCGCACAAACATTTGAGACTCTATCAGGATTTACCATTGACACAAGCCGGTATTTAGTGCTTGGTTCTAAGCCTTCATATAGCCTGCTCATATCTATCTCCCAGGCCAAAGCGTTTGTTGTTTCAGATATTTCTTTTTCAGTTTCATTCTTCTCCCATTCCAACACTTATGTTGCAAACCCACGAAACATCAACATCGTTTTATCATCGCACAGTAAATGAAATGAGTAGATAAGAACCATAAGATCACAATCATGGTCACAACTTACCGAGTGTAAAGATAGGCGGGCATCTACTTATAATGTGATGACCAAAGTTTGTCTTTCCACAACCTCCTGTTTTAACATCACATATTATTTTATCTTCCATACGAATCACCTTAAGGATGTCCTCGAACTTTATATTCCCAAACACACACTACATATACATAACCACAGAGCAGCCTTTATGGGTTAGTACCAAATTCTGTAGGAAACACAACGATGTAAACAAATGAAACATACTTTCAAGTCTCTGATTGAATCTGCAGCCATTACTAGTCCATAAGAACTTTGCTCTGGATAATTTGGCTTCCTTCTGCATTTTCTACAACTCAATCTTTCATATTCCTCGAAGGTAAAAAGGCGAGTTACCAAACTTTCTCTCTCTGGACTTTTCCAACAATGACAAAACTCAAGGATGGCAACGACTACCTCAGCAGCATCACATGACTGAAAAGAGTAAGAACACAGAATGACATTTAAGACAAGAATCAAGCCTAATCAGCAAAATAAAAATACAGAAGCTTGTATTTATCTGCACAAACCAGGGAATGAACTTCTTCTAGGGAAGCAAGCAAGTTGCTGAGGAGGTAATCGTAGAGTCCTCCTTCTTTAATCTGTTCTGAGACAAAAGCAGAAAAGAAATCTTGTAGTGCACTAGGGACTTGGTTGTCATGAAATGGTTGCCTATTGTGCACCAAATCCTCTTGAAGAGCCTTAATATTACAGAGGGACTACAGTGGCAAATATGTTGAAATAAATCAGAATTGGGGACTTAATCACTAAAAGAGATTTTAAGTTTTGAATCTTATTTTTGCTGGTGACTGTTTGACCTTAAGCGTCATGTCAAGAGCTGAATTGTATCTGGTTGCAGCATCTCCATGTGTCAACTCTAATTGTTTCAACAGTGAATCTTCTCCGGGCATGTATAACATATCTTGAAGATGGCGAATGAAACAAATAAGAAATGTGTATCTCAAAAACAACATAGCTCAAAAAATATTGTCAACCGAGAACCTCTCTTTCAACAAGAGTCACCTTTAGAAGCTTCCTCTTGATTGTTAGTGTTGAATGAAGTTTCCAAACGCCTTCTTTCACTTGGAGATCTGAATTCCAATTCATGGTTGACAGAATGTTCACTGGATATGCAAGAACACGTTTTATTCAGAGAAAACCCAAAAACAATTTGTCATCATGCAAAAAGGACTCTAGAGGTACTTACTGTTCAATATTCTTATCAAGGGGCCTAGACATACTCGCTGAAGTTCTCTGTTGCACCATTAAATCAATTCCTTCTTACAACCGAGTAAACGAAAAATTAGTGAAGCACAGCACATAGAGAATTTAGAACTTCAAAGACCTTCTTGTTTTTATTTTTCTTCTTCTTTGACTGTGATATCTTCCCCTCCTTGAGTAAAAGATCTGCTTCAGCTGCAGCTACCTTTCCTTTGGATTCCATAATTACAATTCGGTCCTAGACAATGAGACATCAAATATAACATAAGGAACAACAACAACAACAAAAAAAATCAGAGGGAAGCTTAAAGTTCTCTGTATAAAACAAAAGTTTTAAACCAGCAAAAGTTCTTTCAGCGGTGGAAGGATAAGAGAGCGGTAGTCAAAAACAGAAAGCCTGACGAGGTCGTTTAGCAAATTAATCCTTGAATTTTCTATCAGCAAAATCTTTGAATCAATTAGAGGAACCTGCAAATCAATAGACACTTTGGAGAAAACATTTTTATGTTATCCCGTTGATAATCAAATTAAGATCAGAAATGAACCTTGTTGTCGACCACTAATTTCAGAAAGTCAATGGACTTCAACACTAAATCATCACTGAGACTTATTCTCTCACGTATAACAATCATGTAATCTTCATATTCGGAGAAATCCAATGTGGGATGCGATGCTCCTTTGAGAACATCTCGTACTACACACAAGAAATATTTTGTAGTGAGGGAATTTTCAGGACCTGTCTCTATACATCTATTGCATAGAAGAGATGCATATCTACTCCATTGATTTTCCTGAAGATTCATTCTCTTCTCATCTTCGCTAATACACAAGTTCTTGGCGTCAGTGAGAGCTGCATCATATTCTAGGTACCGCAATTTCTTTGCATATTTGGCTCCTAAACTCCTACACGTGAACTGAACGGCTTTAAAAACAGCCATCCAAATATCAAGATTATGTGCCCTGATAGGTCTGGGAAATCGAAAACTCTCATCTCCTGAAGAGTAGAGTAACCAGGATAAGATATCATCTCCCTGAGCATGAGCCTTGGTGTAGTGAACATTGGGATCGAAAACATTGACTGTCCCTTCATCGTCAAATCGAGCAATCTGGCATTGCAGCAGTCTCTTATCCAGTAGTAGAAATGAAAACTGAGGGTCAAAGTCCATCTTTTCTTTAACTCGAGTACCATCACAGAAACTGTCAACTGCTCTGCGAACCAGATCAGTACCATCATCCCTCTCACACTTGATGTGTTTTAGATAGTCCAGGATTTGTTTGAGTTCACGACATCCCAAAAAACAAATACTCTGAGGTGTTTCCACAAGGTGACAATCGGTAAGAGTATGTTTGGAAACTTCAAGTATTTCAAGATGCTTAACCATAAAATGCATCAACCAGTCTCGAATGCTACAAGAGAGAATTTTATGGCCACAAAACTTCACAAGGAGCAATTGTATTTCCTGAAGTAAATTACTGCGCTCTTCATCCTCAGCTAAAGGCCAGTCTTTGGACCATCCATTCTCATAAGAAAACGCTTTAACATCTTCAAGCCGATTCTTAATCATTTCAACAGCAGCTACTGCATCCACTGGTTTCCAACCTCTCACCGATATCTTACGAGCCCAGCCTTTACCTATCCTCTGAACAATATCATTTGTCGAAAAAGGTTTGCATTTTGCAGCATGTTCTTCTTCCTCAAAATGATCCTTACATGCTTCAGGACAAAAGAACTTCTTCGAACAAGATCGACACAACCAGAATCTCCATTTTCTGTATTCCCTGGCACAAGTAAGAGCTTGCTCCAAAGCATCTCGTCCCTCTCTACCATATAATCCCTCAACATAACTTGTAAAATCCACAGTGTTTACTTTCATAAAGTTCCTTCTGATCTCAACATTCAAACCAGACCAATACAACCTCAATCTCTTAACCTCATCAGAGTCACTCTTCCTCGTCTCTTCAATTTCCTCTGACTCCCTAAACTCTTGTTTACAGTTTTTTACAGGAGAAGCAACACGAGTCTTGGATTCAGCGATCCTTGACTCTGCATATTCGATTATATACTTCAGTTCTCTCCTCTCAGCTTCCACTAACTCTCCCTCCTGCATACTCACTGCTTCATATAAACCTTCTTTGGCTTTACTCACAGATTTCTTGTAATACAATATTGAATCAATCTCTTGGGCCAGAAAGAACAATGAACCTGCGGAAAACGCTGATAACCCAAGGTCTCTCGAAAAGCATTCTACAGAACCCAACAAGAATGTAAATTTCACATCATTTATCTCTGACTCTCCTGATAGTTCCCTAAAGATTGTACCTTGTAGGTAATTAACAAAAGGCTTGTCATTCCCATCGACGAGAGACAAATCTTCAATAACCTCCAAGGCTTTGATGTAATCTCCATTAGAGTAGAAATCGTGCGCAGGTTTGAAGAGTTGTTCGCAGTTAATAGGAATCTCCATTGTTGGGGAAGAGAATAGGCAGTGACGATTCTTAAAAGATCTTGCTTTTTCTTGGTTTCGAGAGTTTTTGCTTCAGAGACACGTTTATTGGGAATCAATAGAGTAACGAGAAATGTGAAAATAAAAGGGAAAGGGATGAGCCATGTAACGGAAAACACAACAGAGAATCGTATTGGGCACTGAGGAATTGTGTCGAGCAGCTTGTGTGCATCCCCGATGGGAGTAAATGACAAAACTTTTGCCATAGTTTGATTTAATTGCACCTCCTGGAGTAAATGGTAAACAATAAACACATAAAAACTTTAAAATAGTATTGTGATGAGCGAAATTAGTTAATCCAAAAGTTAATCTCTCTTCAAAAGTCAAAAGTCTAATGTCAACAAATTTCTCCAAAAAATGGTAACTTGTAGTCTTGTATGCCATGAAAATATATACCAGTTGACTTTCTATTTAATCGTGAATTTTTATTAACATATATTTTCTTTTCATGTAAGGATATTTAACATTATCAAATATATTTAAAATATATATTTCTATTTAAAAGTTGTATCAATATAATCGAAATTTAAAACTAAAGTTTTAAAATAATTTCAAAATAACTAACTAAAATTATTTATTTTAAAAGGTTTGAAACATTTTTTTATTTAGAAAAAATATATTGAGAATATTTGAAACATACCATTTTGTTTCATAATTTAATAATAAGCCTTTCATTTTCTTTTTCAAAAATATCTATTATGTATATATGTATGATATGACAATTTTGCTTTTCTTTTATTTGCAGGTCATTTATATTCTTTTAACAGATAAAACGAATTTTTTATATAATAAAGCACATGTTACCTGACTAATTAAAATCTGCCATATAGATTTTGTTTTACAATTTAAATTTAATTTTTTTTTAAAAGCTAAAAATAAGGAGAAAATACAATTTTTTATTTAATTAAAAATTTCTTCCTATTTATTCTCTGTAACTTTTTTACTTTTTCTCAAATGCAAATTCAGTTTTTTCCTTTATATATGATTTTAAACAAATATATTCTAGAAACTAAATTTTGTCACACTAAGCCACGATTTCACAAATCACAATTTAAAACTAAACTCATTCATTTTCCTCAAAATTTCTTTTAAAGAATATAAAATTTTAAATTCTCTGTGAAGCTTTTTTCCATTTGCTCAAAAACTATTATGGTATATGAATCTCTAAACCAAGAGTTTGAAGACTTTTTAAATGAAAATATTCACATTGTCGATTTTGTAGTTCTAAAGTCTAGATTTGGATTGATATATCTCCTAGATTCATAGCTAATATTAAAGATCAGGTTAGTGAGATTAAAAGTGCTTAACTTTCCAAAATTTAATTAGAGGTTGTGTAAATTTATTTTTCTTGAACCTCTTTTTCATCATCTATATATATAAAAATCTTATTGATTTAAAAGGTTTTTTTCTTTGGTATAAAAGGTTTAAAAAGAATTACGTCAATTGCTTTTTTAGATAAATTTCTTCTAATAAGTGTTTAATCATCATTTTCCATGTTGTTTTTATAATTATATTTTTTTGGTTTTAAAATTTAACTTCAAAGTGATTAAATTTTACTGTATTTTTAGTTTCACTGATATTAACAATTTAAGGTTTATAAATAGTGAGATATGTTAAAACATTAATGTCAAATTATCTCAAAATATATTTAAATAATTATTTTTCTTATACGAGATATTTATTTCAGTTTTATTTTTGTGTTTTTTAATATTTATTGGTTTTCATTTGTTATTCTAGGTCCATATTGGATTTTATAAAAAACAAAATTACTAATATTAACCATTAAGCTAATTTGTTTAACATAAAACAATTGTATTGCAATTATATTATTTAATTTAAGAAAATTTTCCTTGAATATATTTTCAAGATCATTAATACCCGTGTGTAGCACGAGAGATATACTAGTTTACTAAATAATTTCAATTCTTATTATAATTTTTTCTTTTTGAAATAAATATGTTTTATTTTATATATTAAAATCTACTGATATATTTCAATGGGTAATGGGTTGTATTTTAGCTTTATAATCGAGGATTTTTGTCATAATGATGGGTTTCTATAAAAGATTGGGAAAGACATGTGTAAGAATAAGAGTAAGACCAAAAAGGCCCTAACAAAAGAGAAAAAAAAAAAAAAAGGCTTAAACATTTCATTCCAAGTTCTTCAGACACTGACCTATTCGCTTATCATATTTTTTGTACTCATGAATTCACTAAATAATGGATTATATCAAATTAGTAAGCTTTAGTACTTCCCTTCATGGTAAGGCAATCATTTTTTTGCTAATAAATGTCAAACTATAGTTTTAATTGATCTTTTGATGAGGTTCTGTTGCTGATATCTTTTCAATCAGTCTTTGTTATAACTTATATATAAGCAAATTTGGTTTTGAGTTGCTTTTTACTTGCTTTGCTTTCCATGTTACTTCTTTAGCTGTTCCAAATGGAAAATATATGGGCAAAACAGGAGTTTAATGGCGTAAGCCCTTCTCTATCCTCATAAATTTCATGATAAGAAATCACATAGATTAAGTGAATTCGCAAGAAATATCACTGTGAGATCAGATCTTTCGGGAGCTGCAACCCCTGAATCTTCTTACCCAGAACCAGGTTTTTTGTTTTGGCTAAACCTTTGTGAACAAATTTTATCTGTTTTGGTAGATTTGCAACCCCTTGTTCTTTACTTTATCTTTAGCTCATGTCTCTATACAAAATTCTTTCTTGTTATTTAAATTTTACTAGGCTAATACCTGCACATATGTGCGGGGTTTATTATGAATTATTTTGCTTTAATTGATTTTCAAAATAACTTTTATTTAATTAAAATTCTTTTTAGATTTTTTCATAATTGTTTTCAAGTATATGTATATAAAAATTTCAGAATTTTTTTTTTAAAATAAGACAAACTAATTCATAATAAACCTCGCACATAACAATTATTATCAATTTTCACATTTGACATTTTATGAAATATCTACATTCATGTAATTCTTAAACCTTTCGGTTGCATGTTAGAAAGTGTAGAAATGGAGATTGGATATGACTTCTGTTAATTATAAGTTGTGTTCATTACTTCAACTTATAGCAAACAAAACCAGAATGATCGAATGAACAATTTCATAAACCGAAAGCAAAACTGAAAAGACATAGAAAACTATTAAGTATGATATTAATTTTGGTTATGTTGATGTATCATAATAGAAAAAGTCCTTTTTATTTTCTCTTATTTTATTTTATTTTTATTTTTATGTTATACTTAATGAAAATGATAATGAAAGTTAAACGTGTAAAAGAAGATGACAAAAATAAAAAATAAGTTAAAATATCATATTGTGTAATGTTTATATTGTATGGTTTTTACAAGTTTAATTTGAATTAATTGTTTAATGTATTACAGATTTTAAAGTAATTAAATACAAATTAATTGATTTGTTATATTAAAAAGAGAGAACTGATGTGTCAAACCTAGTGGGCATTCTCAAATGCTGATGCGTCAAACATGGAGAAACTCTCTTCAACCACTATATATAGGATTTGAAGTGCAGAGATTAAGTTGAGCTCAAGACTCAGAGGGATATGCTTTTGTGTTGTTGCTGGTATATTTTGTTCTTCACAATATGATTTAGTGTTTAACAGAAGAGTACATATAGTAGTGATGTGCTCTTATTAGTAGTGATAGAATACAAGAGTACATTTACATAACACAAGATATACTGTACTGAGTTTTTACTCTTGTAATCTGTAAAGAATGAAGAAATACATCACTATATAACTCAGAATCGAATTTCCTGTTGTGCAATAAAAAGGGAATGTGTTAAAATTAAGAAACTCTATTTTGGGAAATAGTTTGTAATAAGGTTGCGCCAATCAAAAATGAATTTTCAATCAACCAAACGCCACATGAGTTACTCTAACTAACGTGTGTAATCAATCTTCCAGAAAGGAATTAGTACCTGGTACACTTCCAGAAAGGAATTAGTACCTGGTACACATGTTAGTGATTCCAGCTGGAGTTGTATCATTGAAGATTTACAGATTTCCAAGTATAAATTATTTAACTACATCAAAGATTGATGAATATTTATGTATTTGTTCAGATTTTACCTCTGCAATGCTTTCTCTAAAGGCCTTTGCATATGAACAGACTATGATCTGTTATTTTTCAATACAAGCATGTGGTTTCTTAAAACTAAATATTTGCATAATTCTACTTGTTGGTGTTCAGGAAGAGACTGAATGATGTCAACTACTGGAGAGCTAAACAATGCAGCTATCATCTTGACCTGTAGAATTCTCGACAATAACAATTAAGGAACAATCAGTAAGCGAGACATTTTTAGTATTCTAACAGTTTTTTTTTTACTATTTCTACTGGAATTTGACTGAAATAGAAACAAAAGTAGTTGCATATGCTCTCTCAAAGACTTTACTGGGCCTAGCCACATCTGGCCCATGTGTTTTTAACCTTAAAAGAGTTACGAAAAGAATGATGGGAGGAGAATCAGAGTAAGGAAAGTCAAGTTTTGGTATAAAGTCCCACATCGGATACGTTGATCAATTTGATTGGTTTTGTTTTGATATAAAACAAAGACGCCTTCTTTGATAGAAACTCATCTTTGCGCTTGGGGCAATGACGCAGCTAATGAGGTTCTAACCGAGGCGCGTCTATTGCTGGTTGAAAACTATTTCCAAACCCCCTCTTTGGCCTTCGGGTCTTAGAGAATTTTTGCAAGGGCTCCCTTCGGGGTAAAGCCCTACAATTTTTAAGTTCAATATTTGTTATTAAGTTATGGTTGTCTTTGTCTGAAATTTATGAAAACGTGTTGATATATAAGGAAATCCAAGGAATTGAGAATATCTGGAATACGAGGGATTACTAACACCTTTTTGTGCATGCCAAAAGGTTGTAGATGCATTTTATGGAACATCCCAACATATGCTCTCTTATTCCAACAAAATTCTACAAACCATTTTATGTATGTAGAAGAGACTCACAAAGTTCAAGAGGTAAAGTGAAAAAAAGAAAAAAAAATCCTCGGCCGCTTGATTATTTTGTTATATCCCCTTTACGTCAAGATAAGGTTCTCTATCTCAGTTTTATGCATATTCAAGCTCTTAGCAATTATGATCTGTAAAATAAGTGTAAATATGTTTCAATAACTCACTTTTTTATGCAGTAGTTACAATGCAGAAGAAAGTGAGGACAACAAGAAAAACATGAACCAATTTAATTGAGTGAATACAAAGAAGATATACATTTAAAAAGCTATCGACGTTGATGGATTTTTATTTTATCAAACAATTTTTTTTTATGGATAGGTCTGACAAAACAATTTTTGATGAAATGTGAAATTTACTTATGTGAAGATTAATTACAGAGATTGAACAGTTCCAGTCTAATAACATGAGGAAGCTTGATTAGAACAAGTAAATTGCAGATATGATTGCATAATCGCTGGAGCAATCACAGTGAGATGCAAGCCAAGAAGACTAGACTCATACATCACCTGCCTTTTAATATATGTTCCTCCAGCCAAAAGACTGATTCTAGCTTTTGCCAAGATAACATTATAGGCAATTTTCTCTCATGTAATCCTGCAACTTTACCAACTTCCTCGTCAACCCTTTGCCTTAGCTTAATCACTGTAAATTGCCTCCAACCATTCCCAGTCAACTTGTTCAAACCCTAATCCACCAGGTTCCCACACTTGGATAGTTGGACATAATATGCTAGATCAACAAATTGAAAAAAGCATGCATGTACTCGTTTTAATTTGCATTATCCATTCTTCAACTTTTTTCTCCGGTAAAAAGGATTAATGAGTTGTTTCTCTTCAGGCCAGTACTTACTCATATCTCCAACGCAACCAAGCTATCCTCAAGTTTCATATTCTCCAATTAGCTTCTTCTTTTCTATACCATAAACCATTCGAGCTAATATGTATCCATGAAGTCACACCAACAACGTTATCAATGGTCTCACCAAATATTCTCTATCCAACAAAATAATCAAAATCTTTATCCAATCTAAAGCCATCGCCAATTAAAGTATATTAAACTAAATCAAACCGAGCTTTAGCTATATTAACTAAGCCGAAATTAAATAAAAAAAATCTGAGATTCAACCGAAAGTATCAATTTTTTTTAAAAATTGTTTATATCTATCTCGTAACTTACAACGGAAGCACCAACCGCTTTTTTTAGTTTTTACAATGTCTACAGTGAGGGTGGCAGCGGCCACCGCGGCATTAGTGGCGGATTTTCGGCGGCCTCACCATTGTATCACTTCTTGCTATCTTCACTCTGATCTGAGGCCACCGTGCCATTTCCAATGTGTTTTAGCGGATAACACAAGTTCAGAGTTTGAGTACTTGCGGTGCAAGGAATTGTCTTCTCAAGGTGATTTTCTTGAATTCAAATTCTTTTTTGTTCTTTTTTTCATAAAAAATCCAAATCATGAGAATCATCCGTATGAAACCGAAATAAAAATCTTGTTCGAGAACCCTCCGCTTGATTTTGGATTTCCGAGCGACGGATTGCCGGAATTAAAGGAGTCTTAGGACATGTGCAGTGAGAGTCTCTCACAAAAGTCTCTCAACTTTGAAATAATAATAAAATAAATTTTATTAATATTTAAATAAGAAAGTATTTTATATAGAGATAGTTACACTAAGACTTACATTCAAAAGTTTAATTTCACTATAATCCACTTTCTGCTCTAGGTATACTTTTCCTTCCTCTTTTTACTATTCACTTCTCATCAATACCATTTTATCCGTAACTATAACAACCTCTCCATCTTGTATAATTATATTTATATCACATATCTCTTTAGGTTTCAATATTTAGTTAGAGATGTGTGGTATACATTTAACATTATCTCACTTCATTGTGTGGCTGAGATTAAATCCATATCCCCAATTTTGTTGTGTTAGGTCTTAATCTATCTAATCTCTGTGAGGTTTAATACCAGTGTCCAAAATTCCGCCCTAGCGACACACTAACCACCGATGGCGACCCAGATATCATCGAATTCATGTTTGGAAAAATGACTTTTTGTTTCATTTTTGGTCTAACACACCCTTTTTGTAGTGTTCCGACAGAAGCCCTTGCATGTTCATATGCAGTGGATGGTCATGTTAACCTTCCAGTGTTTGGGAGTTCACGATAGAAAAGAAGAAAATGTCCCGCGTCGTCCCCATATGCGATGGACAATCTCTGACCCAATTCCACACAGTTGTTCTTCTAGAATTTGGGTTTTCCGAAATGACTCCTTCTCTCAGTTACTGGTCACTGTCAAACACTCCTACAAATGGCTTCAATTTGCCTCCTGTGTTGGTGACAACGGATCTTGTTTGCAGTACTTCTCCAATCTACTCCGCGCACACCCGGGCCTCAACTTGTTTCTCAAATTCGGCAGAGGTGTTAAAAGGCAGATGTCAACTACAGATTCGGTTGACAAATCACTTCCGACATCTCGTACCAAAAGTACATAAGCCGTCATTGAATAGTTTGAAGTTGAGGCAACAACTGCCGGATCTAAAACAGCAACTGTTTGATTTGGCGAGGATGATAACATCCCTATCCACACCCCAGATCCTTTTCTTGTCATCGACGATGAGCTCCTAGCTGATTTAGAGGAACTGGAGGCCAAGCTTGGGATATATATTAAGCAATCATCTAATGGTAGAGGCCCAATAGTCAGCGAATTGAACGAAATCAGCTCAGATGATCCATCACGCACTACCGGTAAGGGCATGGATTTCTCTTCCGGATCTGATAGTGAAACAGGCGAAGATATCCCCCCCCTACTGTTCAACGACAGCGTCCTCCCCCGCGGATACGAAAAAAAATTTTGGGCCTACTTTTTAGACGATCAGACGCACCAGACATCATGTGTAGCCCACCCTCTGCCGATGGACATGATCCCGCACCCACACCTGCCTTAGGAAGTTGCACCACAAATGACGCTTTTGACCACACCTTACTACCCCCTGGAACAGTCAATCACTACAGGAGAATCAACATTTCGTTCAGTGAAAACAAAAAAAACAAAAACATAACATAGACTGCGATGACAAATCCACGCGGTCAGACACTGTGGTCAGGAAACACCACACGGTGCTGACAAATCTACGCGTTCAGACTCTGGTGGTCAATAAACACCATACCGTATTAACAAATCCATGCGTATAGTTTCTGGTGGTAAAATGGATAACCGGACACTAGACCAGGTTGACGACGAAGAATTTGACATTCCTCCGATGTTCAACGACCGTATGTACGCGAGGGACGAGATACCCGACCTTGAAATTGACGAGGATGACAAGGGTATATTTGTAGCGAAGATATTCGCTACAAAAGAGGATAGCCAAATTTCACTTGCGCTATATGCTATCAAAAACCAGTTTCACTTCAAACAAATGACAACGAAGAAAAACAGTTACGTTGCTTCCTGTGTGGCAGACAATTGTTAGTGGAGAAATCTTGTATCTGAGAGCAAGTCATTCTTTCGAGTATGTCATACTCAAAGCTCACAATGAGCACACTTGTAGTATTGAATCTCGGAAGATGTTCCACCAAACAGCCACATTCCGTGTCATTGCATCTGTATTCAAGTCTTAATACAGCCAACCCGGGTCCGGTCCCAACCCAACCGATCTACAAGGGCTCCTGATGGAAAATCTTTGTTTATAATTGAATCATATGAAATGCTACAGAGTAAAAGGGATGGCGACCAATGATATATTTGGTACGAACAAAGAATCTTACTCAGACCTGCCTGTATATCTGCACCTTTTGAAACTTGTCAATCCAGGGACGGTTACATACATAAAAACAAAGGTAGATCACTTGGGGCCTTGGGGGTCAACCGCTTCCTGTATGCGTTTCTGGCATTTGGCGTATCTATTTCTAGGTTCAGGTATGTTCGGAGGGTGCTTGTAGTTGATGGTACTCTTCTCAACGGAAAGCTTAAGGGTGTTTTGTTGACTGCAACTAGGCAGGACGCTAATTTCCAGAATTTCCCTCTAGTATTTGCAGTCGTTGACAGTGAAAACGACAACTCTTGGACATGGTTTTTCCAAAAACTGGAGAGGATTTTTGCTGACAGTAAGAACCTGACTAGTTTATCTGATAGGCATCAGTCCATATACAAGGCCAAAATCATTGTTTTTCCTCTCCCCCATCACGGTGCATGCACTATCCATCTAGCTGGGAATGTTGTTGCAATGTACAAGAGTAAGGCGCTTGGTAAGTCAGTGACATATGCCACATTTGGGTACAGTAAAATGGGGTTCATGACCAGGTATAATGACATAAAGATAAGAAGCCCGCAATGTGCAAAATACCTCGATAAGATTAGCGCCTGCTCATTGGTCCTGAGCATATTTCATGGTCCAAAGGTACAACATGCTGACTACAAACCTAGCCGAACAGTTGAACAAGGTATTAAAGAAGGACATGAAATGCCACATCGTCCTTTTCTTTAAGTTCATCCGCTCAATGCTTACTCGTTGGTTCAATGCCCGACACAGGAAGGCTGAGAAGTTTGCAAGGTCGTCTCCCGCCGGAGGTGGACAAATAGATGACAGAAATCCAGCGACATATGGCTGGTACCAAAGTCAATTCCGTATCCAATTGGACCATCAAAGTTGTGGGTCCATTAAATTTGAAGCATCATGTTCTTCTAGACGATAAGAGATGTAACTGTAGAATTTTCGAACAACTTTAAATCCCTTGAGCCCATGCAATGCTAGCTTGCAAGTCCAAAAAGATCCATATAAGGCAATGGTTGGTGATTGGTATAAAAGCACCACATGGCCAGCAACCTACAAAGGGTTGATTAACCCAGAGTTCACGGCAGGTGATATTGATATCCCAACTGATGTCATCAACAATGTTTTCTCCCCTCTGAAGACTCGCCGACCATCCGGTCGTCCGAAGGATACGAGGAATCCGTTAGTCGGGGAGTTCAAAGTATGTTTTCTACTTGTTTTACTTATTGTAGTTTTGCATACTAGTATCTGACATTTTTCCCTCCTATAACTTTTATAATTTCCAGAAGGCTAAAACCGCAAAGAAAGAGGCAAACAAATGCACCCAGTGCAAACGAGCTGGTCACAACCGGTCAAGATGCACCAACCCCATATAACTTCAGACCCATCACACTACGGCAAGTCATTGCAGGCGTACACACGTGGATTATTATACGTCCATCCACATATATGTATCCATGTGGCTACCATTTCCACCACTGTTTTATAGTTTTCCATATATATATGGGCACATTACCATCCACGGATGTATATGTTCTTTGTTTGAACCCCGATTACTTTTGAGTCATGGACTGATGTGCGTGTTGTTGGTTTATCCTTTCTCAAATGTTTGAATATTATCTTCATCAACATATGGTTGTCCAAAACACCATCCCAAAATTTCATATGTATTATTATACGTCCATCCACGTATAATTATCCATGTGGCTACCATTTTTATCGTTGTTTTCTATTTTTCCGTATATACATGGGCACATTACCACCCACGAATGTATATGTTCTTTGTTTGAACCCTGATTACTTCTGAGTCACAGACTGATGTGCGTGTTGTTGGTTTATCCTTTCCCAAATGTTTGAATATTATCTTCATCAACATAGGGTTGTCCAAAACACCATCCCAAAATTTCATTTTTGTCACAACTCACAAGTCGATTTTATCCCCATCTCCGGCATAATTGGTTGGAAAGTCCTCACCACATTTTATTGCCCACATTGTTATATCCCAACGATCAAAGACCAAATTTATTCACTTTTAAAAGTTGTGTCCATATAACGTCACCCTCTGTGTTAATGTAATCCCCAAATCTATATAAATACTCACCTCTTCAATATAGGACACAATACTACCCTCATCCACCCAATATGTCTGTCATGTGTACTCCAGACCCGCCTTCGACTATCCCACCATGATATTAATACGCCCTCTTACTTTACTCGTTTTGTTTGTACTGTATATTATTTTACCATCACCATTAAACCTGATTGTTTCTTATGCATAATTTTTGGTTTTCCCGCCCCGTTGCTGGAGATAATTGCTGGTTTCCTAGCTGCTGATGGAATCGCTGTACTGAAGAGTTGGCTTTTAGCCGGCCCTGAGTGTAGATCTGCTGTTTGCTCACCCTACACCTCATCTCTTGTCCTTATTCATAAATCACCTTGTTTCATTTTGTGGACCAACCATACTCACCATACTTCTTGTTTTTTTTCAAAGGTGTCTCAATAAGAAAAAACCTTATGCTCTATACGTACAGGCGTTATTAGTTGGGTTTATAGATATAGACTATGTAGATGAACTACAGATTTGTTTTCAGATTAAACCATCATTCCCATTGGTATATATCCTTTTCATATCATTCACATTGGTATAATTCCTTTTCATTGTATTTTCCCGTTGTGTTAAGTCCCCATTGATTCACCAATATATAAAACACTTTCTCTCGGTAGGTGTCGATAGAATACGCAGTTATGTTGATAACCTATTGTCCCACATCCATTCCCTTCGGCTGAGACACTGTCCATTCCCTTGTTTTGTATCTTCTCTTATATCCTCCATTATTGGTCGGAGAATTAAGCCATATTTGGTTAGTGGTAGACCAATACATTTTCTTCTACCTCCACACAACGTTTG
The DNA here is from genome assembly GCA_963555745.1 of Cardamine flexuosa. Lineage (NCBI taxonomy): Eukaryota > Viridiplantae > Streptophyta > Magnoliopsida > Brassicales > Brassicaceae > Cardamine > Cardamine flexuosa. Next base: position 11,246,450 of record OY743220.1, on the reverse strand, counting down.
CGATATAAGTTCCCTCTCCATTTCGTTCCCTAAACTATTGGGTGTCTATGTACTTAAAACGTTATATTTTCTTAATTCAGACTGGCTTTGAGTGGCACATCAGGGGGCTAAATATATGCTCTCGATGCAAAAAATCCGGTCATAAAAGGATAGAATGCAAAGCAATCCTAACATTGCGAACAATATCAAACCAATGTTAGGATTATGGCAAAGCAATGCTTACTCTGCACCCATCTTGTTTAATGTTTTATGGTGTCAGTCCTGTTCCATAGAGTGTTGTTGCCACGTTACCCAGTTCTACATGGACAATGTCACATGGATACATATAACTAAAATTAGTTGTTGTTGTCGATATATTACAGTAGTCCAACCATTGAAATCTGTGTTTTTCAATTATCCTCGAAGCACCACACATATTGTCCGTAAAGGTTTACATACTCTAATACGACTATGCATCCCTACGGTTATATTAACCTCCTCCAATGGTCTTCCATCCAATTCATATGCTCTGCTTTTTCGCCGCCACATACAAACCTCAAATTCTGTTACATACTTTAGTTCCATCTAATTACGTTTATACCGTACCTACACCAAATAGCACACATTTCACTTATAACTACAACATTACTGCAGCATCACATCTTCCCGATCATTGATATTTGTATCGACATTCAAACACACAACTTTTATTATTCTGTATCCACCACAATGCTACCATGTGGATAACAATGTCTATCCTACGTTGCGAGTATACCTTCTACCGACATTGTTCTGTGTATCAGTGTATGTCCGCCTAATACATCAATTACTCACATCTGTAATACCAACATGCACTCCTGATGGTTACATTAACCTTCTCCAATTATCTTGTCACACATACTAACATTCCAAAACGAATACTGTTTTTATTTACATAGCTACCATATCACGATCATGTGGATACCTATGTTGTAGCCTACCTCTCGTGTACATCTTGTACCGACATCGTTTGGTGTACCAAGGTACACCATTACCACTTAACAAGTCTTTTTCCCATCCTACTGTTTCGACCTCCGTGTTAGGTACACCTTATAGAGTTAAAATCCCTGGTAAATTTTCTAATTTTTATTATTATCTTACATTAGACGATCATCTTAGACAGCTGTATTACCTCTCATGCTTACGACACACATCCATTTTGTAATGTCCACACAACACCAGTTTTCCCCCACCCTCACGAACTTTAATATATGTTTCCTATATCTATACATTCAGTTTTATCACCTTTCCCTTGTACTAGACCCTTAACCATTGCATTCTGTAGGACCCTTTCATTTTTGCCCTCAACCAGTGTATCTTGTACACCTATACACTGTCTGTTGGTCCTTTCACATCTTACCACTACTTACCCGATTATTGATATTTGTATCGACATTAAAATGTGCAGTTTTTATTATTCTATATCCACCATAATGCTACCATGTGGATACCTATGTCTATCCGACGTTGCGTGTAGACCTTCTACAAACATCATTTTGTGTATAAGTGTGTGTCCGCCTAATACACACATTACTCACATCTCTAATACCAACATGCACTCCCCACTGTTACATTAACCTTCTCCAATTGTCTGGTCACACACACTAACATTCCAAAACAAATACTGTTTTCATTTACACAGCCACCCATCACGATCCTGTGGATACCTATGTTGTAGCCTACCTCTCGTGTACATCTTGTACCAACATCGTTCTGTGTACCAAGGTACACTAATACCACTTAACCAGTTTTTTTCTGATCCAACTGTTTTGACCTCCGTGTTAGCTTCACCTTATAGAGTTTAAATCCCTAGTACACTTTTTAATTATTATTATTATCTTATATTTGACTATCATCCTTGACAGTTGTATTATGCCTCACGGTTACGGGATTTAGCCATACATCCACCTTCTAATTTCAAAACTATGATATTTTTATTTTGCGGCATTTCCCGCCCCCCATATTTTTGCTACCTATACATTCATTTCAATAACCTAACCTGTATTCGGTATGTCCCTAACTAAACATTAACCAATGTTTGTTAGACACCATAATCCGTCCGTTGGATAGTGGTTCCCATCTACTATTACATGCACTGCTTTTCTCGCCTCCACATACCAACCTCAGATTGTGTTATATACTTTATTTTTATCTAATTACGTGTCTACAGCACCTACATCGGTAACATCGCATAGCATACATGTTCACTTATAACTGCAAAATTACCGCAACATCACATCAAAATGTTGCCCCTTTAACATCCTACAGCCATGTACCCGATCATTGATATCTGTATCGTCATTGAAACGCACATATTTTTAATAGTTTAAAAAAAAAATCATCGTTACACACTACCAAATTGACCGTTTTCTTGTTTTATGTACTCGAACACATGGATACCATTTTGTAATGTCCACACAGCACCGGTTTCCCCCCACCCTCACGCACTTTAATATATTTTTCCTATACCTATACATTCAGTTCTATCACCTTTCCCTTGTACTAGACCCTTAACCATCGCATCTTGTAGGACCCTTTCATTTTGAACCTCAACCAGTGTATGTTGTACACCTATACGCTGTCCATTGGATAATGTTGGCCGTCACATTTTTCATGCATCCCCATTTAATCACAACATACCCTCATTTCACGCACCCCTATTTCACCTCCATCTGCCACATTGCATTCTGCACCTTTCAATGTCTAACTGAAAATTCCAGAACATCAGAAAATGGTCTACCCTCTCACATCTAACTGCATCTCATCCAGTCATTTAAATATGTAGCATCATTTAATTTCACAACTTTCAAATATATACCACCTTACACTATCCACACAGTCACGGTTTCATGGTCTCATGCAATTTACTTGTCCACTTGGTCAACGATTTATAATTCAACGATTTCATGACTATTTTTTCTACCACAATATACATTGTTTGTCACACTAAAGTGAAATAATATCTGAATGAACTACAATTTGGCTTGATCCCAACATGGGTACGTAGGCAGCTCCTTTTCGAGTGCAGCTGTTATTTAAAATAAAATAAAAGGGGAAAAGAAAAGGTTTTTTGGTTTTTTTTTTTTAATGTTCGAAGCAGCAAAGCATTTTGGAAGAAAAAGAGAAAGCAATGAGGAAGGATCAAGGTTGGTCAATCTTTTTGCAAAAGATTTCGGCTCCTTGCCCAGCTAGATCCACTATCCCACAAACACTTGGTGGCACGTAATGGCCGAATTCTTCGAAGTTAAGTTCAATCCAGTCAGATGGATGAGTTTCAAGGACACATATTTCTCGGGAAACCTGAAACTGTGTCTTCTCCATTTCCCGGTCAAGCTCTTTGTATTTAGCAACTAACTGATAAAATAAGGGGTTCAGTTAGATAATTAAGGTAAAGAAAGAAGTATGAGTTTGGTTCAATTATTTATCTTTTCCATGAACCTCATTGCCAGTTTTTGACCATGAGGATGCAGCTGTTTGATCAAGCCGCAAGGGATGGTCATTGGAGTTCCCCATCAAGGACAAGAAACAGAACTGTCCTCAGAGTTGAGTGCTGCGGTTGGATTATCATGGAAGCAAATTACACTTTTGATAGACATACCCACATGTTTCGGACAACGGTATTCGAAAGTCATTCTAAGACTAAAAAAAAAGAAGCAAAGAAGTTCAAAGTAGAATGAAGAATTCGGAGTTTCTGATCCGTGATTTATAGTAAGTTGATAGGCGAGTCATGCCGGATTATACGCCTAGTAATCACCAAATGAAGGGATCTAATTACCACAAATAACGAGAATCAAGATTCGGCATGGCGATTTGGAGTATTACGAGGAATAATTGCAACAGATGCATTTAAGAGAAATCAAATTCGCCAATTAAATAAAAAGTTTTAACAAAAACAGTAATGGGCTTTGGCCCAGAAGATTAATTTTTATTACACTTAGGTTTGGGCTCGGGAACACATTCCATCATAGCCATGTCATCTTCGGGGGCAGGCTCTTCCTTCGGCCCTGATGACGAACCTTCAGTCGGTACGGAATCCGGTTTGATTGGTGCGGAGTCCGGTTCAATTTGTACAGAGTTTGGAGCACTCTTCCGCTTGGCTACCAACTTTGTCTCCCTTTATTCTTGAAGGTAAGAGCGAAGTACTTCGGGAATAGGAACGATATAGTTAATACCATTCCTCTCCCAAGTGAGGGGATGACTCTCCAAGCGGCGGACCCTCTTTTTAAGCTTCCGAATCTTCTTATTCAGAGACGTCCTCTTCTTTCCGTATTGCTGACGGTCTTCGCATGCACCATAGTATTCAATAGCAAGCTGGAACATGAATAAACATTCCAAGTAAATATTAATTAGAGCAAAACAAAAGGGATTGAGAGGATTTTTCATGGACTACCCATATTCATGAAGGTCATGGCCTCTTCTCTCTCCCTTCCGGTGAGAGTATTGATGAAGTGGCGAATACGGACCCTAATTGGAGAGAATCCATCACCCAAGGCTGGAGGAGGGCTTGATGGAGAGTCAGAATCATAGGCGTAGTAAGGATAATATCCAAAGGTGTCCATGGTGAAGAGGATGAGGATGAAAGGAAGAAGAAAACGTAAAAAATAAGTGAAGCAGAACAAAGAGAATTACAGTGATGATAGAATAGAAATAAAGAGGGAGTCAGAGGAACGGATGGAATATGAAGAAGTCCCAAGCGACAAGCAATTACTGAAGGTGATAATTGCTTCTTTAAAAGCAGACGCAAGTTTTGAAACTCGAGTAAGTTCTAATGACATTAAAACCTAGGATGATGCCCTACGTAGGTAAAACAGTAGAACTCGGCCCAGTTACAATTTTATTAGAAGAGAAAGGCCCAATCATTTTGGTTAAAGTGACAAATCAATTCCTAATATTGAATGTGAGTCATACAGTCAGTTCGTATAATATTCCGAACTGATAGGGCAATCCACAAGGATTCTTTTCATAAGTTAAAAAGGTGCACCGAATTCAAAGCCGAGCTCCGTTCTCGCTTAAAGCCGAGCTCCATCCTCGCACTTTTACCAAGAAAACTGGATATAGTTTGTCTTTAAAAATGGTAAGGGTCTGATCAACCCACTTTTCTCTTGAAAAACAGCTAGAGTCAGAGCTTTTGAGTAAAGCATCTAAAAATCAACTTTCTTAAAAGAAGATGATTAAACAAATATTCGAAACCCCCTTGGGCAAAAATGAAATAGAAAAGCATAAATTTAATAAAATTTTGGGATATATCCCGGGGCAGGTGGACGCAGCCACATGATTAACAAAGTTCAAATTAGATCAACCCTTGAAGGGTCATCAACCATCATAGGAACAGGTTCTAGTTAAATAGTGACTACAACATCCATTTCCGAAGAACCACCATCAGCATTTTGTTCCAAAGGCACCTCCTTTGGACAAACTTCCGGTTCAGAAGGAGTAGCTTTGAGAAGAACATCTTCAGGCACATCCTGAACATTTCAGTTATATTCATTATAGAGAGCACCGTTCTTTAAGTCGGGCAAGGTGATCACTTGAAATAAGGAATAGATTTGACCCAAATTGATTGAATCGTACCTTGTCAGAGGGATCAGCTGGGGAAACGAGAACTTTAGCAGGAGACGGTGAGGTTTGATCAGCAGGAAGATCAATGCTAGGTTCAGGAAGAGGGGAGAAGTCTGCAAAGGCAGTAACGAACTGCTCTTTATCTAGTGGCACGACAACAAAGTTGTTCAGCTCGGAAGACAACTCAATCAGCAAACTTGTCAGCTCGGCGATCTCCTCGTATGGGTTGATCTTACTTTCTTTTATTTTCTTAGACCATCTCCAATGTATTCCTCTATTATTTTCTCTAAAAGATAGAGTCACTCTATAATAGAGTAGTATTTTTCTCCAATATATTACTCTATATTTTACTCTATAAAGGAATATTCATTAGTATATTCTATTTTTTTACTAAAATAATTTATTTTTAAAACTTACAATTTGATCCCATATCTTTAATCTCTTACAAATTTCAACAAATTATCATATTATTTCAATTTATAATTTGACCCACATATTTTTTAGTTTTATTTTATATTGTTTCTTTTTATTTTATGTTGCTAAACTTTTATTTTGTATTTTTATTTAATTAGATAAGTGACATTAAGACATGAAATAAAAATATTCAAACATAAAGGAGTAAAATGTATAAAAAAAAGTTTAACTCTATAATAGAGGAAAAAATAGAGTTACTCTATATATAGTGTTAGATATGACTTGAATAAATTGGGCCCATAACATTAGGCCCAATCCGTTGAGATAAGTCAGGGTTGTGTTGGGCCCATATTAGGCCCAGTCTGCTGAGGATTAATTAGGGCTATGTTAATTAGGGTTTTGCTATTAATACTCTCTTAACCCTAGCCTCCAATGTATTCTGAAATTTGTATCTCCAGTAATTAAATCGGCCTCCTCATTGGTGAACCACGTTAAATCTGTGTCTTTCCCGTGGATGTAGCCAACGTAATCGTTGGTGAACCATGTTAAATATGTGTCTTGTTCTTTATGTTTCTGTTATCTTGCTCACATCCGTTATAACAAACTGGTATCAGAGCACAAGTTTCTTCGTTCTACGTCCGTACGAATTCAGTGCAGAAGAAGTTCGTGAAAAATCCGTGTAGAAGAAGAAGGTTCTTACAGGATCAGGTCTGTGCAAAAACAGGGTCGTGCAAAATCAGGTTCTGGGAATTTTCTGCGTCTGTAACTTGGTGAGGAGATGTATGGGATGAGTGTGAAGATCGACAAATTTTCTGGGAGAAATAGTTTCAGTTTCAGGCCCGTGTTGGGCATCTGGTCTGATGAGCATCAGACATCTGATCTGGTCCAGTAGACGTTTGGCTCAGTGTGTGATTTGGTCTAGTGGACCATCAGGCCTATGATAGGCAGCATGCCCGTGATGAGCATCTGGCCCGTGATGGGCATCTGGTCTGATAAGTATCAGACAACTAATATAATTACAGATAATCAAGCCGCTGGGCTAGTAGCCAGTGAGAACAATGGGCTGAGACATAATAATAACAAAAATAATAAAAACTGTTTTCTAAAGGTCGAAAGCCAGATTATATATGTAGTTACTGTAAGGAGAAAGGGCATTGGAAGCTTGAATGTCCTAAGAAGAAACAATCTGGTTCTGCTGGTGTAGGAGAAGATGACATCAAGTCTGAACAGGACGTTGTTATGGTTGCTGATAGAAACACACAAGCCTTTGATGTGTAGGTTCTTGATACAGGAGCTTCGTATCATATGTGTCAAGGAGAGAGTGGCTTACAACTTATAATGTGGTAGATTCTGCACATATTCCGTCAATAGATAAGAGTTTGATATATGTGAGCCTACTTGATAGTAGACGTTTCAAATATTCTGGTGGAGACGGAGTTCTAAATGTCTGTCAAGGTTCTGATGTGATTGTGAAGGGTGTCATGCGTGGTACATTGTATATGTTACAAGGGTCCACAGTTTCAGTTTCAGTTGTTGCATCTCCAGTGATTCATATAAGTGAAGGAGAAATGCAAGTGTCTGAGATAGATCTTTACTGTTGTCAGAAGATCAGAAGGCTGCGGAGGAACAATGGTCTGAAGTTTAGGTCATTGGAGTTCAATCAGTTGTGTAAGGATGTTGAAGCGGTTCAACATCATACAGTTGTAGATACATCACAGCAACGTGATGTAGTCAAATGGTTGAATTAGACATTGTTAGAGAGAACAAGGTGTATGCTCTTAAATGCTGGGTTTGAAAGGAGGTTTTGGGAGGAAGCAGTAAACATGGTTTGTGACTTGGCTAATTGTGGACCACACACAAGTGTCAAGTGCAAGCGATATGCTGGAAAAATGTTTACAACAGAGAGTCGTAGTTTTGACAAACAGGTGGAGCTGTAGGAAGATGGTCAGCATAAACACAAACAGAGTCAAGAGCTACAGGCAGAAGCTCGTCCACCAGAACCAAAACAACCAAAGGTTACACCATCTGAAGATACACACCAGAGTATCACTCAAAATCGTATAGGGAGTATTAGAGTTGGACCAACTCAGAGATACGATTATGAGGTCAAGGTGTTGATTGCTGTAGTGGGAGATGAGATGAAATCTCATCATAGGAATCATACATGGGTTTTGACACACAACCACAGGGGAGAAATATTGTTACTTGCAAGTGGATCTTCAAGAAGAAGGAAGGGATATACTTGGCAGTAAAAGTTAAGTATAAGGCGCGAGTTATTGCTAGAGGTTTCAGCCAGAAAGAAGGGGTGGACTATATACTGGTCAGACACACTTTCATCAGAGCGCTGTCAGCAGTAACGGCACATCATAATCTGAAGCTTTAGCAACTTGATATGAAGACTCAGCCAGCTGATCCCAAGGCTCCTAGTGAGGAAGATCACATGTGCAGGTTGAACAAGTGTCTGTATGGATACAAGCAGTCTCCCAGACAGTGGTACAAGAGGTTTGACAAGTACTTAATGAAGCTGGGCTACATAAGAATTGTTAAACATACGTGTGATGCTCAGAGATTGAAAGATTTGCTGAGTGCTGAGTTTGAGATGAAGGTTTGGGGTGCAGCAGATAAATCTTTGGATTGAAGAGTCTCAGGGACAGAAGTTTGAAGAAGTTTTTCATGTCAAAGAAAATCAATATTCATAAGGTGTTGGATAGGTCTTTGTTGTCGTCTGCAAAGACTATTGATACATAGAGCGCTGTCAATCTTCATCTAACCGTGTGTGTCCCTCAGTCTGAAGATGAAAAGAGATACCTAAGAGGTACTTCTGATGTTGGCCTAGTTGTAGGCTATTCTGATTCTGAATATGCATGTGATGTAAACAGCAAGAGATCGTTGAAAGGATTGACCAGTGATCTGGTTTGCATCATGATAAGGCTACAGTGTACTTTCACAATTTGAGTGCGATCTGTTTAGCCAAGGATCAGGTCCATCATGAGAGGGCCAAGCATATTGATGTGAGATATTATTTCCTGAGAAACAATGTAAGGATTTAAATGAACAAGGAAGGCATTGGTATTGTTGATAACCTTGAAGGTATGTTCACTAAGTTGGTTCATCAGAACAAGTTTAAACATTGTTTGAACTTGCTGAATATCTCAAACTGTTAGTTGCCATGAAAGACGAGCAGGCCCTTGATAGGGCATCAGGCCTCTATAGAGGCAGCAGGCTCCTGATGGAGCATCAGGTCTGTGGATGGACATCAGGCCTTTTGACAAGGCATCAAGCTGCAGGCGGAGCATCAGGTCCGTGAAGGGACATCATGCTCATGATGGAGCAGCAGTTTCCTGGTAGGGCATTGGGTCCTTGAATAAATAGCAGGCCTCTGAAGAGGGACCAGGCTCGTGAAGGAGCATCTAGTTCAAGGAAGGGCAGTCTGGTAATTTGGCAAAGCATCAGGCATACGAAGAGGCATCAGGCTCTTGAAAGAGCATTTAGCCCAAGGTAGGGCATTCTCGCTTGTGACCAAGTATCTGGCCTCAAAGAGGCATTCTGGTTTCAGAACAATCAGCATGTTTTTTGTGTCTGACCTCTGATGAAACATCTCGCTCGAGACGAGCATCGCCCAAAGAAAGTTATTCTGGCTCGACGGAGCATCTGGCACAAGGAAAGTTATTTTGGCTTCTAATGAAGCATCTGGCTCAAGACGAGCATGTGGCCCAAAGAAAGGTATTCTGATTTCTGATAAAGTGTCCTGGTCCTTGATGGGACATCCGACCTTTAAAGGGACATCATGCTTCTGAGGAAGAACAAGTTCCTGATGGAACATCTGATTCTAGTGGGGCATTCTGGCTTGACGAAGTATCTGACTTCTGGTGAAGCATCAGACTTCTAGTGAAACATCAGGTTTCTGGTGAAGCATCAGGCTTCTAGTGAAGCATCAAGATTCAGGCAAGGCACACCGTTCCATAGCGGGACAGAAAGTCCTCTAATAAGACATCATGCAGCATTAAGGCAAGCGAGTTCCTGATGGAGCAACTGGCCAAGATATGATATCTAATCTCTGAAGAGGCAACATATTTCCGAAAAAGAAACAAGTCCCTGATGGGATATCTGAGGAAAAAGAGGATTCTATTACATTTGTCACCTAGAGAAGTCTGGGCCATCTGACATTGCATAACTGTCTGATGGTACAACAGGCTGTTAGTGCAGTCTGGTACAACTGTCTGATGGAGAGTTCCGCTACATCGGGCACTGTGAACAGTGCATCTGGTAAATCTGTTTGGAGGATTCAAGTCAAGGTGGAGATTTGTTAGATGTGACATGAATAAATTAGGCCCAATCCATTGAGGTTAATCAGAGTTCTAATGGGCCCATATTAGGCCCAATCTGCTGAGGATTAATTAGGGCTCTGTTAATTAGAGTTTTACTATTAACACTCTCTTAACCCTAGCCTCCAATGTATTCTGAAATTTGTATCTCCAGTAATAAAATCGGCCTCCTCTTTTCCCGTGGACGTAGCCAACGTAATCGTTGGTGAACCACGTTAAATCTATGTCTTATTCTTTATGTTTATGTTATCTTGCTCACATCTGTTATAACATATAGAGTAATCTTCCCCATTCCTCTATTATAGAGTGGGATATAGAGTTAGATTGGAGATGATTTTACTCTATAATAGAGTTTAGAGGGGAATATAGAGTTAGATTGGAGGTGCCCTTAAGGAGAGCTAAATTACTTCCAGCTTCATTGATGTCAGCCTGAAGGATAGCACGTGCTTCAATAGAGTTAACGTGTTTGGATAGCCGGTTTAGCAGAACTTAACATTCTCCTTTACCACTTTTCGAGCCGAACTGGTAGTCTTCTGGATATCATGGTCATGGAACTTTAGCAACATGTCGTACTTCAGAGAAGTCTCCTCAAGCTATTCTTGCCCTGCGGCTGCCTCACGTTTGAGTTGTTGGTTCGAAGCTTGCAAGGCATTATGTTCCGAACGCAGAGCTGAACACTTCTCCTCGTAAATTTGTGATTAACTTTCGGCTGCAGTACGAGTGACCGCTAGTTTCTCCTCGAGTTCGTTCCATTCTTTCCTTTGACGTTGAATCGTCGCCATGTCTCTCTCCTTTAGATCTGCCAAAGCCTTTTCTTGGTCCACAGTCATCTTTGCAGCAATTTCAGTCCCAACAGAAGATGACATGTCGCAGATAAGTTTCTCGTAATAGCGAACCATGTCATTAAAATCAGCAAGGGCCTGTATGAGCAAAGAAGGTAAGAGATATATAAAATATGAAAGATAACAGTAGGGATAAAACAAAGTACCTGACTTGTGTGACGAGCATGGCTCACAAAGATCTCGCAAGAAACGGAGCGCCATTTATCAAAAGGAGGAAGAATGGTGTTACCATGGCGTGGAAGATTCCAAAAGACCTCGGCCATTTTTGTTGCTTCTGAATGCGAAAAACAAAGTATACTAAGGAGTTTGAACTGAGATAAGAGCTCGTAAAGGGTATAAGAAAAATGTACCTGGAGTGGCCACAAGACCACCAGGCAAAGAGATGGATTTCCCTTTAGAAGAGCTAGGTACAACCGTAGCTCGATTAATAGGGTTACCAAGAGGAGGAGGTGGGAGTATTTCAGTACAAGATTTTGATTTATCTCAAACTGATACGTCATATCCAGAACTCTTCCTTCTACGTTTCAATGATAAAATAGTCTCTTCCTCGTCAACCTCAACAGGAGGAGGCGGAGCAGAACGAAGAGGATAATCAAGGAATGCAGGTAGGGTTCTAATTAAACTAACCTTTCCCATCGAACCGACGGTCAAGGTGTCTATCTTCTCAAGTTGGCACCGTCCCACAGTATCAGTCTTCTCCTTCAGACTTTTTCGCGCAGCATCCCTTTCCTTTTCTCCCGATAAGACGAACGGCCGCTTGGTGATATTTCAGGAGCAACGTCAAGAGCCCGGAGCTTCCCACTCCTCATCGATTCCCCAGCTAGGTGGATCGTTTCAATAGTAAAAGAGTTCCAAATGTTGTTTCCTTCAGTAACAACAGTAAAGAAGTCCAGAAAGCCTTTCCAAGAAGCAGGATGAGGCTTTGACACTACAAAAGAAAATAGCAACGAGAGATTAGAAATAAGCCATCAGTAAAACAATAAGCCGAAAGGCGACCATAAAAATATCTACCAGGGGACGAGGCCCAAGAAGAATATAGCATTTCGGATAATCCATTAACCAAGGCAGCGTTAATCTTAACAAAAAACTAGGAATGTCTCCAATTTTCGTCCTTATCGGGGAACCCGGTTACCAGAGCTCTATTGGCGTGGGGGTAGCACGCATAGAAACCTGAACCGCTCCAGTTGGACAATCGAACACTGAAAAGTTCAAAAAGATCACCAACACTCAGGGCGTACCCAACTTCCACAACAATAACGAGAACAGAAAGAATGGCCTGAAGCATATTCGGAGTCCTCTGAGGAAAAGCCAGCCCGAGGGCGCAGAGATAGAGAAGAAGAATTTCAGGAATAAGAAAGAATAAACCACACCCGGTGAGATAAACCGAGTAAATGCAAAACCAGCCAGGGCGGCCCAATTCTGGAGATTCTTCTGGGGACGGAAGAGAGAATTCGACCTCCGGCGGAACCCGACAAAGGGTCTTCAAAGTCTGGAGGTGTTCATCTTCTTTAATTATCAATTGAGGATGAAGACATAAAATTTCATTCGCTCTTGTAGGACGGGTAATTGAAAGGATTGAAGGAATTGAAAAAACAGTGAAAGACAAGAACTTTTTACGAGTGATAGAGTAAAGAGTAAAGTAAGAAAGGAGAAGAAAAAAGAAATATCTTATTAAACGAATGGATGAAAACTGCCTCGAAATTGGTGGGGAAGTGGAAGAGTTTCTCTAATTTTTAAATAAAATTATGGGGTAAATGAGAACGTGTGTCAAGGCAATTACATAAAATAATTATGAAATCCGAGGGATTTGATGTGTAAAGAAAAAGGAAATAAAATCCATACTTATCACTTAAGTCTCCCGAACTGAGAATCAGCTCGCAAGACTTGGGGGGCAAATATTGATATCAGATCCCACACAGAGGATCTATCACCATTAAAGGTACATGACACGTGTCAGTCAAGTCATCATGACAAGCAAGAGAGTCCGGTTCGCAGGAGTAGACCTCGGGATAGAAGGAAGGAATCAGCAAACTGATATAAAACCAAATTAACGAGTTCAAAGAGGTCGGGAAACCATAGGAGATCGTAGAAGATAAGGAGTATGCAGGAAGAACCTAATCATTAAGTCAAGGAGCAGAATTATTTCAAAGATATTATACGTTACAACATTCAAGACCAAATTGAAACCGACATGTTTAATTAGAATCTTGTGATTTATTGTAATGTATTGATAGCATTAATAGTAAAAAATATGTATAAAGAAGGAGGGAGAGGTATTGTAAAAGGGAGATGCTTTTGAAACCGGAAATATACAAAAAAGACTATTACAAAGCAAATATTACTGGTTGACTAACTATTTTTATTACTAAAATCATTGGGTGTGGATCTTGCATCCATATCTATGTGGTTCATAGGATGTTCAGCAGGATGAGCATGGAAAGTGTGTTACCCCACAAGAGTATAGTATTGGGGTTTCAACTCAAAATCATTCATCTCAAAAGCAGGAGGAGATATAGCAGACCTATTAGTGTAGAAATCATTGGGTCTATTGTAATCAACCAGTTTTCTTTCCACAGCTTCAACCTGAGCATCCAAATCAGCGCAGCCACGTCCTTCGGCAGCGTGTCGACCAACAGGTACAGCACCGTGTTGGTCGACATGAGTAGTATCGTTGACGGTTTTGACAATGGGGTTCCCATCAGCATCAAATTTCTGACCTTGATCATTAAACTGGTTGTCTTCTAAATCATGTAAGATCCCAGTAGCATCTCTCTCAAGAACAATAGTTTTAACCATCTCTGATTTCCTCTGTGCTATGCGGTTAGCTCTCTCTAACTTTGAAATCTCCTCAGTAATAACTAGTTCTTTGTTCTTGTTGCTCCTAAGATTCATGTACCTGAAATTAGAGAAAGTAGAGATGTAAGGAACAAAATAAAAGAAAAATCTAGACTAAACTCTAACTGAAATCTAATGGTGAATTTAGAGTCCCCGGAAACGGCGCCAAAATTTGACAGGTGTCAAATATAACCCTAGAACTACTCTCTAAAATTAAGAGATCGATTGCAGCACTTAGGTGTCGAATCCACAAGAACTATGAAAGCTCACACAATAGAAACACAGATTCGAGTGAAGCTAGATCAATAAATAGTAAATAAATAAAGCAATGCAGAAGAAAGTAAACAAGATGAACGGGATTGAATTCAAGTGGTTAAAAGCGCTAGACCTAGGGATAATCATCGGGAATAATCAGGAATGTGAACTGGGCAGTTCTAAAATAAGGACTAAATTTCTTTTTCGGTTCTTAAACTCGTAACACTAACATGATATCTCATCCAACTCTCGCTGCGACGACATATATCCTCTAAACAGAAGCAAACCAAATCTCTTTGCGAAATATCAATAAATAGAGTCTCTATGATCAGCGGGTACGATATGTTTACAAAATTCCTAAACCAAGTCTCGCTGCGAAAAGGCTGTTTGCTCATCTTAGATTGGGTCAGGATATCAATAACGCTCTCGCGCCTACCAACATTCCTATGGTAGGTGATCAGTCTTAAGACTAGTGTCATAATCAAATCTAGATGAAGAACATTACAGATAATCTAACATGTCTATGCCCAATTCAACAAACCATCATAAACCTTTTGAAACCCTAGATCTAACAAGGTGACTACTCATACATAGAAAAAAAAACAAAAATCATGAAATAGAAATAAGAAATAAGGGAGTTCATATTTCTTCTCTCTACAAATTTTGAGATCTGAATCTCTCTCCAGAACTTGCTTGAAACTTACAATAGAACTTGAATAATTAAAACTTTGAGAATGACAAGTCAAAATAAAAGGATTATAAGTCTACCAATAATAAATAAGTTTACAAAAAATAATATAAATCAACGTACAAAGATAATAAGTTAATAGTTAAATATGTCGACTATATAAACAAATCAACCAATCATTTGTAAATCGACTGTTATAAAATAATTCTATGGTGAAAAAAATAAGTCGATAGTTCAATAAATTAGCTTTAGTAATAAATCAACATGAAATTATACAAGTATATCAAGAATAAATAAGTGTATGAGAAAACAATTTAAATAGACTAACAAGAAAAAACAGGAATATAAATAAGTCAACTATGTAAGTCAACGATTATGATTCAAAAATTTAAGTCGAAAAAAATAAAATATAAGTCACTAGTTCAACAAATCAACTTATTGATCTACACAGTACTAGATTCATTAAGTGATCATCTGTGTTATTAAGTGAGCTTTCTTTTATTGCAGATCATACAACGATTCACAATTGTTGATCTGTCAAATTTCTACTTGGATATTGATAAAGTATACTGGGTAAGTTTCTCATCTTCTTTTAGGTTGATATTTGTTGCAACCTATGTAGACCTTGGCTTAATATGTCTGTCTGTGCTATTCAATGTAATCTTGTTTCTCAGGGGCACTTCAAGTTTTACCAGAAGAAGCTGTCAAACCGTTCTTTCAACACATCTTTTATCCATATTGAGAGTGATTGCTCCGATAGTAGCTCACCTAGCAGAAGATTTTTGGCAGAATCTCCCATTTGAGTACAGAAATGAACATGGCACTTCAGCTAAATTTGTGTTTGAAGTTAAATGGCCGATGCTTAACGAACAATGGCTTTCATTTCCTGCTGAGATGTTCTGGAGGTATCAAAACTTTCCTAAAATCATTGTCAATAAACTCAGCAATCTTTATACTCTCGACTCTACTTATAATTAAATTAGTAGAGTTCCTTAGCTATATAGTGGAGATGAAGTAGATGAAAATATCAGAATATTTGACTCTATGTTATGCCAAGTTGATCGTGAAATCAGTTCTTGTGATATAGCATTATTGAATATTATTTTTGTAAGACTACGAAATCCAAGATTGAAAATTACGAACGAAAATATAATTAAGGAAAGACGAATACACGGATGCGAGATATGATCTCTTTTCTTAATTCAATAAATCTCTCGCAGTTTGAGGGTTTTAAGAGATTCTGAATCCCAGAATACAACTGTGTTGAGACTATAACTCTATTATAGAATCTGCAAACTATTATCTACTCTATACTCTCGAGACTTACTTAAGAAAAACTAAGAAGGAGATTGCTCGAAGCTTATGAATTTTGTTTCTAGATTTGATTTTAGATCTGATTCTTTTTCTGATTTATTTAGAGGATGAGGTAAAACTTTATTTATAGGGAGGAGTTGCTTGATCCCCAAGGAAGAGATAAACTCTGCAAGATTCGCCTTGATCAGCAAAAATAAAATATTCTAGATAAAATATGTGAATATTTTGCCTTGTTCCACAAGGATAAAGATTTAGAAATATTACAAAAAATATTTGACTCAATCTAGAATCTTCTAGATTTATTTGAATTAGTTATGCAAAAAATCTTAAGGGAAAATTAATTAAATTGTTAAAATAAATTTATCTCTTAAAGAATAATCTTTTGTGCCCCGAAAGCCCACATTCACCAAGACCCAAACCCAAGCCCAGCACAGCAGCGACGATTATGTATGGTTTTGCATAATGGTCCTCCATGTCTCACTCTCTATCCAATGTAGAACATTTGCTCATTTTGATACTTAGTCGAAATTATAAGTATTACAAGCTCTTCAAGCTAACCACGTTGGACTTCATTTCTCATTAAATTAACTTCAATTTTGACATGTAAGTACTCTATCTTACAGTGCTCATTACAATAAGTATAAATACCTCAAGATCCGGTCACCGAAAATTTAGCTTAAGACATCTTTGTCAAAATTGAGTTCCAATAATCCCCCACATGAATAGAAATGACTCTTAACATATGACGACTCGATAGACTAGATAGACTTGACTGACATGAATTTCGAGAGAGTAAGCGAAAAATCACTGTATATGAGGTAGTAGCATATCTCAGCCTTGAACCACTCATTGTTGATAACTGTCGAGTTTACTTGGCCAGGAGGTGAACATGATGTCTTGAACCACCCGAAGTTTGATGTAAACTTAGACAACAAATACAACCCAGTTTCATTTTCTCGTAGAACTAAGTTCTCTATTGTGTTCATTGTGGCCTTGAACTTTCCTGGTTAATCCTGAGTGAACTTGGAGAATATAGCCTTATGCTCATTCTCCTAGAAACAGCCTCATTTCACACTCACTAGGTGACTACCACTCGCTCCTGTCATATATTAAAGTATCATGTAATACTCCACATATATGAAAGCTATGAATTTATTCATTAAAAGCTACGCTTATCATTTACACATACATGAATGGTCATCTGAGAACTGGGTAATGACATAAATGTCTTTCAGTGCTTTTATCAGAGTTTACTTGATTTAGTTGTCCCTTTGAACCAACATCATGGGATCTCCACTCTTGTAGGTTGGGTATCCATCAAACATCCTCTTTGAGTCATAGGATTCAAAGTCATTCCCTTCGATGATTTTAAAACTTGATCTCGTGCTAGTCCTTTTGTAAAAGGATCTGCTAAGTTGTCGGCCGACTTGATATAATTCACAGTGATTATTCCCGTTTAGATTAAATATCTAATGGTTTTATGTTGTCTTCTGAAAGATTTAACTAACCATTATACACAAAACTCAGTACCCGACCTATAGTCAATCGACTATCATAGTGTATACAAGATGTCGGTACTAGTTTTTTTTATTTTTATTTTCCTTTTCCCATTGGATTACAATCCATAGGGTTGGTCCAGTTTTAACCATTTTAGGAGGTGATACTTCAATCTTTGTGAGACACCTCCACACTTTCAAGTATTTGTACAAATGAACTTTACCTTTCGAAAGGTCATATAATATCTTGCCAATGACTTTAATGTGGTAAGCAACGCTTTCCCCCATATTTTCTAAAATAATTCATTGTTTTGCAATAATTATTTTGTCTAGGGTTCTAGTGGTCATTAAAAAAATACATCTTCTATAACCACGTCTAAAAACTCAACTAAACCAAACATTTTTCGTATTAGTCCTACACTTACAACGTTAGGCACTAACGGATTCACATGTGGTAGACCACTCCCAAACTGAATTTGGAGTGTCGACTCACAAGACCCAGTTTTGTGAGAATTATTTCCAATTGTTCCATCAATGGAATCATCAACACTATTAGTCATTCTGAATTTCTTCACAATAGCAGAATTTTATCAGTGTTTTTAACCAAACTGTGTAAGCGATTAAAATAAATTTATTTCGCTACATAATGCATTCTCAGGAAAACGTTTCCAGAATTCGCTTTGATTTTCTGTGAAAATCACAAAAGCTTGCCAATAGACGTTCCCAGAAACCAATAAAGGTGTTCTTAAACATTATTTTCAGATTGCGTAGATTGTTTAAGAAACAAATATTTTGTGAATCTGGCAAAGGCTTTCGCTGAAATTTTATTCTTTTCATGTAGATCTTTTAAGAAAGAAAAATTTCGTGAATCTGGCAAAGGCTTCCGCGGAATATTTTTATTCTTTTTGTGTAGATCTTTTGGGAAACAATTGTTTCGTGAATCTGCCAAGAAGGCCTTCATGGAAACTATTATCCAACATGCATCTTCTTTGTTCGTAAAATCCAATCCATTTAGAGCTATAAGCAAGAAACGGATTTATTGAATTAAGATTGTAAGACTGCAAAATCCGAGATTGAAAATTACGAACGAAAATCCAATTCAGGAAAGACGAATACATGGAGGCAAGATATGATCTATTTTTTTTAATTCAATAAATCTCCCGCAATGTGATGGTTTTTAAGAGATTCTGAATCCCAGGATACAACCGTGTTGAAACAATACTCATGACACTCAATTACCGAATTTGCGAACTATTATCTACGCTATACTCTAGATACTTACTTAAGAAAAGCTAAGAAGGAGATTGCTGGAAGCTTATGAATTTCGTTTCTAAATCTGATTTTAGATCTGATTCTTTTTCTGATTTATTTAGAGAATGAGGTGAAATTTTATTTATAGGGAGGAGGTGCTTGATCCCCAAAGAAGAGATAAGCAATGCAAGATTTGTCTTGATCCGCAAGAATAAAATATTCTGTGAATATTTTGCCTTGTTCTACAAGGATAAGGATTTAGAAATATTACAAAAATATATTTGACTTAATCTATAATCTTCTATATTTATCTGAATTAATTATGCAAAAAGTCTTAAGAGAAAATTAATTAAATTGTTAATATAAATTTATCTCATAAAGAATAATATTTTGCAGCCCGAAAGCTCACATTCACCAAGACCCAAACCCAGCACAGCAGCGACGACTATTTATGGTTTTGCATAATGGACCTCCATCTCTCACTCTCTATCCAATGTGGGACATTTGCTCATTTTGATACTTATTCAAAATTACAAGTATTACAAGCTCTTCAAGCTAACCACTTTGGACTTCATTTCTCATCCAAATTAACTTTGATTTTGACATGTAACTACACTATCTTATAGTGCTCATTACAAAAATTCTAAATACCCCAAGATCCAATCACCGAAAATTTAGCTTAAGACATCTTTGTCAAAATTGATTTAAAATTTTTTTTCCTTAACTCACCAAGATGACCTTTACTTGATATGTGTAATGAGGATCTTAAAAAGGTTTATGGTGTTTGTGACGGTTGAGAACAGAGGTGAACAAAGTGCTGGAGCTTGCGCGTAATGAGAAAATAATCGGCCCCAGTTTAGAAGCAAAGGTGTTTATGCATACTGCAGATGCATGCATGGCTACAAAATTACTAGAGATGTCTGAAGCACAGAAGGAAGCTGACACACTACAACGCATTTTCATAACAGCACAAGTAAGCACTCCATGATCTCTAAATACGTGGGTTTTTGTGTTAGGTTCAGGTCGAACTACAACTAGGCTTAGTTGATCATAATAGCCACTCCATAAGATTCAATATATAACAGCTAAGTAAGACATTTTAGTGTAAATAGGATTAGGCACAAAGTGGCATAATTTATGATCCTCAGATTTAGGAATGTAGGACCGTTTTTTGCATGCCGTAGATATAGTTTTTGGGACCCCAAGAAGAAAATGATCCACAATTTTCGATAACACTTTCCTATTAGAGTCATTTACAGGTTGAGGTATTGTCATCAATGGAGAAGGAGATAACAAGCAGTGTGCAACACACATGATAGTAGGTGAAGGGAGAGACCAAAGTATGGATTGGTGTGTCTCGAGCTGATGGATCCAAGTGCGAGAGGTGCTGGAATTACTCAGGCCAAGTCGGGTCGTTTTCTGACCATCATACTCTCTGTGGATGCTGCTTCAATGTCATTGTTGCTAATCCAACTAAGCCTAGAATTTGCTCTATACTGTAACAATTCTAGGTCTGGGCGTTCGGGTACCTGATCGGGTTCGGGTAGGGTATTTGAGGTATTTCGGATGTTTGGATATGGAGAAATACACCCGATCGGGTATTTATATATATCAGGTCGGGTTTGGGTAAACACCCATCGGGTATGGGCTAAGCTGCATGGAATCGGAGGCGGGTACGTGGAAGCAGAAGCGCTTGGAAGCGTAGAAGTGATTTTTTCAAAAATTTAGGAAGCGGTACGTGTTGGAAGCGTTTATTTATTTATATATATAAAATTTAAAACCAATAAACCATATGTAGAATATGTTTTAAAGAATTGTTTTAAGTAAAAAAATCCAATACAATGACTTAGAAATCCAATACAAAGTCTTAAATATTAAGCAACACAAATAAAACTAAAAACCGCTCAAAGTCAAAGACTTAGACAATTGTTTCATACTCATCTCTGTCATCAATATCAGCTCCATCGAAAATAACCGCCTCTAAATCTGGCTCATCAAGAGAAAGATCCTCAAACTCAAGTCTTCCTATATCAGTCTTATCCAATGAATCAAAGTTGTCACCTCCACACATCCCACATTTTGGTAGGACCTTCTTTGTAAGCAGAACTCTTTCTAGATAAAAGACGAAGATTAGTATGCACAAATACCAAATATTCAGCTCATTGGGGAACAATCTTGTTTCTTGTTGCGGAATGGATGAATTTGTAAGTGCTCCAGTTCCTTTCACAACATGGGGATGAAGAAGATTGTTCAAGCAACTTAAAAGCTAAGGCTTGAAGCTTTGGAGCTGAAGATCCATGAACTGCCCACCATCGTAAAGGCTCTAAGATAAACCTATCATGAAGTGCATCAACACTACCAAAATCTTCCAAACCTAAAGAGAAATTAGAATATTTCAATGTTAACCTCTCTCCTTTCATCTTGATTTGGAAAATACTTCATTATGCAATTTTTCCTTTCCCTAGTAATCTCTAAATCTTGATGTGGAGCTTCCTATTGCTCTATTCTCCAAGCCACTCTGAGCTATAATATCTGCATTCAACAAAAATATACAATAACAATGGTACTTAAATAACCATCTAATTTGTCTATATTTTAATTTTTAAGATAATAAATCAAATGAAGTAGAATATATTTATAAAGTTACTTGGGATTTAGAGAATGTGCCATACAATGGAAAGGAGTGTTTCTCTTGTTCCAACGAGATGTCAAAATAGATAACCTTCTTCACATTCCAGAAAAAGGAGTCATCTTCAAGTTCTTTTCTTTCTTTTTTGAAGATAACCTTCTTCACATTCTGAATTATACTTTCCCACCATTCATAGACTAGATGAAGTGAAGGATGATCAGTATCAGCAGCTCTAATCACACTATATATAGGCAAAGTGAAAGATAACGCATATTCAAGCTCTTCCCAGAATATCTCATCTAATATCTTTTTTTTCACTGCAGATGCTCTTTCTACACCATCTTCTTTATAATCATCCCATTTAGGACTGATCACCATTTGTTGTAACCCAGTTTTTATTTTTTTGAATCTCTTGAATATCACAACAGTTGAAGCAAACCTATCAAAAATAAGCTTAATAATACAATAATTCTATTTTTATAAACATAAGATTGATTTAAATTAACAATAGAGAAAACAAACCTTGTAGAAGCAATTGTAAGGAGCTTCAGGTCACAATGTTCTATAAACATGACAAGCCTCATTCCATGGTTCATAATAAAATTCTTGATCCAATTAACATCCTCACTTTAGACTTTATCCAATAACAAGCATCATACACATCTTCATTGCTTCTTGAATTACAAACTGGTGCACATATGTTCTTCAAAGAAGGGTTTAGAGTATGAACCACACATGGTGTCCAGAAGATAGTAGGAAACTTTGCTGAAATAAGTGTACCAGCTTTTACACAATTCGAAGCATTGTCTATGACCACCTGAACAACATTCTCATGCCCAGCATCCTTTATGCACTCTATGATCATTTCTGCAATCATCTCACCAGATTTTGTTTCACCTTGGGTATTGACTGCCCTTAACATCATTGGACCACTCTCATTTGCAGCAATCAAATTAAAAATGGGTCTTCATTGTGGATCTGACCAACCATCACTTCATATGCTAACTCCTTTATGTTTCCATGAATCCTTCAAAGGTTGCAAGTGTACTTCAATGTTTTTTCTTTCTTTTTGGAGAAGTGTAGTCCTCAAAGCATTATATCCAGGGGGCACATATCCTGGAATCTCTGATGCTTGCACATATGATTTGAGGTAATGAGGATTTCTTGCAAGATTAAAAGGTAAACCACTTGTATAGAACATTCTAGCTATTTCACCATCACATTGCTCCCTAGCCACATTGTTAAATGCTTTTCCCAAAGGTGTACTACTCATCCCTTTTCTCTTCTTTGAATCAAACTCACTTACATTGGGAACTTTGTAGCTCATATCATAATCAAGAGAAGACTCATAAGCTTTCTTTGATGACGAAGGTAACGGGACTGTCTTAGGAGCTGCACGTTTTATCCTCTCCTTACAATCATTAACTAATTTTTTTATGTGATCTCTTTGTTGTGGAGTAACCTTCAAGCATCTTCTGATTCCCTTAACTCCCTCTTGTATAAGATGAGTCACAACTCTACTATGAGATCCAACAAATGTTGTATTGCAAAATTTGCATTCAAACTTCCATGATCCTCCCCCTGCTTGCTTTTCAATCTTTTTCACATAAATCCATAAAGGTGCTTTATCATCCACATGAGATGGCTCATCACTATCAGATGTGCTCATGTTTTCTGAAAAAATACCCCAATAAAAATCAAAGGTAATCACAAACTACAGCTTTTCTATATATACAAACAATTCTGAAAGACTAAATCTAAACAAAAGTCAAACAACAATGATATAAACATAAACAATGAAGTATAGAAGAGAAGAAAAACACGATTCTTACTTTGCTTGTTCTCAGCTCAGGTTTTCTACTTCTAAGCTTCTAATCTTCAGGTTACGAAGAAAGAAACAAGAGAACGACGATTGATATTTTCTATTTTTTCCTTTTTCTAAATTTTAATTAGGGTTTTTCAGTTAAGGTAATAAAATATTAAAATTTTCTAATGTTTCCAACTTGTTTACTTTTTCATAGGGGTGGACATTTTGGTTTAAGTTCGGGTTCGGTTCGGTTCGGTTAATTCAAGTTTAATAAAACTCTAACCAAACTTAACCAAATATACTTTAGTTTGGTTTGTCTTCGGTTTGGTTTATATTCAATTTGGTTTATATTCAGTTTAGTTCGATTTGGTTTGATTTTAGTTTAGTTTGGTTTTAATTTGGTTGAAAAAAGTAAACCAATTACAAAAGTTAAAAATTCAATATATCAAAATTCAAAAGTTTAAATTAAATAATTAAGACACTGTCAATGAACCATAAAAATAAACTAACTAATAAAAAACTAAATTAATAGTATTAAAATTTTAAAACTAATATAATAAGAAAGAAAAAGATGGTATTTATTAAACTAATTGACAAGATCTAAATGAGAGAGCAAAGAACTTGTTTTGTTCGAAAAACATGGATTGAAAAAGTTTAGGGTTTAGGAAGTAATTATAAGAGGCTTAGAGTTTAGGAAGTAGTTTAAAAATTACATATATGATAAATATTTTAAATATTTTAAATTATATAAATAAATAAGTATATTGGTTTTTTGGTTTAGTTTGGTTTAAACCGAACCAAACCATTCAGATTATAGAAAAACATAACCAAACTGAACCGAACCGAACCATTCGGGTTATGGAAAAACGTATCCAAACAGTTTAAATGTAGACTTTGGTTTGGTTCGATTTGGGTTGAGTTCGGTTTATTCCGTTCGGTTAGTTCGGTTCGGTTAAAATGCCCACCCCTACTTTTTCATGATTCCAAACTTGGAATCTTCAAAAACATAATGGTTCCTAATCGGAATCATTGCTTCCTGCACGCTTCCATATTCTGATTTTTTGGATTCGCGTTTCTGTCACGCTTCCTCGCGATTCTGATTCCGCTTCCGCTTCGGAAGCAGGGAATCAGAGCTTGAGGCAAGCTTCCATGTAACGTAGGGTATGGGTGTTTTTGGGTGATACCCAAAACCCAAAATACCCGATGGGTTCAGGTCGGATATGGGTGTTTCGCACCCGATTCTAACTAAAAACCCGAACTGTATCCGAAACAAAGGAAAAAACCTGAACTGTATCTGAATTCTATAAGCCTATAACAAATTATGAAATCAATCCGATTTAATAAAATTCATAAGAAAGCAACAAGTAAAACATAAGAGATTTTAAACAAAAGGCAAACTGAAACAAAGTAATCATTCATAAGAAAGTAACAACTCCAAAAGCCAAAACCAACAAATCCAAAAGCAAAAACACCAAGTTATCAACTTATCATAAAGCCAAAATGGAAAAACACCAAGTTATATCAAGTATCAACTCGACAACTCCAAAAGCAAAAACACCAATTTCATGTCTTCATGACTTCCTGAGATTGAGACTGAAAGTTAGAAACTTAGAATCATATAATGTATCAAAACTAACAATCTAAACTGACATATGTATATGCAAACTAATTTATCTTATAGCCGAGACTAGAAAACTAGTAAAGTCTCTTACTCTTCTTGTTGTGTTGTACCCGATATTTGAAAATCTGAACAAACAAACAAAGATTGTTAACATAAATAAATTATAAGAGAAGATAAAACAATTGAAAACGAAAATATACACCTTTCTCAAGTTGATCTTCATATTCGAATTCAGAAAGAATATCTGCATTTGTAAGCACCTTTGATTCGATTTTGATGTCTTGTTTCATCCACTGTTCCGTACACATCAAAACCTCAACCATATAGTGAGTTAGACAACTCCTGTATGGGTTAATAATCCTCCTACTAGTGCTAAAAGCACTCTCAGCTGCAACCAAAGAAACTTGCATCACAAATAAATCTCGAGCCATCTGTGAAAGAATGGGATACTTTACATTGTTTAATATCCAATAAGACAGCACATTATAATCAACTCCAAGCCTCACTTAAGGGTTCTCAACTTTGTCTTTCAAGTATGTCTCCAACTCATTTTGTCGCTAACTCCAGTCTCTTTTAACAAAGTATTGTACCTTTGCTCAATCATATGCCTATGGTAACCTGGCTCATCATCAACAGGTTCCATTCCATCTGTTTGATGACTTTGATTATAATGAGATGACAAAGAAGACTGAGAATGAGAATGAGACAGAGACTGAGATGGCTGCACATTTTTCTTCTTAGCATATCTGTCACTACACTCTTTAAACATATTCTCCAGCAGATTAATAACTGAATCATACAACTGCTTAGACTCTGCACTGTCTTCTCCATACAACTCGTCAAAGCACATTTTCACAAACTGCATCTTCTTTCTTGGATCAAAAACAGTAGCTAGTACCAACATCTTGTTGATGTTCTTCAAGCTTTCCCAATACTTCTCAAATTTCTGTAACATCTCCGCAGATTTTACCTTCACTTCACTATCTAAGTTGCTACAAAGTCCTCAAAGATCTGATGCTATGTTTATTATCTCACCATAACACTTGTGTGCATTCAGAGTTGTAGAGGCTGAGATTACCAATGTGGAATTATAAAAAATTACAAGGAACCTATTCAACATTTCAACCACACGCCAATCACCGAATGAAGGAGGTCCAACTCGTTTTTTTACCATTGTCAACCTCCAAGAAATGATCATTATAAAGCTTGTCTTCAAACTCCATCTTATCGAACGCATCCTTGTACTTAACTGCCCTTAACAACATCAAATATGTGGAATTCCACCTAGTTTCTACATCTAAAGGCAAACTACCCCTTGTCATCTTACCAGATTCTACCTTAAGTTGAAAAGCAGTTTGTCTAATGGGTCCAGATCTAATATATAAGATAGCATTTCGAATACCATTCACACTAGCAACTGCTTTGTCTAATCCATCCCTCACTATCAAATTAATAATATGACCAGCACATCTCATACACATAAATTTCCCTTTCAGGACTAAAGACTCATCGGATATCAAAGCGAACCTAACCTATTTTCAAATTTTGACAATGCATTACTATTGGCTGTTGCATTATATACAGTGATACAGAACACTTTCTCTATTCCCCACTCAGCTATACAATCAAGAAGTACAGTTGCAATGGTCTAACCTTCATGATCTATGACATACTTGAACCCAATAATTAGTTTTTTCAACCGCCATTCTTGATCAAGGTAATGCGCTGTTATAACCATATAACTTGAACCTAAAAATATAAAGCAAGGTCAAGGTTAATGCAAGAAAATAAAAAAATTCAAATGAGACAAGCTACACATAAAAATAAAGTGTACATGTGATCTCACAAGTCCAAATATCTGTGGTGGTGGAAACTCTTTGCTTTCTAGATATGAACCATTGTCTCATAGCAGCCTTCTTTTCAACAAACATCTAAACAATGTCTCTTGTTGCCGTTCTACTTGAGTGAGGATCGTACAAGTTTACCTTGATGTATATACATAGAAAACATACATATAATAAACTCAGATACATAAATAAGTTGATAAGAAAATGTTCACTGTGAATAAAATTATTACCTTGCTGCAGAAGTGTTGCCAAGCCATGCTTTCAACGAAATCCAATGGCAACTCTCCTATCACCATCATTTCATTTGTTGCTTCTCTGAAAACTTTCTTAGAAATTTTTGCACTTTTTAATCTTCCTTGCTTATTGATAACCTGCTGACTCTCAGTCTTATCTTGTTTATCCACCCATGTCTTGTATGATATACACGAATCAAGATGATTCCACAAGTTCTTAGTCCCTGACCTTGTTGGACATGAGTATTCATTCTTGCAATAGTGACATAAAAATTTGTCACGGTTGTCTTCTTTTCTTTATGAAATGCGCCCATACATCAGACCTTGTGGGGAGTATCCTCTTAGTTTTAGGTGGTTCAGAAGTTTCTCCACTTCCTTGTGTATGTTTTCTTTTGCCCCTTTGACTTTTATCATGAGTCGAAGGAGTTCTAAACTCTTCTTCTTCTTTGTTATATCTGTCATCTTGGTTTGGAGATGATGATGAATCCATCTGCAAATAAGAAACATATAAAATAACAGAGCATCAATCAAATCAGAACTTTAAAATCAATAAACCAATGAGATACAGAAAAAAAACCAGAGCAGGAATCAAACAGTTAGAACAAAGATAGAATTGCTAACAGGAAAATACAAATTTGCAACAACTACAAATTACAAATTTCATTGCTTACAAAGAAGATTCAGTCGATACAGACCAAAAGCACAATCGACTTAATCGATACAGACAAAAATCAAAGAAGATTTCAATTCTTATGAGCATACAATGAAATAAGAGACTCAAACCAAATCCTAAACCAAAAGACAGAGCATATATGTCGATTCTCTAAACACTATCCGATAGTTTCAACTTTCAAGAGAAAACAAAAATCAAAAGTGGTGAGGTGAGTTAAGAGAATCACCTGATATCGCCTCTTTGAGGTCTCAGACGGTGGAGAAGATGATAATAAGTGATTAACGGATTCCAGTTTGAATTTTGGGGTTAATTACAGATTTTGGAAAGTTCAATCGATTTTTTCGGAGAAAGGGAAAGATAGAGAGAAGAATAAGGAATTAGGGATCTAGGGTTAGGATATGAGTATTGTATCGTATCTCATAGGCTTATATATGGTAGGGTGTTTCGGGTAACTTCGGGTCATTTTGGATATACCCGATCGGGTACAGGTATCCAAAGTCTGAGAAATCTATACCCGATCGGGTATTTTAGGGCACCCGTACCCAAACCGAACTGCTTACTTTGGGTCGGATTCAGATTCGGGTATCAGGTGCGGGTTTTTTTCCCAGGCCTAAACAGTTCCTTTGTCCATTGAACTACTTGCACCTTTTCTCCAATTCATTTTTGTTTTGGTAAGCTCAATAAATCTAAGTTGATACGTTCATTTTCAATAAATCTGGTTTCAACATTTCTATCCAGGGTTCAGGATTTGTAAAGGAAACTCTAAATTTACACAAAAAACAGTAAAACACTATTTTAGTACCTTCTTCATTGGGTTCATGGATGTGGAGGAAGCTTTTGAAACATAGAGAGTTGCAAAAAAATTTCTTAGAATGGAAGTTTGTAATGGAAAAATAACTATTTTTTGGTTTGACCATTGGTCTCCTCTGGGTCGAATTATTGATATAACAGGTGAACATACCAAAGTTAGCCACACTGGTACTCCGCACCCGCAGAAAGAAAAGGCATCAACATGATAATTTTAACCGAGTTGAGGAGCAGATCGAAACTCAAAGAAATAGCAGGCCCATGGAATGTGAAGATAGGGTGTTGTGGCAAAGGAAGACTGATAAATTCTCTTTGAAGTTTATATCAAAAAACACATTGAAATTAGTACGCCATGGAAGTCCAACCAAAGAATGGTGGAAGGGTATACGGTTATCGTTTGAACTCCTAAGTATTGTTTACATTCGTGGCTGGCTGTTCTTACCTGGCTTTCGACAGGAGATCGAATGCAGCAGTGGAGTGCAGGGGCACATGTTTATTGTGTTTTATGTCAAAACAATCTGGAAACTCGAAACCATATCTTTTTCTCATGCAGTTTCTCAGCAGAGATATGAGATAAATTGGTCAAGAATTTGCTACAACTAGAAACATCTTTGGATAAGGTTTATCTTTTTCTTTTATGCTATATTTTCTAGGTTGTGCTACATATTATTTGGCAAGAACAAAATAACAGAAGGCATAGTGAAATACCAAACCTAGCATCGATTGTTACTCTACTCATCAACAAGCAAGTGAGAAACAGATTATCCTCCATTCAACAAATAGGAGACAAAGATATAGAGAAGAGCATGGAAACATGGTTTGCTATAAGATAAAAAGAATTCAAATAGCACTTCAAAATTTATTTTTCTAATGTAATTTTTAAACTTCAAAAAATGTAGTTGTAAAGCAGAAATTTTAAGTTGAATAAATTTAATATTCAGTTTAAAAAAAAAAAAGAATCCAAGAACATAAAATTGCACGTGAACACAACTTGCAAAAGAATTTGGGGAGTCTTTGGCCAATCTTTTTTTTTTTTAGGAACTTTATCCGGTTTTTTCGACCTAAAAAGAAAAAAGGAAAAAACTTATCCGGTTTAATCAAATCTCGGTTCAATAATTTGGTTTAGCTGTCTTAGTTTGTAATTTTTCTGTCATTTCTGAAAAAATATCAATATCTCAAAACCCCTAAATTTCTCTGTAATTTATCAGAATCTCATTTTATTCAAAGTGTTTCTTCTTCCTGCTTCGATCATCGCCTCTGTATGTAAGTCCTCATTCTTCCTCGTTTCCTGCTTCTCCTTCTGTTTAACGTTTCTCTTTTGGTTTGATTTTGTTTCTAAACCAAAATCCTTGTTATTTGAATGGTTTACTGATTGTTGGCGAGCTTGTATTTCATGATAACTTGTTTATGTGATTGACAAGGTGATTAGGCGAATTGGGTTTCAGTTTTTCTTCAAATTGGACTTCAAAATCTATAACAAGTGGTTTGAAGTTGTGCAGGAAATTCTGGATTTTGTATTATGAAATTGATAATTTTACTGTAGTGGGTTGAATTAAGGATTTCCAACAAGCTTAGTTCTTGTTTATTCATCTTAGAATTGATTGTTCAAGTAGTGTAGAAAGGTTTGTTTATATACTATTGAACATAGACAAGTAAATATAGATGTGAAATAAAGAGAGATCTTTAGCAAAGTCGGAATTACAAGCTATGTTGGATGCTAATGATGATGATGATTGCGCTTTGGTTAGCAGCTTGGAAACAACGGTTTAGTTATGTTGTTATCTCCATGTGTTTATATAATAGCTTAAAATGAGTTTGGATAGCCTAAGTCATTGTTGTTATCGTTTGATATCAAAACTTGTGACAATTGTTAAGAGTTTTATATTGAGTTATTTATTTTTCTTACAAAGCTTTCGTCTTTGTGTTCTTTGAGGTCTCAAGTACTTGCTCTGTGTCCCTCTTTGGTAATTCTGATTGCTCTGTTATCAAGTTGATTTATTGAAGTTGGCATATGAGTTAGTTGCAGCTTTGAATTTTATTAGTCAAAGCAGCACTCACAGTTACCTAAGTGATTAACAGAGGGATTAAGAATTCAGAAGTGAGTGTGACAGAGGGGAATCTGATTTAATGGCTGATGTGGAATCCGCGGATTTCAATACATCGGACGTTGAGCTGTTGAAGAGGGCATGGCGTAACGAGAAGGCGGCACCAGAGATTCTTCAGTACGAAGGAGCTCTTGTCGAAAGAGCCAAAGAACAGATTGAATTGGTGGTAAAATTCTAAACCCCTGTTTTTTTTTTCTCTTAGGTTTTTTAAACATTTACCACTCAATCATAAATCTTTTTATAGTCCTAATTAATTGATTTCCGCTTCAAACTTGGTTAAAGTTGGATAGTGTTTATGTCAGAGTTGGTTGCATCTTAGCTTTTGCAAATTTACAGGAAGAAACAATTGAAGATTATGTGGAAAATGGCATCGACCCTTTGGTTGTGTCACTTTATCAGATGGATTTGGATAGAACCCAGTTTCTACTTAGGTCATATCTCAGGGTTAGGCTTCTCAAGGTACTCTGTTTTTTCTTCTATTTCATTCTTCTTCCATTGCCACGAGTTTCATATTAGCTGTAAAGATATATTTGTGATATTTTGAAACAAAAATGTTGCTTCTTTTATTTCATCTCCAATGGTGTTCTTATGATTGTTGCAGATAGAGAAGTTCATATTCCATAACCTCAAGTCAGAAGAAGCTGAAAAACGGCTTTCTGAGCAAGAGAAGATTTTCGCTACAAGGTTTGCTCTCTTACTTTTTATCTTTACAATTTATGCTAATTGGATGGTGTTGGAGACTGAGACATATATTTGAAATGTTTTCAGGTGTGCTGATGATTTGGCAAAACATTTCGAAGAGAGTGTACTTCTTAAGTTGCCTGAGAATTATCAATCGGTCCTCAAGCAATCCCTTATAAGTGAAGTGGATGATATGGGTACCTAATCGCTTTGAACCATAATCTCAGTTGATTAAGATTGTAGTTGAACAGTCCCTAGAGTTGTTGAGTCTTACTGATGACCAAAGTTTTGGATTTTGGTGATTTACAGTGCCGCAGCCACATTTGGATACATTTGTAGTTTGTCGAAGCAACAACTTTGTCTCCCTCAATCTATATGAAGAGTAAGAAGTCTATTTCTCCACTCATCAAACCCTTCTGTAATCTAAG